>OU893346.1:16023084-17297564 GCA_918026875.4 Diatraea saccharalis
AAGTCATGATGATCATCATAAGATTTGTACAAATTGAGTTTCTATTAAAATTACTGAATATCTAAATTTTTAGTAAAAAGTAGAAATCAGAAGAAAAAAGTACCTATTTTTCTATCTCGGTCATTCTTATGTGTTTTATTTTAGCAAAGAACGAGATAGGTCGAAAACAACTACGTCACATAGCTGTCAATGGTTGCGTTACTATTTACTTATTTTCTATTCGTGTCAAAAAGTATCCGACGTACAGTCGAGAAATGATTATTTTAAGTTCAAGGTCATTTTTATCTAAAATGTAGCGTGTATTTACGGGGCAATTTTTTATGTGTCATATTATTTACATTTTTTACCTTTCTAAAATATTTTGTATCACGTGACCATTTATATTGGATTTTAATTGGTCGACGGTGAGCGTGCCCTGCGCGACGCAAGAAGCGCAATAATAGTTTTCCAAAATGCCGTCGGAATCTAAGCCTTCGTTGGTAGCTCAAACAGAAAAACCAAATCATTATAAGTAATTGTGCATCCTACCTTTGGAATTTTAGAAAGTGAACATTGATTGGAAGTGTTTTTATTGATAATCCGATTCTTGTGTTGCAGATATCTCAAGGAATTCAGAGTAGAGCAGTGTCCATCGTTCCTACAGCATAAATGTACACAACATAGACCTTTTACATGTTTTCATTGGCATTTTAATAATCAAAGACGGCGAAGACCAGTCAGAAAAAGAGATGGGACTTTTAATTATAGCGCAGATAATTATTGTACCAAATATAATGAGACTTCAGGGATTTGTGAAGACGGAGACGAGTGAGTTCCTACCTGTCATTGCTTTGTTTTCGTTGTATTATCGCGGCATTTTGATGGTAGGTTGATTCATGTTTTTTGAGAGTTTATATAATTTATCCTTATATAAATTCGTTACCACTTATTAGATTCGTTAGTAG
The DNA here is from genome assembly GCA_918026875.4 of Diatraea saccharalis. Classification (NCBI taxonomy): domain Eukaryota; kingdom Metazoa; phylum Arthropoda; class Insecta; order Lepidoptera; family Crambidae; genus Diatraea; species Diatraea saccharalis. The sequence continues at coordinate 16,024,029 of OU893346.1, forward strand.
AATCCAACTAGAATTTAATCTGTTTGTACATATATTGAGGGAACAAATAACAAATTCTAACCCAACCAAATTAAGGATGGCATGCAACCATAGTCTTGGTTGCTTAGACGACACTTCCCAAATTGGCATCATATGAGGTCCATTGTTTCACCAAGGGATATCAACATACATTTGTTTATTTTACACAAATTTCTTAGGATTCTAGTACTGGTTAGTCAGTATTATTCATGTTTGTTCAAAATTTAAAAAATAGATTTTTGTTCTTGCTCTTGTACATAGCTACTTCATTAAAATTTGATTGTGTTTGTAAATCTAAGTTGTGCTCTACATATGTTTTACCATCTTATGAACATTAATTTTACTATCAACTATTTCAATGAAACATAAAACAAATATTTATACTGAGCAGCTTAGTGTTAATGATATAAGTAAGCATTAATGAGTAGGTTATTATATAAAATCAAATTATTTGAACAGGGCATTTAGTTTTACATAGTTTTACACTTTAAGTATTACAAGAATGTAATACTAAAAGTGTTTATAAAATGTAACTGATTCATTTAGATCCCATTATTATGTTTCTCAATTAAAATAAAAGTTTTGATACATTTTACATTATTGTAAATAATTATCTTAGCAATAACCAAAAATATTTGAATCTAGAAAGATTTGTAAGCCAAAATGCAAGAAACAAATCTTTTATTAATTATTGAAATATTAATTAATAATCACTAAAAATATTGTTATTATTATTATTACCTTTTACTTTTTAATTTATTGCAAAAATTGTCAAAAAAGCCAATTTATATGTTAATATTAAGGTATATGAAAAACAAAAATATATGTTAAAATAACATTTACTCTGTAATAATGCAATAACCAGAGCTGAGGATAATTTTTAAAACATTACCAAAAATAATTTTGAAATGAGAGACTAGATACATTTATTTTTAATGAAATCAGGTTCACTTATTGTGGAAACCATAATAGCAGTTGTTTTTTAGTCAATCATTAGAAGAAACAACAAAACTTAGCAATGAAAATTGAGAACAACAAAAACATAAAAAAAATATCTGAATGCCTTAATTGTATAGTCCAATTGGTGACCCAAAGGCTACGTAATGTAAATAAATGAATTTTAAACATGCAGGCCCCATTTAGCGATAAATAAGATTTTGTCAATTTATTTTTTTTATAATTTATCAAGAAAATGGCCCATAATTTACCATTTATAATTTTTTGCTAAACCTAAAACTTAATCTGCAGCAGTCAAAGTGTAATGGTGGAGATGTGATTTTTCATATCATTTGACTTTGGCAAATTGCAGTTCTTTAGATGGTTTTTCATATTATGGGATAAGGTATACTATTTTTGCTGCAAGATTAAAAAAAAAATCTGCTCTAAAGTGTCAATATTTAATTATTTTATCACTGTTTCGAGACACACTAACTCCCATTAGAAATTCAGGTGATATCATTTTGTTCAAATGTAGATGATGATTTCTATTGGGCTTACAAAAAGCAAATTGCTGAGTGGCAAGGTGTTGTAATGTCTTTTGTATTGTTAATTTGTGTTTGTTTTGTTTACGTTTGACTTATTTATGTCCAATAAATGGTACACCTTCAAGGTATCTGCAGAATACCAGCATCACAGCAAACTCATGGCTTATGCTGGGCAGAGGCCACTTTGGCATAACAAAATTGTTTTCGTTACATTGATATTTGGAGAAATACTCATGTTAACTCAAATATAAACGTAAAAAATAAAGTAATTGTACTACTAACCGGTGTTACATATAAGGTGCCACTGTAAAATTCCAAGCTGTAGTAGCTATTGAATGTTTTTACTGTAAAGTACATGGTAGCAATCCTATTTCAATAGAATCAAATTTTTGCTTAATTCTCATGTTCATGTATATTAATATTATAAATAGGATAGAATTTGACTTTTTTTTGCATTGAATAGGCTCTGAGACTACTGGAACGATTTTAGAAATCTTATACTCTACTAAAGATTATATATATATACTTCTAGTGTACTAAGTGACACTTTTGTTATGCAAACTTTATGTATTTCAGTTGCCCGTACCTCCACCGCACTGCCGGTGATACCGAACGTCGGTATCACCTCCGCTACTATAAGACTTGCATGTGCGTCCACGACACGGACGCGAGGGGATTATGTACGAAAAATGGTGCACACTGCGCCTTCGCCCACGGAGCACCGGATCTACGGCCACCGGTGCTCGACATGAGGGAGCTCCAAGCTCTAGAGAACCCTGACGGGGCAGACGGAGATGCTGCGATACCCAATGCTTTAGATAGAGAACGAAATTTAATGAATGAAGACCCCAAGTGGCAAGGTATGTTAACTTTACATCGACAAAATCGTTTTTTACAGTGTTACATGAACTAAATTGTAATTTTTATTTCAGATACAAATTATGTGTTATCGTCATATAAAACTGAACCATGTAAAAGACCACCTAGGTTATGTAGACAAGGGTATGCTTGCCCGCAATATCACAACAGTAAAGTGAGTATCTCTCCAGTCGTCACCATCGAGAATTTCTGAAATTTGATCTAATCTCTATTGTTCGTTTTCCAGGATAAACGTAGATCACCAAGAAAATATAAATATCGGAGCACGCCGTGTCCTAACGTAAAACACGGCGAAGAATGGGGGGAGCCTAGTAATTGCGAAGCGGGCGACGCGTGCGGGTACTGCCACACTAGGACCGAACAGCAGTTTCATCCTGAAATATACAAGTCTACTAAATGCAACGACGTGCAACAGGCCGGGTACTGCCCTAGAGGTCTATTTTGCGCCTTCGCCCACGTAGAACGTAAGCATAGCGATCCCGATTTTGTATTTCACTGTTCGGTTTCCCATCGAGCTCACCTTCTGATCTTTTGTTATTTTCACGGCAGCCGAAGATTTGACGGCCGCCCGCGAGCTCGCGGCCCCTCTAGAATGCGGAACCAATCTGGCGGACCTGCTGTCGTCCGCGCTGCCGCCCGACAAGAAGGCGAACGACACCGGCGTGGGCATGCTGACCTCCGCCCTCGGCGGGCGGCCGCCCTCCCCGCCCGCCCTGCTGCAGACCAACGGCAGCGGCGAGGGCTCCGAGTGCGCGTCCACCTCCAGCGGCGGGTCCAGCGGGGGCCGCGCGCCCGGCCCGCAGCCGCGCGCCCTCGTGCCCCTCGCGCCCTTCGGCGAGCAGGACGAGCGCAAGAGCGCGCCCCAGCCCTCCGTCTGGACGCAGCGCGCCTCCACCTTCGACGCGACCGTCCTGCAGGAGGTGGTCGGGAACGCGCTCGACGACATGCACCTGGAGGACCCGCTCAACCTGGTGGCGGCGCTGGACCGCGACCTGTCCGACGGGGAGGGGCTGCTCGGCGGGTCGGCGCCCGTCAACATCCCGCAGGCGCGGCCGACGCTGCGCGGGTTCAGCCCGCCCGCCGGCGGCTCGCCGCTGCCGCCGTTCCTGCGCTACGCCCAGAACGACACCGAGCGGCTGTTCAACTCGCACGCGATCAAGGCGGGCAGCTACGGCGCGGCGGGCGCGGGGCCGTTCGACTTCGCGGCCACCTCGCCCTCGGCGCCCGCGGAGCTGTCGCGGCTGCGGGAGGAGGTGGTCGCGTCGCGCGCCGCCGCCGCCCGCTGGGACGAGCGCATCGCGCAGGCGCGCTCCGCGTGCGAGGCGTGGCAGCGCGAGTCCGACGAGGCGCAGCGCAAGGCCGCGCTCGCCGAGCGGCAGCGCGACGAGGCGCTCGCGCACGCGATGACGCTGCGGCGCGAGCTGGACACGGCGCGCGCGGGCGGGATGGGCGCGATGGGCGGGGCGGGCGGGGGCGGCGGGCGGCGCGAGCTGCGCGGGCTGCCGCTGACGACGCTGAAGGCGATGCAGGTGCAGGCGCGCGCGGAGCTGGAGGAGATCGAGAAGGTGCTGTACCTGGAGACGGCCACCAAGTGCATGGTGTGCGAGGAGCAGCCGCGCAGCGTGACGCTGGGGCCGTGCAACCACTACGTGCTGTGCGACGCGTGCGCGGACCAGGCCAAGGAGTGCCCCTACTGCCAGACGCCCGTGCAGCACCACGCCTAGGGTCCTGTCCGGCGACGAACACCTGTTTCGGCCTCGCGGAAGTCAAATGTACACCTTTGATATTCTTGTGATCGAGTCCGAGGGCCGCCGACTCGACTAGGATATAAAATTTTTGAAGGGATGCGTGTGGCATAATCCGATAGACGTATCGAATCGCCCGAAGTTTGTATTAGGTTTTTTCAATTGTCCCGCCACATCTTTTAAATTTATTCTCGGCGCAAATTTGAAACTGCGTGGTCTTCCGCGTGATGAAAATCGGTTTTTATACGCGTTCACAAATTTGTAAAATGATATTCGGAGGGTTGTTTCAATTGTAGCATGCGATTTGGTTTGCCTATACGATTATTACCTACCTGGAACACCAAAGCTGTAATCGGAATATGATCGTACAGTACCCGACGTCGTGTATGAACTACGTGAATATATCTAAAATCTATTTTTCTTATAATGAATATATACAGTTCGCGGTTCGCCCTCTGTAGAGGTTTAATGAATACGAGATATTATGCTTTTGATGTTAAATCTGTTTCGTTTATATAGATTCTTGTAGTAGTGGACTTATTGCTTTTACTGAAGTATGAACATAAAAGTGATAAGCATTTATGACGTCATATTCGTGAACATAGCCCCGGTCGTACTTTCACCGATGATCCGAAGATTTGAGATTTGTAATGTTTGGTAAGTGTATTTCTTATATAAAATTAAATGGTGAGTAAATTATTTAATTAGCGACACGGACGTCGATGGAAGTATGGCCGCTTCGATTATATCATTAGCTCTATGATTGAAGTAGATTTAGTTTTATATGAATATATTCAGACAGAATTTGTATGTTCAGGTTAGATTTTACTAATTATAATACATAATAATAATCAGACAAAACTTGAATCGGATGTTGTTATTGTTACGTTTTTTACATTTTTTAATATAACAAATATATTAATTAGAACTAGTGTGACTCTTAAGCTTCCTTCGGATATTTATAGAATGCACAACACTTGATTTTCGCCTCCTAAAATAGACACTTATAAGGACCAATATTATATCGAATATTCTAAGCAATAAATGTGCTGATGCTGGATTTTTAAGATTCCTCATACGGGAGTGTATTCTGAAGCTGTAGAATTTATATGCACCTATCTACTATATATTAAAAAATAGTAACAAGAGGGCAAAAATATTGAGAGAAATGACGTTTTTATTGATACAAACGAAGGTACTGGAAGTTTTTTCTTTTTTATATACATTAGAATGTTAATTAAGTTTACATTCCCAATTAATCATTAGAATAAGTGTTTGTGGTGTAGGTACAATATTCTCAGTGGATTGCATTTAAATTGATACAATTTGATCTACTTTGCCTGTTTTAATAAAAATAAAAGCAAATCATGAGTTATTGGAGAGTGCGCGTTTTTTTAACGTTGTACGAACATTATTGCAATATTTCAAATTGTTTTACCATCATATAATATCAAACGTAAATACTGTCATGGAACAGTGGAAAATCTCATGTGAGGTTATTCAAAAACGTCACTTGGCTTCATGTTATAGCACTATTAGCAGTTTCATGGAATTGTATGTGTTTGAATGGCCCGAAACAGCAGTTTTTTACCATAGCGCCTTTTAGTTTAGTTGCAGAGATTATATCTTTTATTCTTATCGAGTACCATCTTTTGGGTCAACAGTTTACTACAAAGTGAATCTTCACACTACGCAATGCGGAACATTTTCTATACAAAACGATCGCATTTTATATAAAGATTTATATTATTTCGATTTTACTACTATAAAATTATAAGTAACATATATTTATATATATTTTGAAAGTCTTGGAAAAGTTTTTGTAATTGAATAATGATAATAGTAATAACAAATTAAACTTAGATATTAATAACATAGTTTTAAGTAGTGTTTTCAAATTGTAATGGACATTATTTTAAGTGTGTAGCTGCAAAGTGTATTGTAACCATAGCAATATGAACCAGATCCACACGGTATGAGTGAGTAGCTCCTAGCGACCCCCACGCTCATAACACGGAACTTGCAGTGTTCAAATTAGCTTAGGTCCAGTCTCATTCTCATAGTGTGCCTAAAACAATATATAATCAGAGAGCAAGTATTAATAGGAACTGTTTGTTATCGTCTAATGGTTGCCCGCGCACGAACATGACGGGCGGAACAGTGATAATACTGTGATGCATTCAGATACTCAAACAAAACTATTTCAATCGATACAAAGTTGAAATACAAGTTTTTAGACAGGTTAGCTGTCTCGCCCGTAGCGTGGAGGTGTGATTAAAGGTGATATGAACGCAACGGTCGCTGTTATTACCATGCCAACACGGCACATTTTGTGTTAGGATAGGTCCACATTTGTGACATTACAATATATCTGACCTACCCTCGCCGTGTCCGTTACGCGTAAATGTCACAATTGTGTACTCACCCTTAGGATTGTAAGAGTAGATATGCTTGACTTGTGAATCTGTAAGCGGTTTAACTCATTTTCATTATTATAAAGTGCAGTATTCAAAAAAAAGTGAATTTGTCACTGAAACAATATACGTTTCCACGAATATTGTAAATCTACAATAGATTAAAATAGGTATTCGTTTGGCACCAATTGCCTATTAAAAATTACAAATTTGTCACAAAATTGGAATGTAGTCTCAAAACGTGAATGCATACAAAATGTACTGTGTAGTCATTGCTTAATCATTATGATAGAATATATATTGCTATTTAATTATAGTATTTCTAACGTTTTAAATTTAGATCTGTACTAGAGACATATTTATTTTTATATAGAGTCTTTATCACATGGAGAGAGTAGTTTTGTTGGTAAAGTTAATTAAATATTCACACGTATTTGACTGTAACAGTAGATGCTGATAAATATATTTGGTAGGTAATTTGGTACGTGACACTGGTACCGTTAATATATCCTGTTCTATGATAATCGAAAAATATATTTTAGGTTCTGAAAATGTTATTGATCACTAATTGTAAATGTATTATTAATTTACTAGCAGTTTTATACGTCGAATAAATAAAATTAGATGGCTCGATATTTTAACTGTATGTATCAGTGTTGGTGCTGAATTACACAGGCTCTGAATGTAGATGTGTTGACTGGCGTGGTGTGGTTCTTGTTGTTGATTTACTCTATTCGTTTTTAGCAGTCGTTTTAATCGACATTTATTATCCATTTTACAGTTTGCATTTTACGTTAGTTAATTTACTTAGGACCAATTTTGTTTTAAAGCTTTCACGTTTTTGCAGATGCATAATAACAATTTCTTTTTTTAAATATTTTAATTATTATATTTTTTCAATTATTTAATCTTTAGGTAGGTAGGTCCAACAAATTTTTTCAAATTATTATTGTTAAATTAGAAATAGTTAATATTGTAGTAGAAAACCAATTGTGCGCCTACAGTCGCTCTAGAAGATCAAAATGAATTATGTTTTCAATTTTTATATTTATTATATTACAACATACAAGATATGCATTCAAGCTTTTAATATCATAGTAGGTATTTTATATAACAAAAGTAATTTTCAAATCCATGTGATACAAACATGTAACAGATATGAAGATTATAATTATTACTAGATAGGTAGGTTTAATAAATTTTAAATTCCATTCAATAACGAGAAGTGTTTTATTTTTTTTCAACCTATCTTTGAATCTAAATTTTCTTTTCCTGTTCCAAGCATACATTGGTTATGCGTTATGTATGATCCATTCTCTCTATTTCATCCCATCCATAGGAAAGGCTTCCAGCATTCTGGTCATTATAGATTGATGATGAAGCGCATACAGGAGAATAAAGACGCCTTCTGTGGTGGACTTGGACAGTGTAGCTCTCTAGTCTAGTATAATAACTTATAACGATAAATTCCGAAATATTACTGTTATGTAACTGCAGTATTTTGTTTTATAAGTTTTAAGTATATTTTGTTTTTGCAAAATTAACTTGCTACTTGGAACTGAAACGAGGACTGCCATGACGGAGCATCGTGTGGCGTCATGTATCCATAAACTAAACGTCTTATGTTGTGAGTAAACATAGGGTATGTTCCGATATACACTGCGACCACTGAACAGTATGACGTCAATTTAGTATACTGGAAGCCCGTTCCTTTATAGCTAGTTATACTGGTGACTTTTTAAAACGGAACGCAGTCCAGTATACTGTTAATCCTATATTTTGGCGTCATTTTCAAATTTTTTAATGCAAGGTGAATATAAATATAAAGATTCCCTCTTTTCAAAAGAAATATTATAAAATTGGAAAATTGTATAAAAAAATTATTTATCCATCTTATAAGAAACGTAAGTATTTTTTTTTTGTTTATTTAGAAACTTATCATTTTCTGATTCTGTTTCGACTGATCACGTGATCAAAAGCACTGCGAGCACCTTACCTCGAAATCTCCAGTGCTCACAGTACAAATATGGCGGCAATTTATGACGTCATAAATTTCTTTAGGGGACTGTAGCAGTGTACTGGCAGTCCATAACGGAACGGATTTTTCAGCAGTAAGACAACTGCGCAGTGCTCGCAGTGTATATCGGAACATACCCATAATTATGCAACCAATAATTATTTTTAAATTAAATGTGACGTCAAGTCTCGAAATGTCACGCAATTTATCAGTACTACCGTTCAGTCTCTTGAATCACGCGTCTCTCTCATTACGGGATATTGGTAAAATTTCCGTGTATAACGGAACAAAGTCCATATCGAAAAAAAAAGTACGCTATGTAACTGTCAAAAGCTTTGTCTCCCATATTCATGCTAAGGCCTCTTGTTTTTTTAATAATACATGACTAGATTTGCGGAATAATTTTCAACAATAAATAAAATACATGTAGTTTGATAAAAATCTTTAATAAATAAAACTCACAATATTGCATTGTAATTAAAGTAATGTATATTTTGGATACTTTTGTGAATAAACAAAAAAAAAACCATTCACAAGAACTGAACAATGATATTGGTATACTTAAGACGCTCGATAATTGCTCTTCCGACAAAATCAGTAAAATTTGTCTAATTTTTTTACAGTACAGGCAAATAAAGGGCAACAAAAGAAGATACTTCCAAGGTTAGCTGCTCCAATAAAAGTTCACTGATATCTATTTTAAACAACCTACGTAGTTAAAGAAATTACTAATAATAATTCAGTAAAGAGCTTTTCCGCATTTCTTGAGCATACCTTCACAGTTTAATACAATTAATAATATTATTATGGGTCAGGACGGATGGTTTGAGAACGGTCGAATGTTAAGCGAAACTAAAAATATGAAATATAACATTACAAATTAATTGTTTTCATTAATGATATAGTATTGGCTTACTGGCTCAAGTTAAACTTAATTATACTAAAAATTACAGAGGAATTGATTAGGTACTTTTATGGCTACACAATCAGAAAATATTTCTTTATAATGAGAAACATAAAAACAAAATTTCCAATTTATATTTGGAACAATTACATATAAATTATTTATTAACAATATTTCAGACTAAGTTTCTTACATAGCTGGATTCGGAGTATTGAGACTCAAATCTTTAATTCCCTTGCATATAAGCAAAATCTCAATAATATTAAATAAATACTTATGATGAGGATTTTTATTCCTTTGGCAAAATAAACTTGTTCTTACAATGTACTTATTACAGATCAGCATTTATATTTTATTTTTTATTATTTTTAAATAAAATTAGTTCATAACTATTTAGTAATAAAACCATTATGTTGTGACTTCTTAGGGCTAGGTCCTACAATTTTTTTTTGTAACTTAAGATGAGCAAGAGTGTTGATTATCTAATGATAATTTCTGAGTTAACGCTCCCGTTATAGACTACAGTTATTCATTTCGATTGTTTTTACTGTCGGTAGACGTCGCTAATGTTCTAAATGGTTATTTATTTTATTCATAAGAAAACATATTGTTATACGGTCGTACATTTTGCGTTTATAACGTTATTACATTAGTGTAATGAATTATGGATTGATCTTACTTTTTTTAAAATATAATTTAAAAAAAATTGACAATTTACCACAATAATGTCTAATTACTGCAACGGATTCTGACCTCTACCACCAATATATCAAGGCTTAGAATCGAGTGAGGAAAATTGACTGTTTTGTTTAGTCTGATGACGTGTTGTTGACTGTACTCAAAGGTCTAAAGATCAATTTTGTTGAGATACCTACTACTAGTTCCTATACAATACAACATACTAAAACGCTAATAATTATAAAAAATTTTGTGCATTATTATTGGAGAAAGCTAAAACCGGTCACTAATAATATTATGTCATAAGCCCAAAAGATATAATTATCATTGTTAATGAATATCGATACTACCATTGGTAAAAACAAAATCGTCAAATAAAATCTTAAGTGACATCAATTAACAATCTTATCGGATCGGCCAAAATAACATATTTTATGTTAAAAAATTTAGGCCACATTTCTAAAACAGACTTTTAAAGCAATGTTACATAACATGAAAGCATTATTAGAAATCCGATAGTAGGTATTGGAATTCAACATACTTATCAATTTCTTGATGTTAATATACACCAGTGCGTCAGGTACACAAAACTGTCTCCCCATTTGATTTTAAGCTTTAATAAAATGCTAGTAAAAGTTTAAATCGATTGCAAAATGGGACTTTTTGTGATAGCGTGATGTGCTGCTGTGTACAGGATAAGCATCACGGTTTGAAATGAAAGTGAGTAAAGACATAGATAGTTCTATATCTATTTTACACCAATTACGTGTGTGCGGTCCATTGTAGTTAATAATAAGACAGTCAAACTGGCATATATATAACTGAGCTTAGGCAAGTCCTAAAGAGGAGGTATACTCTTGACTTTGTGACATTACACTGGTTTATACCTCCACCTAATGAGTTGCGTAAGCGCAGACAAGTCTAAGAAATAAAAAAATATTATTATATTTAATTTAATAATTCATAATTTTGCTTTATCGTAATATTAGAACCTCAGCTTTTAATAAATACTCTAACCTAGCCTAATCTAACTAAAGCTTACTTGTCATGGTCTCTTAAATATTGCAACAACATTCAAATTCTACTCTAGGAAAATGCAATAAATTGAAAATTTACAGCAATAACATGTGTGCTTCCTGGTAGTAACGTGCGCAGTCAGATTTTTTTATTATACTTATTCTAATTGAATATAATATATACTATCATCAAGAAAAAATAAAGTCTTAAGTCAGACAGGTACTGCAATTAAAAACATTCGTATACTTGATTAGATTCGACCATTGACATAATACACTACCGAAGTTTAAAAAATTTCGAATTAACATATCTTAAGTGTTAGAAGGGAAAAGATCGATTACTAATACATTAATTGTTCATTTCACTGCAGGCAACCCTATCTGTTAGTTGGCTGTCACTGTCATTATTGACTTTGACGTTTGAAGTATTGCGCCAATATGCTGGTTGTCATTCTTGTCACACTATTCGGAATCGGCATGGTGATTTTAAATGTAGCATAAAATAGTAATATGCGTCTTTCTATGGTTACAGTTCTCAAATATTTAATTAAGTATTCGAGATATTCTGACTGGGCACATCACTACCTCCCGGTCACACCGGGTTTTAGGTCACTTAAATATACGTTACAACACACTGCTCACAGATTACAATGCATGTTATGTTTATTATTTATTAATATGCAGTGTATCTATCTAACCGTGAAGATTAATTAGAATTCACTCTATTTATTTTTATTCGAGGCACAACGAACTTTGATGTAATTGATTGTCTAAATATCTTACTAACTCACGTAGGATGTATATAAATTATATAATGTTTATAATCACACATATTTGTTGGTTTTGGGCAGTATTCGTTATAATTATTTGCTTCGTTTCTTATTATTAGGTATATTAAGTCATGATATATATTTTTATTTGTTTATGCGTTGAGTTTTCTTATCCACAAATATTCCAATGTGTGCTTTGAAGTTACATTAATAAGGCTCAAATTTTGCCATTCACACACAAGATCTAAGTCTGGTATAGGCCGAGGCACGGTTTTTTATTCACAGTACTATATCAAGACTAGGTTTAAAACCAATTGTAGATATTTGTCAATTTTCTATAACCTGACAAGCTGGGACTGCGATCTATAAAACATACAAATATATCTTAGAACCTAAACACAAAAAAAAATCCATCTACAACACTGTAATATTGCAAAATATCTTAATACATATAAAAGGCCCTGATGAGTCAGTTCATAATTATTTTGTATAAGAAGAGACAAAAAACATAGTTACGTAAGATACGAAGATGGCACTACATATGGATAAACATATTTTTACACGTTTTATACCAATTGTTTAGTCACTACCACTGACATTCTACTCCCTATATACACATAACATAATCAAGTCAATACAAACGACCAAGTTTCTGTAAAAAATCTTGATTTATAAGAATAGATTAAAGTTTAAAATCAAAATGTAGAAATTTGTTATTTGTAAGATTTTAGCAACTTCGAATAGCAAAGTAGTTTTATTTTAATTATACATTTTATCTAGAAAGTTTGCCAATACCCACTTGTAGGCCTAATGCACATGTCCTGAGGTATAAGTTCATTACAGAATCGTAGTAAAAATATAATTTGTGTATAGAGAGTAGAAGTTAGGAACTAAGCATGCGATGGGGCTCTATTTTTGAATCATTCGACTCAAATAATTTGATTTTGTTATTCTCTCGATTGCAAAAACTGATATTAATCATTTGTGTAACTAGTTCATTCAAAATATTGTTATTTTGTTTTATTTATGGATAGAGCGCGTACAAATATAAGAAATCAAGGAGTTTATAGATTAGAATTTAGATATAAATAAAGAGATTTTTATAATTTTCTGACTTTTTAAAAATAAACAATGACGACTTGGGTGCCTGGGCCAAATAATATACAAGACCATGTATAATTTCAATTGTTTCATTATTTCAAAATATTTTTTTTTGTTACTTTATTGTGTAAAGGTGACTAACGTGACATTGGCGGAATTGTTTAAACGCCAATAGAGCATGTATTAAAAAAGAAGAAAATAAACTGAAGCATCTAAAATCACACACACACATGTTTTATCATATACAAGGATACGATTTAAAACGAGTAATTCAAAAATAGAACCCTCCACCCGAATACATATAAAAATACATTTTTGAATCAGTAGGGCAAATCATAACATAATAAACCAATCACATAAGAACAATCCAATTATCTCGTAAACACAAATGCTTTGATATTTGCAGTAAACAATTCATATTTCCTTACATCATGTTCATACATTACACATGTAAAAAAAAGGTTTTGTGCAACAATAAGTTTTTCAATGCGAAATAAAGACATAATTACCCCAAGAGATCTCATTAAATGCCAAATAATATTATTTGCTAAAATTGTAGACAATCTAAATAATTTTTAAATATATTATACATCTATATAAACTTAGTCTAAGTCAAACAATTGTAAAGTCGAACAATACGCACTATCGTTGTTTGAAACAAGCGCACTTCGATCGAGGTATGAATCCATTCTCCTTTCGATTCCCTTTTACTATCTCTAAATTAGCAATTGAACGCGTAATTCATACAAAGTTGATTTACATTATCGACTTGCAAAAAGTCTACTAGATTAGATATTTTGTGAGATAATTTATAGAAACTTATTGTTTTGGCGTCATAAAATAGAAAAAAACACTATATCATTATTTCTGTTACAATTAGACCGTTTTCGATGGTTGCCTTTTTTCTTATATTAATAACTCATTACTACTTCTATAAGCGATCCTTCGAATATCCGAGTTCATTCTCAACAAAATCAAATGTTTAAAATAAAAGAAATATTATATTTTATTAATTTCACATCCACAATGCTATACCCCATCCCATCTATATGCCATTTCCCATCTCAAGGTGCCAGGGATCAAGTGGTTTTTTTAAATCATTTTTTCATTAAAAATAATATTCCGAGAATGTTTATTTCGTTCATAGACACGGAACCATTTTTATTTTAAATAAAGACTTTTGTAAATCGACAATGCAAAATAACTTTTTGTATCCACAACAATAAGGTAAAATGTATACCTTTCCAACTTCATTAATCACAACTTACCATTGGATTTTATCTTACCCTTACCATAATCTCTAACTTTTATCCTTTTTAAACTATCGGTGTTTTTTAAAGTTATTTTAAACGTTATTATTTATTAATCTCGAAAATAACTGTTATTTGTAATTAGTATAAGGCTTACTTTATGCGTAGACTACGAAGCGACGTCGTCACGTTTCTATAAAAGCCTATCGAGAATAAAGAATTTATATTCCGATGCACATAGTTATAGCGAATAATTGTTACAACGGACACTATCGAGCCTACATGATATCTATATCACAAATAGTTAAGCGTCGCTACAACTAGCGATTGTCGACCTTATTACTTTGATATTAGTACTCATTTTTATTATAAATACAATTTGTATTTCAATAAAAATCTCTAGTGTTTTAACTGATTACTTAAAAATAGAAATAATCTCGTTTTAATTAACTTTTAACGGCGAATGATTTATATTATGAATGAGTTTTCGTAAAGATTGAATGGAGTAATTTAGTCGGTGGCAAAGATCGAAATGTACGATCTAATTTAGGCCTTATGTCGATATACATACGTTTCTTATGTACTTTAATAAAACAAATAAGCTAAAATTGACATAGGCCGATTGCATGCGTCAACATTCGTAACAAAGATATTATAATGTATGCCTATAGATAAATTATAATTTAACTTTGATAAATATAATAAATTAATGTGTCATGGTTATCGCTCGCGTTTCACTTGGATAGTAATAAAAAATAGATTAAGATTTTTATTTCTTCATGCAATTTTCAATTCAATGCGGCAGGGATAAGGTTCTGTGTAGTGGTGATTTTATTAAGTTCATGAAAAGGACCTTATAGGTTAAAAAAACAAATTTAGCTAATAGCTGCCGGAGCGTTTTTTTTGCGTTCTCAATTTTGAACCTTATCGAATCGTGATTAGGCATCAAAACAAATCCTATCCACTGTATACTGTTCAATTATTAAAGTCACAGCGAATATATAACTAAGTGTATTAGGCGCTTGAAGTATCCACAGAGTTCTAGATGAGGTTCTTGCGATATTGACCCTAGTTGGTTTGGAACACTAAAGCTGCAATTGCTCACCGACGTGCGTCATCGTTGGTGGGTGATATTGGACCTTATTTCGTTTCGGGTGAAGGTTCAGACCGAGGTGCCGACGTGTCTATCTGTATCCAGGGTAACATCCTCGGGACTGGCGAGATCAGCGCGGAGTCTCACCCCGCGGCCGGTCAACGTCCACCTGCAGGCCGCCCGCTCCGTACTGGGTGATACTCTGCAAAATCATCATCATCATCAGCGCTTTTATGTTTCCACTGCTGGAGCCCAGGCTTGTCCTTTGGGTGGTCCACGCTGGCCCAATGCGGATTGGAGGGTATTTACAACGGCTTAACGTGTCTTCCGAAGCACGGAGTAGATTGAGATAATATTTTTTGGTCAGCCATCCAGTGACCGACACTGCTAAAGTTGCTTAACGACAACAATCGCGTGCCGATATTTAATTATGTTTTAAACAGTATTAAGTTAATAGCAGGAAGAAAACGTAGTATAATGCATTAGGTTTTATGTAATGACAAAAATATTATGTTATATAACCTGCAGAGTCCCTCTTCCTGTGGCGGATGCTCTATGTCTGTGGGCGAGTCTTCGCTGGCGGTGGAACTCGTGCCCTCTTCACTGCCACCGCCTCGATAACGTTCTACGCATTCTTTGGAGGACGAATATAGAAATAATTAATTAAAAAAAAGAATCAGTAACCCAAAATGTGTATTATTCAAAATTTCCGCTACAAAAATGTGTAAAGTAGTAATGAAAATCCGTATATTTGATTTCTTAAAAAATGAGCAACAAATCGTTTTGTAAATTTCAATCATTCTATTGTAAATGTTACGATATTTATCATAAAAAACAGTCTTAGGTATTTCTATCAATGTTCATATATTTTTCAAGTATTTTAAAGATAAATGCAAAATTCCGTCGGCGTCCCATTTTGACATGACAAAAAAATGCTCACTTTAACAATGACTTTAGTCATAGGATACGACATTTTATCGATGTAATGTCGATAATTCATTTTATTTTAATACTTTAGGATGTTTTTTATTAACTACGAACGAATGATAAAGAATGATAATTATTGTTTTGACAAATTAGTGATTCATTCCAAATTTATCCACCAAAAAACATATCAAAGAAGTAAGATGAATCGAAATATTGATATAACATCGATAAGATTCCGTACCCTATAGCTAGAATCATGGCTAGAGGGTTAGACAGTTGCCCTCCTGAAGTCTATAGATCATCAATCATCACTATAGGTCAAGTAGGTAAATTAAGTATTGACAAGCTTTAAATTTGTAAGTAAGTATTGAACCGCATACACTGTCTGATTCGCATACTCTGCTTTAGAATTTGGAATTATTCTAAAGAATTATTATCACTATTATTATATTTGAGTTTTATAAATCACTATAAATGGACATGGGGTAAGCGAGTTCTGGAGACCGCAAATCGACAAGCGTGGTGTTGGAAGATCTTCAGCATGGTAGAGCGATGATATGAGGAAGGTCACTGTTATGACATGTGTGGGAATTACCCATAACAGAAAAAAAGGAAGTGTATTGCGGGAGGTTAACGACCAGCTATAGGCTGATGATGACGATGATAAATCGAAATAATTATGTAATAGTTTTCAAACTGTCAATGTTAAAAATGTTACCTCTCTTATCGTCGCAGTCGGGTGCATCTTCTAGAGTTTTCAATATTTCAGCGCACAGATCAGAGTCCAAAGGTACAGGATTGTCGGATTCCCTGTTTCAAACAAAATACAATGTATTATCGGGTTCACACAACCAACCATTCTACATTAACTATTTACTCCTTTTCACTCACACTTAACATTTTCTCTCTCTTTCATTCAACGATTCGTTCGGATTCACATAATCTAGTCATATAAAAATCAGTCACATATTCACATAAAAATCAGTTCGGATTTTTATCTTACATTTCCGTAGTGCTGTTAAGTTTCACACTATCAGATTACTTTTTGACTAGATGACTGTTTGACACAAATCGGTTGTAAGTAACATTGTACTCGACTGAATCACCCCTTACGATTTTCGTAAGTTAGAAACTTGAAAAGCTATTTAAATTGCGGTTTTGGAGTGTTTCCATACTGTGTATTGTATTATTGTGTTGTGAAATGTTTATTTTTGATATTGAAAGAGTCAGCTCAACGTCAAATATTTCTAAAGTTTCGATGTCTCTTTGATATAAGTGTGAATCTATTATTAAATTATTAAAGTGGTTGTAGTTGCAGTATGAATTGTGAAATCAATTTAACTTATTTCATAAACAAATTAAGAAATAAATCTACTAGCTTTTATTAAACTGAGATATTCGGTCGAGCACGCATAATTCAATAGATGTCGAAAGTGTTCAGTAAAGAATAATAAAAGTATATGTTTGGCAGATTTCTATTTGTTTGTATTTAGAGTAGTTCTATAACAAAACATCATATCACTCACATATAACAAAACTGACTACCCGAAACTTATATTAATGAATTGGGATGACGACTAATTTTTGTTTGTTTGTCCGTCAGGTAGAATGTTAAAAAATATTAAACACGTATTTTTTTCGTAATCATAAAATTACGGCGTTACATGGAGTTGAAATTTCGTATGACGTCACGTTATGGTACGTTTTTTACTAAACTGTGACGTAGCGAGCCCCCACTCATCAACTTTAATGCCTGTTATCTAAGCTATTTCTTGTTAAATTGAATAAAAAAAAAGTATCTAATATTTTTCTATTATTTGACTGACAGACTAAATAGAATTGCATTTTTTTTACCCAGTCGTCATCCCTATTATGAAATATGTTGGAAACGATAACTCATATATAAACAATAACTATATAGTTATTATATTTAAAAATATATTATACTTTGTTTTTGCAAAATTAAAA
This sequence comes from Diatraea saccharalis, assembly GCA_918026875.4. Classification (NCBI taxonomy): domain Eukaryota; kingdom Metazoa; phylum Arthropoda; class Insecta; order Lepidoptera; family Crambidae; genus Diatraea; species Diatraea saccharalis. Next base: position 16,042,293 of record OU893346.1, read on the forward strand.
TGCTGGTTATAATCTGTGGATTCCTAAAACCAAAATGGCCGTGACGGGGAGACGTCACATTTCAATAAACTAAACGTCAACGTGTTTGTTACGAGTGCAACCAATAGTTATGTTCATAGATATTGAAGTCACGGCTCGAAAATCACGCGACTGACAATTTTCGAGGGACAATTTGAATTAATGAATAAAAATATGTTTTGCCTTTATAAAATTAAACTTTTTCATGTGAAAGTTTTAAAATTATTTTCCTAAAACAGTCAAGTGACAACTTCAATAGTTTCCAGATTTATATTTATTTCTTCATATTTACACATTTAGATAAAATATTTAGAGCTAATCTAACTAGTTTCCGAAAACATAGACATGACATAACTGGACGCATAATCAACATACGAGCTGTACCCACCTGTTGTGCAGCACGAGCGCGACGGCGGCGGGCGCGGGCACGGGCGGGTGCAGCGGCGCGCGCGGGCTGAACGCGCCCAGCTCCAGCACCGGCGCCGGCACGCGCGGGGCCGGCGTGCCGCCCCACTCGCCCCATATACCTGCCCGACCAGACACTGTACACTAGAGCCCCACTCGCCCCATATTCCTGCCCGACCACACACACTGTACACTAGAGCCCCACTCGCCCCATATACCTGCCCGACCACACACACTGTACACTAGAGCCCCACTCGCCCCATATACCTGCCCGACCACACACACTGTACACTAGAGCCCCACTCGCCCCATATACCTGCCCGACCACACACACTGTACACTAGAGCCCCACTCGCCCCATATACCTGCCCGACCACACACACTGTACACTAGAGCCCCACTCGCCCCATATACCTGCCCGACCACACACACTGTACACTAGAGCCCCACTCGCCCCATATACCTGCCCGACCACACACACTGTACACTAGAGCCCCACTCGCCCCATATACCTGCCCGACCACACACACTGTACACTAGAGCCCCACTCGCCCCATATACCTGCCCGACCACACACACTGTACACTAGAGCCCCACTCGCCCCATATACCTGCCCGACCACACACACTGTACACTAGAGCCCCACTCGCCCCATATACCTGCCCGACCACACACACTGATACACTAGAGCCCCACTCGCCCCATATACCTGCCCGACCACACACACTGTACACTAGAGCCCCACTCGCCCCATATACCTGCCCGACCACACACACTGTACACTAGAGCCCCACTCGCCCCATATACCTGCCCGACCACACACACTGTACACTAGAGCCCCACTCGCCCCATATACCTGCCCGACCACACACACTGTACACTAGAGCCCCACTCGCCCCATATACCTGCCCGACCAGACACTGTACACTAGAGCCCCACTCGCCCCATATACCTGCCCGACCAGACACTGTACACTAGAGCCCCACTCGCCCCATATACCTGCCCGACCAGACACTGTACACTAGAGCCCCACTCGCCCCATATACCTGCCCGACCAGACACTGATACACTAGAGCCCCACTCGCCCCATATACCTGCCCGACCAGACACTGTACACTAGAGCCCCACTCGCCCCATATACCTGCCCGACCAGACACTGATACACTAGAGCCCCACTCGCCCCATATACCTGCCCGACCACAGACACTGTACACTAGAGCCCCACTCGCCCCATATACCTGCCCGACCACAGACACTGTACACTAGAGCCCCACTCGCCCCATATACCTGCCCGACCACAGACACTGTACACTAGAGCCCACTCGCCCCATATACCTGCCCGACCACAGACACTGTACACTAAGCCCACTCGCCCCATATACCTGCCCGACCACCGACACCTTTACACTAGAGACCCAGATACCTCACGTATAAGTTCCGCAAATTGCTATGCGCTAGAACCTTGTCCAAATAATACCCGCGTAACGTTATTGCGTCTGCCATCTGCGTGAGATATAATATAGTGCACAAACGTACACCTGTACACTCAATAGTGCCAATATCTTATATTTTGACAGAACAGCAATAAAGCAAAAAAACCAATAATATTCTTTATGACTCTGAATCCACGAATAAATAAAAGAAGCTTCACTTAATGTTTTTCTTTATTACTAATTTCTACTAATGTTTCAACTGCTGTTACGCTTGCACATCTAAATCGAATCTGCTTTAGTATATCCTTCTTTTCACGGTTCTTATTTTTGCCCAGCGTTGAAAAAATGTCTTCATACCTTCTCTTTCATTAATTATTCGTTTTAATGTAGTACTCGACACGCCAGTGAATATTTACGAATTAATTCTCTAGAAAAAAATTAAGTATCCAAGATTGACAAAGACGGGTCAATTTATAAACACACTTTAAAATAATGGTGTGTCATGGCCCATACTCCCTATTGGATTCCATCAATAGGAAAGGCCTGAGACCAAGCAATAAGGACATTAATAAACTGGTGATGAATTTTAAATATATCAATCGAAGAGTAAAATGTTCTTGTTTAATATGACGTCATATATATGTATATGTAATGTCATTACCAATATCAGGTCTCCAGTCGTCCCTCTCGGCCAGCACATCAGGGGGCGCGTTGTCCCGCCCACACCTGGCGGCCCACAGCCGCGCCCCCTCGCCCGAGTCCAGCGGTATCCGCGCCTCGCCCTCCTCTAACGCTACCAGCACATCCGCATCGAACACCTACACACCATTATACATCTAACACCTATCATCACTTAGGAGACGTAAGGGCAAAGTCATTCCCATCTCTGCGGTGTGAACAGTTTTTGGTGGACGTCAGTATTCCAGTCTGCAGTAGTTTACAATCAATGATTTTTTTTTTTTTTGTTTAAAATCGATTCTGTAATTTTAAGATATAAACAATCAAAGTTTAACCAACTTATAAAAGAAGTAAAATTTCACAGGCTTATAAAAAGGTGTGAAAATTGATGACTTTTGTTAACCAACTTCAAAAAAAAGGATGCAATACGGGTGTAGACGTTTTTTTGTATTATTATTTTATAAAAATCCAATTATTATAATAAAAAAATGGAATTCATGCTTTAAATTTCCCGCCAAAACGTCATGGCATCGATGTGACGTCATAACCCTCTAAAAGTAATATAAACAATAACAACAACAAACACCGTCCTATGCACAGTTCTATGTATGTCAATGTCAGTCAAATTCAGATTCAGATGTCTTACATCTTTCCTAGAGAACTGTGACGTCACGCGCTGTTTGCAGTCACGTGATAACAAGTATATATTTTTTCATAATTAATTTTAATAATATTATAAATAAAATATAATAGTGTGATATTCGGTAATAGTATATTAATTACTTCCAGATAAAAAAATATATGCATTCTTTTACGTTTACTGTCTACACCCGTATTTACCTGTACATGTACACGGCCGCACGTAACGCGATGCCAGATACTTATAAAAAATATCATGTAAGTAAGTGTAAATAGACAATCACTTTAGACACCTTTTCTGATAGTACTTCTTTGTAAAGAAACGGCTGGCATTAATTAAAAAAAGAATTGTTGGTGTATCCTCTTTTAGTGTTTCGATTTTATTGAATATTAAAATGTTGTGGTTTTACTCTCTTTTCAGTTGTTTCTCTTTATTACGATTTTTTTGTAGTCGGTTTATTTATTTTTTTATTGTTTTTTCTAAGTATTTTTATACGTCCAACACTGTTGATACAAATAGTTAATTCATATATTAAAAAAAAAAGAAGTTCTCATAAAACGTGTACCCCAGTTTTACTATATATTTATATATTATGTATGTACCTGTACGAGCATGTTGGCGGCGAGCGCGTGCCAGTCAGCGGGCTCCAGTCCGCGCGCCGCCCACCACTCGTCGCTGCGGCCAGCGCTGCCCAACACGCGGGACAACTCCGCTGCTGACGACTGTACTGCGAGCTATTACAAGTCAACATACCTATCTTTATTCAACTATATTTCTTAAAAGTATGTCTTTCGTTTTCACAATTTTTTAAATTTCTTTGAATCCTCCAACATTTTTTAAGCTATATCTCTTTAAGTCTTTTGGGTTGATAGAAAAACTAGCGAAAGTAATTTTTACTAGTAAATCAATATTAGGATTATCGTTAGACGAAAAATATCGACGACCATGGACGTCATTATTTATTGTATTACGAGCACCAGTCAGTGAGCAGTCAATATCACTTTGACATATAGATATATAGATGTCTGATAACATAACGGAACCAGTCCATATTTTAAAAAAACGCGGTAGAAGGAGTTACAGCTTTTAAGCGCAACAAGCTTATAATAAAATCACTATGTCTTAAGAAATAAGAATAATTATATTTTAATATTATTTACCAGTTAGGAGCCAAAATCATAAAAAAACCTATAATATTAATTTCATGAAAATGCGTAATTTTTAATTACAGCGTTTTGCTATCCGACGGCAGCAGGGTATGGATTGTTGTAAAACTATTGGAATTTTTACACTAAAATACAAAATCAATCAACCAAGAAGTCTTTATCTATATGAATTAATAATAATAATATTTTTCGTGTGCCACGCAATTTTGTCATCAGTATACTGACCCTTAGATCGTGTGAGGTCATGCGCACGCGTGCCCTCGCTGCATCGCTGAGGCCCAGCGCCAATTCCCTCTTTCTGAGGGACACTTTCTCTCGGAGTGACATCGTCAACTCCGAACATTCCTTGTCCAACTGCTTATAAGAGCCGGTCTATATAATCACAACAATACTCATAATTACGCCATTCAAACAATTCTTTTTATATAAATATATAGGAACCAACTTATGCTCTAAAATATAAATTTTCAAATAATTGAGAAATACAAACACTCAGAATCGTGATTAGAGAAAGATAAAAATACTATGAGTGCGTTCAGTATATTTGTGACGTCAAAATTTAGTAAGCCGTAAAAACCCTACATGAGTGACAAGGTTCAAGTATTCAAAGCGAATAATCTTCTATCATACGCATCTATCCAACATAACAGATTCAATAAAGGTTCGGGGATGAGGCGCTAGATAATTTTAGCTTTCTTTTTTGAATCAACAGTGGTCGCGCTCCTGCCTCCTGGGCCTCAAACCACATTTGTTTATGTGGCAACATAAACAAATGTATTTTGAGTCCCTCCACATTAGTTTTTTGAGTTGTCTTAGTTTAGATCTAGGTGTGCGATATAAAGAATCCCTATTTCCCTTGGTCACGACATCACACGTGAACGGCTAGACCGAATTCGCAAATTTTTTGTTGTTATTTGTATCAGAAGGTCCTTATGAAAGAAACAAAAAATAATAAAATTTTCAGAATATTTAACTACCATATAAAATTATTTCTTATCTAACCTTAGGATAACATTAAACAATTTTAAGGTAACCTCATGACGTTTGACGTAGAATTAACTGAATGGCGCAAGAAAAAATTACTAAGAAGGTTGTATATCATAAAGCATTAGAATAATAAACGCTTTTTTAATATTTTTTATTAATTATATTGTAATTAATAAATTTGTTCTTATTAATAATTAATAATAAGAACAAATTTCTATGTTTATCGAAAGTTTAAATATTTATTTCGGCTGTTTGGGTGGATTGCTTGAATATTTTCATTAAGAATATTTTTCAGTCTGTCAGTCTGTTCTTCAGCTAGTAAGCAATACAAAAACAAGAAACAGCAAGAACAAAATAACATCAATCATAAAAAGAAATCAGAAAACTCGCCTTAGCGATCTGCACTGAGAACGGTCCAAAGCAGGCGTCGACGAAGTGCTCGTAGTCCCGCAGCGGACGTTCTATAGCCAGTTCTACTTCTGCTGCCCATGTAGTTAAAACTTCTAACTCTGCACGCGCTACTACCGCTGCTACAGCTTGGGCACATCTAACGACAAATACAAGGTCCGAGAAATTCCTTATTATGTGTTTTAACGCTGCTGACAAGCAGGTTATTGAAATTACAATTTTAAAATAATATAAAAAAAATCAAGAACTTTCCGCAGTCAAAAATAATATTGAGAATTGAGCGCCCTCTCGATATCAGCGTACTAGAATCAATGACTCGGCACTATATCAGCGTACTAGTATTATACTCTGTTCATGGAGTCGAGTTAGTAGAGCGCTATCTCTTTCCCACAACGTTGCCTGTCATTGGTCAATGATAAGCCCTACGGCAGTGTTTACACTACAAGTACTTTTTAGTTTACTTGTGCGACCCGTACAGTGTAAAAGTGCTCTCGAAACTATTATCGGCCTCTCTTGTGACCTAGTGTGCTTTTTGGACTTGACCTGGCTTGTGTGTTGGATTGGGAATGTATCTTCAAACATGAAAACTTTTAAAATGGTAAAATTAAAAAATGTATTTAAGATATCTATTGAAAATGTAACCGCACAAGATTGGAAAAATTGTATAAAACATGTTCGAGAAGAAATTGAGCCCAAAATGAATAATATGGACAGAAATGTAGAAGTTATGGTAGAAAGTTTTGTAATACCTTTAGGAAACAGTAGTAGTAGCAGTGATAGTCGGATAGTGAGTAAATAATTATGATAAGAGGAATGAATTTTATAATGCATTACCGACTTTTATTGCTTTAATTCCCACTAACTTACTATTGAAGATCTCATAAAAATCTTTTTGTGTGGTACATAAGTAACTACATTAAAGAAAAATAAAAGGACATAGCCTCACGGATAAATTGTAACCCGGCTCAATAACAATAATTCTTTAATCCACGAAGCGCAAGCGCAATATGTACACGCGTTTACTTTTCTAAGATATCGTTGACGCCCACTGCCTTTGCAGATGTGTTTTTGTCTTTGTCATTTGTATGGTATTGTGTGACAGAGAAAGCGCTCTACTAACTCGATTCCAGGAACAGAGTATAGTAGTGTTATAGTAGCGAGTGCTCACGTGATCTGGTAGTAGGTGCGGCAGTGCAGGCCGGGCCCGCCCACGCGGCGGCAGAAGGCGGAGTCGTGCGCCCCTCGCGATATCAGCGTACTAGTACTAGTAGTGTTATAGTAGCGAGTGCTCACGTGATCTGGTAGTAGGTGCGGCAGTGCAGGCCGGGCCCGCCCACGCGGCGGCAGAAGGCGGAGTCATGCGCGGGCACGCGCGCCCCCAGCGCCACCACCGCGCGCCACGACAGCCGCTCCCACACGCCGCGCACCGCCCACCACGACACGCTACCTGTACGTATACCACAACTTTATTACCATCATCAGCCTGTTAATGAAGCCTCTACGCGTAGATAGAGTTTGCAGATGGCGTCCGCCAGTCCCGGTTCCAGGTCTCATCCCCACACACGAAGGTATACTGTAGGGTTTTAGTGGGTAGGCCTCTGTGGGTATATTCATCGAATGCACGCAAGATGTACCCGGTCGTGGAAGTTGCACATAGCTCACCAGGGGACGGGGTATGCTTAAAGCATTTTCCCTACAGTATATAAAAAAATGGCGTCCGCCGACATGTCTTTAGCTATTTAACGTCTACAAATGCGTCTGCCTCTGATCTGTTAGATGCCATTTTTGCGGCATGCAATAAAAAGTGGACTCACAAAATAATGAATAATCACGGAAACTATAACTCTCTACGCATACCATAATTTATAACGTCATTGCGGATCGGTAGGTTCTAATGCTGATTTGTCCGAAACCAACTGGGAAGAAGAACGAAATGTTAACATTTCAGTTATTCATCCAATGGCAAGCAGTGGGAGATATTCGAGAGCAATGATGTATTAAAAAGTTTAGATGAGTTATTTGAGCACAAAATTGACAACCAATAAGCCTGAGTTTCACTTTAGTCACGTTTCAGCAAGTGATGTGGCTAATGTCATTTCCACTCATAATTTTCTGTGAAAAGTTGTAGAAAAAATTACCAAATTAAAATTAAAACAAGAGGTTTCCTGCAGATTCTGATAGGAAGATAAATATTTATGATTACTTCGCGACCTTTGTTGTTGTAATATAATGTTCCACTATCACAATTAACTTTACGCTGTTTTAAAACGCAATAATGCACGGGTATGACGTGTCTAATAATAAAAGTCATTGTTCGAAAGATGTTTCGTCTACAAATATGAGCTTTGACTCTTACTTTTGACCCGAGAAAAATGCAATTTCAATCGCATGCTAACGGTTTCTGAATTGAATTGATCTAAACTGATCATTTTCAATAACTTAAGTTTTTTACGTTTTAAAAGGCAGAAATAACTAGTTTTATCAAACTGCTTTCAACTCATTATTAAAAAACCAAAAAAAAAACTAAAATCAAAAAAGGTCAACTAAGTAAAATTCTGCACCAAAAAGTGGGTAGTTTCATAAAATTATCCATGCTCCTTGCGTTAGTTGTTCATTGTTTGAACCTATTGAAAGTGGTCTGAGATAGCTATCACGTACCGTGTATTACTAATGCGAGTTGTAATTTAGTGGATGGATTTTCCAAGGTATGTTGTAGCATGTTCAATCTTCACATTTACGAGATGTTTTATGAATTACATAAAGTAGTAAACTACTATTATTTGGAAATAAATAAAAATTCAATTGCATTAGACTTACTGTAATTATATATGAGTGAAAGTTGCCGTTCCTTATATTGAACAGTAATAATATTCACTTCTATTATTTATTTGTTTTAGACGACAAACAAAAGCTTTGCGCTGTATGAGATTATTGAGGAGCTGGAGCAAGAACTATCTTTTCCCCTGAAAATTGTAACGCTGAAGCACTGACAAAGATTCTGGGGTTGAAAATCTAGTGTCTCTTCAAAATTTACGTGGGTGAAAATAGAAAGCTCCAACTGAAATAAATTTAAGTAAATCATCAGCTTCCGATATGAGTAGCGACGGTGACGAAGATTCGCTGCTTAAATTAAGCAAACGAACACGGCAGAACTCTGCTAGTATAAATGCACAACTAGCCAGCCTTTATTCGTGGTAAGCCAATAAGACGGGTCTTTGGGTAAAGATTAGACATCTTGGATATATCAACTAGTTTCGATCATACAAAAGACATACGTTAAATACGGGATTGCTACCATGTACCCGTGTACCTTATATTAATCATTAAAACTTATTACTTCAAGATAAACAAATTGAATTGAATTTAATTGTTGCACTAAGCAAATCCTACTAATATAATAAACGCGAAATTTCGTAAAAATGTATGTATATATTGTTACTCTTTCGAAGACTGACTGTCCGGATTTTGATGGAATTTCGTATAAAGATAATTCCAAGCTGGAATAACATATCGGCTACTTGTTATATCACTAAAAGTTTCCTAGGGCCCATGCGGGCAAAGCCGCTTGCGGAAATCTAGTAGAATTGTACACTACATATTTTATTGTATTACTATTCTAACTACTTACCTACAAGCATTATGAATGCACACAAGGGACATAGAACAACAGCGACTATTAGAGCAGCGAGTGGTTGTAATATTCCCAGAACAGCAATTCGCCATATCAAAACTTCAAATAACACGAACCATCTGTGAGAAAATAAACAATATGTTTACATATACAAATTTTACATTAAGTTTAAATGTGCTTTTGTAACAAAAAAAAAAAATTAGCGACTTATAGTAAATTATAATATTTATAGACAGAGGAAACATGATTAAATGGAGATGATAATAGGAGATCGGACAAATTTCAAAAAACTTTTTTAACTATTAATAAATTAATCAATATGGATGCTTAGTCCACGAAAAAAAATTTTTTTTTTATGTATATCAACCTTATGTATACCCACAAAATCTTTAAAATTTAAGCATTTAAAGAAAAACGGGTAAACGGTGACTTAGATAACGTAACGTTATTTGTGGGGTAAACAAAAGGGATCTTGATTTTTGTATATATCTTGTATTATATATCTTGTAGATGTCTACTAGTCGGTATGCGTTTAAAACTAAGTTACGCAGCTATCTTTTAGAGCAAGCAGATTCCTTTAATGGTTAATCGTGTATGTATGTATTTAATATATTATATTTTTATTTATGTATGTATGTATGTTTCTATGTACAATATTATATAGTATGTATCTTAAAGTATATATATTAGTTAGTGTACGAGCAAGCCGTACATTGCCGACGCATCATTTTTATAATAGCCTAGTTTACTCATAATTAATAAATTACTTTTACATAGTTCAGTTCGCATATATTAGCGTATCAAGTCGCGCGTACTCACATCAATTTTCACCCTCATTAGTAATAATCTCTCTAAGTTTAGTATAGCAAATATATAACAGTTTTTAAATCTTATCAGTTTCATCATTTTAGTTCTATCCCGAACAGTTAGGTTGTCTAGTTTAGTATATTCTTATAATTGTGCACCTGACCACGTATTCTTCTCCATATTACCTTAAGGTTGACTGGCAGAAAATGCCGCAGGCATTAAGTCCGCCTATGTACATTTTTGCATAAAGTATAAATAAATAAAAAAATAAGATCTTCAGTAAAAAAAAATAATTATCATATACTGTTTTTATATTCAAACACGAAGGTTGATTGCAATCATAATAATAAAGTAAAGTACAGTCTTATAAAAATAAATAAGGTTTCAAATTTAAAATGCCCTTTCAAACAACAAATGAATTTCCATCCCCACCTATTATGCGTCTGTGGAGCGGGACAGTCCAGCTCGTATATAAGCGCATTCCCGCAGTGCACGGCCAGTGTGAGCGCGGGCATCCACAGCGGCACCACCCCCGCGCCCACGAGCGACAGCGTGCTCACTATCAGGGCCACCAGCGGGAATATCAGCAGGAGACCCAGGGAGCCGAGACCACCGATCACACCGTAATTCCACACCCTGTTCGCTTGTCTGCTTAGACCTTTACCTAATAAACCTGTATAAGTATACGTAATATGAGGAGAAGAATAAAATCTGCTACTGAACGAGGAGCAAACGGATTTAAAAAAATGTTATTGAGGTAAAAAAAATGTTATTGTTATTATTTAAAAATCCATAATTCGGGATAGACATAGTTGTTTCGATACCAATTGGAAGAAATCTAACGTTATCCCTAATTAAATTGACATTAATTAGGGATAACGTTAGATTTCTTCCAATTATAGACCTTAACGGCAATTAAGTTCAAAACCGCTAGTGGAATCTTATATTTTTCACGAGCAAAGTTAGGTATTATTACTATTTGAAATATAGTTCACTCTGTGAAATCCTATTTCAAAATCATAAATGCATGTGACGCTATTGGTGTACTTTTTAGAGTTAATAAAAGTTGTTTCAAATATCCTTTTCAGTGAATGTAACGCCTGCGATGCAAGCGAAAAATAAATAAAATAAAAATTTAATGAATTTTAATATTATTTGAGTTTGAATGAGAATTCTATAAGAATATGACACGTTAGGGCTTGAAGCAAACTTCAAGTTGGCCACTCCCGCCTCTCACACTTCACCGCTTCGCATATCTTAGCAGACCTGAGTACCGCTAGCAACAACAATGCCGGGTGATATTACCACTACTGTTTTCTTTTTGTGTCATTGTTTTCGATTTATCAAATTTGACAACGTTTACGTTAAGAATACTAACTCTCAGCTAGTAACAGATATTATTTTTTGTCGACGGTACCATGTAATGTGCTTATGACGCCATCTAGTAAACGACTAGTAATCAATTCCTTACCAGTATCTGGTTCAGTTTCAAAGCGTGTCCGTTCTTTGGAGACGTGCCGCCACAGTTTCAACAGACGCGACCACATCGTCTGCGTCTCACTACTGCGTTTCGGGAACAGTGTACCGTTCACCTAATAAGGTAGAATATTTTTTATCTCCATTGGAAAAACAAAATTGTATTTCTTTTAAACTGATTTCAAAAAATATAATCAATTCGACTCAATTTTTTTTTTGTTCCCAATGTGGTACCATACAAATTTCAGGAGAATTCGTGTATGTAGTTTTTTGTAAACTTAAAAATAAATAGTTAATGCCTAGAGTATCACCAAAATTATTCATTTTTTCAATCATAAAAAACTTTATGCACGTTTGGCCATTCACAAAATGTCAAACCACAAATTATTTTGTAGGGAGTAGAGCCCCCTTAATGTATTAAGGTTTAAAATCAAGTGGTGCTATTTGACAGTTTTGTTAACTTGACGCGCTGTTGACTGTACAAAATTGCTCGAAAAATAAACAACTAGTCGGCCGGTTAGTACGGCCAGCTATTATCCCAATGAGAGTTTCTTGAATTTTTAAATCGCCTTTGTAATATTTAGGGAATTATTGACAAATAACATGCTCTAAGATATACATATAAAAGCATATTACTTTTTCATAATATTTAACACCTGCTCCACACTGTAGCCCATGATGGGCGTACACAGGCCATCACCATTGCGTAGACGGCATGGTCGCTTATATTTGCCCATGATCGGCAAGGATCGTCGATGTGTCGGTTTTTCAAACAATCATCAAAAGAAGTTTGGTAACGATCGTGCGCGTCCACACAATCGCCGATCACTCAGTCTATATTTATTTATGATAAGGACGTGTGCCGTTTTGCCTGTAATCGATTCTAAAATATCGTAGCCGAAAAGACCTATAATTAAGCATTTATGTTTATAGAATTATACCAAAAGGAAGCTCCGCAAGGACGATTTGAATACTTGTTTCGGCGTCCATAAAGTTCAGATGAAAATGAGGAAGTATTTAAAAAAAAAATAGTTCCCGAAATCAAACTAGATGTCGCTACAGTACTTTCTTGATTTCTCCAAGACGGGCTGTCTTGGAGAAACACGGTTTTCTTTCATTTATAAAAGTAACTCAATAAACAACTCATATTCTATTTGTACTTTTTCGTATTTGTATTGATATCCAAGTTTCGAACTTTGCAAATTTCAGTTTCTTAATATGTTAGTTAAAAAGGACGGAAATAAATATCTTTGATCCATTCCTTTCCTGCAAAAATCAACTTTTGCTAGAGTCGCCATCTAGTGAGGTGCTTTTTAGTGCTTTCTTTTTTTTCTTAAAATACTTCCTCATTAATAAATGTGGAATGGCCGATCGTGTGGACAGCGGCGCAATGATGGTTAACATTGGTGATACTCGGCGATGGCCCATCATCGCCCACAGTGGAGAGGGTCCATAAAAATTAGACTGACTTGTGATAGTTCGTAATCGGGTACGAACGGTCGCACGCACACCAACGTGCGTAGCGATAGCAGCGAACACCACGGTACCAACACACCCAACACGAACATCATGTTCCAGCTCCAACACCACGTTCTGTGTTAAACGACACAACGATAAAAGCGACACAGTTAATATGACGGAATATGTCGCAGCCAATTGGTTAAAATACCCGTTCCATTAAATGGCTAGCCTTTATACTTTAAGTAAACAGCTAGTTTATTAATCTTACTAACTTAGAAACAGTATTATTTACGCACAAAAGCATTTTTTTTCTTTTTCAATTTTGCAATACGGATTTAACTGTCTACTTAACGAATATACATTTTTTTCTAGTAGTGTTTAATTTTTAATACCTATAATAAGCATAAAAGTGTGATTTTTCTTATTATAGGTATTTATAATATTGTTTAAATTAATTATAATGAAACAAATATTTGTGTATAAATGCTCGTTTTCACGTGACCGCAAATAGCGAGTGACGTCACGCCCTTCTTACTCATATCAGAGCTTAGAGAATTCAACCTTATGCAAACATATAATGATATTCGTTACAAAGTGCCGTGACGTCATAGCGACACCATGAGAGGATAGGCGTTTTTGCAGGAAATTTTCAAAACTAAATTTATTTTTAGACTTTTACTTATTATATGAGAGTTTTATTTTATATATATTTCATGTATGTCTATATAATAGTTGTCCACACCCCTATTATGTAATTTTTCTTCGAAGTTTTTGATAACTCATATGTAATTGCATTATTTATCACTTTTAAATAACATTGGTAATTTATTTATTTTTTTCTATCATGCAGACATAGACCGTCTATTGACGCAGTGTAAACAATGTAAAACTAGCGCCGCAGTTATCTATTAAAGTATGACGGCTCTTAAAATCAGCCATTCAATTGAATGTTTTAACTGTTATAATAATCAAACCGCTGTTTTACCAGTTGGCTGTGACATCGATATGACACAGTAAGATGGAGTTAATAACTAGAGTTAATTATACAAAATAATAACTTCACAATATTGGACTTGGTTATCACGATTATCTAATTAAAAAAAAAAGAAATGGAAATCATTTAAACATTGTTAGTATGACATAATAGAATTTTTCTATTATTTACGCAGCATCCAATTTTCCGATATATGATTGATTACTAATAAAAAATCAGTTATTATTAAAAACAGAACTTACCTATGAGCTAAGTTAACCAATCGCCATCCGGGCCATCTTGTGCTAGTAGTTCTAGTGATGTCCTTCTCAGCTAGAAACACTGGTTGTGAAGGATCTGACCGGGGCGTCACTATGGAAGTGGCCCGGGAGCTGAGTACGGTGGGTATTTTTTCAGATCTCCCTCGGAAGTGACGGACCACCACCCAGTTTTGTGGAGTCCAGATTCTGGTCGCCCAGGTGAACTCGCGTGTTGGTGTTTTAGCTGCACGTAATTCCTGTATAAAAAATATATATATACTGCTAAATTCGATTGAGGGATATTTGACGACGGGTCTTGTGTGTAAACGGAGTATATTAGGGTTTCTTGAAGTGTGTCATTAGTAATATATATACAACGTATCCCAAAATTCAACGATAAGCGGGCGCCAAGAGGTAGACCTGCTCATGTGTACTTATGGAAAAATAAGAAAAAAGCTATATCTTATTAATCTTTTTTATTATAAAATTAAATTCGAAAATCTTCGAAAATTTACACCTTTTATGATATTTTCAACTACCACGACCACAACTTCTCAATTATGTTCAATCTTTTTTTGGTATCGGATACCTAAGTAGCATTACTATTCGCTACAACTCTTAAAAACACCAAAATGCCCGCAGTTTTTACACAAAAAACAATGAAAATGTATTTTTTCCTTAAATTTTCACAGATTTTTACGTTCCGTAATCTTTGACTTACAGTCTTGTAAAAAAAAAAATGGACACCACTGTGGAAAGTTGTTTTTAAAATTGACTGAACTCATCAAGATTCCAAAATGGTATAATAATCTAAGATAATATTTTTCTATTTTTGATAAGATAATATTTTTGATAAGATATTATTTTTCCATAAGTACACATGAGCAGGTCTACCTCTTGGCGCCCGCTTATCGTTGAATTTTGAGACACGTTGTATATATATTTTTTAAACATTGTATTAAGGTTGTCATGATTGTTTTTTAAATTCAACATGCTTTGCTGATTTTCATTTAGATAAATATGTGTATACATAAGGTTATGCATTAATGGAACATATTTAACCGCAAAAGAAGTTTAAATTGTTATCCTGCGTAGCAGTTTAGAAAATTGCGAGGTGCACGAATTAGTGGGGCAGCATACACAATATTACAGCAATACGGTGATATTTATTATGAAATTGTCATAAAAATACAACAATATTTATTATATTCGATCAATTTTGCATTCACAATGTTTAAAAATACACTTTGTCCATGGCACCCTAAGATGAGACTCGAACCCATAACATTACAGGACCATGACCCAAGATCTAAATAGGACTGACGAATCCATCCAAGCATATTTCATTACGACAATTCTCACGTTCACCTTCATGAGCAGCGGCTCCCGGTCCCTGAGGAAGGCGAGGTCCCGCAGCAGGAAGTATCTGTGCTGCGCGAGCGCGTGCTGGCCGAGCATGTGCCGCGCGGCGTCCTCGGCGGCGGCCCAGCGCAGGTCGCGCCGCAGCCGCAGCGCCGCGGCCGCCGCGCGCCGCCGCCGCCACGCGCCCGCGCGCCACAGCACCGGGTGCGCGCCGCCCACGCGCGCGCACGCCACCGCCACGCCCGCCTCCACCTTGCGGCGCACGCTCTCCTCCGCCCTGACACGCGGGAGGTACAGAGCTTCACGCTGACAAACCCGCCGTCGGATTAATCCGTCCGTTAATCGCGGGAGGCTCGATAGGGTTATTTTTCCATCAAACGCGCGATTACTGTGCCTTACTGAGCATTACTGCGCGATACTGGGGGAGGATGTTGAAAAAGCATCACGTGATTAATGGACGGCCCCTGATCTTGATCGGATCGATTGTGCGATATCGACGTGCACCATATACTGACCGGATAATTTTGATCTGACCACAATCCAAATTGTCTTAATTTTAAATCACTTACAATTTGACATTTGAAAGATATCGTTCAATATCTTTCAAATGTCAAATTGTAAGGGATGAATTTAAGATATGGAATTTTTTAAGACGAACGTTAGACGCAAAAATATTTGAAAACTGACTAACTGCAATCTTACGACGGATTACGGTGAGTTTTTATTATGTTTCTCGATCATTCAAATCATCATTCGTTCCAAAAGCGATAGCGACTTTAAAATTCCACAAATCACTACCACAATGCTACACCGTTACAAGGGATTGCGACAGATTTTAAAATTCAACAACTAGCCCAAAAATGTATGAATCGTTCACTAGCTCATATCTACACACAATCACTAGAAGTCACTTTATTTTAAGAATAGCATATACAGATTTGTCGCTTCATCAAAACGTGTAACATTAGTAAATGCTCAGATAGGCAATGTTTGTCTATGATTTTGAATGCTTCAGTTCTTCTTCTTTTTTTAATGTATGGCCTATTAGCGTTTACACAATTCCACCAATGTCACGTTAGTGGCCTTAACACGTAAAGAGACAATAACGTAAATATATGTATATTTTGAGATAATAAAACATGAAAAATATATGAGGTCTTGTATAAGTACGATTACGAGCACACAATTCGTCATTGTCCCTATATAAAAAGTCGGAAAATAAAATCATATTGTTTATATATTAATTCTAATATATAAACTCCATCATTCCAACTAACTAAATTGATTTTATCCCTTGACACATCCGTTGTGGCCAAATAAAAAATTATACTGTCACACTAACACCCAGCGCTAGGCGCCGCTCAATGCATGCCCTAGGTGACTCCACGTCATTGGTGAAACGCATTTTCGTAAAATATTTAGGTGTCAGATTTGGGCGATCCTAAGTTTAGAAGCTCAGTGAAAACGGGCATAACACATTTAAATGGCTTATCAGAAATTTTGCATTTTTGCATCACAATAAGAATGTTGACATTTACTTTTTGAAACCGTGACGTCACCCTATACTGCTTCACGGCCCGCCTTTCAGTTTTAGTGATCCAGTTTACAAGTTAAATAATATGAAAAACAATACACTTCATTCAGTTATTTTTACCTCTCGACGATGGCCGAGGCGCGGAGCTGAGCCGCCAACAGCTGCGGTACTTCTGGCCCCAGGGCTATCAGCTGGTCACAGCTCAGTACAGCGTTACACACGCGTGATACATACTCTCGCATCGCCGCTGCCCTCACCTCCTATTTATATTATTTAATAATTGTAAGCTATTAACAAAGACTTGGCTACACCTTGACTTGGTTAGTAAAATGTTAAGATTATTTTATATACATGCGCACGAGCTGGTCATACCACAGAAAAATACAAAACTTGAGCGAATTCAGGGAATAAATACCTACGCTGCATTGGAGCGTTAGGGTTGCCTTCTTAATAGAACTAGTTAGTAATAAAAATATTATATTATTTTTATATATTACTCACTGAAAAATATTTTCGTCTATTACGCCGGTTTTTGTATGCTTATAAAAAATCTCCATTCTTATAAATAGTTCTTTTTTTAAATAAACTATCGGGAAACAGTGGCGAGGAGCGTTAAAAGAAAATCTACTACTTTTTTATTGATTCCGCTATTTCAGAGTAAATGTTTTCTTTATTTAAACAACTGCGAAAAATGGCGTCCATTTTCTCGACGTACTGTATATGTTCATCCTGTGGTACAATTAATAAATTTTACATCGAATTTAAACACCCGTACACTACCTACTTCACAATATATTCGTGTCATTTTTATTGAGATCGCTCACATTCTGTCCATCCAGTAGTCTTGGCGTGACAAGCAACTGAGCTCACCTCGAGACCCCCTGAGAATTTGCGTAAATGCGTGCGTCTCTGTGTGCATACGATTTCGACCATTTGTTCTTAGTTTCGCTACTGTATTATTCTGTGGTCATACTACCTACATGTATTATTTTACTCATTGCTTTTTTTCTTCTCTATAAATGTCATAAAAACCTTTTTAGAATTACAAAAGATGGTTTGCATCTTTTATATCCGTAGGAAGGTGCTAACAGTTCATATTATGAGGTAATTAATTATGTTATCTATATTAACCCGTAATGTATATGAAGATACTACGTAAAATTCTAAACGAAGAGTAAATAAAAAATGTGTATTTAGAATGTTAATCTGACCTAAAACAACCAACTGGTAGTTTATGTAAGCTCTAAAACGAAGTGAAGTCACCTCTTCGATATCCTTCATGGGCATTTTCTGGCTGGCCAGTTGTGCGGCTCGTCGCTCTCGGAAATGTAAGAACCACCCTCTAGATTCACGTTCTAATAGCGCCTGCAACGGTGCGGCCGCTCGTCGCAACACCTCACGACGATACAGACGCAAATCCACCTGATGACGAGTAGACATTCATAAAAAAAAAACAATAATACGACATCGCCACCGACGGATACAAGCGAATCGAGCTTCCCCTCCCGCGCGGTGCGGGGTAGCGTACCCCCACTCCGATTAAGTTTATTAGATTGACTGATTAAAATATGATTTATGTGCAGCTGTACTAATTACACTTAAGTTATGAAATTATATCAATAAATGGAGTTCTCCGATCGCAATGTGATCCACTGTTTTATTTTGAAGACCCACTCTGAACCAGCATTGAAGAAGTTTCCCTAAGAAATACAGTCGACCACCAACAGTGGCTTTATACAAAATTTCAACTGCTCTCCCTGCCAGTCAAATATGAAAGATAAAAAATGTTTTTGACTTTATTATAGTCTAATAACAAATTATATGTTAGTTATGCTCATTCTCCCTATTCGATTCCATCCATATAAGGGGTCATCCATAAATTACGTCAAACGATTTTCATGATCTTTTGTCCCTCCCCCCGTCCTAGTCACAGCTGGTCACATTTGTAAGACTCCCCCCTCCTAGTGTGATGTCACATACTTTGCAAAGTTTTTGTAAAGTAGTAGTTTAAAGTTCGTGTTTTAACATTCAGACTATAATAGATTTTGAAATGTGACGTCACGAAATTTAGGACCCTCCAACCTCCTTGTCACAAAATGTCACACTTCGTCGACCCCCTCCCTCCCCCTTAACGAGTGACGTAATTTATGGATGGCCCCTAAAAGCATGAATAGGCTGGTGGTGTGATGCTACATTGATATTTTTCTTTAAGATAACACTCATAATGATTCAAACAGTGCGCCACTCTTCTGGGTGTGACAAAAACAAAATCTGGTCTGTGTATTTGTGTATTTTTTAACGTTTTACGTTACTGCGCTCACATAAAAATATTAAGTTTAATCTCGAAAATGCAAACAATTTGAAATTTAGGTCATTTTCAAGGTCGGAAAATCCTTTTAAATATACATTCGGTCTTCTGTTTGTTCCCGAACGAAATTTATGAAAATTTCAAGTAAGTAGGTCTTATAATTTTCTTAAAATCATATCAGTGAAGATTATCTGTGCATCGGAGGTAGTGTAAGGTCCTACTTACGTTTGTAATCTAAATGACTGCTGCAAAATGCGTTTTCTGGAAATGCGTTTTGCGTTTTTTTTTTATAGAAAATAAACGATTTAGTTTTCGGAGATCGTCTGCTCAGGTAATATTAGTAAGGATTTGGTTTAAGTTTTTGCTTGTCCTACCATAATCCTCTGCGGCGTGGTATAGAGGCAGGGTACACGTGGTACGGGGCGGGGCGTTTCCCTCGCGTCGGTCTTCTCGGAGGCCGCCCGCCTCATGGCGCGTATCACCCACGCGGCCAACGCTGCGATATCCTCTTGATGCTCAGGCTAACGTAAGACAACAATGCACTATTGTAACTTATGTTAATGTTCGCAAAATAATTTATTTTTTATATTAAATATATCGCTCACCATACAAATGAGTTCAGC
Source organism: Diatraea saccharalis (assembly GCA_918026875.4). Lineage (NCBI taxonomy): Eukaryota > Metazoa > Arthropoda > Insecta > Lepidoptera > Crambidae > Diatraea > Diatraea saccharalis. The sequence continues at coordinate 16,062,463 of OU893346.1, forward strand.
TACTAAATAGCGAGATCTTTCTTCACGTATTTTCTTTTCGAGATCACGCGCTTCCAAGGACGGCATACCAAAAATGAGATCTACAAACCTAAAAATTTTATCTCTATTAGACAACAAAAAGATCAACTAATTAAAGCATAAATTCCTATTGAAATTATAAATTCTTATTGAAATTAAAATTAAATTTGAGGAGTATTATTTATTTCTTATATATTTGCAAATCCACGGCGTAACGGTTGGTACGTTTGGTTTGTAATTAAGCCGTTGGTCTCAATATGCCTTTTGAATCTATCCTTAGAATACAATAATCCGCATGGGGGGTTAGTTTCTTTGTGTTATTTACACCAGCAGTTGTATTTGATCCAACATGATACAAACATAATCTAATACAGCATTGAACGTTAATTGCATTTTGATTGAAGCCAATGCCAACTAAATCGACGCCAATCGCGGTAGAGCTAAGTGTGCCTTAGCAAAGGAGACGGTAAAAGAAGAGGACAATAACGGTTGAGTTATTACCTATGCAATCCCATAAGCAGAGACTTGGTCCCGGCTATGACCGAGAGCGGTTCATCTCTAATCAGTCTATCCTTAGCCACGATGACTATGAGGGCCACAGCTCTCGCCACGTGACAGTATAGATCTTCACGAGCTCGTGCGCGTCCACGTTGTAACCATCCCGCCACTCGCCACACGTGCGTCTGCCCGGGGAATGTACGGGATGGCACCTCGAACTCCCTGCCATTACCGACCTTTATATATGACTACTTAAACATCGCATTTATCTGTAGTTCTCAGGGGTTTAAAGCGTCATGTCTTATATGGTTGTTGGTAGTTATAATAACATATAAGCACTATTGTCCAATTTGTAATTCTATGGCCAATAGTATTTTCAAGATTTGCGACCAATCTTAACAGCAAGTGCGTAAAATAACACACGACGCTTTAGAATAACATCTAAGTGTAATCATGCTTTGAAATGTCTTTGATGTCCATTATAATGAATAGATCGACGATGACGATGCGGGATATACAAGTAAACATATAAAATAATATATATCTATAGACACAATGAAGCTTCATCAATGAAAGCATGCTATGTAATAGGGGTATAAACATTTGTGCCAATTTCTTAGTAATTTCATTCTATAAATAGGCACCAATGTTTGGTTCGAATTATTATACTCAATATACACATAAATAAAATGACATAAATACAGGGCACACATACCCCCATTCGCGTATCGATTCCAACTGTTTAGCGTTTAGTTTCTTCACGTTAAATATTTTGTCCTTGTGCAGGCTTTACGAAAAACAAAATTATTAAAAAAACGTCTGATTTTCTAGCTATGATGTAATTATTTGTTAATGTATATGATATAAAGCGCAGCTACTCTATTTTTAAGCCGCAAGCTAAATAAATATTATATATATGTACATTAATTAATAATGACGCATGTGTTATAGATATTGTATTACAATGGGGCGTAAAATTAAATGAAGACATGATTGACTTTCATTTCATTTCATTTAAAAAGGCGTACAAATTTATTATATCAACCAATGAATATTGACACGTTTTTTGTCATAAATTTAATAGGATTCCTCAGTTACATTATTTTACTACTGTAAAATTTATGGCTGTTACGAAATTTCAAATTTCTTCAACCTATTTTAAATCTAATAGATTTATAAAGTTCATAATTGATCACAAACATAAGCCCTATTGTAGTAATTGCTGTTTTGTGTAACATGAATCAATATCTTCCATAAAATATATATTCATTTGAAAGAAGAGAACTAAAATATAAAAATACCATACCAGAAAAGACCCAAGAAGAAAATAACAAAAAATGTATCGTAGTGGGTTGAATGAAACAGACATCGTAGCCCGAACATAAAAAAAAACCTTCATTAACACGTGTTGTGGCGAGAAAAGAGCGCAACGAACTTAGTTTGAAAGCCGTATCATTTGTTGGGTACGACAGTAATTGAACTTAACAAGTTCAAAGGGGGGCTGATCCTTTGTCATTCGAAGCGATTCTATTTGTTTAATGAACGCTTAAAATGCATTTGAATTAGCTGCATTTGTTCTCATATAGTATTGTCATGCGTATAAGGTGTATAGAACTCATAATTTTAAGTTTTTAATTGAGAGTGTGAACTCATGACATAATTTTTGTAATTGTATTGTAAAATGGAGTAATAATATTTAATTAAACAACAATGTGTTAACTTTATATTAATACAAAACTACATTTCTAACTTTTCCTACGTTCATTTATTTTTTTTATATTTTTATATTGAAACCATTTAAGTAAATCATTAAAGTAATATTAAATCCAAACTACTTGATTCACATTCATTTCTAAACGATCATAACAGTACTTTGCTTAGTATTTAGTTTTCCGTATCCTTTGGGGTAAAACAACGGTACGGAATCCTTCGTGCAAGAGTCCCACTAGAACTTGACCTGTTTTTTTTTTTCAATAAATTTTGCATTGAAGACCTAGAACGCGTTAGCTAGTTATTACACGCAATTCGTAAAAATCAACGAAAATAATAAAGTATATCTGACGGAAGATGCTTAATGGAAGTTCTGTCGCTTTCTATACTTTAGTGAGACGATCTTCCGTCAGATTTACACCGACCCTAAGTTTACTGTCGCTGTTGATGTAGTGATACTATATAAGAGACCAGCAGCGGTCATTTCGATCGCGCGAGAAGAGGCCTAGGGGTTGTTTTTGTGCATCGCCGTCCATGCAGTGGCATATCGCTAGGCTTTATTGGGTATGCTCCTGCATTTTGGCTAGCAGGGGAGAGCCCCGCATAACACGCCGACCATCCGCTGAGGGAATGGGTATGAAGTAATATATTTCCTATACTTGAAAAAAAAGACAAATATATATGACAATCTGTACATCATTTCTTTGGATTTGTGTGAATAATCTCACCCAAACAATACTCAAGCATTTACCTAAACCTAAAGATACGATACCGCGGGATTCTTGTTTCCCCAAATCCATTTTCAAATACATTTTAATCAATCATAAAAAGGATATGACTCTTACGAAACTTAGGTTCTATTGGGAAAATATCTAACATTTACATAAAAACCAGGAAGCTTGGTAGATGGCGATTGTCATATCCTCTTCATAAACATTTTCAACAGATGGCTGACCAAAGTAAATGTCTAAATTATGTTTTTCTGAATTTAATCTTTATAATTACTTATACAAATATATACTTATATATAATATATTCTATATGCGGGATCTCGTTACCTGCGGGATTGACAATGTCAGTCCCGCAAATACCGAAATTTCAGTTAGACTGCAGGATTGGAAGCTCTGATCTCGGTACAAGTTATGAGAGTGAATCTCATTTTCTAGAAGCTTTGATATGAACTTCAGGAATTTATGATAAATATATGTATATGTAGCACATACAGTAGCATATAATGGATGCTGATCAAATGAGCCTTGAGTTGCCACATCATATGAGTCATATTACACCAGAAGTTATCTATAATAAAATAATAATATTCCACTAATCAAGCCAATTTAACACTTTTGCTGCAATATAATATTGATACCACTTTGCAGACAATTTTCATAATACCTAAGAGTAATATCATTTGACCCAGCTCACTTTCAAATGTATATATATAATCAATGTTTCAGAATTATTAGATGGTCTATTAGTGATTGTATTCGAATTATTAAATATGATGCTTGCTAAACTAAGCCATACTTCAGTGACTAATTTTAATATAGTATGATTAAATTATGGCCATGGTAACTTCAGGACAGAAAGTATATAAAATTATGTGGTTCTATATAAAAAAATCAAGTTGATTTATAAAGAATAATCCTTAACACTTTACTTTCAACTTGAATTTTCAACAAATAAAATGTGTGAGCTGAATTTCACTTAATCTATAAATGTTAAAGCAACATGTTTAGGGTACAGAATAAATTCTGAAGTTAATTATTCAACTGATAGTTTATCACTGAATTGCTACCACGTATCTTGTTTTTGTTGAGTTCCTAGTATTGGTATTGGATTGGGAACTCAACAAAACACAAGGTGCATGGTAGCAATCCTGTAAAAAAGTATCATTCTAATGTAAATGACCATGAAAGCTTTAAACAACATATTACTCAACTGGTTTATAATTAACTTTTAAAGAAACATTTAATTAATCACCAACAAGCTAAACTGTTTCCAGCAATTCAATTATAAAAGTTGATAACTGTCAACTTACCCTTTCTCTCTGATGGAGTGTAGTTGCTTGGGAGAGAGCGGGTGGGGCTCCAGGCCGGCATCCAAAGCTGCAGCATCCAGTTCGTCACATGGCGGTGCTATTATGATATCTGATGGTCTATTGCCAGGGCCAGTGAAACAGGACTGAGGTAGAACTGTGAACATTTTTATTAACAATGTTTAATACATCCTAGCTAATATTATTAGCTACAATTTATTGATAGTGATTTATTGGTTTTTTATTGCCTTTTAAAAATATTTTATCCATTTGATGTAATTGCAATCAAGTATGATAAATTAGAATAGTTATTTTAACAACAACAATTACTAAATATGAAATTATCTAGATGCTGCAATTATTAAATTCTTATCTTTACATAGATTTTATAATTAATAAACATCATAGTCATATAGTAAAATAAATTAAGCCTTCAGATGTTTAAAAGTTCACAGTATACATATTGTATTTTCAAATAATACAGATTATTTTATGGAGATCATTTAGATGTGGGTTTTTTTTTTATTTTATAGCTGGTCATAAAATAACTGATCAGTAATTAATAGTTTTATTGTATATTTCTGGGCCTTTTCAAAAGCAAAGTTTTGCTACTTAAGAGAATTGATTACCAATAGGGAAAGTTTTCCAGTGATATAAAAAGTCTTCAGCCACTTGTTTGATATTGTTCACAAGTTGTTCTACTTCTGGAGGAGCACCTACAAGCTGCACGTCGAAGCGCAGTGGTTCACGCTCCGGAGGCAGAGTTTCTAAGAGCAACGAGTTGGGCCGCGAAGCCCGCTCGCCTTCGCCAGCCATAATAATCAAACACGCGAGAAAAGCATCAGATCCCTCACACTTTGGACGGCGTGTCGAGCATTCCACCTCGCTAATCGTATAATAGCCTCCGGTGCTGCAGTGGGCGGAGAAATCACTTAACACCGACTTCTTATCGTTTTATTTATTATTACATTCATTTGATCTAATAAACTCAACACACAGATTAGTGTTTTGTCTCCTTCTAGCTCATATTTGTTTTTGAATAGGAATGCGAAACGACATTTCTCATTGGAGCTGCATTTAAACACATAAAAATAGGATTTCGGAGACAAAAGAAAAAGAAAACTGAACACCCAGCCAAAACCAGGCTAGCTCAATAATATGACATTGACAATTTCTTTCTTCCTTCACATTTTTTGACACTTTGAATGACATGTATTCTCGTCCTAGAGACGAGCCTAAATGAGGAAGTATTTTAAGAAAAAAAGAAAGCACTAAATACTTCCTTATTAAATCATCTTAATAAAAATTCAGCAATCAAAAAGAAACGTCCGTTCGAAACGAACAGCAAGGTTATAACTATAAATTTCAAAATCACAAAGATACATACAGTTACTCTACTATCGCTACTGAACTTGCATATCGACGGCAGATATCGAGCTAGGTGTAATTAGTTCCCTCAAATATAGCGAAATATGACTCATGTGTCAAGCTCGTAAACGGGTGCTGCCAGTTGAGGTTGGATATGCACTGGACTACTTAATTTTGTCCATTTTCTTTTATTATGAACATTGTATATTGATTTGTCAATGAGTATGTAAGATTTCTGGTATTGTAATGAAAAGTTACTTCATAGTCTAATGAAGACACATTCTAATAAGACTTCTCTGTGTGAAATAAAACAAGGAGTAAAAAAGCAGCCCTCGCTGAGTTTCTTGCTGGTTCTTCTCAGTACAAGATCTCCCGCCTTAGTTTTGCAAACCATTGGCAAAGTTTTTGACTTTGACAAGTGTTATGTAATAGCCTAGACTGAATTGATTTTGACATTTATATTAATATAATTCGACGCGTGGATGCATAATGGCACATATGTAAAAATGGCACATAAAAAACAAGCATAATTCAGCGCTCCGCTTTTTGTTCTTGATTCCAAACTTGAATTTGAATGATCCGAGTCAATTGAAAATACAAGCAATCAATATGTTGGCTCATCACTAATCTAAATATATATAACTCAAAGGTGACTGACTGACTAACATAATGATCTATCAACGCACAGTCCAAACCACTGGACGGATTGGGCTGAAATTTGGCATGCAGGTAAATGTTATGACGTAAACATTCGCTAAGAAAGGATTTTGATCAATTCTTCCCCCAAGGGGATAAAATAGGGGATGAAAATTTGTATGAAATTTTGTCAATTTTAAACCGGTCGGGCTGAGATTTTGCATACATAAAGCTACTATGACGTAGGCATCCCCTAAGAAAGGATTTTGATCAATTCTACCCCCAAGGGGATAAAATAGGGGATGAAACTTTATTTCAGGTATTTTACACGATATAATGAATAAATATTCGTTAGAAATGCTACTCAAAGTAACTTTACCACGCGGACGAAGTCGCGGGCAAAAGCTAGTGTTGACATATAAACCATACATCATTTCTTTACACGTAACATAATAACTAACTTAAGCTTACGATTCAAATAAAATAAAATAAATTTATAAATTAGATATTGTAAGAAACACAAAACGATGTCATATTTATTAATTTTCGATACTTGATTTACTTTTATTACGCCAGAAACAAAATTCAAATGAATATCATAGACAAGATCCAAACATCGCTAGTGACATCTAGTTTGATTTCAAGAACTAATTTTTATTTTTAATACTTCCTCATTGGTTCTGTACTTTTTATTTAGGGTGGATACAAAGGGCAATTCGTATACAGCCTACAACGCCGGAGGTGAAAATAAATGGGATGTTATCATAACAATCCGCTATCAGAACAGCAGGTTAGATTAGTTATGTTATGTTATGATATACGACAGGCATTTCTGCAACTCGACACTTAAGGTTAGATTAGTATTGCGGCCCCAAAAGAAAACCAATCGCTGCCAAAGATGAGCCACTAACAGATCAGTAGGTTCGATTAAGTTAAAACTGCAACCCCAATAAAAAACTAATCGTTGCCAGAAACAGGATTAGGTTGTAACTTAATAATTTTGTTTCTCATTACCCTTAGATCCGATTTGATGCAAATGTGAACTTGTATTAACACTCCAATCACGATGTACTTCAATAAAGGACATTAAAAGTCAGGCACATCGGAGTCAGTTTGCGCTAGTCAAGTCACCTTGGTCGGAGCTCTGGGTTGGTCGACTGATTCAGCGTGTAAAAAATGCATGCTGCAGATTTTGCTTTCGCGTGCCTCCTCGGGCTCACATTACACCAACTTTTAATTCGGCAAATATGCTTCGTATGGAGTCACGTCGGCAACTGCACCTGGCGTGTCTGTTATTTAACGTCATAAGGCATCAATAGCCGGAATATCTTTACGAGAAGCTTAAATTTTTCAAGTCATCCAGCAAGTACACCATAAGAGTTATAAGACCTGAACTGGTTTGTTACCATCATCGCACTGCAGCATTTAGGGGTAGCTTTAAGTTCCAAGCCACAAAGCGTGGAATGATTTGCCGCCCCCTTTGAGGAGTCTTTCTACAATTCACAGATTTAAACTTATACTTAGAACCCATTTCCTAGATCTACAAAATACGCTTATGCTTAACGAATCTTTGTAATTGGATTTCCCATGCCACCTTTTTGATATTTAATCTGACTTCTAACATTATACTATCATTTATTATGAATTATATTTGACATGTCTTTTTATTTTATTATTATTATTTTTCGTGATTTCTCAGCTTGAAGCTGGTTAGTTTTATATAATAACGGGCACTAGCCAAGTTTATTATTAATATGTAATAAGTTATTTATTATTATTTCCCGATATATTTTTTTTATCATACCATTTTTATTTCTATTTATATTAATTTTTGACATTATATTTTCATGAACCTATTCATTCAATTCATAAAAAAAATTGTCCCCGCTTATTTGATTAAGGGTAATGGCTGAAAACCTGTGCCCTTTTCTCAACTGCTGCACACAGGTAAATTTCTGCTTTTTGTTCTTCTTTGTTCTTTTATCGTGTCAATGTTTAGTAAGTGACGTAATTGTATGTTGCTGAGAAATAAACTTTTTATCTATCTATCTAATAACTAGTTAAAAAACCGGTTATTTATTACGTACCGCGGAAGCTTAATTTTTTTTTGCATCTCTATTTAATCATAGATCAATACGACTATTTCTTTAATTTCAAGACCTTAGAACCTTATTTATTCAGCCTCATTTTTTTCTATATTCTATTCAAACAAAGTATTTATATGTGCTTTGAAATAGAAAGGCTGTTTGTTAGAAATTCACAAGTCCATTATTAATTTTTAAAACATTATTTGTCAATGTGGTGATTTGTGAACTTGTTTGTTAGTTTGTTATTTACAATATATTAAAAGAAGTACGCATTTTAGGAAGGTATAGTAAGCGCATTCAGTAATATAATTCACATTCCATTACATTTTTCAAGAAAAGCTTAGATTTGGCGTTCGCACATTGATTGACTTCGATTTCATTGTCTTCAGGAAGCCGAAGGTGATCGGATAGGTATGTCCTACGTTAACTATTATTTGTTATAATAATATGTGTTAGGACCCGCGTATTCGCCACAAAGTGTTTAAACTAGCAAAATTATTTTTATTACATTGTAATTTAGGTAAGTTGATTTCATGTTGCTCAATTTGTTCGTATTTGGCTGTCACGTTATAATTAACTTATTACAATTTCCAGCTATGGAGGCAATGGATATTCAAGCTGTGGAATCAAAGTTGAGCGATGTCACTGTGACAGCCATTCCAATGAGCGGTAAAAATGTCCATAAAGACTTGGGACACGGTGGAAGCAGTCACGCAACAATATCAACAGTACCAGCCTCATCGCCGTCTTCTGCTAGCAAGGACAAAGACAACGGCACCTCTAAATATGCTCAATTACTAGCGGTTATCGAAGAGATGGGGAAAGAAGTCAGACCTAGTTATTCTGGCAGTCGTAGTTCTGCTGAACGTCTGAAACGTGGCATAGTCCATGCTCGCATTCTCGTGAGAGAGTGCTTGATTGAAACTGAAAGGTCAGCGCGGCAGTAGCTTGCTACACAAGTTATCATCCCAGTCAATTTTCAATACCTCACTTAGGTACATCTCTTATAATAAATAATATGAAACTGTTTACCAGAGGACAGCCACATCTTACTGTTGCCATTGATATAATATATATGAAATATGTAGTATACACAAACAAATCCCAACTAGCTCTATGGTGTATTGTTCTGTATGAGTATATGAACATATTTTTAAAACAACTCCGCTTTTTATGAAATTTCCACAGATTATATTTGATGGGTAGTTTAATAAGATACTGTCATTATTTAAGAAATATGTTGTAGTTAACAATTAACTTGCTCTCATAATTGAGAACTTATTTGTTAGAATAAAATATATAATTCAGGGTATGTAGACTTATGTAAGATCAACAGATAAGGATCATTTAGATTATGTGTTTTTGATTTTGTAACACAAAGGTTTAGTTGTCTGGAGCTAAATGTATACACTATCTTCAAACATTTTTTACTAAGTGGTGAAGTAGGTAGTCCTTGAAGTTGATGATTTGATCCAAACATTAATATATATGAACAAATAGATATTTCAAGCAATAGATGTAATGTCCTGAATAACACAGGCTGTGATTGCAACATTTATTGTGAACAACTACCTCAAAACTCAAGAAATATTGATATTTTTAATGTTTAAATGTTGTATGTATATGCAGTGATGTCATTGATACCTTTAAATGATATTTACAAAGATATTAAGTACTTAACAAAGTTTCACAATTGAACAGAGTTTTTATATGGATTCTATTTGAAGAACATGAATTTGAACTATGAGTATTATGTTTGGAAAATTATGAGATTTCACATTCATATTTCAATATATATAAGATAACTATTATGTCTGCAATTAAGAAAAAGCACGTGATTAATATAGAAAATCCAAATAAAAAAGTACATAAAACTGCAAGCCAATGTTGTGACCTCACAATAGATTAAGAGAAATTATGCTCATTGATTCTCGATATTTTTTTATAAGAATAAGTTGTATATAATTTAGTTTTAATATTATTAAATGTAGCATTAGTATTCACAGACCTCTTTAGTATTTTTAAAGAAATTGTTCCAATTTCATGAACTAATATTCAATTAAAATAAAAAAATATAGTCTCATTTCACAGTGATTTTGTACAACTAATTGAGCAAAGAGAAATATATTGGCCCTACTGCCGTAAAGTATACTTTTAAATGTTAAATTTAGAATTAAGAGAAAATTACGAAATAAATTTAAATTTTGCAATATAAGTTACCAATAACTATTAATGTACTTACTTATATATTTAATAGCTCTTGTCCATTTCAGATGTTATGTCTACTAAAAAAGAAATATTTTTTTCAGTTGATTAAAAGATTGTTTCCAATGATATATATAGTATAAATTCAAAACATGCATAATTAAAAAAACTTTGAATCTTAATAATTAAATCTTATGAAGATAATTGAGGTGCGAAATCACCTAAAATTGTATACGGATTTGCCTTCAGTTTATGAAGTCTTACTTATAAATTACATTAATGAAATGAAAAGAAATTACTATGTAAATGATTTTAAACTGTTGCTTCATATTTGCTTTGTAACATATTGCTCTTATGCATTTTTCTTATAATATAAACTGATTTAATATATGAGTCCTGTGGCGCAACTCCCAAACGCCATTTCTGAGTTTGTGGATTAAGGATTATTAATTTATTTACAAGTTACCGTTATTTTGATAAAGTGAAAATATTTCTATACTTATACTTATATGCATATAGTTTTTATAGTAAGGTACGGACAGTCTTATTTCTTGTGACGCTGTTTTGAATGCAAAGAAGCAAAATTTTTTTACAAAAAAATGTTTCGTTAATTGACTGAGATATAGACTTGAAAGTTTCGATTTGAGAATGACAGAAATACGCACTAACGACTCATATAAGATAGCGAACCAAAGCATTGTATTGCATGCAAGTGATCAAGAGAGAAATTCTTATATCAAGGGAATAATAGATGAACTGAACACAAAACATTGATTACTAGTTGAATAATACAATATTTTTTGGTCATTTTTATTGTTATTCTTGTTACCTTTTAGTTTCTTTACAAGTACCCTTTGTTCGCTTTCTTATAGAAAAACGCGTTTGTCTCAGTTTGTTAAGGTAATGCTAATGACTATTAAATAATGTAAGTGTCGAACCATTAATACAGTACAAATTTTAGTTAATTATATTTCCTACTTAGGTGAATGTGACAGAATTTAATGTTAATACATTACAGTTTACGAGATATAACGTTAGAATTGCTGTATTTATTCATGTATGGACATATTTTTTATTATGAATAAATGGGTCTTAAAATAGTTGTTTTTATTATTATTACAACTATTAGATAATTGATAAAATCGTATACAGCTTGCTACCCCCTCTGCTACATAAGTCCTTCGCACTGTTGAAGTTTTATGCAAGCTAATAAATAAATTTCTGGTCACCATCCTATGTATGGGTTTTTGAAAATTTTTTACAACCTATCACTGCGTGTCTTTAGCATAGCGTAAAAATAACACGGGTGTTATAAACTGGCCAGCAGGCCCGTAAGATATTTTATAGGATTATTTTGTGTTGCCGATTTATTCTCCTTTTCTTAGGCCTTTGAATTTGCTGACTTTGAGCAGTTACTTTTTTTATAACAATCCGTTACGTTTTAGTCCTTTGAGCTGGATAGGTAGCAGTAATAGGAGCTGTAAATGTAAAGGAAAGGGCTCAAAGTCAAGAAAATAACATAATAAAGATAATTAAAATATTTACAAAACAAAATCACAGCTAACTCAGATCACAGCAAAAGACAAAAGCTAAAGAAAAAAGGAGAATAAAATGTCAACAAAACAATAAATATTTCACTGGCCCGCTGGTCAGTTCATGGGACGAAAACACTAGTTATTTATATAAATAGTATATTTTTCTCAAAGGGGTTGACAACGAAAATAAGCTGAAATTGCTTTCTCCCTTTTGTTTAAGTAATTTGCAAAAAATCAGATGTATACATTGCATAAACAATCATTGTTAAAGCACCGTATAGGTTCACATGTATAAAAATCTTTTTAAAAACAAGCTATTGCTGTCTATTATCTTGATCCAGAGATCTTGTTAGACAAATGAAAGAAGTCAAAACTCAACAGGGTTGCGTTATTTAATTACATAGTTCTTATTATGGCCATTATTTCGTTTAATTAAATAGGACCCATCCTTACCTTCTGCCTCTATCATCAGATCAGCTCTATTGTATATCAAAACAGCTCAATCGAAAAGCGGGATGTAGCTCATATTTAACTTGCAAGATTTGACCTGTAATAAATAAAATATTGTAAAACACATATGTTAACCCTAAACACTCCTTTTTTGGGCAGTCGTGTAAAAAGAGTCCACTCTTATTTATAGGGTACCGTAACCAAAAGGTAGAACAGGAGCCTATTATTAAGACTTCACTGTCCAGGTTGTATCTCATGAATCATGATAGTTGAAATTTTCACAGATGATGTATTTCGATTGCCGCTATAAAAAAAACTAATAATATTTAAATACAGGGGCTCCCATACTACAAACGTGCTTTGTTTGCGTTTTTCATAGATATCAGTACGGAACCCTTCACGCGTGTATATTTCGCACATGAGTTCAATAAGTGAGAAATAATGCATAAGTTAATATTAATGCTTATGCATTATTAAAAATTTACCTATCAAACCTATTAATAGATTAACTGAACTCCTACTTCTAGTACTAGCAATTGGAATACCGATCGGAAGACCGGGAACTTCATGTTGACAATGATTTATATTTTTTAGATGTCCATAAGCTGGAATAACAAGTGGCGCTGGCACACGGGAATTAGTGCTGATTCAGTGGAATGGTGTCCAGTAGAACCTCACCGTAACGTACTCGTCTGCGGTACTTACCAACTTGATAACGATGCACAACAAAGTTAGTTGTTACGTGGATGTTTATTGATAATATTATTTGTATATAGTGATTTTACATTTTCGTTCGATTTTGTTGCAGGTGAAGATGCGAAGAAGCAATCAAGACTAGGGAAAATATATCTTTTTATTATCGATCAAAATACTACAGATTTGTTCCCAGTCCAAACATTAAACATAGCAGGTGTTTTGGATCAAAAATGGTGTTATCATAACATACAAAATAACCCTGTGTTAGCAGTGGCGACATCTGAAGGATGTGTAGAGTTATATCGTTTGCAGAGTGAAGGGGATTTACTTCTGAAATTGTGGGTTAAAGAAGAAATAGGGAAAGATATATTAGCTTTGTCTCTCGACTGGTCAACAAATAAAACGCCTTGTGAAGAGCCAAAATTAGTAGTTAGTGATTCATCAGGGTGTGTGACCCTTTTAACTGTGACCGATGATGGTTTAAAGAAGGTTAACACGTGGAAGTCCCATGGCTTTGAATCGTGGATAGCTGCTTTTGATTATTGGAACACAGATGTGTTTTATAGCGGTAAATATCTAGTTATAATAAATAGTATTGCTAACTGCTAGAAGGAGCCGTTTTAAAAAGTATCATAATTTAAATTTTGGTCTACCTGCCTAGCTTGCAATCAATACGATGTACCTGTTGGTGGCACTACCTGATTACATGAGGTACCTTTGGGATCTAGTTTTAAATAGCAGATAGTTTGCAGGTTTATTTTTTAAAAGCGATCTGTAATCTAACTTAATATTTATAATATGACAATATTTTTAAACTTCTCATATTCAAACTGCAGGTGGTGACGATTGTATTTTCAAAAGCTATGATGTGAGGGTAGCCGATGGAGCAGTGTGTATGAACAAACGTCATGAGGCTGGCGTCACCGCGATAAGGAGTCACGTCCACTGCGAACATCAGCTGTTGACTGGCAGGTTTGTAAAGTTTGTATATTTTTGAAGCAGAAGAGTCATAATTTCAATAAAGCGAAGTGTCCATTAGCGATAGAATAAGCTGAACTTGACTTGCGCAAACGACTTAAGTGTATGGTCATAGCACGTTCGTCGAACAGTAAACAGTTCGTACAATAACCCGGCATTTTATATCTTTTTCACACGTGCGCGAATATATTGCTATTGCGCTAGCATAGATGCATAGATTCAGCAATACGGATGTAGACGATTTTTTAAAATATTTTTAATTTATAGATACACTCGAAATACTCGTATATAAAAAGTTTATATCTAGTCTTAAATTAATTTAAAATCTTAAAATAAAAATCATGTTCAAAATTTTCCGCTTTAACGCTAACCTCTGTCATGGCGTCGAAGTGACGTCATAGCCCTCTGAAACTAACCTAAACATAAACAACAAACATCGTTCACAGTTCTATGTATGTCGATGTCTTGACATGTTTCTAAGAGGACTATGATGTCACGCGCTGTTTGCTGTCACGTGATAACATAAGTATATAACGTGTAAGAGTTTTTTCATAATTAATTTAAATAATTTTTATTATCTACACTCATCTACACCCGTATTGTAGAAAGATTGCACTTAGTGGACACGTTCGTTAGTTGACTTCTGCAAGAAATTGCGGAAGTTACCAGTGGATACTTCACATAATGAGATAATAATTTTGATCCCTTCTCATGTATTTTTACTTATCACATTTCAGTTATGATGAGAAAGCGCGTCTATGGGATGCACGAAGCCTGAAAAGCTGCATTACAGAAACGGACTTAGGTGGCGGAGTATGGCGGCTCAAGTGGCACCCTTACCACCCAGACACGGTGTTGGCAGCATGCATGTACGGTGGCTTCCGTATATTGCGAGTAAATCCACAACAGATTGATATAATTTCTGAATATTTAGAGCACGAGAGCATCGCATACGGCGCAGACTGGACACATAATCTTCCATCTTTAGTAGCGACTTGCTCCTTTTACGATTGTAAAATGCATATCAGTGAGATAGTTTTGTAAATAAAACTCGTTACGAAATAAAAAAAAGTTGCGGTCTCATTTTAAACATGTTGTATTTCAATTTGCTTATAATGTCATGATAAATATAATTTATAACAATTACATACTTAATAAAGTAATCATTTGCCATAAGTGATAAAAAAATTCTTACACCATTTACATTATGAAGGCTTTGGGATGCTGTTATCGTCTTGTTCGCGTTCTCGTGTTCATGCCGAATAAATTTTAAAAACACTAAACTGGCCTGATACTCCCTACTATAAATTTGTACCTTAACATTTTCTAAATAAAGTCTATTTTCTATTCACTGGAATTAAAGTACATAATTTACTCTCACCGCATGTTACTCACTGCCAGGCAAATAAACATAGCTCATCATACCCCTAAAATATGAAATGCTTCAAAGTTTTTAAACGAGATTATCGAATATCGACTTACTTGTAGCGCGTATGTCGATGTAAATTCTAATGCTTCCGTTGACATAACCAGAAGGAAGCTACTTTCAAATAGATTCTATTAATGAGATATAAAAAACGACACTAATTATCACGAAATTATGAGATACGAAGCTATTCATTTGTGCCGATGTCATAATTTATGATACTATTAAAGTAACATCTTATGCGTAACCCTCTAGTTTTATATATTTTTTATAAAAGTTAGCTCTAACATTGTTTATTCATAACACTAAGAACACAAAATACAGCTTGTAAACTTTGTTATATCATCATCAATAATGTTGAAAATATCCCACATAGCATCTCTATAAAAAAATAAATTACTGCCATTAATTATTGCAGGTGTTGCGTAGGTCAAATCCTTGGCAAATTAAGTACTATACGTATTACTTATAGAATTTAGTCACATTATGTAAAGCACTCGTTTAGCCGTTAGGCCCATTGATCTAACACGTGACCGTTTCACAAATCTGTAAGTTGGCAGCGATCAAACTTAATACTATTACACGACACAAATAATTCGCGTAAAATATTTGAGGCATTTCAATTACAACAACTTTAAGCGTAAGTTCATGGTATTCAACCAACGTGTATACAATTATACATGATCGTGTGTGCCCACTGTCAACAACGCAGT
Organism: Diatraea saccharalis; assembly: GCA_918026875.4. Taxonomy (NCBI): domain Eukaryota; kingdom Metazoa; phylum Arthropoda; class Insecta; order Lepidoptera; family Crambidae; genus Diatraea; species Diatraea saccharalis. The sequence goes on from OU893346.1 coordinate 16,078,821, forward strand.
ATCCGACATACATACAAGTATTTACTTTTAAGACGCTATAAAAAATGCAATTGTAAAATTCATTAGACCCCAAACGATTTATAAAATTTATTTTTAATCACAAGACACTATTTTAATTAGACTAGTTTTGATTCTAAAATGGCAACTGAACAGTTGTTTTGTGTCACAATAAAATATATTCATTACACAGACGTAACATTTATTACTTTTTTTAATATCACTGTAGCCGTTACATGAACGTGTAGACAACATATAACTGAAATTAACATTCTACAAACAGTTTACAATGAGTAAAAGATCCGAATATTTACAATCGAATTATAATAGTTACTTAGAAATATAGAATGGTATTCATCTAAAGAAGTGTTTAATTATCTAAAGAGTAGATTTGTGTGACACCATAAATACATTTAAAATAAATAAAACATGAAATCATAATTATACTCATTGTACACTGTGAGCCCATCCATTCTAAAATGGATCTAATACGATAGGTATTAGGTACCTAAAACGTACACTAACCTTTTCAAGACATCAATGTAAAGATTCAAAGTGAATTTCCACATTTCATTGGTTCTCCGTTAATATTTTAAAAGAAAAGACACAATCGGGCCCATTTGATATACGCAAACAGTTCTCTACAAAATACAATATTTAATAATAATAAATGTCAGATCACGCCCGCACGATTCGTTATCACTGAACGGTGTTCTGTTGCATCAAACTGCTATTTACATTGTAAAACCTATATTTACATAATCTAAAGCCGGTCTAGATTGCTAGAATCAACGTATAAGTAATAATCTGTACATACATATCGCAATGGTCTCTAGAATCGGGCTCAAAAACCATTCATGATTATCTACAACTCGTCTAAAGTAGCTCAGATATATAAACTATTTTATACACTATTTAATATTTAGAAGTCATAGCAGGAAGTCAAATATATGCAAGATATATGACATTGTCATAAACTGTCTCAGGGATCTTCTTTATTTAGATAAAATATCGCTTTACTTTAGAAAATAAATTGGCAATACTGTTTTGTTCATCGTGATGAACCAAAATCGCAAAATCAGGATTGCAGGGTCGCTTGAAACATGTATACCGTGGTGTCACATCTAAATATTTATCAAAATGTGATCACGTAGTGGTTTGTAGTTTCATAATTGTAAGCATGTTTTATAGTTCTTACATAGGTTTGGTCAATGCGTTTCTTTATTGGATTCCAGCATCTCTCCTCTCCTAAGAGAATCGATTACAGTTATCAACTAGAGTTAGTGAAGAAGTTACAGGATAATTTATTATTTAAGGCAGGCAGTTTGCGTTTCCCCTTCAAACATGTCCATTGGTGTTTATATTTGTGTGATTTTTATTGCTTTTCTATTTTCTCTGTAACATGGTCCTCTATTATTACATAATCTCTTCACTGTGCTCACTCAGATTTATGATTAGGACATAGCATATAGGTGTCATCGTTAAGCAGCTGTCGATTAGCGACGACACTCAGCAGATATGCTTTGTGGCATTCTTAGGAAGCAGAACGGCGGCAACACTGTATACGATCACTTCGTGCAATTCAGACGCGACGTTCAGTGTTCGATAGGTCAATATCTTCACTCTCACATGTAGTGATCGCTCATTATAATTCATTTTTACAATCAAATCTTTATCTACTGTACTTCTGTTACATAATTACCCAATCGAAACGTGTTGATTATATTTTAACGTAACACATTCGAACGCGCACCGATATCACAATCACTAGGTAACACATGTACACATGTCCAGTGCACGGGCGGCGTTCACTGCGGTTTGTGTGCGGGGCACAGTGCCCGGAAGGTGTCCTCGTCCAGCAGCCAGTGGTGCGCGCGGGCGCAGGGCAGATGCGCGCGCGCGGGGCAGTGGCGCGCGGTGCAGGCGAGGGGCGCGGCGGGGCGGCGGCAGTGCGGGCACGCGTGCGCGCGCGCCGCCCACACCGCGCCCGCGAGGCCCCACACGCGCGCGCCGCACGCCACCACGCCCGGCGCCCACACGCCGCACGACTCGTGGAACCACACCTCGCTGCAGCCGCTGTACCGGCGGCGCGTGACCTCCTCCACAGATCTAGCGACGATCGTAATTAATATATCAATCCTCCTTGAAGTCGAATATACTGTTTCCAACGAGTTCAAAAATACTGAAGGATATTGTAAATGCTCCCTGGTTCATGAAGAACAATAAACATGCCAACAGTGGGATCATAATACATCAATCCTTCTTGAAGTCGAATATACTATGCCTCTAACGAGTTCAAAACGGCATACTGAGGTATATTGTAAATGCTCCTTGGTCCACAAAGAACAATTACATCCATACATATCTGAACATGCCAACAGTGGCCGCTGAAATCGAATTATGTCAAAAAGAGTGGATCGTCAAAAGAATCACCCGAACCCTCTTATAGCTGAGTCGTTGGACCCATTGAACATGGTGAGGAGGTTGGAAAGAGACCACATACTTAATTAGTACCGCTTCACTGAACCAATCATCATCACCAATCACCAATCATCTCCAAATTACCTTACGGACTTACGACCGATTGCAAATCGTAATAACAAAAAATAACCCTTTTTGAAGAAACTGAGAACTTCAGTGTTACACGCAAAATAGTCACTTGTGCCCATTTTCACTAAACTTAAGAGACGTAATTGACTAGTCTGCAATACAATTATTGAGTAACTTTATGGATGGATGGCCAAAAAATATTATTTCAAGCACCTTCATTCCTCTAAAGGCTAAACTAGTCCCAGTTTAATCTGCAGTTGTTAACCACCTACCCTAATGCGCCCATGTGGTGAGTCATAACCCATTCTACTCCCTATTTTGAATTTTGACAAAGGAAGCTATTTCGAAAAGTGAAATAAACCAAAATGTTTGATATATCAATCTATACTATAGGGCACAAGACCCGGTTTTGGTCATTTGGCACTTCAAAGCGTTCTAATGCATAGGAAAACATATTACTTTACCATAAGTGATTTTTAATATTGCATAATAGCAAACTAGTACTGTAACAGCTGTGTTCAATTCCTCGTAATTCTTAAGATGACCAAAACAAGGTTCTCTTAAATAACCCAAAACCGGGTCATCTACCCTATACAGCATAAAACAAATTTCCCGCTGTCCGTACACAGAGATCTTTTAAACTAACCAAATGATATTAATACGATTTTCATCAATATACAGAGAGATTAAATTAAATTCAAATTAAATAAATATTAAAACTCGTTACCTATACTCTTCGACATCGTTGTCAATAGTGTACGGTCCGAACAGGTCCCCCAGTCCCGCGGCGTGAGGTCCCCGTTCGCAGAAGGCGCACCTCCAGGTCGCGTCGGGCGTGGTCGCGTCGTACCGCAGCCCCAGCGTGCTCGCGTGCAGGCCGCGCGCTCTCAGACCGTTGCGGAACTCCTCGCCCTTGCGACGGATCACGCCCGCCTCCTCCTCCTCGCCAGTAGACGCGTTTATAACGCTCACGGATAGTGGCGAATCGCGGGGACCACGAATCTATAAGAAAATACATTTGTTGACCACATAGGTTGATACAATAATGATTTAACTTAAAGCTAAAAAAACAACCCTTCCTATACAGGAATCAATCAACAAACTGTTTAATATGAGTGTGGACAGTCAACAAAAATAAATACTTATGCAAAGTAATTATTCAGTAATTCTCAAGTGATTACTTCTCTCGACTATAGATGCGATTGTAAGATTCAAACTGTGAATTATGTCAGGAACCTTTCAGAGAGAGGATTTTTGAGCACCAAGAAATAAGTTCTAATATACTCTAATTAACTTTCAAAGTTTTTTATCGACGCAACCTATGCATTTATTTTGGGTATTACTAAAACTAATAAATATCTTTATTTAATAAATTGATCTTAACTAAACAAAAATCTTAAAAAATATTTTTAATGAAAATGCTTGAAATATCCACTTTGATGTGGCTTTCGAACCTGTAGGGTGACTGCTCTAACCACTGAGTTACCCAGGACCTAACAGGGCTGACGAATTTTTCAAGCGATGGCGGAAGGTCATGGGGTTCGAGTCCCATCTCAGAGTGCCAGGGACATAGGGTATTATTTAATCATTTTTTATTAAGAATATTCTGTCAATGCAAAATTGATCAAATATATTTTGTGTATGGGTCTTAAAAAAGTAAAATAAACATTATGTTGCTAGGCTATAAAGTTTTTTCTCAGGTACATAAAGTCATAAACCCACATATGCTGGTCTAGGCATGTTTACATATTTTTGTACATATAAAATATGCATAAAATTACTAGATATAATAATTATTTTTAAAAAGTAATCATTTTATGAGACTACGGACGATTTGGAGTGCTTTTAGATACCACAAATGGTCCGCGGGGCACCTGTTAAGAACCATTGAATGAACCATAATGAACCATATCTCACCTGTATGTACGGTCCTCTAGATCGGCTCGAGCTCGCGTTGCTTCCTGAATCATAAGCGTCTTTCACTGGCGCATCTCTCTTCTTCGTTTTAGTTTCCTTCTTCCTGTTCGTCTTCCTGCGGGCTCCGTCGTCCGCTGTGGACGCTCTCCTCGCTACCCTGGCCGCTTTCCTGTCCCCTTTTGTGGGTGCTGATTTTCTTCGTTTCTTCGCTTTCGCTGTCTGTCGCTCGGGCTTCCCATCTTCCGTCGGCTCCTCCTTTTATTTATTTATTTATTTTTACCAATAATCGAATAGTATAGCGAATATTATAGTACGAAAATCAGCTGTTTTTTGGTAACAAGTTAGTGGCATAAAGAGATAAGGTTGCTTAGTTATAAATTTATAAACAAATTATATTTATTTCATTTAAAGTATTGAAAAATATCAAAATAATAGCCAAAATTAAGAGAGGTCACACGAGACTGTGAACAACTCGTGTGAATTTAGTCAAAACTAGTTTTTCTCTAGTTGTGCTAAATCAATAATTTTGAGTTTGAGATACAAATTAGGTTCATTTATGATTACACAATAAATAAATCGTTAGCTTAATTCATTATTGCACAGATTACTTTAAGTTGAACTTATATATAAGCGTAACAAAGGGTGATGGGTCAATCAGGATCCTGCTACAAGATAAGCAGATACAGGATACTGATTATTCAACTATTACCTCAAATTTGCTTTTTTTTGTTTTCTTCTCATTTCTTGTTTTGTACATAATGAGTTTTTTAATGTATATTGTGGGTAATATATAGCACACCTAGATCTAAACTGAGACAACTCAAAAATTTGAGTGAGTTTTGACTTAGTACAATATTCAAATACTCGGTGATCATACGCATCTATCCAACACAACAGATTCAATAAAGGTTCGGGGATGAGCCGCTAGATGACTTTAGCTTTCTTTTGTTGAATCAACAGTGGTCGCGCTCCTGCCACGTAAATAAATCTATTGTCAGACCTCCACATTAGTTTTTTGAGTTGTCTTAGTTTAGATCTAGGCGTGCGATATGTGTTATTACATATCACCTTTCTAACTTATTTCCAATTTGTTTGTTAGTGTAGTGTTTGTTTTCAATTTTCCATGTCAGACGTCATCTCATCATTCATTTCTTTTACTTTCATATCATTCCTCACACAGTCTACTCATCTTCTAATATATGTTTTTCTTTTTAATTAAATCATGAAATAAAAAATAAATACCTTCTCTATGCCGGCGAACATTTTCTCCAGCTGGTTCTCGACTTCGACGAAGCTGGCCGCGGTCGGTTCAACGGTGGTCGGTCCGCTAGTTTCCGGCTCGGCCGGTTTCGCTTCCGAAGGCGATTCGATTGGAACGTTCGCCGTTTCCGAATTGGAAGTGCGGGCGCTTCGCCTCCTCGGAGCCGCCGCCGCTTCGACCGGAGGCTCCTGCGGGGTCTCTTGCGGCTTCTCCTGCGGGATCTCCTCCGTTCTATCGGCTTCGGGCTTCGGTTCGGGACTCGCTAGGACGCTCTTCAAATTGTCGACGGTGACGGGCTCCGCGGGCGCTGCCGGTGCGGGGACCGGATGATCGGCTCGGTCTGTGCTGGCGATCATCGCGGCGATATCGTCTATCGTCTCCGCGGATCCGGATCTGGTTTTTCTTCTCGTCGGCGGTGGTGGAGTGGGGGGCTTCTCGGGTCCGTTCGATTTCGCGTGGGGCGCGTCGCCGTTCTCGACGGGGGGCGGGGTGGGCGACTTGGGTGCGGGGGCAGGGTCGGAGGCATCGGAGGGGACGAGCGGGGGGCAGGGCGCGGGCGCGGGGGCCGGGGCGGGGGCGGCGGGCGCGGGGGCGGAGGGCACGCGGATGGTCCGCTCCGGTTTCCGTTTCCTTTTGGAGCCCGGAGGGGCGCCGCACGAGTCCGCCGAGTCCTTGGAAGCGGACGATAGTGGAATTGATAAGATCCATCGTCAATTATGCATGCATATAATGATAGTTAAAATTGGGTCATTATACAAATTACAGACACTTAAGTAAGAATAGCCGGGAATCGAACCCGAAAGTTAATACCTTTAACTATATTTAACATACAGTAAGTTCTAACTGATATGATATAGTGAATTTTCGTTAACGTTACGTCCTAACTAATTATTATAATTCTTATTTTGAAGATAACTAATCTATACTAATATTATAAAGAGAAAAGACTTGATTGTCTGTTTGTTTGCTTCGAAAATACTATAGGCTAACTAATAGACTCTGTAACTACTGGACGGATTTCAAAAATTCTTTCACTGATGGGTAGCTACATCATGTGTAATGAACATAGGCTAAATTTTATCCCAAAAACAGTAAATAAACGGACGAAAATGGAAGTCGAACTTTTTTTATAGAGAATTAAAACGTTGCCATAGTAACAATTGCTTACTATTCAAATTGTCATTGCAATTCATATGAATCGATATTCCAATAAATAGTTCCCTAGGGAGCTCGCGGGCGGAGTCGCTGGCGTAAAGCTACTAAATAATAATTAATAAATCATCTACTAATTGAATTTTGTGCTACATGTACTTTCAAATGTCTAAGTAACACACCCGCGGTGTTATTTATACCCGTTTTCACTATACTTAGGAGTCGCCCAGATCTGTCGCCTAAATATTTAGGAATCGCCTAAGGTGAAAATGCATTTCACCAATGACTAGGAACCACCTAAAGACATCAATTAATGTCCAAACGTTATGCGGCGCCTAAAACTAGGTATTTCCTTGTTATGACAGATCACATCATTTCACGGAATAAAAGCAAAAAATATTTGTAATAAGTGACATTAGGCGTCTCCTAGTTAACCTGTGCCTCGTTCTAGCTCAATGAAAACGGGTGTTAGACTCCAGCGCATTAGAAATTTGCCGTACTTGTACTGTGGTGGTGGATCGCAACGTACCTCGTTGGAGGAGGGCGGCGAGGGCGTGGGCGCGGCGCGCGGGTGCACTATCACCGACAGCGGGGAGGCGGGCGCGTGCGCGGGCGCGGGGGCGGCGGCGGGGGCGAGCGCGGGGGCGGGCGCGGGCGCGGGGGCGGGGGCCAGACGCTCCAGTAGCGCGTCCACGCGCGCGTGCGCCGGCCTGACGGGAGGCTTGCTACATATACATTTGTAATATACACCTTTAACATATTTAATTTATAAAGTTAATGATTATTTTAAGGACCGCAATGTATGGAATAGGGATGATGACTAATTTTTGTTTGTTTGTCCGTCAGGTAGAGTGTTAAAAAATATTAAACGCGTATTTTTTTTATTTTTTCGCAATCATAAAATTACGGCGATCCATAGAATTGAAATTTCGCATGACGTCACGTTATGGTACATTTTCTACTCAACTGTGACGTATCGAGCCTCCACTCCCCATCTTTAATGCCTGTTATCTAAGCTACTTGTTAAATTGAAGTAAAAAAAATACGTATCTAATATTTTTCTATAATCTGACTGACGGACTAAATAGAATTGCATTTTTTTTACCCAGTCATCATCAGCAATACCAAAATGGATATTTAGAGGGGAAAATCTTTATATTTTCCCGAAAAAAAAAACATCTTTCCGTATAAATTGACTAAGGAACACCTTATTTGTTACGATGGACGTTTATAGGTATTATTTATCGAAAAAGATAAAAGTTTTTCTGCTCTAAAGAACAATTTTGGTATTGCAGGTTACTACGCGTTTGCTTTATAGCGTCGATATGTACAACCTATGACCTACAGACTTTGAAAGTTGTATTTATTATTATGATAATTCATATTATTTTGGTAATGACATGATTTATGTAAATGTCATTACTTATGATAAAGAGCTGGCAAGTTTCTTTCGCTTGTTCTTCTTGTCAGCTAAAAGACGTCCTGAGTAAGTGGTATGGGAAAAAAGATATTGGACGATTCAAAAGTGCTCGTAACAATCTTACTCGAATAAAGATATTTTCATTTCAGACCTCCGTACTTAAAGGGTGAAACAGGAAACCCTATTACTGAGACTTCGTTTTCTGTCTGTCACCAGGCTCATGAACCGTGAAAGTGCCGCCGTGATGTTGCCGTTAAGAACCGGAATAAAATAAGTATTTAAAAAGGCTCTCATACAACGAACGCGACTTTTTTTTGCTTGTCTCTGCTCGATATTGATAACGACAACAGGTAGATGCTTGAAATATTTACAGAATATAAAGTCAATGTCGCATTTATAAATATGGATGGTACGGAACCCTTCGGGCGCGTGTTCCACTTGCGCTTGGCCGATTTTTTATTAATAACTAGCTGCCACGCATACCCTGTTCTGCTACATCTAATCTCTAATAAAAACCAAGGCATTCCAAAGATAATAATAAAGCGCTTTTGTTTCGCTTTGATTGATAGCTGTGCGGGAAAAAAGAATTGTCGTTTTCACTATTTTCCCGGTATTTTTGACGTGTTTTCTCTCCGTAAAAACTTCCCTCAGACTTCATCAAACACAACCATAAAGAAATCAGCCAATCGGTGCATTCGTTCTCGAGTTTCGAGCTAAGTAACACATTTGGGCGATTCATTTTTATTTATATAGTAAGATAGGCTCACTCTTGACTTGTATCCAGCCCGAGGACATTAATGAGGTCTATAGTGGGACGAGCTTGTCTATAAGGGACTTATCCACTCTTGCCTTAAATACGTTTGTGTTATATGCACTCGGGAATGTAACTATTACAATGATCAATTTACTTTGAAACGAATCAAGTTAGATGAAATAGTTACACGACTTTAATTCTCTCTATAATTTATAAGCGATTTGCTTTCGTTAGTAAATGATTTACGACATTATTATTATATAATTATGAAAATAAATCTATATATGTATAGTATAAAAAGTCATTTCCCACTGTCCGAACCATGGCTTTTAATGCTGTTTTGTTTTGATGTCGTATCCTACGGCTACAGAGTTAGATTGTCACACTCCTGATATCTGAGATAGTTATTATTACAAGAATTTTTAAAGATATAATTTTGACTTCTAAATAACTGTTTGTTTGGAACAATTAAAATTATATAATATTGTGTTAGCTATTAACCCAAGATACTATGTATTGTTTGTTTCCCTTAATAAATAGAAAACCATGTGCGTCATAATAGTTAGAGGTAGCTCGGTGCTTCAGCTCGCTATCGTTGTTGTTAAGCAATATTCGTAAAGGTCGGTCACGGGATGGGTGACCAAAAAATTATCATCTTGAGCCCCTCCGTGCTTCGGAAGCCACGTTAAGTCGTCGGTCCCAGCTGCATTAGTAGTCATTAATAACCTCTAATTAGCATCGGGCCAGTGCCCATGCTCCTTAATCATCCATAAGGAAGACACGAGCCCCTGACTGAGCATTGGGAACGTAAAATTGACAACTTCTTCCTAATGATATAGAAACTTGATATTGCGATTACACCCCCAAGCGTATAATAATATTTATTTATTTACACACAGCCAAAATACAAGTAAATAAAAAATAAATACTTAAAATTAAACGTTATAAAACAATGGCTAACGAATTTTATAAATATATAAGCGTTTGTGGCCGAGCTAGTTTATTAGTGTACTTCGGCTTACAGCGCCCTCCCAGCATTGTCTAATTCACTGTTAAAAGATTTTGGTATTTAAATTAATTGAACATTTGATAAAACAATCATATCACAAGTATACATTAGCCCCCCCCCCCCCCCAAAGCCCCCTTAGTCCGTCACTGTACATGAACAGTATACCTGGCGGCGCGCGCTATGAGGCTGTTGATGGTGGGCGCGTCGCGTACCGACAGCGCGGGCGAGGCGGGCGACCCGTTGGCGCGCCCGCTCAGCGACAAGTCCACGCCCACGCGAGCGTACGCGAGCAACTCCTCGGGGCGTACTAGCTTATCTAACGACAACAAACAGTAATAATATTATTACAGGGTACTTTCGCTAGTGTAAAACAAGTCACTTAATTGCACAAAATCTAAAATTTACATGGAGAATCTGATTTTGATTCTTAAAATTCGTTACATTATCTTGTTTATATTAAAATAAAGTCGTGATTTTTTTGTCTGTGTGTCACTTGACTTGAAACATGTTCCGCCATTGTGTTATATCACTGTGGTGACGAATGTAAGATTAGTCATAAAGATATACCTATTAATTTTGTTTTAAAGCAAGGAAGTGTATTTATTTAACCGAAATATTTGTTTTTATGGTTTTTTTATTATTAAAATAAATAGTTACAAGTATTATTTTAAATGGAGTAGAATACCCTATTACATCGTTAGCCACTTCTATAGATTATCAAACTATTTTTATTTAACCTTGTAACAGAGAATGTTACACTGGGCAACTCAATTTACATAAATTCTAATAACAATTATTTAAAAATAAATATATTTAAAAAGTTAATTTAATTTGATTATGACATTACTACTATTGGTTACTGACATTTTTATAATTATGCTCAAATGGGGTAAATGTGTTCTGTGCTTGTGATAAAATTAAGATTCCATAATTATACATTATCGCAAATAGAGTATTCTCATTCAAATAAATACATAACTAAAAGCACAGAGCAACAAAGCCGTTTTAGAGTTATTCCCAGTTACCGATAAGACCACTAATTGTGAAAAAAAAGAGCTAAAATAGAATTTTGTGTAGGTCATACATAATTAATTACTTCAAAACCAATAAAATTATTGTAAAATATCACAATTCCAACCCCCTGCTATAAAGTGGCTTAGACAGAGTAAGAGTATTATGACTAGAAGAGATGTACTGAATAGTGAATTTTAGATGTAACTTTTTTTCAATTGAGTAATTGTAAAAATCTATCTAGATATTGACCCAATTTGTACTCTACGGCATACGATGTATATTTTTCATTTTTAATGAAATACAATTAGCTACATTTATTTTAGATTTTGTTGTCCTCTCAATGCAATAATTATACATACCTCTGCCGGGTCCAAGGTGTGGGTACAAGTCCAGTTGAGGTACCGGTGCGCCTGTCTTCACGTCACCAGGCGACGGCGTGTGTCTGGAAAGTACATTCGCATCAAAAAAGGTTTCAATCGTATCTAAACTCAGTACAAACCAAAGTCGGTTCCCGATGTCTATACTCTGTGATATTTTAAGTTACACAAGGTATTTTAATAGGGTTCATCATAGATTGAAGAGGGAGGTTTATATGTATAATGCAGTACCGCGCGGGCGAAGCCGCTGGCGGATAGCTATTTAAATATAAATGCAATGATAATAACGAGTGGGGTGGGTGGAGGTGGGGAAAATATTTTGAACGATTGAAAGGTGCTTGTGATAAGATCGAGTAGCTCAGTGGCGTAGTGGATTAGCGCCGCGGCCCGTGATCGTAGTCGTTAAGCAACTTCCGCAAGGGTCGGTCACGGGATGGGTGACCAAAAAATTATTATCTCGAGCTACTCCGTGCTTCGGAAGGCACGTTAAGCCGTTGGTCCCGGCTGCATTTGCAGTCGTTAATACCCTCCAATCCGCATTGAGCCCGCGTGGAGGGTTATGGTCCATCCTCCTTAACCATCCATGAGGAAGGCCTGAGCCCCCGCAGTGGGGACGTAAAAAGGGCTGATGATGATGTGATAAGCTTGACTAATGTATTTTCCTATCTAACTCTCGATCCGGGAAAGGTGATATTTGGATGTCGACGAAACGATTCTCGCCTTAGATCATTATTGCTAAAGTTTATGATGTCATCCTGACATTTAATTCCAAATACTTGCTATGAAAGGTTTATTGTTTTCGCCGTTTTACCGTAAGGTCATTCGTACGGATTTGATAATTTAAGTTTATGCTCTAGCTTAATTATAGCTTTTAACATTTTTTTCATATGCAGATGACACCGCCGTTATTTTCTCTGGGAAAACTTGGGATGACGTTAAAAAATCAGCTGAAATGGGAATGTTAAAAATAATAACATGGCTAAACTCGAATCTTCTAACGTTAAATGTGACAAAATCTAATTATATTTGTTTCACAAAATATAAACGAACTTAACCACATGAATATTACATAACTAGTGGACGCCCGCGACTTCGTCCGCGTGGAAGTCGGTATCCCGTGGGAGTGAGAAGTTTTCCCAGTAAAAAGTACCCTATGTGTTATTCTGATGTATAACCTATATTGCTGTAAAGTTTTATCCAAATCCGTCCAGTAGTTTTTTCGTGAAAGAGTAACAAACATCCATACATCCATACTTACAAACTTTCGCCTTTATAATATTAATAGGATTAAAATACATTAATGTAATAACGTCGTAAACTAAGCCCGTTAAATGTTGAATAAGGTACCACATATAAAGTATTTTAGTACCTATATTGGTAGACCATAGACTATCCTGGCATATGCATATTGAATTTATAATGAATAGAATTAGAAAACTTATTTACACTTACAAAAATTTACGATATACTGCCACAAATTTTATTTTAAACAAATCTATGTATCCCTGGCAGAGTCTATACTAGCATATTGCTTACCAATCTGGGAGGTGCAACAAAAACTAAATTTATTGAAATTGAAAGGGCAATAAAATCATTACTAAAAGTAATGTTTTTTAAACTATATAGATGTCCTACATACAGACTATATAGAGAATCTGAGAACTAAAGAACATAAGTCTTCCTTTCTACAAAAAAAAAAAAGCAAAACAAACGTATAAGGCATCAAGTCGCACCTATAAAAATAGAAAAATCAACTTTTGCATAGCGACAATTTAATATACGATCAATTATGTAATTGAAAAGGTACAATGTCTTTTATTTGCTGACGACCAGAAGCTTTTCCTTCCGATAAAAAGCATGGCAGACTGTGTATCATTACAAAATGATATAGACAGTGGTAATGCGGAGTGAACAAAATAAACTGAAGTTCAATACATCTAAATGTGTTATGGTATCTTACACTCGAAAATGTAAACCTGCTTACTATGAATACAACATAAATTCGACAACATTGAAAGGGTATAGAGGTAAAGGACTTTAGAGTTGGCTTAACGACTTGAGACTTTGAATCTCATCACCACATAATAAGTATTTGTGGTAAAACGTATAAAAATTTAGGATTCGTCATTAGAAATTGTAAAGAATTTACAAATATAAAGTCTGTAATAGCATTATACAATGCACTAGTAAGAAGTCAGCTCGAGTGTAATGCTATTATTTGGGTATCTAATGAATGATGATGAATGTTAGAACGCATTCAAAATATTTTTTTTAAGATATTTGTATCTGAAATTATATGGGATTTATCCGTTTTATCCACTTGTGTATCCCACTCTATTCATCATTGGTATGGTCGGATACTCTGAATTGAAAGTACGAAGAGGATTGACATCGGTAAAATGTTTTCAAATTATTAAGAGGCAAAATAAGCAATGCAGTTAGTTGGTTCTGGGCCGGGTGCGTCTAAGTTGTTAGCAAAATTTACTCGAATAACCATACAACTGCAATTTTTATCAAATTTGTATCAACTTTTCGCCATTCACCAGTGCTTGTAACAGTCTAGACTGAATAAATGCCATTGAATTTGAATTTGGAGAACGCATAATAAATAGCTTACGCTGTATATTTCCAACTGTATCGAATATTGAGTGCATTTTGATCCAATCCGATGCTAATAAAATAAAGGTCAATAAAGTTTCCCATTTCATTTACAGACTAGTTTTATACACGTATAACCGAATAATATCTCACATACATTTGTATTGCAATTGGCACATTTTGTTACTATTTGTTTGCTACTAGTCTCGTGATATATGCCATGCCAGTTGCGTGCGCCGCGTCTCATATGAATCTCATCTAAATGACGGTGGAAAGTGTAAGTGGCTTAAGTAGGTATATAACTAAACTATGTAAAATTTTTAATATACGCTAACCTTTAAATACAATGGAATATTAACCAAATGTAATTTATGAATAAATTATTATTATTATATAAAATTTTACTACCGATCAATGTGCACTTCGAACACAAATTATGATTTTATAATTTTTAATCCCCGATGCAATAATAATAAAGGCTTTATTTCACATAAAATGTAGTTTTAAAAATGTCTCTTTTTAGATAATAAGTATCTGTATCAAGAGACATTGCTCTTCTATAGCTGTAATACATATTATTTTACAATTACATATAAATTATTTCAAACCTTTAACATAAGAGGGGTGTAATTACTTTTCAGTAGCGTAATAAATAAAGCTCTAGAAGCGACTTGCGTCTATTTTCACTAAGCTTAGGAGGTGCTCAAATCTCAAGTCTAAGGGTAAGGTGAAAATGCATTTCACCAACGACTAGAAACCACCTAACGTTATATCGTTTATCTTTCGACACATTGGTGTCGAGAGATAAACAAAACTTTTTAATTTGGCATTAAACTAATCTGCTTAGACGATTCGTAAGATTAGGTATTTCTCAGTTAAGTTATGCCTTGAAATGGCTGTAGTATTCAGCAGGTACAAGACTGAAGTATCATCTATTGCGAGTGTCGTAATATATGCTTAGTGTCACGTCAGAGCTGCCCATGTGTACGTACCTCATGAGATGTTTGTCGGGCGGCGTCGGCGTGTGCCGGAACAGTTCCGGGGGCGTGGCGCTGTGCCGGAACACTGAGTTGCTGCCGACCGTCTTCATTGCCTGGAATAAGCACACGTTTAGTGTGATCATCGTGTAACATCTTCATCGTGACCCGCTAATGAATTTCCTTACTGCTGCACGGGCTGTTTTTAGACATGAAATCAAATAGAATGGGTCACAGTCCATCACGATGGCCGTGTTCAGATTGGTGGTAACAACGGCGTATACAGACAGCCTAACGTGCCTTCCGAAGCGTGGAGTTCAAGGCAATAAATTTTTCGCCACCAACAATATCTTGCGAAACTAGCTCGTGATTTCTTTTAAACTCTCAAAATTATCTTGTTGCCATTATTTAAGTATGTTATCATTAAAAGATCAAAGTTTTTTTTCTATATTTATAATGTTTTGATCTGGTTTTGTGAATGTCGTTACTCCGTTAGAGCTGATGAGTTTCTTGCTAGTTTTTATCAGTCAAAAGACGTCCTGAATGAGGTTAAAAATCGTAGGGCAAAAAAATTTGGACTATTCAAAAGTACTTTTAAGTTTAATTTTAATGAACTGGAGCTGTAAATATATATTTTGCTCCACAACAAGCCCCTGAGAATGTATTCCAGGCAACTGCTTTAACCAAGTATTCATCTATTATTAGACTGGGCATATTAACCTTAAACAAATTAACATTGAAGAGACTCGTTACTGTGTCGGCGACTGTTGACGATTCAATGATCTGACCTTTATTGATGTCAAGCTCACCTGCAATGGGTCGGGGGGCGAAGGCGCCGGGACATGGTAGAGGTGTGGGGGCGGAGTCGGCGTGTGCCACGTGACCCCTCTGTCTGTCGGCAAGTGGACCTGCGGAGCGCGCGCCAGGAAATTCGCCACCTGTAACTGATGTGTATACTCTTAAATTCTTGATAGCGGTAGAATATTTCAACATAATCAGTCTATTGTCACAAATTTTAGTCGGGTCAGGAGTCAGTGCTCTCTGTGTAAATAAATTTTAGCTTATGCAGATTAAAAAATTCAATACAAAATGAACAAGAAAAAAAACAAAAATACATTTAACTTTTAAAATATTCTATCAGTCTTGCGATTCTGTAAAAAGCCAAACCCGAATTCGAATTCTCTCATGTATTAGCAATGTTTACAGCAGATGTGCAATATATCAACTACCTATATAATTAACAAATACAACTTCATACTGGATTGTCAATAACTGCAATTTTTATTTGATTAATTAAATGACTATAGTACAAAGTTTGTGCCATGCATAAGTTTCTGAAATAAATAAATATTTAACAAAATTACGTACATTGCTCAGATTCCAAAGCAACAGCCCTCATATAATGGAGTACATATCTGAGAGAAAATACGGTTCAAGAGCACCTAGAGCCGATCATGAGACTTTAGAGATGGCAACACATTAAAACTGGTGTGAAGATAAAACAAAACATTACCATATATACCAAGAGTAACCAAACTTATGTCATCTACTGCACACTTTGAGAATAAAAAAAAATTAAGAGCCCATTTTTTACCTATTTCAAAACCATTATAACTTCAAATTATACTAATTATAGGGAGCTATAAGTATTAGCGGAAGTTAAAAATTCATTCTAAACAAGACTTTTAAATGGAGCGACCGATTTACGATATGCATATATAAATTACACAGAGAGAAATATAGAACAGAGTTATTATGAGCAATCTCTTAATTAATATTATTAGTTGATATTCACAACTAGTAGTCGATAGTGGGAAGCTCAGTCAGTGTCGAAGAATTCTCATAGATGAAATTACAAATCGCCACACTAAGCCTCCACACAACGCACCAAATTTTTCTTCTGGGTATTGCCTTCCCCCATTAGGTCAGCAACGCCCAAAAGGGGGCGTGATTGCCGATTTTGGGAAGGGCTGATATATACAAACACATTTATACACTATTTACCTTTAATTTGTTTATTAATGGAAGATTCCTGTGACAGATGGTAAACTGGGATAAGATGAATAATTAAACCAAAATTTATATTACAAAATATCTTTTTGAACAAAATATTGTCACTGGTAAATTTTAAATATTACTTTATTAATTTATTTCTATAATTTGCATTGACAAAATAGTAGAAAAGCATTTTTTGCATCAACAAGTTAAAATATACATTGTTTAAAGTTGTCACTTGGCATCCAGCCTTGAAGTTGACCCATGCCCTCTTGTTCTTGAAATTATATTTATAGTTAAATCAGTCATGTAATTCAAACTATATTAAACGACACTTCAATGATCAATAATATTTTGAAATTAAAAAATAATAATTTTTTTAGGTACTATGAAATGATGATGTAAACTAGCTACTACTTGTCTAATAACTTTTTTTAATCAAGCAATTTTTAGTGAAATATCAGTAACATTCGTAAAGAAACACTATGCATTGCTCTCTCCATTTGTCGCTGGGTGACCTCTAGCATGCTTGATGATTAATACCCATAGTGAACCACATTATGCTTGCGTAAGTGATCCTGGCAACACACATAGGTTAAATAATTTTGTCTTGAGACATTGAAGTAATTTGGATGGGAAGATTTTCACAAAGTCTCCCATCCAATTTAGTTTTGACCAGAAATCTTTCTCATGACAAAAAGAAGCTTCATATTAATATTCAATGTGGCTGTGTTCAGTGAACATGAAATTCTACATCAAAGAAGTTTAATGTTTTGAGGCAATGTTGTTGAAGAAACCTTAAAGAAATCATCAGGCTTGATATTCCGTTGAAAATAAATGCTAATTTCACAAGGTTTGGTAAAATTGGTACTTAATATCACAAAAACAGATAAGACCATGAATTAAAAAAGTCAGGTCTTAAACACAGTTTCAATGAATATATTTCTAAGTACTTATAGTTTCCAAATTTAATTACTCCTTTAGAAAAACAATTGCAGGTTTTAATAAGAATTTAATTGAAATATCTACATTTAGAAAATATTACAGATCCCTTAAACAGTGTTTCCACTTTCTAGAAAATTAGGAAAAGTCCGGTTAGTAAAAGGTGGTCAGGGATAGTCAGGGTAGATAAGATCTTTGTAAATTTTTAATATTACTTTTTGATTTTAAATCTCACAAATTGTTCATGAATCTTGCATGCAGTTATCTATTTAGCCAATACTAAATTATAGACAAAGATTTGCAACAGGGTATAATAAATAGCCATATTGCATGAAGAATGTCCAAGTCTTTTCAATGTCAATTAATATCAGGTCTCCCATTTTTTATACAGTACAGTTAATTATGTTACCAATATAAATGTATTCATATCTAGTTGACAGGAACAGCTTATTGACAGAGTACTGAAATAATTATTTATTAGAATAATCTTCCATCACTATATCAACCTTGAAAATGTACAAACTAAAATATGCAAAATTCATGATTAGCCATTAATTTTATAATCTACAAAATAGATAGTGATCATTTCTAAATACATGATACATACTGTTTTCAGGCAATATGCTTGTTGTCAATTCAAACAGCTGATTTGCTTGCATCACACTCACACATGCATATTGCCAACTATTACAAATGTGCACAAAGGAAATGTTTGTGTTCAATACATCGACAATATTACTGTTTTACCTTTAGATTGAGGTATTTTTTGTGTTATATGAATTTGTATAGGTCAATAATAGGATAACCTATAATTATACTCGAAGTAAGATTCATACGTGTTTGATATAAAACTAGAATAATAAGCACCACCTGCAGGGGGCTCCAACCGGGGCCCAATTGTGATTGCCGACCGTTAGGGTTGTGCTGCGAGCCACCAGACATCGTGCGCAGAGACGTCGCGACACTGTTTACAACACGTACTCTTCACAAAATCGTCAACAAACACTCTCTCAGTCCACCATAATGATGCCGGCAACTTTGAAGCCTTCGCCCGCGTAACTGCGCTCCCTTACGACGTGTACAGAAACTTCTGAAACGTTTTCATGTGTGCTCATCAAAGTTGCTAGGATCCACTGCATACCATGTGTATTTCTAATTAAGGACACTATTATTCCACTCTCATATATAACTTAGTTCAAAGAAAACTGGATTTATTTCGTGCATGGTATACTGTTCTCGAATCTGATGCTCGCTTCGCGTGACATTTTGAACGCATTTACGTTTTGGAACTAAACACTGTTACAGTTTCTGGAGTTCTGATTTTGGTTTGTTGAAAACTTATCACTGTAGCTTTTCAAACAAAACGTTATATTTCACCGTAAACTATCACAAAAAATGGAAAATTCATCAAACTATTGGATAAAATCGCCCTCAACAATGGTGGCCGATGGGATTTTGAAAGCACAGTCAGTGCCATCTTGCGACGAAATTTAAAAGCGCGTCGGTAAAACAGTTGAACGGAAGTAATCAGAGTTTGTCTATGGATAACTCAATATGTATTCACAATCAGGTGTAATCAAGAAATTAAAACATATATTAAAACTGAAATAAAGGCTTTAATGTGAATGAAAATATATTATAATCAATTTAATTAGTAACGCTCCAAGTTAATGAGTTGTGTCAATGACTATTGTGCGGCTTAATGATGGCAACATCTGTTGCTGTAGCAACCATTGTTTTGTTTGTTTTCTTGTCAATTTCAATGGTCATTGTAAACTGCAAGAAAGTTTTTTTTATTATTTTTCAATGAAAGACAATGATGTTACTAAGTTTTTGGTATCGTTTAGTGGTCAGATAGAATATATTATTTTTCCAGGAGGCGTATTTGACGAGCAGTTGTATATACAGTATGAAACTGTATGGGGTCCTGATTGGGACCCCGTTACTGGAGTCACATCAGGAACGACGCAGATGGCGTGTTCTGGGAGCGACCCTGAACGTGTGGTGTTTAATATGCCAATAGAAATGGTATTCAGCAGTACTTATGTGTTTGGGTGTAAGTTTCTAAAACATATTTATTCTTATAGAGTCGATTGTTTGCAGAGTATGTATTGAAGACTTTGTTACTAAGATTCTGAATTTGTTATAATATGTGATTAACATTAACTTATATTATAAAAACGGAAAAATTTAATTACTTGTTTGCATTAAATAAGCTCCGAAACTATGATTTTAATAACTTCTAAACTTATTTGGGTACTTTTAATTTTTTTACATTTTTTGAGATCTTAGAATCCCAAGTTCATTTCCTTGCAGTGTTAATGTAGAAAAAGAAGAGCCTAAGTTACCTAATTTCGGATCGTGTAGGTATGTTTGTTTTTTTGGCACACTCCACTATTTCTCTACATTTGTAGAGATGTTCAATGACTCTAATATTATCTGGAAGAAAAAATAATAGTTTTTAATTTCCATCATGTCAACTTAATCTTTTATGTATGTGTGAGCAACGTTATCTATCGACCTCCACAACTCATGTCAAGGTACCACCGTCTCCAGGGTACCGATTTTGAATCACGTTTTGTAGAAAATACACTTTTTATAATGCCCGAGATTAGATCAAATCAAATCAAAATCGTTTATTCAGTCAAGGCTTATACATAGTACTTGTGAAAGTCGAAAACTACGCCAACGGTTCTCAAAACTACGGCGGGAGACCTTGTACTGAGAAGAACCGGCAAGAAACTCAGTAAGGGCTGCTTTTTTCTCCCTGTTTCCTTTCGTAGTGAGTCGTCTTATTGGAAAGTGATTAGATTATGAAGTCACTTTCCATTTACAATATCAGATATAACAAGACATATATTTTCTATTAGTTATTAATATGCCGGTTGCCGAGTTATATACACTCATTAATAAATCAATATACAGTATTCATAATAAAAGAAAATGGACAAAATTAAGTAGTCCACAGCAGGCTCATCCCTACAGGTAGAATCCGTTCACAAGCATGACGCATGAGCCAGCCATCGCTTCGCTCAACCATATTCTAGGGAACGGAATGACCCTACGCACAATACACCACCGTAGAGAATTTTAAGAGAGTGTGACTGCTCTAGGTACTTATGCAGTGCACATTGGGTTAATATATGTAACACCATGCTTTTTTGTCATTTAGATATTCTTTGACTTTGTAGACAATTTTTAATACGACTATTAAAATCATTTATTGGGAAATCTAATACATCAAGTACTGTATACCTTGACACATGAATTAACCTAATACCTTCTGTAAACTTGTTAGAAGGCATTACTAGCTTGTTTTTATTTCTAGTGTTAAGTTTGTGGACATCACTATGCTTGGTATACATATTAATATTGTTGCGGACAAAAATTATAAAATTATATATAAATAGGCCCCCCACAAGGTGGACCGACGATCTGGTGAAGGTCGCGGGAAGCCGCTGGATGCGGGAGGCGCAGGAGCGATCACGTTGGAGATCTTTGGGGGAGGCCTATGCTTAGCAGTGGTCGTCTCTCGGCTGATATGATGATGATGATATGAATAGGCACCTTCGTTCTTTCCGATTTCCATAACATAATGGCGATGATAGATCTTAGGAATCGATATATGATATTAATCATAAGAAAAACATCGATGTTTTCACCTAATACTTAGTTTAAGAACTAAGCAATGTTACATTACGTTGTCTATTTTTTTATCAATCATCTATCGATCCAGGGCCCCAATTGGTCATCACGTTGAGAGCCCAGAATTCCATAGGCGGTGATTCCCTGCGAGGGTATGCGGTAGTACTCCTCCCCCCGACTGCCGGCAGTAGGCGTGTGTCAGCGCCACTTGTACGTCCCAAAGCGTCGACCATTCTAGGCGAGTGGATCTCCTGGATCACGGGACGGTACCCTGAATTAGCTGACCCGAAAATGTTGGCTAATGGGAAAGAAAATTATTGTAAGTTAATAATTCTTTTTTTGCTCTTAATTTTTCAAGCTGATTATAAAAGTTCGTTTCTTAATTTATTCAAATTCTTGTTTAATTGTTAAAAATCTTTCCTTAAGTTATTACTTTTACTCAAGAAATTACTTCTTTTACACTATAGAGATAGACATATAACATACCTATTGTCGTTTTAATTTAATTTACACGCAAATTATAATTTGTGCAAATTTTATGTATTGAACTATCGAAACAAAGTGTGCTCTACGCTTAGGACTGTTAGCTTATAAAGGTCATGATTTTTTGTTCGGATTATTATTTTTATTCTATGACAATCATTCATTGCAATGAGATAGTGGCGTGAGGCTAATCGAAAACAAATGTGTCAATGCCCAGGTTCTAGGTCGTATCTTGATCTAGATTATTACTTATAACTCTAGTTACTTACGCATGTATCGCGTGCTTGACAGGTGAATGTTTATTGTTCATATTGTACTTATTATAAATGCGAAAGTATGTTACCTAAATATTTTCTTTTGTTGGTATAACGGCGAATAGATTAGGCCCGCTGTTATTGAGTGTACTTTTTAACAACGGCTGTAAAGAAATATTTTGGCTGGTTTCTGATTTGAGAAATGTGCAAAATCTCAATTGATTATACTCAATAACTTAATTTATTTACGGCCTATTAAGTTTAAGCTTCTTATTCATCAGGTTGTGTCCCACAACCATGGAGGGAAGCTAATGTGCAACCGGTTCCCAAAAAAGGTGATCGGTCAGATCCCGCGAACTACCGTCCTATCGCTATAACCTCTGTACTTAGCAAAGTTATGGAGCGGCTTATCAATATTAAGATAGTTCGCTACTTGAAAGATCACTCTATAATTCACGATCGGCAGTACGGGTTTAGGCCAAACCGGTCGACGGGTGATCTTCTTGCATACTTATTACACCGCTGGGGTGAGGCGATGGACGCCCATGGTGAAACATTGGCTGTCAGTTTGGATATTGCTAAAGCGTTTGATAGGGTCTGGCATAGAGGCCTTCTCCCTAAACTTCCTTCTTACGGACTCCCTAGCCGGCTCTGTACTTGGATCACCGGCTTCCTGGCTGAGCGAAGAATACGTGTCCTGGATAGTAGGGCTTCGCAATTTAAAATAGTGAATGCCGGGGTTCCACAGGGTTCGGTAGTTTCACCCACATTGTTCCTTCTGCATATTAATGACATGTTGCCTTTAGGCCTCATTCATTGCTATGCAGACGATAGCACTGTGCATGGCACCTACATGCCGGTGTACAACCGTCGAGTGGCGTGGGACCAACGATGAGAAATCGTGAAAATCTTGTCGTGGAGCTCAATCGGTGTCTGGACTGTATTTCCAAATGGGGTTTAGATAATTTGGTTGGGTTCAACGCCAAGAAAACACAGGTATGCGCTCTATCGTCTAAGACCTCCCCTTTCTCCCCTCTTCCCACTCTTCGGGGCACTAGCCTCACAACAAAAGATAGCCTCAACATTCTGGGCATAGATATTCTGTTGGATGACCTAGACAGGCTGCAGCGCCGGGCAGTACGCATCATAAACGATGAGGGGCTAACCAACAATCTTGAGCCACTGCAAATGAGGCGTGATATTGTCTCACTCAGTGTGTTCTACCGGTTCTATCATGGAGAGTGCTCCGAGGAATTATTCAACATCATTCCCCCCTCCTACTTTCGTAACAGGTTGACACGTGCCGGTGCTCGCTGTCATTCCCAGACTGTTTGTACTATGCCATCTCGTACAAAAAAATTCGGCAAATCATATATTTGCCGTACCATTAAAATGTGGAACAGTCTTCCATCCCACATTTTTCCCATTAAATATAACCTTGGGTGCTTCAAAAGAGGTGCGAAAAATGCTCTTTAATAGGCCGGCAAGATAGTGGTGGCTACCAGGAGTAGTTTCGACTTCTGACAGCTGCGACTATTATTAGACTGTAATATCACTTCCCACCAGGTATATTACTGTCACTTTGTCGTGCAACAATAAAAAAAAGTCAAAATGTCCTAGTTTTGTCAAACTCAAAAAAAGTCAAAGTCAAAATAATCTTTATTCAAATAGACTTCTTAAAAGTACTTTTGAATCGTCCAACATTTTTTTCCCTACCACTCGTTCAGGACGTCTTTTGGCCGATAAGAAGAACGAGCAAGAAACTCACCAGCTCTAATAAGAGTAATGACATTTACAAAAACTCATTAAGTTCATCATTAAAAAAAGTAAAATCAGAAACCAAACATGTGTATAAGTGACGTTTAAGTACAGTTTGTACAAAGGTAGCAATTTACTTTTCTTGTCGGAGTTTGTTTCGCCAGTTCCTCTCAGACAAGACTCCCAACATTGGGACGGGTGGTAGATTACAGTAGCCAGGGGTAAATAATAAATATTTTTAACCGACTTCAAAAAAAGGAGGTTCTCAATTCGACTGTATTTTTTTCTTGTTTGTTACGACATAATAGTCTAAGATCCGAACCTAAATCGACCTTCATCGGGTTGATAATGGAATAAAACTTATTATATAATTAATTTAGTATATTAGAAAATATATTAAAAATGGGTTGGCTAAAAAAATCCTGGACAGAATATTTTTAATTATTTTTTAAAAAATATATTTTTATTAAATGTTGCAACATCAAGATAATAAGAAAAATTTAATTCTGACTTAAAGTATAAAACATATAGAATGTGCAGACGTTGGGTTGTCTATTATTTACCTGGACGAACTACTGGGTTGTCAGGTATAAACAGGTATATCGATGCCAGTTAATTTCACTTGATTTGATAATAAAAAAAAATTATATCAACATAAGCGCTGTTTCATTACGAACACATTGATATAGGGTTGTCTGCAAAAAATTCGGTCCTAATACGGGTTTGCGAATATTAAAAATTAAAATTTTAACGCGTGTGAAAGTGAGTGACAGAGAGATCCGAGGAAAGTATTTTTATAACAGGTAATATGGTAACCTATAAAATCGAGCGCTGCTTTAGTAAGCTCAACTTCATGATATTTAAAGTTTTTGTTTTTACGAAAAGCTAGCTTCAACGAACAATTTTAAAAGTTTCAACAGTAAAATCATTTAAAGAATCGTCCGAACCACACAAAAAACACTTTTTAGCCATTTTTTATCACAATAATACAGAATAACATACTCCAAAATAACGTGCTCTGTTTACTATACCTCCACCCTCCATATTTTACATTCCGAGCATACGCACTTTCATATATTCAGGGTCCGATCAGATGCGACTGCAATGTTGGGTCCTTTACTATTACACGGTATACTTTCCTCGGATCTCTCTGTCACTCACTTATCCACGCGTTAAAATTTTAATTTTTAAAATTCGCAAACCCGTATTAGGACCGAATTTTTTGCAGACAACCCTATATCAATGTGTTTGTAATGAAAAAGAGTGGGAAGAGGGGAGAATTAATTATACAATAAGTTTTATTCCATTATCAACTCGGTGAAGGTCGATTTAGGTTCGGATCTTCTACTATAACTTTTCACTGGGTGGATTGATTTTGAAGATTCTTTATTTGAAAGCTAGCGCTTGTCGTGTGGCTGTTTTTAATTTGGTCCAGATCTGGCAATGGTTTCTATGAGAAAACATATAAGTCTTTAAGTTGAATTAAGTATGCGTGATGTTTGTTACTCCGAAACTCAAAATATCACTAAAATGCATGAAATTATAACTAAAAAAATGGAACCTACTTCAAATTAAAAAAGTGAAAAATAATACTTATCTTAAAAGCGGTTAATTGTTTAAAGAAACATTGAAGTCAGCGGTTAATATTTATTTAACAAAAAACCACAACCCGACTTCAATATTTCTTGAAACATTTAACCGCTTTTTAAAATAATTCAATTGAATTTAAAAAATGTAAACGTTACCATATCTGTTTTTCATTGTATTGTGAATGTGTCCAATAATGTTGATTTTTGAAGGTAGCTATACTTTTAATTAAAAGGCAATCAACATCTTAGTGTTGTGTGAACACGGAACCTGTAAAGGGTCCGGAACATCAATAAAACTAAATTCAAACGCGACGAAACCGTTAAAAAGTTGTTTTATTTATAGATAGTGCACGTGAAAATATAAGAAATCAATAATTTGATAAATATTTTAATTTTTTAACTAACTTCAAAATCCAAAAGGATGAGGTTATATGATCGACCGCGCTGTATGCTTTTTTATACCTACATAAAAACATTCCTTTTGAATCGCCTTATCTATGAACAAAAACCACATCAAAATCCGTTGTGTAGTTTTAAAGATTTAAGCATACATTGATCATTACGCTTTTTGATTCCTCATTAACTGTAGTAGAAAAAATAATATACTCTGTTTTGTTTATTGTTCGCAGTGCTTCGAACCGAGTCGTATGGCACAGTAAATCTGCTTCTAACGATGGTCTCCAAAGACTTGAGGAAACTAGGATATGACAACCAACCGCCGGCGTATAGAAATACGTTAGATATACATTAATACCTATAATGTACACAATGTTATGTTGGGGATTTTCTTTTTTACAAATAAAAGGAAAAAGTGGATTATATTTAGTTTCTAAGTATTACAATGTTAATAGGTACAAATATTAGTAAGCAAACATGTCTCTACATTGTTTTTGTGCCTGAATCTAAATATCAGAGGAAAGTTACCTTAAGGAATTCTATCCTTATATGGAACACTGTAATTTCTTCTTAAATTATTCTTTATGAAAAAAAAAAAATTGAAAAAAGCGAATCCGAATCCGCAAATTGCGGATTTGTTGGACTTGTTGGAAAAAATAAAATATTTCGAATTACGAGCAATCCCAGTATTCTATTCCGCAATTGGTTGTCACCAAAGTATTGGTTAAAATAATAAATAACTAGTTATCTAGTAAAAACATACTTCAAAGTTAACCTTCTCCCTAAGAGGTGGGTATTAATAAAAACAAATGGAACCAACTATGATTGGGAATCACACCTGAAGGTCTACAATTCTGTTCCGAAAACAAAAGTTCGTTTATTTCCGAAGTGCTAAAGGAACGTATTTTTTGATAATCTATGATATTGTACCAAAGTTTTTGTGACGCCATAAGCTTCCCAAATCTAAATATATTTTTTTCCAGTACGCAAAGGTTGCTTGGAAATAATTATTTTTTAGCAATAAGGCCGCCAATTGTACAGTTTAGTTGATGTTATTTATGGTTTACAATAAAGCATGTATCATTAATTCATTCATTCAGTAGAAACCTGGTACTCTGATGCACAGATAATCTTCACAGATTTGTATTTAACAAAATTAAAAGAACTATAACAATAAGTTTATATTTGCTATAAATAGGGTCGTTTAAAATAAATTTGATAGTTGTGTTCAATAATAAAAAAAAAATAATACTTGACCTTTTTAGTCATATTAAATCAATTGCATGCAAATATGAATCTTACGTTTCAAAATAATGTGCATTTGAAATAATAATAGTTTTTAATGATAGATTTTTGAGAGTAATTGATCTATATCGAATCCCTGGCGGGGTAGACAGAGAGGACCGAACGCCACAAAGATTTTTCGCCTCATCCACTTTCGTTACCCTTTTCATACGCACTTGACGATTTTTATGGCTTCTGACATCATCTTCTAACAGCACGCGATCGATTTGAAAGGTGTGTCGTGGCATTTATCGGCTTCTCCATCCTTCTTCTTTTGCGTTGTATATCAGTTTTGTCATTCTTTCATCGGGTTCTTTCGACGTGTCCAAACCAACGGAGCATGTTTCTATCTTTCAGTTCAACTAATCATCACCCTCAGTTTTCGTTAAACATAAACTATATTGATTACGCGAATTTTGCTTACCGACGTATGTTTCCGATAAATTAATATTGAATTATTGAGATTAAAACGTTTTTTTTTTGTGATTGTCGTTTCTGTACATCATTATAAGATGCCCAGAGTGTGTGTAAACCATCCTGATAACTTTTGTTACATTTGCGGTCAACTTACTATTAAAAGTCAACGTCGTAATTTGACACCATTAGTTAAAAACTGTTATTTTAATTATTTTGGCTTTCCGGTGCGATATTTGGTGAAAAACTGGACTCCTAGTGTTTGTTGTGCACAATGTGTTAGTTTATTAACATCTTAAAAAGGGATCTCGTCATGGGGCTAAAGGATCTCTTCATATGCCGTTTGCAGTTCCAATTATATGGTCTGAACAGAAAGACCATGTATCAGATTGTTATTTGTGCCAAACTTCTATCAAAGGTATTAATCACAAATCTAGACACACCGTGAACTATCCGAATTTACAATCTGCTATTGCTACCTCCATTGCACATCAAACTCGGACTTATAAAAAACTTTGTCAAAGCTATGGACAGAAATGGAGATGGTTTTTGTTACTTGAAACAGAAATTCCCAAAAATCAGCGATGCCAAAATAAAAGAGGGAATATTTGTAGGACCACAAATTAGAGATCTACTGTCTGATAAAGAATTTGAACAAAAACTTAATCCGATCGAAAAATCTGCATGGACATGTTTTCGAAATATTGTTAGTAATTTTCTTGGAAACCACAAGGCCGAAAACTATGAAGAGTTGGTCAACAAACTCTTATCAGCTTACAAGAATATGGCATGCAATATGTCGCTCAAGATACACTTCTTACACTCTCATTTGGATTTTTTTCCTCAAAATTTGGGAGCCGTTAGTGATGAACACGGCGAGCGATTCCATCAGGATATATCCAACATGGAAAAACGGTACCAAGGCAAGTGGAGTCCGAACATGTTGGCTGATTACTGTTGGACACTCAAAAGAGATGTACCTGACGCTAAATATTCCCGAAAATCCTGAATAAAAGTCAAATGTTAGTTGTTTTTCTTGATTAAATTCAATTTTCAACCATATTTACTTAAAAAAAGTGTATTGCAGTTGCAAGAAAACTGAGGGTGACTGAAACTTTTTAAAAATGCAGATTATTAACAGGCTAATTGTAGATACAAAATATCCCATTCAAATTAATTTAACTTTCATTAAGGTCATTTTTGTCAATCGGTCTAATTTTTCTGAAATTTCGTAGGCCATCGGTTCAATATATGCGCTCAACTTAAATGTTTTGTAAACTATGTACTCTAGTCTTTTCTGTACCTAATTAATCTAATTGAAATGTCACAGTACTTCATTATGATAATGATAATTACCAACGAAGTAATTACGTGAGGAGAGAATCGTAGACTTGACTACCATATGGGAAACTCATTAACAAGGCGCACATGTGTTAATATTCTATTTCCATAGACAAGTGTTGGTTGTAAGGTGAAACTACTTGTTCCGGTGCCCTCTTTGCCGGATTCCGGATCCATTCCCACATGCTAGAGTAGGTATTCCGGAGCGGTTATTATCAGGTAGGACAGCGACGATTTTATCCTGCCCTTCAAGGTAGGTGCTAGTAGGTGGTGAATCCTGATTTGAGGCATAAGTTTTATTTCCCCTGCGTTCATAAAAACACGGTCAAGTGCGAGTCGGACTCGCGCAAGAAGGGTACCGTATCGGAAACGAGCAAAAAAATTACGTTTGTCGTATGGGAGCCTCCCTTAAATATTTATTTATTTTTAATTTAATCATTCATTTCTAAAGTTACTATATACATTCTTTACCTATTGTCATTATCAATATCGAGTCTGGCCGTTGTGGTATCTTCGTTGTCTCGGATACTCCATAATATTGGGTCTTTAGCTACTCATCTTGAAATCTGAGCAATGTATGTGATGTTTTGTAATATTTATTTATTTATCAAACTCAAACATCACAAAAAAGCTATTTGATTGCTTTTTTGTGATGTTTGAGTTGCTGTCGACTGCACCGAGTTGGATAAATATATCTTTTCTCGGATTCGCCCATACAATTTGGTGTAGACAAAAGGCTTCTCGAGTTTGTTATTATGCTATGCGAGCTACGTGCAGCCGCGTATCATGACTAACCCTAGAATTGAGTCTATATTTAAATGTTATACAAATGGAGCCTATACGATGTCGCGAGCTTGTCCTTCCACAAGAACAGCGGAGCGATTCTGAACGAATCCGAACCCGAATTCGAATTCCCTCATGTGTCTAAATTCATGTAATTCAGTAAAGAAATTCTATTGATTCCATTTTTTGTATAAAAATACAAAACCAAATAAATTGATTGATTGGATGTACGTGTCTCGGATATTCTATTCCTGTGTCATTTCGAAAATCTCCTGTGTCATTACGAAACTTACTTCACTCGAGCCACGAAGCATAATTACTAATTCAAGATCGAGCGGATGTCACTTTTTGAAGTAAATTCGTACACCCGAGTGGATTTGAATTCGGGTTTGCACTTTTACAGAATCGCAGGGCTGGTGTCGAGTTGCAGAAACAACCCGCCAACAACAACTATTACGCTCCAGTCCAGCATAGTGAACACTTAATTCTCTAGCCATGGTTCTAGCTATAGCATACGACGTCTCATCAATGTTATCGCGATATTTCTAGAGTTAGGTGGTCCCTCTGCTGAAGTATAAATTATAATAATGTAAAATGATAATATTATAGCAGATTAATGGAAAGAATATGAGTAAAGCAAATTTTTACTTTGACTTTGTGTGCCATTATATTCTTCCTGTATTTAGTCCAATGCAATATCGCGATAATCGCCCGTATATCATACATCTTAGTATTATTTCTGTTCCCTTGTAACATTTACATACATTCCATACATTATTAGAGACGTCATGTCGGTCTAATCTATTTTTATTTCCTGCTGTCTTGTACAGATAAAACTAATTTATCCATGCATGTTTTATCCTTGTAATGTAGCGCCTATATTATTTTACTTAAGTAGTACAAGGCGAATTTTTGCAAAAAATAAAATATTTTTAGTTTCGGCCATTATTTTCTAATCTTAACAAATGATGTATCGATTCATAGTTTTTTATACAATATTATTAATCGTTTACTAGACCTTTGGACTTATAAATAATGTATTTTAAATGCAAATAACTTTATCGGTAAAATTTTCGACAGCGATATTTGCAGATGATGGTCTATTTTAGTCAACGGTTCAGTAACTGGTTCTGCTGGATATTGACGTCACATAGGTGGGGGGTGTGGTGGGGGGTGTGACTGACAACGCCAATGATTGTTGAGCAATCGAAAATTACACATGCGATCGACTAACGTTCTAAGTTATACAACCGCAAACAAGTAATTGGTGTAAACGCATAATATGTCTAAAATGAGATAGATCTTTGTGTAATGCGTGCCTATGCGATCGCGCCAATTTAATTAACCGACTTCGGAAAACAACCTCATTGTTTAATTTTAAAATTCATCACAATCCCTTTAAAAACGTATAGCGGTTGTGATAGTGATTTATGGAATTGTGTTACTTTTAAAGTTACAATCCCTTTTGGAACGAATTATGGAATTATGGAATTATGGAATAATGGAATGAATGATATGAATAAGTTATTTGTAACTATCACTCTGCTGAGACAATTCCGATTAACGTCACACAAACGTTAGCGTTCATTCAATATTTAAAAAAAAAACGTCGCTGTCGTAATTAGTAGATCGTAATTAAGTTCGTGAGTATATATTACATATAGAGCGTATAAAATATAACGTTATAAATATTAAATGTATCATAGGTATCATCGGAATCCTTTTCTGTTATGATCCCCGCTTACTCAATGCCCACTTGGAGAATTAATTTTTTTTTGGAAACTCTTCCAGGTAGTTCCATGGTGTTTATAGGTTTAGAATTTGATGATGCGGTCTTGGAGAAATAAATGAAAATGTCTTTATTCAAGTAAACTTTAATACTTCCTTCTATTACTTGAATTAAATATCTTTATTCAAGTAATAGAAGGTAATATTAAATTAAATAGGAACATATGAAGTGATATATTTTTTAGTATGATTGTTTAATACGGCATTGTCACAGTATACCTTATATTGGTCTGTGACCATGGCGCTTACAACATTGAAATATCGGGAACTTGAGAAATATATAATGTACATATCAGCAATTCCGAATTAAACAATAATTCAGCCCTGCGATTCTGAAAAAATCCAAACCAGAATTCGAATAAACTCAGTTGTCCGGATTCACTTCAAAAACCACATCCGTTCAACTTTTAATTGGTAATATAGTTTCGTGGCATAAGTGAAGTGATTTTCCAAATGACATAGGAATAGAATATCTGAGACACGTATGAATCAATCAATTTTGTTTTGTATTTTTATACAAAAAATGGAATCAATAGAATTTCTACACTAAATTACGTGAATTCAGACACATGAGTGAATTCGAATTCGAGTCCGGATTGTTACAGAATCGCAGAGCTGTTGATGAAAATGAAAGTTTGAAACATTTTTTTTGTTTAAAAGTTTTTAACCTTGTGAAGTAGGTTAGGTAAGAATTAACATAATACTTAATAACTAGAAAGGCGATTGAAAAATTCAAGAAAGTTTGAAGTCGGGTGGTAATTTAGAATCTGATCGTTAGTATATATAGTTGTAACGTGAATTTTATTTTTTTGTGTTGCCATGTCAACTTTGAAGATGGATAGCCAGCTTCTTTAGAATTATGGTTTTTGTAATTCAGTGAATGCGGGTGGGTACATGAGTATATTTATTTATATTTATTTATGGTTAGTGAGTGAGTATTGTACTACTTCAGTATGTGTAAATATTGTTACGGAGCGGCGCAATGTTTCGTCGGGTCGCTCCGGTCGAAGGATCGTTGCCCCTTTAGGGCACGCAACCAACTGTCCAAGGAGGTGATCAGTCAGTAGGAGTCTGACGAAACCTCACAGCTGGCTGTGTGGTATCCAATGAAGGATTCATCGCCTCCTTTTTCCGCTGGGAAGGTTGTTCCGAACCCTAAGTTGAGAGCCGAAAAAATAGAGTCACCGAGGAAGAAGGGGACGAGTAGAACCTAGAACCTTTTCACAATATGACTAGCTCACTACCTGTGCATGGAGAAGAGTACCACATGCTCCCTGTTGCTTGCTAGATGACAGGGACAGCCTAAAATATATCCTCGCTGTAAAAAAAAGTGTACAATACCTTTTTCTTACACTGTAGTTACGTTATTACGTATACTGTGGTTTGTTTAAAGCCCTTTAAAACATTACAGTTTACAAAAGATGATTCTTTCACAAATGAAAAACTGAATGTTTATTTGTGATTCATAGAGGTGTAATGTGTTGTTGCCGAGAGGGACATTCCCGTTTTTATAATAACACACAAAATAATAGTCATTCTTTTTGTTATTGTGTACCTACCTACCTAATAGGTAAGTTTATGTAACTTAGTGTGTGTAGATATGTATAATAGTAAATAGTAATATATTTATGACTTTTTAAAATTACGTGCAGCGTTTTAGTTCTGTAGTAAGTACATGTTGTTTATTTTGTGCTTTGTCTGTATACATGATTTTATAGATAAAATCTCATGTTAAAACTGCTCTTTTCATGCGACTTCGCCCGCGTAAATTATAGCCTATGTTATCTTAGCCCGTGTACTTATGTATCTATAGTCGAGAGAAGTGATCACTCGAGAAAATGGCATAACTTTGGCATAACTTAAGCAGATATTTGTAACCAATAGACTAGAATTTGAATGAAATAAGAACTGTTAACAGCTAATAAGAAAGTAAGTATCACTTCATTCAATTTCTTCTTTATTAGTTAAACAAAATTGCATAAATAATTACTTTACTATAATACGGTTGTAACAGTATTAGATCCACGTAATATGTAGCGTCCTTGTAGTTGAAGAATTTTAAAAAAAAGTCCAGTTGTTTCAGCGCCTATTTAATGCAAACAATATTAGAATTGATAAATTAACCCAGAAACTGTCCTGTCGTTTATTAGTCTCAACTTTGTAAGCTAATTTTTGTTCCCCATAGGCATCTAAATTATGAACTGGAATTAACCATAGTATTTTGTTATATACATAATATTTGCATGTATGAGACAACAATCGAAATAGGTATCGATTTCTTTAAATGTTTCCCTAAAACTCTCAATAGCTAATAATAAAAGTATTTTAAGAGTTTTTACTTCAAATTCTTGTCTAAATATTTGTTGAAAGTGTTTGCTTATGTTATTATTTCATATACTTAAGTAAAAAACGTAGGAAACTCAGCGTCGAAAACATCGTCGAACATAACGTTATTAACAGTAGATATGCTATTTTATAAAAAAAAACCAGCTAGGTGCGAGTTGGACTCGTGAACGAAGGGTTCACGATCCATAAAGATATCTTCGATTTTAACAGCAGAACTCTACATCTCAAATATTTCGTCTTCTTCAGGTAGGTATATTTCGATTTGACTTAACATAAAAACTTTCTCTCATGTTATTGCACGCGCGGTAACATGGGTCTGCTTTTTTTCAGATAATTTATAGGCATTCAATAATCTTTTGGAATGTTTATTACATGGAAATCAGTCGGAAACCTGTTAACAAAACCTTTTGTGGCAGGGAAAAAATTAAAAAAGGAGGTTTCATATATGAGAATTAACATCAGGTAGGTATCATATATAATTCTTAAATCGTTTTACCGTTAGAGCTTTAGTTAAGCTCCCTTTTTTAAGTTAAAAGAGGTCGCACAAAGCAAATCTTTAATAACAGATTTTGTGAATACGACTTCGCCCAAATATAATTCAGTTACCTTTTTAAACAAATATAATAATTACATCAAGATAAGGTTTATAATTATAATAATGATATTCTTTATTGCGCAAAAAACTTGGACACATTACAAAGAAAGCAAAATTAAGGACGGCCCTTTAGTAGCAATTTCTTCCGGGCAACCAATGGTGATAAAGAAAAACAATAGATAGGTAAAGATAAATTATATTATTTCGTTAATTTTTTCTTTATTATAACTTTTATTATACGCTCTTTAATTCTTATTTTTTTCTCTTATATTATGATTTCGTAATGTAAAAGTTTATATAATATCATTCCTAGTGATATTTTATACTTATTTTGATAGTAAGATTTGATTCTAATTCAGCAAATATGCGGGTGATATTTTGGCGGGAAAAAACAATTAGTAACGTATAAATTTCTTGCCTGCCCCTATTTTTGTCAGTCAAAAGAGGTAAAAAATGTTGGAAGATATGGATCTTTCCTAGGTGTTTCCAAAGAGCCTAATTGAATTAAGGATGTGTTGAGTTCATTAATTTCTACTAACATAATATGTAATTTATGAATGCAATATCATTCCTTTTACTAGTATGAATATTTTAACAGCTGTTTTTAAGGAATTCAGTTGTTATTGCGATTGTATTGCAAAGTTCAAGTTAATTGGCTTTTATCTCTATTGTAATACGAGTAGTTTGTAACGTTATTTTATTATATTCCCATGGTCACACTAACTCCCGTGAACGGCTGGACCGAGTTTGGTAATACCTTTTTTGTTGTGTTTGTTATTGTCAGAAAAAAGTTTTTATGAAAGAAAAAAATAAGGAAATTGTGTGGGAAATTTTAAAATTTAAGAATATTTTACCACCACAGAAAAATATTTCTAATCGAACCTTAGAAAAAAATTTTGACAATTAAAATTGACAGAATGCGCGCCGCAAATATAAAAAAATATTTGACAATATAGCACTACGGTCAGCTAGTGATAAATAAATATGTGTACGAGGTTGTTTAAATTTATTGTACCTTTTTTTTAAATTCGACACTACGTAAAAAATTTTGCACGTATTAACCTACGATAAAAAAAAGCTTCGAACACGACATCCAATGAAGCGCTGAGAGCGTGTGCGCCGCTGAAGCAGAGCGGTATAGAGTAGTGTTTCCCAAAAATTATTATACCATAGCCCGGCAATATCGACCCACGTCAAGGAGAAGAAGTGTGAAAATTAAATAAGTCATAGTGAAAAAATACTACACATTGCTGTTTATTTCTTTTTTACTAATAATCAAGTAAAGAAATTAACGAAAGCTTTAACTTAAGGTATCATTGTACACAAGGCGGGAACGTTGCCGTTGATGGACCTGGAATTTTATGGCCCGGTACCGGATTGTGACTCGGCGAATTTAAATACTGGCATAGAAGTCAAATCAAATAAAACCTATTTTAAAAGGTAATAAAAATTGTATTCTATTGAAGCTATAGTTTTATTTCCTTGAAACTATATGCTATCACAGTGCTGTGCTCAACGACGAATGCGAGGCTGTTTTTGAAACACAATAGCATAGCTTAAAGCATGTGCTAGTTTGGTTTTAACACACTAACCAGCTTTTACTAA
Source organism: Diatraea saccharalis (assembly GCA_918026875.4). Taxonomy (NCBI): domain Eukaryota; kingdom Metazoa; phylum Arthropoda; class Insecta; order Lepidoptera; family Crambidae; genus Diatraea; species Diatraea saccharalis. Next base: position 16,115,065 of record OU893346.1, read on the forward strand.
GTAAGTTATTTATTCAACAAATATTTATTTCAGTATATAACAATTTTATTCTTTCGTTCCAGATCAACTGTAAGCAGATGAATAAGGATAGGTGTTTGGTCAAATATATCAATCAGTAATGATCCTAATTTGCTTTTTGGCTGATTATTTTAAACTACTCTTAGTAGCCATAATTATATTTCTTATGATTTTAAGAATACCTAATTTTGCCACATTAATTTGGATTACACTTACTCATATAGGGGTATAAAAATACACATATAAAATTTTATCAAATTGATCAAGCCATTTCGGAAGAGTATGGTTAACTCACACTGTGACACGATAATTTTATAGAGTGTGTCAAATCTGATAATAAAAAACCAGTCTTAGTAGGCACATATTATAACGACTTTAAAATGAATCCTTATTTTTAGACTTCAAATTGAAAGGATGACATTATATGATCGACGGTGATGTAGGTATATCATTTTATGTACGTTCACCGTTTTTCCGCGAATACTTAGTTGATTTTCAAAATTATTCGAGAGCTTAATAGACCAAGGAGGTCCCATTTCAATTTTATCAAAATCGAATAAATAGTATTCCATTTATAAAAAAATATAATATGCTTTTCATCAGATATCACATACCTAAGTATTTAGATGATATGCATAGCGTAATGATATGTTTATATCAGAAAAAAAATCAATAGAACTAAAAAGCATGTAATTTTTTTTTTTGTAAAAATTGAAGGGAATTCAAACTATAAAAAAGTGATAAATATTACTTATTTCAAAACCGTCTTCTTCTAGAAACTGCTATTGAAGTCGGGAGCCGGGAATTAATAACCTACAGTAAATCTTCGTTCGATTACAAAATATTATTAATCACTTTTTAAAGTTTGAAGACTTTGAAGTTGAACCTACTTTTTGAAAATAAAAATTAATTATATCCTTCCAATTTGATAAAGTATCATATATTGGAAATTAAGATAGTAATTTTATATTCTATACTTGTCTTTTATCTATGTGTGCGGAAACAAGGACCTCGAAATAATTAGGTACCTATCACGATGTGTGACCTACTCCACAAGGTGTTTATGAAGGGTCAAACTGAAAGTTCTTAGAACTGGCCACTTATAAACAATATAATAAAAAAATAATTCTAAAATTTGAAAATATAACTCTTTGCCAATATTACTGAGTATATATTTCATTCATTTGTCATTTGTTTTACGATTTGGCGGCAAATTGAAAATTGTCTGTGTCACGTCATCATGAATTTAACACGAGAAAATTTTCGTGCAATGATTTTTTATGACTTTCGATGTCATTTAAGTCAACAAGAAAGTTATGATAGACTACGATTGGCCTTTCACGATGAAGCCCCATCTCGTGCGACTGTTTACAACTGGTTTAATGAGTTTAAACGTGGTCGCACTAATCTCACTGATGATTTACGTGAGGGACGGCCTTCTACGGCGACGACTGAAGATAACATCTGTGTTGTGCGGCGTATGATAGAGACTGACAAAAGAGTGACCTATCAACAGATTCGGACAAGCTTAGGCATCGGTATGAGTCAAGTGCACAAAATCCTCCACGAACATTTAGCGGTCAGGAAGCTTTGCGCCCGGTGGATACCTCATAATTTGACTGAGGCTCAAAAACTCCATCGTGTGGATTGGTGTCGTAAAATGATTGAAAGATTTAACGGAGGTGACTCAAATGCTGTGTTCGACATACTAACAGGTGACGAAAGCTGGATTTACTGTTATGATCCTAAAACCAAAAGACAATCTGCTCAGTGGGTGTTTCCTTTCGAGGAGTTGCCAACTAAAGTGAAGAGAGATCGAAGTGCGGGAAAAAAAATGGTGGCCTCGTTCTTTGGAAGGATAGGTCATTTTGCAACAATTGTGTTAGAGGATCAAAAAACAGTTTCTGCAGAATGGTACACTACCAATTGTTTGCCACTTGTCTTGGAAAAAGTTCGAGAGAAACGACCTCGCAGTAGGATCCTCCTTCACCACGACAACGCCTCGTCGCACACCGCCAAGCGAACGATCGACTATTTGGCGACATCAAACGTTGAATTACTGGGTCACCCGCCGTGTAGCCCCGACCTCGCGCCTTGTGATTTTTATTTATTTCCAAAAATTAAAGAAAAACTTAAAGGAAAGCGGTTTATGAATGCTGAAGAAGCGGTGGCTGCGTATCGCGATGCCATTGAAGAGACCCCTAAGGACGAGTGGGCAAAGTGCTTTTCCCAGTGGTTCCATCGCATGCAGCGGTGTATTGACGTGAATGGACAATATTTTGAAAAGATATAATAAAACTAATAACTGGCTAATGTAATCAGTTTTTGATTTTCTAAGAACTTTCAGTTTGACCCTCGTTAATATTATAAATAGTAAAATTTGTTTGCAACGAATTGGCTTCGAAACTACTGGATAGATTAAAAAAAACTTTCACTTACGGGAAGCTACATCACATTATGCGCGGGTGGCTTAAGTTACAATTTACGCGGGCGAGATCGCGGGGAAACAGCTAGTTATTAACTAGCTGATGAGGATGTTTGTTAATTATTCCATGTTATTGTTAGTTTATATAATAGTTGCCAAGGCTGCTTATATCTTAATGAAAGTGCTTTTATTCAAAAAAATATCGTTTTAATATCGAAATTAAATGATGTTCGCCGACGACTATGACGCACTGGAATTTTGTTTCAAAATCGCGGGGACATTTGAATAAATTAAACTTTCGCTACTAGTGAAAGTATTTTTTATAATGGTGCCAATTCTGTTGTACTACTGTCCAGCTAATTTTTAATTAGCATTGTTTTAACTTTATTCCGGTAATCATATGTTATCAAAGAAATATTATTCTCGTGTATACTATAAAACTATAATATATCAAGTTTACTTCTGTTATCTTGCTCATTTACATAATTGAAAATGTAGTTTGACAGAATTTAAAGTAAAGCCCCAAACACATGGCGTATTTTAAACGCGCTGATGACTCGCAAATTACGCGCGTAAACACGCTTCAGACGAGATTGAAGTGAACGCAACTAATCTAAGCACACGGGGTGATCGTGAAACGTGCGTGTAATGCGCGTATGCGAGCAGATACAGCGACAAAAACACGCAGCACACAATAAAATATAATTGCAACTGCAGCGCGGACGGTGACATGAGCGCGCTCCTCTTCTGGCCCTTTGTATGCACTCCACATGCGCGTTTGTATCGAGTATTACGCGCGTTAAAAACTATAAAAACGCATAAATCAGCATCTACGTTGCAGAAAACGCGCGTTGGGGGCCTTAAAGTCTAGTTTTTGTAAAAGAATTACTTCTTAATGATCCTTCCAATATTAAAAATACGAAAATTTGCCAGGATAGATGTTAGTTACTCTTTCACGCTAGAATTACTGATCGCTGATGAAATTTGGTATACGGAACAGAAAGATGGCTCAGAAAAACTTCAAATATTTTATTTCCATTGCAAATCTGTTAGTAGTTATATTATCGTAAATTATTATCCATGTTTTAATATTGCGGTTCATTTTGAGAAAAATAATAAACAAATTACATACTACTTATTAAGCTAATTTTTATGGTTTGAGAAAAACGAATTAAAAATTGATTATATGATTAAATGAAACTACTATAAATGGTTTCTTAAACTACTTTCAGGACGTTTTAGACCTTTTACCGGTTCCTCGTTCATTTAAGACTTGTCTTGTTTAATGAAGAGTATGGCTACCTTCAAAGTAGCTTTGTTGTTATCACAAACTGGAAATATAATGTTGTTATAGAGAAAAATAATACTAGGAATCGATTTCTTTTAAATAAAACTATAATAAGCTAAAAAAAAGGTTTAATGGTATTATGTTAATTATATTATATAATATTTATTTTTAAACGATATATAGAACACCATCGATAACATGAAACTAGTCACACAAGTATTTGTGATCATGTTTTGTGTGTATCTAATTATAGGATTGATTATAAAATTGTATATACATAACTGCCCTACTTTACATATCTTGCATAATGAAAGTAATGAGAGGCTTAATTTAGAAGAATTAAGTAGTTATATGATTAAATTACAATTTCCGATTTTGAAATGTAGATACTTGATAGAGCAATCAGGTTGGCGCCTATCAGAGTCGGATTATTTGCATATAGAGTTTGGCTGTCATTAGTACATGCTATTTTATTTCACCTTTATTATCTGAAATAACTGCGTTAGTATTCTGGTAAAAGACAGTTTCGAACTCGACGTTATGGTATAGAGGTTTTATATATAAAAAAATAACTTCAAAAGATAATAAAGGACAGAATAGATATACTACAGTACACATCGATGTATTAAAAGTCATTACACAAAAATAGAAAGAACAAATAAAGAAATAAAGAAATCCCGGGAAGGTCCACATTAATACCAACATTTCGATGCAAGTACATAAATAACTCTAGCTAATTCCGACCTCTGGTCATTACACAAAAATGTAGCTATTAAAATCTCTATTTCAATGATCCCTACGATAATTTTATGATTGAATTCTAATTAAAATCAGTATTTATTAAGTAGAACGTAATTTTAGAAGTTGATATGACTTCTAAAATTGCGTTCTTTTCTGCTTCTTTACTGTTTGTACACAATCATATTTTCCTTATATTAATTTTCCCTTTGCTTCTGACGAGTTTTTATCAGTTTTTTTATTTAGCGTAGCTGGTATATTTTAATTGTTAATTAAGAAGTAGGATTATCTACATTGTATTTATTAAAAAAGTGGATCACGTCTTGTGCTCATTTATTTATCAATATAAATTTTGCCTTTAATATACCTAGAGAAGGTAAAAGTTTTATGTTTTAGAAAGTTTGGGAGGAGGAAAGTAAATTCAAAAATACTTTAATAAAGTAGTATTATATAATATTTAAATTGCAATTGCATATTACTTACTACGAAAGCAGTTGAAGTTGCATAAAATCAGTTTTATTCCATCCCAGATACATCTCCAGAAATAAATTACGACGACCTCCTTAGTCGAGTCGTACGCAGGATTCAAGGTGTCGCTATCGTCTGAAGTCTCGGGTTCGATCCCCGATCGGGTCAATGTAGAAAAGAATTTTCTTTATCGTCTCAGGTCTGGGTGCTGTGGTACCTTCGTTGTATCAGATTTTCCATAATCATTTATTTTTTCATGGGGGGTTTTATCACTCATCTTGGAATCTGAACAATGCACGTGATGTTTGTTTATTATGTTTTTTTATTTATCTTATTGAATCACAGGTCTGCAACTAAAATGTTGTCTGTTTGTCATTGTCAGAAAACGTGACATTCTATGACAAAATGATAGTAATTAAAAAAAAACAAAACAGCTTTTTTTTTTGGCGAAAATTCAACTCTACCCGCACTTTGCTAATAAGCTTAACTTGATAAGCACAAAATTACCGACAAGAATTTCATTCGGCTAACATCAATTATCGGAGTGAGGATGAAGAAGGTTTTTGTGTCTATCAGTTACCTAATGAGGACAATTATAGAATTACATAGACCATATGTAAAGTGTACCCGTTCGCAACCTTGAAGTTGGTAGAGGAAAAGTGGTAGTACTGGTGCCTACACTATGTATTTTATGTATTGTTTGCGTTAATACTAAACTAATTCTTTTCTGCTTCTACGTATTCACAGAATTTCCGCAATAATGTCCCGCATTATGGAAAACAGAGAAGGTTAAGCGTTAGGTGGTAAAAAAACAAACTAAATTAGGTATTTATTTATACCTATCTCTTCACTCTCTATCCATTGTGCGGCAGGAAGAGTATCTTGATCTAATTTCATAATTTTTAATAAGCTTATCTAATACGTAAGTAAAAAGACAGATTTGCTTTCTATAATTATAAGAATTTAAGACATCCTTATTACTGCTTATTACTAATTTGACTTTAATGAGGGGGATTTAACTGAACGCAATATTATATGACCGCGTTAATTTTTCTTGAAACTAAAATTTTGCCCTTGACAGAGCAGCTATGGTTAAGTTAAGCCGATGGTAAACCGTAGTTACCTTCAGTGTAGGATATAGGTACTTAACGTGTTTCCCACACCATCTGCAACATTATACATAGCCATAAAACGGCATGACTTTAAAATAATAACTTCTTGTATATAGAACTATATATTACGTATTATAATTTCGTTTGAATACGTTGAGTAATTATTATCAGATTTTACCTTAAAGAAGCTTTATGAACCGATGGCATAAGTGCTTCACCCAATAACTGATTTTGATTATTTTTTTTATTTAAAAATTGTTAATTGTAAATTTTTTAATTATTATTCTAGCTTATATATTTTTCAATATATATGTAAAAGTAGTTAAAGCGCGATATTTGATGGGAAATGTACAAAAATAGTTTGTCTCCTCCTTAACTGTAACTGTCACAGACAATCTTATCATCACCATTTCGTATGCCATGCAGTTAAAATATACAATACTGAAAACGGGCCAGGGTCTCTGTTAATCTGACATTTATTATGTGTGAACATAAAACCGTAAATTCTAGAACCTACGTATTTTCCATAGCCACTCCGTGAAGTAATGTGTCATAAGAACTGTACCAAATCTTTTAAACCAATAATATGCTTAAGAAATAATAATTATAATAAATGAATGAATTGGTTACAATGTAAATTAATTATAAAAGTATATCTGACATACTATAATTATTGTACACTGTCTTTTATAAAATAATATATTTTAAGTGTTAGCTATTATATAAAATATATCAATATTACTAAAAAACATGAAATAAAATCTTTTTATAAAAAGTAGAACCGACTTCAAACTTTAAAAAGATAAGTTATCTCAAAAGCGACTTATTCAAGAAAGTGCTATTGCCATGAGAATAGATGACCAATAGCATGATTGTGCTCATAATCCTTTTGTTAGATGTAAATGATCTATTTTCATGACAAGTCCATATCAAAATAATCTAAACTAAATCCCCAAAAGTCGTTTCTCAATTATTATGTCACTGGCGCTACTTAGAAACCTTCTCTACTCATTCTTTATTTTGTCCATCTCGTTTTTCCCACATCTTAGCATACGCATTTAAGCCACATGTAATTGATTTGCATCCATCCTATTAAACGCCTAGCACTCAAAATTAAAAAAAAAAACAAAATATCGTTTATCAATAGTTATTGGCTTTGTTTTAACCAATATGATCACACTAATAATTACTTCAAGAGTGTGAAGACACCTTCCTTACAAATCATATGGCTCATTTTCGTAGGTCAATGTGAAGCGTGCGGGAAGTATTTTTAATGGGACCGCCTTGAGTCTGTTGCCCTAGTATTATAGAGTTTCTGACATATATACCACTCTCAATCCCTATCACAATATAGAGAAGTCTGTTTTCTACATTAACCCGACCGGAAATCGGAACTGGGACCTTAGAGGTGGCTACCGACGTGCAAATTAAATCTGCAAGTCATTCGGCTACGGAGGTCGTAGAGGACACACGAAGGAGAATAGGTATAAGGAAAATATTCCTCAATTCAATATACCTACCGGTATCATTGTGAATCCAGTTGTGTTGTATTACATGTCTTATGCAACAGATCCATAGGACTTTCCGATTTTCTATTTTACCTCAATCATAAAATGTTAAGTAAGGCGTACATTTATAGACGAGCTATAAAATCTAAACAGCTAACTAGGTATGACCTGTGGTATCAAGAAACACTAAAGTGTGTTCCACACGGTTGTAAGCCAGTGTTCCAACAAAGCCGAACTTGGTTTCCTAATTTGGCTTACAACAAGCTAGGTTAATTCTGTTGGAAGGTGGGTTGGTAACTGTAAAGAAACATACTTTACCTGTGCTTAAAAAACAATATTTGATGTGGAATATATTGCACAATTTGGACTACAAATAAAACTATCGTCGATGTTTTTGGATCTTTTGACTTTTGAATCGCGAAAGCGACAGAAAAATATTATGTATTAACCGAAGAGTAGCTCGTAATTTATTTATTATAGTGAAAACTAGTTTTTCATAAGTTATATTAATTCAAAGTGGTATTATTAAAACAATTGTTGATGACCTTATTGAGAGTCAAGCACGGCGCTGTCACAGCATTGAAGATTTTGTTTGATTGGACCTCTAATGTTGTGACATTATATTACAGAAACGCTATCATTATTTGATAAGTGTTGTCGAAATATATATTATAAATTATTGCTTGATACGGAAATCTAAGTGAACAATATTTTTATTTAAATATAACTATTTCCTTATCGGAAGGATAAAAGCCTTATAGTGAAAAAACCTTTACTTATAAACATGTGTATACATATGTACATAAGGGACTGCCCCGTGTTGGTCGAAGTTCTTCTTAATTAATTTTCGGAAGACTTTCCTGTCACAAAAAATATTTAACCGAACTTTTGTAAATAGAAAAAAATCTATTAACAGCAAATTGTTATAAATCTATAAATGAATCTGTAAAAAATATATTCTTATTTGTATTTTGATAAGAATAAAGTTTTAGTTTTCGAAACCGGCATAAAAAGGAATATATCTGCCCAACACAAGAGCAGTGACGGCAACAGAGTGCAGCTTCAAAATATCTACACTTTTTGTCATAGTTCCGATCCAAGTAAAAAAAGCACGTCGAAAATATAATAGATTATTGCACCAAAATCTGCATCTATATATTTTGCTGTCGCGAAAAAAAAATGGTGATAGTACTAAGTAAATCCGTTAATGGTGTTGTGGTATTATCAGGTATTTTTAAAATCAGTCAAGTAGCTTTGGAGCCTATTCGGGGCAAACAAACAAACAATGAAATCTTTCCTCTTTATATTATAGTATAGACAAGCTAAATCAATTAACAGTATATTATTATAAAAGAATATAATAAACATATTTCATTTTTAAAAAGAAAACGTTCTCTTTCTATCGCTAAAACTCTAGTTGTTTCAGTGCGGTCGGTACCCATCGGCGGTTCTATCGGATACCTGAACTCCTGGGAGCTAATTGGCTAATTTTAAAATCTATTGCAATCCCTTTCAATTTGACATTTGAAAGATATTCACGTGATATCGTTAATTTGACGTCACTTGGAATGGTGTAGGCAAGTGTAAGACGCAAATAGCTTTAAAAGCTATTAAGAAATGTTAGTCGGAAGAGTTGAATGTTCAATGCTATCATTTGATGGGTATAGCTAAGCTTTTATTACGTTTCATTATATATAATTAAAAGCATCATTCGTTCCACGTGATAGTGATAGAAATAAGATAATTACTGCATTTATTCATGTTCTAAAAATGAAACTGAATTTGGTCTGAATTTCAGTTTCTACAATGAATGGGTGGTCAGTCTGGAAGATCATTTAACCATAATTTTTTCTGTGATTTGTTATTAGTAAGTGTGCAATAAAGTGTTTATCTATCTATCTATCATTTTGAGCTTTATGTAGATATATCAATTAAGGTTTTAATTATGTGATAGAGCCACAGATAAAGTACCCGGTAGGCTGAAAATGTTTTTTTAATGCTTATTCAAATAATACTTAAATAATAAATTATTTACGCCACAATATTACGTACCTATATAACGCTCTGGGGGCCAATTCTACTAAATAAATTTTCGAAATATTTCTACTAAGTGACATACGATACAATTCCAGCTAAAATAGAACTGGAATTGTATCGTATGTCACTTTGTAGAATAGGAAAACCATTACAAACTGTAGTTTCGTTCGGATTCGATCCGTTTTCGATTCGATTTGAACAAAATTTACTTAGTAGAATTGGCCCCCTGGTTTCTGAAAATTATAACCGTTCGGTAAACAGCGTTTAGTATTTACTTACAATACGTACCTACGTAACGTACCTATGATAATACATTCTATAATAAGTTACCGAATAAAATATTTGGAGACGGCGACGTTGACAGATTATAATTGAATTGTTAAAAATAAATTATTTAAATGCCCTTATATACTAGAATAATACTTAATCGCAATAAAGCAAGATTTACCAAAATTCAAAATCACGAAGTGAGTTTTTTCTACAGTGTATATACTCGTACATATTATGGCGTATCCCAAAAAATTGACATTATCATACATATTTAACATTTTAGTTTAAAAGTAACTAAACATTTTATTATAAATAACAAAACAACTTAGTACTTGGTTGTTTTATTAGACTTGCGAAGTGTAAAAGAAGGCTAAAAAGACGGTTATACACCAGGCGATCATAACCGAGTACGTGTGACAAGGACGTGGTGTACTGAACAAGGATCACAACAGTACAATCATTGCGGTCTGTGATTGATAAGCGTGTGAGTACGTATTTTTAAGAAACAGATAGCGCCTCATCATATTGCGTTCTCTTTCATTTGGCACAACGTCACGTGCTCTGACCAATTGCAACATACCGGTTTCCTCCACACAGCGGACACACGTAGGCATTACGTATTTGTTTAGCCCAAGTTTTTAATCACATTTTATTTATATCCATAAATTACATAATTAATTTGGACATGTCAATGAAGCGGACTCCACCTAAGGCCATGAAGAAGATTCATGACAACATGTCTAATGTGGATCAATACTCGGATACTGCCTCTGATATATTACTATCCGATAAAGATACAGAAAATTCACAATATTATTCACGTAGAAATAAACGCAAACATGGCGATACATCGTTGACCGAGCTTAAGGAAATGTTAATGGATCTAAAATTACAGCAAAATGAAAAATTCTCATCATTTCAAAATGATATTTTGTCTATTGGACAACAATATTCCGAAATTCAAAAATCTCTTGAGTTTATGTCGGCCAAATACGACGACGTGTTGGTTAAATTAGACAAAGTTCAACAAGAAAACAAGGATTATAAAACTCGTATTCATATGTTGGAAAATAAGATTGATTTACTGGAATGTTCAAGCAGGACGGCTACTATGGAGTTGAGAAACCTCCCTTTGCTCAAAACTGAAAATAAGACTACTTTAAGTGCAATCGTTTGTAAACTAAGTGAAGTGATTAACCAACCTGTCCAAGTGAACCAAATACGTGACATTTATAGAGTGAAATCGCAATCACAGAAAATAAGTCCTATAATTGTCGAATTTATAAACGTCTGCACCAAAGAAAATATGATAAGATCCGCCATATCCTATAATAAATGCAACAAGGAACATAAGCTGAATTCAAGCAACTTATTAATTGATGGGCCTCCAAGGCCTATTTATCTAACAGATTCTTTATCGTCTAAAAATAGGCGACTATACTTTTTATCAAGAGAATTCGCAAGGAAACATGGTTGCGTTGGTTGCTGGACGTCGTATGGGAAAGTCTACTTAAAGATAAAAGAAGATATGCCTCCAATCCGCATAAAACATGAGGAAGATCTCGAAAAATTATTTAAATGACTAGCCATGTTTTGCTTTCTGTTGTTTCCGTTGTGTCCTTGTTACCATGAAAACGATTTTGCTCAAATAATTTTATTAACCTTAAACAAACTTTCTTTTACACATGCACATCTTATACACCCAATTTACACACATAATACATTTGATATTCCCCAATGCATTATTTCAGTAATATATAAAATAAAAAAGTTACACAGTGAATTAAATTACATTGATATATATAACCATCAATTTGTTGTGATCATGATAGTGCTGTTGAATGTACCCACATTATTATTTGCTATTAAATATCGGAATAGGAAAAGACTTTATTTATGTGTTTCCTTTTCGTGGCCTAATGCAAAATTCTTTTACATTTTTAAACTATTTTATTATAATGGAAGTGAATGGAACAGGTATAAACTCAATTTTATCAACGTCTATAGTATTTGTAGACGTATGTTTTACTACCCTGTTTACAAACAACAACTTTATGTTTTGAACCTCATTAATGATTTTGTTGTAGATTTAATATTTATGTAGTGAATGACTTGTAGATTTAATATTTATTATAACCAAAAGGCGCGGTTTCTGACATCATAAATTCTGAATTAGACGACTTTTCCATTGCTACCTCATCCATCTGTGATATTGACAATTGTAAACAATTAATATCGAACACCCACATGTCTTTCAAAATTTTGCATCAAAATATAAGAAGTATAACAAAGAATATGCCGGAATTACATACAATTATAAGAAGAACAAAAATAGATTGGGATATATTTATTTTAACCGAATGTTGGCTTCCGTCTTCACATTTTATTCCTTCCATTGAGGGGTACTGTTGTGAGACTACAGTTAAAAATTATACACAAAATGAGGGTGTAGTTATTTACTATAAAAATGTGTATAATTTTAGAGTGGAGGAACCTATATTGAACGATGCAAATTGTCTTATATTGCATGTCAACAATGATACAATTTTAATAGCTATTTATAGACCTTACGGATATAGGAATTTAACCAATTTTTTCAATTCATTCGACATGTTACTGAGCAAATATAAAAATTATAGGAATATAATAACTATCGGTGATATAAACATCGACATTAAACCAAACAACACTGACTCGAACTCATCCACTTATTTAGATTTGTTGGCAATACATGGCATGTTACCAGGACATACCATACCTACACATAATAAAACTTGTCTAGATCACATTATTTTGAAAACCAGACTTAAGGCTCACTGTTATGTATCTGAAACTTCTTTGACCGACCACGATACATTAATTTTAATAATTGATAAGAACATTTATCCTAAAACACTACCCGCTCCGACTATTAAAAAAATCAACTACGAAAGAATTGACGGCGAGATTTCAAAGCTAGATCTAAATACTATATATTCTATAAAAGACGTTAATGTCGCCACCTCGTTTCTCTTATCTTCACTTAATACATTAATTGCAAAAAACACTTCGTGTATTAAAACACCTAATCGGAAACGCATACTTAAACCATGGATTACTCCAGGACTTCTTAAATGTATTAAAAATCGTGATCAATTAAATAAAAAATCCAAAAGAAACCCTAATAACGAAATAATAAAAATAACGTACAAAAGATACCGTCACTTTTGCAATCAACTTTTGAAAAACCTTAGGAGACAATACGAAAGATCCCAATTACTCTTAGCCGCCAAAAGAAGTAACAAAAAAGTCTGGGAAACAGTAAAAAATATATCTAACTTGAACAAATCTAAAAAAGTTCCAATAGATTTAATCTCTAATGAACCAAATATAGAAATCAATAACATAAACTCTTTTTTTGTACATATTGGTAGTAAATTAGCAGAAAAAATAAATTCTTCAAAATCCTTCAATAGTACCCTTTTAAAAACATATCCCCACTCTTTTGTTCTTCTACCTACTGATAATAGTGAAATCGATAGTATCATTAAAAACTTAAAAGACAATTGTGCCAGCGGGTATGGTAATATACAATCAGCATTCTTAAAACGTTACAGAGATATTCTAGTCCCCATATTGACACACTTATGTAACCTTTCTATGTCAACGGGGATGTTTCCCAACGATTTCAAAAAAGCTATAGTTCATCCTATATACAAGAGTGGTGACAGAAGCTGTGTCAATAACTACAGACCAATATCAATTTTACCTACAATTTCTAAAATATTTGAAAAAGTAATAAATAAAAGACTTGTTAAATATTTTGAAACTAACAGATTGTTATCTCCTTGTCAATACGGGTTCCGTTCTCAATTATCTACTAATGAAGCTGTACATGCATTAACAGATTTTATAGTGGATAACCTTGATCATAACAAAAAAGTGATTGTAATATTTCTAGACCTAGCTAAAGCTTTCGATACAGTTTCTGTCCCTCTCTTGATAAAAAAGCTGGAAGCTCTAGGAATACGTCAAATGCAACAAAAATTGCTGGTTGATTATCTTACCAATCGAGTCCAACAAGTAAAAATAGGTGAATATTGCAGTGATTACCAACAAATAACCCATGGAGTTCCTCAAGGCAGCATAATCGGTCCTACCCTTTTTTTAGCATATATAAACGATTTGTTTGATCTGGAGCTCTCACATGGTAAGATTGTTTCTTTCGCAGACGATACGGCACTTCTATTTGCTGGTGAATCGTGGAGTGAGGTCTTTCAGTGGGCTCAGCTTGGATTTGACAAAGTTTTTGATTGGTTAAGTACTAATAGACTATCTCTAAACATAGATAAATCTAAATTTATTCCTTTTGCAATAAAAAAATCTTCCTTGCCCCAGTATTTAGATAATTCAATTAAAGTTCATAGTTGTGATAATTCTTCAAACTTCAACTGTTTGTGTCCAATATTAGAAAAAGTAAATTCCATTAAGTATTTGGGAGTAGTAATAGATAATACATTAAGCTTTCATAACCACATAGATCTCATTACCGCCAGAATTAGAAAACTAATGTTTATATTCAAAATTCTCCGTCATGTTACCGATAAGCACATAATTAGATTAATTTATTTTGCATTATGTCAATCACAAATAACGTATTGTATTACTAACTGGGGGGGTACTTCAAAATCTACACTCTTAAAACTCGAAAGAGCTCAGAGAGCTGTACTTAAGGTTGGTTTCTGTCTAGATTTTCAACATCCCACCAATGACCTTTATAAGCGATGTAACGTAATGACAGTCCGACAACTCTTCGTTATGAGCACAGTTCTTAGGAAACACGGGCAGATAGAGTACAATCCAAGTCTCTTAGCTAATAGAAGACGAACTCATGCTGTTTGTGTATGTACACAGACTAACACTAAATTTTCTCATAGATTCTCTATTTTTCTAGGAAGTTATTTATATAACAATATAAATAAACATTTATCTATCTATAAGCATAACAAAAGAAAAGCTAAATTGTCAATTCAGAACTGGCTACAACAACTTGATTACGATGCCACAGAGAATCTGCTACTTGTAGTCTCATGATTACGATTATTTTTTTATATGTATTGGGTTTATCAAGCACAGACATACACACACGCACACGCACGCACACACACACACACACACACACACACACACTCACACACACACACACACACACACACACACACACACACACACACAAACACACACACACACACACACACACACACAAACACACACCCACACACACACACACACACACACATACACTCACTCACTCGCATGCGCGCTCAAATTGTAATAATTAAGTAATATTTTCTTATAACTACATATAGGTTTATTTTTTCTTTTTTATGTGGGGGCCTGGTGATCTGCACTTCAGGCCATAATCGGTTCCTTCGCAGACTCCAGTCTCTCACAAAGGTAACTCTGGTAATTGAAACTCTGTACTTCAACCTATTTACTACCTTTGTGATATCCTTCTAACGCGTGATTTAAGTAAGAATTTTATTTTGACGTTATTTCTTTACCTGAATTGGTAGGGAGCGTTTCATAAACAAAGTACCTATTGTATCTCCATAACTATTAATCGCAGACATGCTGTTATTCTGCATTATTTCTCAGATATTAATAGACTATTTGTTTATAAATTTAAAAAAGTATTTATTTCTTATATTTTCACGCGCACTATCCATAAATGAAACAACTTTTAAACGGTTACATTTCAACGTTTGTATTTAGTTTTATTGATGTTTCAAACCCTTGACAGAGACTAAGGTGTTGATTGTCTTTTTAAAATTAAAAGTAGGTATAATAAAGATGAAGGTTGGCATATACCCGCTAGAAATCCGCTAATTAGTCAAATAAAAAAAAAACTCAATCCAGATTGTAAAACCAAAACGTACAGTTAGTTCATTCTGTAAATATTAAATCAAAGGGAGCAATTCACTTTTGTTGTCGAAGTTTGTTACGCCAGTTTCGCTTAGACAAGACTTTTAAATTTGGAACTGGTAAATAAATAATTCAAATGTTTTTTTTAAAATGATTTACAGCCAGTTGCACAAACGTCCATTAAAAATTGCATTAGTTTAAAGCGACATTACCTATACAAATTTGACATTCATTAGAGCTTATAGGCATCATTAAACCTTAATGGAGGTTTGTGCAACTGACCGTAAGTTTAATAAATGTAAATGATGCTATGAAATATATATTTTTTTGAAATGTGAATGTATCCAATAGTATTGTTTTGAAGGTAGCTATACCCTTAACTAAAAAGACAATTAACCGTAGTCTTATGTGAACACGGAACCTGTAAAGGGTCCGAAACGTCAATAAAACTAAATACAAACGCGATGGAACCGTTTAAAAGATGTTTTATTTAAAAAAGTAGTCAACTATCCTATTCTCCTTGCCATAGACACAAAGTGGCTTTACCCGACCGTGGCGCCACGCGGCATGGACTAAATATAACTGCCACTTAATACTATGACGAAATAGTTAAACTATAAAAAGGCATCATAATGTACAGTTGTTTCAATAAAAATTTCAACAATAAATTGATGTACCTATGCATTTGAACTTGAATGATGACAATAAATATAGGTATATAAATAATTACTAGGCTGTATGGTTGAAAACCCAATAATAATAAACAAACTGGCAAATAGTGAATCGCACTCACGCGTTAAGGCACAATTATCTTATAAATGTATAGCGATTTGTATACATTATTATTATATGTAATCGGGTCTTGTTCGTGCATTTTTTAAAACAAATAATTTACCTCGACGTTTCGGCTACGTTACAGCAGCCGTGGTCACGAGGAGACTGGAGAACTGGCGGGTGTCGTCTTCTGAATTTAGTTGAGGCGTGAGGGTAATCCGGTAATAATGTTTTTAACAGATTTTCAGATGTACCCTCCACTTGATTACCTTTACTTGATTTATTTACTTGATTACCACTTGATTACGTACAATAAAATCAAGTGGAGGGTACATCTGAAAATCTGTTAAAAACATTATTACCGGATTACCCTCACGCCTCAACTAAATTCAGAAGACGACACCCGCCAGTTCTCCAGTCTCCTCGTGACCACGGCTGCTGTAACGTAGCCGAAACGTCGAGGTAAATTATTTGTTTTAAAAAATGCACGAACAAGACCCGATTACATATAATAAAAATGTATAGCGTTTATGGAATTACTTAACGTTCAAATTATGAACGAATTATAATATAAACGATCAATTAACAAAAAAAAAAACTTAGCTAAACCCGTCGAAAGATTGCAGTTAGCATTCGACTCTTTCTTTGACATTTTTCATTAGCTAAAATCGCAATGTTTCTATCATATATTTTGAGTTATCTAATCTCTAAAAAAATTAAGAACACAGCATATAGCGACACGATAATTTGGATGATTAAAAAAAGTAATTTAAAATTAGAGACATCAATAAACATAAAGAAGGGGCGGTGAAATTTTATCAAAAATTCAATAAACATAAAGAAGGGGCGGTGAAATTTTATCAAAAATTTAAATTTAAGGTTAATGCGCCGCGCTCGTGCCGTGTCGCGATAAAAAAAATCTGTTATTTCGGGTCCTGCCTATAATTTCGTGTTGTTATCATAATATGGTGCAGTATAAAAGCGATGGTTGTTGTCACACCTCATCCTCAAGGCGAGAGTGAGAGACAGTTGGTAGAGCAGGCGCCGGCGCGCGCGCACGTCGATCTGTAACTATTAATCTTATCGTAACGTTTAGATAAATCAATGACGGTGAATACCGATGTATAGTATTAGTTGTATATTAAACAATATTTATTGAATATTCAGTTTTACTGAAAAGCAAACGTGTTAACTGTGATCTCGACGAATAAAAGTTGTGGTAAGCTATTTTTTTAAGTTATTATTATTTATTAAGTTTAAAAAATTAAAAGGAATAATAATTTACATTAGACTATATTTATTTTATTGGAGCCTTTATTATCAATTATATAAAAAAAAATTATTAAGAAATTACGGTAATGGTTGTTTTTGTATTTACAGCCATATTCCAAATTGTATTTGGAATAAAACATAATTCGATAATCGATTGATCAAAATTTTACAAATTAACTATTCATCTATATCAAACCTATAAAGTTTTATTTATAAATTTTAAAAAGAGGGCGGAATCGCGAGATCTATTTCGTATTGTGTGAAACAAAATATCATAAATAAATATTATAAAGAAATAGTATCCACACCTAGACTAAAAGAAACTCTTGATACAAGATCAACCGTGAAGTAGAGAATAGCAGAGCTCAATTTTAAATTTTTTTAAAAATCCGTGCTGCCTTGCAAGATTACTTATATACGGGACCATTCAGCCAACAGCCAGCTTTTAAACTAAGCTTTTGATCTATAAAGAATTTGATCTATTTTAGTTTTCTAAATTTTTAAGTATTTATATATAGATAAAAACAAAATCAACATCATGTTATGAAATTTATTTCTATGGCATTATTACAAGTTAAACGATGGGGGGTCAAACCCTAAACAAGGCACACGTAAATTCGTATCTCTTAATATATTTCAACAAGGTAAGAACTTCTTTTTTAATTTCGTTGTCAACCTTTTAACAATGAATCAGATATAGAAAATTTCAATAATTTTCTAGGTATATCGGATATTGCCACTATTTGAGTTCAAATATATACGTTAATTTATAATTGACGTCTGTATTGGAACAACTGTACATTACTTAGATATATCTAATTTTTGTTATGGTTTAATTAGTATGTCACATTCAGTGTGTCTTAGAACACATGCCTATCAACCAAATGACTTCATTCAGTGATATTAAATTTTATCCTTGTTTTACTTACATTATATTTTGACCTTTGTGTCTCCATTGCTGGAAAGTAACTAAGGCCTAAATCAATGCCTATTTGCGGCACTTACAACTAATGAAGCCGGGAGCAATAGCTTAAGTCTCCGAAGCAGGGATACACAAGATGATACATTTTTAACACACATCTAATAATCAGCCTTTACTAAAATTGCTTAGAAAGTTCTAAGTAACTTTTACGTCATTGCGCTCTTGCTTTGCTATTCTGAAATAAATCAGATACAAGTAGCATTGAAAATGAAATAACTTTTTTTTAAATAATAACTTTTTATTATCATTTAAACGCAACAAGACAATGTGAAGTTTCTGACCTCTGTGCTATGTACTTTAAAATTAAAACACAATAAAAATGACTATGGATTTACATGAACCGATTACTTTTCTCATTAATGTATTTAATTTATTTTGATGTTTCCATAACACTATTTATGAATACATAATTTCGCTGAATAAGTACTTTATTATAATATACATAATTTTCAATAATATTTTCTTTTCTATATAATCATCTGGTGACAAATTGGTAAAGCCGTAAATTACATAAACGGTGGCTTTGTATTTATGTTTAAATGTGGATTGCTACTCGTAACAATGACAATATGCCAAACATGTGATTTTTTTTTATAAAAATAGAGTGAATAGCTTTTGGCTCGATAATAGGACATCTTTATAGCCATAGGTAATTCGTTTTTGCGGTAATATAAACATAATTAAATAGTTGACAGATAATTATAATTCAGGTTAAAATACAATAGATAAATAACGAAAATACACTTATTGAGCTTCTATGAGAATTAAAGCTTTTTTATATCATCATTATGTCCCACTTCAGGTCGGAGTTCACGTCATCCTTATGGTTAATCAGGCCTTCCTTATAAATGGTTAAGTTTGTTTTTAAGAAATTTTCGTAAGGGATGGTTGATCAAAAAATTACTCGTATTATCTCGAGCTGTACTGTACTTCAGGAGACTTGTTGGTCTAGGCTGCATTTTCAGTCATTAATATCTCCCCTATTCGCATTGTTACCTATCCGCATTGGGCCAGCGTGAAGGATTATTGGCCCATCGTCCTCCTTTATTTCTTTAAATATTATAATAATACTAAACTAGAAATACCATATAATAAGCAAGAATAATTATTTATATTCATTTATTTTTATTTCGTTCCCAAATAACTGACCGAGGACATCTTTGAGAACCTATACAAGCCGAAGATAGTACAACCACCAAAATTATACGGATTGCCGAAAGTGCATAAGGCCAGCGTTCCACTGAGACCGATTGTGAGTCAGATTGACTCACCTACTTATTATTTGGCAAAACACGTTGCTTCCGTACTGCAACCCCTTGTGGGCACTACAACATCCTTTGTGAAGGACTCGCGTCATTTTGTACAGATCCTTGATGATACAAAACTGGATCCGGATGACGTAATGGTGAGTTTTGATGTTGAGTCGCTGTTCACCAAAGTTCCAGTTAAGGACTGTCTAGAGGTTGTTAGGATGAAACTTAGACAAAACGATATACCGGAAGGGTACATGGTTCTATTACGGAACTGTTTAGGTGGCAGCTATCTTCTATATCGCGGCAAACATTACCTTCAAATTGATGGTGTCGCCATGGGTAGCCCCGTAGCGCCACTTTTAGCCAATATATGGATGGAACATGTCGAGTCATTGATAGATTACCAGTCACATGGGATCCGTATGTGGAAACGGTATGTAGACGATGTGTTCTGTATCCTGAAGGGCGACAAACCGGAGATTGAGCAGTTCCTTACACACGTCAATAATATCCATCCGAATCTCAAGTTCACCTATGAGTTAGAGAGTGACAAAACCTTACCCTTTCTGGACGTTAAAGTCATGGCGCAAGCTGATGGGTCCCTGAAACACACTGTCTACAGGAAACCAACACACACAGAAAAGTACCTCCACGCTTCATCTCATCATCATCCTCAACACCTACGTTCTGTGGAGACAACTCTTATTAACAGGGCTAACGCATTATGTAATACTGACTTCTTAGCAGATGAGTTGTCCCATGTACAGGACGTGCTAAGGAAAAATGGATACAGCGCAAGGAGGTCATACCCTATCCGAAGGTGTAAGGAAAGACTACCTAAGGTTCCCAGGCAACGGGCATTTTTAGGCTATGTTAAGGGAGTAACGGACAAAATCGGTTCCATTTTGAGGAAAAATTTTTCTATAGACACCATTTTTACTCCTTTATCAAAAATGTCACACCAATTGCGATCACCAAAGGATAGTATTCCTTACCAAAAACCTGGCGTTTATAAAATTGACTGCAGCTGCGGTAGTTCATATATCGGACAAACGAAGCGGACTATCGCCGAACGTGTAAGAGAACACATAGCAGCGGTCAAAAATCGTCAAGTGGAGAAGTCCGCGATTGCAGAGCACTTATTATCATCTGGATCAAACCACTGGATCGAGTTACATACACCTCATGTCCTTTCCACTGAACGACATTACTATCCAAGGATTGTTCGTGAAGCGGTTGAAATCAAAAAACACAACAATTTCAACCGGGAAAGTGGATATAAACTCTCACCAACGTGGAATCCGGTTATAAAAATGTATAAGTGTCGCGATCGCAAACAACCACGAACAATATTCTCGGATACCGTAAGTGCAGTGTGTCGCCACCTTTACGTTTAATAAAATCAAGTGGAGGGTACATCTGAAAATCAGTTAAAAACATTATTACCGGATTACCCTCAACTAAAATCAGAAGACGACACCCGCCAGTTCTCCAGTCTCCTCGTGACCACGGCTGCTGTAACGTAGCCGAAACGTCGAGGTAAATTAATTGTTTTAAAAAATGCACGAACAAGACCCGATTGCATATAATTATAATGTATACAAATCGTGTGATCAACTAACAGCCTGTGATATACACTCTAAGAGTCAGATCAATTTTAATTTAAGTACTAGGAAACTTAAGAAATATATTAAAATTGGAAAAGTTATCCAGAAAACTGAGAGATTGATAAAGAAGAATAATTGTTTTTATAAAAATATTGCCTTGAGGAAACAACGCAGTAGTCTAATGGATTCTTTGGAAATATATAGTGATAAATTATGTGAAAGTCGGCAGATGTATGACCGGGATACAAAAAAAAATTCAATTTGAAATAAAAAAATTACATGAATCAATAGAATTAATACAAAATAAATATTTAGTTGCACAGTCTCAGATTGATGAGCATATTAGGTCTGCCACAGAGTTGGTTAACCTATGCAATTACAATGCTGACCGTTACCATTCACTGTTAAATAATAAACAATTAATTAACAAAACAAATAACAGCTTTAGTAACAATAACAATAATAATATTCAGAAACAATTTATAAATACAGTTACACAGAAACCCTGTCAGTCATCTGCCCACCAGTCACAACTGTTTACTCAGGTACCTGTTCAGTCATCTGTTACTGATGACTGCTCCCCATCACAATTTTCCCAACGTCACAGAATAAATTCACAAAATTATAAAAATAATATTTTAATGTTCAGTGATGAAATTGGCAGAAACATGGGCCGTTTGCTATTCGATAAGGGCCATTCAACATTAAACTTCTGTATGCCTAATTCCTCTTTTAGTGATATTTTGGAAAAAGCAATTAAACAAAACTACAGCGAAAATACCACTCTATTGTTTTTTATTGGCAATAGAGGTACTTTGAACAAACATAAATTATTGAAATATATAAACGAATTAAATTCATTAAGTGTTGGGAAAGTCGTGATTTTTACGTTGCCGTATTGCAATAGTTTGTCCAATGAAGAAAATAATTTGCGATACAAATTGAATATGACATTGCACACTATATGCAATACTGCAAAGTTTCATGTCATTGACACTAACAAGTATGTTAGAAAATTTTATTTGACTAAAGATAAATATTATCTTTCCAATTATTATAAGAGACAAATAGCTATTTCGCTATCATATTTTTTTTCTATAACAGCCAAAAATTTGGCTAACCAGAGTGCTCCTATTGAGCACTCTTCTATTGACATGACTGTCAGTAATAATCCTACTGACATTGCGACAAATTCGTCTTTAAATTAGATACTAAGACAACAGAGGATTCCTCTTGCTTGCTATTGAATAGTCAAAGTAATAATGGAACCAAGAGTTTTTCAGTCATCAACCTAGTGCACCAAAATGTTCAAGGAATGTTGAGTAAAGAGTTAGAAGTGGAATTATTCATGAACTGTAACAATGTTGATTTTTTCTGTATTACGGAACATTGGTTAACAAGTTATAATTGCATTTTTAACTTCAATAATCACCTGGTTGGTAGCGCGTTCATTAGGAAAAACGCAATGCGTGGTGGCGCACTAATTTTATTAAATAAAAAGTTAAAATTTAAAGAACGTAGAGATATAGTGAGCCTATCGGTTGAGGAAATAATAGAGATTGCCTGTATAGAGCTGGACCAGCTGATTGTACTGAGCGTATATAGACCTCCTTCAAGTTTAGTTTCTCATTATGATCTTTTTGAAACTGTTATGGATGAAGCATTAAAAAAGGTATATAGCAAAGGCAAACGATTAGTGATTGGGGGTGATTTTAACGTTGATTTATTAGGAAACTCCAATTCATGTACAAGACTTGTAAATCTATTTATGTCCTATAATCTTGCGCACATGTTTAAGGAGCCTACTAGAGTAACTGCTACTTCGTCCACATGTATTGACAACATTTTTACAGATCTAGTACCACTTTCAAGACAGATAATTAAACAACTACCGTCAGATCATTTTGGACAACTAGTTAGCTTTCCGCATAAATGTACGTTTGTGGCTAGGAGAGACATTACAGTTGTGTCAAAAAGTATGAGTCGCTTGGAACGTTTTAAAAATCAATTAGATAGTAAATTGTATCATTTGAAACATAATAGTAATCCCAATGATTTGTACAAAGATTTCTTTGATGTTTATTGTACAGAATTCAATAAGATTTTTGTCCCAAAAAAAATAAGTATTAGTAATCCTATAACTTTTAGTGTGTGGGCTACACCAGGAATCTACAAAAGCAGAAAAAGGCTCTATGAACTATATGATGAACGTAATTATAACACAAGTGAGGACTTCAAAGAATATGTACGAAATTACTCTAAGTTATTTAAAAAAGTGTGTCGTTTAGCCAAATGTAATTATTTAAATGCAAAAATTGAAAATAGTAAAGACAAAGTTAAAATGACGTGGAATATCATAAATAGTGAAACTGGAAGAGAAAAATCCCGGAATATAAATTTTAATTTAAACATTGATAATAAAAAAGTAACATCAGATCTTGAAGTTGCTACAGTATTTGAAAATTTATTTACTGAAATTCCAGTCTTAATTACACAATCTTTGAATTCCTCTTCCACTGTTGCTGAATCTATTTTAAAGGCAAGTTTAAATAATTCTAATAGCCAATTTAAGTTTCAACACATTGATTTTAAAGATATAATAAAATCTTTTAATCAGCTAAAGAAAACGAAAACTGCTGATTTATGGGGTAATTCCATTGAAGTTTCTAAATCGGTAATTGAGACAATAGCTCCAATCTTAGCTTATATATTTAATGAATGTACTGATTGTGGTATTTTTCCTGAGCTCATGAAATATAGTAAAATTATTCCTTTACATAAATCGGGTAGCACATCTGACCCTACTAACTTTAGACCTATATCCGTGCTACCTACGTTTAGTAAGATTTTTGAAAAAATCATGCTGGATCAAATACAAACGTACTTTTACAAGAATAAGCTTATGAATCGACAACAATTTGGTTTTACAAGGGGTCGCTCGACAACCGAAGCCGGTGTCGAGTTAATACAAGAAATTTTTAATGCCTGGGAGGATTCACATGATGCGTTAGGTGTTTTCTGTGACCTATCTAAGGCATTTGATTGTGTTTTTCATGAAACATTGATTAGGAAACTGCATTTTTATGGATTTAGAGATAACTCATTGGATTTTATTGTCTCATACTTGACTGACAGAGTACAGAGGGTTGATATCAATGGCAAAAGATCCCCTGGATCGAAAATTAAGATGGGCGTTCCGCAGGGCTCAATACTTGGTCCTTTCTTGTTTTTGATTTACATAAATGACTTGCCTTATTTCGTAAGGGATGATCACGAAATAGTTTTGTTTGCGGATGACACTTCACTCTTGTTTAAAATTAAAAGAGGGTTACCTCTAAATGACGATGTGAACAATTCTATCGCTAAAGTAGTACATTGGTTTAATGTAAATAATCTTCTCCTTAATGAAGGAAAAACAAAATGCTTAAAATTTGTACTACCTAATGTTAAAAAAGTAGATATAAATGTTAATGTAAAAGATAAGAACATGGGCCTTGTGGATACCACAGTATTTTTAGGAATAACATTAGATTCTAAACTACAGTGGGGCCCACATATTGATAGATTGTCGAGTAGACTTAGCTCTGCAGCATATGCCGTAATGAAGATACGTAGGTTAACTGACATAGATACTGCCAGATTAGTATACTTCAGTTACTTTCATAGTGTTATGTCGTACGGTATCCTATTGTGGGGAAATGCTGCCGACATACAAACAATTTTTGTGCTTCAGAAAAGAGCAATTCGATCAATTTATAATCTTAGGATTAGGGACTCTTTAAGGGAGAAATTTAAGGAAATAGACATTATGACTGTTGCTTCTCAATACATATACGAGAACTTAATGTACGTTCGTAAAAATATTAGTTTGTTTTCTATAAAAAGTGATGTACACAATTTTAATACAAGAAATAAAAATAAATTAACGGTGCCTGTCACTAGACTGCAAAAAGTTAATAACTCTTTCAAGGGTCTTTGTGTGCGCTTCTACAATAAGGTCCCAAGCAAAATACAACAATTAGATATCATGCAGTTTAAATCTACTATTAAAAAAATACTTATTAAAAAAGCTTATTATAAGGTATCCGATTATATAACAGATAAGAACGCTTGGACTTGAGATGATCCAGCAACTGGATAGGTGATTACTTCTAAACTCATTATCTTGTTTCCATTATTATTAAATGATTATGTTATTATTATAAGACCATAGTTTTTTTTATCTCTGTTTATAATGTATTGATCTGGTAATGACATGGTTTTTGTAAATGTCATTACTCATATTAGAGCTGGTGAGTTTCTTGCTCGTTCTTCTTATCAGCCAAAAGACGTCCTGAACGAGTGGTAGGGAAAAAATGTTGGACGATTCAAAAGTACTTTTAAGAAGTCTATTTGAATAAAGATTATTTTGACTTTGACTTTGACTTTGACCTGATGAAGCGGTCTCCAAGCTAGGTCTAAATGTGAAAAAGAATTTAAGTGCAATATGAAATTGAAACGGACTTCTTTTCTATTATAGAAAAATATATAACCTTAGCAGTTTTGGAATTAACAGTAAATAGTGTTAAAGTTGCTCGGACCTTTTATTATACAAAAACTTTTTATTAGTCGAAGTATTGCGGTTACTGATTGCCATAGAAACTTGTTTTCGTACCACAAACCGTATCCAATTATTGTTGTGGCGTTTGCGTAAATAACAGTGATATTATTAGTGGCTTTAATATGACTATGTCTTGCAAAATTGTTATAAATAATCTTATTGGTTTGCATCAGCGACATAGTAATATCCCTCTGAGGTTCAGGCTTTCCCTAAGGATGAAGTCGGATCACATCGAATAAGGACTCACCATGTGGGTACTGTGTGATGGGTGAAAACGACCGCAGATGCAGCCAGGACCAACGTCCCAACGTGCCATACAAGCAAGGAGCTCGAGATAATAAATTTTTGGTCACCCATCCCGTGACTGATCCTTGTAAGAGCTGCTTAGCAACCGTATCGCAGATCGAGCGAGCTAACGCACCAAGCTCATTAGTTTTGGGTTGGTTTAATATTGTTAATATTGTGTAATATTGTGTACATATTAAAAGTAATCAAAAGCTCGAATTCGATTAACATTTTTTTGATCTACATAGAACCGAGTTGACCTTTGCCATCATCTGATTTTTTTATGATAAAAAAAATACATTACACAGACGAGGTGAAGTGTAGGTCTTTTTTCCGTATACCCATAAAAAACATTCGGCACGTGTTAAATTTGGAATCATGTAAAGAATCATTAGTCAGAGTAAAAGATTTCAACGAGTTATTATGAGATACCAATAGCGGGTTGGTCTGTTTGAAGTGTTAAAGTTTATTTTAAATTCTTTACAAAGCTTATTTTTTTATGTATGATGATGGCATCAATGGATTCACGGTATGCACATTCACATTCTTTCTTAAAATATCATTTACAATCATAACTGGATATGATAGTATTTTTATTGTACCTACAAAAAAAATTGGTTGTAAATGTAATTTAAAATGTAAATTACACAATTAGTATAGGTCAGATCATTCCAGGATTCTATCTTGTTTAACTATTAATGTTAGCTTTTTAAGTCGAATATAGTAATGTTTTGTTGCTCTTTACGTAGAGAGGTAGACATTTTATATATTGTTAATCTAATATCTTGATGCTTCGTTATTTACCTAATTATAATAAATATTTTTTATTTACTTACACAGCTAAATGGAATAGATACTTCAAAAAGTAATATAAATACCATTTTATTGAACCTCCATGCTGTGACAGCATTGTCCTCAACGTTGATTACAGAATAATCAAGCTGAAATATTTAGGTATCACTTCAAATCGAAATTTTATATTAATAAAATAATTTTCATATTGATAAACTTTCAAAGATAAAACTACCACGTTTTGTTCTTATGGTAAAAGCACCAAAAACTGAAGCTTCCAAAATAATACATCAATAGAAACATTTTTTCCATCCAAAATATTTTTTTATCTATTCAATCAATCTGATAGGTATATCGATAAAAATATAAGAAATTAAAAAGTATTGTCCTAAGTTATTTAAAATATTCACAAATGTCAATGTCAGTTCTATCCTTCGAAATTGGTGTCTGTTCATAAGAGGAACATCAATTTTAAAAACAATACTAAGTGCCGATTAGGAGTAGGAAAATTGCTAGGATATTCATAGTTAGTTTTAGCGACGCTCTTCAATTAGACCAGTGATTCCCTAAGTGGTCCAGGTGGACCCCCAGGGGTCCACGAGGGATTCACGTTGGCGTGAAATAAAAATAGGGCGCCAATTTCCACCGTTAGATCTTCACATTTTGGAGGAATTTTGGGTATATGGTAATAATATAGCAGCAGGGGGTTCATCGAAACCAGTAAATTTTTAAATGGTCTACGAGAAAAAATTGTTTGGGAACCTCTGAATTAGACTTTAACTTAAGAACGTAGGTAGTTTATATTTAGTTAGTCTGTAGATATTAAAAAGGACTACTTAGATTAGATTGGGGTATTCCCGACAATAGTTTCTTGACTCATTTAATCTTAAGTACAAAGGATTGCACAATTTACAAAGGATGTATATACTTCAGAAAGAACTTGAAATCTATTCAAGATTGCTGATAATAAAGATACCTGAGTGTTAGGCGAGATAAGATTTTTTGTTTGTTCGTAATATTTGTGACTGAATTAATCTAATTATGAGATGTTTTTTTTATATATTCAAAATGTCGTACAATTTCCTCACTTTAGATTCCTAATCGCAGGCTTAACGTATTAATTGTGTATGATTAACATAACTATAGCATGACTTCAATAGAAGCTTATTGAATAATTTACCTAACCCTTTTGAGGTAAATGATTTATATTTTTTTAAGTCTGTTCTATTATTCTTATTTTATAATATAGTGAAAAGAATTGTATTAATGATGTTGTAACGCCATTAGCAGACAACAATTACTAATGGTTAATATTATTATTGTTTATTAATAGCACTGTTAGAGCATCATTAATTCGTTAACATTAGCGAAATTGAGGCCCAGGTATATCAGGATATATAGAAGTTGAAATAATTCTAAAATGCAAATAGGAGTTCAATATAGGTATAACTTGTAGGAGGCTGTACCTGTCCTTGACATTAAATTACAATCACGATCACTAGATATTTCATCGCTCATTAAAGATCGTAATTAGGGTTGTCAATCAGCTTTGCTATTCTGTAAAAATAGCGTCGGAACCAGCAGAAGGTGTTAAGTGTGAGCATTATATAAGTTGATAACTTTGTTGAAGATCATAATACTATAAAAAAAATACTAAACGCCGAATAAGAAAACTGAACGATTAGCGACCCTAGGTAATGCAAATAGTTTTGATGTCACTTAAGCTCGATATACTCGATAATTCTGTTGCACAACCTCCTGACTACATTAAATTTGAATTCTGTCAAAACCTTGTTTTCAATTCTGTAAATAACTAAGACCCTCCAATCCGCATTGGGCCAGCGTGGAGGGTCATGGCCCATCCTCCTTAACCATCCATAAGGAAGGCCTGAGCCCCTGCAGTGGGGACGTAAAAGGGCTGATGATGATGAAATAACTAAGACAACATAAATAAAGTTATCACAAATATAGTATACGGGAATACTCCCGTAATTATATACACATTTTATAATAATAATTCATTTATTGGATGGCACATAGTATAAGGGTGTTGTTATAAGATACAGTTACACCCCGAAAGGGTGTAGCTATTACATGTGTCCACTGAATATCATTAAAACCAATCATTGTTGATTGTATGACAAAAAATGTACTCACTGAAGTGTAAATCGGGATTTAGAGTAGTATATGCAGTCATGCTACTGATACATTTAAATAATTTTAATATTGTAATAGTGTTCTTCACTACATATTGTCGGTTATATTATTATTTAAATGATCATGGCAAATAATTAAAATAGATGAGTGTTGCAATCTAATTGTATTTGTAATTGTTAAATAAAAATAATAAGAAAAAGACGTGAAGTGTGCTGTTTGTAAAGTTACATTTTTGAAGACCTAAAATCACAAAAAAATATTTTATGATTTTAAACAATACTTGTTGAGGATATTGCGAGACTTTTTAGACGAGTTTATTTAAATAGTTTTTATTCATTCATTTGTCCTCATATTTTAACTGGTTAGTTGCGTATTTTGGCTGTAATAGCGTTATTTCTTTTTTTTTTTGCTAATTTTACGTTTATTTTTATATTAAAATATTTCATGTAATTGTTGAATTGTATATTGTCTTTCATTGTTAGTTGTTATTCTAGGAATCTTATATTTTCTTAATCTGGTGGTATCATTCAGCAACTGAATCTATTTTTATTTACTATTGTTTTGATATGGATATCAAGATATGTAGTTAAAGTTCTTGTTTGATAATAATCAAAAACAATCTGATATTATTACCGACTAGACTCGAGATAAAATATACCTATAGATAAATGGAATGTTCTACGCTATGTTAATAAAATTTCTACTATAATGAAAAATACTTAATAAATCTACTTAGTCCCTGGCCCTATGAGATGGGACTCGAACTCATGACCTTTCACAAACCGGGCGTGCAGTTCGAGCAGTCGCACAGATTTTACCTGCCATAGAAAATATTGATGTATGTACTTCTATTGTAGCCTATTTAAACACTTCAGATGATAGATGTTAAAAACATATTCAGTTTTTTCTATGAACTACATTTTTAGTGTCTTAAATCGTGAGTTGATTGGTAATGCATAAATTCTAAGGTTGACAAGGTTTAAAACATGATTTCTTTATTTTCTTTTACTGTAAGAATTGAGATAGTAATATATCGTCTGATATTTCGGAAACGTTTGAGTTGAAAATGCGTATTAGATTTAGTTAAATTATCGATTGGCATAATAGGGATGGCGACTGGGTAAAAAAAGGAAATTATATTTAGTCCGTCAGTCCGATAATAAGGAAATATTAGATATGTATTTTTTTTACTTCAATTGAATACGAAATAGCTTAGATAACAGGTATTAAAGTCGAGGAGAAAATGTACCAAAGCGTGCGTCATGTGACATGTGACATTTTAACATGATTACGAAAAAAAATACGTTATTAATATTTTTCAACAATCTACCTGACGGACAAAGCCCAGTGTTTTTGAAAACTCGTGTGCCAAAACCATGTAGAAGACATTTTAAATGTCAGTTTAAACAGGGCTGCGTCTGTTACTTCGGTGAATCTTGGTTAGTTTTAAGGATAAGAAATTTTTAATCACTATACTTTAGGTTGCGTTACACTTAAATTGCAGTTACACGATATCTACATATGTATGTAAATCGTTTATTTCTTAATGAGACGCGGTAATATAAAAAAACGTATTTATAAGAGACTGTGGCTTTATAGCTTCCTGTTACTTCTATGCTATAGTTTTATTATAACGAATGGTTCTCTGTCATGTTTTGTGATGAATACTTAAAGAGATTCTATATCCGGTTTTATTTATTTTTAATAATGCTCATTAGACTGAAGATAAAACTATATTGAAACGCGAGGCTTGTTAATAAATAGATAGACGTATGAGGTCGTGCTGTTCAGAATAAATCGTCTAAATAAATATAATTTTAATTAAACACTCCTCAATTGTAAAATAGTTTCCAGTTAGGCCATGTCTACATAATTGCCCACATATTTATAAAATTTTACTACATCTATTACAAATAGTTATAATTTATGGAAGTAATAATTTTTTTGGTCCGCATAAGCACACATTCAGATAAAGATAAATGAATATTATTATTTGTGAATGAAACTTTACAAATTAAAATTTTGAATCTACACTTAGAAACATGATATAGAATTTATCATCGTTAATAGTTCATTCACATATTTCGAATAGGATTGATAATATTAGCCCTGTTTCTTAGGTCAAGCCTAGTATTAAACGAGCCTTCAGCTTACATGCCGTCCCGTGGCGCCACATGGTGAATGATAGAATTAAATATAAGAATTAAATATGATAGCAGTTTGATAAAACTAGTATTTTGATTTGTGGTACGTAAAAAACTTAAGTTATTGAAAATAATCAGTTTAGATTTTGTACTTTTCACCAGCCGATAGTCGTTTTGTCTCTATTAATTAGGGTCTAGATGGTCTGTTGGTCATTATATTTTGTTTCACGGCAAAGGTCTAAAATTCGATCATCGTCTTATTTGCAGGAATGATAGGGGGCAAATGCTCGTTAACTTCCTCGAACGGGAGGGGCTCTTCCTTATGAACTCGTTCTTTAAGAAACAGCCCCAAAGGAAGTGGACGTGGCAAAGCCCCGACAATGTGACAAAAAATGAGATCGACTTCATTATAACGGACAAAAAGCACGTATTCAGAGATGTCTCCGTGATCAATAGGTTTAACACCGGCAGCGATCACCGACTTGTCCGAGGCTCTCTGAATATCGACTTCAAAGCTGAACGTGTCCGCTTGATGAAGGCCAGGCTCCGACCTACTCCTCTCCAAACCATGATGGAATCTGAAACGTTTCAGTCAAATCTTGAGAACCGATTCGCTGCCATGGAAACCACAATTGACGTTGACGAGAACCTTGAAAATGTGGTTCGAATACTCAGGGAAGAAGGTACGAAATTTTGTAGCATGCAGCGTAAGGGCGGGAAGTCTAAGCTCTCCGATAGAACTTTGGGGCTAATGAAGGAACGACGTGAAAACCCACCTGTCACTTCGTCAGGAAAACGTGCTCAAAACCAGGAGATCAGCAAACGCGTACGATATGACCTCCGGTGCTCCAACACTCACGCTATAGAAAGAGCGATCGAGCAAAACAGGGGGTCAAAAGTATTCGTACAATCTCTTGGAAGAAGCCACTTGACGAAGTTGACCACAGCAAGCGGGGAAGTCGTTGCTTCGAAGCCAGCGGTCCTCTCGGAGGTGGAAAATTTCTATGCCCGGTTATACGCTTCGCATGCATCTCGACCTGATCCCGGAAATGAGGATTCTAGAGCCACATTAACACGCCACTACACCGAAGATCTGCCAGAAGTCAGCATTGGCGAAATCGAGATCGCTCTGAGACAGCTTAAAAATGGAAAAGCCCCTGGAGAGGATGGCATTACAACTGAATTATTAAAAGCAGGAGGTAAACCGGTACTGAAGGAGCTCCAAAAGCTTTTTAATGCTGTCCTCTTCGAAGGGAGAACTCCGCAGGCGTGGAGTAGGAGTGTAGTCGTCCTGTTCTTCAAAAAGGGAGACAAAACCCTGCTGAAGAACTATCGACCCATTTCCCTTCTAAGCCACGTCTATAAGCTGTTTTCTAGAGTAGTCACGAACCGTCTTGCGCAAAGACTTGACGAATTCCAACCACCGGAGCAGGCTGGGTTTCGGAGTGGATACGGCACCATAGACCACATCCACACAGTGCGGCAGATTATACAGAAGACTGAAGAGTATAATCAGCCCCTGTGTCTAG
Organism: Diatraea saccharalis; assembly: GCA_918026875.4. Lineage (NCBI taxonomy): Eukaryota > Metazoa > Arthropoda > Insecta > Lepidoptera > Crambidae > Diatraea > Diatraea saccharalis. Next base: position 16,148,228 of record OU893346.1, read on the forward strand.
CATTTGTGGACTATGAGAAGGCCTTTGACTCGATTGAGATCTGGTCCGTTCTGGAGTCCCTGCAGCGATGCCAAGTCGATTGGCGATACATCCAAGTGATAAGATGTATTTATGAGGCCGCCACCATGACCGTCCAAGTACAGAATCAGCAAACAAGTCCTATACCGTTGCATCGAGGAGTGAGACAAGGAGACGTTATGTCTCCGAAATTGTTTACTAATGCAATGGAGGATATGTTTAAGACGCTGAACTGGAAAGGACGTGGCATCAACATCAATGGCGAGTACATCTCTCACTTGAGATTTGCTGACGACATCGTCATCATGGCAGAAAATCTGCAGGACCTACAACAGATGCTGAATGACCTGGCTGACTCTTCTATGCGCATCGGCCTACGGATGAACTTGGATAAAACCAAGGTCATGTTCAACGAACACGTACTACCGGAACCGATTGCAGTATGCGGTGCCGTTCTCGGAATTGTTCCAAAATATGTATACCTCGGGCAAACATTGCAGTTAGGTAGAAACAACTTCGAGAGCGAGGTAAATGGAAGAGTTCGGCTAGGTTGGGCAGCGTTTGGGAAACTACGTCAGGTCTTTACATCGTCGATCCCGCAGTGCCTAAAGACAAAAGTCTTTAATCAGTGCGTCCTACCCGTTATGACATACGGAGCCGAAACGTGGACACTGACGGCACGGCTGGTCCACAAGTTGAAGGTCGCTCAGCGCGCTATGGAAAGGGCTATGCTCGGCGTTTCTCTGCGGGATCGAATCAAAAATGAGGTGATCCGGCAGAGAACCAAGGTTATCGACATAGCCCACCGGATTAGCAAGCTGAAGTGGCAGTGGGCTGGCCATATTAGCCGCAGAACCGATAACCGTTGGGGTAAACGAGTTCTTGAGTGGAGACCGCGTCTCGGCAAACGTAGTGTAGGACGTCCTCAGGCGCGGTGGAGCGATGATTTGCGCAAGATGGCTGGCAGGAGCTGGATGCGAACAGCCGAAAATCGAAGTAGATGGCGTGCAATTGGGGAGGCCTATGTCCAGCAGTGGACGAATATGGGCTGATGATGATGTCTTATTTGTCTTGGAAACGAAGTAATTTAGGGACATTTCACATTTGTAATATTAGTTTGGAAGTAGTCTTTTGTATACCGTACGTACTTATCTTTTAGTACATGTCATACTGACTTGTGTGGATTATAGGTGATTCCAGGAAAGTGAAGGTGTGTCCGAACGATGACTATTACGTGATGGACTGTATGTTGTTTACACTATTGTTTAAATTCTCTTTGGTTTACACACAAACAAAGTACAAACGTCATAGAACGCCCCCCGAAAGGTTTTCCCTGTGGATACATGAAGACATCTCACGTATTCATTTTATACTAATGACGTCACAATCGCCATGCAGAATTTATATAGAGCTATCCATAGCACAGTGCAATCATTCAGTGAATACACTCTGAGTTAGACTATTGATTTTATTGGTGCTATCGAGGTGTAATCTTCTATTGCAGAAAGGTTAGTCATTTGAGTTTCTATAACTAACTTTTATTAAGTTCTTGCCAAATCTTCATTTTGAAAAATTTTATCGCGTTAGGCGTCATACAAGTGCAGTTCGGGAAAGTAATGTTATATTAAGGGAAGAAAGTAACTTAATAAGGAGTATTATCCCTTATTTATGAATGCTGAAATTCTTTTCTGAGTTACAGAAAAATAAATTGAAATACGTCAAACGAATCCACAAGCAGATCACAGATTTGCAGGATCTATTGAAAATTTTCCAAATACTTTTCCTAATCTGGAAACAATTTAAGAAATAATTTCAGTGTTGAATGGTAGGGATAGTATTCCACATTCGGTTACTTTCCACTATTACTGGTACTGGTAGGACAAATGTTTTCTTCTCATTTCTTCTCAGAACTGGAGATGCAGTCTTAACAGTTTGCGATCGCAACTTAACTGAATTCAGTCGCTTACTCATAGCGTATTTCAACTTAAATGTCAAGTTTCCATAATAATTTTTTTATTAGCTACTAGCGAATGTTGATACTTGACAGTGATCAAGGTTCGCGGTCGACTATAAACCATAAATATTCGTTAGTAGAGACTTAAAATACGATAGCATTGAACTAAAAGTCCGTTGTGACTGCATATTCAGGTAAAAGTAGGAATTAATTGTGCGAAGTAGAAAAATGTTAACTTTTTTGACAATAAAAATCCATTAACGACCTCCGTAGCCGAGTGGTTCGCACGCCGGTTTCAAGGTGTCGCCATCTCTGAGGTCCCGGGTTCGATTCCCGGTCGGGTCAATGTAGAAAATGAACTTTTATATATTGACTCGGGTCTGGGTGTTGTGGTACCTTCGTTGTCTCAGATACTCCATAATACGGGGGCTTTAGCTACTCATCTTGGACTCTGAGCAATGTATGTGATGTTGTTAAATATTTATTTATTTATTTGGTCCCTGGCACCCTGAGATAGGATTCGAACCCATGACCTTTCGCAATCCAGGCGACTGCTCTAACCACTGAGCTACTCAGGACCTAACAGGAATGACGAAACTTTCAAGCACTTGTCACTTTATCGCTACTTCAGAGCGTATTCTGTCAGAGTGCCTTGGACTAAGTGGATTTTTTAAATATTTTTCATTTAGAATATAGGCACATAATCTGTAGGTATGTTGTAGTTGTTCTTATGTACGTAGTTTATAATTATGCTATTATTCCATAAATTTTGAATAGAAATTTTAACACACTAAAATGTGTTTTAAAAAATTTTATGATAACATTGATCCTCGTCTATAACAATATATTATAGTTACAGATATTATATTTTAACTTTATATTCGCAAAAACTGGACAATATTACATCACAATATATCCAGTATTTTTTTAAAATAAGAGAAGACATTTTAATGGGAACAAATAAAAAAAACACGGTTGCTAGGCAATGATAGCAAGTCTGATGCACAAACTAGACTAAATTAATTAGTACCGTAAAACTGTGTTTTCAATTGTGTAAATAAGTAAGAAACAGAATTAAACATATTTTATTGTATATACATGATAATATAATGATTTTCTTTGATTACATGTGACTACAGAAAACGCTAAAAACAAACCCAAATTAAATTTATTTTTTCTTTAGTGATGTACCTACAACAGATTTTGCACCAATATAAACTAACTAGTAGTTTCTTTAGAAATGTTCTAAATTATTTTTATAAACGCCAGAGAGTAAATTAATGTAATACCCTGACACAATTTAGTAGTTAATTGTATCTATAATTTTCTTTTTTAAATTTACAATGTTTTCCTCAACAGTTACTCAGATTGTACAATACTGTTTTAAATTGTATTTACAACAACTTACCTATCAAACTTGATTTGGGGCTTGATTTTTTTTAATTTATTATACTTAAACAATTAAAATGTTGAAAACTGCTTAAATTATACCAAAGTTGATATACTGGCTAGTAACTTAGGGATGGTGACAGTATATAATTTAATGATTATAGTTTTTTGTCAGTGATAAATCGACTGAGATAGCGTAAGTAAGGTTTGCCAATTTAATATGTTGTAAAAAATATCAGGGGTGAAAAGGAAAATGGTGTTCAATTTTTTATGTTGCCGCTTGTAAAAATATAATAGTTTATGTATATCTGCGGGCTTTTTTTTCTTATGACACAATTATAAGTATTCATTGTTATTGAAAACAATTAACTTGTCCATTTATGTCAGAAATACGGATAAAGATAACTGGCAATTAACAAAAAAACGGCGTGTAGAATTACAAAGTAAAAAAAAGTAAACCCATTTTTCCTTGAGCGAAGGCCACGGACTCTATGGTTGAGTAGACGTATACGTGACGTCACGTGCGCGTGCGCAGGAAAATGGACTTGCTCACTAGATAGGAAGGAACAGGTGATATGTGTCACTAAAGGAAATGTAATGTCCTTGGTTGGTAAATTGATCAGCTTACTTATCTTGAGACAAACGTCTTTGATTATTATTTGATGATATTTTGGGAAAGAAGACACTTTTCTTCAGGCTTGTATTAAATTTCATTTTAATCAACCTCTTGGCCTTGAAATCATGGCATATAAATTTACTTTCGCACTTATAATAAGTTATGATGCTGTTCGCGTGGAAAATAAATCGACGAAGGAGTTCTGCTCTTGTAAATCCTAATTACAACTTTTGCAGTATTGGCATACTTTTTTTATAAACAAGCAGAAATCCATTAGGGTTACTCCATGACTACGTGGAACCACATATTTGTAACAAGAATCTATTTTTTTTTGTAAGTGTAAGATAGTAATTTATTTATTAAAGAAAAAAGTGAAAGACTGTTTCCACCAGTTTTCTAAAGCTACAGTAATAAAAAAGGGGACTGTTCTTCTACGGGTAAATTACAGGAAAATAAAATGAGAAGTCTACAGATTTTAAATTTAAACTCGCATTTAGCCAGATTTTCAAAAGTAATTGATTGAAATCAGTAGGAATCGTACTTACTTAGAGTATAATTGTGTTTGCATAAATTACCAATTAGTCTTAATTACCAATTTTAAAGTTTGTGCTGAGAATTTCTTAACGACTTTGTTTTCGAACCTGTCGAAGTGCATTTTTTAGATGTGACACCTAAATGCTTATGCAGATTACAGACATAATCTATATGAATAAAACAATAAGTAACTTATTGTTCCACATAATGTTGTAACATATTTCAGAATAACAGTTCATCTCCGCGTAAATGTAACAACATATTTATTTAAAATAATAGTTTTTCTATACTATTTGTTACAGTGATTAGTGGATACAATGTTTTTTCCGTGTCTTATCGCAAATAAGTACTTCGTGTACGTTTGTCGATTGTTATCTTTTGCGATCATTTCGATGTAGTACTTATTACAATGCAAACAAAATGAGTATACCATTATCTTTACGTGGACACTATGTTCTATTTTGTTTTCTTGAGATCCTTTGAATTTTCTCGCTGCATACCATCGTAAGTAAATCTTTTTGTTTTCTTAAAATATAGTTAATGTCACTCGAGTAATCGCATATGATGTAGCTTCCCGTAGTAGAAAGAATTTTTGAATCTGTCTAGTACTTTCGGAGTTATTCGATGTAAACAAACATACAAACAAATCTCTTCTCTTTATAATACTAGTATAGAAGATTTGTAGAAAATCCACTCAAATACAGTGTATATAATAACTGATAACCTCATATATTCTTTAAAACTACGTCATATATCATAAATAAGGTTAGATATCGATAAAAAGTAAAAAAAAAGAACTGAGGATTCTCGAATGTAATGGTTTTCAATTTTTTTTTTGAATCAGGGATCGCATTCTTTCCTTTCTTTATCAGCGGTTGGGTTCATAAGATTTATAAAAACTTGTTATTCTTAAAATAAACTTTGAATAATAACTTGATTCAAAGATGTCACATATTTTTGAAACTTGAAAATAGCAAGTATCTGTTATAATCCAGAAGGTTTTATAACATAGTAGTATTAGGTTTTATAAGAATATGTACATAACAAATCATTTGCTAATTTTATTTTTAATCTTTGACATTTGCAAGTCCTACTTTTTTTCGTAATAAAGTTAATAATAGATTTAAAAAAATGTCCATTGTGTAGTACCAAAGAGTACCAATAACATAGTTGATTGTTTTAATAAGATTATTAATGAGGTTTTAAGTGTATTGTTTATATAAGTGTTTTGTGGAAATATTTTCAAGGAAAAGTATGACGAATATAGTACGATATACAATATATAAATTAAAAAAATATTCTTTAAAACTACGTCATATAGCTCATATAAGTACTTCAAGGGTCATTAGACACTTAGGTTTATGTTTTTAAGTACCCATTGTTTTTCACAATAGGAAGAAGAAGTATTCGAAGTCAATGGATAAATACTTCCGATCGTGTAGAGAGATTTTTCTGTTTTTCAATAGCAAGTAAATATATCGAGTTCGAGAAAAACAAATGACTTTGGCTTATAATTAAATGGAGACGAATATCTCTTTTATTTTTAATTTTAATCACTAACCCTTCAACTACCTCGCCGACCGCTGAGGATGTTATTTGATACGGCACTCGGGCTGGCCGGCACCATGAATCAAATGTATTACTTTTTTCTTTTTGTTGTATATTTTATAAAAGTCATATATAATAAATACTTCGATTAATAAATATTGTATAATGATCAATTGTTATGCGTGTGAAAAAGGTATTAGGTTAATTCACCTTCTTTAACCTTTTAACATATAGGAGGAATTTCCGTATAGGATTTTACTGCGGTTCACTATAACCAAAAGTAGAGCGGCGTAACAATTTTATTTTTAATGAGTTATGTCTGTTTTGAACTCCAGTTTCTGCTAACCTAATGAAACTACAAACATTAAAAAATTATTAGAGAGTAGAAAACATGCTCAAGTTTAACGCATACGATGAAGTCATAAATGACTGCTTATCAAACGTTCACCTTACATGTTCGGTCATATAATGACCGATCATCAGGTGAGGGGTTAATGATGTTTTTCTATCAATTAGCATTATTACTTAATGTATGCTTACATTTTTTTTTATCTGGCCCGAGCGAGACCGTATTCACGCAAATTGACGTCTTATGTTATGTCATTCTAAATTCAAGAATCTCTAATCACAATACAATAACTTTTAATACGCATAAAAATATACGAGCTAAGCGAGTGGTTTTGGGGACCTATTCTTTATTTACGAAAAAGAAGCACCAAAATAATTCATAGCAAAGCAAATTAAAAAAAATGCCTTAGTGTTTATAAGAGTCGGATAAGTTTTTAAAGCTTAGGACTGTCGTGCGCAGCCTGTTGCTTAGTTATATTTGCGGATCCGAAATAAATGGGCAGTACTAATTGTGATTGTTTTTTTGTGTTAAGAATAAACTCTGTGCTAACATACTAATATCAATCGGCATTGTTTGGCGTAGCCTTTTTTGGACTATCAATGGCTCTTTTTGTACCAACTTATATCTGGGGCAAGGCAGTGTCCCTGTTCAAGTCAAGCAAAAGACACAATCGTACCATCGCTTTACAAAACCCCCAAGAATTTTTGACCCCTTATAATTTCGTTCTGGAACAAACTAGAAACCTAACCTAAGCTAACTTTTGACAATGTCATGACACCCAAAGCTCAAATTAAACAACATAAAATTCAAGCCAGTAGTTTCTACATCTTAACTTCCAGTAATATTTACATAAGTTGAACTGAAACAACTTATGTAAAAATATAATATTCGTGTTCTGTAAAATATTTTTATGATGCGTATTTCAGACGTGAGGTCAAGTTTGTATTCTGATTCCAACAAAAACTATTAGGTTCTCTATTGTAATGTTATTTTCTTTATCATGGCGGATATCCTTGTGAAAAATATATTCCAAAAGTTTCAAACAGAATAACATAAGCGACTTTCTTACATATTGAGTATTTAAATCTAAACACGGCTTGAACTGTATTTAAACGTCACTTAAACAGGTTTTCGTTTCTTATTTAAGATTTTTTTAATGATCAGTTGATACAAGTTTGATAAAAACTAGGACTTTTTGTTTTGTGAAAAGTAAAAAACTTGAGTTATTGATATTAATCACTTGAGATTTTGTACATTTCTCAAATCAGAAACCAGCCGTTAGTGAAATACATTAAGAGGATTAAATATTCGCATCAAGCTCTCTGACCTCCCTTTAAATATATATATTTTTATATCTAGTTAATCATGATATGTGATTTATGAAGTATCTAAACTTAACACAATCGTTAAAGACAGTAGAAACACAATTTAAAAAATACACGGTTCGATGTAAATGTTTCTTACGTATTTGTTTGGTTAAAACTTTATTTTCATGGTTATGTCTGTACACAAACTAAATATTTTCAGTCAAATCCTGTTTAAACAATCCAGTAAAAAACTAATTGTGATTGATGTGGGATTTCAAACTTTTTGCATGTGAACACTGACAATACGAATGAATACCACTACAAAAAGAATCAAAGCGAATGCGTGGAAAAAAGGCAAAACGGCGCCGTCATCCTGTATACTTTTAGCGGTAATACATTATACATATTAAATAAAAATAAATAAAAAAGCCTTTTATTGATTCTCATACAAATTTCAGTTTTATAAGATTAAATATATAGGATTAAATTTATTCATTATTCAATACAAATACATTATTAATTTGTCATTTATAAGAATATTTGAATTTTATTAAGAATAAAAGTTGTATTTGTATATCATTAAATTAAATTTGCTTGAATTTCATAATTATTCACTGTCCAATTTTGATCATTATCCATTGATATTTTTATTATTGAGAATCCCTAATAAGGGTAAAGGCCTCCTCCATCCTTGACCACTCCTTTCTGTCCTTCGCCCTGGTGTACCACCGAGTTCCTGCCTGCGCCGATATGTCATCGGCCCAATGTTTGTAAGGTCTACCTCGTTTTCGTTTTCCTTTTGGGCCCTCCCACAATGTCACGGTTTTTGTCCAACGGTCGTCCTCTAATCTTGCTATATGCCCCGCCCATTTCCATTTTAGTTTCATGGAGTGTTCAAGAAAGTCTATTTGATCAGTTTTCAATCTGAGAGCAGCGTTTCGAACATTATACGTATTATATGAACTAAATGTTTTTCCGTAACTTCACCCGCCTATGGTACCAGCGTATGATGTAGGTTTCCGTAGGTGAGACTAAATTTCCTCTTTTCAACAGAACTCTTTAGAGTATTAGTATAGATAAAGGCCGACAGGCTTAGCGCTAAACAACATTAGCTTCTATTTGGTCGACATCGACTTCAATCAGAAATTTTCATTTCAATACAAAACGTTGAATGAATTGAATTTCTATCAATTCGATGTAGTATTTGACGTTGTATTATACTGTATTTAATCCAACAGAATAGAACCAAGACTTCATTTTGATTGAATCCGATGTAACCCAAACAAGGCTAATGTAAAGTTACCTGTTAGGATTGCTGGTCTATCTACGTTGCGAGACCGCCCGTTGGAGCAGTAGCTAAAAAGTTGCCATGCGAGGCAAATGTGTCTCCACATTCTTCTTCTATCGGCTGACGATGTAAATATTCGCCTTTCATATTTATTTCGAACCACACCTTGTATTTACGCGATGACAAGAAATCATCAGGAATTCTTATATTACACTAATAAGCCTATTTTTAATTGTATAAACTTCTAATAATAAAAGAATAACCTGTTTGGTGGACCATAGAGTATTTCCTATTTAGTATTTATTTGTATAATAAAGTTAATGATAGGTACCATAACCTTTACGAAATATTGGGATGGCAATAAGCAAACCGGCTAACATAACTTTTTATGTCAATTCTACCAATAGAATTAAATATAATAATTTAATAAAATACAAGTTGGGGTTTCGACTATGATATCATCAAAGATATATGTTTGGCAAAAATCAGAACTTGTTGTTTGCAAAAAATGAATTCTGTTCACTTGACCATATAATTTACAGATACTGACAAGACCTCTTCAAAATATACTAAGGTGTAAAAAACAATTACTAATTATTTTTTTACGGTCACATAAACGTTGAATTATTTGTCGGCACAAAATCTGTATCTGTTAGTCTTATTAAATAGAGTCCATATTACTGATAGATAAGATGTTATATACGCATTATATGTAATATTTATTTTGCATCTCCGTCGACCTAGCCCTCATCAGATCTCTGAGGTCCTGGGTTAGGTCCCGGGTTTGATCGACGGTCGGATCAAATGTCGAAAATGATCTTATTTATATTGTTTCAAATCTGAGTGTGACCTTCATGTTTCAGATTTCCATAATGCAAGTGCTACTTAATTTGAAATCTGAGCAAGTATGTGATGTTGTCTAATTTTTGTTTTCCAGATGTATCACCTCCTTCTGCTGCTAGTGACTGCTGCGGCAGTTGCTAACGACCTACCGCCTTCTTGCAACAGGTCGATCTATTGTGACAGTGAACTGCTTCATCATGTGCAATTGGCGCGTCTCTACCCCGACTCCAAAACCTTTGTCGACCTCCACATGAGAGATTCCGAGGAGGTAATCCTTACTGATTTTCAAAAACTCCTCAACGAAACGAGCAATCCCACTAAAGAACAGCTACAAGCGTTCGTCGACAAACATTTTGACTCTACCAGCGAACTCGAGAATTGGACTCCACATGACTTCAATGAAAACCCCAGTTTCCTTACTGGTATTCGAGATGAACAATTGAAGCAGTTCGCCAAAGATATTAATGGAATTTGGCCTGGCCTCGGTAGAAAAGTTAAGTCACAAGTTTTCGAAAATCCTGACAGGTTCAGTTTTATCCCTATCAATCACGGATTTATTATACCCGGGGGCAGGTTCACTGAAATATATTATTGGGATACTTATTGGATCATCGAAGGATTGCTGATTAGTGGAATGAAGGAAACCGCCAAAGGTATGATTGAGAACTTGATACAGCTTTTGAAGACCGTGGGTCACGTTCCCAATGGAAGCAGATGGTATTATCAGGAAAGAAGTCAGCCCCCTCTATTATCAGCCATGATGTCCCTTTATATTCGTGAAACTATGGATATAGCATTTTTAAGGAATAACATCAAGGCATTAGAAGAGGAGTTGAGTTATTGGCTGGACACTCAAATAATAACATTCGATAAGGAAGATAAGTCATACATGTTACTAAGATACTTTTCCCCCAGCAATGGTCCTCGTCCAGAATCTTATTATGAGGATTACAATTCCGGGTTGTCATTCACTTCAGACGAACGCAAGCAGGAGTTCTACACTGATATAAAAAGTGCAGCTGAAAGCGGTTGGGACTTTTCATCCCGTTGGTTTGTCGATAACAATGGTAGTAACACTGGAAACCTGACCACTATTCACACTAAAGACATTATCCCCGTAGATTTGAATGCTATATTCGCAAACGCTTTACAAAATATGGCTTACTTTCAAGCACTACTTTTGAACCCATTGAGAGCCGCCCATTGGGCGTACCTAGCGAAACAATGGAGAAACAATATCGAAGCAGTACTCTGGGATGAAGCAGACGGTGTATGGTACGACTATGATTTGCCATACAAAAGTCACCGCAAATATTTCTACCCAAGTAATGTTGCCCCATTGTGGATGGGTGCAGTGTCCAAAGGGTTGATTAGGAAACGTTCTGCTCGCGTACTCAACTATTTGGAGAACTCACATGGTCTAGACTTTGAGGGCGGTATCCCTTCGTCGCTGATCAGGAGCGGGGAGCAGTGGGACTTTCCTAACGCATGGCCTCCGCTAGTCAGCATTGTTGTTAATGCTCTGGAGGCTCTTGGCACTGACGAGGGAAAGAAGGTGGCTTTCCATGTAGCACAAACGTGGGTGCGCGCTTGTTTTAAAGGTTTCTCGGTAAATAAACAGATGTTTGAGAAATACGATGCTGAGGTACCTGGTCAGTTCGGTGGCGGTGGTGAGTATAAAGTCCAGAGTGGGTTCGGCTGGTCCAATGGTGTGGTATTAGAATTTCTTGCTAAATATGGAAGAAGAATGACTTCACATGATTAAATTCTAATATTATTTTTAGAAGAAGAAGACAAAGAGAATACCATAATAATAAATTTATCAAGGACACAGTCACAGTGGAGTGGCTTTAAATACTAGCCGTACGATGGCACTATTTTCAAAAAACCCGAAAATAAAACAATATATAGTTGCCATAAAAATATTACTTATTATTACCATTACAATAAAAAAACCCATTATATTAAAAAAATCGGTACCTATATATCCATTTAAGTAAAGCAACAACCCATATTTATCGTTGTTTGTGAATGGACGCAAAATTATTATTTTATTTATGAAAACCTAATTTGCGCAACCAATTTCTTCAGGCTCTTTACTGTCATTCTCTTCAAAAACCAGCGAGCCCAGATCATTTTTTTTTTACATTGTATTGGACGTTTCGATATCTCCCAAGTAAAATATCGTAAATGCATTTTACAATTGGCATTTTACCAACTGTATACAGTCAAACTAAGCTTTTTAGACTGTAATTTGCAATTTTTGTGACTAAATTTATTTATTCAGTCCGTGTTTGACTATTAAATTAAACATAAATTTCATAGATATCAATGTCATTTAAAAATCATTGTTTATGTGTACTCTAAAATTGATAAAATACCTTTTGCAGTTACGAGATTATACATGGGAAGTGTTTCTTGGTTGTGATACTACATATATTACATTTTGTTGATAAGTGTACCATACTTGAGCATATTATATGCTGTTAAATATTATTTGTTATTTTCAAAAGACATAATTATATTAAATTATTATTTGGAAACAATATTTGTAAAACTAGACACATCATAATCGTGACCACAGACAGAGCTAGCTAAAGCCCCTTAACGTGGTTTTTATTTAACAGTATTAACTGCGTTATTATTCCAATATTTTTTAGACTTAAGACAAGTTGTATTGCTATAATTTTGTTCCTGTTTTAAATTATTCTTTTCATACATGGCTCCAACCTTAATTATTGATTTTAAAGCATATACATATACAGGAACTAAATAAGCTTATTTTATTAATACTTATAAACTTATATTTCTATTGATTTTAAACAAATCAAATGACTAACAAAAACATCTAAAAGTAATCAAAGTAGATTCTTAGTCTGTGCATTTAGATTTGTAGATATAAGGTAAGTAACACTTATTCGCAATCACCATTTTTTTTCATGTTTTGTTTAATTTAAATTTAATTAGTACATATATATTTATTATCAATATTTAATGTGTACAACATGTATGTACATAAATATGTGATATTATTATTAAGAAATTAATATATTTCAACCAATATACCTATTTGTAAGTACAAATAACTGACAGAAATATTGAATACTATAGCAGATGCATTTGTGCATTCTTCTAGAGGATAATAGAAAAAAAATATATAATAAATTTAAGTAATTGCAGTACATAAAAGTTGATATTAAGTTATTTAAAAGGAAGACTAAATACTACTTAAATAAACGAATTCCGTTTTATTGCCCATCTTAACTTGTTTTAATTCTGTATATTTTTATTTATATAAATAATTAATGTCATACCAGATTAGTATCTAAATATTATGACTTTATATGACACCTGCATAATACTATTGTTCTTTCAAAAGAATAATAACTTAACTATAGACCACAGGAGATACTATCAAAGTTTAAAAAAAAAACGATAAATAGTTTAATTTTTTTGTTTCTGACAATCTCTCAGAGGCACTGACAATCTTCGTGGATATGATTTAACAAAATTATAAGAATGATGTAAAATTTTCCAGTTCCAAGTTGGAGGACAATTAGAATAGACCCTCAGGTGTCATGTTATTCGCACGAGTTGTAGTATGATTTCAATGTGATGTTTCTATGCAATACTGTGTCATAATATCATTAATTATCATAGCAATTAACTACCACATTGTTAATGTATATTAATGTGAAAATAATTCGCCATTTATTATAGTATAGCAGCTGTAATTATATAAAGTGAATTATAATTATTTATTTATAAGCGTTGTATTTATATAATATTTTAGAGATTTAAGTATTTGTTTTAATGATTTTAGTAGCATATAAATAAAAAGGCTGTGTCTTCAATTGTTTTTGTTTTAATTTGTAGAGCTAATGAAAGAGCTTCGAACATTCCTCATTATTTGTGGCTAGCTGTTTTCCCGTCACTTCGCACACATAAATTATAGCCTATGACAACCCCGTATGATGTAGCTACCCGTAGGCGATTTTTTTTTAAATCGGTTCATTAGTTTCATTGCCTATTCGATGCAAGCATACAAGCAAACAAACAATCCGATCTTTCCTCTCGTCTTATAATATTAGTATAGATTAAAGTATAGATGACAAGAATAAGTTAGAATGAAATATGTGCTTAATGTTGAATTTTAAGATCTGTCGCAATTACTTTCAAGGATATAGTGATCATCATAGCGTTTATGGAAGTTTGTAACATTTAAAGTAGCAATCACTTTTCTCAATAGCTTTCTAGCATGTATCGCTTTGCTTAGATAAATCCAATTATTTTTTTCTATATTATCTTGGATTTGGATGTCGTGGTTATCTTACATTTAACAGATTTACATTATACATGTGATAAAATCAGATTTTATTTGTTAAAAAAATATTTAATTAAAGGTTTGATAAACGCGATTGTTTCGATCGAATATTCAGCTAATTCGTTTATAAATGTTACAATATACTTACAACACAACAGTAAGGCTAGATCATAAAAAAAACCTCTGTGAGAATTGTGCTTTTCTTGTAAATTTAAGCATGTAAGTTCAGTATACTATAAAAATTAAATACGATAAGTGAATGTAGAGTAGTAGGTACTTGTCTTAATTTTTCATGAGGAATTTAAATTCTAATATTTAACCTTTCAATTCATTTCAATATATAAGGAAAATTAATAGTATATTAATTCTTAATCTGATAAAATCTCTCATCAAAGTGAAGGCTCTACATTGCGCCTGTTTTTATTTTATTGGCAACGCTTTATATTTGTTGTCATAGAAAGTTAAATGAACCGTATGTTCATTCTGTTTCGTTATAGAAATACTTAAATATAAAGTGCAATTTTATAAAATGCACGTAAATTTAAGTAAAATTATCAGTTATAATCAATTACTTAGTTACTGGAAACGATTAAACTTTGCCAAACGATGATAAATTATAACCAGTGTACTTAATATTATAATGCCTGTGATAATAATTAAACTTGTATTAGCAATGCTTTATCTGTCTTTCGTCTGTTCGTAAAAGAATCAAACAGCTGGCATTAAAGTGACGTAACATACCCATTGCCTCTGATACGTATGCGCGAGCTTAAGGGCGCTTGTCCACTACACTGAATTTTCAGGTCCGGCGGTCCGATTTTTTCCGGTCCGGAATGACATGAAAAACCCGGATGAGTAGCTTGTGCACTTGTCCGTTTTTTTCCTGATCGGAGCGGCGCAATGTAGGGCAGCTCTCTTTGAAGCTACACGTCACTTACGCTAGGTAAGATGAGATTTTTGGAACGTCGGTCGGTAATTGCGTTCGATTACGTAGAAAGGTACCTAATTAATGACCTGTTCATTTTACATAAACCATAATAAATTGAGGCAAGACGAAAGCATTTTTTACTACTATTGGATGACTGCTATCAGATGTAAAAACTTATACCCTTACTAATTTAGGGACAGCATTATTCACATACAATAGCTAAAAATATCTGTGACATTAGAATAAAATTACTGATAATGGTCTAGTACTTGATGTTTAAATTTATAAACATGCTATTTTTATCGAAGTTTTGTAAAAACAACTTTAAGCGATTACAGAGATAGACTAATCGGTTGCGCAATTGGTCAAAATGGCGCAAAATCGAAATTCGTGCCGTATAGACGGAGAATTAATATGCTAAATGAACTTTACGAGATCAGTTGACTGTTTTATATATATAGGCATAATTTTAAACGCGTGGTGTTTCATTGAGCAGAAATATTTTTCCCTTAGAATACTTCTTTTTTTTAAATTAAATAAATTTAAAACATAAACAGTCATTTTAAATTTTATTACGATATAGACTTAAATGCAAAAAAGACATTGAGTGTCACTTAATTACTTCTGCTAATTTTCTGTTCATTCTTTATTATTACTTCTGTTATCAAATATTTATCTATACTTATCAATTGTCTAAAAAACATTTTGATAGTGACAAATTTCAAGACAAACTTTCATCCCCTACTTTTCGCAATAAAATGTAGCCTATGTCCTTTCTAAAAGTAAAGTCTGTTTACTATATTAATTTCCATTAAGATGGATTCAGTTGTTTAGGCGTCTAAACGTAGCAACACTTATTTATCTTACCTTAAGTTATCGATACTTTTAATACGATTCTAAATTCTAGCTAAGTATCGATACTAGAACAACCAGACTATACCGAGTTTGCCAAAGCATAGATATTTATATAAGCATAGATAGCAGTGATATTTACCAACTATATTAAATCATCATATAAAATATAGCATTTTATAATCAACAATAAATATCCATTATAAGTTTATTGGAAATTAACAATATCGCCGAAATAAATATCGATTTTTCACAAATCGAGTATTTTTTCCCTTATGAATTTTCCGGATCGCGGACACAGCAGTGCAAAAGCGTAAACACGTTTTTCATTGCCGCCATCACGGACCTGAAAAAAGTAAAATCCCGGACGGTAAAATTCCTGACAGTGCACAGGCTAACATTACCTACATATATATGGCCTGACATATCGGACAGGAAAAAATCGGACCGCCGCCGGACCTGAAAATTCAGTGTAGTGCACAAGCGCCCTAAAGGTACAGTATATATGTTCATTGGCTAATACACAATTTGTAGCGCAACTCATAGGCCATGATTGGTGAAAACAGGCATAGATAACTTCACGTTCATCTTTGACAGTATGGCCGATGTTATCGCAAGATTGGCACGTGTGTGTTATTTTTTTGTATATATAAAAAACCAACAATAGCACGTGAAGTGGGCATAAGGCCAAGGCGGGGGCCTTGACGCTAGCACGCGTGTGTATTGACGCCTGACCGGTGACGGTTGGCGGCGAGCCGGCGACCCAGTGAAAGCGCGGGGGCTCGTCCGTTGCATCAGCTGAGATGAAGGGAGGGCGCATCGTACTCGCCTGCTGACACAAATCAGTTATGGCACACGCGATGCGGCTAGTACCGGTCGCGTCCCACACCGCAGGCCACTCGCCTCGCGACGCTCTTATTCGAAGTACGCGTTCAAAGGTTATGTTTATAGTCTTATTTTACCGCACTTGAATTCCGCGCGCCGACTCATGTTTACCAAAAATCCCAATAAATTAACATGTTGAAAGTAAAATTTACTCGGTACGTGACTCTGTATCCTGTGTTAGGGCTCCTGAGCACTGTGTACACTCCGGCTTTCTCGATTATGCCCATCTGCAACTCGTCTATATACTGCGTCGGCGAACTCTTGCATAAGGTTCAACTCTCACGTGTATATTCAGATTCAAAAACTTTCGTAGATTTGAAACTCATACAAACAGAAAATGAAACACTTGCTGATTTTTCAAAGTTGATGCATGATACCAATAAAAACCCGTCGCGTGAGCAACTCACCAACTTCGTGGACGCCCATTTTTTGGAGGGAGATGAATTATCTAATTGGATGCCACCTGATTTTGATCCTGAACCACCGATACTTGATCAGATAATAGATCCGAAATTAAAACAATTTGCCAAAAATGTTATTGGAATTTGGGCGAAATTAGGACGAAAAGTTGACCCAGATGTAGCCAAGAATCCAGATAGATATAGTTTTTTGTATATACCTAATGGTTTCATAGTTCCGGGTGGCAGATTTAAAGAAATTTATTACTGGGACTCGTTTTGGATGGTTCGCGGTCTCCTTATAAGTAACATGACGCAGACTGCAAAAGGTATGATTGAAAACTTGCTTTACTTAGTTGACAAACTAGGATATATTCCCAATGGCAGTAGGAAATATTACCTGGGTCGAAGTCAACCGCCGCTTCTTGCTGCAATGGTGTCAAGTTACTTTGAAGCTACCGGTGACCTATCGTGGCTTGCACAACATTTGTCTACGGTGGAAAAAGAGCTTCAATATTGGTTGGACAAGAAGAAAGTTATTGTCAAATTTAATGATAAGAAATATGTGCTGCTCAGATATTTAGCTGATGAAAACGGAAACGGTCCACGCCCAGAATCCTATTACGAAGACTACACGAACGCACTCGAACTGCCAGTCGAGCAGCGCGAAGATTTCTATTTAGAAATGAAAAGTGCCGCGGAGAGCGGTTGGGATTTTTCCACTAGATGGTTCGTTACGGCCGGTGATGTAGTCGGCCATTTGACCGATGTTCACGCAACCCGTATATTGCCTGTCGATTTGAACGCTATATTCGCTGGAGCTCTTGAACTTGCTGGTGATTTTCGAAGTCGTCTAAAAGATAGACGCGAGGCAAAGAAATGGTACAGTCTAGCTAAGTACTGGAGGAGTGCGATAGATCACGTGATGTGGGACCCAGTGGACGGTGTCTGGTATGATTACGATGCACAAGCTAAAGCGCCAAGAAGGCACTTTTATCCGAGCTGTGCTACTCCATTGTGGTCAGGTGCGGTGGATAAGTCCGCAGCTCCTGCTTACGCCGAAAAATTAGTGAAATATCTCCTCCATTCGGGTGGGTTAGACTTTCCCGGAGGGATACCATCATCGGTATTGTATTCCGGTGAGCAGTGGGATTATCCGAACGCCTGGCCTCCTATGCAGAGTATTTTAATAGGTGGATTAGATAGAAGTGGTAATAAAGATGCCAGAGCCCTAGCTAAGGAGCAGGCTAAAATATGGATTAGGGCGAATTACATAGGGTACAGTACTTGGCAAAAAATGTTCGAAAAGTACAGCGCTGTACAGCCGGGGCATCAGGGTAGCGGAGGGGAGTATAAAGTCCAAGATGGATTCGGTTGGACTAACGGCGTTGCTCTAGAGTTCTTGCAGCGGTACGGTGATGAGATGTCTGTAGACGAACAAATAACATCACTGCCATATGTTAGACAAATTCGTTAAGTACTAAATCGTATAGTAGTTAAAAAGTTACTATTAATTTAACTAATAAATATTTGTTTTAATCGTATTATTGACGCTTGTGAATTGGTGTGAAAAAAATAATTTTTAATTGTTTGGTTTTAAGTGACACCTATGTGATACTAATGTATATTACATCATTAAAATTTTAAATGGAATTGTTAATTAAATTAAGTGCTAAAGTGTCAAAATAAAGAGTATTTATTTACCAAACATAATTGCTTACTTAAACTTTTATTGAATTACATTTTATGTGAACCACTATTTAATATCTATGCTACTTGCAGTGCCTGTTTAAGCCAGAGCGGGACCTGTAGCAACTTTTTTCAGGGGCCCTTGGTTTGCTTGAGATTAAGTGTCTAATTAAAATAAAAAAATATTCTGACAAACACATTTTTCTTGATTTTTAACATTTAATTACAAAAGTAACCACCGATACAACTGTTCAGACTCAATTTGACTTACATTCAATGTATCAACACACGCCTTCTTGTTATTGAGGTTTAATAACAAAATAACGATATGTTATGGTATAAGGCTTTCCTTTATGGTTTAAATTGTAGGCATTCTTCCAATCACCTACATATCTTTTGCGATGACCACGACGAATAATCGAAATAAGTAACTTTGCAAAGAAACAGAAAAGTCATCCTTTGCTTTCCGAATAACACAACACAACTTATCTGTGACTTGAACTTTATTTGTCAGTTTATGTTTTATACTTATAAATATGAGCTTAAGCAGAAGTCTGGCTTATTTTATTTCGTTTTTTTTTTATCATTGAGGCGCCAAACGCGCGGGGCCCATACCATTTGCTTCATTTGCTACGTGGCTAATCCGACACTGGTTTCTTGGTAGCTACATGTACAGTCGATATTTTGCCGAGTTATTCTGTTAAAAATAGAGCATAAAACGCAGATACAGTTCAGTCATCTACTTACCTACTTCAATAGGTGATAAAGTTTTTATTTGACTGTACCATTCCATATTGCGACAGCGCTGTGTTCGATGATGTATTGTTTTACAGAATATCATAATTTTCAACGGAATAAATGGGGGAATAGATGGCCTATTGCGCGTCAAAAATTTTGTTTTAATATAGAGCCTATTTTCGTCCTCGTAAATTTTAGCCTATGTACTTATTTAAATTAGTTTCGGGGTTAATTCAATACAAACAAATTAACAATTAAATATTTTATCTTCATGACGTTAGTTTAAACTAAGTAACTTCTTATAATTTTTAACAGGCTTGTGACGATGTATTACCAACTTATTGCATCTGCAAATCTTCATTCTCAAAGAAATCGAGTCGTAACTAAAAACTTATATATTATTTTGTTAAACGAAGCAATAAAGTAAAATTAAAAAAAAAATGTCAATTTTCTTAATGGCAGCCTGGAACTCGACGACGAGCGCAACGCTATCTGAGTATAGAGGTTCAATCAAATAAAACCTAATTCAAAAGGTAATTAAGTTGTTATTGCATTGATGTTGTTTGCTGTCACACCGCTGCAAATGATGTAGAGGTCAACTTATGCCTATTTTTAATTTCAAGTTTGTAAAAAGCCACGATTCAAAAGTTAACGAAAATTATAGGGCCTTCTTAAAACAATACTGTAACTTATCTCCTCTAAAAAAATACTTTTTTACTTAAAAGTTTTATCAAAACGCTTTATTATTGGTCTGGTCTCCGCCAGAGGCTTCGCTCGCGTTGTCTTGTATTTTACGAGTAAATAGAAAAACTTCCTTTTAAATCACCATATCAATTAAAAAAAAGCGCATCAATATCCAATGCGTAGTTTTAAAGATCTAAGCATACATAGGGACAGACTTTGTTTTATACTATGTATTGAAGATATCTATATCTTTACTAATATCCTAAAGAGGAAAGATTTGATTGTTTGTTTGTATGCATCGAATAGCCTCCAAAACAACTGGACCGATTTTGAAAGTGAACTTTAAAATAGGTGAACTACGGGTAGCTACATCATAAGCGGTGGACATGGGCTATATTTTAACCTGAAAACAGCCAATAAAAGGATAAAAATGGGAGTGAAGATTGTATAGCAAATTAAGAAAGAACTTTCAGCTAAAATCAAACCTTATTTTCGAGCCGAGTTAATTGTTCAAAGGTTAATGACATTATTATGAGTAATAACAAATTTACATATTCATCAAATATATATAATTGTTAAAATATTAAAATTAATTGTAATTCCATACCTAAACATTGCGGTATAATAAATGATAACGTTACAGGAAATATGATTATATTCCATGTCAATGTTTACTTAATCATGAATATTTAATTACACAAATAAATGCTGTTATAGTAAAGCAGAAACTAATAACTATTTTATAATTGCTACTTTCAAAATATATATATATTTATTATTCATTAATTGTCATGTTTACATTTAAGTGTTGTGTGCAGCAATTATGGGAAGGCATATAAGTATGAAATTAATTAATTATACCTAATTGTAAGCATGTGATCTTGATTTGTTTATTGTTTTTGTACCAAAATAAAAATAATAAAAAAATGGTGAAAATAGACAATCATTTTTATATGTGATTTGTATGGTACCGTAGCGGAAGGGTAAAAACGGGACCCTATTTCTAAAATTCGCTGCTCGTCCGTTTGTCCGTTTCTTACCAGGCTGTAGGTACCTCATGAACTATGATAGTGAGACAGATGAAATTTTCACAGATGTAGTATTTCCGTTGCCGCTATAACAACAAATACTAAAAAACAGAATAAAATAAATATTTAACAACGGGTCCCATACAATAAACGTTGTATGAGAGCTTCAGTTACAATTTTTTTTGCATTTGTACATTATCGTATAAAGTATTAATTAAATAAATAAACTTTCATTTGTTCGGTTTTAATAGATTCTCATATATTTTAAAATAGTTTATATTTTTAATCAAATTTTTGTTGGACCAGAGATGGTAACCAATGAGACTAACTAAGACGGTGTTATATTGGAAATTCAACATGGCCAGCATCCGGTCCTATTATTCCAGGTCCAGGATAGACTCGAAATGCAGAGTGGATATTGTCTCGGACCATAGTCCCTAGACAAATCAACGGTCAGCGGTTCCGTGGCTATATCATAAAAGAATAGCTTTGAGATTATTACACACAATATAATATTCAAGCCCATTTTAGGCCGCCCTGTTTAAAATTAATTTACATTATGTAATACAGTTATCTTTCCAACCTGTTCCAACCTTAATATTATACTTACTTTACGTATACATATAAAATGTGTCAAACGACACGGTCCATCTAGTAGTATCGGAGCAAATTAGATGATCACAGCTTCAGCTGAGCACAGACGGACAGACAGACTAAGCATAAAAGAGTTCAGTTTTCCTTCTTAGAAAAGGTAGTTTAGCATTCACTTAAATAAACTCATTCATAGGATACATCATGTGAAATATTTAACTTGAAATAAGTAACATAATACAACAGTAGCTCGGTGGCGTAATGGATAAACGCCGCGGCCCACGATCGTTGTTGCTAAGCAACTTTCGTAATGGTCGGTCACGGGATGGGTGACCAAAAAATTACGAGTATAATTTTGAGTTAATACAGTTTATCGTTATCGTTTATTTAATGTACCTATATTTATTTTGTTTTCGAGCAGCATCTAATATTTGTCGGCTTTTCACATCAAAATTATTTTGAGCGGCGCGCAATTTTGTAGCTGCAAAGCGAGTGAATAGCGACGCATTTCATTTTTAGAAAAACTGGAGCAATTATTGCTCTCCGAGAGATCGGGAAGTTAACCAATATTACCGGAGTCTCCCGGGCAATCGAGAGTTGGGAACCCTAGTCATAGTCCATCCTCCTTAACCATCCGACAGGAAGGCCTGAGCCCCAGCAGTGGGGACTGAAAAGGGCTGATGATGGTGAACATGATACAATGATACTCTATGTGAATTTTACTTATACATGAAGGTAAGAATAGAAACAGGGATAGATATTTCATTAAGTAACAATCTGCATTTGTAATTTAATTACACAGTTATGGAGACACTAGCATGACTCACCTCATTATTTCCTTACACTGCTTTAATAACTATGATAGTGGTGAGCATAGGTGAAGAGAAAACGAAACGTAATTGTGAAGTCACAGATATACAATAATCGCCAGCAATATCTATATGTATCATATCATGTTGTTTGAAATAAGGCAATAGAAATAGCCATTTGTTTTTGTCATTTAAACATTGTGAAATATTAGAAGATAAAATTACGTTGTTACATTAATACCCTGTTTTCACTAAGCTTAGGAGTCACCTAAATCTGTCGCCTAAATATTGAGGAATCGTCTAAGGTAAAGATGCATTTCACCAATGATTGGGAACCACCTAACGAAGTTAAGCAATGTCTAAAATTATGAGAGTCGTTATGCGGCGCCTTGCGCTAGGTGTTGCGTACATATATGACATGTCATTAATATGTCAAGGAATAAAAGAAAAAAATATTTGATGGAAAAAAATTGAATAAAAATTACTTTGATAACCTGTTTGTACAGTATCAAGTAAGAAAGTAAATCCAGTTGTTGTATAGTTTTCATGAGCAGAAACAAAAAAAAAACAACTGAGCTGAGGAACAGGGCTTCCCTATAAGATGGAATCGAATAGGGAAAATGGGCCATACCATGACACTCAATGCGATTCCAGTGCAGATTGGTGGGTACTTACGACTGCAGGTGCAGCCACAACCAACGGCATAATGTGGCTTTTGAAACACGGATGAGCTCAAAATAACATATCTTTTTCACCCATCCTATTATCGGCTTTTGTGAAAGTTGCTTAACTTTCGCGCAGTAGACTAAATGTGCTAACCACTGCGCTGACAAGCTGCTCAGAAAAAGGTAATACGCTATAATAAACCTACTTTCCAAAATCTTAAGAAACTTGTTTTATCCCTAACTCATGTTTTAGCTTATATTTATCTTGTTAAGGAATCTATCAATACGATCTAAATAGTTTTTAAGAAGAAAAAGAATTTAACAAATATTATATACTCATACATTTGAGTTGGCGTCAAATAATCTACATTCAATTACTTTATCTAAACAATCGTACTAAATAAAATAAATAATTTATTTTCAATTTCTCAGTTTTGTTTTCCATTGTTATAATCAAGTTATGAGATAGAATTTATTTGATTTTATTAACTTTATGATCATATAATTTATTTAACATTTACATATGCTGTTTTTAAATTAATTGTAAGTGTATTTTATTTTGCGAAAACTTGCCATTTGAATCGATGGATTACAAGAACCGAAACCCTGCGGCCATGATGCAGAAACGGGTGACGTCACATTTCAATAAACTAAACGTAAACGTCTTTGTTGCGAGTAAAATGTCACGCGTGCGTGACTGATTGAATGATTGAATTACACGCGTTTACGCAGGACAATTAAATTAATGAATAAAAATAGGCTTTTCCTTTATATAATAACACTTTTTGGAAACGGATAAATATGATAGTGGTTGAAAATATGAAAGATTTAAAATAGCTTTCCCGAAACAGTAAAGTAACTAATTAACGTGGGCGAAGTCGCGGGAGAACAGAGTGGTAAGTGTTAGTTTTAGGCTAACGCGTTCACTAGTGAGCGCGTTAAGAATTTGTATGGAGATCGATCGATGTTTTGAGTACCTATAATGCAACGGCTAAGATAAAATACCAAATATAAAATAAAATTCTTCAAAACTTGTTTCGCCGTATCGATAGTATTTTGTATATTTAGGAAATTTGCAGTAAACAATATTTTATAAAAAATAAGCCAGTGTACATTTTTTGGGATTGTTTTTTAGACAACCATAATGATTCCAAGAATAAAATTGAAATAAAATTTCATAATGCAGTACTTTTATTTAAAAACATGTCTATTATTCTAAGACTCTTGAGTCTATTAAATTGAGTTTTGTTCTTGTATTTCTTGCAGATAATTAAACACCAAATTATCAATATACCAATTTATTTTTCAAATACAATTATGTACATAAGATTGCAAATTCTTATAGAAGAGATGGAGTGTGTGTTAACCCCGATAATTTTCTTATTGAAAATATTTTTATTTAGCCAAGATAATAACGCCTGCAATTTTAAAGCAGCAATATTTTGCCTGTTTGCATTAATCGAAGATATGGTGAATCCGCAACAAAACACAACAAAAGTGTCCGACCAAATGTTCGGTTTCGGTCCAGTTTCGGCAAAAAAAACGTGTTTATGTTTAGTTTGGATTTCAGTGGCAAACCGAAATTGCATTCTCGCCCTGTGATTGATCATATTTTTTTATCGAAGTTGTACGCAATGTTGTATTTAGTTTAGAAGACGTTATATTGTTTTTAGGATAAAAAATATTTTTTTGTTTTGATTATTATTTAATTAGTAAGTGATTATTGTGATATTAGATAAAAACTTAATTAAATAATTTACTTTTTAATATTAAAAAAAAAAACATAAATGGATAGATTTGATTCCATCTAACTACTCAAATAAACACCTCGTCGATTTTTAGTACAAATACAAATACAAAATATTTTATTCTGCAAGTAACATGGTAATAATACATTCGATCTTAATATTAGTTTATAACCCGCTACATATTACACCAATTTTAGGCACGCAGAATATAGAAATTTATAAAAAGAGCAATTAATTTATATGTCATGAAAATTATTAAATGTACATCACTATTATTTTTCATAAAAATTTATTAAATATGTCCGCTAGCATTAAATTTCTAATAAAAGATAAATACATTTTATATCAGAACAATATGCCTACACCTTCATCATTAATATATACTCGTAGTTAACTTTAAACTCTGCAAGCAAAATATTCGTTAATAGAGTAAAAACCTTTCTCTACTAACCACACTTTCAGCTTTTTTGCAAACAGAGTGAATGGCAACTCTCTTACTTCAAGGCATAATTATTTGTTTCTATAATAAGGGGACTTAGGGTTTGTTATGTATGTTGAAAGATGTCTAAGACTGAATAGCTTTTTGATTTAAAGGAAAAGAAAATAAAGATTGACGATTATAAAAAATATTTTCTTTATTTTTCCCTCAAAATATGATCCTTGTTAGGAAGTTTCGGTTTCGGCCGAAACTGAGACCGTTTCCGAAATTCGGTTTTGGTTTCGCTTGAAAAAACCAGTTTCGGTCGAACACTAATTGACACTACAGATTTACTGGATCTAACAGAATTTGAGTGAATTACTATGTTTCATTGAAATTATTATATTTTTTACATAATCTTCGTACTGACCGCCGACCATTTAACATTTCAAAGTCCGACGTCATAATAACCGCTAGATGGCGCCGTCATCGCGCAACCAGCGAATAGACTAAGGTTATGACTAGACTGTTACATTAATAGTAATTAAGAAATATTCTTTGTAAAATTTTCTAGCTTAATATTTAGTAAAACTTATGTTTATAGTTATCTTTTTAAAATTAGTAACTAAAATTTTCTATAGCTATGTGTCTTGTGTAGGCGTATTGATACCAGTGCTGGATTAGCCCATATGCAAATTGAGCAATTGCTAAGAGCATTACATCATTTTGGGTGGTACTAGAAACAGCCCCAAAAATTATTAAGGTAAGGCTTGATTAGGGAATCAAGTAGTCGTTAAGTGATCGCTGACGTCACTTTACCCGGTCAATCCAGGCCATGATGTGATTAAAAACAATCATTCAACATGAGATTCTATGTTGTCAAAGCTGCATTCACTAGCCGGGGTCACATACGGCAACTCCATTTGGTTACCGAACTCCGCTTCATATAATACCTGCTGAATCTTGAGTCTTGCACCAGCATTTTGTTTAGGATTCAACCTCTTCAGAATAGGAGCGCAGCTTAATAAGAAAAGTTCGTCTGGGTCAGTCCTATTGCACTGACAGGATGTTTCTTCGTCAGTGGAGTTTAGGCGGGCTTTCTTCGGCGAAGGTTGCGAGTCTTCGTCCTCCTCGTAATTTTTCGGTTCTTGGACTGCGAATGAGAGGTCGGGAAGACTCGGCATCTGTCGTTGTCGGACTTCCTCATCTGGGTCCGAATCTTCGTCTCTTTTGGCGGAGCTGTAATGAAATCAAAGTTACAATTAGCAAATTGGGTGGCATATGTCGGTATATCTCCTTAACCATCCATAAGGAAGGCCTGAGCCCCTGCAGTGGAGACGTAATAGGGCTGATGACGGTAATGTTGGTATGAAATTAGTTGCATTAGTAAAATTTTTAGTTCGATTTTTTTTTGGTTAACAAATTTCTTCAAAACTTTAGTTTACAAGGTTTCGAGAAATAGCAGTTAATGAAATATGGAACTATTTCAGACACACCAGCTGACTGAATAAAACAAATATTAGATATGTATTTTTTTTGCTTCAATTTAACAAGACATGGGCTGACGTCATGCGAGCTTTCAACTCAATGTATCGCCGTAATTTATTGATTATGCAAAATATATATATATATATATATATATATATATATATATATATATATATATATATATATATTTATATATATATATATATTTAATATTCTTTAATAATCTAGCCGATGACGAACAGACAAACAAAAATTAATCATCCCTATTGTAGACAATAAAGTCTCCTATTAGGGCTTGTTTACTCAAATATAAAGTTGAATCAAGTACATAGTTGAATAACAAATATGGACTCTAGTCAGTTTTCGTTCAATCCTCAGGTCCGAAAGTTCTATTCATCAGAGTGCTGAAGAGTCATTACCTAGACTCTGATTTGGGCTCGACGTGAGGCAGTAAAAACCTCATGGCATGGTGATACGGCCAGCGGGTACGACCTCCGTGCGTCCGCTGCAACTTTATAAATGAGTCCCGGAGCGATCGCCAGCGTTTCTTACATTCCGATTCTATGAAACAAAAAAGTAAACATATTTGTAAATATTCCAATCGATTAAGTTCATTGTCCACGTAAACCAACTAAACAATATTAGTTTACAATGAACTTAATCAATATTCTACACTCTGCTAAGTAAATGCGCTCACTGCCGAAAACAATCTGTATGAGGATTAAAATCTGCATTTTTTTGCATCTGGTCTATTTTCGCACTGCGTATTTTAGGGTTTCATACCTAAAGGGTAAAACAGGAGTTTATTTCTAAGATTTAACTGTCCGTCCATCTGTTTGTCACCAAGCTATCTCATGAACCCTTATAGTTGGCAGTTGAAATTTTCATTATGATGTATTTCTGCTGCCGCTAGAACAACAAATACTAAAAAATTTGAATGAATTAATTATTTAAGGAGTTACCATTCAACGAATGTGTTTCTTTGCTTTTTTATGGATAATACGGAATAGTATGACCGGTTTTTATATCATTATATTTGTTTTTAGAAAAATAATTATGACTTGAAAGGAGAGAATTAGGGGACAAATGAAAGGCGATTTCTATTAATTAGGTAGTAAGGTAATAAGAACTTTTATATACACACACACATGGCGGAAGTCCTGTCTAAATTATTATACACTAAAACATCATAAGAGCTCGTACTTAAAATGTACTAGTATATAAAAAATACAAGAAGTTTAAATCTGCCGCTTCATAGAAAATTCAAACCTTTGCTTTTTACTTTTTCTTATTAAATTTTTAAAACTAGAAACCATTAGCAACACCTTGTTGTCACAATAGGACAGAGTACAGTGGTAAGCATATTACCTGACACGTTGAGTGCTTCTTGTACCTCTTTCCATGCGTCGTCTCTCAATTTAGTTTTGTTGAAGCCGCTTACAGACTTGTCGTACAGTATAGGTCGTTTCTCTACTTCTTTGATCAAATCGACTTCGTTCATCTTTATAAAATAGTTTTACTGCTTTTTATCAGTTACTTTTGCTTGCACAACAATTTTTAGCGCGCCAAAAAGAGCTGAACAATTTTTTTTACTGAATAATTGTATGCAGTAATAATAAATATAGCAAACTAGTGCCTTTAAAAATATTCTATTTTTAAATTAACTATTTAATTTGTTTGGTTTTTATTTATTTTTTAATAAAATTAATTGCTCAACCTATTCATAAGCTGTATATGCGATATACGTTTGATTTATAATTTTATTTTTCGTTCCAATTTTGAAATCACTGGGGTTAATACAAATATCACGAGGGTGTGTTGTCGGGGAGTGAAAGCGGTACTGGGGTCGTGATGCGTCGCACGGTACGCGCGCGCCGTACGTATCGAGCGGCGCGGCAGTTCGACGCGTCCGGCGAATTTAGAACACATCATGACCACACCCTTATGTCTATAGAGTGAAGGTTCATAGTAAGTCATATTCTTATCATTATGATAAACCCTTATGTTATAAGTAAACTCAAATCCAATATAATGTATTTTCAGGTTTGGTTTATCGGAAAGTTCTTAGAACTGGCCACTTATAAACAATATAATAAAAAAATAATTCTAAAATTTGAAAATATAACTCTTTGCCAATATTACTGAGTATATATTTCATTCATTTGTCATTTGTTTTACGATTTGGCGGCAAATTGAAAATTGTCTGTGTCACGTCATCATGAATTTAACACGAGAAAATTTTCGTGCAATGATTTTTTATGACTTTCGATGTCATTTAAGTCAACAAGAAAGTTATGATAGACTACGATTGGCCTTTTACGATGAAGCCCCATCTCGTGCGACTGTTTACAACTGGTTTAATGAGTTTAAACGTGGTCGCACTAATCTCACTGATGATTTACGTGAGGGACGGCCTTCTACGGCGACGACTGAAGATAACATCTGTGTTGTGCGGCGTATGATAGAGACTGACAAAAGAGTGACCTATCAACAGATTCGGACAAGCTTAGGCATCGGTATGAGTCAAGTGCACAAAATCCTCCACGAACATTTAGCGGTCAGGAAGCTTTGCGCCCGGTGGATACCTCATAATTTGACTGAGGCTCAAAAACTCCATCGTGTGGATTGGTGTCGTAAAATGATTGAAAGATTTAACGGAGGAGACTCAAATGCTGTGTTCGACATACTAACAGGTGACGAAAGCTGGATTTACTGTTATGATCCTAAAACCAAAAGACAATCTGCTCAGTGGGTGTTTCCTTTCGAGGAGTTGCCAACTAAAGTGAAGAGAGATCGAAGTGCGGGAAAAAAAATGGTGGCCTCGTTCTTTGGAAGGATAGGTCATTTTGCAACAATTGTGTTAGAGGATAAAAAAACAGTTTCTGCAGAATGGTACACTACCAATTGTTTGCCACTTGTCTTGGAAAAAGTTCGAGAGAAACGACCTCGCAGTAGGATCCTCCTTCACCACGACAACGCCTCGTCGCACACCGCCAAGCGAACGATCGACTATTTGGCGACATCAAACGTTGAATTACTGGGTCACCCGCCGTATAGCCCCGACCTCGCGCCTTGTGATTTTTATTTATTTCCAAAAATTAAAGAAAAACTTAAAGGAAAGCGGTTTATGAATGCTGAAGAAGCGGTGGCTGCGTATCGCGATGCCATTGAAGAGACCCCTAAGGACGAGTGGGCAAAGTGCTTTTCCCAGTGGTTCCATCGCATGCAGCGGTGTATTGACGTGAATGGACAATATTTTGAAAAGATATAATAAAACTAATAACTGGCTAATGTAATCAGTTTTTGATTTTCTAAGAACTTTCAGTTTGACCCTCGTATACACCACATACCGACAACCTGAAATACCTAGGATTCCACATTGACCGACGTTTGACCTGGAAGAATCACATAAAGATAAAAAGGAAGGAAATTAACACAAAGTATCAAAGCTTATACTGACTGATGGGAAGGAACTCGACAACAGACTGATATTAATTCAGTTTTAAAACTGATCTGGACATATGGGATCCAAACATGGAGTGTGGCGAGCAAGGCGAATATACTATGTCTCCAACGAGTACAAAACGGCATACTGAGGATATTGTTAATGCTCCCTAAAACTGGTTCACGAAGAACGATTAAATCCATGCATATCTGAACATGCCAACAGTGGCCGCTGACATCGAATCATATCGAAAAAGACACAAGGATCGTCTACAGAATCACCCAAACCCTCTATATTGTTGGACCCATTGAACGTGGTGAAGAGGTTGAAAAGAGAGCACATATTTAATTAGTAGAATGCTGTGATGACCGCTTCTCTAAACCTATCATCTCCATTAACAAATTAGCTTATAGTCTTACTACCGATTGCAAATCGCAATATTATAACAAAAAAAAATAAGTAAAAAAAAAACAAAAAGTTATTACGAAGCAAAATCATGAAAACATAAACCAGAAATACTATATAAAAACAATAGTTTTTCTTTTGTCATGTTATTGAGCCATACTATGTTGTTTTACAGATTATATGATAATATCCAAGAGAACGATTTTGCGAAATAAGTTATCATGAAAGTGTATTCAGTGAAATGGGGTCGTAAAATACATAAATGGACTTTTCGGCGTTCTAATATCGTAATTGGTTTAAAACAGAAATTAGCACTTGAAATAACATTTATTCAAACACTTTTTCGAAAGCTTGTTTTTGTCAAAACAATAAATGTTACCGGAAACTAGATTGCATTGTCTTAATAAATTAAGAAGTAAAACTTCAAGAGTAACGTCAACTTGACAGTGCGTTGTCAAATCGACGTCAAACAAATCGAAGTTTACCTTCTCATGGAATATTTTTCTTTCGTATAATTTTGCTCGCCGGCTAAAAATAAAATTACACAGGTAGGGCAATTATTAAAATTTATATTTTAAGATCATAATGATTGTCAACCAATTAGTTAAGTTTGATCTCATAAACGGTACATAACAGACAAATACAAAGTTATTTTTTATACCTACTGTTTTATCAATCTTCTACTGTCGTTTTACACTAATTAAATACTATTATCTCAACTTTGTCTGCTTGATCAACTCGTATTTATATAAAATACATACTGAACTAAGTATAAACTCATATCTAAAGCTGTAATTATCTACCTACTTACATATATTTATTTTATTGCTGAGAAGTCAGAACAAAGGTAAACTTTTTATTTGATCGGAGTTCTATAGTTTTTGTCATTGCCCATAAACCTTTATATTTTGTTTTAGTTAGATTGTGTACTTGAAAGAACAGAATCATAAGAATTTATAAGAATAAAATGTCACAGGTAAGATTATTTCATGTTGATACAAATAAGTTAAAAATAAAATTCCTTTCATATACATGTTATCCGAATACTGTTACTGAATACGCATTCTTATTAATTAATTTATGGTTATAGATCTTTTACCTATAAATGTTTGTCACCTACAATTTGTTTCATAATTTCAGCTTGAAAACATAATTAACGCTTACAAAACCTTATCAAAAATACCATCAGTGTTAGGTGGCAAACTGATAAAAAATGGAAGTAAGATCAGCTCTCGTTGGTCTGTAAGGAACTTAGACAAGGGAAAGAACACTAAATTCCTATACAATTATGTACTTAACGACAGCTTTAATGTCATTGCAGAGAGTGAGTTTGGTATTGACATTAGTAATGAGTAAGTATTTTAATAATTGTTTTCCTCTTGAAGTAAACTGGTGATTCTACCTTGTATGCGTGAGCTTAGCACTTGTTTTTGTATCTATAACTATTTTATAGATATAAATTAGCTTATGACATACTGAGGACAAATTAAGCCAGAATAAGATCTTTACTGTGTTGGCCATTTCGCAAGCTTTCAACATGATTCTCTTTCACATACACAAACACAGTGCAATCACTAACTGTTGACTTACTTTTAGTTTATGTATAACAAATCAAGGTTTTGCCCATGACTGCCAATGTGGTTTACCTAATTTTCAAACATCTATTTAATGCTATTAGAGATAAAATTTTCTAAATTGTTTCATAGCAAACCTCTGTCATAAAAATAATTACAAAACAAACCGACCATTTACTTTCTAGATTACTATCATCTATATCACCTCAAGAGACATTCAAGGCTGTCATTCGTGAGGAGAAGGATGGTAAAGATGCTAAGAAGCAGTATCTTGAGGTTTGGAAGAAGAACAATCTGGTGCACAGTATTGATCTTACTGCTCTTGATATACATGGAGATGTGTATGCAGACGGTAAGTAATATTAGGATGTGTGTTATATTCCTCGGACCAGAATAAAATTTTACTTATCATGAACTTTTTATTTGTTTATTTCTATTTTTTTATTTAAATCATTAAATGAAAACTAAAGAAGTATATTATAAGTTTTATTATTTGCATGTATAAAGAATTAATATTCAGTATAAAAAGATACATTCATGATTTTCAGGGGAATTTGGTAGCTTAGACTGGTCACAAGACGAAAGTTCTATAGTTTATGTTGCTGAAAAAAAATTACCAAAAGTTGAATCATATGTTAAAAGAAAGGCTGATGATAAGCCTAAAATCAATGGCAGTGGGGAGGCAGCACCCAAGAAGGTAACTATAGTTAAGCAGTGGCAAAAGAGAGATAAAGGTCACTGATTTGATGATTAAGGTCATTTTAAATAATTTGTAATAATATGTTGTCTTATAAATCTGTGGCAGGGTGAAGAGTATTTATACCGTCAGGACTGGGGTGAGCAGCTAGTCGGCAAGTACTTGAGTGTCATTGTGGTGTGCAAGTTGCAAACTGAAACTTGCACAATACTCGAAGGGCTGCCTGATTCCTGGTGTCCAGGGCAGGTGAGTTCGTGAATTGACTGGTTGTATCATATTTATTAAAAATAAGTTGGAAAATTTCTCCTTAACCATCTATATGGAAGGCCTGAGCCGCTACAGTGAAGACGTAAAAGAGCTGACAACAAAGTCAGAAAACTATAAGGGGTGGACCATATCTAACGGGACCAGATGTCTGTTTCGAAAGGGACTGTCACGTTATTTGGTTGTCTGATGGCCCCCACACTAAAATGTCTCGTTTTTCGAAATGCCACGAAAATGTTGTCAGTTACACACTATCAGTTGTCTGCAAAATAAAGAAGTAAAGAAATCGGCCCCACTACATTAGCAGAATATTAAATGTGTTTGGATTTATTATAATATACCAAAAAAGATGCGTAGTAAGTCAAAAGAATTTCATGGTTTTCATTTCTGATGGAAAATAATAATGATAATAATTAATTTTGTTTACATTACAAATAATACAGCATAAATGCCGCATAAGCCGAATACCGAATATCAAACGAATATTCGGCACATCTCTACTAATAGCTAATGTATAACCGTTGTGTAGTTATACAATGCTTTGTCTTTTTCTCTCGAAGTTACATTGGAATGACTTGACCAGAGTAACTAAACAACGGTTATAAGTTTTTTATTAGTAAGGTTATAAAAAGAAAACAAGAAAAAGTTTTTATCACTGGATTATTATCGTTAGGTTCGTTTCTCACCGGACGGCCAGAGCGTGGTGGGCGTCGCGTGGCAGACGGAGCCGCGGCGACTCGGCCTCATGTTCTGTACGAACAGACCCAGCTGCATATTTACACTCACGCTAGATGGACACATGAGTCAGTTTTTAATTTATATACAATAGAATCCCGATTATCCGAACATCGACTAACCCTAAATTTTATTTATTTCTTTTTAATTGTGAACTTAAAACCGTTACAACGGCGCAACGAGACATGTTATGATTTACGACAAGTTTATTCCCGTCTTCGATGGTGTACTACTTTGTTTGTCTGTCTGGTAGTGTTAAAAATTATTAACACGTATTTTTTTGTTTTTTTTTTTAATTGCGTAATCGATAAATATATAGTTTAAATGTCGCTTGGCGTCACGCTTTAGTACATTTGCTACAAAACTGTGACGTAGCGAGTGTCCACTCCTGAACTTTGATGCCTATTATTTTTTCTATTATTTTACTGACGGACTAAATAGAATTTATTTTTTTTAACCCAGACGTCTTGCCTATTGGTCTCGAATTATAAACAAAAAATGGGTGGATGGTATTATAAGAGATTATGATTCAAAAACCTTCAAACATGGATGGTTTCGTCCTTTATCCAAACTTGACATTAAAAGGCTGAACAGACATTAATTGATAGAACCTGTCCTAATAGTTTCGAAGCAAATATTAAATTATGAGAATAAAGAATGATTTGAAATCTGTACTTCAAAAAAGTGTTTCACGGTGTAAAAAAACATTACTGTAAATTTACAGAAAAGGTTTCCGTCGAGGGTATGGCAGTACGCTCCCCGAGATTCTCTCCTAACGGTGATTTAATGTGGCTGCAGCGGAGTACTGGGGGTCCACATCACGCCTGTCATGCACTTGTCATGCTGCCTAACGGACAGGTAACATAGTTCACTTAAACTAAGTGTTCCACAAATTGCAGGTCTTAAACATGGGTTCCTTCGGTTGCAAAATTGTCAATAACCCATTCTCTCCCATGGACAGGAAACTGTCTAGTAAGACTTTATATGCTGTGCTGCTGTGTGTGTGGCTTTAATAAAAAATAAAAATATTAAACGACTTCGCGTACATTGTTCAGATTCCAAGACGATTAAAGCTTCAGTATTATGGAGTGTCTCTTATGAGAGTTGAAAAAAAAATTCTACATTGATCCGAATGGGAACTGATCTCGAGATCTCAGAGACGGCCATGAAATATCGACCATTCGCTGTTCATTACTGTCCAATAGACAGAACGTTTGTCCTTTCAGTTTTCATTACGTCCAATGGACCAGGAATGTCGACCACTTCATCTTCGTGCAGTCTAATCATTCATAAGTTAACGCCATCTACAGTTTAACCGAGGTAAATTTTACAACTGCGAATGAATGAATGAACGATGAAGTATTAGAGTTCAATGTTTTTCATACAAACATTAAAACATTTGTTCGTTCCTCCTCTTTCGGAAAGGTCGGTGAGGAAAGGAAAAGGTCGGTAATATACGTTTACAATTTTATACCAGAGGGAGGTGACGACCGTAGTGGGCGTGGTACAGGACGAGTTGAAGATAGTGGGCGGCGACAGTTTCTACGGCGTGTACTGTGCGGCGTTGCCAAACCGCTGTTTCAGCGCTGACGGCAAACGGATACTCTTATCTACACAGCAGCAGAACGAAGTGCGCAGTTACGTCGTCGATTTGGGTATGATTGTGTTTTTTTTTATATTAACAATTAGCTTTTGCCCGCGACTTCGTCCGTAAAGTTACTTTGAGCAGCATTTCTAACGACGTCTACGTCATAGTAGCTCCAATCTGACTACAGTCTATAGCTTTATGCATGCAAAGTCTCAGCCCGATCGGTTTAAAATTGACAAAGTTTCATACAAACTTTCATCCCCTATTTTATGCCCTTGGGGGTACAATTGATCAAAATCCTTTCTTAGCGGATGCCTACGTTGTAACATCTACGTGCATGCCAAATTTCAGCCCGATGGAATAATATGGTCTAATAATGATAACATCATAATTTAATAATAATGGAATATTAATAAATTATTATTAACTTATAGAGTGCATCCGATGTGGTGTCTAAAAGGTGCCAACTCGACATGTGCTGCAGTTAACTGCAGCGTCGCTTTTCAGTTGGCCCCCTTAGGTGGTGTGGTGACGCCCCGCTGGGCCAAAACAAAATAAAAAGAAAACAAAAACAGTGCTAATCATAAGTACCCAATTAATAAACATACAATACCACACACATAGTATCATAATATACACTTACATATACTAGTATCAAAAACAAAGAAATATATATAATATACCTCAATACGAACACACATCAATATACCATAAATATAAGTATACCTATCTGCCTTCACAAGGGCGAAATCTTTTTCACCAAAATTTAAATTTCTCCACTTCATTTAAGGGTGTCAAACATGTTATATTTGTACACAGGTGACTGAGTATTATTATGCCATAAGTTTATTTATATATGTCAGTATTTAAATCATTTAAGTCGATATGTATAACAATGAATTCCAATTAATACCAATAGAAATTAAAATATTATTTATTAATTATAGGAATGTAGTAATAATAGAGGAAAACAATTATGATTATTAATTCTGCTATGAATTACGATTTCTAATAGTAAAAATAATAATGCAACATTTAATAATTAATTTCATATGTTTGACTTCTGTTTATTGATTAAAATATTTTTTAGCTTCGATCTAAAGCTGTGCAAAGTATTTAAATCACGCATTGGTGGTGGTAGATCATTCCAACATTTTGTGGCACTGTATCTAAAACTACCCCTAAACGCTGCTGTCCTGTGGCAAGGCGTATGAAGAATGAAAGAGACTCCACGAACTCCACACCCACTACGACCAGTTTTCCACTCCAATTTTGAGTACAGATAATTTGGAATGCCACTTTTGATAATACCAAATAGTAGCTCAGCCAAGTGTAATTCCCTTCTATGAGTCATTTTTAATATATTATTTATTTAAATACGGAGTAATGTGATGTCGGGGTGGTATTTTAAAGCAAAAACGCGCACACGCATTTTGCACCCTCTGGATGACTTTTGCGGTTTTGGCATATAATCTCGGCCCATACACTACATCCAAGTAATTAAATTTTGATAACACTAAGCACTCCGACAAATGAACGATATTATTTTTTTATATTTTGAGAATTTGTCCAATGATCCAAATCGTTATATGTACGACACATTCTTACGATCGGGTTATAAAAAGACGTATTATTTTTGTAGACTTGGATTGAAAATGTGTTAGGGTAACGCGACTTATGCCTGGTATTAATGTGGACTGAAGAAAGTAACCCAGGCAAATCGATAAGCGAATGCACTATTTTATGTAAACAGAGGAGTTGATATCTATTGCGGCGAGCTTCCAACTGAATCATACCAAATTTAGTCAACCTATCACTATAGCTATTAAGTGACCGACCAAAATTTTTTATTTATTATTTATATATTTTTTTATACATCGTCGTTGCACTCACTCTAATGCATCCACGTGTACAGTATAATATGGTGACCAAATTGGACAACAATATTCCAGTACGCTTCTGATTAAACTAAAATAAAAGAACAACACACTAGTAGGACTCTTAAAATCTTTAGTTGTCCTGATTATAAATCCCAGAAGCCTATTAGCTCTCTTGGTTATGTGTAAGTAGTAGTAGTCGGTCACGGGATGGGTGACCAAAAAATTATTATCTCTAGCTACGCCGTACTTCGGAAGGCACGTTAAGCCGTTGGTCCCGGCTGCATTTGCAGTCGTTAATACCCTCCAATCCGCATTGGGCCAGCGTGGAGGGTCATGGCCCATCCTCCTTAACCATCCATAAGGAAGGCCTGAGCCCCTGCAGTGGGGACGTAAAAGGGCTGATGATGATGATGATGATGATGATGATGAGTAAGGACAAAAACTAAGTTCTTCGTCGAAAAGCTGTTAATAATGATGTGTTTGTTTTGTCCAAAGATGGCGGTCGTATAGTCGATATATCGAATAAATCCAAGCCCTGCTCGACGACAATATTGGACATTAAATCTGATGTAATACTGGCAACTTGCTCTAGTATGACCACTCCTGCGCAGGTAAGGTTATAATCAAATCACTAGCATTGACATGAAATTATTGTTAGATTAGACCAATTTTGCATTAGCTTAATAGCAAGCTATAATATTATAAAATGCTATAATATTATAAAGTTGATGATTATTTTAAGGATCGCAATGCATGGAATTGATAGCCTTCGCTTTGTTCTATAAAGACTAATTATATGTTCAACCTATGTCCTACAGACTTTGAAAGTTGTATTTATTATTGTGATAATACATATTATTTTGGTAATGACATGATATATGTAAATGTCATTACTTATGATAAAAGCTGGTAAGTTTCTTTCACTTGTTCTTTTTGTCAGCTAAAAGACGTCCTGAACAAGTGGTAGGGAAAAAAAAATTTTTTTGGACGATTCAAAAGTGCTTGCAATAGCCTACTTGAATAAAGATATTTTCATTTCATTCCGCTATACTGAAAAATGTTTTTAATGAAATGAAAAAAGCTTTAAAAATCAATTTTGTAACAAGCGCTTGAAAAATTCGTCAGTCCTCTTAGGTCCTGGGTAACTCAGTGGTAACAGCAGTCGCTTGCATTGTGAAAGGTCAAGGGACAAAGTGGAGTTTTTAAGGATTTTTCATTAAGAATATAAAATTATTGTTCAATATGAGACCCTATATTGTAAACGTTTAAAGCAAACGATTTTCTATACCAAGTTGAAAAACACATTCTTGTTATTTTAACTGGCATATAGTTCCAACTTTACACTTGACAATCTGAGGAATCACACAAAAGAAAAAAAAAAGGTTCCAGGTCAATTTACACTTAAAAAGCATTTTCGTATATGTATTGCATGTATATATGCTAATGCTTATAGTTACGATTTTATGTACGGTTTTAAATCTTCACCGCCTACTAGTGTTCTGTACAATCTTACTGGTTGACTGGGAGAGAATGCCTCTATGGCATTAAGTCCGCCGTTTGTCCTTAGTTAGGCAATAAAGAATTAATAATTAAAAATAAATTTCTGTTATATTCATTGCTAGTAAAATATATAATGTATGTGTACCTTATCATTCATTCAGTTACACGTAGCACGTCTGCCCTTGCCCGGTGACGAGTCATCAATAAGATGGGTGGCCGTTAGCTCTCTCCCGTCTCTGCCAGGTGCTATACACGCGAGCCGAGTGGAATATATGCATCTCACTCACACCGACCAAGTGTCAGATGTCAGTAAGTATTGCCGGCGCTATATGCGCGAGTCGACTGGAATATATCACTCACACCGTAAAAATTTAAAATTTGCTTCCTTCTCACTCCGGCTTATACTTGAAATTAAAAAAAAATTGTTTAATTTTTAAACATTGAAAACTACGAGGAAGTGTTAAAAAAAACCATTAGTTCCCGAAATCAAACTAGATGTCGCTACGGTACTTTCTTGATTTCTCCATGACAGTCCTTCCGGGTTTCTTGCATATCGACGCTGGAAAGCAAACACGTAGTAACCCGCAAATGCAAAATGAATATTTGAAGTGGATAATCTTTATATTTTTCCAAAATAAATATCTTATTTCGATATAAGTTGACTAAGGAACACCTTATTTATTACCATAGACGTTTATAGTAATTCTTTATCGAAAAAAATAAAAGCTTTTCTGCTCTGAAGAGCAATTTTGGTTTTGCGGGTTACTACGTGTTTGCTTTCCAGCGTCGATATATAAAAGTTAATTAGTTTTCAAAACTTAACAAACAACTCATATACTTGTACTTTTTCGTATTTGTATTGATATCTAAGTATCGAACTTTACAAATTTCAATTTTTTAAATGTTAGTTATAGGGAACGTTTCCTGCAAAAACCAACTTTTGCTAGAGCCGCAATCTAGTGGAGGTGCTTTTTGGTGCTTTTTTCTTAAATTCTTCCTCATTTTTTATCTTTAGATTACAGAAAATCCTACGAGAATATTTTTTTGATCTTTCCACATAATATTACATAAATTTTTTTGCTAAATTATAGAGCATTTAAAAATGCAATAACTGCGAGTCTTATGTAATTCTGTTATGTAGCGCGCGCACATGTATGTATATGCATATATGTATTTATGTATGTATGTATATGTTTGTGTATATATAAAGTTATAAAACAAGCATACCAAATGATATTGTAACAGTTACGGGCGGATACCTTTGTATTTATATATAAATGAAACCTGTTATTGGCCTTACTTTGTAATTATGTCTATGTATAAACCACAATTTAGAACCTTTGTAACGCTGTTGGTTTCAATAAATAAATAAGATTATCTGGAAATATTACAAATTGCTAAATCTATTGTTTGTTGTACAGACAGTTTCTCCGCGATCCTAATGCTACCTAAGGTGGAGGGCAAAGCTCCCCTACTAGTGTGGCCGCACGGAGGCCCACACTCGGGTTTCGTCAACTCGTTCTCTCTCGAGGCTGCGTTATTTGCGATGTTAGGTAAGTATCGGTGAGGCATTAGCTTAAAGCGACATTACCCATACAAATTTCACATTCATTAGAGTTAAAGGCGTCATTAAACCTTAATGGACGTTTGTACGATATTTAGCATTTCGATTTCGTTTATTTTCGATCGAAATACATCACCGAATCTCCGAAACACTTTCTATATAATCATGGTCAATTTTAACCTAAAAATTTACTATATTATGGCGGCGCTTATAACTGTAAATTGTAAACTCAATTTGAGAGCATGTTATAGTGTACTTATTGTTGGCTGTCCTAATAAATAAAATAAAAATAAAAAATATATAAATAATCAAAACTTATAAAAAAAATCAAACGATTTTAACCTTAAATTATTGGTTAAATAATCAAAACTTATAAAAAAAAATCAAAACGATTTTAACTTAAAATTAATTATTGGTTTGTGGTAATCTGATGTGCTTCATGTGTACTATTGAAATAAGTAAACATTCACAATGTTTCTTAGTTTATTTTCTCATTTTTACCTTTTTTTGCAATACAATTTTAAAATGTATCGGATTTCTTCATTCATATAGTTAGTTTTTCCGAGCTAGTTCACACGCATTGTTCTGCCCGTGCGTTTTTGTAGTATATCGCAATAAGTACTACAAATTTTATACTTAGAACGTTTCTATATATATAAAATATAAGATATGCACGAATACGGCTTGTTTACGGGGTCTAAGCTTTCAAATTATAACAAACAATAGGATGTACCTATTTTTTGTTATATAATTAGATTTTTTTGATTTGTTAAAAGGGATGATGACTGGACAAAAAAAAATCTTTAGTTCGTCAGTCAGATAATATAATAATATTAGATACGTATTTTTTTTGCTTCAGTTTAACAAGAAAAAGCTTAGATAAATAGGCATTAAAGTTGAGGTGTGGGGGCTCGCTACGCCACAACTATGTAGAAAATGTATCGCCGTAATTTATTGATTTTATTAAAAATAGAAATAATATGTACTTAATATTCTTTAACAATCTACCCAAGTAAAAACTTAATTAATATTCCTATTATATAACAAATAATAGATGACAATTGTACCCTTACTACGAAAGCTGTTAAGTGCGAATCGACACATTCTATTCGTGAAAAAATCAAGTACAAATGATAATTTTTCTGCCCGAAGGTGGACGTTAATAGTTAAAATCTGTGTACAAAATGTTTGTTTAATGTTGTTCAAATAAATATATTTTATATGAGAAATCTTAGTTCCTTGTACGAAAATTAGGGTTTATTAAAAAAAAATATCTAAAAAAATATGATTTAGAAACTCGATTCGTATGCGATGGTTTTCATATTAAGTGCTCTGTAGCGTTATATTAGTAGCTTTTCAAATTACTGAAATCAACCGATTTTCTGATTCACCAAGCTGAAAATGTTATTTGTCCAAGTTTTAAAGTAATAATAATAGTTTATTTTCTGAACACAACTTTGACTTCAATAATGTGCTTAGTAATCATAAACATAGTTTGTAGGACACTGACAGCTTCATTAGGCAATTGATTTATATGTATCGTTTATGATTGTGCCTAGTGGAATATTCGTAATGCAACTCCTCTGTAATTGGATAAAATTGTCCTGTCTAGCGTCAAGTCCGCCTATGTATGTTCATTCAGAATTAAATAAAAAAATAAAAGAAAAGCAAATACCCTGGACTGTACATTGTAAAAATAATTAGATATTCAACCAATTTGATCTTCCATTTTGTATGATCAGCACATGATTAATATTTTGCATTATTTTTTTTCTTTTTAGTTAAAAATATTTCTATCAGAAATGTAATTATCAAAAAGTTTTGTTATGGTTATGATAAAACATTGAAAAGGTCAAACAATACGAAACGAAAAAAATTGCAGGTATTGCCACTCTACAAATAAATTACCGTGGTTCTACGGGCGCCGGTCAATCGTCCGTCTCTTTCTTACCTAAGCGGGTAGGCGATGCTGACGTGAAAGATTGTAAATACGCGACAGAGGAGGCCTTGAATAAATACCCGTTGGATAGGAACAGGGTTACATTGACTGGAGGCTCTCATGGAGGTTTCCTGGTCACCCATCTGAGTGGACAGTACCCGGATCTGTATAAGGCTGTGGTGACGAGGAATCCTGTCACAGATGTCGCGAGTATGTACAATTCTACGGATATTGCGGATTGGTGAGTGTTAATATTACTTGCGAGTTGCTCAAACGTCCATTATAATTGACATTAGTTTTAAGCGACATTACCGATACAAATATTCAAATATAGAACCTCGATTAAAGCTTAAAGCAGCCATTAAACGTTAGTGGACGTTTGTGCAACTGGGCTGAAAAAAGTTTTTTCATTTTTTTTATTAGAAAAGGTTTTGTTTCTCATGGGTTTTATAATGGCACTTGGTAGTTAATATGTTGTTTTCCTGCGACTTCGTCCGCGTGAGTTATATAACCTATAGTGACTTTTCAAAATTGGATCAAAATTTCTGGAGATTACCCTCAACAAGCAAAGAAACATTCCGTTATGAGACACGTCATACCCGTAGATTATTGCGTTTTAATACAGCGTAAATTGTAATGTGGTAGCGTAACATTATAATACAACCACAAAAGGCGCGAAGAAATCAAAAATAGTTATCTCCCTATCAGAATCTTCAGAATACCTCTTGTTAGAACGAGACGAACATACTTGCACAGCTTTACGTGTCAACTGCTGCATCCTCATAGAACACGATGCACGAAAAAATTGCCGCATTCATTAATGTTTTATTATTTTTATTAAAATAAAAAAGAGTAAGTACAGTACTTGCGCATGAGATAATATCTTTTTTCTCATTGTCAATGTTTAATTTGTGCATTGTTTAAACTGTGGGAGAGCCACGCTTCGGCATGAATGGGCCGGCTCGACCGGAGTGATACCACGGCCTCACAGAAAACCGACGTGAAGCAACGCTTGCGTTGTGTTTCGTCGTGTGAGTGAGGGTACCGGAGGCCCAACCCCTCCCTATTCCCTTCCGTCTACCCCTCAACCCTTCCCTCCCTATGATCATATTCGTCCTTCCAAGGCCGGCAGCGCGCTTGTAGCCCCTCTGGTGTTGCAGGTGTCCATGGGCGACGGTAATCACTTACCATCTGGTGATACGTCTGCTCGTCTGCCCCCTATCCCATAAAAAAATGCAGGAAGGCATTTTTTCTACATCTTTTCACAGAAAATTACGAGTGAAAATGGCATTACCCACAACGTTTACTTTAACGTGATTAAAGTGAAACTGTGTGCGGATAACCGATCTAAACTTTTTAATACATCATTGCATTGCGTACGATCGGAATTAATGTATAAGCCGATATACAAAAAGAAGCCGGATAGAATTTATGAGTACAATGTTTTGCAAAAAAATATGACCGGAACTATAATCTAACATCTTGGTTTATAAACTTTAAAAGTAATTTAAGCGTTTTATATTCATATAAATACCTTAAAAGAATGAATAATACTCTAAGCATTCGATAAATCGTTAGGGCCTTTTTAAAATAACTTTTCCTGAACTTCATTTTTTT
Source organism: Diatraea saccharalis (assembly GCA_918026875.4). NCBI lineage: Eukaryota > Metazoa > Arthropoda > Insecta > Lepidoptera > Crambidae > Diatraea > Diatraea saccharalis. Next base: position 16,192,527 of record OU893346.1, read on the forward strand.
CTTTTTTTTTCCATTGATGAATCAGAAAGTCGGCAATTGATTTTTCTTGCAAATTATGAGAAAGATCCTCGCGAATATTGTTTACTTACAAACATCAGTTGAATATAACAAAATGTGTTCAGGTCTCGCATCAGTCAGAGTAAATTACCGCGGTTCCATTGGTAACGGGGACGCGAGCGTGCACTCATTACTCGGCCACGTGGGCACCTACGACGTCGACGATTGCCTTCTCGCTCTCACCACCCTTTTAGACACAGACGACACCATTTTCGACGAAAGTAACTTGGTGTTATACGGAGGGAGTTATGGTGGACTTGTGACGTCATGTTTGGCCGGTTTACATCCTGAGATGTTCAGAGCGATGGTGTTGAGAAATCCTCTCATAGACCTGGCTACTAAGGGCCAGGCTGCCGATAATTCAGATGGGTGATTTATTTTTTGTTTGTTTTCGTTAGTGTTTGGCGTTTGTGAGCCCTTATTATTAAGAAAATAACGCCTATATGGTGAGGCGATTATTTAATGCGGTTAAATTTAAATGTATCTTTAAATTTTGTTATTTAATTTTTTTTACTGTCAACTAGGGCGAATTTACCCCTAAATTTTTAATATGCTACAGTTAGATGGTAAATTAATAATTTTCCCCGATCGTCTATTACACATTTAAGGTGGAATTTGGGAGACTTGTAATGAATATTATACTATAATAGTATTATTATTGCAATAGAATACTAGGTGGTCCAAATCTGCAGAAAATTTGTTTTGTATATACAGAAGCAATCTCCAATGATCAACCGAATTGCAGATTAATAAACAACAAACACAACCGAGCCTTTGACCTTGACAGATTGGTGTTATTGCCATGTGACTTCAGAAAAATTTAAGTTTTTTTTTTTATAAATTCAAATTAAATTAATTAGTTATGATTAAGCAACTAAAGTGTTTCGTTCTGCTAATGTAAGAGTATTATGGAAATTCAATAGTACTTTAACTTCAACAATTTATGTTCTTGTCACTAGATTAAAATAATAAATTCTTATATCTGTCACTATTGATTTGTGAGGAAGTATAAGGTGTAATATTATTATATGCCAGGACTTCGTGGGGTGGATTAATTAAGTATACTGACCAACTTTTACCATGGGAGCAACATTAAATTCACCAAAAAAATAACCAGCTGTTTTATACTGTTGGTGATTGTAAGTGTTACAATTTTGTATCAAACAGCTGATTATTTTTTCGTGAATTCAGTGTTGCCACCTTATTAAAAGTTGGTCAACCTACTTAACTCGTCCATATAATACATTACACCTATATCGTACAATGGTAAAATGCAACTGATCGAGATTCTATTAGGATGCAATTATTTCGTAAAAATTTGCAGAACATCGACTTTCATTAGTTGTTAGTCCCCTCCCTTCACCCCGAATGCTTTATACCGACCGGTGACCGTCTTAATTTTCTGGCAGGTGTGCAGTAGAAGCTGGCTTCGAATTCACCGAGAAGGGTCCGGTGACTGAGGAGCATTTGTTGTCTATGAGACGATGTTCACCTCTAGCACACGTGCATAAAGTGCGTGCACCCACGTGCCTAATGTTAGGCAGCGGCGATAAGAGGGTGCCGCAGTTCCAAGGGCTAGAGTACGCCAGGAGATTGAAGGCCAACGGGGTGGCAACCAGGTGAGGTCGATGTAGAGGGGATTTGCTTTAGAATTATCTATATTGATTGTACGCGGCGAGTAGCACGTTGGCGTAGTGGATAAGCGCCGCGGCCCGCGATCGTTGTCGTTAAGCAACTTTCGCAAGGGTCGGTCACGGGATGGGTGACCAAAAAAAATTCTCTAGCTACTCCGTACTTCAGAAGGCACGTTAAGCCGTTGATGCCGGCTGCATTTGTAGTCGTTAATACCCGCACAATCCGCATTGGGCCTCTTTAACCATCCATAAGGAAGGCCTGAGCCCCTGCAGTGGGGACGAAATAAAGAGCTGATGATAATTATGATGATTATTGGCGACTGTCTGGCAAACCACCATCCTTTTTTTTAAGTTTTATATTTTTACAATTTGCTTTTTTTCCTTTTGCTGTTTGTGTTTTTGTTTTGGTCACGATTTTTAATTGGGATGACGACTGAGTATAAAAAAATAAATTCTATTTAGTCAGTTAGATAATAGAAAAATATTAGATACGTGTTTTTTTTACTTTAATTTAACAAGAAATATCTTAGATAACAGGCATTAAAGTTGGGGAGTGGGCGCTCGCTACGTCACAGTTTGTTGAAAATGTACAAAAGCGTGACGTCATGCGACATTTTAAGTCAATGTATCGCCGCAATTTAATGATTACGAAAAAAAATACGTATTTAATATTTTTCAACAATCTACCTGTAAGACAAAAAAAAATTTAGTCGTATCCCTATTGTGCATTCCTTTAATATCATTTGATGTGATTTATTATTACATGAGTAGCTCGGTGGCGTAGTGGATAAGCGCTGCGGCCCGCGATCGTTGTCGTTAAGCAACTTTTGCAAAGGTCGGTCACGGTATGGGTGACCAAAAAATTATTATCTCGAATTACTTCGTGCTTCAGAAGGCACGTTAAGCTGTTGGTCCCGCCTGCATTTGCCGTTGTTAATATCCTCCTGTCCGCATTGGGCCAGCGTGGAGGGTCATGGCCCATCCTCCTTAACCATCCATAAGGAAGGCCTGAGCCCCTGCTGTGGGGACGTAAAAGGGCTGATGATGATTATTACACAGTTTATCATATATCTTTTAGTTTCTTATCATACAGTCCTTATTTCCACTAGCTATCACTAATATTATTAAGTGGTTTCTAACTTTGTTAGTTTTTAGGGTCTAATCTTCGAAAATGTTTATTTTCATGTTCATACATTATACATACAATGTTCATACATTCTTTGACTTACAGGATTTTAAGTTAATACGCGGGTGACACAGGCTATCATTTACACGAGCGAAGTCGCGGAAAATCAGATAGTAATCGATATTAGATAAAACCCAAAAACTATACTTGTGTAAGATGTATTTTTATAGCTACCTGAAAACGCTCTTTGGAGAGCTTCCATAACATGAAACGCATATACAGATCTGAAACGCATCAATCTGGGAAAAAAATTACAGTCAGCAAAAAATAGAAACTCACTAGAAAAAGAAGATTAATAAGTGCAACGTACTATAATGTGGATTGGCGGGTGTTATCGAATGTAGTTACATCCAGTACCTATAGCTTAACGTGCTTTCTAAATTACAGGAGCTCAAAATAGTTAATTTTTGATCACCCGTCTGAATGCTGGCCTTTGTAAAAGTTTAACATCCGTAATAACCAGTGGTCGGAATTAGGTAGAGTTATTCATGTACTTACACTGATTTCATACAGCGAAAGAATAAAGTGGATATGCCTCAAATCCCGAGATTAATTTTAAACAGCAGAAAAAATCCCGTGATTTTTTAAATAAAAAGTTATTTACTTTTACACAATTTAAACTACTGCACGCACGACGTTGCCAAACTTACATCAATGACATCGGATGTCCAAAGATGTCCAAGATTGTCCATTAGAAATCCCGGGAAGGTCCACATTAATATCAACATTTCGATGCAAATACATAAATAACTCTACCTAATTCCGACCTCTGGTAATAACATAACAAACGTGCTAACTATAAAATGGACCTAATAATCAAACAAATTAATTTATTTCAGAATTTACATGTATGACGATAACCACTCGTTGTCGTCATTACCAGCTGAAATGGACAACCTGATAAACGGCGCCAATTGGATATTGGAACACTTGCAGTCTTGAGGGAGACGTTACTGAACCTATGCCAAATGATTTTATGTCCAATCTTAATGTGATAAGAGTGTATTACGCCATTTTGGCGCGTGTGGCAAAATATATTTTTCTTTTTTTTTTGTCTCTAAGTTAATAATAGTTGTAAGTTAAAACAAAATGTACTTACTTGATAAGGATTGTTATTTTTATATGTTTTAATAAAGACCTATCACTTTATAAGTGTTTTTCATTAACTGGTTCGACTCACTGTCACTGTACATTTCACTCTCATGAGTGTAGTGTAGGATTTTTTACCTTTGTACTAGTATTTTTTGGTGCCGCTTTTGGTACCAGTGAAGACATGATGCCTTAGTATAGCACAACTCTTACTGACACCTATCTTGTGGAAAACTATAACTGGTTCATCAGACGGTTAGTGTATATTTTATGTTAGCGCGTTAAGAATATGTATGGAGATTTGTAGTTCTTGAGAGTTACCGCAAGGGGCGCTGTGCCGGTTTTAATACTAAAATCTTAACGCTCTCACTAGCGAAAGTTAACGTTGAGATCTACAACGTTAATTTTAAGTAGGTACATCTAAAAAAATAAGTGCCTTTTCTATCGCTTACACCATTATACACTTAGCAAATATGTGCCGTAAAAAATAAAAATATTTTTTTGTGTCCCAAATACTGATTCAATCTCAATGAAAAGTACTTAAAAATCCGCTTTGTCCATGGCACTGTGACATGGGACACCCATGCCCTTTCGCAATCCAAACTGTTCTAACCACTGAGCTACCCAGGACCTAACGGGACTGATGAATTTTTATAATTTTTTTTTTTAATTTTTCCAAAAGCACTAAGCATACTGACACTATTTTTTTATCCAGAAAGTAATAAGCTACTAATTACTTATAATGAAAGAAGCTGATCAGTGACGAATGGGCGTATTTAATATCGTGCCATATGGTGAAACCGTACCCTAGCAAGTGGCTCTGTAAAACAATAAAATTATATGGCTCCTGTCTGCTGATTGCCTACAGGTGGCGGCCATAATGAGTGTAGCGTACTAGTTATTTCAATGGGGCGAGTGACAGGGCCGTAATCTGTTATAAAATGGGCGCACATGGGCTTGTTTCGACAATTGTTTTTTTTTAATTTAAATTAAATTGGGTATTAATTTAATATTAGGCAATATTATATTTATTGCTCTGATTATTTTTATTGTCCTTTTACGTTGTTATTTATATGATTTGCTCAGCTTTTGTCGAAATAAATCATTCTTCTATCCTATCTGAAACGAAGGTAACACAGACCCGAGACAATATAGAAAAGTTAATTTTCTACATCGTCACCAGGAATCGAACCCGGATATGACGGCGATTCCTTCTTGAAAAACAGTGCTGTAGTGCTGTAAAACTTAACATTTAATTTCGACTTAAAGTAAAAGATACGATATTGTTAACTTCGACAGCATAAATGTGTGGTCTAAGTAATTTGTTGTTTGGAAGAATGCTTGAAATAAAAAAAAGAATGAGGAAGAAATCGTTGGACATAATCGAGGCTATTAATGTCTTCTTTGCTTCCCAACACAGGCTTTCCCAATAATTGGTATCGAATTAATTTGAGATAGGGAGTTTTTCGAAAGTTCTTAGAAAATCAAAAACTGATTACATTAGCCAGTTATTAGTTTTATTATATCTTTTCAAAATATTGTCCATTCACGTCAATACACCGCTGCATGCGATGGAACCACTGGGAAAAGCACTTTGCCCACTCGTCCTTAGGGGTCTCTTCAATGGCATCGCGATACGCAGCCACCGCTTCTTCAGCATTCATAAACCGCTTTCCTTTAAGTTTTTCTTTAATTTTTGGAAATAAATAAAAATCACAAGGCGCGAGGTCGGGGCTATACGGCGGGTGACCCAGTAATTCAACGTTTGATGTCGCCAAATAGTCGATCGTTCGCTTGGCGGTGTGCGACGAGGCGTTGTCGTGGTGAAGGAGGATCCTACTGCGAGGTCGTTTCTCTCGAACTTTTTCCAAGACAAGTGGCAAACAATTGGTAGTGTACCATTCTGCAGAAACTGTTTTTTGATCCTCTAACACAATTGTTGCAAAATGACCTATCCTTCCAAAGAACGAGGCCACCATTTTTTTTCCCGCACTTCGATCTCTCTTCACTTTAGTTGGCAACTCCTCGAAAGGAAACACCCACTGAGCAGATTGTCTTTTGGTTTTAGGATCATAACAGTAAATCCAGCTTTCGTCACCTGTTAGTATGTCGAACACAGCATTTGAGTCACCTCCGTTAAATCTTTCAATCATTTTACGACACCAATCCACACGATGGAGTTTTTGAGCCTCAGTCAAATTATGAGGTATCCACCGGGCGCAAAGCTTCCTGACCGCTAAATGTTCGTGGAGGATTTTGTGCACTTGACTCATACCGATGCCTAAGCTTGTCCGAATCTGTTGATAGGTCACTCTTTTGTCAGTCTCTATCATACGCCGCACAACACAGATGTTATCTTCAGTCGTCGCCGTAGAAGGCCGTCCCTCACGTAAATCATCAGTGAGATTAGTGCGACCACGTTTAAACTCATTAAACCAGTTGTAAACAGTCGCACGAGATGGGGCTTCATCGTGAAAGGCCAATCGTAGTCTATCATAACTTTCTTGTTGACTTAAATGACATCGAAAGTCATAAAAAATCATTGCACGAAAATTTTCTCGTGTTAAATTCATGATGACGTGACACAGACAATTTTCAATTTGCCGCCAAATCGTAAAACAAATGACAAATGAATGAAATATATACTCAGTAATATTGGCAAAGAGTTATATTTTCAAATTTTAGAATTATTTTTTTATTATATTGTTTATAAGTGGCCAGTTCTAAGAACTTTCAGTTTGACCCTCGTCGGGTTTCATTCCATTTTCTAAGTACCTATCAATCGCCCAGTTGCAAAAACGTTCATTAATGTTAATGATAGCTTTATACTCTAATGAATGTTCTAAATGAAAATTTGCATCATTAATTTCTCTTTAAACTAATTACAATTTAGAAATATTACAATTTTGCGTCTAGTTATTTTAATTTATTAAATATCGTAGGTACAAAAAATATTGTTTATAATAGTCTATTTTTCGAAACAATTGATAGAAGAAAAAAGACTTAATCATTAAGTTCACCATAAATAAATAAATAAATAAAACTGATTAACTAGATCGCGAACATTGTTAATTCCGGCGATCTTCCTCAGTAGCCAAATGGTGCTGCTTATTCAGACAAACACAAAAATACATTTATTGCATTTTAATATGCTAACACATTGTGGTTTTAATGAAATGCAATTGTGACTACATAGAAGTACAGTGGACAAAATATAGACGTCGGTTTTAGTTTGTGAAAAACCGCTAATACCAATTTTAGAATAGTTATAAACTATGAGTTGGTATTTAAAAATTTACAAAACGCTATTGATTCTACTCTCATGAAAATTAGATGTGATCTTATGTTTTGAAAACGAAAATCATCAAAACGGATCCATAATTGAGAAGTGTCGTGGAAGATACAAACAAAAAATCTGTCGAACTTTCACAAGTATTAAAAACTAGCTAGACAGTTTAGCTGTATTCCTGCTATTTCACTCGCGTAAATTACTTATAGCCTCTCCCTATAGATGAAAGAATTTTCATGTCATGTTAGTCAGAAACTTTACCTCTTCATAATATTAGAAATTCAACTTATCAATATGTCTAGCAACATCCATTTATCTACTCAATACGGTTTTTTATCGGGCACACGTTCCATGTGCGCGTTACGCACCCCCATGCTTTCACTATAATGCAAGGTGCTGGTGGTGTAGCGTAACGAGCCGCATGCCGTGCCAGTCGCGGTTCGGTTCCCGACTCGAGCTCCCTCCCGCAATATTGTACCGTACACAACGCTTATTGCGTTGTTGCACGTGTCCCATGTATACATATAAAATTGCTGTTCTGAGGTAAGACTAAAACTCGAATAATGATAGGACGAACTCCGTATCCCGAGTGGTTCGCACGCCGGTTTCAAAGTATCATAGCCATATCTTAGGTTTCGGGTTCGATTTCCAATCGGGTTAATGGAAAGGGGAAAAGGGGAAAATTAAGTTTAGAATTGTCTCGAGTCTGGGTGTCGTGATAGCTTCGTTTTCTCATTTACACCATGATACGACGGTTTTAGCTACTCATTTATGTATCTACGGAATAAAGGAATAACTATGTATTTTCGGTTTTCTAAAAATAAAATTTTAAGGAGCCGTGTTTCATACGTCAGAATTAGAACAACTTTTCAAGTACGTTAAATAGATATATAGATATATAGATTTGTAGTTAGAACAAAAATGCAAACCTAAAATGGATGAAATAATATTTTCACATTATTTGCTGAAATATTTGTAATAATATTAGTAAGATTTGAGAATTTTTTAAGATTTTTTTTATCCATCCTTAATTGCTTATTTTTAATCACTGTAATATAAGTAATAGGCGTTGAAGAGAAAATAGATAAAACCGAAATTCAAAAATATTTTGTATCAAACTTTGAACTTCAAACCAATGAGCGTCTTAATTATAATTAATAATCAAGAAAAATTAAATGAGAAACATATGGTGTACAAAATCTGATCTCTATTCGCATAGGTCAAATGTACAGGTGAACACAAAACTAGTTAAATAATAAATTAATTCTACAAGGAATTGCTGTGAAAACATTAGGGTTGGATTTGAACTGGAAGTGGGAAAGCGTGATTTATTACATTGAACATAGGGAAGTATTTTGTTCCACCCTAAACTACTCGTTTGGCGGTCAAAGCACAACAACCTTTGAAAGGCAGAAGTGAAAAATACGGTAGAAGTATGTACATGATGATTGTTAAATTGAGGAGGTTATCGACTCTTGAGCTCAATATTGTTTATTTGGGTCCTTCAAGCTAAATGCGGTCAACACTCTAAGGTATTCGCTTTATGCGGGGTCATTTCAAGGGGATTTTCATCACATTCGTTGTTATTAAACATTTGCTTTGTAATTTACATATTATAATAATTATGATTATGATAATCTGAAAATAAATTTCAATTTATTTATGAAACAGAAGACAAATGGGTGGGATTAGATTTTCTTTTGACTATTCAAGTTAGTCTGATATTCCTCTACTAGTCTCCACTAATATTTTGTTAGTAAGATTTTATACATCAATGTGCTGAAAATTTTCTAGACTTTCAAAAAGTGTAACTGACGCCAACCCCTTAGCGTTATGTTAGTTTTGCTGTCATTATTGAGTCCAAGGTAAACATAGGGTAGCTACGAAAACAATTCGTAGGCGACAGGTTAGAGTGCGCCTTTGAACGAAACCTAGTGAAGGGCATCGTTTGTTCCGTTCAAATAGATTTCAATTACATTATGGACGCTTTTACACGAAAAGAAATCGTGCATCAAAAGTTATTTTCATTAATGTAAGTGTAGTGAAGACGCATAAGTACCCGCAGCGTCAGAACAGACGTCTTCCGATAAGTCTGCTGGAGAGATAACCGTGACTAATTGTCCGGAGCTATCGTCGATGCGGGACGCGACTTCTTGCGGGCGGAAAAATATCGATCGGGTGGCACACACCTGTTCGGAACAATGGGGCCCGCGCACCTGCCCATAACCGCTCGCGCCGCCACCACAGTCGCACATACGTACGGCGCCACACTGCCACCGGTTCGATCGTAGGGAGCGGGGGGCGAGTTGACCGCCGCGACGTCATACCGGCTCCGCGCCGTCGCCGATCGATCTTCGTCCATCTTGGATGACCATATCGCTGGTCCACCACACATCTTCACCATCAGGTAACCAGTCAAAAATACTTTACACCCACACCGACCATCAATTGCGACGACATCAATCAAAAGTTATTAATCATAATTGCAGAATTTATTAGAAACATAATATAAATTGCCAAATCATCGATAGCAATGACTCATCGTTTTCTTTGTCACGTTTTTCAAGGATTACGAGCGATGTAGCAAGCCAGGATGCATATAACATCGGGTCTTTCGCCGGCGTCCGGTGAGATGCTGGATACTTCTGCCATCGACTTCTACGGAGATGCAGGAGATCAGTGCGGCGTCACGTACTTCGCGGTCGACCATACCGTACCAGAATCATCGCACACCGTTGAAATCGAATATGTATACGAGCAACCGGAGATTTACACTCGAAATGATACCGCTATGGACACTAGTATATTACCAGAGGACACATCAACCACGAAACAAGTATCCGAAGACCATGATAGAATAGATAAAAAAATTAAAACTAAACAGAAACCGGAAAAGAATCCTGTCGAAGACAACGAGACAGATTTGACTAATTTAACATGGCTTCAAAATATAACGAACATAATGTCAGTACCTCAGTTTCCTATATTACCGATGTCACCAAATCCACCGGTAAAAGTGCCGCCACAGAATACGAGACTCCAGAAGTTTAACCAAACTATCGCGAAGTGCCAGAAGGACTTCACCGAAAATAAAGAAGAGTACCTGACAAACAGTGAGAAGAAACCACCATACTCCTACAGCACGCTCATTTGCATGGCGATGAGATACAACAACGATAAGATGACTCTTTCTGCGATATATTCCTGGATAAGGGACAATTTCAAGTACTACAGAAACGCTGATCCCACCTGGCAGGTGAGTGTTGTTATCTTAATAATCATTCGGTAGGGAGAAAGCCCTCATGCTCGTTTCGATAATCAACTTAAATCTGCTTATAGTAGATTAGATAAGATTATGCTTAATTGGAAACGGTTGAATAGGAAATAAATCTATTTGATGGGAGATATCAGAATATGAATATATTATATATTTATTGCTGATTGTTTGAAATTTAATATAATTGATTGACGATTGCCGGTAGTCACCAAGTTAGCGAACGGTTAAGAGTTCAATTTCCTTCGGGCACCTTTGTAGGTTTTTATTTTTTTTCAAATATAACTATTATTAATTTAATTAAACAAAAATAATTCAAATATTTCCATAGAAACAAATCGAATTAATAAACAATATTAAGTCTAAGTTTAAATGATATGAAAGACGTGATCTAATATTATTTTATTTCAATTACAGAACTCAATCAGACATAACTTATCACTAAATAAAGTATTTGTGAAAGAGGCCCGATCGAAACATGAACCAGGCAAAGGGGGATTTTGGAAACTAGATTTGGCTCATCTAGAAGGTACTAAACGTATATCCAACAGACCGCAGAAGAAAAATAAAAGTAACGCTGCAGCAGAGGTTAAAGAAAGTCACAGTGAAGACAAAGTAGCTGTAGCTAATATACCTCAAGTGAAACCTATTGAAATAATCGACAGTATGACGACTAATATTGATAATTCTGTGACATTGCATCTCCCTGATTTTAACATAAGCGGTCTACAATCTATATCGGGACTGGAAATGGAAACTAATATAGGAGCTAATGTGATAGTGGAGCCTGTAGCGCCACCCCCGCTTATACCAGAGGACGATTTGTCGTCACTACTTCTCAACCCAACGGATTGGGACGATCTTCAGTTGGACATGCTGGACAACTACCTGGATTCGTGTTTCAAGTAAGATTGTGATTGTAATAAATAGGCGTTTTGTAATTTTCAGGAATGGTATTATTGGGATTAATGAGACTAGTTTAAATGTGCGAGGTTCGCGTGTGCCTTTTCGGCTTTGAGTTATAGAAGCTGATGTTAATTTAATATCTTGCCATTTATTTATTAGTGTAATATTGAAAAAGTAATAATATTTATAAAACAGTAGAAATATTCGTGTGTTTAGGCCTACATTCTGTCGGACCCTATTAGTTATAAAATACACAAATTAGGTGTCCTAAATTAATAATAATAATTTCATTTGTTAGTCTAGTCAAAAAAGGCTTAAACGAAAGAGTAAATAATATAATTTTAAATAGGTACATAGTTATTCTTAAATTATTTTTTGCCTTGATGTTACTGTTTTGTTTAATTGTTAATTCTTGTTTTAAGTAAACTATTTAGTAGGCAACATTCAAGTTAAGCACATTTGCGGTATTAAATACATCAAATATGTCGTGATAACAAATGTCACTGCTCAAATAAGTAACTTGGCTCAAATGAAGAAAAATAATTCTATTGGAATTTTTAATATTTTACAATTCGACACAATATGACTGTCATCTACAAAAGTGGAAAAATACAATTGAAAAATGTTAATAATAATGTACATTAATAGTCACTACTTTTGGAAAATTAAAAACAAATAAGTTGTAAAAAGCATTAAAACTTATTCTTCAAACTAAAAAACTAAACGCACAAATTCATAGACAGAAACGGGGATTTTATTTAAGAAGAGTTATTAATTAATCATAAAATTATAATGATAATAGATAAAATTTTGCATATTTTCAGACATTTAAGAAACAGTATTATTTTAATTAAAAATTTTATGGTATCGGTCATTCATTGGTTATTATTGGGAACCTTTGGACCACAGAACCAGAAAGTTCTATGGGCTGGATAGTTTATATTAATCGCTCATTTTATGGATTAACTAAAGGTTAACCTTCAAAATTAGGGTTCATATTATGAAAACAGTAGGTACTTAATTTATATACTTAATATCTTTACCGCTCAGTATTATAGTGTAAAAAATTAACCTGTTTGATTATTGAAGTTTTATAACTATTGTATCGTATAGTGTGGCAATATATTTATAATTATAGATTAGTATTATCAGTGTTGTATAATGAATTATCAGATATTCCGTCCAGTATTATAATACAGCGCAGTTACTGCATTGGGGTGAATTTTGCTCAGCACATTTTAAAGATGTATTATATATATTTAAGAGTTATATATCTTTACTATCATAACGTTTTTTAATCTTAGAGTGTGTCAAATTAATGACATATTTATCATTTTAATGTGCACAAAGTTTGTGTATTGACATTTGAATTAATGAGACTTATAAAATTAACTTAGTATTTGATTTAAAACACTTCCGTCCATTTGTGTCTTAGCGTTTAAAATTTTGTTTGAAATTTTTAAAATGGATAAATCTAATATGTATTATCATCGTACAATTTGTAATTGATAGAAAGTCTGCAATAAATAGCTGTGAGTGCCTTATATATAAAAGAACACATTAATATATTAGAAAACTTATTCCGGTGTTAATGTATGTGTATTAAGTGCATAGATTATTCGACTTGCTTAGTTATTGGTAATTTATTTAACTGTTTTATGATTGGCTGTCTCAGATACTTTCATTAATGTATCATATTGAATTTGAAAATATTTAAATACTAATAATTTCAAAACTTTTGTTCTCGCTTGTACAATTTAATTACAATTGATTCTGAATTAATATAATCTAGTCATATGCATTATAATTTATTGTGTAGTAATTAGAGTAGATTTTGTAGATAAATATAAGAATAGTTATATACTTACTAGGGTTTAAAATAAAACATAAATTTAGTATTTTACTATGTACGAACATATTGTATTAGATTTGAACTTACAATTAGATCGAGTACGATAAATAATAAACGCTACTGCGTTATAAGTATACTTCTTACGTCCAAATAAAAATCGATGTTAGGTATCGCAGCTGGGGGGCGGAGTGATTATAGAATAACTAGCGTTCACCAAGTGAGCTCAGAGTGGTAAGTGTAAGTTATACGTTAACGCATTCACTAGTGAGCGCGTTAAGAATTTATATGGAGAATTGTAGTTACCGCTAGGGGCGCTATACCGAATTCCATACTAAAATTTGGGGGCCAATTCTACTAAATAAATTTTGTTTAAATCGAATCGAAAACGGATCGAAACCGAAAGAAACTACAGTTTTTAATGGTTTTTCTATTCTACTAAGTGACATACGATACAATTCCAGCTAAAATAGAACTGGAATTATATCGTATGTTACTTTGTAGAATAGGAAAACTATTAAAAACTGTAGTTTCGTTTGGTTTCGATCCGTTTTCGATTATATTTAAACAAAATTTATTTAGTAGAATTTGACCTCTTAACGTGCTCACGATCGAACGTGAACGTAAACGTCTGAAAAACTTACACTAAGCGCTCAGTTAGATACGTTGTAATACCTACAATCAACATTATTTATTTATTTATAATAATAATAATTCCTCCACAACCATACATTAGCAATCCTTGAGCGCCTGCTGTTGGAACGTACAAGGGCTGACGATGATATATAAATATGTTGATTGGCGGCGCTGCTGGCATCGATGCGAAGGTCCTAATGCATTCAATGAGAAAAAACTTTCAAACTATTATTTGAAAGAAAATGCGATAACGATAGCCTATCGGTTTTATCGTCTTACAAATTTTAAATCTTTTTGAATTTGAGACTGAGTCTATTGTCTAAAAACTGAAACTATTGTCAGGTGGTGTGGATGTCATTTATTTATTAATAAGTTAGAATGACGTTTCGTTAGTGGGTCGTATTATTATTATTGATTTCAATAATACTTGTAGTAAATAAATAATAAATAAAATAAATATTTAACAACATCACATACATTGCTCAGATTCCAAGATGAGTAGCTAAAGCCCCCGTATTATGGAGTATCTGAGACAACGAAGGTACCACACAACACCCAGACCCGAGTCAATATAGAAAAGCTCATTTTCTAAATTGACCCGACCGGGAATCGAACCCGGGACCTCAGAGATGGCGACACCTTGAAACCGGCGTGCGAACCACTCTGCTACGGAGGTAGTCAGAATAATATATTGATTTAGTCAGAATAAAATTGGCTAAATTAAAACTGTATCAGTTGTAACATAATAAACGAATCATAAAGTATGTCACAGAAGCAATAATAAAAAAAATATCAGCACTTGTACTGAAAGGAGCGCTGAAGTGCAAATTGTCTCACTAGTTTGTAAATCAAATAAGTTTTAACCTAAACGTATGTACAGACAACAGCACGTCAAGTTGTATACATCTATCAAATGTGTCTACTTTATTTTCAATCTAATCGTTTTGTGGTAATCTAATCAACCGAATGCAATTGAAAAATGTAATGCACACGATTTTATATTATAGTGCCCTTATGTCTGCGAAAATGATAATTCACGACGTGCAACATTTATAGATGAATGGAAAAATCCCTTACCATTTTAGATAGATTGTCCACAATTTTATTGCATGCATAATTTGTTAATTGTATGAAGAAGAGTTGCAGTGGATTATTATTGTATAAATAAATATTTAAAGATATAAATGTCCCTAATGAGTTTATATTATGAATGGTTGTATTGTAAATGAGGCTCAACAGTGTAATCAGTATTTCGTGTTTAGAAGCGTCCTTATTACGAATAATAAATTTTAAAACTATTTTGAGGCATTTTTATTTAAATAAACAAGCTTAAATGACAATGTTTGTGTTTATCCATTTTTTGTTAAGCAACCTGATATTGCCTCATAATCATAATATCGCACACCTAGATCTAAACTAAGACAACTCAAAAAACTAATGTGGAGGTCTGACAATAGATTGGTTTACGTGGAAGGAGCGCGACCACTGTTGATTCAACAAAAGAAAGCTAAAGTTATCTAACGGCTTATCCCCGAACTTTTATTGAATCTGTTATGTTGGATAGATGCGTATGATCACCGAGTATTTGAATATTGTACTAAGTCAAAACTCACTCAAATTTTTGAGCTGTCTCAGTTTCGATCTCGGTGTGCGATATATTTTATTTCAAGATTTATATAAATACTAGTGCTTTTTCTGCGACTCCGCACGTGTAAATCCTATACTATTTTCAACTTCTTATGATCTAGCTTCCCGTGTTTTTTTTAATCGGGTATAATAGTAAGTCAAGAGGGTAATAAAGAGAGCAATTTTTAACTTTTTTAGGTAGAGTTTTCCCCGGATCACAAAAATACCCTTCATTATAATAGGCTAAGTTTTATTTACGAGGGCGGGATACAACCCATATTTTATATAATAACGATATAAAATCTCCTTAGTATTTTACTCATTGGTTCATTAGCTGCCAGTGTTCCAAATTTCAAATCGATCGTAGTTTTTCTTTTAAATATTGACATTTCAAAAAGCATTCTTTTGTTTTTTCTGCAAAATGGATAAAATTGAGCTACGAGCTGTGATAAAGTTTTTGCATTTAAAAGGATTAAAAGGTGGAGAGATTTTTTTCGGAGATGAAGGATGTTTTGGGGAGAAATTGCTCCTTCATATGCGACCATAAAAAATGGGTGGCTGAATTTGAACGTGGCCGTACCAGCATCCAAGATGAACATCGTCCAGGACGTCCAAAAAGTACCACTACTCCAGAAATTGTGATCAAAATTCATGGTGCAGTTTTAGTTGACCGAATATTGAAACTTTCCGAGATAGCTGATACTGAAAGAACGCGCATTACATTTTGACTCAAGAATTATGTATGAAAAAATTATCCGCAAGGTGGGTGCCGCGATTACTTACAGTTGACAGTAGATTGATGAAGTGCATAGCGCTTCAAGGACACTATGTCGAAAAATAAATATACTTTTAACACACTAATTTTTTCTTTGCTAGGCTAGCTATTTATCATTCCGCCCTTGTATAATTTACCTCAAAAGCTGAAGAAGACAGGCCCTATAATCAAGTTTTGTAATGCTTTAAACAAATCAGCAAATTGGCTGTATGTTTCAGAAACCATTTAAAAAATACTACACAATTTTTTTTTGTTTATACCCACACCATAGTAGGCAAAGATCTTTAATGAGGTTGGGTATACAGTATTTAATATTTTCCACAATATTATATCAAACATATTTTATGAATTAATTCATATAATAACTGATACTTGTGACAGTGCTCACTATTTCTAACTTTTTTAACTAAATTGATATTTTCATCAAAAAATACACTGGCCATCATTGCAACAGCCGCATTTATATTACCACTTGGCAGAGTGGGCAACACTGATGCGTCTGCTACATATAAATTGGCAACACCAAAAACTCTAAAAGAAGTATCCACTACACTATTTGAACTAGTTAGGCCCATGGAACAAGTTCCTACGTAATGATAGCTAGTTAATGTTAAATGCCTAACGTAACAATCCCAATATGAATCAGAAAATATAGTATGACTTTTGCAGCCCGGATAATGTTGAGGGTTGATGAAGGCACCCACTTTTTCCATAGCTTTGGTATTCAAAAATCTCTGCACTAATTTCAATCCCTTAATCAAAGTTTTCACATCTTCATCATGCGATAAATACTTAGGA
Organism: Diatraea saccharalis; assembly: GCA_918026875.4. Lineage (NCBI taxonomy): Eukaryota > Metazoa > Arthropoda > Insecta > Lepidoptera > Crambidae > Diatraea > Diatraea saccharalis. The sequence continues at coordinate 16,209,646 of OU893346.1, forward strand.
TCAATCAAGGGAGGTGTTTCAGGATCTGTAGTTATAATATGCACTTGTCCTTTGCTTTTTGGATGTAGCACAATAGGCAGTATTGTTGCCGCATGCTTATCAAAGAACTTTTCAAAATAATCTTCCCATACTGAATCATTTATACCTAAAGCTAATCTTAAATAACTGCCTCTATCTGAAGAGATCCCAACTGGCATCACCATGAATTGTATATCAGGTATATTTTCACCTTTTGTTGACAAAAATGTGATAGCTTCACACCCCGCTGTTGTTAAAGGACCTTTTCCATGGAAAAAGTATTGATAAACATTGAAAACATCCAACATACTCATTGCATTCACTGATAAGGTTTTATTGAATAAAATTAAATCAAGGCCGGTTGTTACGTGATCCTGGAGATTGTAACCTACAGGAAGATTCTTTATCACTGGAATATTTAAATTGTTTAGTATATTTGGAGGACCAATGCCTGACAATTGTAAAATTTTAGGAGTATTAATTGTTCCAGCTGACAAAATAACTCCTTTTCTAGCAAATATATTGTGTTTCTTATCTGATATTTGAACAGTTACACCTTTGGCTATATCATTAACTATGATAACTTTTTCTACTAAAGCATTGCTCAATACATACTTTGATGAATCTAAGTTATCGGAAATTGTCCACCGTTTACCATTTTTCTGTGACAACTTACTTTTTCTGTAGCCTACTTTAAATTCTGAACCCAATCTGCTATATCCCAACTCTTCAGCAGCTTCAGCAATTGCTGTTGCCATTTCACTCTCATATTGTACTTCATTTAAATGTAACAAGTTCTTCTCTATCATATCAAAGTGTCTATTCAAATAACTTTCATGATACTTTCCATAGAACCAACTAGCATAATGTGAAATATTTCCTCTGATATGTACCATGTTGTTTAATTTTGATGACCCGCCAACAATTTTGCCTTGTGGTAACTTACATTTCTAAAACAATCAATTTCTATTAAATATGACTTTACTAATTCAATGCATTGATTTAGGTAGTAATGCTTCCACTGCTTCATCACACTGAGTGTTCCCCATAGAGAGTAGCACTAAACAAAGTATGTTCTAAAATTAAATAAATACTTTCTATACTACAACTGATAGTAATGAACTGCAAACTTTGAAACATATACCCATTGATATATATTATGATTTCTATTCTTTATATACATTATTTTATAATATATGATAAATTACTAGGTTTCAGTAGCCATGAATACATGGTATTGATATTAGAATGAAGAGAAATGTGGTAACAGTGTGCAACTTATCTGTATTAGTTAATTGAGTTGTGAATTATAAATGAAATAATATGTATGTATACCTTATAATTCATTGCTAAGCAGGCATTTTGTTGTGGTATTGTTTCATATTGCCAGTCGAACACAGAGTTGTGTAACATAGGACCTAGAACTGGTATCTCAAATAATGAGTTGCTTTCACCTCCCGCTTCTATTACAATAAATGTGAAATTTGTTTTAGTCACCAGATTGTGTGCTATGACTGATCCAGCAGTTCCAGAGCCAACTGTAAAATTATACATGGTTGGATTGATAATAAAAACCCATGAAAAAAGTAGCATATAATTTAATATACATGAAAGTTCAACAAAACTGGCAACAATTAATGCCAGTACAGATAAACTAGTTGTAACTATATAGGTTTTTTTTGTTTCTATATAGTATTTTTTCTGATATTGATGGTACAACTATTTTTTTAAATATATTTAAGTTAGAATATTTATTAATATTGCCTATTTTATCACGAATTGTGTTTGAAGAAATTAACAAAAGTAATTTGTTGATATACTTACTAATAATATAATCATATTCATTCTGAAATTTACTAAAATATTTAGTCAACAATATTTGAAAGTAATAATTAAAGTAAATATACAAAATAAAAGATTGTACTCCTACATTAAGAATAAACAATTGCATTATAAAATCGAAACGCATGTTCAGTATCAATTTTTATTAATAATTAAATAAAACAAATCTGTTTTTCGGTACAGGTTATGTTTACATGTGTATTGTATATTAAAATAGTGATATTTAGGGATGAAAAACCGATTCAATTATATCGATATCAAGCAAATAGCGTTATCGATATGTACGAACATAACGAAACCTAACATTGTATTAAATCCAAATAGTAAAAGTATATCAGTTGACTAAAATTTATCATTCAACGGCTGATATTCCCATGTGAAATTTTATGTAACCCGTAAAATAAACGTTCTTTAGCTATGACAACAGATTCAGAGTGTATATCCCAATCTATTTAAAGTGTTATATATTTAAAGATATTTCCTATTATGACCACGAACGTACTTCATGAATGCCATTTTAGGGTTCCATACCGAAAGGGAACAAGAGTCCGTCTGTTGCCAGGCTATATCACGACTCGATTGTTAAAACGCGACTGTAAGATGTAGGAAATGCTAAAAAGATTTAAACATTAGTTACTGAGCCGTGTCTTTTTAAGCATTTTTCATTAAGAATATTTTTCAGTTTAGCATTATGAATTAGAGATTGATCAAATATAATAATTAAAACACATTATCATCTTTATCTAATGTTTAATTATTTTTAAAATATTTCTTTCGGCTATTTGGGTGGATTGTCTGAACATTGATGAAAATACGCTTTGTAGTAGTGAAAAAGAAACAAATGCTTAAAAGTCCTGTTAAGTCCAGGATAGCTCAGTGGTTAGAGCAGTCGCTCGGATTGCGAAAGTCCCTTTTCAGAGTGCCAGGAACAAAGTGTTTTTTTTTGCCATTAAAAATAAATTTTGTTTACATAATATTTTTATAGACAAGAACTTTGGATTTCCAGACCAAAAGATTTCGATATATCGATATTTTTAAAAATCTTTCCTCTCTAGTGAAATTGATTGATTGGAAGTGGTCAACTTTCTTGGTTAATTAAAGGCAAAGGGAACTAATGTCAAATAATAGTCTAATATTTCTACCCCATTCCTTTTTTTTGCCTCGTTATAGAAGGCAAAGGAAAAATTTTTGTTTATGATATACAATTACGGTTTTAACTAGAAATTTTCTAATTTATCACACAACTAACATACATGTTGCAAGTTCGGATTAGAAAGTTTAGCTAATCTAAGTTTAAACTAATGAATTTAAGAAACTCTTATGTAATTAGGAATTAGGTAGGTATATATAAATATCTGTTTAAATAAGTATATTAATATAATCAACTTTACAATAACATTTACATTTCACAATATAGACACACTCTTATTAAATATGCAGCACTTGCGGTTCGAGTTTTAATCTGTCTATGGTTTCTTGAGGCATACAATATGTTGGGTTCACAAGTTTGATGCTAGTGTCTCCTAATAATGACAAGCCTGCTAAACCAAATACGGTGTGGAATGGGTCGGGAATGTCGCCTGGTCGGTCACTGAAGCCGCCCGTCTCAGAGTCTTGGCAGGCCAAGATAAATTGCTCGAGACTTTTCTTGTCCACCCAGTGTATTCTATTCAACATCGACAGTGATGACATCACCCACCTATAAATAAGTAAAAAAATTAGTCAAAAAAATATTTAAATGAAGTTATAATCTTTTTATTAGGTTGTTGCAGTACAACATTTCAATTTGTAAGATACGATAATTACAGTATGTATTTAATTTAATTTTTGAATGTGTTATAAATAATACCTTTATGTACAAAATTACAACATAATAAATAATCGTATGTTTCCATTTTCCCTATCATCATTACCAGCCCTTTTACGTCCCCACTGCAGGGGCTCGGGCCTTCCTTACAGGTGGTTATGTATCATAATAAATGCTTTCTCACATAAGACGCATATTTGGTTGCACCCCTGTAAAATCATCTTAAACTGATTTTATTGTATTTGATTCTATTCTTAAATGCAATTTTATTCAGACATCCATATTGAAGAGATAATGAAACAATTGATCCAATGATATGTCCAAGTGCCTCATACTTTGTGATGCATGACCCAAGTGTTGTGATGCATATTTTCTTACCATGAGTAGCATAAGTCGGGTAGTTTTTCCGGGCGGCCATTGAGCCCTCCACTAGGTAACTGTCTTTCACACAACCACCAAGCAAGCTCATCGGCTCTTAATGCATCCATACGCTTGCAGATTGACAATGTGCCTACACAGCAATAGATGAGTCCTGGGAAGTACATACAAATTACCATTTTAAAGAAAAATATCATAGTGAATAGAAAATTGATCACACAAGATAATTACAATATTGTACATGATCAATAACACAGTATTTTTTAAAATGTCTACAAAAAGTGCCTGCAACAGTTTTTTAACCTATGATGTTTAGTAATCAAATAAAAAAAGTAGGACTTAGTGTTACTTTTTTATATCACACAGCTTTGAAAATAGCTAATTATTTTTTTGCAGAAATTAGAAACCTGTCAGCTAGGACAGCTAAAGTGTAATACTTCAACTAGTCTGGTAATAGAAACTGTGAAATGGTAGATTTTGATTTTTTCATTAAAAATACATACCAGCATGACTCTCTGAGCCTGGTTTAGATCCGAATCCACAGTCAAAGTTCATACAACTCAATACAAAGTCAACAGTCTTGTTTATATTGATAGCGTCCAGCCTATGTAATAATGAGAGGATCATTACTGCACAGAACGAAAACCTGGTATCTACTTCACCCCATTTGTCACCTGCAAATGGAAAAAAATATTTTTATATTACATCTGTCTTTATGTTTTCCCTTATGTTTGTCTTTTTTTACATTACAATTGTTGTTACATTCACTTTAAGAACTTCTGGGCTTTAATTATCGTATTAAGATAAATAAATTAAAAATTGTCTATAAGAATATTGTTGGTGAATTTAATGGTTCAACTTGATGTTTTGTTGCCAAAATATGGTTAGTTTTAACATAATTATATATTTTGTTTTGTTTTATAATGCCATGGTCACAGGTTAGAGTTGACATGGAATAATTATTGATAAGATTTTTAGTATTTTTTTTTACCAAGGTCTTTTCTGTGAACTGAATTCTGTGTAGTCACCATGGTATAGTGCAGTCATTGGACTCTGTGCTCAAATACCATAGATTTATACAAAATATATGGTACATGGTAGAAATCCCATCAATAATTGTTGCTAAAAATTATAAATTGGCAAAACATTTAAACAAATTAATGAATCGTACAGTTGAAATTTTTGATTTTTTATACATTTGTCATAGGTTATATTTACCATCAAAGCTTCCATCTTCTTGTTGCAAAGATACTATGTATCTAACAACACCGTCAACATCAATGGCATCCAATCTGTCATACATAGCAAGCACCTGTTATCAAATATATGAATAAATATTAGACAACATCTTATCATTCAATAAGTTGTTTAGAACATAGTTGTTTAGAAATGTAAAACAACAAAGATACCAGATACAATAAAAAAAGTTGATTTTGTATATTAACTTTATAGGGAATTAAACCCGATACACTGAAATGTAAATTACTACTTATTTAAATAAAATATATTTTATTTTAAATAAGTTATAATTAACTTAAAATGTTATTGGATATGGTACGTATTTTTTTATGCTATATTATTAAGTAGAAAGATTTGTTTATTTGTTTGTATTGAGTAGGCTCTGAAACTACTAGACTGATTTAAACAATATTTCATCTATGGGAAGCTTCATTATAGCAGAGATATATTGTTAACAATTATTATTTCAAATTGTTATTTTTCTTTTGGCGGCAAAAGGTCTTAGTTTTGTAATGTAAGCATACCTGAACTGCGCTCAGTGTGTAAAGTATGTGAGGATCGTGTCCAATGCTAGCTGATATTCCACCACTTTCACTGTCTTGACATGATGTAATAAATTCTATTATCTCTCCTTTAGGCATTCTGAAAAACAGGAAAGTTGTTTTTAATGAATTTTGGAGAAATTTATAAGGAAAAAACTTTCATTTCTGCATGTTTCATCTTATCGTACCTGGAAGACTGGCCCATTAACTCCATTGCAGTGAGGCTCCAATAAATTCCAGACATTCGTAGATATTCAGTCATGCAAAATTCATAATCATCTTTATTTTGTCCATAGGTTGCTAAATAATCAGAGTGCTTTTGTAACAATAATGTTTTAGGTCTATCCTCTTTGAGGGTTACATCTTTTATATTAAAAGACATTGCATTTAATTGATTTGCGTATGAAAATCTTATTAATTATTATGAAACACGACAAAAGAAAACACCAAACCAATATTTTCATGAACCCTCCCTCTCCCTTAGGGATGCATCTGATTTCGAGAATCAAATAATCTATTCATCGAGAAAATAAAAAATATCGAATTTTAAATCGATATCTAGCACTTAATGATTAAGTGGTTCGATATTTTATTCTTGAAAATCAACATTCGTTTTTTTCTCTTTTGTTATAAACCTTAAAAATATTAACATTAGTTGAATTTACCTGTATCGTAAGAGTAAGAGCTGCCGATTAAATGGTTAACTACTCAAAAACTCGTAGTTAAGTAAAGTGCGTTTTGATTTTTATTTTGATGCTATTATTTTCAACCTGTTCTGTTAGTTGCTATAATATGAACATGTAAGAACTATAAGCTATGTTATCTATTTTCTTAACTTATTAAAAATTTCCAATACATTTAGAAAATAAATGCCTAATCTGATATTTTGATATGCTAATAAAAATAATTGTTAATACCAAATTCTCTTATTTTACTGATAAAAAAGCGTTAACTGTAATAATTATCTTGTTTTTAATAGAACGGATTTATACTTACATTGTAAACGCAAACTTGGAAGAATGATAGATTTCTTGAAATCGACTCATCACGTAACGATACGAATTGATTTAAAAATCGATCTATTTCGGAAAGTATCACATCCCTACATCTCTTTTTTCCTCCCAATGGGCGGAATTTCGATTTAGGGAGCTAAATTTTGATTATAATTTTTTTAAATATTTCTGGTATTTCTTACAATTTTGTGTTTACTGCAGTTAAAAAAGAACTATTAAATAGGAAAAAAGGCTATTTGGAAATATTCGTGTCACAACTTTAATAGAACAACACCTATTTTAACTATTTTGAATTATATTAAAAGATTTACAGCCAGTTGCACAAACGTCAATTAAAATGTTCATTAATTTAAAGCGACATTACCCATACAAATTTGACCCCAACGAATGTTTCTGCAACTGGCTGTTAAAAGGATTAAAATAAGTAACAAATATTATTGTGATGAGTTAACTGAATCATTTTTCCAAAAAAATCTCAGACAGCAAAGAAAGCACAGAAAACTTAAATTACTTTTTCGATCTTTACAATGATACAAGACTGCCCTCCGGCTCCCCCAAAATGATCCCTCGCCTGTTTCTTCTGAAAGACAAAAAAATCTAAAACGTAGAAAGTCCCCAGGTGCCGATGGCATCTCCAATATGGCCCTGAAATTCTTCCCCTCAGAGGTCATCACTCTCATTTTGAATGCCTGTTTCGATCTTTGCTACTTTCCAACCATATGGAACGATGCAATCCTAATAGGCCTCCCTAAACCGGAGAAACTCCCAACCTCTCCTCTAGCCACCGCCCCATCAGCCATCAGATTTGAAAAATATGCGTTCATATGAAGTGTCCGTGCTCAGGAGAGCATAAACGAAAATATTACTAGAAAAAAGTAATAAAAATTCTGATTTTGACTGTAATAGCACGCTTGAAAACTTGTGAAATCGTAAGACTGATCACCCTATGGCCGTAGAAATTCTTAAAGCCGCCACTGATGTTGTTTTATTTTTTATTAATTCAAAGAAATATGATAAAATAAGAACCGATGACGTTGTTAACTCTTCAAATGAGAATTGTTTATAAATACCAAAGAGGTTAATAATTTACCTTAATGCTCGATCCTTATCAGCCGTCGAAGTGTTAGCGCGATATTTAGAGAAATTTTGTAGCAAACTACGAGTAAATATTTTAGAACTACTTCTAATTAAAAATAAAATTATTGAAAGTCATATAAAATTACTTGCAAGTACGATAAAAAAATCTTAAGGCCTTAGGGAAACTCTTGGAAAGATGTATACTCTCCCGCATGAGGGAACACCTCTTCGATCCCGAACTGGTTCTCATGATCATGACTCCACCAATTCGGTTTCAGAGTCAAACACTCCTATCCCCAACAAGATCACCGCATCGTGGAGTACATCTCCACCGGTTTCTACCCTCGCATACAAAAGACTGTAGCAGTCTTTTTCAATATTGCCAAAGCCTTCGATAAGGTTTGACACTCAGCCTTCATCGTCAAGCTACACAGACTGAACCCATCCCTACGATTGGTTCATTTGGTAGCTTCCCTTCAAGAACATCGCACCTTTCGTTTCAAACACGAAGGTACCATCTCTTTCCCGTCCCGGTCCCGCAAAGTTCAGTACTTGCGCTTCTCTTGTACATAGTGTACACAAACGATATACCCATTCCCCTTCAGGAAGTGAAACTCTCCCTCTTCGTGGACGATACTGCTCTAAATTTGCCCAAAATCCTTTCCAGGCTTCAATCTTCTATTGATGCTCTAGGTGATTGGTTTCGCAAATGGCGTATCGAGGTAAACCCGGAAAAATCTTCTGCCGCTTGCTTTGACACTAAGAGACGTTGCCCTCCCCCTCAAATGTCCCCTCCAAATGCTAGGGAAACGCATTCCCTGGCAAAAATACTCCAAATATCTTGGCGTGACGTTCGATCAAAAGCTCTCTTTTGTTCTTCACGTCAATAGAGTCACTCAAACCGCCCGACGTTTATGTATCAGATCAGTCCTATGCTGGGCCGACATAGTAAAATGTCTCTTCGAAATAAGCGAACGCTGTACAAAGTCTGCATATGGCTGGTGATGATGTACTCCTCTACCGTATTCATCCACGCCGACCCTAAAGTCCTCTACAAATTACAAATAGGGCCAAACCTCTTTTGCCGAGCGGCAAACGCCCCCTACTACATCCTCAACGCGGTTCTACATAGGGACCTCGATCTTCCCACTATTCAAAAGTGGTGCATCAAAGCCTCTGAACGTCAACCCGCGTCTCCGTTCACTTCGGCCACTACCCCCGCTGGGTGACGGCCGCACGATTTTTAAAGGGCATCACGTAGCGACATTCTGGTGGTACATGATAGCTTTACCCCTGTTCTGATCTGGCTGATCGTTCCCCTTCAGGGAGTCAGCTGTGTTATCAATCCGATGAGCCTAGATAATTGGGACGTCTGCGGCGCCACCCTTGCGGGGGGCAGTCGCTCCGGTCGAAGTTTCGTTGCCTCTTCAGGGCACGTAACCAACTGTCCAAGGCGGTGTTTAGTCAGTAAGAGTCTGATATAATCTCACAGCTGGCTGTGAGGTATCCAATGAAGGCTTCACCACCTCCTTCCACCTCTGAAAAGGTAGTTTCGAACCCCTAAGGTTGAGAGCCGAAAAAAAATATATAAAGTAATCCATCCTTCCACCTTCTACAGACATTTACTACCCACGACAAGCAAGCCTACAACCCGATTACAGTTGCCCAAGTACGAATTTAGAACGAGTCGGTCAAGTAGAAATACTATATTCTCGATGACTTTTTCTAAATTTTTATATATAAAAAACTCCACAATAATGTCCAAAAAATATTTTTAGTTATGCCTATTGTTATATAATGTATTGAATTCTGGAAAAATCAAATAATACCACAGTCACGGAAAACAATGTGTTATTCCCGTACTGAAACATAATAAACTAAGAAAGTTAATCCCAATTCATACAGACCTATTTCACTTTCATCTTGCTAATGAAAATATGGTTAAAGTTCGTTTAGCCAATTAAAAATAAAAATCTTACCATGGCTGTCTAACATAATATTGTTTTGAAAAAAAAAAACAAATTGTCCTTCCGTTTTGGTTTGTTTATTCTTTATAAAAAAACCAACGTTACATAAATCTTAATATATTATTACTAGTGGACGCCCGCGACTTCGTCCGCGTGGAAGTCGGTATCCCGTGGGAGTGAGAAGTTTTCCCAGTAAAAAGTACCCTATGTGTTATTCTGATGTATAACCTATATTGCTGTAAAGTTTTATCCAAATCCGTCCAGTAGTTTTTTCGTGAAAGAGTAACAAACATCCATACATCCATACTTACAAACTTTCGCCTTTATAATATTAATAGGATTACTGTAACTATGTCTTTTAGGTCATAGCAGGCATTAAAGATATTCTTAAAATCCAATTAATGAGATGTCTCACATTTTTCTGTTTGCACAGCTCATCTATATCAGCTAGAGTTTTAGAAGCACCTATGCGTAAAATGCCTGTAAGATGACCATCTGACAAAGATAATCTAGTTTTTGATTTGTTAAATTTTAAGCAGGAAATCTTCAATAACAAACTGAATTCTGCGCTCCGCTTTTTGTTTTTTATTTTAGTATATAAACATAAAAAACGACCATTTTTTTAAAAATCGTCGTTTTTTTTAATGATATTTTTATAACATAATATTGAGTGAATGAATAATAATTCACTACATATATTTTAACAATATTATTGAGGCTTGATGACATTGTTTTATTGCTCTTATTTGAAGTAACAACTAAGAGCAATAAAACTAACTTACCTAGTAGTTGTCTTTTTTTTTTAGAACTTTTATAATGAAAAATGCCTAGACTTGCTAAGCCATATGTATTTTAATAAAAACAAATATTATTAATAAATATATAAAATATTAATATTATTTTATATCGTAACGAAATTTCCTTTGTACATATTCCTTTGTACACAAAAAAATTGATTTATTCAAAGTTACGTTCATCGTATCGTTGAGTTGCGTATAACTCGAATTAATTGAATATCAACTCGACTTTTATTGGAGTTATCACATTCATAGGATGACTTACAATTCTATTATTCTTTTATGTCGACATTTGTGCTGCTATCTAGTGAAATTTTTTTGTATTTATTTAGTCATTTCCTCCACATTATTCATTAAATTATTGAATTATTTTTAACAAATACAGTGATAAAAGGCGTATGTTTCGGTTTAAAGACTATTTATTTAATCTTTTTTGCTGTCGATAAAATCCGAAATTCGTTATTATTATGAATGTATAATTCTGGATTATTCAAACGAGGTGGATTTTTTATTTTCCATAACTGTCTTTTTGTGTAATGAGAGCCTTGTGCGTTTTCGTAACGAAATAAATTATGCTAATGTAATTTTTATCAGAGTTGATTCTTGCGTCATTTAATAAGGCTGATTACGACTATTCAAATATTTTTTAGCTGCATCGAAAAAGTTTCAAAAATACGGGAAAATATCTTAATTATCCTGTAGTGAAAAGCTTTTTCAACTAACTTAATCCAAAGAACATTTTTTTTTGTAATGTTACTACGTAACGAGGAATTATTTGAAAAAGCATTAGTTCCCGAAATCAAACTAGATGTCGCTATGGTACTTTCTTGATTTCTTCATGACAACCCTTCCGGTTTTCTTTCATGTATAAAAGTAAATTAGTTTTCAAAACTCAATAAACAACTCATATTCTATTGGTACTTTTTTCTAGTTGTATTGATATCTAAGTTTCGACTTTGCAAATTTCAATTTTTTAATTTGTTAGTTAAAAGGAACGCAAATGTCTTTAGTCCATTCTTTTCCTGTAAAAATCGACTTTTGCTAGGGTGACCATCAAGTGAGGTGCTTTTTTAGTGCTTTCTTTTTTAAATACTTCCTCATGGTATCAGTTTATCAAATCATTTGACACTAACATTTGCTTCGTCTGCATGAAATTAGTATTTTTTGTGTTTTTTTTTCATAGTTATTACTTACATCATGACACGGATATAATTACAATGACAACTTGAAGAGTAAACAATGGTTACTATGGTAACGTTTTATTTACCTATACAAACTTCCATCTGGGCAAGTGGCATTTTCATTACTTTATTTTCTGTTTTTCGGAATAAAATATAGTCTGTGTTCACCGCATATGATTTAACTTCCAGTAGTTTAAAGAATTTTTACAATCAGCTCAGTAGTTTCTGAGCCTGTTCGCTGCAAACAAAGAAACAATAAATCTTCCTTTTTTTAATATTAGTGTAGATATAGAAAAAAAAAACAAACAGTAGTACCACACAGTACTTCAACGGGTAAAAACTGAAGTTAGGAGTTATTTACAGATAAAAAACGCAAGTAGTTTAAAGGAATGATTTCCTGTTTCAAACTTCTTATCCGCTTTAACCCCTTTCAGGAATTATCTCGGGTAAAAATATATGTATACTGTTCCTAGGGCCTTTAGTTTCTCCCTACAAATTGTAATCAAAACCGCTTAAAAGTTAAAACGTTCAATGTGGGTGATAAAGGTCTAACGATTTCCTGATCACTGCCGTATAAATTCCACCAGAAGTTCTAAACAATTATTTTAATAATTGTTTGAAAATAAAAGTTTTAATAAACTTAGATTGAAAATACTCAGGTAGGTATTAGAATTCTTGATTTTATATAATAATTCTTAAGAAACTATTTCTGTGGCGACAAATTGATTAATCTTCACTGTGATTAATCAATTTGTCGCTCTTTGCTTATTAAAATGTTGTAACAGGTTAATAATCAAAGTTATCAAATCGATAAAAATGGAAAGTAAGTATTGTGCTAGTTAAACTCAGGGTTACCACCGATCGGGAAACAAAATTCGGGGCAATCGGACGGTCATCAGAAGTAATCGGACTTCAGTCCATTGTAACGGCCGGTTTCTGAAAAGTATAAAATCTCAACTGATTATTCTCAATAACTCAGTTCTTTACTTATATATATATTATAGTTTAAATATTTGTAAAAATTCGGCTGTTTGGGTGGATTGCCTGAACTTTGATGAGAATACGTTCTGTAGTAACGAAAAAGTAATAAGTTCTTGAAAGATTCGTCAGTCCTGTTAGGTCCTGACTATTAGGATACGCTTTGCGCGTGGCAGGATCTACATGTGTTGACTTGAGCGCAAATGGATAGATGGACTATTGGATTGACGATCTATGTAGCGATCATGGTACGCAAGCCGGTTTCATCTGAGGTCCGGGTTGCGATTCTCGGCGGGAAAATAAGGACTTTTGTCTCAGATATTCCGTAATACGGCTTTAGCTACATAGGTTGGAATTGGATTCTGAGCAAAATATGTGATGTTATTTCATATTTATATTATTATGATTATTTTAAAAAATCTACATAATTCTCTCGACTATGTGGCATATCTGTTTTATAATCTTTGTCGTCCTCTCTGTAGCGACGTAATCTGTGGCATTTGTAATATAAACAATAACGCATTTGTATTCTTTGTTGTTCTCTCTGTGGCGACGTATCTGTGGCATTTGTAAAATGAACAATAACCACAGAACAATATATAATAACGCATTTGTAAGTCGTCATTCAACATAAACAGTCTGAATGTAAATCATACCTATGAACGCGTTTATTTATTTAACCGACCCTTCGTATACGTAGTCAGATAGTCAATTTACCAATAAATTAAATATCACCAAATATTTCAATAAATAAACACTTCAAAACATAGTAAAGTGGTGACCCCATACGAAATACGGTAAAACTATAAAGTGACTCATAAAGTTATAAATTTTCCCTTTAAAAAGGGTATAATTACTGTTAGAATTTTAAATGTGATTTTTAGGGTAACTTTGTAATGTTTAGCCTTAGAAATGTGATTAGTTTTTCAATATAGCTTTTTGGACGTTAATTCTTTGCACAGTCAACAGTACAAAAACTGTCGAATTTCTTTACTGAATTTTAAACCTTAAAGCGTTACACGTAGAGTTCAAAATCAATTGAGGAAATTTGACTTATTGTGGTATCCTAATTCAAACTTAGTAATATGTGGTGTACGCACCCTTTTAATAGGTAGGTGATAAGTTTATTTCTAACTTTCATTCTATTTTGCCGTTAGCTACAGGTTGTCAGGCAAAGTTAAAGAGTACACAAAAACTAATAAACACATTTATGAGTATATATTTCGAAAATTACTTACTGTTATAATGAATTCGAATATCTCCAGCTCTGGAATCCTATACCGCCGACTAGTCTAGACAGAGCTAAGGTAATTATAGATTAATTACTTCAGAAAACCATCGTTAACAGTGGTTCTTAGTAATATAAAAGTTGGACTACCTATTATATTTTTTTATAATCTGATCCCTTATATTATTATAATATCATTTTATAATATATTTTTTTGTAACTAAAACCTAAGTTAGTTTAAAACGCTTAAGAATATAATAAAAAAGATATTCTAAAGCATTTTAAACCATAAAAATAGTTAAATAACCATTAATATCATAAAAATAGATGGCAATCCTACACGACATAAAAACGCAAAATACGGCGTTTCGTGAACAAAAGATATCCTTTGGCAGGTTTGATCTGTAGGTCCAAAGGATTGATTTAAGAAGTGGAGCCACCTGGATTTCCCTTGCAGGTGAGGGGGGGAGGGGGGGGAAGTTTGCACCCGCCGCGCTTCGAATAAAAAATTATAACTGCTCCAGTTATGCATACAGTGGCGTGTTTGGTATCGTTTTCGCATAAGAAGAGTACGGGGAATCCGTTTTTAAGGTTAGTTAGAGATACTTTTGTACAAAAAGTCAATAATTTTCGAAAAAAAGTAAATTTTAAAGTTAGTTTTTTTTTTCTTTTAAATATATTTACCTTAATAAATAGATCGATTTTGTGATAAAAAAAATAGTATTATCAAGCTCATACTATCTAGTTTTTAGAAATATATACATTACGTATACTTCTCTAACAGTATGTACCCCAAAAAAAATACCGCGCGAATCTAGAAAACTTAAGTTGTAAATCATTTTACTGTTTATCTTTTTTTAACTGCTCCAGTTATGAATACAATGGTATGTTTGGTATCGTTTTCGCTTAAGAAGAGTACAAGAAATCTATTTTTAAGGTTATTTTTAAACATTTTTATACAAAATGTTTATAGTTTTGATAAAAAAGTAAATTTAAAAGTTATGTTTTACACATTTTTGGTTATTTTTCGCAAATTAACTATTATCTTCTACGTTGGAATGTATAGTTTGTTAAAGACGGAGTAAATAAAATAATGATAAAAAATAAGCAAATATATTTTATATTTATAAAATAAAAAATTGTTAAAATCAAACACTTTCTCAAGTCTTCGAATTCCTCCGGAGGGCCTCGCGGACTACAAAACTGAAACAAAAAAGATAATATTATATGTAATAATGTATAATCTCTGTTTAGTTTTAATAAACTATAAATATAATAAACTCTAATGTTATCTAACAATTTAAATATACCTACCTACCTGGAATTAGCGGAGTATCTGTTACACTCTTATTCTTCGATGAGCGCCTCGAGGTCTATTGCACTGTAACAAAATAGAAATAATATTATACAATGTAAATAACAATACGAAATTCAGCAGGCAAAGTTATTTGACAACATAAATATACCTGGTATTATCGCAGTTTCCGTAGCAGCTCTTACACAGCAGTGTGCATGGCATACCCTCTCGTCTGCAAGAACATCGGCCTCTGCAGCTGTTCTTGCATCCACACTTCACCAGCTCTCGTGCCGCCTCCCAGATACTGGGCTGAGTTGTCCATAATGGCTGCCATTCTCCTTCGGTTTGAGTCCATCCCCAGTCAGCTGGGGAGGGGATAACCCCTGAGGGATCAAGAGCTTGTCCCCAGATGAAGCCTGCTTGATAGGCTGCCCTCAAAGTGTGCATCCTTAGAGCATCCCTCGTAGGGGGGGATATTTTGCAATGACTTGTTTTTGGAGAATAAAATCTTGCGGGCTTCGTTAACTGAACGAATTTCAGTATCACCACAGTATCACATGATGACGTATTTGACAAGTTTTGCTCATCAAAACAGCTGATCGTGGCCGCGAGATGTCGCGGCCACGATCAGCTGATTTGATGAGCACAAATAGCAAAATACGTCATCATGGTATACTGAGGTGATACTGAAATTCGTTCAGTTAACGAAGCCCGCAAGATTTTATTCTCCAAAAACAAGTCATTGCAAAATATCCCCCCTACGAGGGATGCTCTAAGGATGCACACTTTGAGGGCAGCCTATCAAGCAGGCTTCATCTGGGGACAAGCTCTTGATCCCTCAGGGGTTATCCCCTCCCCAGCTGACTGGGGATGGACTCAAACCGAAGGAGAATGGCAGCCATTATGGACAACTCAGCCCAGTATCTGGGAGGCGGCACGAGAGCTGGTGAAGTGTGGATGCAAGAACAGCTGCAGAGGCCGATGTTCTTGCAGACGAGAGGGTATGCCATGCACACTGCTGTGTAAGAGCTGCTACGGAAACTGCGATAATACCAGGTATATTTATGTTGTCAAATAACTTTGCCTGCTGAATTTCGTATTGTTATTTACATTGTATAATATTATTTCTATTTTGTTACAGTGCAATAGACCTCGAGGCGCTCATCGAAGAATAAGAGTGTAACAGATACTCCGCTAATTCCAGGTAGGTAGGTATATTTAAATTGTTAGATAACATTAGAGTTTATTATATTTATAGTTTATTAAAACTAAACAGAGATTATACATTATTACATATAATATTATCTTTTTTGTTTCAGTTTTGTAGTCCGCGAGGCCCTCCGGAGGAATTCGAAGACTTGAGAAAGTGTTTGATTTTAACAATTTTTTATTTTATAAATATAAAATATATTTGCTTATTTTTTATCATTATTTTATTTACTCCGTCTTTAACAAACTATACATTCCAACGTAGAAGATAATAGTTAATTTGCGAAAAATAACCAAAAATGTGTAAAACATAACTTTTAAATTTACTTTTTTATCAAAACTATAAACATTTTGTATAAAAATGTTTAAAAATAACCTTAAAAATAGATTTCTTGTACTCTTCTTAAGCGAAAACGATACCAAACATACCATTGTATTCATAACTGGAGCAGTTAAAAAAAGATAAACAGTAAAATGATTTACAACTTAAGTTTTCTAGATTCGCGCGGTATTTTTTTTGGGGTACATACTGTTAGAGAAGTATACGTAATGTATATATTTCTAAAAACTAGATAGTATGAGCTTGATAATACTATTTTTTTTATCACAAAATCGATCTATTTATTAAGGTAAATATATTTAAAAGAAAAAAAAACTAACTTTAAAATTTACTTTTTTTCGAAAATTATTGACTTTTTGTACAAAAGTATCTCTAACTAACCTTAAAAACGGATTCCCCGTACTCTTCTTATGCGAAAACGATACCAAACACGCCACTGTATGCATAACTGGAGCAGTTATAATTTTTTATTCGAAGCGCGGCGGGTGCAAACTTCCCCCCCCCCTCCCCCCCTCACCTGCAAGGGAAATCCAGGTGGCTCCACTTCTTAAATCAATCCTTTGGACCTACAGATCAAACCTGCCAAAGGATATCTTTTGTTCACGAAACGCCGTATAATTTCTCGTAGACCGGCCACTTAAGAAATGCATTATATACCCGCTTCCCTTAATGCGGATTCGAAGGGTTATGTGTGGCTCTCTCCTGCATACCCGCATCCATAAGGAGGGCCCGTTAGTTGCCGGACCCTCTAAAACCTAGCGATGCCACACTCCATGAAGGCGATATACACACACGCAGCTAATTAGATGGACCTAGTATTCTGCGAGTTGGTCTGGGAATACTTAACATACTTTCTTATTGAATTAAGATACCTCCTAATTTTGGAAAGCATGTATGACATGTGTATTTTGAAAATTTACTTTATATTTTAAGTACAGATTATTCGTCTTATGCTTTGACACTGTTTGACCAAAGAGCGAAGCGGTGCATAATTGAACCGAATGCTAGAATAAATAAGGCTGTGGTGCGGATGTGCGCGGAATCTTAATATATTCTCGAGAGCATATACTGCAAACGCGGGATGAATTTTAGCCCTATTTTTTTAACCCCAAGGAAAACCTCTGAAAGGCCTCTACCGCCTGAGGGAACGGAAGGAGTGTGTGTGACTCTCCCCCGCTGAGGGATGGGGCCTACCCACTAAACGCCCTGGATATGCCCTGGACTTATTATTATTTATAAAATATGTTTACTTGATATTTATTTTCTTTGATACGGGTAATAGGCAAACCAGTGAAATACTAGCAGCATGGTTCAAGATCCAGACAAGTATTACTCAGTTAAAAATCAACGCAGTAAAATATTTTACTGCACCGTATGATTTGCCAATATGATAATAATTGAGTAGGAGCTATAGGCAAAATATATTATTATTGTCTATCTAAGACAAATGGCGCGAAATTGGTCACTGGTCCCCCTTTTCGGTATTGGTACTTCAAGATGTTCTAACTAACTTATAGGCAAATATCGTACTTATATTAGGGTGGATATTTCAACTCGTGTAAATCTGCCGTTTTCGATAGGGCAAAAAAAGAATGTGTTCAAAAACGTTTTTCATGGTTTATATAAAAGCTGGTGAATTTTCTTTTATATATATATGTTGATGGGACAGGAATCGGATGTTTAGTTTACGAGAATTTGGGTCTTAAAGATTATCAAATAAATAAATAAATTTATTTCCCAAAAATATTTCATATTTATTTACAAGATTTTTCTGGCCCCCACACTAGGCTAGACCTGACCTGTGGCGGGCTTTGTACCAGTTACAGTTACAGCACAACAACAGATATATGACATTACTTACTTCATTTCATTATATACTTAAACACTACAATATAATCAGCATTTTTTATTCTACTTTTGTAAGCAAGATCGTTATAGCTATTTTTGGATCCTCAACAGATTTTCAGTAGAATTAAAGTTTATTTTTTGCTCCTAAATTTAGTTGCATTTGCTAACTTTAATGTCAAGTTAGTATATCTACCTGTCCAGTGTTATTTCCTGCCATAATTTATACACAATCTCAACATGAAAGACGTCAATGTTAATGTTTCTGATTTGATGACACTGTTCAATGAGAGGATGTCTGCATTTGAAACTGAACTGCGTAAAACTCCCCCTTCGACAGCTAGTTCAGCAATAGAAGTGGATTATTTATCTTTCAAAAGTTTCATTGTCGAAGCATTAAATAATCTACAGCAACAACTGGAAGTACTAACGCATAGTGTTGATCGCTTGGAAATGCGAAGCCGACGCAAAATAATACTACTGCATGGTGTACCTGAGATTGAATCTGAAGACACAGCTGTTGCTGTGGTACAGGTTGTAACTGGCAAGATCAAAAACAGTGCTTTCAAGCTGGGTGACATTAAGCGATGCCAGAGGATGGGGCAGTCGGCTGGTGCTCATAAACCTAGACCCATCATAGTAAAGTTTCATGATATTGTTCTCCGGGATAAGCTACAAAGAATTGAGTCGCAAACTTTTTGCCACTGTGGGTTTTTAAGAAGACTCCGCAATATTTTACCCACTGCTACTAAATTGCGCTCACACATTCTCTTATGATGCCCATACTTGATTATGCAGATGTCAGCTATCTTGATCTTACAGAAATGCAACTAAACAAGCTTGAGCGACTTCAAATTGTTTGCATAAGATTTATTTTGGATTACGCAAATATGATCACATTTCTGAATTTCGTGGAAAAACTCAAGTGGTTGCCTATTCGACTTCGCCGGAATGCACAAATTCTAACGATGTTATTTAGCATACTTTTCAATCCCGTTACCCCTTCTTATTTAAAGGATCGCTTCAAATTTTACCAAAGATTCTCATTCTCGCCTCTTGAGATCATCAGAAAATTTACAATTGGATATGCCGATGCATTGTACTATCTTCTTTGATAAGTCTTTTACAGTCCAAGCCGTGCGCTTGTGGAATGCTTTACCTGTATCGATTAGGAAAGCTAAGTCCATTAATATCTTTAAGGAACTCGTGAAACAACATTATTTGTCCATGTTAACCATGCAGTTCATATGTATTTATATGAGTACGTATAGTATGTATGTATGTATGTAGGTATGAGTGTATGTATGTATGTGTGTATGTATGTATGTATGTATGTATATTTGTATATGGTATGTGAAGTATGTATCATCATCATCATCATCACTTCAGCCGAGAGACGCCCACTGCTGGGCATAGGCCTCCCCCAAAGATTTCCAAAGCGATCGGTCCTGCGCCTCCCGCATCCAGCGGCTTCCCGCGACCTTTACCAGATCGTCGGTCCACCTTGTGGGGGGGGCTTAAGTATGTATACTTATATTGTTTTTCTTCCTACACAGTATATATGTACACCGTCCACTACCCCATTATTATTAGCTCATTTATGATTTAACTCCATCCCATGGTTGCCTGGAAGAGATCACTTTTAGTGATAAGGCCGCCATCTGTACGTCTCCTTTTTACGATTGAAATTGTAAGTGTTATGTGTGTGTACAATAAAGTATATTCTATTCTTATCGATTGACAGAGGGCCATGTACATCATTTTTAAAGTTTTACCATCTGTTACTTCTCGGAGACTTTTCATCACATGTATTATTTTTCTAACTCTTCCTGCCATAGCTATTATGTGCTCTTTAAACATAAGCCTTTCATCAATTAGCACTCCTAGGTACCTCAGGGTATCCGTTCTATGAAAACTGTACGCAACCACAAGGAGATATTATACTTTGAGAATGGCAGTAGTGGGCTTTGATTATGTTTAGGTCGGTGGGGGCTGAAACTAAGGTTTTGTGAAAACAAAGGAATTTTGTCTTAGACATATTAAGGGTTAAAATGTTCTTATCCATCAGCTGCAAGATATGTCTTATACCGTCTTCAACCCTCCGTTTTACCAAATCCCAGGAGTTGTCATGAAAAATTATGGCTGTATCATCAGCATAGCACAAAATTTCAGCAATAATGTGAGAAGAGATTTCATTGATGTATATGGTGAACAGAATAGGTCCTAGGATACTTCCCTGGGGCACACCGAAAGTGACTGGTTTCGAACCACTTAAGCTATTATCAATTCTTGTTCGTTGTTTTCTGTCAGAAAGGTAGCTTTTAAACCATTATAGAGCTGTTCCTCGAATACCAAGAGCCTCCATCTTCCCCAGGAGTATTGGAATGGAGACAGTGTCAAAAGCCTTGGTCAGGTCCAGGAAGACTCCTACGCAGCTTCAATCAATAAACGGTAATGAGATTATACGGTAATGATTACTACATAGATATTCCGTAATGGTAATGAGTTATATAGAAATGGTAATTAGAAATGAATAATATATAAGAATATTAGATTTTAATTTATCCATATGCCTTATTATCAATACAGTTATTACTCATAGCATCCAGTGGTGCGACGGACTAATTTATGGACGTAGCCGTAGTCATAGCTATAAAGTACGCTTTATCGATATTTCCCATGGATCTGTTTATATTTGTTTAATTAATCGTTTTTTTATAATTTTACATATTTTATCAAACATTTTGGTTAGTTTTTCTTTTCTAAATATAATTGTTTGTATCAATTCGACATTTTGTAAATTTCTTTTAATTTTAATAATTCAGTAAACGAAAACAACCAAAATCATTGATTTAATATCTAAACAATAAAATACTATTAATTTAAAACAATATCACCAGATTTATGTGAAACACCATAAAACGTAGCTACGACTATGGCCATGTCCATTAGTTAGGCGGTTGCGTCCCAGAACATTATTATTGTCATTTCATCAAAGTAAGTAAATGTAATAGGGATGATGACTGGGTAAAAAAAATGCAATTCTATTTAATAATAATAATAATATAATAAATCGTTTATTTAAGAAAACCAGGTCCCATATTGTTGTTAGTAAACATTGGATACTTATATACTAGGGTTAGTATAGAGAAACAAAAATGAAAATAAAAATGCGACAAAATTAACTTATGTGGACCATCAACCAGTGTCGCAGCAAAGATGTGTCCCACCGATCTATGAACACACTCAGGAGACGGTTGGTACTGGAGCGAAGCCTGGTGAGCATTTAGTCCGTCAGTCAGATAATAGAAAAATATTAGACACGTATTTTTTTTACTTCAATTTAACAAGAAATAGCTGTAGATAACAGGCATTAAAGTTGAGGAGGGGGGGCTCGCTACGTCACAGTTGAGTAGAAAACGTACTCTAACGTGACGTCATGCGAAATTTCAACATCAATGTAACGCCGTAATTTTATGATTACGAAAAAAATTAAAAAAATACGTGTTTAATATTTTTTAACACTCTACCTGACGGACAAACAAACAAAAATTAGTCACCATCCCTATTCTATTGTTATTTAAGGTAAAGTGTTAGTATACCATCAATAAAAATTAAACTTAAGTTCATTAGTTAGAAAATCTGTCTGTACGCATATGCAACAAGACGTACTTAGGGGTTAATACAAGAATGAGCTATTCTAAATCCTGTAGACATGCTTGACATGATTCGCTTTTTTCTATTTACCTTTCTAAGCGTTTCGCTATCATTGAGTGGAACATTTTACAGATACATGAAATGAACGATATTAGTCTCAACTTCTTTATTATTCCCTGACTTAGGTATTACAACTATTTTAATACGTTGCCATTGTATTGGCATTATTCCACTTCGAAAGATATCGTTATAAAGTGATAACAGAGACCTAATGCCGTTTATTGGTAAATTTGATATCACGGATTATGTGATATTGTTGTTACCTGGAGCGGTGTCTTTCTTTTTGAGATAATTCTTAAGTTCTTATAAGGTTAACGTATTCCAAAAGTGTATTATTCAAATTTAAGTATGGTCTATTTTCTAATTATGTATCTGGTGCTAATGTATTTTTTAAATCTTCTACTTTTTCTTCTGATGCTTGAAAACTAGTTTGTTTACAGTCTTTTTTCTAGTGCATTTTTCGCCCGCTTTTAGAAACACTATTCGAATTAATTAAATCAGAGCAGAACTTTTGCCACGATTCCGATTTGGCTTTGCTTATCATATGCTTTGTATCTTGCATCTTCTTTTCCAATATAGATAAATTGTCTGGAGAAGAATTACACCGAAAATGTTTCAAAGCTAACCTAAGTTGTACAACGATTGCCGATAGTGATGGATCGTGATGAATCTTTCGTTTTATATTATTGCAAAATTTTACTAATGGAATGTTATTGTCAGCAGAGTGGTCAGCAGCTTGCTTAATTTTTTCTTTTATAGTTATATTTATACCTATTTTGTATGTTTTGGTTTAAAATTCACTAACACTATCAAATGATAATTTAATATCCTCCTTGTAACATGTCCAATCCGCTAGCTTGTAATTTCTTTGATTGACATAATAACTTTATCTGTATAATATAATGATATTTTAATCTAGGGATGATCGCTACCATTTTTTTTATTTATAGTTTGTTAATTTAAATTTGTGACAGTATTACTTGAAGCATAGGTTAAGACCCGTGATGAATCCTGAAGAATTCCATTGACCGATCGAATTCTCGTAGCCTAGCCGTTATTAAGTATAAATATAAATAAGTATTTAAACAACATCACATACATTGCTCAGATTCCAAGATGAGTAGCTAAAGCCCCCGTATTATGGAGTATCTGAGACAACGAAGGTACCACAACACACAGACCCGAGTCAATATAGAAAAGTTCATTTTATACATTGACCCGACCGGGAATCGAACCCGAGACCTCAGAGATGGCGACATCTTGAAACCGGCGTGCGAACCACTCGGCTACGGAGGTCGTCAATGAGGAGTGATGAGAAGTTGTTTTCTAAGGTTGAATCAAACAGCTGTATTCTTCTTACGTCTTCTTTATCTGACTAATTGGTATGGCGAGTAATATTCTCGATATTTTCGTTTTTTTTATAATTTGGTTTACTAAAGATATTCGTTTTGGTACCTAGTATTTGTAATGAGGTTATACATACCTCTGTTTCATTAACAATTTCTGTATCAGTCAAATTATTCGAATTTATGATTGAAGTAGTCCTGTTTTATCGCTTTGAACTCCTCCTGGTAACTGTTATACCTAAATTCATCTTCAACTTTTTTACTTTCTTCGCGGGTTCTCTTCTCCACTAATTAAGTCTCGTTGCATGTTTTTATTTTCCAAACCTTTCCATTAAAATATTTCTTGCATTTCATTCTCACATTTCTTCAACACTTCAGAATTGCTTTTATCGCTCATATTTACATTGTCATCATCGTCAATATTAATATTTTCGCTCATTTTAATTAATCGTATTATCCGAGGGTTGTAAAACAACAAAACAAATATATATGTTGCGGCTAAACAATACACTGCACAGGTATGCTCACTGCAACGTCTACAACGCATCTGTATTTTCATTTGGAAGAGACAAAATGCATTTGTGCTCTACTCATTATAAATAAAAAAAAACAACAATTGAATCATCAATTATTAAATTATAGCTGGCTTTAGAAGTGATTAATTGGTATGACGTTATGTTGAGTGAAGTTGTGTTAATTTCCGCCAATTAATTAATGAACGAACCACAGCTTTTATGTGCATTGACACTTGTTTACAGTTCGACACTCACCGCAAGACGTTTTCGCTGTAAAATATATTATTATGAGAATATTTCCATTATTAGATACAAAATATTTATACGAAGTGACTTTTGAGTTTGCATAATTTTAATTGATGTTGTTGAGTGGATTCATAATGCGCAAGCTTTTAATGGAGAATTATGTAAAAACCTTGAGGCTTTAATAAAGATTCTAAATATTTAATGGTTTTATTTTTATACTTTAGGTATTGTAAAGGAAAGTTGTTTATTAATATTATAGATAGCAAATACTATAAAAAGCGATTCTTTTAGGTGTAAATGTACAGAACTAACATGTAGACGTGTGTAACTCTTTACTGAATCGACTTAGTGAGTCGGTTCAGATCAAGATGATGCACTGATCCAAATCTCAAAGGTTGTTCGCAATGGATCAGTGGATCAGTCGATTAACATTGGCCTACGAACAGTATTGGCCTACTCAATTCATTCTTTCGTTCATTCGTGTCAGTGAGCGCCACAGAACGCGTTGATCGACTGATTCACTGATCCATTGCGAATATACTTACTACAAACCGTAAAATGCAAATAGAGAGAAGGTAAATCTTAAGTCTAATATTATTATTGCAATGTCTTCCTGACACATTAATGGTGACAGATATACAATAGGTTTCTATTATATGGTTGGAATAAATTAACCATTTAAACTTATAAACATTTAAAAAAATAAATTTTAAGTTATAATATTTTATGCAAAATATTACGCTTCGAAAACTTGAAAAGTAGGAAAACTAAACTACAAAAATTTACTAAAATACATATGGCATTAAATAAGTTATATAAAACGTTACAACTTTCATTGTAACAGCTATAAACATAAATGCACAAAAGTCCATACGTTTTTCACTAATGTAGCACCGTATAACGTCACTAGTGTCGTTATAGTGCCTTGACTTTGTATGGAGTGTTTTCGCCCGACTAGCAGTCGTTCCACAAACACAGCACCATATCACCAAAACTATTAATCGCAGACATGCTATTACTTCTACATTATTTTTCAGATATTAATGGATAAAATAAAGAAAGTTGTCAACTAGACCATAATATAGGACTTCAGGTAGATAGTACGACAAAATGCATGTCGTTCATATGCAATGTGGAAGTATTTAAAAAAAATAATAGTTCCCGAAATCAAACGAGATGTCGCTACGATACGTTCTTGATTTCTCCATGACAACCCTTCCGGTTTTCTATCATGTATAAAAGTAAATTAATTTTCAAAACTCAATAAACAACTCATATTCTATTTGAGTTGATATCTAAGTTTCGAACTTTGAAAAATTAAGTTTTTTAATATGTTATTTAAAAGGAATGGAATTTACTATCTTTGGTCCATTCGTTTCCTGCAAAAATCAACTTTTGCTAGAGTCGCCATATAGTGAGATGCTTTTTAGTGCTTTATTTTTTTAAATACTTCCTCATTGAGATGCAATTATTACGTAATTATTAACAGAATTGGCCTGCACAACTGAGCGACTGTTCGGAAAGATTCGGGCGACATCGAGTCGCGTACCGGTAACAATATATATTTATATAACTATATTAATTCAGACGATTAAAAGAACCTAAAATACTTTTTTAATTTTCTAATTCTTAACCTCTTAAAAGAAACCTGGGGGCCAATTCTACTAAATCAATTTTTTTTAAATCGAATCGAAAACGGATCGAAACCAAACGAAACTACAGTTTTTAATGGGTTTTCTATTCTACTAAGTGACATACGATACAATTCCAGTTAAAATAGAACTGTTAAAAATAAATGTTAATAAATATAAAATAAACTGTAGTTTCGTTCGGTTTCGATCCGTTTTCGATTCGATTTAAACAAAATTTATTTAGTAGAATTGGCCCCCTGCCTGATTAAAATTTTTCGTCTCTGAGTAACAAATTATCGGTCCTGTAAGGTTTCTGTATCATTTTTAGTTATGGAACATTAAAAAGCTGCGCAATTTAAAAATTCATTGATTAAAATTAGAAAAAATCATCAAATTAAAAGACTTACTAAAAATTTCATGTTGAATTTCATTTCATTTAACGTTGGGTTCATCAGCATTGAACTCAACATTCATACAGGTGCAATCAAATAAAACCTACTTCAAAAGGTAATATAAAAGATTATATTTAATTAAAACTCTGTGCTGGACAACGTTGTGCATGATGTTGAATTCAACAATGATTTTATTACAGAATATCAAAGCTTGTAACGTTCAATTAAAAACGTAGGTACTATAAATAACGTAGACTATTAATGTTACTTTATATGCCCTTTGAAATTCAAAGGACGTTACAAAGTTTGAAATTAGGTCGGATAAAAATTAGAACGCTGTGTGTGTTCAGGATGGGCTGATAGGAGATGAAATAAGTTCGGTTATCAAATAGCCGAATAAAACGCAAATATCTCTCAAATATAATTCAAACTAATTATACTAAATCATAATTTGTATAGTAATATTCGATGCATCATTTGTAATAATAAAAATGACGACAAAACTATATTTTCTCAAATCCAAGAGATGAATTTTAATTTAATAATGTATTAATCCTGTTTTTAAAAACCAACCAATTGCGTGTCGGTCTCACGCACTAAGGGTTCCGTGTCATTATCTATGAAAAACGCTTAAAATCACGTTTGTTGTATCGGAGCTCCCTTATTCTTATTATATCCAGTTTTTTATTATTTGTTGTTATAGCGGCAACAGAAATACATCATTTATAAAACTTTCATATGTAACTAAAACGGTTCTTCAGATAAAGCCTAGTGAATCATACTTAAGAAACAGAATACAATATGTAGCCTAGATCAAAATAAAACTGAAGTTTACTATAAGTCTAATAAAAAAGAAATTGTGTCTGGAGTGCCACAAGGCAGTATACTTGGGCCTTTGCTATTTTTATTGTACATTAACGATCTCCCAAATGTGACAAATTACCCATGCATATTATTTGCCGATGACGTATCTGTTGCTATACCAAATAATAAAAATAATGACTATAATATAGAAGTAAATAAAACACTAGAAGCTTTAGTAACTTGGCTAAAAGAAAATAATCTCAAAGTGAATTTATCTAAAACAGAATATATACAATTTGTTAATAGAAATGGTAAAAAAAAAGATATTAAAATATCATATGACAACCAAATGGTGGAGGAAAAAAATAGTGTAAAATTTTTAGGTTTAATTATAGATAAACATTTGACTTGGAAAGACCATATAGACAAAATATGTAAAAAAATAAATCCTTTCACATATGCCTTGTGGAAGCTTGCTAAGATTTCAAACAAAGAAACTGCTCTTATGGCTTACTATGGACACGTAGACTCAATATTGAGATACGGTATTATAATATGGGGAAATTCTTGTAATATAAATAAAGCATTAATTGCACAAAAATCATGCATTCGAGCCATATGTGACGTAAAAAAAATAGTATCTTGTAGACCACTTTTTAAAATCTTAAAAATACTAACGGTCCCTTGCTTATACATTTATGAAATATGTGTTTTCGTTAGGAATAATCCGCACTTTTTTGAACGTTATGATGATATTCCTCGTAAGTTTACCACTAGATATCCAAACAAATTGCAGCTACCTTTGATAAAAACGGAAATGTGGCAAAAAAGTACTTATCCTATGGCAATCAAAATTTTTAATAAGCTGCCAATAAAATCTAAAAACGACAGGCTTAGTATATTCAAGTCTGAGTTAAAAGAATGGCTTACGGCGAAATGTTTTTATAGCTTAAAGGAATATTTTGAATATAAATGTTGACATATTATCTCAAAATTATGAATTATTAAACTACTATTATTGCGTTATATTGATGAAATTTAATTGACATTTGTTTAATTTTATGATTATTATTGTAATTCCCTAATTGTTATAATTTCTTCTGCATGCCAGTTTCTGGTAAATATGTCTGTTAACTAGAAAATAAATTGTAACATCTTGTACTTTCCATATTTATGCAAGACGGATAGATGGACAGGCGGACAATCGGACACACGGATGGCGGACAGGCGGACAGGCGAATGGCGGACAGGCGGACAGACGGATAGCCGGACAGCTGCACGGATTAACGGACAGCCAGACGGACAGCGGAGTCTGAGTAATTCAGGGTTCCGTTTTTTATCCTTTTTGGTAAGAAAATCTAAAAAAGTTCTCATATAAATTTTAACTAGCAAGTTGTTTCAAGTAATCCGCCGTCATGGCTTTAAAGACGAGATAATTTAGAGCCTTAAATGTATCTTTTGTATTCCATAGTAAGCTCATCTGTCGAGGGCTTCAAACATTTAGCGTCACGATTCGAGAATATTTAGTGCCAGTTATATTGTTGCGTCATTTTGGTGACTTGTATATCACACCAATAGAAGAATTTTTAAACCTCAATTAATTATAACAAAAAAAGAAAAATGTCTGGAACACTTTTGCTGATGTTAGCGTAATTATGGAAAGTCAATAGCACTTCAAATACACCCATTTATGACGCAGTTCTTGTTATTAGAAAACAAAATAATAAATGTATCTGCCATCATATTAAAGAGCGTAATTTTGCCAATCACAATAGGAACTCGATAGGCCGACGTTTACGTGCTTCGAAATTTATCCTTCATTGCAGATCAGTGAGCTGCATCAGTTGTATCTTATTATACGCGCCTGTAGCTCCTGTAGCTCGAATAGTTAAGCAAGCGCCATTATTTTGGTATCACTGATTGTGATATTGCTTATAAACAATAAAATTTTGATAATTTTAAGTAGCCCTAAAATATTATCAGCTGTAAGGAAATGGTCGTGAACCCTAGCATACGATAATTTAACCATACTACAGTCGTGTACCATATTACAAAGACAATAAAGCTTAATGTATCTTTCAAAGAGTATTTGCCAGTTATCAACTACAAGTAATAAACAATTGAGTTGACTGCTTGATAATGTTATAGGGGCGTAGTGCACATAGCTGTTGTTTTTTTAGATATCCTATTAATATTATAAAGGCGAAAGTTTGTAAGTATGGATGTATGGATGTTTGTTACTCTTTCACGAAAAAACTACTGGACGGATTTGGATAAAACTTTACAGCAATATAGGTTATACATCAGAATAACACATAGGGTACTTTTTACTGGGAAAACTTCTCACTCCCACGGGATACCGACTTCCACGCGGACGAAGTCGCGGGCGTCCACTAGTTTATAATAAATTTTTTGAAGATTTAGAGTAATTTCTTTTTTCCTAAATACCTAGCGTTATCTGTATAAAAATGATTTGATATATAAACTCAAAATAATATATGAAAAATTGTAGTATTATTTCAGGTACAACTACTATACTCCTCGTATTTAGAAACGAAAATGGGGGCCTCAAAATATATTCATTTGTAATTTAAACAATTTAACTATAAATTAGTTTATTTTTGACCTAGACCGACCTAGTTGAAATCTTAATTCGAAGTTGTCTTTAAATTATAAATCAATTCTACAACTAATAAAGCACAGCAATGCGTCGAAACTGGTGTCATCAGTGAACCTTAGTTGTTACAAAAGTGTGCAGTCTCTCACATTTTTCTGAATTATCTAATTATACGCATAATTTACCAGTTATTTAGATTATTGACGCTACTCCCAAACGTTTTCAACAGGACATTTATATTTTAGAAATTCTAATTAAATAGGTAGGATAAGTTGTCCTTTTTTGAGATTAAAATTAAGCTTCATTTAACAACAGCTTTGGCTGTCGCTACCTAGATCGTTAAGACTAAAGCTAGTGTCGTAAAAATAAAGTGCTAGAAGGTGTAATGTAAATTATAAAAAAAATTACTAATAAAAATTTAAAGGGAAAGTAAGTCTGGTTTTGGCTACTGAGACAGAATTAATAGGATAGGGTGTCCGTTAGTGTTCCAATTGAACGGGGACAGTGTTCCAAATTTGTTGATGACTAGTGTGAATCTCTAAGAGATTTCCTTAAAGGATTATCAAATAATCTTCAATATTTGCTACATAAACTATGACACGCATGAATTAACATGACGCCTCATGGCCCATTCCATTTATCCTCGAACGAACATTCGGAATTTTTTGAATTGTTCTTATAATTTTGTTGAAATCATATTGGTGAAGATTATCTGTGTATCAGAGGCAGTTTCAGGTTCTACTTCAATTGCAACATAAATTATCGAAAAATGCGTTTCTTTGGAGTGGTAGCATTTCGAAAAAAGATAAGTAAAGAAATAAAATAGGTCGTCAGGCGTCATGTTTATTCGTATGAATAATTTAAAAATTATTAAAGATAGCTTTTTGTTATAGAGGGAAGTCATAGCGATTTTAGGTTTTTTTACATAACCGAAATAAGTTATTATGATTTTAAACACAGGCAATACAATGTATCTTTTGTTACAGTTAGTATAAAATATGTTATTTTATCTTTTATTTAGAAGGGTCTTCTAAAAAGACCTTCAATTACTCTGATCGAGATGTAATTCCCTTAGCTTTTAGAATATCTATGCGAAAAAACATGAAGCTGTGTTTTTATTATATTTAATTTCTTTTGCACCCGCTATATTCATTGAAACTTTTGGACAAATTAAAATTGTGAATTATCTATTATATTATATTTTTAGATGTTTCGGATACTTATTTTGGCAATAGTTATACTTTTAATTATTTTAAGAAAACTTATATCTCAGCGAAATCTCAATCTAGTGACATCGGAGTCTGTAAAGAAACCTAAAGGTTTAAAAATATACATATTTAAATCTACTCGTACCTTTTCTAATATTAGACAATATTGTATCAGTAAATGTAACAGCATTAGTGTTATCTAAAAATATGTTTTGCTTCTCACTAATTTATTTATAAATAAAAATATTTTCTATATTTTTTTTTCTTTTTATAGTGATCCAACATTAAACTAATATTCCAATGGAACGTGTTCGTCATTGTTGAGGATATTTTATAATAATAAATACGATATACGCATTCCAACTGGTGTTAATTTGACGTGAATGTAAATAAAACGTTGATTACTTTATAAACAGAAACAAACAGTAATTTTCAAAGTAAACTCATGAATTATGCATTTCGTTGAGCGAGGGTGCTATTATCATGAATTAACCTTCGGCAGAGATGCGTAGATCATGATGTTAAAAAAAGCTTGTGAATCTACCGGATTGTAAGAGAGCATAATATATATTTTTTTATTTGGGTGTGTGTGTAAAAAAAACGCCTTCTAATTCATATAAGCACCACCATGCTTGAAAATGCACGTTAAGCCGTTGGTCCTGGCTGCATTAGTAGTTGTTAACACCCACCAATCCGCATTGGGCCCTCGTAGTGGGTTACGGGTCATTGATCCCATTTGATTTAATTCCATCCATAGGAAAGAAAGACTTCTCCTAATATACTTTCCTATGCAGATGAAGTCATGGACACACCGACTTAAATATGAAACAATATCACATATCGCCATTGCTCGGATTCCAAGATGAGCAGCTAAAGTCCCCGTATTATAGAATATCTGAGACAATGTAGGAATCACAGCACTCAGACCCGAGACAATATAGAAAGGTCTGTTTTCTACATTGAACCCCTGAGATGGTGACGCCTTTTAATCGGCGAGTACCACTCGGCCGTAGTTGCAATTGTATATAGCTAAATCTCAACGAATAACTTCCGTAGATTATTAAGTTATATGAAACTGCCTTTTCAGCTCGGAGTACCAAGGTGGTGTAGAGGATAAGCGCCGCGGCCCGCGATCGTAGTCGTTAAGCAACTTTCGCAACGGTCGGTCACAGGATGGGTGACCAAAAAATTATCATCTCGAGCTACTCCGTGCTTCGGAAGGCACGTTAAGCCGTTGGTCCCGGCTGCATTTGCAGTCGTTAATACCCTCCAATCCGCATTGGGCCAGCGTGGAGGGTCATGTCCTGTCCTCCTTAACCATCCATAAGGAAGGCCTGAGCCCCTGCAGTGGGGACGTAAAAGGGCTGGTGATGATGATGTTGATGAAACTGCATTTTCAATGGTAAAAATGGCTGGTCATAGAATGGGTGAGCAAAAATGTATTGCCTCGAGCTCTTCTGTGTAACGGAAGGCACGTTAAGCCGTTTGTTAATATTATTTACATGTGACTATTTCATAACGTTAAAACAAACCTAAATTATTATTTTTTATTTATTACAATAACAGTTTGTTACGGGGTGCCATGTTGTACCTTATTTTTTATTAGAGATAGCTGTTACCGTGACTTCGCCCTGTGTGAACTATGAAGTATTTCACCCACGTTTAATGTATGTTAAAGAATTTTTAAAATCAGTACAGTAGTTTCGGAGATAATACAATGCATACAAACAATCTTTCTCCTTTATAATATTAGTATAGATTTGAAGGAGGGTAGATTGATATATCTGTCACCCGCACGACTTCAGTTACTCCTTGCTTATTGCTAAATAAAATAAGATACTACATAGTAGCAATCCCATTAATAACTATTTACATTACGATGAAAGTCTGAAACAACATTATGTACCTATTGTTTTTAGGTTAGTTACGAGAGTGGTACAAAAACATAATTACTCGCGATTTTTCTGACCTAGGAACATACTAAACTATTATTTTATAAGAGTTAAACGCTTAGTGTGTACACCTCCTAACTTAGATACCATTTATTGAGCGTTGGTATCATGAGTCTATAATGTTAGTGTTTGTTTGAGTTTGTGTTGTAACTGTTTCATTCACGAGACACCCAGTAAGGTAAGAATATAACATAATTTACAAGCTAATCCCATCAGATAATCAACTATCGTAGGCCTTGATAATGTTAGATTATAATAATTCTTTTAAGATTATAGACTGATGATACTTACACATTTACGATGAATTACTCGTATGTATCTAAATGTATATAAAAATATTATATTTTTAACTTAAAACATTATGTTTACTCGTAAATAGATTGACGGATCTTTCACTTCAATCAATGTTTTGAAAGTTGTACCTGTTTTTTAGGGTAATGTAACCAAGGGTAAAATGGGATCCTATTACTAAACCTCCAATGTCCGCATGTCCGTCTATCTTTCTGTCAGTCTGTCATTAGCATTTATGTAATGAATCACGATAGTTAGACAGCTGAATTTTACACATATTATATATAATTTCTGTAGCCGCTTTAACAACAATACTTTAAATAGAATGAAATAAATATTTGAGGCCCCCATACAACAAATTGTTGCGTTTTTTTAGTGATTCGTGAGCGCGTCGACTCTCACTTGGCTGATTTTTCAATGAAATCTAATGACTATATACCTATAATAACTTTGAAAGGTCGATAGAAAGATAATAATTAAATAAATAAATACAGTAGTTAGTTCCTGAGACAGATGAGCAGACAGTGGAGGCTTAGTAATAAGATCCCGTTTAATCTTTTGGATACCGATTTATAAAAAAAGATTTAAAAAGTTTATCTAAACCCATTATAATCAAGTATTTTTTATCTGAATACTCAAAAAAACTTTTCATAAAATTATTTTAACAGTTTTATCCAACTCCAAAGTTTAATTTGTTAATAATATTAAGTTGTAATCGGATTCTCTAATTAGAGGAGAGATTTTTTTATTAATTTATCCTATGAAATTTCTTCGGGTTTATTATTGCAACCTACATTATACATTGCGTGCATTTCAAATGAAGAACATACTATACGTATATAATATTTTTCTATTATCTGAGTGTTGGACAAAATAGAATTTCTATTTTTTATTACCCAGTCGTCATCCCTATTGTATTGAATGATAAGTAGACCAATGTATATCATTGTTTAAATTTTTTTAAACTAACAAACGAATAATAGTTTAATTTATTTATTTAAAATACAGTACAGTAGCTCGGTGGCGTAGTGGATAAGCGCCGCGGCCCGCGATCGTTGTCGTTAAGCAACTTTCTCAAGGGTCGGTCACGGGATTGGTGATCAAAAAAATTATTATCTCGAGCTACTCCGTGCTTCGGAAGGCACGTTAAGCCGTTGGTCCCGGCTGCATTTGCAGTCGTTAATACCCACCAATCCGCATTGGGTCAGCGTGGATGCGCGTCATGGCGCTTTCTCCTTAACCATCCATTTGGAAGGCCTGAGTCCCTGTAGTGGGGACGTAAAGGGGTTGATGATTATAATTTAATATACTCTACAAAATTTTTTTTACTAACGTGCTTAGTTTTTTTAATGTTTGTTATACACCATCATGTTTGAAAAATACTGACAATAAAGAAAAATAAAACAAGACGAAACCAATATTTCAGTCAATAAAAATCTACGAGTGAAATTGTATTGCGCAGAATAAGAAGCGGCAAAAATATATTTAAAAATTAATGATTGTAAATTAGACTTCAGAGATGCACATATTTAATAAACGACAATGCTTAAAAAGCCTAGGCCCGGCGCAAACGAAATGTTACTCATATCCAAGATATTAATGAATAATTAAATACTGCGTAGGGGGCACCATCAAAATGGATGGCTTAATATATGATATTGCTATTCGAATTTTGACTGGGGACAGTATTCAATGTACCAATAAAAGGAGTATTATGGAAAACAATACTTTTTCCTTGACTTAAAACTCTTTTTCTTTACCTTTCATTATTATTATAACGTTTATTTTGTCAATATATAATGACAATGATGTGTTGTAATATACACACTTCCAAGTGCAAGTTTTCTATTAATGCACCTTTTATGTCATAATTCGAATAGCAGAATCACACATTTAGCCATCGATTTTGTTGATGTTTCTTATCCAGTATTTACTTACTCATTTATACCTTAAATATGAGTAACGTTTCGTTTGCGCCGGGCCTGAATTTTTTCCCATACATTTTGAGTGTTGTGCTTTTAAGGGAAATAATAAAGAACCAGAAGGTGTAGTAGCTCGGTGGCATAGTGGATAAGCGCCGCGGCCCGCGATCGTAGTCGTTAAGCAACTTTCGCAAGGTTCGGTCACGGGATGGGTGACCAAAAAAAAAATTATCTCGAGCTACTCCGTGCTTCGGAAGGCACGTTAAGCCGTTGGTCCCGGCTGCATTTGCAGTCGTTAATACCCTCCAATCCGCATTGGGCCAGCGTGGAGGGTGATGGCCCATCCTCCTTAACCATCCATAAGGAAGGCCTGAGCCCCTGCAGTGGGGACGTAAAAGGGCTGGTGGTGGTGGTGGTGAAGGTGTAATTATGAGGAGAAATTGAATAAATGGTAATTTTTATGGTTTATTCAATTTCTCCAATTTAAATGGATTTATTCAATTTAAATGGTTATTTTACAAGTTTTTTTAATCAAAAAAGTATTAGGCGTAATATCATGATATTTCATAAATATATTTCTAACCTTCTTTGCCAACTTACGGGAAACTACATCCCACGCGTGTCACATAGGCAATTATTTACTAGATAGTAAATTTATAAAAAGAGAAACCCGATCGTATTACTCGGATGGGCAGTTCTTACGTCAAGTATAGTAGCTGGTCGCAGTAGATATCTACGACTAGAGTACACTTCACAGTCGAAAAGCTCTTGCCTTTGTCAAACTCAAGTAGTGCACTGAAATGAAATCCATCCTATTCAGAAGTTGTTTGATTTATTCAAAAGATTTGCAATATTTGCTATCACTTTGTTTTACTTTGATTCAATATAAGTTTCATATTCAATCGACATTTGATAAGTTAGCACTTGATATATCGTAAGGCAATTTGAATTAAAAATATTTGAGTTTATTTACATTAGAGTTTTTAATGATTAATGAAATTTTCCATTTTTCTCTACATTTATTTACAAATTGAATTGTTTCCATAGTTGATGTGGTTTGACGTATTTTTTAAAGTAATTAAATAATATTTATAGAAATTACGCTTTCACATTTTTCGCGTCATCTTGCCTAAAAGGCAAACAACTCGTTACAACTACCAACTTCTACGTATACACGTATTTCACATCTCCGCGTACGTACGAATAACATTACGAACTCGAGAAAGGTTTCATCTACATTTTCGGATCGAGAGTGAGATAGTGTCGAGAACGTTCTGTCTACACTCAAATGTCACTTTTCTCGGGTGCGTCCATACAACATTTCACTCTCAACCGGAGAATGTAATTTATTTGGTGTACACAAAACAGTCTCGAGTTCGCCATGCTACGCGTGTTGATATAAGCAATGCTTATCGAGTCTGTCATATTCATCTCGACCCTATCTCACTCTACTAAAATGTAGACGTTCTTTATTATCGTGCTACCGTCATGCTACGCGGTTGGGACTCCAATCGAGTGAACTCTTGTCTACGAGTTAACGTTACGAGTATCGACATGACTCGTAGCACTTTTGACAGATTCCACTATGGTGGAAATAAACTTTTGTCTACTCTTCACGTTAGTCATGTTCACATTGACACTATCTATCTTGTTCATTACAGGTAGCATTTATTTTTTTTATTTTATTATATTTGGGAAACAAAAAATATTTATAATTAATACAATTGAAACATTTTAAAATAACACATTGATCAGTAAAGTTTCCACTAATAGTTTATACAATATACATGTCACTTTTCACATTAAAAAATAACTAAATTATCGTTTGGTTTAATTTTCATTAATCACTAACAAAAAGAATCTATAATGTCAACAATCATGTCAAAGTTACACAATGGTCAATATTCTAATTACTCGCACATTAATTATCAAATTAAATTAAGACTATAAATAAAAATAATAACAATATCATTTAATGTTCGTCAGGATTATCCTTTATATTTTTTACAAGTTTTTTTAGAGAAGGAATTGAGCAATTAAATGTCAATGGCATGATAAATTAGAGAAATGAAATGATATATAGATCACTTTTCTCAAGTCGAGTGTGAGATATCCTATGGACGCGCCCGATAAAGATGACGTCTGAATGTAGGTAGATAAAATGTTCTAAAGTTTGTCATGCTATGTGTGACAACAATTAGATATCATGCAGTTTAAATCTACTATTAAAAAATACTTATTAAAAAAGCTTATTATAAGGTATATAGAGATAAGAACGCTTGGACTTGAGATGACCCAGCAACTGGATAGGTGATTACTTCTAAACTCATTATCTTGTTTGCATTATTATTAAATGATTATAAGACCATAGTTTTTTTTTCTAACTCTGTTTATAACGTATTGATCTGGTAATGACATGGTTTTTGTAAATGTCATTACTCTTATTAGAGCTGGTGAGTTTCTTGCTCGTTCTTCTTATCAGCCAAAAGACGTCCTGAATGAGTGGTAGGGAAAAAAATGTTGGACGATTCAAAAGTACTTTTAAGAAGTCTATTTGAATAAAGATTATTTTGACTTTGACTTTGTGCTGGAGACGAGAATGTTGTAGACAAAATCTGAGTACTTTCTCGAGTACGTCACGCCATGTCTGCTATACATACTAGCCTCAGTGGGTGATATTGCAATTTAGTCTAACAACTGCTGAGGACTACCAATAACCTTTAAAAAGTATCTTACGATACAGAAAATTATCCTCAATAGATAATTCAAACTCAACTTCCAAACTAATTTCATAACTCCACTTGAATAAAGACTTTATACTCTGTTCGACTAGTATCTCAAATAAAAAATTAAGTAATTTAGATTCTTTTGTTATTTACTGGTACATTGATACATTATATTTTATAAATCATAATTTTCTTTGATAAGAAAGTTTGAGTATTAGAAATTAGCCATCAAACAGTTATTTAACATCTTCAAAAAGTTTTTAATGCCCAGCATAAAAACTTCAAAGCATTACCTATTTTATATGGTGAGTTAATTTACAAAGCGAAGTCATAGAAGATTATATTAACGATGGCGGTTACAACGAGGATGGATATTAATACATATATTTATTTTAGATATTTTATCTAAGTAATAATAGGAGTAAAAATAAAAACATTTCAAATCTTCACTATTTCTCTTAGAAATGTCATTATAACTTCTGTTAGAGAGTTTCTTGCTTGTTCTTCTTATCCGCTAAAAGACGTTTTGAACGAGTGGTAAAAAGCAACAAAAAATTTGGACGATTAAAAAGTACTTTCAATAAGTTTATTTGAATATAGATATTTTGATTTTTAACTTTCACTATGTATTGCCGCCAAATATATATATATTTGTCAAATATATAATGCCAAATATATAAGGTGTAATATTATTATATGCCAGGACTTTGATGCTTGGATGCTTGGACGTTATGTATACTAATAATTTTTCACTATGGGAGCAACACTGTCAGCTACTTATTTATTAGGTATATTCTATAATTGATTATTCAAGACACTGCTATTGAAGTCAGGGGTTTATCATTTAATGACCCACAGAAACCTCTACCCGACTTAAATAGCAATTTCTTGAATAACTATACAACAATTTTAGAATATACCTAATTAATTAGCAGCTGTCCATCGGTTTGAAGGTCTTGAAATTGAATAGACAACAGTTTAAAAGTTTATTTAAAAT
Source organism: Diatraea saccharalis (assembly GCA_918026875.4). Taxonomy (NCBI): domain Eukaryota; kingdom Metazoa; phylum Arthropoda; class Insecta; order Lepidoptera; family Crambidae; genus Diatraea; species Diatraea saccharalis. The sequence goes on from OU893346.1 coordinate 16,248,768, forward strand.
TGCTTTCTTTTAAACAGTAACAGTTTTTCAATAGGAGCATTATTGCCGAACTAGATTATGCAAATTAAAATAAACTAGAAAGAGAATCGGTAGCAAAAAAGCCTTATTAAAGTTACCTGACGAGGTTACCGCCTCTGCCTATGGATTCTGAAATATTTTATTATTAAAACGGGGATTAAATACAAGTCTAGCGTAATGTTATTCTTTCCCTTGTTTATAATTACCTACTGAACAGTAACAATGTCACCTTTATGTTATTGAAAGGTTCAGTAGGTAAAGATTTGAGACAAAATTTAAGCCTGAATTATTTTGTTTTGAAATTTGAATGGGATAGAATAAATACTGAAAGACACTGATATACTTACAATATGAAAACTGAATGATGATTTGAATAAATAGACAGTTATATAATTATCTGCTTTATAGTTATTAATTTTATGTTCGTTCTCTAATTGTCGTAAAATAGATTTGTCGAGCTTTACGTTACCAACAGAATAAGATAAGATTTAGATATGCTCGTTTGATGTTATAATACGTTATTTTTAATTTAATTTAGAATATTCCATCTTATATTAGTTCAGCATTGAAAACACTGTTACAGATATCATAAATTAGATGTTTCTATATCGTTTCTATTCTATATGTTTCTATATTTATCTTCAAAAATATTCAGTGCTTCGCTATTTCTTTGCTTCTATACCCAAAGGGTTAAAACGGGAACCCTATTACTAAGACTTAGTTGTCTGTCTGTCACCAGGCTGTATATCATGAACTGTGAAAGTTAACAGTGAAATATTCACATATTATCTATTTCTGTTGTTGCTTCAACAACAAATGCTAAAAACCAGAATAAAATATATATTTAAGGGTGCTCCCATACAACATAAGTGACTTTTTTGCTCGTTTTCGGTCCGGAACCCGTCTTGTGCGAGTTGCATACACTCGGTCGGTTTTTTAAAAGAGAGAACCTAACTTCGAGCACAATGCTGTCGCAACTTAGGTTTAAAGAACTTTATTCTCATAAGAAATTTACATTTCACTTATAATGAGTGTAAATACAATAAAATTATAATATGCTAAGTTTGTACTGCATTACAATCTTGTATATTTTGCATGTTTTTTTTTTCAAAACATTTAAACTATTACAAATCTCAACATCATTAGGCAATTAGTCAAACAGCTTTGTTCCCTCATAAACTATAGCCATGTTCCCTTTATCAGTTCTAGGCGTGATTAATTTAATTTTCTGTCTATTCTGAACATGATATGTATTTTCCTTTATATTTAGTTGTATGTCAGATTTGAATGAGTTGGTTGTTATTTTCTTCATCAATATACACATGTAATATTTATATAGTTGGGAGAGGTTAAGTAATTTACTTTTCTTGTATAGCTGATCAGTTGACATTAGAAATGGATAATGAAATAAGAGCTTGATAATTTTGTTTTGAGATCTTTGCAGTAGATTCAAATTGGAGGTTCAATCGAATAAGAATATATTTTTTTTATACAATAGAAAAGCCGGACTCGTTCAACACATTCCGTCGTCAAACATTTGGAAGGCAAATGGATGTAACAATAATAATATCATCTTTTTTTACAAAAGTCGGTCAGAATTGTATCAACAAAGGAACGTTTATTGAAAAATTTCTAATAAAGTTACTTTATTTAAGTAACTTATGTAAATACTTTAAAAATATATTATTGAAAACATTTAAGTTTATAATTAATAATAAATCATCCTTTTTCTTGATTATTTTTTAGAAATTTGATTATATCCTCGATTTTATCTTATGGAAATATGATATAGTTTTTCATTTGGGCATTTGGCCATTATTTAGTAAAGTAGTTGAAAGATTCTTTTGTAAATTATAGCTTATATTACACGCGTGTTGACGAAATAGATTCCCGTAGGTGAAAGAATTATTGAAGAATCAAATAAACAAACAATTAAATATTTTCTCTTTAAAACAGTAGAATAAAATAGGTATGTTTGTGTTATAGTTTACGAAAATAGAATTCAAATATTAATATTACAGTTTCTTTGTAGTTATCGGTTAATTAAGATTATTATTATTGTATGTCCCATATGGGACATTGTGGAGTTATTAAGCATTTTTCAGTATAGCATTTTTTTTAAATTTATTTATGACACAGTCTTAAATACAAAATTTTGAATGCTAAATTTATCAAATACTAGCTTCCGCCAGCGGCTTCGTCCGCGTGGACCCTAGGGATGTGTTTAGTGGGATAAAAAGTATCCTTAAATAAAAAACTATCCATATCTAAGTCAGCTAATACCCTATCTGTATACCAAATTTCATCAAAATCCGTTCGGTAGTTTCGGCGTGATTGACGGACAAACATCCAAACATCTGATCATCCAAACAAAGAAACTTTCACATTTATTATATTAATAATAATGATTATTCTAAATTTTTCATATAGACTTTGCAGAGAAAACAGAGCTTCAGATAATGGGAATGCTAAGTTTAGCTTAGGACACTTTTCTACGCGATTATCATAATGAAACCTCTTCATGACCTCATCATTTTTTATTACTAAGGCTTCGCGACGTTGCGTTCTTTAAAAATATTTTTATGCCAAATTTGTAGAGTGAATATTTTTTTTTTCCTGGTTTTGAAATATATCTTTGTAAGACGGTAACAGGAGGTTCGATTTCATCTTTCTTTTAAAAAGAAAATAGAAATACAATTGGTCAAAGATATATCATCTTTCTTTTCCACTGCCGGGGTACAAGTCCAAGTTATGGATGGCATCAACTATGCATAATGGGAGCCGAAGCGGGGATTTCGGGATTTACTAAAGCGCGGCAGATTAATATACAGGGGGATACCTTGTACCCAGTTAAGTACCTGGACCAAATATGAGCCCTATAAAAATGGCCGCCCGGCAAGGACGAAGGATCAGATTAGTAAAAAAAAATTGATCATCTGAAAATCTCGAGCGCGTCCGATTAAGGTAAGGAGAGCTAGTTACATGCTAAAATGTGTACATACCTCTAATCTGACAATTTGAGAGTGACGTAAAGAAGGGGGAAGGCTACAAAGTTGTAAAAAAAAACGTCACTTGAAATTCTCGAGCGTGGCTAATTTTTTTTTATTTTGAAGGGAATCATTCAAGGATTACGAAAAATATATAATCTGACGATTGTCACAAGCCGAAGTAATAGAAATTCGTCGATAAGATTTAATGCGTTTAAGCTACGTGATACCTATATTTCCTTCTCCGCATCACTATTTCTCTCTCTTTTTCTGTCTATTACTCTCTCACTCCGTCCCCACTCTGGTTTTGGTTGCCATGACGCCATGACAGCTGATGACACAGACTCGTTCGTGGCGTGATATTGTTTACATCGTATTTCCAACGTTTTTGCTTATTTTGTTATTTTAATGTAAATTTTGTGAATTAAACTTTTTACATATTTACTAAGAGAAGAAGAGGAAGATGATTCTAGCGATGAAGATGATAATTAATAAAAAATACTGTAAAAATTAAATTTTCATATAATCATTTTCTTATAAATATAAGTATTTTACATAAAAAAAACATACACTTTTTTATTTGCATGCTAACTCCGGTGCTTTTCTATTTAATTAAGCTCAATGATTTGAAAAAATTAAAAAAAAAAATTAATTGTGTCAGTTTAAGTAAATCCCTTCAGATAATCGTCAGATTATGAGATATCACGTCTGGGGCATAAAGATGAACCATATATATCTTAATCTGACGCGCTTGAGTATTTCAAAATGGCGATTTTTTTTTGCACATTCTAATAATGGTCACGCGTTTGCGTCACATCCAAATCGTCAGATTATTATATGAGAGCTTTTTTTTAGGTTCACTTGACATCCCCTCAAAAAATCTGACGCGCTCGATTAAATTTTTTTTTTTCATTTTCAACCCTTACGTATAACCACCCCCATCATGGAAACGATCAGATTAACATACGACAGTTTTTAAAAATGCGTAGGACATGGATGATATTAATATCTGACGCGCTCGAGTATGTCCATACAACAGTTTTTTTTACATTTTAAAAATCTATAGCCGCTTCCCCCACCGATGAAAAGGTATATATTATATGACATTTTTTTTTTGTTATCATCTAAGCTTCGCAACCCAATACGTCTCTATGACGCTCGAGTAAATCCCGATTTAGCATCGTGGGCTCCCCTACTATTAACATGCCTACCAAAGCAAGAACGAGCTCAAGATATATTCTCTTTTGTGGTCGGCCTTTGCAAATGTTGCTTATCTTCTGAGTACCAGAGGCCTAATTGTGACGTTTTATTGAAATATTATGAACGAACGATATCCTTAATTTAAAGTTAATCGGAATTGTCTAAGACCAGCGTTAGACGTAAATATTACTTTAAGTTTATATTACCAAGTTTTTATTATGTCTCTTGAACATGCAAATTATCATTCCTACCAAAAGCGATTGCGACTTTTAAAGTATCACAATTCCATAAATCACTATAGAAGAAGAAGAAGAAAAAACATTTATTGACCTCACAAAGACAAAAACAAAATAATACATTATTAAGAACACATAAAACACAATAAAGATACAAAAGAAACAATAAGGTACATAATGAATAAAAGAGAAAGAAAGTGAGGTCATCCAGGACTTTGCCTCAGCTGGTGTTGATGCGACACGGAAAGCGCCACATCACAACAACTATCACAACAATTATACGTTTGAATGTGATTGTGAAAGGTTTAAAAATTAGGCCACTGATCAAACGCACTAATAAAGCCATTGTGCTCAAGCTAGATTTCTTTACTCAATTGGAGTAGTTTCTTTCAACCAAGGGAAGCCTGGCAAGAGATAGTTACCTTAGCAATAAGTCCTCCTTTTTTCAAATCTAATGTATTTCTATAGAAATGTTGTATTGTATGAAATACATTCATCATCATTATCAGCTCTTTTATATCCTAACTACAGGGGTTTAGGCCTTTCTTATGGATGGTTAAGGAGGATGGACCATGACCGTCCACGCTGGCCCAATGTGAATTGGAGGGTATTAACGACTGCAAATGCAGCCGGGACCAAAGGCTTAACGTGCCTCCCGAAGCTTGAAGCAGCTCGAGATAATAATTTTTTGGTCACCCATCCCGTGACAGACCCTTACGAAAGTTGCTTAACAACAACGATCGCGGGCCGCGGCGCTTATCCTTAACGCCACCGAAATACATTCCTCCGTTCATAATTTTTATTTATTAGGTAACAGGCGGTCCAACCATAATGCGCGATGTTATGATGTTAAGTTGTTTTTCCAACTTATTGACTTTATTTGACAAATTCAACCATGAAGAGGTACACAATTGAGCAGAGCGTTAAGGTTGTTGAAGCCTTTTACGAGCATGGGCGTTCAAAATGCATTTTGTTTCATGAATAGTGTGAATGATAACGGACCTCTTGTGGCCAGAAATTGAGGATATGGGGCTGACGATATGTGGTTCCAACGAAGTGATGCCACACAGCCACAACACAATGGCTCCTTTGCGTGAGAAAGCTATCTTACGTCGTGGCGATGTTAATTGGCTGCCACGATCACGTGACTGGACACCATTGGACTTCTGTTTTTGGGTATACTTAAAAAGAAAAATGTATATCAATAAGCCAAGAACAACTCAAGAGGTAAAGGATGATACAATTCAGCACATTAACGTCATCGAACCTCAGTTATGTGTTGGATAACCTTAAAACGCTTATATTAAAAGGGAGCATTATATCGTACTCCACGGAAGTAATTTTCTGGGCGTCACATTTGACTAAAAACTCACGTGGACGCGCCATAACCCAAATGGCTAAAACAGCCGTAGGTATATGCTGTTGAGTAACTGGGGCAAAATGGGGAAAAAATCCCAAAACAGCCCTATGGATGTACACTGTATTGTAAGGCCAATGATGACATATGCCAGCGTCGTATAGTGGAAGAAAGCCGCACAAGCTACAGTAATTAACAAACTGAATAGCTTGCAAAGAACAGCATGCCTCATGGCAACTAGTTTCCATGCCTACCACCCCAGGAGCCGCTCTGAATGCTCCGCTTAACTTACTGTCTCTGCGTTTATTTATAATGAAAGAGGCGAAAGCTAGCATCTACTGAGTAAGAGTTACTGGTCAAAAGAACTGGCATTCTCGAGCACTGAGATCTCCATATCAAACAGTCCTTAATAACACACCTCTATCAATGATCACAGACGTCATGACTCCGCTATGTAACTTTGAAAGAAATAACTTAGTGGAGACACTGAGCAGAGAGGAATGGTCAGAGGCACACGAACTCTGCAAAACAGGAAGCCTAGCCTGGTTCACAGATGGATCTAAATTGGGTCATAGTGTAGGATGTGGATTATGGTGTAAGACCGAAATTCAATAAAAGTGTATCTTGAGATAAACCCTACTATTTTCCAGGCTGAAGTACTTACGGAAATAAATAATAATATGTCTCGGAGTTTTTGAAAATATGGACCATGGGTTAAAGGTATACCACCATAGCTGTGGCGTGCATTTGGCCGATATTTTGTTTCACACATAATTGTTATGCATCTTACTGAAAAGTTTTCATTTTATTTACAATGTGTGTTTTGGTTGGACCACTCTTTGTATGGTGTAAATTAGAAAATAGCGGTAAAAATGACAATAGTATCCCCTTTTCCCAAGAGTCCCACTAATCTTATTCTTCATACTCCGCTTTTTTATTGTCCGCTGCTTACAAATTTTACCTAAGTAAATTGGAATACGCAGTCACTTCAGTTGGTATCCGTCAGAAAATATTATGACTTTATTAAAATTTATTTAATAAAGTCATGATATTTTTGTATCATGTTATGATAGTTATTATTAGCTGTATGCAGGGCTTCAGTGACACCTAGCGTCCGCTTTAGGAGCTTCGACGGTTTGAAATTGAATGGGTTATTTTAGACAAAAAATTAAAATGTAAGACATATTATTTTACTGACATGTCCATACCATTTACGAGGGCAATCGAACAATTAAAAACCATACTTCATTCAGGTGTTAACAAATTACTTACTTAGATTTTAAGGGACGATACAATTCATTAAAACAATTAAGTTTAAATAAAATTAATTGTGAGTTATGTGATGCTCAAAACAGGTTATAGAATCTGTTCAAAAAGGTATCATTTAATCATCTTATCAACAGGATTATTTAAATTATCTTTGAGTCTCAATTTTGTCCATAAAACCTTAGTAAAACCCTCCTTTAATATTTTAAACTTTTATACCAAACAGTAAAGTATACTGGAATTTACACTCTGAGAGCTAAGTCCTATCAGCTATAAAAATAATTGTAATATGTATATAGAATAAGTCGTTCCTATATGACAAATACATTTAAGGTGTTATTGACAACATAATGAAGTTATTGAAATTGAAAAAAATAAAAATAATGAAAACAATATATTTAAAACCACTTCATAAACAACATAACAGCCATAGACTGCAATATAAACTACAATAGAAATGAGAGGAGTCATTTAAACTCAAATAAAAATAAAATACAAATACAATTGTCTAAAGAGGCTGACAAAGCTCATTGGTTACAATAAATTTATTATTATTCCGATGAACCGATGTGATTTCGCAAGAAAAAAATAAGAAACTCAAGTAGCAATTACTTTATTTATTGTAGGTGATAAGTACATGACATTTTCAATGTAGATCAGGATTAAGGACAGTCATATCCTGAGGGAGTTAAGCAGGAAACAGTGGGACGTCTTTGTCGTTTTCTAACGGAAAGCTATCCCTCGGGCAATCTTCTGAACTGGAAAGCTTTTTCAGCCGGAGATGGGAGTATCTATTATTAGATCAAGATTACTTCATTTTAAAAAAAATGGCGTTGACTAATTTGATATAAAAAATTAGTATAATAATTAATTATATACACATAATATTATTTATTTATAAGGCAATTTTAGTCTTTTATAGTTCTTGAAATGTTTTTATTTTATAATCTAAAATAAATGAAAATTACTTCGTTTTTTTTTTATCTAAAACAAGCTTTTCCTGAATATTATCTTGGATCTAAGATATTGTATGGACATAAAGGAAGCCAAAAATCAACGGGCTAGCTTACTTAATTACAAAGTTCATTAGGCTGGATATTATTATCTCTGTCGGACCAACGTCCACGTCAAAAACAATTCCAATGATCCCAAATTCAATGGATTTGCTTCGTTTAATTAAATAAGAATCATGGCTACCCTCTGCTTCTATCATCAGATCAGCTCAATTACATAATAACATTGCATTGTCATAGTTCAAACGAATAGCAGAATGTATGTTGAATTTAACACAACTAATATAAAGCCTTGTTATTAAAGAATGTTGCTTGTAATAAAAACATAACGTACGGTTGAAATATTACAATAATGGAATTTTTTTTTTTTCTTCCCAAAGAATAAAGTTCGGTGTGTAAAAAATGTATGTATGTTTACAATTATGATTCGGTGTATAAAAATTAAAATATTATTTAGAAGTTTTATTTTCCATCCATAAAAAGCTATAAAACATGTTTAAAAATTACAAAGTGGAAATTTATAATTCATAGATTTATTACACCTTCGCGTTTCAATATCTTATCGCGGATTTTTATTTCCATCCATTTCCATCTCACATATTTTATTAAATATTAGATTTCAGTCATCGGCTTCGCCCGCGTTGATATCGTGCATATTTATTTGGATATCGATTTATGTAACCAACTAAACCGACCTACTAAAACAGATAAACTATTTGTCTTTCCAACTAATTATCTTTTTTAGTAGATCCGATATTCTTTCGAAGCTTTTATTTTAATACAAGAAATAAAAATAAATTAACGGCGCCTGTCACTGGACTGCAAAAAGTTTGTAACTCATTCAGGGGTCTTTATGTGCGCTTCTACAATAAGGTCCCAAGCAAAATACAACAATTAGATATCATGCAGTTTAAATCTACTATTAAAAATTCCTATTGAAGAAGCTTATTATAAGGTATCCGATTATATAACAGATAAGAATGCTTGTACTCAAGATGATCCAGCAACTGGATAGGTGATTACTTCTAAACTCATTATATATCAAAAATTATCTTGTTTCCATTATTAAAAATATTATGTTATCATTATAAGACCATAGTTTTTTTCTCTCTCTCTATTTATAATGTATTGATCTGGTAATGACATGGTTTTTGTGAACGTCAGCTGCTGACCTGGTGAGTTTCTTGCTTATCAGCCAAAAGACGTCCTGAACAAGTGGTAGGGAAAAAAAGTTGGACGATACATAAGTACTTTTAAGAAATCTATTTGAATAAAGATGATTTTGACTTTTGGCTTTGACTTTTGATTAATTTAAATTTGTTATTATCCACACAAATGCAAACAGATCAACTATTTTTCTTTCTCGTCAATAGGCACAACTTTTTAATCGATTTCAAAATCGAAAAGTTGTAGTTTCGATGTTCGACGCTGATATATGTTTTTTTAATTTTACTGCAAATCGATGACCAATTTTTTTATCAAATATATATTAAATCTTGCAAATACACAAAATCTCCAGAACTTTCGTAAAGTTAACATACATTTTTATATAGATATTTGTTTTGATACCTATGTACATGAAGAAAAATTAGTATTAATATAATTTTATAAAATATTTTTTTTTTAATAGAACCGACTTCATACTTTAAAAAAAATGAATAATATATAATTTAAAGAATTAATATATTGATTCCTTATATTTTCACGCTCACTATCCATAAATGAAACAACTTTTAAAAATATTTTTCAGTTATGATTCCATTGCACTTCTGTTTTTTATAATTTATGCACCTTAAATATAATGCTCTACTTGATTTACATTGCCGGACTTTTGTATATTAGTGATGATCATATAAAATCATCGCCGTTTTCACATTTACTAACTAAAAAGGCTAGAAAAAAACTAACTGAAAAGTTTAGAACAAGTTAAAAATTTATTTTTTATCAATTAATTCTAAATTTCTCTTCTCATTTGTCTTAATTGTCTACTTACATAGTTTTTACCTGGCGGCTAATATTGAGTGATACATGAAGTTGTCGCAATTTATGTGCTATTATTCATGTGTGAAAGTTCTAATTTGCAGAGAACAAACTTATAAATTACTAAAGTTTTTGAAGTATATGAAGTGTTTAGTTTTATCATCAAAGAATATGTAGTGTAGGTATTCAAAGTTAAACAATATACCAACAAACAAACCCTTTAGGCAGACAAAGTAATTTGTAGATAAAGACTTATTGTAAATTAATTGTATTATATAATTGTACTATAATTTTAAGTTAATATTATTGACACAAACATAATATGTTCCAAGAAAATTAAATTAAGAATTGGTTCGGTCACAGGAAGGCGCGGTTGTAGTAATAAGCTAAGTACCTCCATCGTGTTAATTAAATTAAGACCTTGATGACAGTTTTTATTCATTCCAATTAATTACGTACAAACAGTTTGCACTATACCAGTATACGCAAAACTTATTTCAAACCGAATTACCTAGTGTCGCATAGCCAGTGACAAAATTCTACGGTGGTAGCTCAGAGGAGATTAGTTATGAGGTTCAGAGTCTCGCAGAGTGGTATATCTTTTCTTATTTTCGTTTTTATTTTCTAGAAACTTTAACGATTTGCTCAAGTCTCATTTGCCCTGTCATAACGTATAATTAAATAATCAATCAATAAGAATATGTCAATCTGATAGTTTCCTTGTACTCTGGCTCTTACTATCGACGTGTCGAGGACACCTCCGTACTCCCAAATTTTAAACGATTTATTATACTCCTATACAGATAAAGCCTGTTAAAGTATTTTATATTTAATGGCAATAAGAAAATGATTATATTGCCTTGTTCATAATATATGACGATTTATAAGTTCTCTGATCTCTTCTAAATGATATAACTCCCGTGTGTATTTTATTAACGTAGGAGTTACGGCTATTTGTTTTCATTAAATTATTTTTCTTTATAAATAAAGTCTCTTTACTTTTTATCACGATAATGTTCAGATTTATTATTGTAATCAAATATTGTTTTAGTCTTTAAATATAATTTAATTCGTATTTAGTTATATAATTTAATTAGTCTTTATATATTCGTTGTACTTTTTAAATATAATTTAATACGTCATCGCAGAATTTTTTTTAAAACAAATCATCTATCTTCTTCACTTTTACCGTTTTTATAAATGCTCGCGCGGCTTTTATGCCATCTAACATCATCGTGAAAGGTGAGTCTAGGTCTCCTTAAAAAGCTAGACTTAAAATTGTTCTTTGTAATGGCTTGTTATGTTGAATGTTGAATTAAGTGTTTTTTTGTCGCTCAATATTGCCTATTGCTAGAACGAGAACGATGTCATATTTTACTTGAAGCCTCGAGGTTTTGCTTTCTTTCTAGCTGCAGCAAATGGTTATTCAAAGCGACAAAAAGGACCACGGAAAAAGGCGATTTCGTATCATAATAATGTTTCAATAACACAACTGTAATTAAACTGAAAATTTCACAATTTTATTTATTTATTCTTTATTGAAATACAGCAAAGGAGTCTTAATGCTATACAGCATACTCTAATGGTCGATCAGTAAGGGTGTCTGATAGAAAGCACTACGGGTTCAACAAAGATATACAAAAAAAACCCTATTAAAACTACGCAAGAGATTTTGATGAGGTTTTATTTCATGATTCAAAAGGAAGGTTTTTATGTATAATACAATACCACGCGGGCGAAGCCGCTGCCGTAAGCTAGTTGATATAATAAAATTACATAAATATATTTACGTGTGTAGGAAAACGGAGAGTGGTCTTGCATAAGTTGCCGAGTGATTAAAAAGACATTTATTAACTCTCCACATAAACAAAACTAATTATATATGCTTCTCGATAGATAAAAAAACTCAACCTAACAGCAACCTTAAAATTCGCATTCATAGCTATGGAAATCCCAGAAGAGACTTGCAAGAGCAAGTGGCACTTCTGGGATTAAATATAAAAACTCGGGAGTTGTTATTGTCCAACGTTTGTCATGGCATCCTAACTTAGAAAAGGTTATAGCTAGAATTAGGAAACTCGTGTGGATTTAAAAAAAACTTAGATATGCTGCTGATAAAGCAACTTTAAATAAAATTTATGTTGCTCTGGCCCAATCGCTGTTAAGCAGTTGTATTACTGTATGGGGAGGAGCTACTAAACTTAAATTCTTGGAAGTTGAAATAACCCAAAGGTCGCTACTAAACGTAATGTTCTTCTTGCTTTACAAATACTCTACTGATGCACTGTATGCACATGGTGACATCTTAACTGTTCGGAAATTATATATTCTTTACTCTGTATTGAAGTTGCATAGATCACTTCAATGTGATCCTAATAAATTCAATAATAAAATGAAGAAAATACAAAGTTATTCCACTAATTACGGAAAAAACAGCTTTTGCTGCGAGACACTATCACAGACAAGCTACTCGTTTATATAATATTATTAACAGAACTCTAAATATATACCCATTGAACTTACACATTTGTTAAGAAATGTATTAAACTGGCTAAAAATCCTAAATTATGAAGAAACAGAACTTCTTCTAAATATTGATAAATAAGTTGGAAAAATATTCTTTCTTAATACATAATTAACAACTAAATCATTAGAAAAAGGGCATTGCCAACGCATAAAAACGCATGCACGCACGCACGCACTTTCTTTTTCTTTTTTTAATTTAATAACTCACCTATGTTTAATCCGGTCTTGAAGAGGGATAACGTAACAGGTATTTTTAAATACTTACTAGGAATGTTATCACAAACAAATGTTCGCACTGATTTGATATGTAAATAAACGTTTTTGTTTTTTTTTTTAATGTTCAAAATCGGCAATAAAGCTTCTTTTTATTGAACCAACTTTTTGTTTTATTTGCAGTAACTTTTCTGAACTCATGAATTATAACGAAGTCCGACATTAAAATGAAAAGATAATGTTTAGTTTTTATTATTACGCGTAATGTGCTCGTGAAATTTACCCGAAGGAAATTAAATAATTTTTCTCTTGAAGACTTTTAATGGAATGTTTACCTTATTAGTTTGGTTAAAATATTTGACCTTAAACACTGTAATTTAGTAATTATAATTATACATTTCGTCGCTAGGAAACTGTTTAGTGGGATAAAAAGTAGCATGTATGTTAATCCAGACTTAGAATTACCTATAGACTATCAAAATCCAATCAGTAGTTTGTGCATGAATAAATTAATTACAAATATATAAAAAATACAAATTTACAAACTTTCGCTGTTATATTATTCGTTTTCCTAAATTATAGTGTTATAATAGCATTATTTTAGCTTAGATCTTATAAGTAGTATGCAATTTTTGTTTTCAGAAATGTCTTTAATGAAAAACACATAAGAAATTGATTCATCCAAAGTACATTAAGTTTGTTTTAAGTTGATTAAGTTTGTAACAGGATCTGGGCTACCTCAGTGAATGGTAGTCAAATGAAAAAGGCTGAATACGTTTGTCAGGTATGATTTCGTTGAAAAGGAAAAATGTAACAACAAAATTAAATAATATAAAATAAATTTAGGTTATATAAGTTTGAGTAAAATAAATTTAAGTTTTAGTTATATACTAAATATCTGGCTTTTCCTTAGTAGGTAAGATAACCTTCGTAGATATATATAACACCACAGATTACTTTAAAAAAATATTACATTTACATAAAGATTATATCATAATTATGTCTATCTATGAAAATATTATGTACACGAGAAAATATTATTCCTTCACAAAAAAGTAGTGTTCAAAATCTTAACACAAGAAATTAAAATAAACTTGGAACGGCAAGTTCAGACTTCAGACTTCAAAAAACCAGAGGATCATTTCGGGGGTAAATTGCTATGTTCAATAAAGTTCCACAAAATTTGAAATTCATGCTTAATAATAATAATGATTTATTTGCTTATAAATGAGGTACATTGTAGATTGAATTAAAATTTGAGTTCAGCCCATTTAGCCATCAGCTATACGAGTAAAGGCTATAATAAAGTTGATGATTATTTTAAGGACCGCAATGTATGGAATTAATAGCCTTCGCTTTGTTCTATAATGACTAATTATATGTACCAACCTATGTTATACAGACTTTGAAAATTGTATTTATTATTGTTATAATACGTACTATTTGGTAATGACATGATTTATGTAAATGTTATTACTTATGATAAAGAGCTGGAAAGTTTCTTTCGCTTGTTCTTCTTGTCAGCTAAAAGATGTTCTGAACAAGTGGTAGGGGAAACATTTTTTTTGGACGATTCAAAAATGCTTGAATCAAGCTTACTCGAATAAAAACATTTTCATTTCATTCCATGTAATCAATCGTGGTTTGCCGGATTTTTTTACAAACTGACCGACTGACTCTGTATAAACATGTTGTTTCTAAAAATTCAAATTAGGAAATGATGTGGGGTATGGCTGCAGATATAGCGTCTATATTTATTTTACAAAAAAGAGCTGTAAGGGCTATTTATTAATTGGGTTCAAGAACATCACTTAGAGACAAATTCAAAGAAATTGGGATATTAACAGTGGCCTCCCAATTCATATACAATTGTATACTTTATGTTAGAAACAATATTAACAGTTACATTGAACATAGTCATGTACACAATTTTAATACTAGAAACAAAGATAAGCTTGTTTTGCCGTCATGCAGGCTAAAGAAGGTTCTATCATCATTTACGGGTCAAGGTATACACTACTATAACAAAATTCCTGTCGAAATTTTAAATTTACCATTGCCTAAGTTTAAACCCATATTAAGAATTGTCTACTCAGTGAAGGATATTATACTGTTAATGAATATTTAAGCGACAAAACTTCTTGGTGTTAAATATGGCTAATTTTTATGTGTATTTAATTGTTTATCGGTGAGCTTGTTTTACTACACATGTGATTCGATTGACGAAATACTGTTAAACTCTTATATTTTCTAATATTGTAATGGAAAGTAACTTCATATTTTAATGAATTCACTTTTCAATCTTGACGCTCTGTATGAAATAAAACAGGGAGAAAAAAGCAGCCCTTGCCGAGTTTCTTGCCGGTTCTTCTCGATACAAGATCTCCCGCTGTAGATTTACGAATCGATGGCGTAGCTCTCGACTTTCACAAGTGCATGTAACAGCCTAAACCGAATAAATAAAAAAAAAGAAAAGCGAATAATAAAAAACTTAGATTTAATATAAATCCATTCCGCTTAATAAATCTCCACTTGGGTAGTTTTGATCGATGCGCAAAATAGTATTGCCTAAATGGGTACATTCAATAATTTAGGACCCCACACTATATCTTTTAAGCATATAACATTTTCTTTTTGTGGAAACGAGAATGTACGTGAGCTTTGATGTTGTTGATATTTCATCTGAGATAAAATAGAAATGGTCCTAAGATAATCTAATTCTAAAGATCAGAGACAAAAACTTAGGATGCGAGAGCCTAGGACAAAATAAACGATGTGGTACGATGCACCGTTACAATATAATAATATTTGCAAACTATAACATTTGCGAAATCTGTTTTTTATTTGTCAAATAATTACTTAAATAAGATATTTGTAAAATAATAGTTTGCTATTTTTTTTTGTTAAACATCAATGAACCGATTTGTAAGGTAGGTAGATAATGGGCTGTTTATTCATCTGTCCTTCTCGCACTCATATATTTTTTATATCATTGAGTAGGATAGAGCGCGACAAAAGTAACGACACATCGAAACCCTGCTATGAAATAAAATAAACAAGCACAATTCCCTCAATATGTATAATCTTATCGTCATGAGATTAAGTAATTACATGTTATTAGTAAGAGATTACGCTATATAGCGTTCGGATAAGATAACTACGACATTATATTTATATAATAAATATTATTTTTATTTTGATACATGTTTATCCACCGATACGGAAAATGATTTCTGAACCTTTTTTTGTGTGAACTCGTGTGAAAAGTCGTTGAAAATTTAAAAAGGTAAATCTGCAATGAGAAAAGTCAAAAGGCTCTGTTTATCTTGGCTCGAGATCTCTCGAAAATTCAAAGAAGAGATATTTCAGACTATCACTATTGTAACCATGAGGTTTGGCGTGGAACGGACCCGCGGTATTTTATAACTTATTTTCACCATAAATATCTTATATCCTCATTAAATAAATAATAACTTGTAAAAATATTGGTCGAACGGTTGGTATATATAAGCACTATTTTAAAACGAACTGATTGAATGAAGAATATGTTACAAATATATGATGTTATTCATATGAAGAGAAAACAAAAAACCCGACTGCGTAAAAACGAATTTTAAAAATAAATGAACAAATTAACTTAAATTCAATTCTGAAGAATTCTGTTAAGTAATACTAAATAACTACACAATTGAAATAGTTATATAATCGATACACACATAAAATATGACTTATGTTGTTAAAAGCAAAGCGATCGAAATTACGTGAATAAAAACGACCTCTGTTTTTATTCACGTAATTTTGATCGCTTTGCTTTTCTTTGATCAAATTGGTTTCGAAAACGACGTCAAGTACTTATAGCTTTGAAAAAGCGTAGAGATTGAATGAAACAAAGCACTTTGAATTTTTATGCTGTGACAGTGCTGTTTTTTTAAAGGGTAGCAACGCAGGCCTAACATTATTTAACTTGAAACAGAAAAGCCGGTATATATATAATTAATACCGCAGACATGTAGGTTTTACTTTAACTAATAGATAAACCATTCTGTATTGTTTTTTTCGATAACTGGGTAGGTTCGGATATTGGAGCAGTGAAACGGTCAGTTTTCGACTATATAAAGATATATATAAAAATATATTAAGGCGTTAATTCGATACTAGTCTTCCGTCGGGGGTTTTACAATTATATAAATAAACCTTCTGTATATTCATGAAAATGGCATTAAAAATCGTTGTATGGTAAAAATATGCGTACACGCAGCGGGAAGCAACTTTGCTTTATATATGTAGATGTCACGTATACTAAAATTTATTGATTTATCTGTAAAAAATCGTTTATTGACGTTATAGAGGTACCATCTTTGAATCATCGACCTACACAATTTTTTTCAGAATCTATTCTAAATGCCTTTTTCCTTTGTATAATTACAGATGACCTACGAAGTAGTGCCTGTTGGAGAGGATATACTACTAAAACGAGCGAGCGACAAATTCGAGTCGCATTTTGGTCGAAAGCCTGTGGCGGCCGCGTGTGCACCGGGCCGCGTCAACCTCATAGGAGATCACATAGATTACTGTGAAGGATTCGTACTCCCGGTGGTTTGTTCCTTTTAACTATTATATTATGCGTCCTCATTTCAAAACTCAACATCAGAATGAGTCTTCTTTGGATAACTATGGATAAATTATACTGATTATTGGCTCATTGTTCATCCTTTGTTACTCATTCCTCTGTGCTTTCTCATTCGACTTCTGCTCGCGATCTTCAATATTAACTGGGAGGGTGTCTTATTGCTCGTACATAAAATTCATTATGTATGTTACTTGGTACTTGGTATGTTACTTACATACTGTAAAAGCCTGTATGTTGGTAAATCGTAGGTTTTACTAGTTTATGTTAAAATTCACCAACATGAGGAATGAATGATGAATATAAAATTTTGAAAATTACTATAATCAAAAGTTTTCAATTCTAAGACTTACCATACTTCGGGCTTCGGACAGTAACATGTATTTTCATTCATACTGTTATGCACCAACATAAGTTTGAAAGACTAATGTGAAATGTGACGAACTCCGTAGCTGAGTGGTTCGTACGCTGTTTTTAATGTGTCGCCATCTCTGGAATCGAACCTGGGACGTTCGATTTCCGCTCGGGACAATGTAGAAAATGAACTCTTCTATATAGTGTCTGGTCTGTGTGTTTCCTTCGTTGTCTCAGATACCCCATAATATGAGGGCATTCGCTACTCAACGTGGTATCTGAGTAATGTATATCTGTGATTGGTCTAATATTTATTTAATTAATCTCCAAGTGTGATAATCTTACTATATATATAATTAATAATTTATTCAACAGAAGTAAGAGTGATTGGTTACAATAATGTGTAGAATTAAAGTAACAGGTGTAATAGTTCATGTTATTAAGCATTTGGGGTAATATTAGAAATCGCATCATTTAAATATTTCGTACCCTGGCAACACTACTACCCAAACTTTATTATTGTTTTACGAATGGGTAAAAAAAAAGGAAACTCTATTTAGTCGGTCATTCAGATAATAGAATAATATTGGATACGTATTTCTTTTGTTTCAATTTAAACAAGAAATGCCGTATATAATAGGCATTAAAGTGGACGGGTGTGGGCTCGCTACATCACAGTTTTGTGATGCAAAAAAAAGTATTTAATATTCTTCATTAATCTACCTAACGGATAAACAAAATTAGTCGTCATCTCTATTCTATAAAATACGTGAAAAAAGTATTGAATTTTACATATTATTTTAATCGGGTAACTACAGAAAGAAGTTTTATTTGCACCTAGACAGTTTTGAGTTTTCTTATATTTTGCCATATGTTGAGAACCGATTTAAAGTTTGACTTTGATTTACATTTGAACTTTGATTTTGGCATAAAGTTAATAATGTTGGCTTATTGAATACTGCGAAATAATTATCAACATAGTTCGTATCGGTTTCGCTTTTTGTTAATTGTGCTTTACTTTAAATCCAAAAATTTTAGAGAAAGATATTCATAAAAGGCGCGATAGCATTTTTTAAACTACTGGTCTAAAAAAAAACTAGGTAATCTCTCATATAGTCATATAGTTTGTAGTGGTCTCGAAAATTGAAATATGATAGATATTGGTATATGGTTACGGGAGAAAAATAAAAGAACGTGTTTTTAAAAGAACTTATTGACGGTCTGCTTTAATGTGTTATCACAAATAAATCAATGAATGAATGTTGAACTGAATGAATGATTGAATAAGTTATTGACTGTACGAATGATTTACTAATAACAAAGTGTAGGCTTGGATTTTTGATATTTTCCAACAATTGATTATATACAGAAAAAACCTTGTAAATTGTAAAATGTAACAACAAAATAACTACAAAATACGATGCCCTACCGTCCGAGCTCGGGTTGCTCGGCTGTGTAGTGAGTTTGTTTGTATTTGTATTGAATCTTAAAAATTCTTTCAAATATGTGAAGCTACATCATACGCGGGTGACATAGGCTAAAATTTGCACGGAAAACGCGGAAAAACTACTAGTAATAAACAAAATGACAAACGAAAGAAAAATAATTTTGGAAGGAAAAACAATAGTGATAGAAAAGTAGTTTTTTTAAAAAATCTGTTGACAAATGCGATAATAAACTCACTTGTAATAACTCAAGTAACCAACACATCAACTTAAAACTAGATTTAAAAAATGGTATAGTTTAGCATTTAGCAAATGTTAGATAAGGTTTATTATACAGTCGATTAATTTGGTCGAAGCTCACGAAGAGAATAATTTTAACCAATTTATCTAACGAACCGAATTTTTACCCTTCAAATAATTATTTCGTTATTGTTCACTGATCTACATGAAGCTTTTTATTTCTTCGAATAATAGGATCCGGAAAAAATAAGGGAAAAAGAAGGGTATTTTTTTTTAGGCTATATGGTAATTAACAAGGAATTTATAGCAATTTGCGTTGATAGTGCGCCGAAATAATAATAAAAATCTACACACGTGTACACACACATACACACACACACACACGTGAGGTGGAGACGATTTTTTTGCTGTTTACAATAAGATTCGCATAGCATATAGAAAATATATTTTATATTATATACATTGAAATAAATTATTTGCAGCCTTAAAAAAAAAAACAAAATTTATTAAACTGCAATAAATTATAAAAGAATAACAAGTAAAGTAAGATAATGTTTCGTAGTGTGAAACAAATATGAAATACAATAATTAGATTTTGACGGAAACGCTGGTGCTGCAACGCCTGGCACGTTCCGCTGACGCTGCGCCTCGTGCTGCCTAGTGCCGTGTGCAGTGTTGATCGGTGTCGATGCTGACTTGGTGATTGTATATTAGGCTTCCGTAACAATGAGGATGTATTAAAAAAAATATTAATTCCCGAAACCAAACTAGATGTCGCTATGATACTTTTTTGATTTCTCCGTGACAATGACAACCCTTCCGGTTTTCTTTCATGTATAAAAGTAAATTAATTATCAAAATTCAATTAACAACTCTTATTCTATTTGTACTTTTTCGTATTTGTATTGATATTTAAGTATGGAATTTTGCAAAATAAAGTTATTTTATATGTTAGTTAAAAGGAACGGAAATGATCACCTTCTTTGGTTCATTCGTTTCCTGCAAAAATCAAGTTTTACTAGAGTTACCATCTCGTGAGGTGCTTTTTAGTGCTTCCTTTTTTAACTTAAAATGCTTCCTTATTGCATAAATATCGTCTTATTTTATAAAATTGCTTTATGTCAGCTGTTTCACTCGCATTGTCTTGTATTATACATAAATACCGTACTCATGAATCACTCTATATTTGGTGAAAACCGCATTAAATTCTGTTACGTACAAAGATCTCATCATTCAGACAGCGGGAAGGGACTTCTTTTTATACCATGTATAGATTAAAAAATAATATATAAATTTAAATAATTGTTCTATAAAATCTAAATACTCTTCTGACGAGATGTACTGAAAATGTAATATACGCATACACGCATACTCATTGTCAATCAAGTTCAGTAATATCTCTGCATAAATATGAACAAACAGACAAGTTTGAAGGATATACTTCATATTACTGTATCTGCTTAGTGTTGGGTATGTTTATATAGCAATTTCGTTTTAGCTAGCTGTAATAAATTATCGTATCGTCGTTTTACTGCTAGCAGATCAATCTAAGCCGAAGGAGGCGAAACGCGTTTTTCTATGCAAGTGTGTATAATAAATGTGTTTTTACAATGTATATACAATACATATTATACAATACAATATATACAATACACAAGAAATTGTATATATCACAGTATTATAGTAAATTCTTTGGTACCTTTTTCACTTTGTACACGCTATTTATTCCAGTAGCTGGCTCCCTGAAGTGAAATTCAAGGCTTTTTGAGGAGAGGTCTCATTTCCTCACTACTGACCAAACAGTATGAAATCAATTTTCGTTCTTCATTATTCTGACGAACTTCATTTCTATGTTTCGTTTTCGTTCAATTAAGAAAATCGGTCCCCGCAGGCTACTTTCAATCAATATCATTCTATATCTAATCTAATTTTAGACAGAACATCAATCATTTTCATATATAGCAACCAGAATCGTGCTCAGTAATTCTACGTTGCACAAATATATTATTATACACAGATATATTAGATATTATACTTATTATATGTATTTAACTAGCTGGTGCCTGCGACTTCGTCCACGTGGAGTTCATGAAACAGTTAAACGATGACTGAGAATTCACAGAACAGCTTTGTACACAACATTCTTTGTTTTTCCTTTAGGACCGATATAAACAAACCTGAAGCGCTAGTGACTCGCGACAAATGTACGATATATAAAGCCGTGGCCATGGCCGGCTGTATATATGAATATATATATATGAATAATATAGGTGAATGTTTCAGTCAGTGTGTTTTTTGCTAATTTGTTTATTGTTTACCAATTAACGTATTAGTTAAGGTTAGCTCACAGTCAACCTAATACGCCCCTTTTCTTTTCCTTCTTTGTCACACCTAATTTCACCATTAATGTGATCTAAACTAATCTAAATGCTGTTTTGCTTCTGGCACTGCTCTGACAGCTATAATACAAAATAATTTTGTAATACAAAAATTTACTATTCGTTAGTTGTCAAAGTGAAATATAGGTGAAACTTTGGTTAGCAAGTTATAATAATCGGCCAAACAATTTTCGGCGAAATTGCAGGATCCTAGAAAATATGGAGTCACAACACGTTTATTATAACGTGTTTGAAATTAGCCTTTTAATATTAATTAGGTGCACCTATATTAAGTTAATAATATAGCTGAAGTTACCGAGTACAAGATAAGCTACATAATTGTACGTATACGGTCTTTCGTAATAGAATATGCTTTTACACAGACGCGGAAAATTAGTATTTCTTAAGGAGACAATTATTCTTTTCGTGTGTACGTTTTCCTATACAATGTTGGAAGACGTTCATATTATTCTGGGATTAAATTAGATAAAGACGTATAAACACATATTTCCAGTGAGAGATTATTCTTTAGATAGAATAATAATGAACATCATAATTATTGAAGCGAACGTGATCAAAATCTTTATTATTTCAGATACTCCATAAGCTAAACTCATCTTGGAATCTGAACAATGTACACTTATGTGATATTGTACAATATTTGCTTATTTCATTTTATCTAGTAATAACTTGATCTGACTTGATTAAACGCTATTCGACTGTGTTTGACTCGAATCGAATTAAGTGATTCGAAACAAGTTATTAGTTTGTGAATAAATTTGAAGTAATGATGCTAAGATATTTTATCCCCTGGCGTATTTGGATCTAGAACCTAGATTAAATTTAATTTATGTACTTGACATCCTTTTGATCATCTAGACTTCGATAATTATGACGCTGGGTGTTTTTAGGGGCGCGGTATTAAAAACGAGCGCGTAAATTGACGAAAAATAGGTTAGGTTTAGATAGGGGCTGTTCATTAATGACGTGATGTTTTTTCAGCATTTTAACCCCTCTTCCTCCTCCTTGTTACATGGTGAGGTTTAGGACTGGTTTCTACTTTAATAAAGTTATAGATATTCTTATTTAATATTAGATTGTATAAAACAAACCAGTGAAGAGCTTAGTCAACCTCGAGCACTGAAGATTCCACACAAGTATTAAATTTCGAAAGACATAAGTTTTCCTTTTATTTGTAGGATAAAGAAATATTTTGCATATTAAAAAAATCTTTAGTCTCACTTTCATTTGTGTCAACCAATTTGGTTTGCAAAACTTATTAATTTTTTTAATTTACCCTAAATGGATATAATAATATTATAAAATTAATTGATTTACGTTATACTGCTGTCTTTGGATCATCGATAAGTGAACCTTTCAACTCAAATGATTCAGTAGTTTTGGAAAAACCAGCCAGTGATGGTCAACGAATCATTCTAAAAAGTATCTGTTTTTTCCCTAACAAAATAGTTTTTAATTCAAAAAGTTATGATTATACACTCTTAATGCACAAACACACATACGTGGACGTACACACGGCTGCACGTCAGGTTACCGCAATATTTTATATATATATCATGTTTATACATTACAATATCACAAATTTCTGAAATACAATTTGTCAAGTGGGTAATTTGATAGTTTTGTATTGGCCGACGTAAAATTATTTATTTACCTATACATAGATGAGTTAATGCCTGAGGCATATTCTGCCAGCCAACCTTAGGGAGAACAATATGTAAGGTGCACAATTACAAACAATAAACAATCTACATTTTTTCCTTCGTTCTATGTGTTTGTGATTTTTTTTATTGTGATGACTTCTTTCATCATCGTCATCATCACCAGCCCTTTTACGTCCCCACTGCAGGGGCTCAGGCCTTCCTTATGGATGGTTAAGGAGGATGGGCCATGACCCTCCACGCTGGCCCAATGCGGATTGGAGGGTATTAACGACTGCAAATGCAACCGGGACCAACGGTTTAACGTGTCTTCCAAAGCACGGAGTAGCTCGAGATAATAATTTGTTGGTCACTCATCCCGTGGCCGTACCTTGCGAAAGTTGCTTAATGACTACGATCGCGGGCCGCGGCGCTTGTCCTACGCCACCGAGTTACTCATCATGATTTCTTTGTTTGTAGATTATCCTCGATGTGCGTATATACAACATCGAGGTTTATAAATTGAAGGGGCGAAACGTCAATTAATTAAACCATAATCTGTATTGTTATCTGAATTGTTATTTAATTTTCTAGTGTAATATTAATAATTCACATTGATAGATACATAGATAAGCTGTCAGTAAATTTTAATAATATATTCACAGAGATAAATAGATAAGCTGTCAGTAAATTTTCAGTCCCCAAGTCTCTCGACTAGTAATGTTACCAATTTAGATAGGAAATTACACACGAGAATATAGACAATCAATTTGAAGTAGTCCCATTACCGCAGTAATCTTAGCGGCAAATGCGTTTAAACTGTAGATAGTAGGTAAATTGTACCGCATAGCATCATGTAACAGAAAATGGGGCTAAGCTCAGAGATAATTTTACGGGATCTATTTGTAAAGTTTTTATTCTTAGTATTTTTTTATCGCCAGACAGTTCATGTTGGCCTTATTTCCTTTTTGACATTAACATAACTTATCACGTGATCCACTGCTGATGTTTGGGTACTGACAATACACTAAAACAATGCCTTAAAGTGCTCATGTGTTTGTATTTGATAAATTTTTCATTGACAATGTCATTGTAAAATATCTTAATGAAAAATACTTAAAAAAACCAACTGCCCTGGTACTCTAAGATGGGAGTTGAAACCACGATCTTTCGCAACCCGGGCATCTGGTCTAACCACTACGCTACTTAGGATCCAACAGGCAGGACTGACAGGCACCACTAAACACAACATCCAAACACAACTCACAATTACATTTGACGACCTCCGTAGCCGAGTGGTTCACACGCCGGTTTCAAGGTGTCGCCATCTCTGAGGTCCCGGGTTCGAATCCCGGACGGGTTAATGTAGAAAATAAACTTTTCTATATTGACTCGGGTCTGGGTGTTGTGGTACCTTCGTTGTCTCAGATACTCCATAGACCGGGGGCTTTAGCTTCTTATCTTGGAATCTGAGCAAAATATGTGGTGTTATTGATATTTATTTATTTATACACTCAGAACAATAATCTAAAGCACATCAAGATAAGATTGATAGAGACATATTAATAAAATCCGCAAAATTGATGATAGAGAGAACCACAGCCTTAAACTAGTATGTAATAGTAAATATATATGTGAATCGATACAATAGCAATAAGGGAAAATTGTAAAATGACAAAATAGTATAAATGAAGAAAATAGCAATGTAAATAGAAATAAGAAAATATTCGCTTTTAAACTATCGCGCTGCATTATTAAATACTTATAATTCGTCAGTCCTGTTACGTCCTGGGTAGCTCAGTGGTTAGAGTAGTCGTCCGGATTGCGAAAGTTCGGGGGTTCGTATCCCATCTCAGGGTGCCAGGGACCAAGTGGATTTTTAATCATTTTGTATTAAGAATAATTTTCAGTATAGCATGATGAATGCGAAATTAATCAAATATAACATTAACGGTATCCCTACTCCGTATATGAGCCGTATTAAAAATCGCGTCTAATACCCGATATTATACCTAAGTATTATATTTAAGAAATATGAAAAGTACCGCTGACTTGGGAAAACAAAATTCCAAAAAAGAGAAAACGACTCATAAGCCCAAAAAAAAAAAGAAAAGACAATGTTCCTGTTAATTAATAGGGAGAACTGACTAAAAAAATAGGACTAAGGAATTTGCTTATATGTTATGAAATTTCGATCACTCAAATCGGCCCTTACGAAAATCGTTTAACCTCGACCTCGCAAACCGAACGGTCTAACCACTGTGCCCTTAAGTATTTTATGAACCTAGAATTTTGTCTTTATTTGGGTTTACCGAGTACAATGTGCGCATAGTATTTATTGATCTCTATGAGAATATAATGTAAATTTCCTGTAACTTAAAACTGATATCTATTTTTAAAAGTAATGTAATAAAATAGTAAAAATAGTATGTCTGTACAATGAATGTTTTACCTTAAAAATTGATTCAGAGCGATATTAAAACTCCAATAGAATACAGCTCAATGATTATAAAGTTTTTTGTGTCTGTTTGTATGTACGCGCTAATCTATGGAACTATTAAAATGGTTTTAAATAATTCTTCTTTTTTTTGAAGCTATCACTCCTAGGCACCGTTTAGGTTATTATTAATTATGATTTCTGTTCTCCATCATATGGAACTCTAAGAGACCGACGAAACAGCAAGAGATAAAATGGTGCTATAGCAAAAACTGTTCCACATGATAAGCATATTTTGCTACGTGATTAAAATTTGTAAAATAAAACATCTTACGTGTAATTCTTCAGAGTCCGCTGCACTATAATATATATGGAAACGATATCTCAACAGAAGTTATTCAAAGTAATGAGGGTTTTCTGTTGACTTATAAAAATTGAAGATCTGAAACATGTGATGTAAGAAACTAAGAGACCATTAACACTAAAACATATACAGGACTGAGTCCGATGAGTATTTTTTTGCGCGATTAAAATTCAAAGATGTGAACCATCCGATGATCTCTAAGGGCTCAACATCACTATAATATTTAAAGGAACGACGCATTAACGAAAGTCGTTCAGTCTGATGAGCATTCTATGTTGACTTAAATGCCATCAGCTAATAAGTTTTCACATATTTCACTTTGCTGATCTTGGTAGAGGTACACATGGGATCCTGCCTTATCGCCGAAAATTTTTTGACCGATTTTAATTGCCAACCAACTTTTCGCCTATGAAATTTATTATTTGTCCAATCTTTCACTAGGCTACACAACTATTAGATGAATAACGTTTCTTTAATGTGTCAATTTCCTTATTATACACTGATATATTTTTTTTTTGTCTGAGTATAGCAACAGAAACATGTAGGTTAGGTATGTGTATGACAAACAAGGCGTGCCGGAAACAAATTGCCTTTGTAAAAGCAACAGTTAGGTTAGTCACCGTGGGAGAGCCACGCTTCGGCATGAATGGGCCGGCTCGACCGGAGTGATACCACGGCCTCACAGAAAATCAACGTGAAGCAACGCTTACGTTGTATTTCGTCGTGTGAGTGAGGGTACCGGAGGCCCAACCCCTCCCTATTCCCTTCCCTCTACCTCTCAACCCTTCCCTCCAAGGCCGGCAGCGCTCTTGTAGCCCCTCTGGTGTTGCAGGTGTCCATGGGCGACGGTTATCACTTACCATCAGGTGATCCGTCTGCTCGTCTGCCCCCATCCCATAAAAAAAAACATAAATGGTGAAATTAGGTGTAACAATGAAGGAAGAGAGGAGAACCGTCTTAGGTTGAATGTGAGCAAACTAGGATGACTATTACAACATTTGGTAAACAATAAACAACTTGGTGAAAATAATGCTTAATAAAATATTGTTCTACTTGGAAATTAACATTTTAAAAAGTTTCATTACAAAAAGCACCCCAATGTACGCAATCACGCATATGCACACGCACACGCACACGCACACGCACACGCACACGCACACGCTACCCTGTAAGCTACCCTATAAGAAGTGATTGGTTTCTGTAATATAATCTATGTCATACTTTGATGCTGTCTAAGTGTGTTGCTATGACAATGCTGTCCTTGTTACCAATGACATGGAAAATACAATCTTATTTAATTTAAAGTATATTCTTAGATACTGTTGCTTACAGTATAAGCTCAGTAATTATGTTATTTTCTTGACGAAACAAAAATAGACCAGTATAATCTAGCACGCAGTTCTACGTCCTTCAATGGATCACTCGAATACAATAAATAAGTCGGATTAGTACCGAAT
Organism: Diatraea saccharalis; assembly: GCA_918026875.4. NCBI lineage: Eukaryota > Metazoa > Arthropoda > Insecta > Lepidoptera > Crambidae > Diatraea > Diatraea saccharalis. Next base: position 16,276,527 of record OU893346.1, read on the forward strand.
GAGCTTTTCTAAGAACCATTCCTTTAGTAGCTTTCATGTTTAAATACTCTTTTATCAATAAAGTAGCTATTTTCCCGCGATTTCGCACGAGTAAATTATAGCCTATGACGTATCTACCCGTAGGTGAAATAATTTTTCATATTGATACAGTAGTGTCGGAGCCTATTCTATGCAACAAACAAACAAATAAACAATCAAATCTCTCCTGTGTATAATATCAGTATTAATAATTTGCTTTCACTTCTTTCTTCGTGCGCTATTTACACTTGCTTTTGACACATTTTTCGGTTTTCTATTGAGTTTAAATTTACTTACATAACTTGCACAATGCAATATTAATATGTAATGAGTTGATCTGATGGGGGAGTCGGAAGGGAGCTTTAAATTTTAGAATTTTCGAGAGGATCCGCAATCAATGCCTTCGATCACCCGACTTTAAATGAAGTTTGTTGAATTTTTGAACTGCCATTGTGGTAATTAAGAATCACGTTACGATAATTTGGAGGGGTTCTAATTGAATAAAAAACAATATTTTTGGGACAAAAGAGACAAAATTTCACATTTTTCAGGTATACAAATAAATTACTGATCTACTTCTATCTTTATTTCTCGTGAAATGTTATTACCCCCTTGAAAACCCATCTTTCCGAACAAAAGAAGAAGAACAAAGAAATCAATAAAAACAAGTGACGATTCTCTACGACGATTTGTATCTATAACCGATGACGTCACAAGAAATCGAAGCGAGAATTTACCAATTTGTTTTAAATTAAAGCTTAGGAAAAGCCGAACGCTTACACAATACTTATTGATAAAAAAGTTCATTAATAAAGAACTACTGAAAAATACAAGTAAACAAATTGTATAACATTATCCAGATCGGGAATCGAATCCGATATCTTAGAGATGGTGACTTGAAGAGGGTGTAAGCCACTCAGCCATGGAGGTTGTCGAATTATAATCACATCCAGCCGAAAATTGTCAAGCTTCCCCACTCGATTTCAACCTTAATATATCGAGGGTAGATGTCAAAATCCATTGCAAAAAATTGACATATTGTGATATTTTTACTATAAGCAGTAGTTGACTTACTCTCTGCTTAATAATTTGAAAAAAAAAACACTTAAGACATACTTATACTGAAGTCAATATTCTGGTAATACTGAAGTTATTATTTGAATTATTTTGTCTATCAATCCACGTGTTTTCAATTACATACAACTTTAAGTTCTTCAAAAGAGGCGTGAAGAGGCTCTTAAGCAGTTTAGATAGATAGTAATGGCTGCCGGGAGCGGTTACGACTACTATTATTAGACTGTAATATCACTTTCCATCAGGATTATTGCAATCACTTTGTCATGACACAGTAAAAAAAAGTAAATAACAACAACGTTAAGAAAGTTAATGGCATTTAAAAATACTCATCTCCGTTATAAACCGTTATTTTAAGAGATAGCAAGTAGTTGATATTCCATCTTGTTACTGTCTGGTTAATCTCGGTGATTATAATACTTGCGAAACGATTCACCCCAGAGCGTTAATAATCTTTATAAAAGGTATAATTTGAACCATTCGCAAGCCCTGCGATTAACGTCTCAGTGTAGGTAACACGAAGTGGGTGCATCTGAAACGCCTTAAAAATGAAGTAGAGGAAATATACATATTATTTAAAACCGTTTTTTATTGTTTTATCAAATCTTTAAAGTGCGAAGAAAATGATATTATACTATCTATAGAATTTGCATTAACTACTACACAGATCTTAATTAATGCTTAACCAAATATCTCAATACTTTAACTCAATACCCAATGATTTATTATATACAAAGTTAAAGTAATTATAGATCGTCGGACCGAAGGAAGATTCGTTCATCTGTAAATGCTTTCTATTGGAAGTTTCCGATGTTGCCTTCTAATAATTTAATAAGACACTTCTAATTCTTATCATCGAATTATTTTGTTTTCGGTTTTTGGAAACATCTGATCCGTTTAAATTATATTTATGGATTAATTTTAAATCATATTTGGAGAAGATCGCCTTATTGTAAATTCACTTAAAATTATTTACTGTGTTTATTAAAATACTTACGATTGGTTTTAACTTGAAAATATTTGTCAAATTTTGCAACTGATTTTTTCATTTATGCTTAGTTTAATTTAAATGATAGTGCATTATTAGTTAAATTACACAATTTTAAATGTATGTGCTAAATATGGCGAAAAGCCCAGGATGGGTATTTTGTTATTTTTTTAGCACTTTCATAATATATATAAAAGAGAGCACAAGAGATCATAAAAAAGAGAGTGCTAAAAAAATAAAATATAGCGGACTATTCAAAATAGCGAACTGTTTAATGATGTATTTTTTTCATCATAGCCCTTTAGCCGACATTTTCGCTAGCAAACTCTAGCGATGCTAGAAAATAATGTGCATGAATTACTGTTATCTCATTCAGCCTACAGCTGCGATATTAATCATACGAAGATAGTCTAGGATCCACTTTGGTGTCTAGTTGTGATATCACACGGATGCCAAGGGTAGCCACAAATCAACAAAATCACATAAATAAATGTCATAAAATTGCACTGTTTTTTTTGTTGCAGGCTCTGCCATTTCTGACGGTTATTGTGGGAGCAACTAATGATACCAATGTATGTAATATAATAACCGTTTTAGTAACTGGGGAAACATTAACGGCAAGTTTCACAGCTCCAAATGTGGCGTCTCTAAAGCCAGGCAACCCCGCCTGGGCTAATTATGTGAAAGGAGTCGTTGCTAATTACCCAGGTGAAAGTAAATCCACGCTATTATAAATTAAGATATGAAGTTTCATGTGGGGACATAGAAAAATTATTATTTCAAATAGTTTATGAAAAAAGAAAGAATATTTAAATAGACTAATTTAAAACGAGATATGTTGCAAGAGAGACTTACTCTGTTTACTCATGAAGAAGAAATACCTTCTTAGGTGCCGTCTATAAATTACGTCACACAAAATGCATAATTTGTGACCCCCCCCCCTCATGTCACCTTTTTGTCTATACAAATTCTACTAAATATTTTTCTAATGTCACAGTGTGTCGACCCCCCCCCCCCCTCATAACGTGGGACGTAATTTATGGACGGCCCCTAAGAAGGTTTTTCTTCTTCATGAGTAAACAGAGTAAGTCTCTCTTGCAACATATCTCGTATTCGTGAGATAAATATTCGTGAGATAATTTGTTGCATCATGAATTATCAAAAAATGTGTTTTTTTAGCGTTTCTAAAACGGGCGAAATTTTGTTTTTCGAAACAGAGTAGGCCCTATAGCTTGTATATGTTTTATAGGTAATGTACAAGGCTTCGATGCTGTAATAGTATCAGATGTACCGATGGGTTCTGGTCTGTCAAGCAGTGCATCACTAGAGGTCGCCGTCTTCACACTACTTGAACAACTTACAGGCGCAATTGTACAGTAAGTATAGTACTTATCGATGCCACATTTAACCATCATAAAATGTTTCTTGCCTATAAGCAAATTGCAACAATTTGCTGATAAGCAAAGGTGTTTAATTAGAAGACTACCAGGTTTCAAAATATTATTATTATTGTGGTATATTTTAACTGGTTTCATAAAAAGTGAGATTATTTATTTGCTGGAATATTTTTTGTCTATTATAATGTGTAAAATTTCAACACAATCACGCAATAGTTTTTCACGATAACTGTAATCAACGGACAGACGGTCAGAGGTGTACATTGTCTACGAATTTAGTTTATTCAATTCGGGTTATTTGGAAATAATTACAAAATTCTTTTTCTCTTTTTAATCATACGATATATTCCTAGCTGTTAAAATTTAAAGGAAGTACAGTGCGCCGGGTGAACTAATCCATAGTAATATTATAAATGCGAAAGTAACTCTGTCTGTATCTGTATTACGTTTTCACCCTTAAACTATTGAACCAATTTGAATGTTCGGTACACTATTAGGTTTCAACATAGAAATAATAGATAATAACTGAATACCATGCGGGCGAAATTGCGGCCGAAAAGCTAGCGCGACGCACGCTTTACCTGTATGACTTATATGGCGAGATTTAACGGATTTGCCACTTTTTAAACCAATTTTATTATAAAATTGTGTTAATATTTTCGAAATAAAAGTAATTCAAAAAATCAATAGGTTTAAATCAAAAGATTGGCTCGATAGCCAAAAATCACAAAGATGATTCTCTTAATATGTTTTTTGGATCGAAGTTAGTATATTTAATCTCAATTGTTTATAAGTAGGGTTTGATATAATTTAAAATGATCGGAAGAATTTTATTAACTGCATTTGTTTTTTCTGTGATTAAACGTGTATGAAATCAAACGAGCGCGTCTTTACATTCCATGCGTATTTTTATGGGAACGTAAGAGGAAGCAAAAGAAGGCCTTAACTACCATAAAGGATATTGTTCTATAAGATATCGTATTTTCTTTATAATATTACTTATTTTGTCAGTGAACAAGAGGTACAATTAAATTGTATCACAGGTCTTTGATCTATGTCGTTATTAGCTCTATCAAGATAATTAACAGGCATTGTACCTACCATGAAAAGACGCGGTTATTGATCTCTTTGTCCCATCCGTTCACTAAAGCAATTACGTTTAATAACTAATAACGCAAAGAAACATTAGGGAAGAAGGGTCAAAAGTGATGAAACTCGTTAAAACTTTCAATTTCAAATGCTTATGATAACTTTATTACAATAATAATCTGCGAGAGTTCTGGCAAATACGAGTAAAAAAAAAAATCTATTTTAGTTATATGAAATAATAGTTAATTTTGTTAATTTATGAGTTTAGATTTCGTTTTGCCCAGTATTTGTTTCAGTACAGTTTTAAGTAGGAAAACCCATGAATTGTATAGATCTCATGGAGATTTTCGAAGTTCTCAAGTACTTGTTAGTTTCATTAGATAATAGTTAATGGCACGAATCAATTATCGATCAATGACTGAAGTTTAATCAAACAATATTCTTTGATCAGCTGACGCCGAGTTTCACAAACACCCATTAAAGTTTAATGACGACTTTAAGCTCTAATGGATGTTCTAAATTTGAAAATTTGTATCGGTAATGACGCTTTAATTTAATGGACGATTGTCGAACATGCTCGCAGCTCGATAAAATCAATCGGGGAAACTCTTATTTTGGTAATAATAGTTAAATAATATAAAACTGATAGATTACATTACTTAACTTATTATTATTAAATTGTTTAGATACCAGGAGAACTATCCAATGCCCTTGTATTATGGAAATCTGAAACAACAAAGCTCCCACAATATCCAGACTCAAGACAAATTACAAAAGTTTCTATATTGATCCGAGTGTATATCGAACTCGTGACCTTAGTGGTAAACTGGCATGCAAGCCACTCAGCCATGGAGGGACAATGCAAAGTTTAATGAATGACCGGTATAATCTTATACTTATACTTTATACCGGGATTAATTCGTCAGCGTGAACTTTAATTTAAAAAAATATAAGTTCACGCTGACGAAGGCGCAAGAAGAAAAGTTTGTTTTTTATTACCCTGTCAATATTTTTTTGCAGTCCAATTCAAAAAGCCAAACTTTGCCAGAAAGCAGAACATGAGTTTCCAGGCATGCCATGCGGTATCATGGACCAGTACATCGCGGCCATGGGAAAAAAGGACCATGCGCTACTCATTGATTGCCGGTTAGTTTATTTATTTACTTCTACATCATCACCAGCCCTTTTACGTCCCCACTGCAGGGGCTCAGGCCTTTCTTATGGATGGTTAAGGAGGATGGGCCATGACCCTCCACGCTGGCCCAATGCGGATTGGAGGGTATTAACAATTGCAAATGCAGCCGGGACCAACGGCTTAACGTGCCTTCCGAAGCATGGAGTAGCTCGAGATAAAAATTTTTTGGTCACCCATCCTACGACTACGATCGCGGGCCGCGGCGCTTATCCTCTACGCCACCGAGGTACTCACTTCTACATGCTTACTGTTATTTTAAGTAAACCATACACAACGTAGCCATATTATCTAAACGGTTATATCTTTGTTGCAACCAATATTATTATTGACGTCTATAGACAGTAAAATGTTTCTGTCATTTATTTTAAATAAAATATGAATCGAAATGAATGTTTTCATTTTGCGTGTTTGAATTTTTATTCATCTTCAGGATTTTGTACCGAAATTTTACCATAATGGCTATTTTTATCACTACAAAGTATAAAAAAAAGTCGCTTTCTCTGTCCCAATATCCCTATGCTTGAAGCTTTAAAACTATGCAATGGATTTTTATGCGGTTTTTTTTTCATAGATAGGGTGATTCAAAGGAAGGTTTTTATGTATGATACAAGATCTCGTGAGCGAAGCCGCTGCCGGAAAGCTAGTAACATAATGATGATATAATATGAATTGAGCTACTTTAGTGAACTCACGTACACTGTATGAGTTGATCAATTCAAGTATTTGAATTACTTTATTCAGAAGTCGTATTGCTCGCGTCAGTGGAGAACTGGGGATAGCGTAGGGATGAAATAATACCACCTAGGTATCGATACTTTTAATCGATACTGTATCGGTCATGAAATATCGGTACCTACTCGCTCTCTTACTTGTATCGAATACTTTTAAATTACCTCACTGTCGTCGTCATTTTTAAATATTTTTAGAACAGATTTAATACTATTGATAGTCAATAATAATACTCTGTTTAAGGCAGAAAGAGAACCAGGTTCAGTAATCACAAGCGATGATTAAAAGCATATCAGGTATTGATTTAAAATTATGTTGGCAGTATTCCTTTTAGACAGATCTTTAAGTACATAAAATTGTAGGGGTAAGCAATGCTTATTGTCATATGACAGGGATGCCGCGCCTTTGAGATTTTTTTACGAAACAGATTTTAGTCTCCTTACCACAGAGAAAACAGTCTTATACACTAGAGTTTTTTGACACTCCTCGGTGATTGACCGATCTTACCGATACAAATATCAACTTCATGATACTACTTGTTACTCGTTCTAAAGTATCGATTACAAAAGTATTTGGTATCGAGTAAATACTTGTATTTACTGTTCATCGTTTATCGTTTCATCCCTAGGGATTCGTTCAGTAGGTTGGTACTCCTGTGTGGTACTGTAAATAACTTCGGTTGATACCATAGCTCCACATACCCGTCTGTTAACAATTAATGTCTTCACTACTGGACCACAGGCCATCATTAGGATGGGATCGAATCAAATGTAACAGGGAGAATGGGCTATGGCTACCCACGCTATCACAGTGTGGATTGGTTGATAATAACTACTACAGATGCTCGGAGGTGCTCGATATAATACATTTTTGATTACCCATCCATAGTCGGCCTTTGCAAACGTTGCTTAACTTCCGCATTACAGTCGGAACGCGCTAACCACTGCGTCTCATTTCCAACTTTTGTGTAGATTTATTAATATTTTTCCTCTAACTTTTATACAGTTTCTTGAACATATTTAACATCTTGTTGATAGGTAACATTAGTTTTCACTGTTTTAAGATTATGCAAAAATTTTATATTTTTTATCATAATTTTAGTTTCTCCATAGTATTTACTTTTGTGCGCAGTACTGTTATTCTATTGACCACGATTTGGTTATATCAGATAGGATAAGACTATTAAATTTATTATCTTTTAATGATATTCTGTATATACCATTTGATAATAATTCTAAAATAAAAGCTATGGGTTTCGATATTTATTCTATATTTTGACATAATAAAACAAAATACAAAAGAAAATATTAAAAGTATACAAAAACTATATTAAGATGTTTTACTCTCGTCGTGGACTCCAACATCATTATAAGATGGACACAGTTAAAAATGTTGTTGTGGATTAAATACTAAATAAGAACTTCCGGAAATTCAACCCCTAATATGCGTCACTGAGATTGAAAGATAGTGTCAAAATAAGTCGGTTTTGAAGTTAGAAACATGAAACTTTATTTGGCAACTTACTAATAAAAAATAGTAAATACCTGTTTTAGCCCACAAACAATTTTACTCATTATATAGTTTTTAAGGACACCCTCGTTTTTATGTCAGAAGATTAAAACTTTAATTAATCTAATTAATGGGTAAAAAATAGTACCTAATTTCCCATTTAAGTAATTGTAACAATTCAACCCCAAAAAGTATGAAATAGGGTTTGAATTTTTGTACTGAAGTCCATCTATTTTGATAATAGAGACATGCATCGTTATCATTTCCCTATTAAAATAATAAGTCTATTTAATAATATGTAATTAATAATCATATTTGTGTCATACTATGAATCGCTACCCGAATAAACAGTTCCCTAGGGACCACGCGGACGAAGCCGCTGGGGGAAAGCTAGTATAAATTAAATTAAACGAATCTCAAATAGTACCACTTCAGTATAAGTAATAATTTAAGCAAATATTTTTACCAAATACAAGAATTTAAATAAACTAAGAACGCTCTAAAGTTAGAATATTATTATTAGCTATTAGCAATTCTTACGCCATTGAAATTCTCGTCTATTACTTGAAAACATTTTCAAGTTATTACTTTTATTTAAGTGAATACTTATGCATTTATTTATTTTTATAGGTCACTAGAATCCACCCAGATTCCTATGAGAATCGATGATACATCGATATTAGTAGTCAACAGTAATGTGAAGCATCAGCTGACAGGCAGCGAATATCCTCAGAGAAGGGCGCAGTGCCAGGAAGCGGCAGATAAGCTCGGCAAACCCTCACTGAGATCTGCTACGATTGAAGATTTAAAACGTGGGTAAATGATGTAAGATATTTAGTTAAAACCAGTTAACGAAACTATAAAAAATCCTCAAAGAAATCATAATATTAAAAATTTTGGGATAAAAATGCAAAATAATCTTAAAACAGAGAAAAAAGGAGTTTTATTATATCAATAAGTAGTTAACGTTACTGTGAAATATGATATAAAATTTATAACAGGCATTGTTTTTCATATCCCTTCATTGATTTTAGTAGATGATAGAACCGATGGCTAAAATTTTACTTTTCAAAACGTCCGGGTTCTGTTATCAAACTGAGAACTAGTATTATTAAATGTATGAAAGCAGTTTTTCTTTTTGCTATAATCGATGTCATAGCAAAAACAAAGATAACAGACTATGCATGTCTTGTAATTCAGACTATATATTCAATTTTTCATTCACAGACCTATAATATACTTCTAGATAATTATTTTAAAACAAAGTACTAAAAAATTCACCAGTTTTTTTTAAAAATATTTCTTCATAATGGGTGGGAATGATTCGTCATTTGAAAACTCTGCTTTTATTTTAGTGACTTTTGATGAGTATAAAATTTTGTATTTTTAGTTAAATAAAAAAGTCATTAGATATGTGCGGCTATAGGATTATTTTTCTCCTGGGATATACCTAATTTATAATCACCAAAAAAGCAAAGTAAAAGCAATGCTTTTATATTAATAGAGAAAACTATCCAACGTTTTCGTAAAATAAATAAACATATAAAAAGATAGTTTTCGCTGAAAGCAGTTCTAATTATATTTTTAATGAAAAATGCTTAAAAAAGTCAGTATAGCATTTTGAATGCAAAATTGTTTAAATATAATGACTAGAACAAATTTTCACCTTTATCAAATGTTGAAAATATTTGTAAAAATATTTTTTTCGGCTTTTTGGATGGATTGTCTCAATATTGATGAAAATATTCTCTGTAAGAGCGAAAAAGTAAGAAGCGCTTGAAAAAAACGTCAGTCCTGTTTGGTTCCGGGTAGGTAATATTGTACTTGATAAAATTATTTATATTATTGGATATATATATATATATATATATATAGTTGAATAGGAATAAGGAAATAAATAATAACAAAGTTTTACAATAATACTGTTGGCGAAATATCAGATCGCTCATTGTTGTCATAAGAATTTAAAATTATTTATATTATAACTTCCAATAATTCCCAAAATTATTTATATTATTATATATATATATCTATCCAATAATATAAATAATTTTAAATTCTTATGACAACAATGAGCGATCTGATATTTTGCCAACAGTATTATTGTAAAACTTTGTTATTATTTATTTCCTTATTCCTATTCAACTTAATCTAAGTTTATATTGATTGTGTATATTTAATGTTTTTTGATATCTTTTTCTGCTCCTTCTGACGTCTGACAAATGACATACGAAAACAAAACTAACAAAACATTTTAAAACTAAAATCAGTCTGTTTAGAATACATATCGGGTCACTGAGAAAAAGTCTGTGTCGTGCCGCTATCTCCTTTGCCATCAAAGCTGGCTGAGTGAACTCGGCGAGCTTACGCTTTAATTTCGGTCGGCGGTTTTCTGCCACACAATCAAGTTCGCACGCTGCGACGATGGCCTAGAATTTAATATCTTTTTCTCTAACAGAACTTGATATAACAATCAATCTTTTTCCTCTGACAGAACTGAGTTATACAATCGAATAATAAATGATATACGAAAAACAAAATTTATGTCAGACTATTTTTTTTTTCACTGACGATGACACTCAGACGTTCAGGTTTCTCCTATCCCACAACACATAAGTCGAATTACATTTTAACTAGAAATTACGATTCGCTGTTATCTAAAAGTAGAGAAGATATATCTTCTTTTTCGTACGAGCGTCTCCGCAACAAAATGTCTAATTTGCAACTGTTTTGCGTGTGCAGGGTGTATAACCAGAGATTCGATTGTCTGTTAGTTTGTATTGAATAGGCTTGGAAAGTACTGTATCGATTTTAAAAACTCTTTCACTTACAGGAAGTTACATTATACGCAGGTGACATTAGCTATAAATATACACGCGCAAAGTCGTGGATAAACGGTGACATCTGTGATGGTTTCGAAGCTTAGGTGTTGGATGGTAAATGTAATGGCTGACTAGGCTTGATAAGTAAGTATATTTATGGGGTAAATAAACGTGATCGAATTCTATAAAAACGCACAACTGAAACTACTGTAGCTAGAAACTTGAAATTCTTGAGGTAAGTGAGCATAAGAAAGGAATTTTGGAAATTCAACCTCTAAGGGGGTAAAATATTGGGGCGAAGTTTTTATGAAAATTTTCCCATTTTTTTAGTTAGAAGTATGAAAACTAGACCACGCGGGCGAAGCCTAATTTAAGATAAATATACAACTTCGTTATTTAATGAATGAATTGGATGGCACCAAATGTCACATTAGACAGTTAATTTTAAACCGCTCTACATCTCTGACTCAACGGATTATGATCCTATATGTCCTTCAGCATTAATCTATTATTCAGACCTAATCCTATTTAAATATAATTTAGGTAACTGTCTCTTTTGTCGAATTAGAGGGAAACATTCCATAAGCTACACATTATGGTTAAGATATAAATAACATATGAGTTTAGTAACAGGGTTTTATAAGTGTATTACTGTTTTTGAAAGAGCACATTATAATTTTAATTACAGAATTGGAACAGTTAAAGTGTGATAAGTTGGTTATAATGAGGGCCAGGCACGTCATCGAAGAGATTTACAGAACTGAAGAAGTAGCAAAGAGTCTCATAGAGAAGGACATGAAGACGGTAAGTCCACAATATTCTTAATAAAGTATTTAGTCGCTTGTGATGAGTTCTAATTTTTTATGTTTTTTTATAAACTCTCATTTTTATGGTTTTTTTAAACTCTCATTTTTTATGTTTTTTATAAACTCTCATTTTTTATGTTTTTTATAAACTCGAGAAATGCTTTGTCTACACTATACCAAACGCCACTTTTCTCGACTCGAGATCTCGTATCGAAGTATCTGAGAAAACTGGTAGATGGGCGTAGACAAAACGTTTTCAAGTCATGCTACACGGTCTGGTGAATCAATTATAGTAATTTTATTTTATATCTACTTTTATATTGTAAATCGAAGATTTTAGTGTCTTTATCCTCCGGGGTAGTAGTGTAGAAAATGATTTATTCTATAATTAATGTAGGGTTTTGGTGGTTGAATACTTTGTTATACAGTAGTTCAATAGAGTAGTGGATACGGTCCGCGTATAGGTTTAAGCAGCTTTCGCAAGGGTCGATCGTGACTGACTAGTTTGCTTGCCAATCCTGTAGGATTGGTGACCAAAAAATTATCATCTAGAGCTACTCCGTACTTCGGAAAGTCGTCAATCCGTTTTTCACGTTTGCATTCGTAGTCATTAAAACCCTCCAATCTGCATTGGTTATGGCCCATTCTCTTTAACCATCCGCAGTCTGAGCCCCTGTTGTGGGGACGATACAGGATTGATGATGATACTTTGATTGTTATAGATTTCCTTTATACAATAGCTTATGATCTTGTCTATATTTCATTGTGTTTTAATTTTGTCAGGTTGGCGATTTATTCTTTCAATCACATGAATCCCTTAGCAAACTGATGGAAGTGTCATGTCCAGAGTTGGATCAGCTGGTGGATATCATGAAGGGCATGCCGGGATTGTACGGCGCGAGGATGACTGGAGGGGGTTTCGGTGGCTGTGTTATTGTATTGGTAAGTTTACATTACTACAGTGTTAAAACTCTAAAGTGTCTAGAAGCCTATATAAATGATAATCATCATATCAGCCAAGAGACGCCCACTGCTGGGCATAGGCCTCCCCCAAAGATCAAAGATATAAATGATAATAAGGTTTTTATTTTCTCATCATAAAAGAGATAATGCACGTTGATGATACAAAATTTCTGTTACAAAATTACTTTTTAACAGAAATGTGTGTTGTATGTAGGTATAGTTTGTGTGTAAAATTAAATTAGTAAATAAAGACCTTAATTGCAGATCAAGCTCCGTAGGAGATACTTGAAACGACCTAAAGTGATGAAATAATCTTACTGTTTGTGTGTGTGTATTTCTGAACAAGTTGTTATGTTATGTGTGTATTGTGTGTGAACGTAAGCATAGAAACAATATAGGTAACTTATTGGCCAATGAATGTTGTAAATTCACACGGTTCGATGCAAATTTGTACTCCGGGGGGGGGGGGGGGAAAGAATACTGAGAGCTGAAATTGGAAATTTAAATAATTACCAATTAACGACAAAACCTCGACAAAAAAACCACCAAGTGTCTATTTTCCAGTTCTAGAATAGTTCGAGTCTAATATTAAAATATCCTAAAATCAATATGCAGTAATAAACAGAGTCTGCTCTGGTTTTCGGGAGTTGTTTATTATATGCTTCATTCGTTGATTTTATACTTACGTGTGATAAAGCGCATTGGATTGAGGTATCTGCAGAAAATACTTGAACAAAATCTTGGTCTAAGAGAGAAATATTTAAATAGTCTTATGTTCTGAGCTGCATTATTGTGTTATGCCATTAAACACGCTATTAATAGATATTTATGTTTGCTGGAAGTGTAAACGAGCCAGTACGCATACTCATTATGAAAATAATACCTTTTAATTAATATTAAGCCGTGCACTGGATACACAGGGAAATAGGTCGTGTGAACGACCAGCACAATGAGGACAGGTTATTATTATCATTAATGGTCACTATAAGGGTTGAATAACACACACTATGCTGTTATGCAATATTATATTATATACTGACTGTTTTCCTGCGATTTGGCCCGCGTAAGTTATAACCATATTATGTATAGTTATACGTATGACGTACTTTCCAGTAGGTGCAAGCATTTTCAAAATCAGTCCAATATTATCCGAGCCTATTCGGTGAAAATAAACTAATACACAATAAATTATTTCTTCTTTATTATATACGTATAGATTGTCATAAGTTTTCATTTCATAAGTAGAGCCAAGCTTCTCACTTCGCATGCAGTAACTCTACAAACTCTATATCTTAGTTAAAAGATCTATATAAGACTCATCAAGCTTTACACCAGCGACTTCACCCGCATGGTCTATATTAATCATACAAACTTTTCTCTTGAATCACCCTGTATATTACCGCCTTAACCGCATTAAAATCCGTAGTCTAAATTATAAAATCTCAGCGTATATACAGTGGGAAGTGAATTTCTTTTATGATGTGTATAAACAACAAACAGTTTCTGTTTCAATTTTCAGACCTCTAGTATAAATTTTCCGCTAAAGTTTCATACAAAACTCCATTCTTTACTTCACGAAATATTATTGAGAAGAGCCATTTAACGACCTCCATGATTGATATGTTTACTCACCGGTCGCTGGGCTATGTATATTTTATCGACTCTTAGCAGCTACAGTAACTTTAGAGTAATGAGAATCACTACGAGTTTATAGTAAAGTACGTGATGATTATTTTACAAATAAATAATACTAAAGAGTTCATGTAAAGAACATACTTATGAGTAAAGGCTACTTTAAAGTTGATGATTATTTTAATGACCGCAATGCATGGAATTAATAGCCTTCACTTTGTTCTATAATGACTAATTATATGTACCAACCTATGTCATACAGACTTTGAAAATTGTTTTAACGATATTAATGTTATAATACGTACTATTTGGTAATGATATGATTTATATAAATGTTATTACTTATGATAAAGAGGCTGGTAAATTTCTTTAGCTTGTTCTTCTTGTCAGCTAAAAGACGTCCTGAACGAGTGGTAGGGGAATAACGTTTTTAAGGCTAAATTTTAGAAATGTTTTTAAGGTGTAAAGGTAAAAAAGACAATCTCTAACTAATAGCAAATTGTGTGTTAATAAAGTTTTTTTGTTTCATTGTTATCTTGATCACTGTGCCTTACACTGGCACAATGCACGTTAAGCCATTATTCCTAGCTGCATCAGCAACGTTAACACCCACCGATCCGCATTAAGCCCGTATAGTGGGTTATGGCCCATTATCTTATTCGATTCGACTGACGACGTCAAAAAAGTGTTTTTGTTTCATTGCTAACGATAACTTTTCTTGGAGCTAATCCCACAGGGGGTAGGTGGGGTATCAGCCCTGTCCGTAACCTGGACTGAAATTCCTAACACATCGCTATACGATCTTCATCAGTGAAGCTTTTTTCGAGACATTCTTACAAATAAATTTAGTCCTGTCGAACATCCTGTCAAAAGTAACTGCTAAGACGTGAACCTTTTTTTTTAATGTTGAGTAAAGGCTTCTGATACTGTCCCTGTTTCCTGGAAAGCTACAGGGGGTGAGTAGTACTTTTTTTCGTGAACACTTCCGGCGCCACAGTGGCTTCCCGCAGGCTTAACCTGCCAAAATTCCTACTGTGGGAGATGAAACAGGGGAAGCCGGGAATCACCAGGAGACTCAAGTATTGGATGATTGGTTCCCTCGTAGATGGAAAATTGAGGAGGCTCGAGTACATCGAGAGCCTCTCCCAGACAAGTGATACCGTGCAACACTGTAGTGGCTGCTAACCACCTCCGCTGGCCCTGATGACGTGAACCCAACGTGATAAAAAATTACTATCGAAAACCTCATATGTGCGTTCACTCTTGACTACTCGATTTTGGAAACTTACTTTTCTATTTATCATCGTACATATTATAATTCTACTTACAATATCAAAACCGATATGCATCGCTGCCCGTGATCGTTGTTGCTAAATTTGTTTTTTATTTATTTTATTTAATTATCAACAAACTTTGTGGTTAACATAATTTGGTTTACTTGCATCATGTAAACCACTAAGGTTCGTAACACATGCAAGAATTTATATAAATTACATTACAAAAAACTTAAATAACTATAAGACATTACATAATACAGATTAATATTTGTTTGAATATATTAATTACAATTATTTTAATTACTTCAATCACATATACAAATTAAGTAGATTCAAATCAATCACAATTTTTGACAATCCAGCAAACGCTTGATGATGGTACTATTCTAAGAAAGAAAATATTTTTTTAATTCGTATTTAATATTTTTTTCTACAAGTTTATCTCTAAGATCGCACGGTAGTTTATTTATCAAACGAGGTAGAATAAAATTCCTAGATCCGCATTAAGCCCGCATATTAAAATAAGTTTCGCAAGAGTTGCTCACGGGATAGGTGACCAAAAATTATTAAAAAGAGGCTTGAATCCCTGCCGTGGGGACGTAAAAGAGCTGATGCGGACGATCAATACATAAAATACTAAAATTTAATAAAGCAGTCAATTCATGGCAATTCTGTCGAACGCAAAACTTCAAATTGATATTACCTTTTTCATTAATGAACCGATTGAAATAAAACATACACTAAATGTTAACGGAAGATTACCATAATACAATAGTAGAAACAACATTTAAATCGGTTCAGCCGTTACTGAGATTAGTATGTACAAATAAACGAACAAACAGACAAAAATTTTAAAAATCATTATTTTACAAATACCACTTATAATAGTTTTTTTTTCATATATCTTTAATGTACAGTTATCGATCAGCTGCGTTTTTATTATAGTATTTATAATTACTATAAAAGTGTCACACTCAAACCTCGCACACATTGTGACTGACATAGTCGTTACGATAAATGGAAACTAAATGTATCATCCACATGTTCTCTTACCGTATTAATATGTGTTTCCTTATCGTTCGTTTACAGGTTCAAAAATCAGAGGTGGAGAATGTAAAGAAGAAAATTCTAGAACAATACAAGGGAAATCCTACATTTTTTGTTTGTCAACCAAGCGATGGAGCAAGAGTTTTGTCTCTTCAATAAACAAATATTGTTACAATTGTGGTTATTTTTAATCCCACACCTTTGTTATTTAGGATTCCATACTTCAAAGCTAATCATCAAGGTTCTTAAAAGCTAACGTTTGAATCACTACTGGATCACTTAATTGTTTGTTTATATATCTGTCATAGCCAACTTCCACCGACACAACCATAAAAGAAAAAACCATTAAAATTAATATGTTTTTTGCTTGGTAAATTTCCAAAGAAAATTTAACCGCTAAAGATATGAAACTTATTAGTATTTTATATTTTATGAAATAAAGTTCCTGTCTGTTTAAAATTTTGACAAACGAAATTCATGATAAAAGTTCTGAGTATAATTAACGTAGGCTTTTATAAGTAATGCTGAAGTCTTATCGTCAAAACAGGGTAAAATTTGTCTCGACGAAAATTACTCTCACTATACTTATTTTAGAAATAAAATTATCAATTTTGGTAGCCTTTCCATGTCGAGTTATATATATATATTGGAGGGTAGTCAGAAGGGGTTTTTACGAAGCCGAAACAGATAGTCCATATCGGAGGACTATCTTTAAAATAACACTGCAGGCGTGTATACCAACGTGGATTTGTTCTATTTTATCACTTTTCATACGAAAATATAACGAGATGAGCGTGATGTCGTCGGGTGTCTTTACTCCTCGGCGATCGGAAACAGAATGTGTGCCAAAAATGGCGGCAATTAGCTTTTATTAACGAACTGTCAAAGTCAGTGTCACCATTCTAATAAAATTAAAAGTATCGATGATCACGCTCTCTTTACAATCGAGTAATTAAGTAATCGAGTAACTAGCAATTAAAATAAAAGAAACTAAATTCCATCCGCAGGGAAAGTCTGTGTTCCAAAAGTGGGGACATTAATGATGATGATAAAATTATAAAAAATACTGAGAATTCTCCCTCCCTCCACCCCTCATTATATCTGTAACTGTACCTGAAAGTCCGTTGTCCTTTTATTACCGTTTGTAATTTATTTCTATTAAAATTTTTGCATAACGAAACGTTGAAAATATTTCGACCTTCTGCCTCCCTAGACGCCAAGAATTTTAATATCTAAACGAGAAAAAAATTGTATATATATAAAAATAAATAACTTTCATTTTCACGTGGAGTAATAGCAAATATAGTTTGGCAGCTTATAACTTTTTGTCAATGATTGGATTTTGTAATACTTAATCAGCTATGAAGACATCAAAGTACCAAGCAATAAATGACAAAATTAATTACCACAAGTAATTAACTGAATTTCAAACAGTAAATTATATTAAAAATAGCTTTTCGAAATAAGCTTTTATTTGTGTGCACTAAAACGTCAATAAACAAATTTTTAATATTTAAAGTACTTGTAATTGCAGCGCTCATGAAATCGGAGACGAGGAAATACAGATATTTTTTACGTGTTACAAGCTTTTCAAGTCAATTACAGTTATAAATTGTTTTGATTATAAGTATTTGAAATGTTTAGAATTTGTTTATTTACGTTTTAGTGCACACAAATAAAAGCTTGTTTTTACATATATTAACACTGACACAAGTACACATACATACACACACATGCACATATACACTCATTGATATATATGCACACTGACACACACATACATACCTACCGGTAGCTGCGACACTAAGCTCGCGGCAGCGCCGCAACAGCAGAGCGACGAGATCGATGACCAGCCTGGCTCACCCTGTCCGCTCTTCTAGCTGTGGAGGGGTGTGACGAGACTGGACCTTTGACAGAGGATAGCAGGTTCACGCGGTTACCAGGCATTACATGTCTTTTTCCTGTCTGGGAGTATGGCCTTGCAAAGGGCAGGCTGAAATGGTGGTGTTCATCATCCGCCATAGAGATGGACATCGGTTGATTTTAGCAGGTTACTGATGGTGGAACTGAAGTAGCTCAGCATTGCAGAATAAAATCATTGGCGAAACTTACCAAATAATACACATCAAATAACTTATAAGTAAATTTTCTAAGATACTGTCTCGGAGCCGGTTGCTATCAGAAGGAAGGTTATCCACGTGAAAAAATTAATAATTCAAAATATTAACGGCCAGCGTTCACCATAACTCGTCCGGGGAGTAAACCTATCTATAGCAATATGCACGGACGTTACAGTATGCATTTCGAGTAGTTCCCTTCAGGGAGCGGGTTTGCAGGAGAGAGCCCCATATCCTCGTGGCCCCGCCCAGGGGAAGCGAAGTATGAAGAAATGTATTTCCCATCGGGTAAATGCCATCTCTCAGCGATAGTTTTATTTTATTAAGTAAACCTCACAATAGATTGCAGAAATTTTACATTGCTTATTTAGTTAAAACCTTACGTGCTACGGGGCATATACAGGAACTTAAGAAATTCAGAAAATAAAAAGAAAATTTTTATTTTTTAATTTGGAGCTATCATTAAATATTGTTTACATATCAAAAATATCTAATCTAAAAGTTATTTTAGAGTATCGCCGCAATCGAAGACATATTTCACTAAATTTTACCATTTGAAGAAAAGATGATAAGAGCTGTCGGAATGTTGTGAGATGGTTTTAGGCAACGTACACCTGTTGTATCTGTCTAACCTAAGGTAAAGTTATATCAAGAAAAGGGCATGGTTATTATGTAAATATGCAGTTTCTTTCATATATGGTGTCAGGTGGGTGCATAATCGAAATTTTCATCAGTCATGGTAATTTATCAGTGGGCGATGGAAGGCGAGCCGACGTAAAGTGACTTCAGTGCGATTTTGACGCTCCCCCGAGTCAGACGTCTGGTACAATCGAGATACTTATTGTTCAAGTGTGCCGAGTAAACTTCTGAACTTACACGTGAAAATTTGTGCGAACTATAAGTTAATGTGGATTGTATTCCTTTATATTTAAGGTAAGTAATTATTTTTTTTCTTTAATTATGAATATTGTTTTTTTTTAAATTGGTATTGGATAATTTGTCTGAAGCAGAATTCGAACCCGTTCTTTTTCTATTTTGTCATTTTTAATGCTAAAATTAAAGAAAACAAAGTGTATCCTGATTTCTTTTTTCACGCGCGCTACTTTTTATATAAAACTGTAAAGGGACTACAACCAGAACTTGTAAAGGGTCGAAAATCAAATATAAACACGTCATGACATCATTAAAACTCGTTACAACCTTTACAATAGTTTTATTTAATAAAAATATATGTTATATGGTATATTATTAAATACCGCATAAGACTAGCTAACTATATTAGTATAGTTATTAAAGTTGAGAAAGTAAATTCTTGTATCAATACTACGTGTACGTGTACGTGTAGACCCAATTAAATAATTAACTGACTGCGATTATTATAATGTTAATCGAGCATCGCATAAGCTAAGTGTTTATGTGGGTATGTATATATAGACCTAAACCATCCATAAGAAACGCCTACAGAGTGACCACCTAACTCCAAGCTTTGATTCTAGCCATAACATAAGATTTTATTTTATTCAAATCATAAGATTAGTATTTTTTTTGACATTATTCACTCCCGAATGTAAAAATTTGTTAGAAACAGGACTACGAATAGTGTAGTTACTACGCGCTACACGCTAGACAGCTACGAGTAGTATGCTACGACGTAGAATACGTCCTTATACAGAGAGGGCTTTGTAAGAGTTGCATATTATATGCATGTCAATATGTGCGTGTGAATGGATATGAGACCGGTAATTACTTTACTAGATCCGGGGTAAGTCAAGGTAGTACATTAGGACTTCTATTTTTTCTGATTTTTATCAATGATGTAACAGAAATAGTATCCACCGCTAAGTGTCTTTTGTTCGCTGATGACTTAAAACTCAGTCTAAGCGTTGAGACAGAAGCAGACGCAGAGACTTTGCAGAGGGATATAAATGCCCTATGTCAATGGAGTCACGATAATAACCTCCCTTTAAATAAAAATAAATGCAAAGTGATCACTCACCCGTAAATTAAAACCCAAAATGTACAATTACAATTTATTTGACGCTCCTATGGAAAGAATATTTGACATCAAGGATTTGGGATTATTATTAAACTGCAAATTGGACTTTCATACACACATAATTTATATCTGTAAGGATGCACTTAGGACCTTAGGTTTTGTTATAAGAACGGCGTCACAATTTAATAGCGTGGCAGTTAGTAAAGTTTTATTTGCTGCATATGTGCGTAGCAAGCTTGAATATTCGGAAATTCCTAAATGACAATTTTACTTAATCCTGATAAAACTATTCTTGTACTATTAAAATTGACATAATTATTTTTTTTTTGTTAATATTGATTATTTGTACCTGTAGAAATTCATTTATTAGTTTGTAGATTGACAATGACATTTAATTTTTCATATTTTTGTATTGCTGACATTTAATTCTATTATTAGATTTATACTCGTATTGTAATTTGATTTGACTTATATTTTTTGACATTGTTAATAATATTTGATCATCATAATTTAAGTGTTATTATGTCTTATTGTATGTTCTTTATTTAAATTTAATATTTTTTTTTATAATCTAATCTTGCAAGCGTTTTGGATGAAAACATCTGTTAGTTTTTAAGACTTGTTTGTAATAAATAAATAAATAAATTACCTTTGATTAATATAATATATTAATATGAATAAAAATATTGTTAATTATAATAAATTCTCGAGTGGTTCTCGAGTGGAGACCACGAACCGGGAGACGCAGCGTGGGTCGACCCCCGACTAGATGGACGGACGACATCGTCCGAGTCGCGGGCGGCCACTGGATGCAGCTGGCGCAATGTCGTCCATCGTGGCGTTCAAAGGGGGAGGCCTATGTTCAGCAGTGGACGTCTTCCGGCTGATGATAATGATGATAATAATAAGCAATTTTTATGTTAATTAATTTATACTCCTTCTTTGTAGTTTATATATGAATATTAAATGATTAAACATCGATGAAAATAGGCTCACTGCGAATGAAAGTAACAATGTGCTTGAGAAATGTTTCAGTCTTGCTAAAATCTCAGATAATTTAATGGTTAAAGCAGTCGCTCGGAATGATAATGTCATTTATTCGTATCCTTAATCAGGTACCTGGCATAAGTGTTATTTTAAGTAAGACAGCACGACGCTCATTCGCATAATAATCTTCTAAAATTCTTATAATCTCCTCAAATTTAGGTAGGTAAATTTTAATTTTTAAAGATCGTTTTCAATAAGATTAGTTAGATGATATTAGTTAATAAAAGGTTTTTAAAAGCTTTAAGCGTTTGAGATTCGTTTTATGATTTTTATAGAGTTTTGATTATTAAGTCTATTTAATCATAAAACATAATCATCAGCTGATATAATACCACGAGTATATAGGTTTGCTTATACTCAAGCAAATCTACTACCTTCTAGAAGTAAGTATAGGTATTACTCCCGTAGAACCTCGTACTAGGTTAACCTTTGCTAAGCCTCTGTTTAATAATATGAATTTTGACCAATACTAAGTGCAGTCTCCGCGTAAATTTACTCCGAAACCTTGTTTATTAATGACACTAAAAGTCTTGGTGAGGTGTAATTAATGTCATTAAAAAAATAATAATTCATAAAAACTACAAAGATGGTTAACGTTATTCCTAATGACAAATGCTTAAAATCTTTGTCCCTGGTACTCTGAGATGGGATCCCATCTCTCATTTTTCATTAGATAATGTGAGTGCAACATATAATAATGGTTAACATTTTTAATAAACTACATTTTAAGTAGGGCGCGGAATAAAAATGAAGTTAATTAAATTAGTAGTTTATTTAGTGTAGTGTATTAAATTTCGAGGTCATGCTTTTACCAATCCGACTTTTAAATGAAATTTATTGAAATATAACCGTTAACCGAAACCGTTTATAGTTTAGTGACAACTGTAGTTATTATTTATAAAATATTAATGGGACTCTTTCAAACAAAAAATAATAATCAGAAACGGACGATGGAGATATTGTGTTGCAAAAAGTTTCAGTCATATTGAGAAACTTCTTTTTTTTTTAATTGAATGAAAAGATACCTCTTTTCTATAACCACAAGAAAATTATAATAAAACTAATTTCAAAATTAAAATAACAAGCTGCATATACTGCTGTTGAATTTATATATAGTATAAAATAAAGTCACCTACCGCTGTCTGTACGTTGAGATCTTTTGAACTACACAATAGATTATAATGTAATTCTCATCAATTATTTAATAGAAAGGTATATAATAGTATTAGTATTAATATAAAATAAATAATATTTCATATATTACCTAAATGTGCAAGGTATTATTTACATTATCTGGATATTCTACATAATACCGTATCATGCTGATTGCCGGTAACACGTTTACTTAGAATCATCGAATTTGAAATAAAAACAGATAAAAAAATTCATTTGAAGTATTGCGTACCGTTTCAATAAAAGTATATGAAAACGGGTAATTCATATTTAATGGTAAAATGCTTAATTTTATTGCGAACATTTGTTTTTACATTTTATACTGGCATTTATTTTAACGCTTATTAGTAGACTTTTTCCTACTTTGAGAATGTTTAAAGATGTATAAAATAAATAAATAAATTATCGGTCAGTTCAATGTCGCCTTTAAGCTCTAACGTATGTCAAATTTAATGTGGATTTAATTTAATGGACGTTTGTACAATTGTCTGTAACTGCTGCCCAGGGTGATCTCATAAAATTCATGAAAAAAAAGTTTAGTTTTCCTATAAACCTGAAAGATTAATAAGTTAACATCTACAGCCAAATGTTTCAAATTCGAAGTGTCTTTCGTGTATACCACTCAACTACAGCATATTATTATATACTACAACGTTTTATTATTAAATATTTGAAGTAAAATTTAATTATACGATAATCAAAAAAAATTGTGCCCACCTTTTTGCTTAGTTGAGTAGATAAAGTCGTCGTATTTTCTTAGGGAGTAAACTTTTGTTGAGTTACATTGAATTATAGCAACGGAGCAGGAGGCCGAGAAACTACCCGCCTGCCACCCATCAAGAGCCTTAAATTAAACTTGTTGTTGAAGAATTCGCAAAAGTTAACCAAAGAGTCATTATGGGTAGAGAAAAAAAGGACATCGTAAGGTCAGTAAAGAATAAATAAAAAAACATTGGACAATACACAGCTCTGATTGAAATTCACAAAATCACCAACTTTAAAGTAGCATTAACTCAATCGGTCAATTACATTTTGCGGAACTTTATTCACTGTTTTTTTTTAAAAGAATGGCAAGTTTATTTTATTTGTTGTATTAATAATATGAATATTACTTTTTCGTGAATTAATCTTAGCGTTTTATTAAAAATATTTATATATTTATTTTAGTAATTTTTAACTTATTATTATTCTAGGTATTGCATGTATTCTAAGATGCGCTATCGTTTTGTTTAAAGAATTAGGATATAAAATAGATAATAGTATGATATAAATGAAGGGCTCAAAGTGAGGATGAAATATAAATATTTTAATAATAAAATAAAATATTATACAGAAAAAACTTACAATAAAAAATCGTCAGCGACGATCAGCGCGAAAGCAAAGAGCAAACGGAACAATAAAAACTCTACTTGACATTATATCAATAGAAAAAGAAATTAAACTATTTATACAGCCCGGTTTGATGGCCAGTTATTTTCCCTTGTCGACACGGGTGAGAACGAGGGCAAGAGCTTGTATTTGTATATCTATTAAGTGTTATTTAAATATAATATAAGTTTAATTCTAGGAAACTGTAAGCTTCGCTATGATAGACAGTTAATACGATCTTTTGAGTGTTCTTCAGTAAATAGGCCTTGAATTTGTATTCAAACTTTCTTAAATTTTACTTCAGTATTATTCTCATTAATTAACAAAGTTTTACCCATTGTTGACGTCAGTTTATAATTACCCGTCAAATGTTATAAACGTACAGGTTAAAGATTTTATGATCGGATAAAATCAGTTTTCATCATAGGTTTGTATTAAACTGGATATTATAAGGCGATGGTTTCACGTAAAGTATTAACTGTGATCCTTCAATTTAATAGGGCAAAAGACCCGGTTTTGTCCCTGCTCCGTTTTTGGCCATTTCGAACTTTAAGGTTTAAAAACCATTCAAGTATACAATAAATAGGGCTTTGATATATTTAGCCACCTAAAATAGCATGCAAAAAAAGTAGGTTTCACTAATACCATTAACTACAGTGATGTGTTAAAATTCACTTCCTCTTAATTCATAAAGTGGCCAAAACTAGGTCGTGATCTTGAAATCACCAAAACCGGGTCACCTGCCCTATTTCTTAACGGATATGAGTTTACATGTTAGTCAATGGATTACTGCAGGGCAGACTACACGAAAAAACAAGAAACTAGGATGAACCTGGAAGTTTTTAGAACTGATCACATGTAGTAAATAGAATAAAAATATTAATTAAAATTTTGATAAAGGAAATTTTAGTGAGCACTGAAATAAAATTTTAATTTCTGTTTTTTTGAGTGCGTATTTAAGTAATTCATTAGTAATGTTTTAAATTTTGGCGGCAAATTGAAAATTATATATTTTATAGAAATCCTATATTACCTTTTGAATACACTGACTGAATATCATGATAGACTTTATTAAGTTCATTTGTAATAATAGAGTTTGCAGTACCTTTTATGTTATTTATAAACTAGTGGTATTTAATCATTACTCTATCAAAAGGTTCTACGAATATTTATTGGTATACTAACTATTGTTATTTGAAATAATTTTGTATACAACTTTCTTGTTTGTATAATTTGAACCTTAATAACTTCTTGCAAAACTGAAGTTCTGCTGAATTTAAATGCTAAAGTGGAGTTAAGCTTGCCATTTTATATAAACGAACTATATATTTGTCGACAAGAAATATTATTTATATGTTTAAATAGAAAGTGCATTACGTACTTATTACATTTACTTTGTAAATTGTACATTTGCAATACTATATCCATATTTATCTTAAAGAAACTCCACAATCTGAGGTGTCTGAGTTGGATCTTCTCATTAGTATTGATTTTAAAGTATTTTTCTTCATTACTGTAATACTATCAAATTTCCTCACACAAAGAATAGAAAAGCTGCAAAAACGTCTACAGTTTATTCTATACTGTACCTCTAGAGCTGGAAAAGTCATCTTCCCTCTCAGACTTTGGTCCCTCTATGCTCTTTTCTTTAATACAATATTGTAAAAGCTTGGATACATAAAGAGCATCTTTTAGATTAGGCAGTTGAAGCCTTATACAAGGGTGACTGTTATCCAGCGCTGCTGGCCACGATAGAGGCAAGAAAAAAAGCAATCACCTCTTCCGTTCCCATGGACTATGAAGCGATCTGTGTCTCGACCGATCTTCTCAGCACCAAGCACCGTCGAACGATTAAATCGCATAATTTTCTTATACGACCTCTCGCCAATTAAGAAGCCAATTCTGTCTGAATTTAATTAAATTTGCTCAACGTATTTTTAAAGCTATTACGGCCTTTTAGAGGGTATTTCTTGTCATATATTCGGGCCACGTAACAACGATAACCAACTTTTTTTGTTTCTTTTCAACTCTTGTCACGTTTTCAGCATTGCTATTGGTATTTCTGTATATTGAATATGAATAAGAAACGTATGAATCTTTGAAAAGGACATGTTCCATAACATCTACTCGTATGTTAGCATAGATAAAAAATTAGCAAAGAAATTATTTTAAAAATCAAATATGATACTAGCGGTTTTCCTGCGATATCCTTCGCGTAAATTGTAATTGTATTTTCGCGGTCGGATAAGTATTTTCAAAGACTAGTGGTCGCCCAGTGGTAGAAAATCGACCATAATAAATTTCATTTAGAAGTTATTTAACATAAATCTTTTGACATTCAGTAAGAACACAGTAAACATCACAAACATATAAATAGATGTCTATGGTAAACATATAAAACTTGACAATGGCTAAATGCACAAACCATGCGAAGCCAATATTTAAAAGAAACAAAATAACTCTATGTCAAAAGAAACAATTTGACCACAGAGTACCTGTATGCGTGTAGAAAATACTTGTTTGTGTGTGTCAAATGCATAGAAGTGTGTGTATTTTTTTATTTATCGATTTAATGTACTTTATAAGCATTATTAACGAAACATATTAGCCGTTTGCACTTCTCCTACATTGTACAGTGTGCCAAATTTCATACTCCTCCGTTCTCGCAATTTTCGTAAACTTCTTATAAAAGAAAAATTTTGCTAGAAACTTAACTCTTCTATATTAGTATAGAATACCGCTGTATTTATATAATCTTATGGAAAAATCTTGAAAGTTTAACCGTGATGGTATTTGAACAATAAGGTTTTGCTTACTGCTATTGTTTTATTGGATGTATGTCAAAAGATGATGTATGATGTAAACGATTATATACGTATGATGTAAAGCATGACGTGTGATGTAAAAGATGATGTATGTTAAACGATTGGAAACATGTCATAAGCACATTGAAACTTTGTTTTGTAATTTATTTCTTACAATTTAAATTCAAAGTATCAAGTCGACTATTGGAAGATTTCAGAATAAACCAATAAAGTCTTGATCTGTAACAATAAATCAGTCGATACCGCAAGGGAGTGTTTTAGGTTATGTTCTATTTCTGTTTTGCGTTAACGGCCTGCCACAACAAAATGGAGGAAATGAAACATTATAAAATGGAGTTAATTTCAAGATCTCGACGAATGCTATGTTAACGAAGTGTTCGTTCTATCATAATAATTGAAGTTTGGTTAGGATATTGAAATTATGGTGCTTCTATTAACAATGAGACTAGGTTTGGTTTATATTCGGAAATTATGTTAATGCAATTCAGTCAATGTAATCAATATTATGTCTGTCAATATTATATTCAGCGTGAATTGTTTAGTTTGCATTATGTGACGATGGAATGGATGAAATATATCCCGTTTGATTTTTATTAACGGAAAGTCATTTTAAAAGAAATTAGTCTAACTTTGTTAAAATTGCGCTTAATGTAACAGAAATCATTATCATCACCAGCCTTACAATGATCCCACTACTCATTGTATGCACGTGCCGAAGCACCGCGTAGCTAGAGGTAATACATTTTTGGTCACCCATCCTAAAAGCGGCCCTTGCGGAAGTTTCTTAACTTTCGCATCAGTGCGCTAACAACTGCCTTACCAAGCTTCTCTTTAGAATATTAAATGTTATACAACATCGAATACATACATTGCTCAGATTCCAAGATGACCTAAAGCCCCTTACGATGGAGTATCTGATACAGCAAGTGTACCACAACACTCAGACCGGAGACAATAGAGAAAAGTCCATATTTTTGTACAATAACCCGACCGAGAATCAAACCCGGGTTCTCAGAGATGGCGATACCTATGGAGTTACTATCACCACTATTACTACAACTGCTAAAATAACTCGCATCGATATTTCATAAATATAACTTTGTAAGTTTTCTCTGTCTTGATGGATTTTATAAATTCGCATTATAATCTCATCAGAAATGCTCTTGTGTTAAAAATACCGACCAAGTGCGAAAAATAAAGAAAACGCGAAAAACATGTGTTGTTGTATAGGAGTTCCTTGAATATTTATTTTAAGATTTTTTAGCATCGGACATATGACAACGGAATGCATCAAGTGAAAATTTCAATTTTCTTTCTATCACGATTCATGAGATACAGTCTTGTAACAGACAGTCCGACAGCGGAGTCTTAGTAATAGGGTTCTGTTATTACAATTTTGTGTATGGACCTCTAAAAACAAAATCAAAATCGACTTCTAGCATTAGCTGTGATGTCATAAACCTAAAAACTATTCATAATGAAAAGTGCTAAAAAATCCACTTTATCCCTAGCACTCTGAAATGGGACTCCAACCTACGACCTTTCGCTATCCGGGCGACTGCTCTAACCACTGAGCATGTAGATTTTATATGATCGAATATGATGCCTTAGATAATCCTAGTCTCATTTTTAATCAAGCATTAATTTATTTCTTTGTTCAAAATCAACTGAAGTCAGCGCTTTATAAATAAGACGTCTTCTTAACTCACTACTTTAATTAATTTAAGAAATAAGTGAGTCGTTGAGTGCGCAGCTTGTTTTATACTGTTTTGATAAATTAATGGAAGCAAAATGATGTACTTTTGTTCTGAAGTTTCCAGAGATTTTTTTAAATATTTCACAACTTCAATTTAAAACTTTTCTACGCTTGAATTATAAATGTTAAACTTCTGTTTGTAACTTTTAACAGTTTGTGTTTTAAGTTCAATTATTTATATACGCAATTCTTTCATAGAAGTAAAACACTGGTTTTACTATTATACAATTATTGTATTCGATACGTTTTACATTCACAATGTTTATTATCGTCATCATCAGCCTGTTAACATCCTCACTGATGAGACTTCCCAATAAATGGCCCAATGCGGATTGATGGGTGTTAACGACTGCATATGCAGGCGGGACCAACGGCTTAAATTGCTTTCTGAAGAACGGGGAGCGGTAAATAATAAATTTTTGGTGAGTCCTATGACCCAATATGGGTAAATGCGGTTAGGTAGAGACAACTCCGAGCGAAAAATTAGTAACAGAATGCAGTTGCGCCAGGCAGTATTTGGGAAGCTGTGTAATATCTTTTTGTCCACACTGTCACAATGCCTGAAGTTTCGGGTTTTCAATCAATGCGTCCTACCAGTCACCTATGGGGCGGAAACGTGACACATGAAAGTGAAACTGGCTCACCTGGTGACTCCATGTCACTCAGCAAGCTATAGAAAGGTCTATGTTCGAAGTATTTCTAAAGGATAAATTCCGGAATGAGGTTGTAGCTACTAAAATCGCTATCATACACGCTGTCACTTATAAATGACGCCAGAATTGCAAATCATACAATGATCAGGCGATCTATTGTTCTCGCGACAACATTGAAACCTGTCCGGCCATAAGGACCGCCCGATGCACCCTAAAGTTGACTGATAGAAAATGCCTACGGCATTAAGTCCGCTATTGTACATTTGTGCAAGAAGTATCAATTAATAAATAATCGGTGCGCGGCCTGAGTTGACTGCAACAGGCTGATATGATGATGATCCTATGACCGACCCTTGCGAAAGTTGCTCAGGACCATATCGCAGAGTGAGCGCGCTAATCACTGAGAAGTGAATTATATTTTATTATCTTGTGATTAAATCTTTATAGCAATATTGATAAATATTGTTGACGCCGCTTCATTGCTTTACTTTTCTTATTTAACTTTTTTCTAAATTATATTTCGATTTCCCTATGAGTGCACCACTAAAGGAATATCTGGTGTACTTTCGGGGGTCTGCTGTTCTGCGTCGCCGCCGTGGACGCTACGAACTATGAAGGAGGTTGCATTACGTACGCAACCTCACCGCTGGCCGCATAGACGCCACGACGGCATAAAAAGAAGAAAACTTCTTCTGTCATTCGCCTTTTGTCTTTTCACAACAACGCTTAAAAAAATATCTACCAGCCGCATAAATAATATAAATATTTCGTCATAATAAGTATACCCAGACTGAACACCAGAAGGATAGTGGACGGAGCGGTATTGGCGTTCGTGTCCAAGTGGCGTACATCAGTTCAGTAAGTACTCTCGATTTTATATCAGAGTTCCATCGGGTGCGCTCTAAGGATAATCTCTTTCTATATTTCTTTTCTTTCGCTTTTTTTCTCTTTAACAATTATTTACCGCATACGATTAAGATCCCGCGTGAGTTCTCGGCTATTTACACGCCGCCTCACCAAATATGTAAGAGGCAGAAAATTATTATCGTATTTACAAATATGATTCGTATTGTGTTTCTCAGTAAATTAATTGAGTTCGGTGTTTATTTTATTGCATCATGTTTATTTGTGAGTTCTTAATTTCACAAGATGCAATGTAATAATAAATGTTAATATGTGAAAATGCATCATTGTCGATTTCGTCGATTAAAGAATTGAGATGTGTGCCAAGTTTTGATAGAGAAAGGTTTAGTATTTTTAAAAAACAATCAAAAACTAGATTTATTTCATCTAGTTTTCAAAAACATATGTTCAAAACTTTGTAGAAAAGCAACAAAAAAGGATTATACTAACCTAAAATTATAAGTAAAATAATGCAATTCAGTTAAAAACAGTCATAAATCAAAACCAAAATGAGAACTTCAATGAATTAAAACTTTTATTACCTTTTGAAATAAGTTTTATATAAATTGTTTTCTTATATTTTTCTGTTAAACGGAAAAACGGTTACGCGTTCACATTCACAAATTATGTTCTTCATAATTTGTGAATATATCCAATAACTATAGTTTGAAGGGTTTTCCAATAACTATAGTTTAAAATAGTTTTAATTCTTAATTATAAAAAGACAATCAACAACATAGTCTAAGTGAATACGGAAACCGTAAAGGATCGGAATTCTCTAAAATTAAATCCAATTTAAACGCATTGCATGCGTTCAAAATAAATATTATAAAAGTTTTATATAATAATATTTATTTATATATTTATTTATAACCTCTTTGCTATGATAGCGCTCGACAACAGGTTCAAAGTTGTTATACACAATAGCACTGCAGTACAAATTGTAACTATGTACACTAATTTGTTAAACCACTATGGTTTAACGAAGACAAGTTAATAAAGCAACCTTCTAGATTCAACCACATTTTCACACGTCACCGCGTCTCGAACAATAATGACCCAGTCAACAAAACATCCGTTTACAGACAAATTATATTATTGTAATTTTTACTCTCTTAGTTCTCTTCTGTGTATAAATTAAGTAATATTAGTGTATAAAACCATATTTTATAATTAATTTTACATAAATATAAATTTTTGACAAATCACAATAATAATAAATAAAAATAAATAAATAAATAATAATAATTGGTCCAATTACTTAACTGGGTACAAGGTATCCCCCTGTATATTAATCTGCCACGCTTTAGTAAATCCCGAAATCCCCGCTTCGGCTCCCCTACTACAAATATTAGTAAACAATATCAAATGTTGACAAAACAAATGCCTATTCAATTTTATTCAAAATTTAAAAGTTGTTAATTGTATGAAACGAGTATTTAGAAATTTCCTTTTAATCCCGGTATGTTACTCACAAAGTATACCTAAAAAGCATCGTTACACAAATCGTAGTAGTAGGTACAAAATGATCTTTTCTTCAGTTTCATGCTTTAATATTTATAGCTCAATCTTCGTGAAGCGTCAGAGCAAACAAATACATGAATTGACATTTAATTTTGTAGCCTTCAGATATGAACCGGCCCTAGTAGCTCTAGCTTACTCGCGAAATTCCTAGAAAAAAAAATCGTATAGTTGACCGAAGTCCGAAGTACGTCGCTACACACTCGCTCAACTTCGCGAAAAAATTATTTGCGCTCTCGCTCGCTCTTGACTCGCTTATGGATGATCAAGCAGCAGCTGCTGTTCTAATGTGTATGCTCGCGAATTATAAGTACGTGCTTATTATTGTATCCTGTGAAATTAAGTAATAAAAAATAATCACTAGCATGCACTCACGGTAACGTATTGGGGTGAATTGAACTAAAGTTTACCGAGTAGTGTTGAGGCACTTTTTCTAACTACGATCTTTTGACTAGGGCGTAAAAAGCGATAATAAACGGGAGTCGCCCGAAGTGAGCCGAAGTTAGACGAAGAAGGATGAAGAAGCTCTCTAGTTTTCACATTATTGTATTCGCCTAACTTCGTTCAATTTTGCAAGCAATGTAGAAATTATTTTAACAAAATAATGATATGGTATTTATCTTTATCCTCCGTCAGACTTGCACTGGTCCTAATTCTACTTTGTAATTGTTATAAATGTGGGTACTTAGAGGGTCCCGAGCAATTGTCTAAATAAAGTAGTACGTTACAAACCGTCGTATCATTCACTCGCATCTACAACATTGGCAACGAAAAGGATGGTTATGCCAACCGATTACAAAATGGCGGTTTCACATGTTGGAATTTTGTTAACTTTTGACCATAATACACAAGATTGGGTGTCCTTCAAGAATTAATTAAGCCAGTGGTTTATAGCTAATGATATTTTGGAGAATGACAAAGCTGGCCTCAAGCGAAGAGCGATTATTTTTACGGCATTAAGTGAATCCACGTATAAGCTAGATCATGCGCAATGGGCGGCGAGATTGAGAGGGTTAGCAGCGTACTGTAACTTTAGTGATTTGGAAGAAGCATTTTTAGACCGGTTTGTAATGGGTATGACGAGCGGTCCTGAGTGCGACAAACTTTTTGCACAAGACACAAAGGAGCTGACGCTGGCGAAGACAGTGGAGCTTGCTGAGAGCGTGCGGTGCGCGCGTGTTAAGATGGCTAAGTTATAAAATAATAATTTGTAATGAGATTAAACCGATATAGCCGTCAAAATATCAAAAACAAAATAATACATTTTTGTCTGACTATCGTAATTCAACTCACAGTACAACAGAACGTTCACCTGCAGAGTTATTATATGGGCGAAAATTAAGATGTACGCTAGATTTAATTAAACCGGTTTCTAAAGTGTTGTCATCAACTGATGTTCTCGACTGTACAGCGTAAACAATTATTACAGACTAAATATTACGGCGGGAGAATTACGAGGGAATTGTCAAAGGATGAAAATGAAACGATAAAGCGATTCACAACTAATAAGAAATATTTTTGGATTAAAGGAACCATAGTTGAGAAAATCGGTAAAGTCCTTTATAAAGTATATGTACCAGACGAAAAAGCATATATGATCCACCATAGGAACCAAATTAAACCATCCTATAATGAACCGATATGTACACTATGGAAAGTAGATAATATACCCTATGTAAACAGTGTGTCGAACCCGCAGCATCATCAATGTCCACCGCTACACTGCCGGCAGAGGCGCCTTCATGTAAGGAGGGAGTGGATTCTGAATCGAATGACGATAGCTGCAAAATGTATACAGACACCATGTTAACGGATGTGCAACATTCATCTCCACGTCCGCGTTCAGCACTGCAATGCAATTCGCCTACACCACCTAAACAGACTGACAAACGTCGACTTAATCAGCCACGTGTTAATAATAAAACAAATTTTCTAATTGGTGAGGCGGCGTGTAAATAGCCGAGACCTCACGCGGGATCTTAATCGTATGCGGTAAATAATTGTTAAAGAGAAAAAAAGTGAAAGAAAAGAAATATAGAAAGAGATTATCCTTAGAGCGCACCCGATGGAACTCTGATATAAAATCGAGAGTACTTACTGAACTGATGTACGCCACTTGGACACGAACTCCAATACCGCTCCGTCCACTATCCTTCTGGTGTTCAGTCTGGGTATACTTATTATGACGAAATATTTATATTATTTATGCGGCTGGTAGATATTTTTGATGCGTTGTTGTGAAAAGACAAAAGGCGAATGACAGAAGAAGTTTTCTTCTTTTTATGCCGTCGTGGCGTCTATGCGGCCAGCGGTGAGGTTGCGTACGTAATGCAACCTCCTTCATAGTTCGTAGAATCCACGGCGGCGACGCAGAATAGCAGACCCCCGAAAGTACACCAGATATTCCTTTAGTGGTGCACTCATAAGGAAATCGAAATATAATTTAGAAAAAAGTTAAATAAGAAAAGTAAAGCAATGAAGCGGCGTCAACACTAATTAATGTTATACTATGTGGTGGAGGGATGTTATAAATGTGGGTACTTAGAGGGCTGCGTCCCGAACAATTGTCTAAATAAAGTAGTACGTTACAAACCGTCGTATCACTCACTCGTATCTACAACAGTAATATAATATTCTTCGGTCTTTATTATGTTTTTTAGTTAAGATGAAGTCATTATCTACCTAAAATGAAAGGGGTTACGGTATGGTTTTCTATGCTATTCTACAGAAACAGATCTGATGTAACTTAATTACGGTAGGTTGATGTTTTAAAGTTTTGTTATGTATCGAATACAGATAAGGTTTGCTTAATTAATGAGTAGCGGACCGTTTTAAGTACTCGTTCTAATGTAATTAATTTGTAGTAACGTTCTAAAGGTATAATTATAGAAAAATTCAAATTCAACTGAATGTCTTTTTCATATATAAGGGTGGGTTTACAAGGGGGTTCTATAAAATGACAAATATTGGCATTTTGTTTTGTAAATTTGGAAAATCTGTAACTGTTTTTGTTTAAGTAACTAAAACTATTATGTTCCAAGTACCTTATTAACTTAGCATTGAAAAAAAAATCTTTATTAAATGATTTTCTGGAAGTCTGAAACAACGAAAATAACATAACTTCCAAACGCGAGATAATAGACCCGACCGGGAATCGAACCAGGGAGTCACAGATGGTGACCTTTTCAAACCGACGAGCCAGTTATATGTATCTGTTATATTCTTGATCATAATTTCCTTGTTCCAAACTATTTTTTTTTTGTGGTAGACGGAATAAGTCTTCTTCCATACGTTTGGAACTGCTGTCATCTCATCATTCACTTCTTTCTTACACAATAAGAATACAATAGAATGGGTTTTTTTAATAACAGTTTTTGGCACAGTCTATCCAAGTTTCTTCAGCCTTCCTATTCTGACATCCCCAGCCACATATTTATACGTGAAAAAGAGCTAATGATGATGATGAGCAATCTCATCATTTCGTACATACAAGGGAGGAGAAAAAGGGAGGGTAATTTAAAATATGTAAGGAACATGAAATTAGAACATCGTTTGTTAAAATGAGATAGATCGTTGTAAAACAAGTTAGACGGTTTTCAGAAATAGTTTAGCTTGCGATAGCATTGATTAATGAATTTAGGGGTTCGAAGTACTTTTGCAAAGCTCGGACAATGATAGCGATATACTAAATTTCTCCCTTGCTTATTTGTAGGTCAAACTTTAAACATTGGTACCATTGAATGAAAGTCAAGTTTATAACGCGTAATTTTGATGAAACGTGGTGGAAAAATATTGTTTTTGGACCATTAAAGGGTTAAAGTATGAATTAAAAGTAGATCTAAAACAGTAGATGGCAAAAAGACAGATTAACTTTCGTTATGTTAGGTTTTTAAATATTAAGGACACAGTCTGACGAATATAATCTTTGAAATTTTCGCGTTGCATTATATTAGATTGTATTGCCCGCCTTATCCTTTTTATAGAGTACACATCGATTTCCTTGGACTTTTAAATGATAAAACTTATTAAGTTTTAGTCGATGCTTATACAAAATGGGTGGAGTATTTCTGTATGAATTCAAACACTACCACCGACGCGGTAATAGAACGGTTGTATGAAGTTATGTCAAGAGTAGGCATTCCTAAGTAAGTGATAATAGCACCGTGTACCGTGACCACGGACGGTGTAACCTGGTCATAACGTCGGGATATATAGGTAGGTGAAAAACCTAACTATCCAAATCTATCGCATTAATACTCGTCTTATACAGTCTGACGAAGTAATTAAAGCATAATATCAACAGAATTTTCACCATTGATAACACAGCGGAAGTAGGTATTCTCTTTTGAAATATCCAGTTTAAAAGATTCGTTAACATGCAACAGTATCCTCGCGGACACAAGGATACCACGTAATAGGTATTACGTTTACCTAATTTTAGATAAGGTGAAGAAGAACGTGGCAAATTGGATTTAGTTCAAAAACAACTTCAGCTTTTATCTAAATTGAAGTAATAATTATGTTCCTTAGATAATTAACTTCTATTTTAAGAGGCCTATTACAGACATACTAGGTACGGAGATTTGATTAAATCGGAATCTTGAGATCGTTACGTTCAATCCGTAATGTAATAAAAAGTATGTTTCTCTAATTTTGTACTTTCAAGAATGTGGATGACGACTCATCATCATTATCATCAGCCCTTTTACGTCCCCACTGCAGGGGCTCAGGCCTTTCTTTAGGGATGGTTAAGGAGGATGGGCCATAACCCTCCACGCTGGCCCAATGCGGATTGGAGGGTATTAACGACTGCAAATGCAGCCGGGACCAACGGCTTAACGTGCCTTCCGAAGAACGGAGTAGCTCGAGATAATAATTTTTTGGTCACCCATCCCGTGACCGACCCCTACGAAAGTTGCTTAACGACAACGATCGCGGGCCGCGGCGCTTAACCACTACGCCACCGAGCTACTCGAGGATGACGACTGCGTAATGAAAATAGTAAAATATTAGATATCTATTTTGTTTGCTTCAATTTAAACAAGAAATGGCTTAGACAATAACCATTAAAGTTTAGGAGTGGGGACGTCTATGTCACAGTATTGTAGAAAATGTACAAAAGCGTATCACCATGCGACACTTCAATTAAATCTATCGATGTTATTTAGTGATTACGCAAAATATAAAAAATACTTATTTAATATTTTTCAATAATCTTATCTACCTTTATTTTTATCTTCCTGTTTGTTAGCTACCGGTCCCATCCACTTACATGAAGTCCACCGCAGCGGGTTTTATGAGGTAGTTTGCAATGTTTTGATCTCACCCCTCGGGGCGAGTCCTAGTGATTAGATCGCCTCTATTTTGGGTTTAAGGAGGTTTTCCTCTGTAGCAATGAAAAAGAGGCGAACGAGATGTGTTTTTTTTGCATCTTGCTGATAAACAACAGGTGACTTAGAGAACTTGGGCGATTCTAGTGTGTAAAAGTTCACATGTTAAATATATGCTTTTCTAAAATTAGTTTCTTTAATTGCCTTAAGCGTTTTCGATGTGGAATAATGATTACACATAAAATAGCTAAAAATATTTGATGAAATATATTATATTCGATGGAAAACGCCACACAATTTTTAATAAACAATCAATTTTAGTGGTTATGTAATGTTTGTGTGTTTCATGTCAGACCTAAGATGAAAACGGTCGACAGTTGTCGAGAGCTGGAAGTTTTTCACTTACAAATGGATAGGGTATATTCATATAGTTTTTTGTTTCTCTTATACGATTCAGTAATACGACCATGCAAAACACGTGATCC
Source organism: Diatraea saccharalis (assembly GCA_918026875.4). Lineage (NCBI taxonomy): Eukaryota > Metazoa > Arthropoda > Insecta > Lepidoptera > Crambidae > Diatraea > Diatraea saccharalis. The sequence goes on from OU893346.1 coordinate 16,314,247, forward strand.
AATGACAAAGCTTACACATTGTATTGCCCTCTTTACATCATTTGTACTTTATGAGATTTATGTACAGCCAACAGCTCCACAGGATATAAAAAAAAAATACATATTTATTCACTTGGTTTAAAGCTTAATGCATTGAGGGCTAATATATAATTGAAAATCATTTGTGATAATGTGACAGACTGTTGTAATCTGACGTGCTGCTGTGTGTACAAAGAAAACAGATGCACACTTTGAAAATGTTTTTTTCTTATTCGAATATTAAAGTTAATTGAGAACACTTTTAAATAATTCAACATTATTCTACTTAAAATCTACCCATTAATGACGCTTTTTGGGTGACAAGAAGAATGCCCAAGAAATAAGGACAACTCTCAGCAATTTAACGATGCCGCAGAATATTTTTTTTAAAGATGAATATCTATTTAAACGCCGAGAGTAGTAATTACTACTTTCGGCGCTAATTTGATATTCGAACTGGGATCATCGATACTTAACTCACTATGATGTCACTCGTCAAATGTCACTCAATTATTTAAGTGACAAAATAGCCCACTTGAATCAGCGTAAAGTAATAAAAGATGATTATTTTTGTTCATCTCCTATTTAAATAAGAAATAGATAATTGATTTATAAGTTTTAAGTATTTTAAGTTACATTTATGTATTGTATCCTCCTCTCCTTACAAATCTGCAAGAGGCCTATAACATTTGGAGTCTATTTTTCCTTAAAAAGATTTTATTCTCTATCCTTGAAGAAAAATAGATGGACTGAATGAATGTTGAAATGATGATTGATGGAGAAGTATGGAAGAAGAATACACCGATAACCAATAAATAATTGGAAAAAGGAAGCAAATTATTAAAATTATGTATTATGGAATTAATCAATGTCTACATCTGTAGGCCGGATCTTTTGCAGAGTAGACAGAGAGTCTTAAAATGAGTATTTATTTTCTTACACTCATGTACACTGGTTTTAAAGCTTCAGACACCACCCTCTATATAAACCTGATTGTGGTAGGTGAGTTTAGAATATTCCGGATATAGAAACTGTTATACTTTTCTACATTATTTCCCTGAATTAGAAATACATATTCATGTGCAAGAACACAATGTCAATGTCAATTCCCGTCCTAATGTTTTTTTCAGTAAGGAGATCAATGAACTACCTATGAGATGGCAAAAGTGCATAGATAACAATGGTTTATACTTTGATTAAAGAAATATATGATATTAAAAAATATTCGACTTTTCGTCCCTTCCATTCCAAACACCAATTTCATATGTAAGGACCAAATATTTAATTCTGTAATTAAATTATCTATAAAGCATTGTATATTACTCAATTTAATACTCTTCAATATAATTTTTCCTCAGTATAATTTAAAATGTGACCAGAGCTTCCAAGTAATCTAAGAAAATTCGGGTAATTAAATAGGAGAATCGGTATTATTTATATTGTAACATTATTATATGACTTGACAAAGTTATAGAATTAACGTCAACGTCAAATCTAATATTGTAAACGGCAATGTGTGTTTGTTTGTTTTGTTTAAAATGGTATGATTTTTATGTAGAGTTTGTTGGAAGCTGGAGAGTGTGACATAAGGTCCTTTTTATAGCGGAAACATATCCGTATACGTGGGAATATTCATTAAATTGCGTTGTGAAGTCCCTTTATTCTGAAAGTGACAACGTGTCTATTATTGTCTATCCTTCTTTAACGTTGAAATGGAACTAAATATTGACATAATAATTTCTTTTGATTGTGTAAACATTATGCTTACTTGTTTCATCATTGAACTTGGAATATAGACCTCGTAAAGCCACGTATAACAGCTAATACATACAAAAAAAAAATACAGAAATAAATTTTTATATGTGAGTTTATTAGAGGACCCGATTTCGATTTCATTTCGGCCGGATAATCGTTTTATTGTATCGGGTCTGCGTGTTGTGGTATGCCTTCGTTATTACAAAATCCCTTAATATAAATGCTAAAAGGCTATTTAATTTTAAATCAGATACGCGATCGATTAACTCTAGCCGTAGTTATAATAAGGTTTTATTGATTTTGTCAATGTATTATATTTATATTATTTTATGTTAATATGTTTATCTACATATTTATATATCAAGAATTCCAGTTAATATCAGTTTCTGAAATAGCTTTGGCTAAATTTTATTTTTTTTATCATATTTTAATTTAGTCAAACTTCATATAATTCAGAAAACTTCAACAATCTAATCCATTGATTAAATATATAAAATAATAAAACTGAACATTACAAATGAATAAAACGAACTTAACTATTCATTGTTAAATAGTTATGGTAAGACTAGACAGTTAAATAATATATTTCATGTTTTCTAATATTTAAGTTGTAATTTATTCTTATTATAATAACAATATATAATACGCAAAAGTATGACTTCCGTACACGCATATGAAATTTAATACTCAAAATTACATACCAAATATAAACCATAGAGGTAAATAGAAGTTTTTTCTTCGCCATTACACGACATCAAGTTACCATAGATTTCCTGCTACACTGTTATACATAGAATTTATGATTAAAGGTATAATAAAGCATTTAATAAATAGCAAATTTCCTGCTGTCATATTGAATGTATTTCTGGATAATAATCTTATATATCATGTGACCTTTTGACCGTGTCACCTAATTCGACAACGTCATCTGAATTCTGCGGGTATTGCGGTGCCTTCAGATTTTTTTGACTATTCGTTTGTATCACCGAGTCTTAGTATTACTCATTTTTTTCCACTTCAGCGCTTGGAATAAAGACCTCAGGGACGATTATTACAATTACCAGTCAATTTTAACAGACTCCAAAAAAAGAGGTCATTACCCTTTTCTCAAAGATACACTTTGAGAAGTTGAAGTAATGAATACCTTCGTAATCGTGTAAACCGTGAAAAAATTACGAAGTATTCACAATACCCAGACCTGACACAATATTGAAATGTTAATTTGCTATGTAGACTCAGACCGGAAATCGAAACTTGAAAATTATTCAAAATGATTCAAGTTTTGATTTCCGGTCTGAGTCTACATAGCAAATTAACTTTTCAATATATAGATAGATTGAGAGATTTTTTACACACTGCATTGTTTTATATAACTTCTCACTTTTAGTATTTTCTAATATACCTTTATAAAATAGTTTAATAGTCTAGCAACCTAAGCAAACCTTAATTTGTTATTAAGTTCCTAAGGAAGAGCAGAACCACCCGACACAAGCGCTTTTTAGGCACTTCCTGGGTGATTCTGGCCACATTACTGTTATATGTATGCAATTTAAGGTAATAAACTATTTTTTTTTTTTTAATATTGTGTCAGTTCTGGGTATTGTGGATACTTCGTTATTTTTTCATAATAAAATATTTAGCTACGTTATTTCTTCATAATACAAGTATGATAAAATGTGAGCAATATGATCTTGTTTCATATTTATTTATTTGTAATAACACGTGTCTTATATTCAGTCAAGCACACACAACTTTCGAGATTGAAAAGTGCTTGAGAACTTTTTCTTTTCTGACTTTTTGTGGGGACTTACTATGAAAATAGAGCCTTCGTAGACTATGTTTATTTCGTTTGCGTCGTTATTACCTCAGAATTAAAGTCTAAATTTAAGTACCCGTGAAACGAATCGTGAACGTCGTTTGGTTATATTTTCACAATAGACATAGTTTTTCTATTAAAGCCGCCAATTTCAATGAAGTGAGTTTTCGTCGCCTTCTGTGACAAAAATTTTGAAGTGATTTTATTACCCTCATAAGTCATAAAATTGTATCTCGTAAAGAATAATTTGCTGTATTTTATTATATCGGATGGTTTAATAGAGACATATATTAAACACCAATATATCAATTAAGAATACATTCATTACCGAAAAATTACAACCTTACGGTTACGTATTTATTTCATACTACTACACCACTAATGCTTATTCTAGTTCTTATATAAGAAATCACTACAATCTATTTTATTATAAACTTAGACAGATATACAAAAAATCACACGATACAGCAATACCAGAGGATATCTTACCGCTTGCTCGTCCGAACAAAGAGTGCGCTCTCAACAGAGCGCATCCATTTTATTTACATTTCCACAGAGTACACAAACATGAATATACCACAGACTATTTATCGCTAGAATAAAGATACCGCTAGGTGGCACCAGAGCATGTAAGTATTATGAAAATGTGCTTCGGCGACAACAGGTTTTATAATTTTTTGACCGAATGTAACAATACATCAGCCTTTCCTGGTTTATGAGACTAGCATACACGTAGACCGCTGTAGTCTCCTCAGAATTTGGCCTGTCTTAGATTTTAACAAAGCTTCTCTAGAGATGTTAGTGTTAGTTAAGTCAAATTAAACCTAAAGTTGTCTTTATTGGAGTTGCTAGCATTAAAATCTTTTTAGTACCCCATATCATAATTATTTTCATACGTGCAGACTTATTTTAGCTGTGAAGAATAACTGGCATTAGAAACTCCAAAACATTGACTAAAGAGTCTATTTCGGAAACTTCTAGCACATGTGTTGGGTTGAACTTTCGTCTGTTAAATTTATTGAAATTGAACGCAAACTTTTATTGTGTCAATACTTTTTATAAGAAAAATATGTTTGTAATCTGGCAACACAATAAAAAAAAAACTCTCTTTGCTGTCGTCGTATGTACTTAGTGGTTTTTTCGTGTTCCAAATATATTGCAAGTTATTTATTAGTATAACTAATCATTAATTATAATATAACAATTAAATAAGAGATTTTGACTTAGATTAGTTTATAATAATATAATACTTAGAATGTTACGGGCATTACAAATACCTTACAAATACCTAAGCCCAGTCTTTGTAACATAAAATTAGTTCAGTTTCTGCTATCTCAAAATTGTAAAATGATAAATCAAAGTAAGTTAAATTGCTTTAGGTTAACCTGAAAATAAACTTAACTAACAAGTATATATATCAAATATATACATGGCAACAAACTGGATTAGTAACAAGTTGCACGTATAAAGTTACCTTTGGTAAATATTTGAGATCCATATTCTAGTAGTTTGTTATCTCATCGCCCACACGTCGGTGACACAGTTGTTTAAATCAATTTATATTTATGCCAGTGGTACTAAACCTTTTGTTACTATTACCTATATGACCTATTAGGTAAATAATTTTGATAAATGCAGGGAAAAAAGCACCTTATTAGGGTTTCCCAACCACATGAACTTGTCCTTAAAAGGATAGGTTAAAGCGTTTAGACTATCTGATAAAGCCCGCTGCGAAAAATCCGACGGTGGGGGGAGAATAACCTGGGATCAAGTTAGGAGCTCACGTAAGAATATTGCCTCCTTAGGTGGATCCTGTGGGCTCCTAGCTTATTTTTTACCTCAACTATAATTAAAAGGCTTGTAATATAAATATTACAAGTAAATACACGAATACTAAAAAAAAACGCATCGTCTCAGTAGTTCACAAGTAACGAGTTATCTGAAAACTATATTACTAACGCAGTTGGTTTATTTGTCAATATTATCTAATGAAATTAAAATTTGAAGAACTACTCCATTTTAGATCGTCTCTTACAAATAAATATTGGATTTGGGACAGCAACAAAATTCGTTAGCTACACAAATAAATACCTATTGAAGACGGGACTCTGGTTTATTCAATCATCAAAATGACAAATGGTACATTAAACGATTCGTATTTGCAAAATCCTCATCAAAATTACTTTGACCTTCCGATAATATACTTGTTGATCATGCTGATGAACTTACGAGAACATTCTATACAGAACAGACATATGGAAGAAACGCTACGGTGTAGGTTATTGTTAAAGATCATTGATAAAAATATAATTATAACGTAAAATTACCCATAATATTTTTTTATATCATTATCATTTCAGTTACACACAATTAATATGACTCATGTTTACATACCTGCTTTGCTATTCTGTTAAAAATATACGTCTAACACAGAGTGTAATACAGCGCACTGGACGTTAAATACTACATACTACGCTGTGCTAGACGTTGTATTTGTGCTCTCTAGAAGTTTTTTTTTTTTTATGGGATAGGGGCAGACGAGCAGACGGATCACCTGATGGTAAGTGATTACCGTCGCCCATGGACACCTGCAACACCAGAGGGGCTATAAGCGCGCTGCCGGCCTTTGAGGGACGAATATGATCATAGGGAGGGAAGGGTTGAGGGGTAGAGGGAAGTGAATAGGGAGAATATAATTTAGGTAGAAGTATTGCTAGTTGAATAAAGTTCCACGATATAATTAAAGTACCCGTCTATAAGTAAATTTTAAAGTGTTGTCAAAAATATACCTATGACTAAAAGCTATTATAAAGTTTATGATTATTTTAAAGTTACAGTCCTTCAATTTGTTTGTTACATATTAATTTAGTAATGTCACATGTAAATGTTATTACCTACTTGTGTTAAGAGCTGGTAAGATTCTTTCGCTCTATTTTGTTCAGCCAAAAGACGCCCTAAACGAGTGGTAGGAATAAAAAATGGACAATTCATAAATATATGCATTATTCTTATTTATTTATTTCATCATTATTCATCATACGTTTGCCGAGACGCGGTCTCCACTCAAGAACTCGTTTACCCCAACGGTTATCGGTTCTGCGGCTAATATGGCCAGCCCACTGCCACTTCAGCTTGCTAATCCGGTGGGCTATGTCAATAACCTTGGTTCTCTGCCGCATCACCTCATTTTTTATTCGATCCCGCAGAGAAACGCCGAGCATAGCCCTTTCCATAGCCCGCTGAGCGACCTTCAACTTGTGGACCAGCCGTGCCGTCAGTGTCCACGTTTCGGCTCCGTATGTCATAACGGGTAGGACGCACTGATTAAAGACTTTCGTCTTTAGGCACTGCGGGATCGACGATGTGAAGACCTGACGTAGTTTTCCAAACGCTGCCCAACCTAGCCGAACTCTTCTATTTACCTCGCTCTCGAAGTTGTTTCTACCTAACTGCAATGTTTATTATAGAATAATACTCTAGCCGTAGTTATAATAAGGTTTTATTGATTTTGTCAATGTATTATATTTATATTATTTTATGTTAATATGTTTATCTACATATTTATATATCAAGAATTCCAGTTAATATCAGTTTCTGAAATAGCTTTGGCTAAATTTTATTTTTTTTATCATATTTTAATTTAGTCAAACTTCATATAATTCAGAAAACTTCAACAATCTAATCCATTGATTAAATATATAAAATAATAAAACTGAACATTACAAATGAATAAAACGAACTTAACTATTCATTGTTAAATAGTTATGGTAAGACTAGACAGTTAAATAATATATTTCATGTTTTCTAATATTTAAGTTGTAATTTATTCTTATTATAATAACAATATATAATACGCAAAAGTATGACTTCCGTACACGCATATGAAATTTAATACTCAAAATTACATACCAAATATAAACCATAGAGGTAAATAGAAGTTTTTTCTTCGCCATTACACGACATCAAGTTACCATAGATTTCCTGCTACACTGTTATACATAGAATTTATGATTAAAGGTATAATAAAGCATTTAATAAATAGCAAATTTCCTGCTGTCATATTGAATGTATTTCTGGATAATAATCTTATATATCATGTGACCTTTTGACCGTGTCACCTAATTCGACAACGTCATCTGAATTCTGCGGGTATTGCGGTGCCTTCAGATTTTTTTGACTATTCGTTTGTATCACCGAGTCTTAGTATTACTCATTTTTTTCCACTTCAGCGCTTGGAATAAAGACCTCAGGGACGATTATTACAATTACCAGTCAATTTTAACAGACTCCAAAAAAAGAGGTCATTACCCTTTTCTCAAAGATACACTTTGAGAAGTTGAAGTAATGAATACCTTCGTAATCGTGTAAACCGTGAAAAAATTACGAAGTATTCACAATACCCAGACCTGACACAATATTGAAATGTTAATTTGCTATGTAGACTCAGACCGGAAATCGAAACTTGAAAATTATTCAAAATGATTCAAGTTTTGATTTCCGGTCTGAGTCTACATAGCAAATTAACTTTTCAATATATAGATAGATTGAGAGATTTTTTACACACTGCATTGTTTTATATAACTTCTCACTTTTAGTATTTTCTAATATACCTTTATAAAATAGTTTAATAGTCTAGCAACCTAAGCAAACCTTAATTTGTTATTAAGTTCCTAAGGAAGAGCAGAACCACCCGACACAAGCGCTTTTTAGGCACTTCCTGGGTGATTCTGGCCACATTACTGTTATATGTATGCAATTTAAGGTAATAAACTATTTTTTTTTTTTTAATATTGTGTCAGTTCTGGGTATTGTGGATACTTCGTTATTTTTTCATAATAAAATATTTAGCTACGTTATTTCTTCATAATACAAGTATGATAAAATGTGAGCAATATGATCTTGTTTCATATTTATTTATTTGTAATAACACGTGTCTTATATTCAGTCAAGCACACACAACTTTCGAGATTGAAAAGTGCTTGAGAACTTTTTCTTTTCTGACTTTTTGTGGGGACTTACTATGAAAATAGAGCCTTCGTAGACTATGTTTATTTCGTTTGCGTCGTTATTACCTCAGAATTAAAGTCTAAATTTAAGTACCCGTGAAACGAATCGTGAACGTCGTTTGGTTATATTTTCACAATAGACATAGTTTTTCTATTAAAGCCGCCAATTTCAATGAAGTGAGTTTTCGTCGCCTTCTGTGACAAAAATTTTGAAGTGATTTTATTACCCTCATAAGTCATAAAATTGTATCTCGTAAAGAATAATTTGCTGTATTTTATTATATCGGATGGTTTAATAGAGACATATATTAAACACCAATATATCAATTAAGAATACATTCATTACCGAAAAATTACAACCTTACGGTTACGTATTTATTTCATACTACTACACCACTAATGCTTATTCTAGTTCTTATATAAGAAATCACTACAATCTATTTTATTATAAACTTAGACAGATATACAAAAAATCACACGATACAGCAATACCAGAGGATATCTTACCGCTTGCTCGTCCGAACAAAGAGTGCGCTCTCAACAGAGCGCATCCATTTTATTTACATTTCCACAGAGTACACAAACATGAATATACCACAGACTATTTATCGCTAGAATAAAGATACCGCTAGGTGGCACCAGAGCATGTAAGTATTATGAAAATGTGCTTCGGCGACAACAGGTTTTATAATTTTTTGACCGAATGTAACAATACATCAGCCTTTCCTGGTTTATGAGACTAGCATACACGTAGACCGCTGTAGTCTCCTCAGAATTTGGCCTGTCTTAGATTTTAACAAAGCTTCTCTAGAGATGTTAGTGTTAGTTAAGTCAAATTAAACCTAAAGTTGTCTTTATTGGAGTTGCTAGCATTAAAATCTTTTTAGTACCCCATATCATAATTATTTTCATACGTGCAGACTTATTTTAGCTGTGAAGAATAACTGGCATTAGAAACTCCAAAACATTGACTAAAGAGTCTATTTCGGAAACTTCTAGCACATGTGTTGGGTTGAACTTTCGTCTGTTAAATTTATTGAAATTGAACGCAAACTTTTATTGTGTCAATACTTTTTATAAGAAAAATATGTTTGTAATCTGGCAACACAATAAAAAAAAAACTCTCTTTGCTGTCGTCGTATGTACTTAGTGGTTTTTTCGTGTTCCAAATATATTGCAAGTTATTTATTAGTATAACTAATCATTAATTATAATATAACAATTAAATAAGAGATTTTGACTTAGATTAGTTTATAATAATATAATACTTAGAATGTTACGGGCATTACAAATACCTTACAAATACCTAAGCCCAGTCTTTGTAACATAAAATTAGTTCAGTTTCTGCTATCTCAAAATTGTAAAATGATAAATCAAAGTAAGTTAAATTGCTTTAGGTTAACCTGAAAATAAACTTAACTAACAAGTATATATATCAAATATATACATGGCAACAAACTGGATTAGTAACAAGTTGCACGTATAAAGTTACCTTTGGTAAATATTTGAGATCCATATTCTAGTAGTTTGTTATCTCATCGCCCACACGTCGGTGACACAGTTGTTTAAATCAATTTATATTTATGCCAGTGGTACTAAACCTTTTGTTACTATTACCTATATGACCTATTAGGTAAATAATTTTGATAAATGCAGGGAAAAAAGCACCTTATTAGGGTTTCCCAACCACATGAACTTGTCCTTAAAAGGATAGGTTAAAGCGTTTAGACTATCTGATAAAGCCCGCTGCGAAAAATCCGACGGTGGGGGGAGAATAACCTGGGATCAAGTTAGGAGCTCACGTAAGAATATTGCCTCCTTAGGTGGATCCTGTGGGCTCCTAGCTTATTTTTTACCTCAACTATAATTAAAAGGCTTGTAATATAAATATTACAAGTAAATACACGAATACTAAAAAAAAACGCATCGTCTCAGTAGTTCACAAGTAACGAGTTATCTGAAAACTATATTACTAACGCAGTTGGTTTATTTGTCAATATTATCTAATGAAATTAAAATTTGAAGAACTACTCCATTTTAGATCGTCTCTTACAAATAAATATTGGATTTGGGACAGCAACAAAATTCGTTAGCTACACAAATAAATACCTATTGAAGACGGGACTCTGGTTTATTCAATCATCAAAATGACAAATGGTACATTAAACGATTCGTATTTGCAAAATCCTCATCAAAATTACTTTGACCTTCCGATAATATACTTGTTGATCATGCTGATGAACTTACGAGAACATTCTATACAGAACAGACATATGGAAGAAACGCTACGGTGTAGGTTATTGTTAAAGATCATTGATAAAAATATAATTATAACGTAAAATTACCCATAATATTTTTTTATATCATTATCATTTCAGTTACACACAATTAATATGACTCATGTTTACATACCTGCTTTGCTATTCTGTTAAAAATATACGTCTAACACAGAGTGTAATACAGCGCACTGGACGTTAAATACTACATACTACGCTGTGCTAGACGTTGTATTTGTGCTCTCTAGAAGTTTTTTTTTTTTTATGGGATAGGGGCAGACGAGCAGACGGATCACCTGATGGTAAGTGATTACCGTCGCCCATGGACACCTGCAACACCAGAGGGGCTATAAGCGCGCTGCCGGCCTTTGAGGGACGAATATGATCATAGGGAGGGAAGGGTTGAGGGGTAGAGGGAAGTGAATAGGGAGAATATAATTTAGGTAGAAGTATTGCTAGTTGAATAAAGTTCCACGATATAATTAAAGTACCCGTCTATAAGTAAATTTTAAAGTGTTGTCAAAAATATACCTATGACTAAAAGCTATTATAAAGTTTATGATTATTTTAAAGTTACAGTCCTTCAATTTGTTTGTTACATATTAATTTAGTAATGTCACATGTAAATGTTATTACCTACTTGTGTTAAGAGCTGGTAAGATTCTTTCGCTCTATTTTGTTCAGCCAAAAGACGCCCTAAACGAGTGGTAGGAATAAAAAATGGACAATTCATAAATATATGCATTATTCTTATTTATTTATTTCATCATTATTCATCATACGTTTGCCGAGACGCGGTCTCCACTCAAGAACTCGTTTACCCCAACGGTTATCGGTTCTGCGGCTAATATGGCCAGCCCACTGCCACTTCAGCTTGCTAATCCGGTGGGCTATGTCAATAACCTTGGTTCTCTGCCGCATCACCTCATTTTTTATTCGATCCCGCAGAGAAACGCCGAGCATAGCCCTTTCCATAGCCCGCTGAGCGACCTTCAACTTGTGGACCAGCCGTGCCGTCAGTGTCCACGTTTCGGCTCCGTATGTCATAACGGGTAGGACGCACTGATTAAAGACTTTCGTCTTTAGGCACTGCGGGATCGACGATGTGAAGACCTGACGTAGTTTTCCAAACGCTGCCCAACCTAGCCGAACTCTTCTATTTACCTCGCTCTCGAAGTTGTTTCTACCTAACTGCAATGTTTGCCCGAGGTATACATATTTTGGAACAATTTCGAGAACGGCACCGCATACTGCAATCGGTTCCGGTAGTACGTGTTCGTTGAACATGACCTTGGTTTTATCCAAGTTCATCCGTAGGCCGATGCGCATAGAAGAGTCAGTCAGGTCATTCAGCATCTGTTGTAGGTCCTGCAGATTTTCTGCCATGATGACGATGTCGTCAGCAAATCTCAAGTGAGAGATGTACTCGCCATTGATGTTGATGCCACGTCCTTTCCAGTTCAGCGTCTTAAACATATCCTCCATTGCATTAGTAAACAATTTCGGAGACATAACGTTTCCTTATCTCACCTGTACTTGGACGGTCATGGTGGCGGCCTCATAAATACATCTTATAACTTGGATGTATCGCCAATCGACTTGACATCGCTGCAGGGACTCCAGAACGGACCAGATCTCAATCGAGTCAAAGGCCTTCTCATAGTCCACAAATGCTAGACACAGGGGCTGATTATACTCTTCAGTCTTCTGTATAATCTGCCGCACTGTGTGGATGTGGTCTATGGTGCCGTATCCACTTCGAAACCCAGCCTGCTCCGGTGGTTGGAATTCGTCAAGTCTTTGCGCAAGACGGTTCGTGACTACTCTAGAAAACAGCTTATAGACGTGGCTTAGAAGGGAAATGGGTCGATAGTTCTTCAGCAGGGTTTTGTCTCCCTTTTTGAAGAACAGGACGACTACACTCCTACTCCACGCCTGCGGAGTTTTCCCTTCGAAGAGGACTGCATAAAAAAGCTTTTGGAGCTCCTTCAGTACTGGTTTACCTCCTGCTTTTAATAATTCGGTTGTAATGCCATCCTCTGCAGGGGCTTTTCCATTTTTAAGCTGTCTCAGAGCGATCTCGATTTCGCCAATGCTGACTTCTGGCAGATCTTCGGTGTAGTGGCGTGTTAATGTGACTCTAGAATCCTCATTTCCGGGATCAGGTCGAGGTGCATGCGAAGCGTATAACCGGGCATAGAAATTTTCCACCTCTGAGAGGACCGCTGGCTTCGAAGCAACGACTTCCCCGCTTGCTGTGGTCAACTTCGTCAAGTGGCTTCTTCCAAGAGATTGTACGAATACTTTTGACCCCCTGTTTTGCTCGATCGCTCTTTCTATAGCGTGAGTGTTGGAGCACCGGAGGTCATATCGTACGCGTTTGCTGATCTCCTGGTTTTGAGCACGTTTTCCTGACGAAGTGACAGGTGGGTTTTCACGTCGTTCCTTCATAAGCCCCAAAGTTCTATCCGAAAGCTTAGACTTCCCGCCCTTACGCTGCATGTTACAAAATTTCGTACCTTCTTCCCTGAGTATTCGAACCACATTTTCAAGGTTCTCGTCAACGTCAATTGTGGTTTCCATGGCAGCGAATCGGTTCTCAAGATTTGACTGGAACGTTTCAGATTCCATCATGGTTTGGAGTGGAGTAGGTCGGAGCCTGGCCTTCATCAAGCGGACACGTTTATTTATTTGAATTAAAGATATTTTTATTATTAAAACAACGTGGATTTTAATTTAACATTCTTCTCTATCGTTGCCGCACTGTTGAGGATCATGACTTCGTGTCATCTCGCAACCATCCGTCTCCATCAGGTTTCGCTCAGCTGCTTGGTGGAGTGCAGCACTGACTGGGATCTCAAGTACCTCCGAGACCTGGTACGACCAACGTTTAGGGCTCCGGCCCCTGGGTCTTTTCCCCTCTATTTTCCCCATAACCATCAAGCATTCCAGGTTATCGGTATCTCATCGAGCAACGTGGCCGAAGTATTGTAGTATGCGTCTCAGGCAGGTTGAAGACAGGCGCTGTGTTTTCTCTAGTTTAAGTTGCTGTAAGACAGAGACATTTATGCGGTGAGCTGAGCTCCCAAGTTTATCCCACCTCACACAGTCGAAAGACTTCTGGTAGTCAACGAAACACATGTATGTAGGTGTATTGTACTCATGGTATTTCTCTACTATAAGGCGAAGATTCAGTATCTGCTCTCTGGTACCTCTTCCCCTGACAAATCCTGTTTGTTCCTGTGGAATTCAGAGTCCAGAAAAGAGCGCAGTCTCGAGTTGATTATGTGAAGTAGGATTTTGCTAGCGTGGGATATAACATAGATGTAGGTAATGGGAATTAGTAGGTCCGGTTTGCGTAAACGAAGGCTCGTGATTCAGACGGGTTTTACTCCCAGTCGATTGACACAAAACAATGAATTTATCGTTAACGTTTGCTACTTCAGCTTCACATATATATCTATTTACAACTCACCCTATTTGATCTATTTTCATCCTTTCATTTGGGTGTGAGTTTTCTAAGAAACCATTTTGTTTTGCGCTCACATATTTCATTTCAGGGAACCTAGTATACAATTTCCTGTCCCTAGTAGCTAGTAGTAAGTGCTGCTGTGTTTCTAGTTACTGTTTGATGATAAACTGTGAGCCGTTTGTTTATAGAAACAATAATAATAATGATAATATAAACAACAACAGCACATGTGTTTAGATATTTAAATAATAATATTGATATTGTGTGTTAATTATTAAAATTGTATCTATCAGAAAAAAAGTCAATTTGATTTTATATTAACAGTCGTTTCCTGGAATTATCTGGGAACAATAAATCAGAAGAAGCAGTCGCGGTTTCAATGGATACCAAGTGTGTCACTACCAAAGATGTCTACGTTTTGCGCAGCGTCTTCATTCTAGTGCTATCTTTCTAAGAATCCATAGTTAATAGACTATTTTTGATTGAAAATACTATATTTTATTCACTTAGCTTAGAAGCTTGTCAAACAAGATTATTTATGTTAAGAGTTCGATTTCCGGTCATGACAATGTTAACATTTTTTTTTAATTTCTTATATTTTTCTTCATCATCTATTAATATTCGCTTTACTGGAGCACATGTCTTCTCTACAGTTGGGATCAAATCGGATCAATACGAGAGAACGGGAGCTAATCCACCGCAAGGGCTCTGTGCATACTAGTGGATGTTCACGATAGCAGATGCAACCAGGACAAACACCTGGGCCAATGTGCTTTTTGAAGCAGTAAGGAATTTGGGATGATGATTTTTTTATCACTAATCATGTGACGGCCCTTACAAAAGTTCGCAAATCAAACACAAACCCATCAGCTAACGTATATTAAATATTGTAATTAAATTACAAATCCAATATGCTTTATGTCAGAAAAATATATAATAATGATCCTCCTCGACATTTCTATGTTATATTTCAACAATGTTTCTCACGTGTACGTTTTTCTTTTCAGATTAATATATAACAAGAGGAATGGGTTCGAACACAATGGCGAATCGCGAAACACGGTTGATAATTATAATTCTTTTACTTTACGACGTAGCTGCTAAACCGACCACTTACACTCCTCTAAACGATACAGATAATAATAATGAGACTGAAGTTGAATATACAATAATATACGACTCAACTTCAAATGAAACATCAAAAGATTGGAACAACGGTATCATTTTAAATGCAGATGACATTATCAACGAAGCTGTTGCCAATTCAACGGGAACAACAAACCCTGTAAGCCACAAAAAAACGTGTGACGTACTTAATATTACGAATAGCAGTGATACAAAATCTATTAATTCTCATAGCTTAGATTCTATTTACCTTAATAATATTTATTCGAGAGTGACAACGAATCTCATTGAAGAGAAAGTGACTGTGGACATGATAGACACTGATGGTGTGAATTTGTTTAGTATAGTGAGCAGTGACTGTGGTGGTTCAAAACTATGTCCAGTAATGTACCGGAATTGGACGGATGAGAAGACTATCACTATTGGATTTCTCGGATCGTATGGAAGGAGTCAGGTACGTCTTCAGATAATATTTGATTGCTCTTCGAAAGCTTAGATATGATAGGAGTTGTATAGCAAACACCAATTTTAGATTCTGTATTAACATAGTTACTACTGGAGAGCAATTGACTCCTGATTTGGAGGGTATTCTAGTTTGGGAAGAAAATTAACTCTTCTTCTTTTCTTTTATCGGTTTTCTTTTTTCATTTAATTACTCCTATTGTCGATAGATGGACGTCGTGTTTATCGCCCTTTTGCTTTTCTGCTTTATTCATAAGTTCTATTTATTCTTCTCATTTGAAATTTTTTACTTTCTTCCTTAAACGGGAAGCTTCTTCTTTCAAGATTCCCATTTTAATTCCTGCGTCGTTATTATAATTTTTCTCTATTCTTCAATGCTTTTTGCTTCATGTCCTTTCATACCAATAGCAATGATTACGCTGAATAGACGTAGGAATTATTATTGTAGTGAGACATGTGGGTCGCTTAAATGGTGCATTTTGAATGTCAGAGATATTTTGGCACTTTTAATATTCAACCTTTCAAATAGAGTGCAGCGGTGAATGACACTAATTGTATGTTGTAAATGTATTATAACAACCTTATTGGGTTTTTCTAAAATACCTTCATTCAATCTACAATAAAATATCTTTAATCTTTAAATTAGATAGTTTAACTGAGTAACATTAAATTTTCCAAAATTACTACACAATAAGGCTTTTAAACTGAATAAACGTGATAATATTATTAACAATACTACATTGTAAGTTTTCGCGACAGATTGTGCGAATTACAACACGAGTAGTTGAACTAATACAGTCCAACATCTTGGTGTAAATATTTAACAAGAACCTAAAGCTTAAAGGGATTTTGTAAGCAAGTCAAATGCCACGAGCTCTTTGTTCATAATATAAATATTGCAAATATACAATTAATAATAATAATATGATTTATTGCAAACAACACAGGAAAATAATAATAATAATTACACAGCAAGAAAAAGAAATAGTATAAAAAGCACTTATTACTAAAAAACCCTGGTTGGCTGTATCATTGATACAGCCATATTTTTTGCGTGGATACGTCTATGTATGAATGGATATATGAGTAATTGATAAAAAATATTCATGCTTGTTCATATTGGGGCCATTTTTAGCGCCAACAGATGGCGTTAGTGCATATACTCCTGCTGACAGAATGCCCCTCCCCTGCAGAGCAAGCATAGTTCTCTTATACGCCAATAAATGGCGTTAGTGCATATACTCCTGCTCACAGAATGACCCCCCTGTAGAACGAAAACATAGACGTATCCACGTCAATAGCAATCAATAACTAAATATTGAAAAATAATATGCGGGGTTGGTGAAAGATATAGAATAAAAAATGTAAAGGATATTACGGTTACTACTTAATAGTTTGTTCTCAGAGTAGGCGAAGAAATCACATATAATAATAGCCCCAGATATTAGGTATATGGTGAGCGCGTACCGTACAACGCTCAGGGTGAAGGCCACCCACCGGGTAGACTGACGATCTAATGATCCAGGTTACGGGAACACGCTGGATGCAGGCAGCGCAGGATTGATCGTCATGGAGAATCATTGGGGAGGTCTATGCTCAGGAGAGGGCTTCAAATGGCTGAAATGATAATGATAATGAAAAGGTTTTCTTTTAATGTCTGGGTATTGTGGTCGTTTTCCAGATATTCCGAAATACGAGGGCTTTAGCTATTTATTTTAGAATCTATACAATATATGTGGCTTCGATTGTTGTTTTTTTAATTAATGGATTTTTTAATCCATTTAGTACTTATCGGTTTTGATACTTTGGCAGTTTAAATTTGTGTCATTGAATGTTACACTGAAAAAATATTCATAAAACGACTCATGTTTGTTCAAATGACTTGTGGAGCGTTACGACTTTTCTAATTTACATATTAGTTTTGCAAAAATAATTAATCTCTTCATGATGCTATTTATTGTTTTTTTTTTCTATTTTATTAATGATTTTTTCAGTTTTGGCTATTTATGAGGAATTTAAATTTGTTTAAAGAATTTTGTAGGCTCGTTAGCATCAAACATAAAATAAGAAAATGATTTTCCTCAAGTAAGAGTTAACTTGAGACTATTGCGCTCAGGTCTTATTTAAGATGAATCTTTAAACATTGCTAATATAATCTCCAATAATTAAGTTCAATCGGCGCTAAAAATATTTATTCTCGAAGTGACCGTAAACCAAATAAGTTTGGGAACCGCTGCCCAAGAAGATAAAATGCTACTTTAGCTTCACTTTAGTACGCTATAATGACGGATATCTTGAGAGAGGAAAAGAAAAATGAAATTTCTACAATGACTAGTAGAAAATTGAAATGTAAAACTTTGGCTCCTAATTTATAAAGACTTTTACATAACAGTTGAAGTTTCAAGGCAAAATTTTCATTATTAATTTCCTGATTTAGGTCGTTTCAGCATCGAGTAAATTGAATTGTATCTACCATCACAAAGAGACGTGAATTGTATAGAAAAAATGTGACGAAAATTCAGCAAATTTTCCATGTATTAAAGCAAACGCATTAAAGTTTAACGAAATCAGGTCTCAAGACAATTTTTTTATACTTAAATATGTATTTTATTGTTAGTACGAGGTCAATAAAATTTATAAGAGATACGAGATTTAATTATAAAAAGAACAAAGAGAAAGTAAATAGTTGCAACGAAAATGTCAATGTTTCTAAAACTAAGTTTACTTATGTGGCTTACTCATTTCGATCAGACTCCAGGTGAAAATATTTCCTAAGAAAACATATAATAACTAAAATTGACACTCAACAATTTACAAAACTAGTGCTTGAGAAGAAATATATGTGATTTTGTCTAATATATGTATTTATTTATCCTTTTTAAGTATGTACATTTAATGTTACTGAACAATTCGGTTATGTGAGAACACTTTTGTTTAAGTTTATTTTTGTTTAATAATCTTCAAAGAAACAAACTTTACAAAAGGTTCTGACATCGTAACAAAACAATACGATCGACATAAGCGGGACCCGTGGGACGATTGTTTACGGAGATTGTTTAGGGTGAAACGCAGAAACAACTGGTGTGGGCACAACAATGTGAATAGAGGCGAAACATCTAAAGAGCGTGATAATTGATACCTATTATTGTATCGTTAAAATAACTTACAGAGGGCGTGCAAAAAAAAAATCTTTAAATTATTGTGTAAAAAATATCGTTCTAATTCATTCATTCATTTGTAATTGAAAATTAGAAAACTGCACGGGACTCTAAAAGGGTAAAAAAATAATTTATGAAATTTTCTCAATACAAAATAAGTAGAAAGTGACGTATTAAATAAATTTATATTAACATAAAGAAAATGAAAGATATGTTAGCAACTTTCTAGCGTTTTGATTCAGAATGCGTCAATCCTCTGTCTCTGCCTCCCTTTTATGTATAATTCGTTTTTTATGTTGCCACTGGTTTGTAAACACTTTAGGTAGGAAGTACAATGGTAAATAACATGTCGTTGAGACGCAATTATTATTTAAATATTAGCAAAATTGACCTGCTGGAACTGTGGTGGTTATCATTATCAGCTCGTGTTCGTTCACTGCTGGACATGGGCCTCTCCTCTCCATCCAGTTTGTGCCAGATAACTTGAGAAGATCGTCTCACTATCTAGTCTGAGGACTCTCTTACGTTTGTTGATCCGCGGGCGAGAGTCAAGAGTTATGCAGTATGGTGGTGGTTATAGCTCGCTCTAATTTTTTCCGAGGTATAAGATGAGTTTGATTTATGAAAATGAACCAAAGTTCGTTGGTGCAGTGGTAGGCAAGGGAAGACGTATATGGGTGATCAAAAATTTGATTTGTTTTCATGCCAATAAGGTCTGTGTTTCATCCACGGGGACATTCATAAGCCGATGATGATAATGAAAGAGAAAATTATAAAGACTTTTTTAAACCACTTCAAAATCGAAAAAACTGAGGTTTTATGATCGATGTGTTCTTTTTTTCTTTTTATATATGTTCACTGATTTCTCCGCAAAGTGAAGAGATATTAGAAAAAAAAACATGTTTAGAGTTTATTGGCTATATGTGAAAAAACTATTTTTTCGAATTCAGATTAGCAGTTTTGCTTTTCTTCGATCAGGTTCTAAGAACTAAGATAATTTAATACAATATTCATTTTAAAGTCAGCGTTCATTTCGTTCTTCTATTTTAAATAAACTTATTAAATTCCGTTACAAAATGTATAACAATGGATAATATCAATAAAAACTTCGTAAATTCATTTCTAAACTTAATTCAAACCAAAGCAATATAAACTCAATATTAACTTCATTTGAACATTGTCAATATTCTGTTTTAGATAAGACGTAATACTGTATAACCTACTTAAAAATGACAATTAGACCTTCAGTACTATTGTCATTACAGGATTTATATATATAGTTATATAGAAAATTGAACTATATTAACATCAATCCATTATAATTATAAAGATGACGGAAGATCTTTGATAAAAAATTATTAACTCTAAACAGTCACACTATATTATATTTAAAGAGTTACCCAATAGAATCCCACGCCAAAGGCAGGACCGGATTTATGATTTTTTTTAAATTAGGGCATGATCTTTTTTGGCGTCCTTCCTATAACTCCCACTCTGCGCTCCGTGAAGCACTGCTTCAAGCGCCAGGAGCAAATGCCCCCAGTTGCCCCTTCCCCCTAGATCCAGCCTAGGCCATAGGATTGGCGAAGTATATCCTCTTATGGCGTGTGAATTTATTTTACTGTTTTGCTGGCATAATTAATTTGTTTACCAAAACACGGGTGGGCATAGCGTGGGCTCAATTCATAGTCTAACCACACACGAATCCAACTATTTAGTCAACATTTAAATATTGATAATAACTTTAATAATAATAATAAAATACTTTATTGCACTCAATATAATACATTGTTTACAGGAGCTTATTATTTAAGAGATCGAGTAAACATTGGCCTTATTGCTAACAGCAATTTCTTCCAGGCAACTTATGGTGAAACTGGATAACGGATAAAGATTCTATGGGAAGTGGGTGCAATATAGAGAAGGATAAATAAATGAATAGCGTTAACATATAATAATAAATAAAAGAATGTATACATATGAAATGAATTAAACAGTTTTATAGTGAAAGAATAATATTATATAATTTTAATATGAGAAAATAAAAATTAGTTCGCCGTTCTAAGCTTTAAAAAATGAGAGGAACATAGTTTGGTCTCAATAAAGTAAGACAAAAAAGCACGCCGAATCCGAGTAGGACACGCGCACAAAGGGTTTCGTACCATCCATTTAAAAAAAAAAACATGCTGTTTTCTATGCAGTTGCGCGATATTTTCGTGTTAAATATAATTGTGACTTGTAAACTTATAAAGCCAAGTTTTTTTTTTTTTGCTGACCCCCCCTCCCCCCCAATCTGTATCAGGTTTTTATGTCATTTTATCTTTCTTTTTCTTTTTTCATTTGTTTTATTTTCCCGGTGTTTAGGACACCTAGTCAGTAAACACTTGTAAACTAATAAAGCCTAGGTTTTTTTTGCTGACCCCCCAATCTCTATCAGGTTTTTATGTCGTTTTATCTTTCTTTTTCTTTTTTTCATTTGTTTTCTTTTCCCAGTCTTTAGGACACCTAGTCAGTGGGCATTATTCTTCTTGCACTTCTCTTTTCTTATAATATTTATAACTAATATATTCTTCTTTCCTCTTTATATATAAAGCCTAGTTAAGTATGAAAGTTTTACTTTTAACTTCAATATATATCCTACTTTTTAACAACAACCGTTTATTTGGTAAAGGGGGCCACTTGACTCCAAAGAAAATTGTCTCTTTAAAGCTTAATAAGTCACGAACGGTTTACTAAAACGATGTCTTCACCTCTAATATTTTTAAAATACCTATCTAACAATATGGGGAAGAGGAAAAAAATATATCATTCCCACTTTGCACGTCTCAATATGTTGTTGTTCTCATAAAGACGGATCTAAAGAGCCCAAACGCGATGCGGTTGAGTTATTTCAATGCTAAGTTCCTATGACCACCTTCCAGCTCCATCATCTCCAGACCTTGGTCTGAAAGCATCCAGTACCAAAGCCCTCATAAAGACGGATCCAACGAGCACAAAGACGATGTAGTTGCGTCATTTCATCTTTACATGTCTATGTAAAATTTCAAATCTTTCGGACATTGGGAGGTGGGTCGAATCTGAGTTTCAAGATATGTGAACTAGTTAACGTACTAACAAGGAAAGTTAAATAAAATCTTGCGGATAAATAAATTAATAGTGTCTTTATTAATTTATTTATTTTTTATTACAATAAAGCAAATGGCGGATTTATACAGCAACCAGTTAAGGTGTCTGATTAGTTTACGAGCGCAACAAAGAAAAAGAAACAATTACTTTAATAAAAATAACAAATTTACATAAATATTTTATTTTATTTTTATTATTAAGGCACAATTACAGACAAAAGAATAGCAAACACACAAATAGATAACAGATCTAACATTAAATTATTACTTAGGTATATCTGTACCCAAATAAATTTGTGCGTAACATTTGCTAGAAATTAATTGTAAGTGACACTTTGAATACGGATAATATTTATATACAATACATACATAATAGAATGACCATAATATGTAAATATTATTAAAGTATTATCATGAACTAAATCTGTACAATCCATTTTAAAGCATATAAAAGTCTTTTAAATGTGGGAATACTCCCACATCCAGTTGTTATATACACTTAAATATACTATAAATATACAATACATAAACATATATAAATAAATCAGTTGTAAAGGGGCTTATTTGCAAGAATGAGATAATGTGAGATAGTCTTTGATCCAAGCCTTTTCTATATAGCACAAGGAAAGGGCTTTAGTTACTAAGTTTCAAATATATGACATTGTCTAATATTATTATAGATGACACCTTGAATTACTTTTCTGTTGACATAGTTTTTTCAACATATTTCGATCGAGATGAAACTCAATTTAACATTATGTATAGCCGCGAGTCGTAACGATTAAACCGCGTCATGCGTGAAATTAACTTCAGATTTCATATTTGCCATAGTTTATTTTCGTTCGTATGTTCATCAGTATATTTTTAAAATATATTGCTTTCTCTATGGAAAGTTTCAGGTTTTATAGATGGATTTCGAAGTGAAGTATGCTTTTATTCATATAGACTCACGAAATAACGCTTCGCTTTCACGTCATAGAAATCAATCAAATAAAACCTATTTCTAAAGATAATAAAAATAAAAGTTTTTTATAAACAAGCTTTTATTTGTACGCACTAAAACGTAAAATAATACGCAAAATAATACTGTTAGAGAAAATTGAACAAACCTTTACAAGCGTTAAAATTTCAAAAGTATGCTGTTTACTCTGTAACCAAAACAGATTTGAATTTATTTTTCTGTGTTGAATAGTCAACTACGAAAACATTTCAGAAATTCGAGAAAATCTGTCGGAGCTTATATATCCTGCCTAAACTTTGGCTTTGTTAACGTTTTGAGAATAGAGATTTTTAATTGCATCAATACACGTATATACATTTCGTGTTCAATGAAATAAATAAACTAACAAAACGACATGTTTTAATCACTTCCAGAATTCTAAAGATAAGAGCGTTTTGCATCATTTCTGGATAGGAATATATTTATTATTTAGACTGCAACAACAAAATCTAGTAATTAAATCGTAATCGTCACTGAACTGCCAAGGACTAAAGGCGTTCCTCTAATCTCACAACAGTCACATTATTTTATACTAGCTTTCCACCAGTGGCTTCGCCCACGAGCTCCGAATTAAACATACGAGTACATATAAATCTTCCTCTAGAATCACTATAACGTTGATGAAAAGCCCATAACAATTTGTTATATAATTTAAGACATCTCAGTGTAGATGAAACGGGAAGCGATTTTGATTTATTCTATGTATAAGATACAAATAATACTAAATTACTAGATCTTTATCAATAAAAGAAATATTAAGATTTTTTTTTTATAACAACATCACATACATTGCTCAGATTCCAAGATGAGTAGCTAAAGCCCCCGTATTATGGAGTATCTGAGACAACGAAGGTACCACAATACCCAGACCCAAGTCAATATAGAAAAGTTCATTTTATACATTGACCCGACCGGGAATCGAACCCGGGACCTCAGAGATGGCGACCTTGATACCGGCGTGCGAACCACTCGGCTACGGAGGTCACTACAGAGGTAGCTACATATACCAAATATATTTTCGTAAAGACGTTTGTATAATAAGTTTTGATAAAATGAGGTCGAATATGCTTTTTTTATTAGCTAGTATTAATATAAAGATAGTTTCAAAATACATTTTCGTGGCTCGTTACAAGTCACACGCAATAATCGATATGAAAAGTTGTCGATCATTCTGTAGGAGACGTTTGTTATTAATGATCCCTTTATTCGATGAGATCTTGAATCGAGTTTGTGATTTCCTCTTGGCGATAACAGGTCGTTCACTCGTTACATCACGAATGAATGGGCAAAGTAATTAACGTGTTGGCAAATTCTCAGAAATCGATACAAATTATAGCATTTAAAGCTGTTCCTGTCTTAGCTCTTCTAATAATGATATCACTACAGTGTAAGACAGTTGGAGCACGTTTAAGTGTTATTTTACTCAATCATAGCCCTAAAACGGAGAACTATTGCTTTGTTTTTTATGGAGTTTGGTTGTGGAGCAGTTCCCCAAAGTGAACATCGGAAGGGGTTTAGTGGGTATTCCGCTCGCATTTTTACTAGCCTTCCGGTGGGTCCGTGTGAATGGAGAGTCCCACACATCCCCATCGTCGAGCGGACAGTCTATAAAGCAGGGTCTATAAATTTATAGCAAAATAATCGATTCAAATCGGAGCCTTTAAGATCCATTCAGGAAAAAATCGATGATGTAAAGATAGTTCTATTATAAATCGACTATATAGCATTCCCCCTACAATCCAAAAAGTATGCCTATTGGTATCCAAACATCTTGGTGCGACATATATCCAGGAACTTAGCCGGACAGATCTAGTAATTTCAATATTACTTACCATAATAGCCACAAGGGGGTTGCCTGTGTCCTGAAATCTATATCACCCAAGCCTCAGTTCTGTTATAAGTGGTTGGTAACTTCTATATTTTTATGAAATATTAAGAATTAGAATTATGCCCTGGAAATATAACTTTTACCTTTTACGACATGTCAGTGTATGCAAATTTTATGTTTTCTACACCCGGTATCTAAGCAGTATTGTTGGATATCTATCGGCGTCAACAGCATTTAAAAGATTAAGAAATTTAGCTCTGATTTGATAAAAGTATCACGTTTCTTTTCATCTCAACTTTATTCGTCATTTGGAAGCAGACTTTATAGCTTGTTTCAAGGATTCTCATACCGTTAGGTATGTTACTTGTCTCTCAATTAATCTTACGAAATTGGATAGGTAATAAAATAGATAGGCATCTTGAATTAAATTACACAATGATTTAAACATCAAAAAAAGTCAAACGTAAAATCATGTCGCCATTCTGTAAAATCAATTTAAATTATATGAATTATCAAGTAATTATTTGTTTGCGTAATTCTCTAAAGATTCTGCCCAATGAACCCAATTTTATAGAAGAGGTATTTTATATTTCTACTGGAAATTTTAAATTACCGTTGGGAAAAGAAACATAAAATGGTGTACTACTATATAAAAAAACACCATTACAAGATCGCCTCGACAAATAGGGAATATCCATGCCATCCATGTAAAATATTTGAATAATTTATCGAGATATGGACACCTACTTCAATTAGTCAAGGATATAGGTACATTAATAGGCTGTGGGGTTTGCCATAAGAATCGAATAACAGAACTATTTAGTTATAAAAACAGCCTCGAACTCGACGTCAAGCACAGTGCTATATTAATCATATAAAACCTACTTCAGAAGGTAATAAAGGTTTTATTTCATTGAAGCTCTATGATTTCACAGCGCTGCGCTCGTAGTCGACTTCTAAGATGTTTTTAAACAGAATAAATAGCTTATAAGAAGTAACAGGAAGATACAGTGTGCTTATTCTATTTCAAACTCTCAAAAATTTTCTGTAAGTCAATCAGCTAAATTAGATACTTGTTTAATACTTAAAAAAAAGCTTAATATATCTTTTTACAGTTGCTTGAAGCGAGAAGGTATTATTAATACAACGAATCAAAAGAACTCATTATCTCATTCGACCGAAGATCTGCCCTGCGATTCCGTAAAAATCCGAATGAAAATATGAATCGCTCTTCGTTAGGGTTGCCGGGAAGCAAATGATGATTATCTTATTTATTTATATTTATCTATAAATATTTTCCGAACTACCTACTATTCTTGTTATTTCCTATTAAAATATTCTGTAAAATAAAACCTCAGAGATGGCGATATCTTCAATCCTGCGTGAGAATGCCCACAGAGGTTGTTGAAATTAAACTAAAGTCTTAATCTGTGAAAATGTAATTTTTATAATCAAAAATAAATAATCTGAAACAAACTGGCTTACGGCGTCTATATGGCGAGATCTGTTTAAACTGCAAAACTAATTTTAATACGTTTTCAGCGATGTATAGGTATAAGAGTAAGATTTACATGTATGTATAATACGAGGGTCAAACTGAAAGTTCTTAGAACTGGCCACTTATAAACAATATAATAAAAAAATAATTCTAAAATTTGAAAATATAACTCTTTGCCAATATTACTGAGTATATATTTCATTCATTTGTCATTTGTTTTACGATTTGGCGGCAAATTGAAAATTGTCTGTGTCACGTCATCATGAATTTAACACGAGAAAATTTTTGTGCAATGATTTTTTATGACTTTCGATGTCATTTAAGTCAACAAGAAAGTTATGATAGACTACGATTGGCCTTTCACGATGAAGCCCCATCTCGTGCGACTGTTTACAACTGGTTTAATGAGTTTAAACGTGGTCGCACTAATCTCACTGATGATTTACGTGAGTGACGGCCTTCTACGGCGACGACTGAAGATAACATCTGTGTTGTGCGGCGTATGATAGAGACTGACAAAAGAGTGACCTATCAACAGATTCGGACAAGCTTAGGCATCGGTATGAGTCAAGTGCACAAAATCCTCCACGAACATTTAGCGGTCAGGAAGCTTTGCGCCCGGTGGATACCTCATAATTTGACTGAGGCTCAAAAACTCCATCGTGTGGATTGGTGTCGTAAAATGATTGAAAGATTTAACGGAGGTGACTCAAATGCTGTGTTCGACATTCTAACAGGTGACGAAAGCTGGATTTACTGTTATGATCCTAAAACCAAAAGACAATCTGCTCAGTGGGTGTTTCCTTTCGAGGAGTTGCCAACTAAAGTGAAGAGAGATCGAAGTGCGGGAAAAAAAATGGTGGCCTCGTTCTTTGGAAGGATAGGTCATTTTGCAACAATTGTGTTAGAGGATCAAAAAACAGTTTCTGCAGAATGGTACACTACCAATTGTTTGCCACTTGTCTTGGAAAAAGTTCGAGAGAAACGACCTCGCAGTAGGATCCTCCTTCACCACGACAACGCCTCGTCGCACACCGCCAAGCGAACGATCGACTATTTGGCGACATCAAACGTTGAATTACTGGGTCACCCGCCGTATAGCCCCGACCTCGCGCCTTGTGATTTTTATTTATTTCCAAAAATTAAAGAAAAACTTAAAGGAAAGCGGTTTATGAATGCTGAAGAAGCGGTGGCTGCGTATCGCGATGCCATTGAAGAGACCCCTAAGGACGAGTGGGCAAAGTGCTTTTCCCAGTGGTTCCATCGCATGCAGCGGTGTATTGACGTGAATGGACAATATTTTGAAAAGATATAATAAAACTAATAACTGGCTAATGTAATCAGTTTTTGATTTTCTAAGAACTTTCAGTTTGACCCTCGTACAGGACCATACAGACGAAACTAGTATAAACTTTATAATATACTATGTTAGTTTTAATAAATTACTGTTATTAAGACACTAACCTATATATTAGGAAAGTTGGCATGAATAATGAATGAATAAATACTTTTATTCAATACCATAATTAAATAATAGGATAATCGGTACAATTAAGTGGTACAATCGGCGGCTAAAAAAGCCATTTCTTCCGGACAAACGCAGGTTAGACTGGACTATTACTTAAGTAGATGGGCATTAGATAGTGTTTTATATCTGATACTGACGGACAGAACTCATCTTCCATAAAATTAATTAAAATAAAGCAAGTAAAAAAGGTTCTCTTAACAAATAACAAATTATCTCGCATCCATTTTCACGGCTAAATTTATAAACATATACACAAAGCCTACAATGGCTCGACTTAATTACATGAACTTTTATAAGCTCAAACCTGATGTTGTAGGTATGAAGTTAAACATATGTGTGATGTTAATTATGTTAAAATTAGAAGACTTCGACCTTGAACATCCAATCCTTTTATACGCAATTAAAGCATTACAAATTGATGGTTTCGATAACAAGCTTCTGTATTTTATAATGATTTAATTAGCATATAGAAGCAATTTACATTCAGGTTATATTTCAACTGATTTTAAGACTTAATTTATAAACTAATTAGCGGTTTACATTAAATATCTCGACCAAATCACAATTGTATATTATTAAGTTTATGTATTAAGGTGTCATTAAATTTAATAAATGTAACGTAGTTTTTTTATTATACTGTTACTATAACTTATGGGTAATACTACCTTAGGGGTAATTACGCGGGGGTAAATCAGTCATTCAATGGAGGTAACAAAGACCTAATAAGCAGAATCTTGATTGTGTGACTATCTGGTTGTGTTTATTGGTAGGTTAATTAGTTTTCCTAATCTGGCATAAGGGTAACAACAATGAAAAGGTCAAAAAAAATAATGAAATAATGCACAGTACTCGTAACGCAAGTCATAATGTGATGGTTGAAAATGCTAACCAAAACTTAAATAGCGACGAGACACAATACCACTATGTAATTTTGTGTCATCGTGTAAATAAATATAATTTGCACCATCTGACAAGTAAATATGGCGAGGTAACAAGTAAAAATAGGAATTCTATCTGGTCAATCTTTTTTTACTAAAGTAAGTGTTTGTCGACGGTCTAGATAGATTTTCTATCTAGTCTGTCGAGACTGTCATTGGATATTTTACAAACATACAATTGAATATTGTTATTGTAAAAAATCCTTTATTATTGTACTGAAATAAAAATAATAAATTTTACAATCTCTAAGCTATTCTTTTTAATAAGAAATCAATTTCTTTTATATACTTTTTATTCAATTTTTTAACAAGTGATTCAACCGTGATTTTGCACCCGCGATAATACCTCTAGAATCACCCTAAAGCTCTTATTTTATGGTAATCTGAATCAAGAGCACCACCTCCAGCCAGGCCATATCTTAAGGTTTTTCCTTGATTACACAGAAAATATAGATTTCTAACATTATTTTTTTCAACAAACGAAGACGAAAAGAGCATAGAAGTGACGTCATGAAATCTATCGTACAGGCAACAGCATGAAATTTATCCAATTGCTTTAAATCTTTTCTGGAGAAAATAATTAATGCGGATTGATATTTTATCACTTCGTTGCCACTTCAGCTACATCATCATCAGCCCTTTTACGTCCCCACTGCAGGGGCTCAGGCCTTCCTTATGGATGGTTAAGGAGGATGGGCCATAACCCTCCACGCTGGCCCAATGCGGATTGGAGGGTAACACTTCGGCTTGCAAATATTTTATGACACTCTTTTTATCATTAGTCTGTTAACGTCTCCACCGCTTGGGCACAGGCATTTTTTACAGATGATAGAATGAAATAGAGAGTATCGGCCATAATTTATCATACGCTTCCAGTATAGATCGATGGGCATTTAAGATTGACAAATGCAGCCATAAAAATGTATATAACCAGTGAACATAGAAGATCTTCCTTTCGGATTTTGAATGAATGCAAAATCTTTGGTTTTTCGCTGATATAACATGTCCTCTAAATATTTAGGTGATATCTGATGAAAAGCATATTTTGTTTTGTTATAAAAACAAAACTACTGAATGGATATCAATAAAATTTAATCGGGATCACGTCGGTAGATTAAGCTGTCGAATAAAAATAATTTTGAAAATAGTCAACAATTCACTGAATAACCCAAAAAACATTGGTCCGGAATTTTTATGATAATATATTTAAAAATAAAAATCATAATATCCTCCGAGCTTACCAATGCGCTCACCACTTCAGATATATATACTAGCTTTCCGCCAGCGGCTTCGCCCGTGTTGTCTTGTATTACAAATAAAAACCTTCCTTTTGAATCTGCCTACCTTTTAAAAAAAACACATCAAATTCCGTCGCGTAGTTTTAGAGATCTAAGCAAACATAGGGGGACAGACCAACTTTATCTAAATATATATAACTCAAAGGTGATTGACTGACATAGTGATCTATCAACGCATAGCTCAAACCATTGGATGGGCTGAAATTTGGCGTGCAGGTAGATGTTATGACGTAGGCATCCGCTAAGAAAGGATTTTGATCAATTCTATCCCCAAGGGGATAAAATAGGGGATGAAATTTTGTATGAAACTTTGTCAATTTTAAGGGCTGAGACTTTGCATGCATAAAGTTACTATGACGTAAACATCCCCTAAGAAAGGATTTTGACAAATTCCACCCCTAAGGGCATAAGATAAGAGGATAAGACTTTGTTTCAGGTATTTTACACAATATAATGAATAAATATTCGTTAGAAATGCTGCGCAAAGTAACTTTACCACGCGGACGAAGTCGCGGGCTAAAGCTAGTTTAATACTATGTAGTGATAGTCCATCACAAACTCGCTAAATTGTTGTTTCATTTCTCGTTTTCTTTCGCAGACAGTGTTAGGTGCTATGACCCTCGCTGTGGCGGCGGTGAACCGTGAGCCCAGTCTACTACCAGGGCTACGCATGAGGTTCGTGGCGGCTGATATCGGCAGACCGCGACCCAACTTACCTTTGGATAAGGACAGTCTTACACTCAGGTAAATCATTCACGAGTATTTCCGTTTGAAATAATTCTTCTAACCGTTCATTTTAATTAAAAAAAAACCATATAACAAATATTTCGTATAATAAACACGTTTTCTTGCCTTAAAATTAAACCAAAATTTAAACCTTTTTTATACCCGCGAAAATTTTGTCCGTCATATTCATGACGTCACTGTGATATGAACACAAAACAGATGCATAGAGTAGAAGAGTAAAAAATGACAGTAACACAAGAACACTGTTATCTTAAAATCGACTACGAAATAAAAATATATAATTAAGCTAAGAACAGCGCCATCTAAGAATTTGATTTACAATTAATAAGAATATCTTTATGACTAAACTGACAGTTGTCGCCACAGTGACGTCACACAATGGCGGGACATGTTTCAAGTTACAATACACACAGAATTTTAGTTTTTGTGCAATTTCAAGGCTTATTTTTCCTATTATTTGTTTCTATACACTATTAAATAAAGGTAAAATTTCAAACTTCGTTGGTTTATAATGAATAATTCTTAAAAATCCACCAGCCTCAGGTATCCCGAAATTTGATAGATGTTTGTTTGTCTGTAAGGTTACTCGACATCTGTCGGTTTCGATCAGGACTCTTATATGTATATTTACACTGTTTCTCGTTTTCGCTGGATTTTTTTTAATCATCTCTGGTATGATTGTTAGTATATCTTTTTTCTTTATAAACTAAAGGGTTACAAATTAAAATTGGGCAAATCACTATTATTAATATATAAATAATAAAAAAATTAAAAACAAGACTGTCAAAATCGAACAAAAACTAAAAGAAACAATTTGTATTGTTGATTAAATAAAATTCTTATTGGAGTCGAGGGACCCTTAAATTCCAAATGTTCCACAGAACTATACCCCGTTTGTTATGAGATTTTTATTGCCAAACTATAATGCAACTTGTTACTTTCGTCTTAAGTTCCATTTTGGCAGTCGAGTAAATAATAAATGTAACCTAAGCCACCTTTTTTTCTTATTTTTATCACACAAAAATATTAGTCAAAATAGATCTTTTAATTTCAAATATATCACGTGAAATAAGCCTAAGGTCTTGGGCACAGTTTTGATAGAAGTTATTATGGACAATTTTGATTTGTGGCCTTTACTTGATTAGCAGCTAAATATTTGTTAAATATGTAGTAATTCTCACTTGGTAACAACCATATATAATAGGGATACTTATGATGACACATGTATCATCACAAATATTGACATCGCAGACATTTCTATGCCGAACAATAGAAAGAGTACTTATACGGAGAAATGCTGTCTACGAAAGAAATTAAGTAGTCTGCGGTTACTTTGTTTTATTACCATGGGAACGATCGACATGAAACGAGTCACGCGATAGAAATATTTATATGTGTATACGTTACGGGAGTATTTTCACGCCAGATTTTGTTTGTTTAAGCGAACTTGAGCAAATTATTCAAGAGTATATCTGTAGGTTTTTATTTGAGGTATACAGTTTATAATGTAATTAGTGAAAGTTTCTAAGACAGTAGATATTATAACTAATTGTAGCGTTGACAACAGTGTTAAATAAATTCGATTACATAACTTATCAAGAGTCACACTCTCTCAAGAGTATTTTAGAGCCTTAGGGCAGGTCGGCAGGGTCTGTTAACGCTTCATAGTAAGGTTTTAGGTCTGCTGTGAGTGACACTGTAATTTAATATTGATTAATTTATATAACTGTCATAATAATTTCAAATACAGTTCGCTGACTATTGTAAATAGATTACATTATTAATGACGTCAGCCTGTAGTAAACTATCATAGAGTTCATGTACTGATCATTTGTATTTATCACTTGTAATCACTATCAACTGTAATTAAAGTGTTACTTTGATAAAATAGGTAGATTTTTTCCTAAATAATGGTTGCAAAAAAAAGAATGTATTTCTCAATATGTATTTTACCAATGTGTATGCTCCTTATAAGGATATATACGAATAAATATTCTACTAACGTAATAAGTTTTGGAAGCTTTCCAGACGATCTTCTCTCTCTCTATCTTATCTAATATATTATTTGAGTCTTTGCTTATATACAACTTATTAAGGATAGAATATATTTTTCAGCTATCGTCATATTTATTTGCGTTGATATGTGAAAATCGTGAAAATTTGAAATAATGAAAGAATTTTCACGAAGGTTGGTTCAAGTTAATAGTATGTAGGATATATGAACTTTCTTGAACTAGTTACTTATAGTTAAATATAGAAAACTAGTGAAAAATATATAAAATCAAACTGTCTAAACATACTTTTAATGTGACAAAAGAAACATTGCTTTAATCAGCGAAATGTCATATATTTTGCCAAATGCGTCGTATTTGAGTACTACAAAACCACAATATCTACCAAGAAAAAGAGCTAAGATCTTTGACAAAGTTAGCTACGGCTTAGCTTTAGTAGAGTTAGAAAATTTCCAAAAACTACACTACATGGGGTTTTGTAATAAAGCATTATCTTATAATATCCTCGTTTACTGTATGTGTGTTTGCGGTTAAGCGAATTAACTAATAGATTTACATATTAATGTCATCATTTCCATGCAGAGTAATGAAAGTGACAGTTAACTAGCAACTGTATTTACACAAGCAAATATTGACATGGTACGTTCATTACTACTTCTTTATAATTGAAAATATTTTTAACTGTCACTATGTTGCATATTTTTTGTTAATGGATTATTTTAAAATGCGTCTAAATATAGGAATTTCCATAGAAAATATTGACTTCTTATATTTTTAAAAGTTGTTTCATATATGGATCATCATCATCATCAGCCCTTTTACGTCCCCATTGCAGGGGCTCAGGCCTTCCTTATGGATAGTTATGGAGGATGGGCCATGACCCTCCATGCTGGCCCAATGCGGATTGGAGGGTATTTACGATTGCAAATGCAGCCGGGACCAACGGCTTAACGTGCCTTCCGAAGCACGAAGTAGCTCGAGATAATAATTTTTT
This sequence comes from Diatraea saccharalis, assembly GCA_918026875.4. Classification (NCBI taxonomy): domain Eukaryota; kingdom Metazoa; phylum Arthropoda; class Insecta; order Lepidoptera; family Crambidae; genus Diatraea; species Diatraea saccharalis. Next base: position 16,348,303 of record OU893346.1, read on the forward strand.
GGTCACCCATCCCGTGACCGACCCTTGCGGAAGTTGCTTAACAAAAACGATCGCAGGCCGCGGAGCGTATCCTCTACGCCACCTAGCTACTTACTACCCCGCAAATGCTGTTTCAGGGCTCTTAACAAATGATAGTCTGATGGCGCGAGGTCTGGGGAATAAGGTGGGTGGGGTATCGTCTCCCAGCCCAAGTTCTCCAACTGCCGGCGAACCACAGATGCGACGTGAGGTCGAGCGTTATCATGTAGTAAAACTACATTGACTCGTCTTCGTCGTTTTTTCTTGATAGCGGCAGATAATTTGGTAAGCTGGGTTGAATATTTGTCAGCGTTTATAGTTTCATTGTGTAATAGCTCATAAAACAGTATGCCTTGCGCATCCCAGAAACAGCAAAGCAGAATTTTTCAGCGGTTCTTTTGACCCGGCTTCGGTTGAGTTGGTGGCGTTTCTTCTCGAGGCAGCCAAAAAGCACGACGTGTATCGTTCTCGTAATAAATCCATGATTCATCTCCAGTAACCAGATCTGACAAAAACTCTTTACGTCGGGGGTCGCAGCAAAAGTGACTGACAGATAGCGACACGGACTCCACGACTGGCGTCTGTAAGGATGTGCGGTACCCACCGAGCCAAAACTTTTCGATAACCAAGCTCATGCAGATGGTGTTCCACGGCGTGGTGACTGCATTTAAGTGCTTCCGCTAATTCACGAGTGGTAGCATCCGGATTCAACTGCAGTTCGCGGCGCAAATCGTCATCATTCACTGCGGGTGGTCGCCCTGAGCGTGGCTGACTTTCAAGGCTCCTGTCTCCTGATTTAAAACGGTCAAACCATCGGGACACCGTCGCATGGCTTATACTTCCAGCGCCTAATGCGTTGTTGATATTGTCAGCCGCAGCCCGCGCACTGTGGCCTAACAAGTACTCGTATAAGTATAGTGTTCGAACTTGTCGCTCGTCCTTTTTTCTTCAAACTGACTAAACAAATCGCGAGCGCGGCTTTATATACCCTACACCAGAAGTACCTTGAATGTTCTACAACATTCTAGAATATTATCGAAAAAATTGATTTTAAAAAGGAAATGTTATAGATTTTTCTAGTGTGTCTCATTACTTTTGTGCCAACCCAATACATATGGATAGTGCATCCATATATGAAACTTTTAAATAGTTTCATTATGATTGTATTTAGTTTTATTGACGTTTCAGGCCCTTTACAGGTTCCGTGTTCACACAAGTCAATAAAACTAAATAGGTAATATAGATATGTTGAAAAGCCTAATTAGTCACCTAATCGCGTTAACACCCCTTTACGAGTTATTAAAATGACAGCACAGTTTGATGTGTAGCAACCATTCGCTGAGGCGACTATAACACTGTAATAGAAAATGAAACCTGAGTGTATAGATAAACCGGAAAGAAAATGCTGATCGGCAAGTTTAGGTTTGTATTACAAAAATTTTACAACTAAATTTATTACTTCTAAGTGGTCCTAGGCAAAACGAAATCGCGAGGGAAATCTTTGTAAAATAATACCTCATTTGTCTTCTAATTTACAGAATAAAAGAAGTAGAAGAAACAAAACATTAAGATAAACTATATATTTCTGTCTGTGTTATGTAACGAAAACTTAATCAAAACATTTATATGATAAACTTAACAAACTTCGAAAGAAACAGCGATAAAGCAGCATAAAAGTTGAAAACAGTAGCTTGTATTATGGTAGATTGTATCCCATCAAATCTGTAATTGGTTGTATGTTTCATAATATGTTAACATTTTTGTTTCAATAACTGTTGATTCACCTATGAAAATAAATTAATAACATGTACAGAAATGCACAAGTTTCACAATGCGATCCTTTTACCGCAAAAAGTTATGAAATCAACGTAAATAAAGTCGAGTAATTCAGTACTTATCTGTCCGTGAGAGCAGCTATCCAACTTTGTCATAGATTTTTATGTTACGAACGGATTTACAATTATAAATAATACATAAATCTAAAAAACGGGACAAATTTATCGTAATGTTGGATTTTTTCCTTACTTTTTATGCAAAATTGTAACAGTGTTCAAAACTTGGAGCCCGTGGGTCTGCTAGAAGTTCTTTAGAATTTTGATGATGTATGAGTCAGTCAGTGACAAAATTAAGGTATTTTGAATTGCAATAATTGTTAAAGTACTCGATCATATTTTTTGTGATTTGGAAATGTGTCTCGTTATGTGAAAATTTAGGCTTCCAGGTTACTCTTGGTCACTGAAAATTTAGGCTTCTAGTTTACTCCAAAACGAAGTTAGAGGGTCAAAAAATTGCTCGAACGGCTCCGAGAAAAGGATGGTTCGGCCGTGCCCTTTTTACTATTTTGCTCTACTTGGCGGAGGCACTACTGTATCCCCAGATATATAATGGACGATAGGTATCTTTTGTGAAATACGAATGTCGAAACTTTGATGGTCTTTTGTTGTACAAATATTCTAGAAAAACGATGTTTACTTTTCTTCCTCAACAGTAATATTGTAATTCCTTTTTGTAATTCTTACATAAATATCTATGAAGTATTATTTATTTAATTTATTTGGAAAAGGTACACCAACAGTCTATAATATGATACATTGGAAATTATTATTTGTTAAATTTAATTATTCTTATATATACCCATTACCGGCATACACAATATTTACTATAAGGACAATAATGTGTTTACAACATTAAATAATGAAGAATATATAAATACAAAAGTTTTTAATATTTGTACATCTTAATCCACACTCTGAAAACTTAATAATTGGAGAACTTTGCGCTTAAATTTAGGTGACGAGTCGTGGAAAATATCGATTGCTTTAGTATTATTCACATTAAGAGAGTTATACTTCTTACAGCAACGAAAAAGGGGAGTATTGCGACCCACGTTTGTTCTGATTGTAGGCAAAGCAAAAGTTCTAATTATAGGCTGGCGAGAGAGACGGGAGGGAACTACTGGGAGGGAAAAACTGGGATTTAGTGAGAAACTTTCCACGAGATGGCTACAATTTAGAGATCCATTGAGAAGCCTATGCAGAAACGATAGATTAAGGATAGCTCGCCGCTGTTGTAGAGAGCGAATGTTGCAAAATAATAATCTTTGGCCATAAGGAGTTCTGTGCGATATACCGGGTGACACAAATGCTAGATATCTGGTGAATGAGCGTTGAATGGCTTTAATACGTTGAGATTGAATTGCATAAATGGGATTCCATATCACACTTGCATATTCCAATATGCTCCTCACTAAAGCGTTGTAAAGTATAATTCTAACCGTAATGGATCAGAAGCCTTTCGTTGTTCTTTTGAAAAATCCTAGCAAGCCGGCTGCTCTTTACGACTGTATCAACGTGTGTGATAAAGTTAAGTTTTCTATCAACAATAACGCCTAAGTCACGTATCCTATCCACTTCTGACAGAACGACACCATTTATGTTATAATGGTATTTAAATAATTTCTTTTTTTTCGTAATTTTAAGATGATGACACTTGTCGACATTTAAATTCATATGGTTAGATAAACACCAATTACTAATACTATCTAAGTCCTCCTGAAGTAGATGCATATCTTGAATACAATCAAAATTCAGGTATATCTCAAAGTCATCAGCAAAAAGACTGAACCTGCTATATTTGATTTGTGTAGTGACGTCATCCACAAAGATAAGAAAAAGTATAGGTCTTAAATGGAAACCCATTGATAACTACTTGTTGAGGTCAATTTTTAAGTAAGAGTCAAACCACTGTGACAGTGTTCCATTAATCTCGTGTGATTTTAACTTTAATAAAAGCAGGGAGTGATTGACTTTATCAAAAGCATTATTGAAGTCTATATATAGTACATCTGTCCGCAACCTCAGATATAAATGCGGCTAGATTAGTTTGAGTGGAACGACCACGTCTAAATCCATGCTGATGATCTGATAATGCACTATCTATCTGTCATACTAGTACATAGTACACTAAGAACTCACACAATTTTGAAAATATGGGCAATATAGAAATGGGACGGTAGTTTTTTACATTGATTAGTTCACCTTTTTTTATGTATAGGAAGAATTTAAGTCTTTTTCCATTGGTCAGGAAATACGCCATCGCGCAAGGAACGATTGAATATTAAGGTGAGTGGTAAAGTTATAGTAGATTTAGTATTATTTATTTCAAACAATTTAAAAATTTTCAGTTCGTAAGTGGTGACACATGGGTTATACCTATAACATAGATTATAGTTACCTAATTATTTAATATAGTTTAGGCGCCATTTTCTTATATACCTGCTGTTTTTTATGTAGCCCCGTGGCAATGTCGATAATATTACGTTATTATGTTGTAATTTAACATTAGCATGGCCCATATAGCAAAGAGCCTTTTCCCTCAAATTATACGCGCTAACGGTTAACTGCTAACGGAGGTTTGATTGTGGTCTGATCCCGTGATGCTGATGAATGCGTACACTTTCAGATATTGAAGTTGCAATGCTGGACAGTAAAAAAAAATGTCTGAGTATGTTAAAATCAAGTTCAGGTAAATGCTTTCCAAACCTTCAAGGTATGAGATTTTCGACTGAAACTTCTTTCGAATAATATTTTATTTCTTGTTGTAAAGATGCGCTACATTTAATTTGTTACTTCCACTTTTTTTAAATTTTTGACATAGCTTCGACGGAAAAGATGAATACTTCGAAAATTTGAGCAATCTATAAATACCAGTTCTAATAATAGTACCTCAGTTGGGTCATTATTATAGGCAACATTTGACATCTCTCATTCTTAACTTCAAAGTAACCTTGTAATGTAACCTTGTTACTATTATTAATTTTTCCAAAGTTATGGAAACGGAACAATTGCAAATTTCTTTTTCATTAAAATATATTTATTGTTATAATATAAAACTGAAGCAATTTCACGTTTTACTTTGACCAATACCTTTCTAAATGTAATGAATATATTTCATTCGAAAAAAACTAAACGCCGGCCGCTACAATGTTATGTTTGAGGATCTGTTGCCTTTTAACAGTAGGGACGTATCCAAAAAATCGGAAAGATTGTTTGGCCTACTCTGAAGTTGATTTGACAATTACTTATGAAATCATGAAACAAATACCCACGTTTGGATTCTAATCCCTAAAATATTGTTTAAATAGGTAATGTATAAATTATAAACAATTTCTTCTACTCGATGTTTATATACCGCTATATTTGCAAAATCTTCTAAATATGATAATATCTACAAATAAAGAAATTGTTGCAATGGTTGTATTTCTAACCATCATCATCATCGAAATCTTCAATAAACTCATATATAAATTGACTTGGTAATGGTGTTCAGGGTACCTGACTACATTTAAGAGAGCGCATACAGTAAAGGCCACTAGCTTCCAATTAGTTTTGTACCATTAAAAATTTAAAAATAACATCGTATTGTAAGGCTTCTGTCGCATACAAAGCGTGAATTTATATTTTTTTTCTATAGAACCAAATAATAAAGTTACTTCTAAATTTCTCAATTTACCTCATTTATGGTAATAATTTTTACATAGAAAATTGATAAACACCCGATGGAATCACGAAGCAAATAAAAATAGTCGTAATAAGAAGTTCGCGAGTAATTCATCAATTTTATCGTTAGCTTTTGACGCGCAATTTCACACCCTCTATTCTATTCTCTAGTCCGTATTATTATTAGTAATTTATTTCCACTCTTTAAGTTTTTGCATTATGCTTAGTAATAAATAATTTGTGCGTTATTCATTTATTCGGTTGTTCTTGTTACAATGTCGACATAATACATAAATTAATAAAGCAATCTCACAAAGTAATAAATATTTATAATAAACATACAATTGATATTATTTTTGCTAAATAATTTCGATACACATTTCTTTGAAAGTCATATCGATTCGTTAAATTAATCAGATATTTTAAGAATTACACCTCACTATGAAGTTTATATTATATATTATTATCATATTAATAATAATAAATGTTTATTTGCAATCGACTTCAAACCATCTTTATAAAGAGAAACAACTGAAATTTTGTGGTATTATCTCTCTGTTGCTCTTTGTAACGATATTTATAAAGTCGGTTTATTTTTTTTTAAATTATATATTTTAAATAGTAATATTTTCGATAGCTTATAGAATAAGTAAGTTTAAGCAAAAGTTTTGTTGGATATACTTATTGACAATTCTATTGATATTAGTTACCGATTCGTAAGCATTTTCGTGGGACATCAATTTGAAATGGGATGACTAAGAGAGACATTATGTTCAAAGATCTTTGGTAGAGCAAAACCAAAACAAAGTAATATTCAATATATTATGTTAAAAGGTAAAACTTAAGTTTACCCATTTATTTTGTATACAAAAAAAGAGATATTAAATCAGAAGATATATTGCGTAGTTACAATAAATAAGAACTAGATATTGCTTTTGTTTTGGAATAATTATGATGAATTCTAACAAAATATAAATATGCTTGAAAGTGCGCAAAAAGGTGAACAGAAAAATGAAAAGAAATTACAAAGTCAGACTATGATATATAATGGCATCACAGAAATATATATATATATTTAAATAAAAGTTAAGTTGTGTGGATGGCATAATATAGCCTCACATATTACTTAAAGTTAATAGCTACTTCAAACCATATATAAACATATTATTAAGGTATTATTAAGTTGCGTGTTGTTTCAATTTTTAAACATGAAATTATTTGTGTATCTTTATTAATCGTATTTTGTAAGTCCACTACATTGCATGTTTCTTTTTTGCGTTAAGACTTTATAATATATTATTTATGTTTTGCTTTAGTCTAGATTCTTGCATCTTTTCCTGTACAAAGATGAAATTACTTTATAGCAATATTGGGTAAATTAAAATCATAATAGTTGTAGGCGAGATAGAACTATGGTGTGCAATCTAGAGTATTTACCAAATTATAAGCACCATCGGAACTCGAACTTGTTTCTGTTAACCTTTTATATGTATAGTGAATATTTTACCTTATAAGAACGAACGAACGAACGAATAGGGTAGATTAGTAAAGTGTACTGAAGAACTAAATAATCAGCTGTTCTTTAATAATTTTTCACCTTATAAAGCTAATAATATATATATGTCGGAAAGTCAGGCGTGACCGGCGGAAAGTTAGGTTGGTCATCATCTGACTAGTGTTCGAAATATTCTTTCGAAATAAGATCGCAGATAGATCAAAAATCAGTTATTTAATCGAATTAAATAATTGTCTAATCGAAATACATTAATAATAACGTGATGCAAAGGGATTGCGATACGAAACGCGGAGAGTTCTGCGCTTGCGTCCGCTCAATATGGCCGCACAACGTAAAGTGCCATCTTCGAACAAGCATAGACCACTCCCAAGCGATGACAGCCGTCAATGTCCTAACTTGACGTTTCGCAAAGAACCATAAACATTGACAGATGACAGCTGCAGGTGACAGATGGCGTTTCGCACAATCGAAGCGCCTTCTCGCCGATATATAAGAAGAAAATTGTTATAAAACACTATTATCTAACCTGTAAACACTGTTGACTTATCGAAAATACTCTCTTTTAGACCTCTGCAATTGTATCTCGTTGAATTCAGTTCTCCATGGAATCTTCCAGCGATGTTCTCAAGGGAGCAGTCACCTGGGTCAATATTCAGCACAATGTTGATATCGGCTTACTGAAAAGCTTTTATCTATGTCAAGATTTTGTGATGTCGTGTTACTTTAATGCGGATAGTCGTGGGTCAATGGAGCGGGTCAAATGGGATCGGTTGTGGTCTATGGAGTCGATGATGTTTCACTGTATCTGACAAATATATAGATGTAGGAGCTCGGTGGCGTATTGGATAAGTGCCGCGGCCCGCGATTTTTGTTGTTAAGCAACTTTTGCAACGGTTGGTCACGGGATGGGTGACCAAAAAAATATAATCTCGAGCTACTTCGTCCGGGCCAGCGTGGAGGGTCATGGCTCATCCCCCTTAACCATCCAAAAGGAAAGCCTGAGCCCTTGCCGTGAGGACTTAAAAGGGCTGATGATGTGGAAGAAAAGAAATGAAAAACAGAATGCGAAAACCTTCCCTATATTGCAAGAGATTAGGCAGTAAAAAAGATTTATTAACCTGTTTATTTACTTGCGATACAACTGTTCGTTAAATAAAATTTTCGATCCTAAAATAGGCAAATTATATAGATTTATAAATATAAAAAAATATATGTGTATTTATTAAATAGACTTTTCTAATAAATTTAGGAGACCTTCAACTTCCGATCCGATATTTTCTAGTACATAATTATATCTATAAACAGATTTATAAACATTTGCACAGCAAAATTGTACGTGCTCCAACATAATTATTTTGATTTAACAGAAATATGCAAGAGAGGAACAGCGCCTTCGATATCAACTCGAAAAATAAACTTGTAAGCCCTTTTATTAACGACGCCATATAAATACACAACTGAAGCTTTAGAAACTAAAATAAACTAATTTTATAGTTCGGTAAATTAATAATATTATGTTTTCACTTAGAAACAATTACTTGAAGATTAAAACCTGACTGCTAAACAATCAGGACACATGATAAAGAGATTTTTTTTTCAAGATTATCATCCGTCATAATTAGTTCCGTTTAAATGTAAATGCAATTTACGTATCAACCGAAACTTATTAATCAATATTTATTTGAATTGAATACGTTAATAAAAACAAATAACAGAAATTCGCTTAGATGTACTTACATTTGGAAAACGATTTGGATGAGTTTTGATATCTTAAATTATATGTATGTATATCCATAACATTGTCTAAATGGGAATCGTTTTAACAAAAATAACCCCAAATTAAATTATAAATGGCAAATGGTGACCGTTCCAAAAATAAACGACAGCAGACAAAAAGCTGACCGTCGAAATGGATCTCGAATGAATGGGCTAACTTTTACGATTTCTTTGCGCGGTGTATGAGCAGCTGACGCTTTTTTCCCTTTCTTGTACGAATCCCTTATTTTTCTTATAGTCATTATACCTTAGAAAAAAATCTTACATGTCAAGGTAAAACGAGGGTTATACGGAACCTTCTTAGAACAGGCCAGTAATAAAAAAAAACTTTTGGATTTTATGGATTCAAATGTAATTTGTTTTTACAAATTAATTACAAAAAGTATCTATTGTTTAAAGATAATTTCCTACTCTAGGCAAACTAAGAACTTGGAATCTTCTTAATGTCGTGAACATGCACTATCAGTATGCGAGCTATTCCACTACGAAGATCAAACCTGATCCCATTTTTCTTAACTACAATTTCTTTGAAAGCCCGTGTTAACCCTACCAAACCTGCTGGGAGCCATTTATAAGTTGTATACAAACATTGCGTTACTTCCAATTCCTTAAAAGTAAAAAAAGCTACTAAAACTACTCTTGGTAGTTTTTAGAATAGAAAAGGTTAAAATTCTACTTTAGCCAGGTGAACTCAGGGGACGCAGACGACACTTTAATAAACTAAATTTTTTTGCAATTTATGTAATTTCTACTTATTGTTTACATAATGTGAGCCTAAGCCTCTTTTTTTTGTATACTTTATGTTTTATTCTCGAAATCTGTGAATGCGGTTTACAATGTTTTGAAAAGTTATAGATGATCTTTTAGAAACCAAGAGACTTGTCCCTTTTAAGAAAATTCAGACCGTATGTATTTAGCACAGAATAAAAAAAAGATTTATTTGGATTTAAGTAGATTTAAATTACACTTTATTACTTTAGAGTGCGCAAAATGTGGAAAGATTACAGGACAATTATCAGTTTATTAAAGAAAATACTAAAAGAAATTCCATGAAGTTGAGGAGAAAAAAAATTAAAACTTTTTAGACTGTGAATTCAATTAATCAAACCATGTTTCTGATTTTCAGTTAAATTTATTGAATTTTATTTGTTTTGTTCACAGTCAATGATTCTTTTTTTTCTAGCCTTGGTACGAGCAACTTTGTTAAAGAATTTCGTTTAAATTTTTAATGTAGAATGTTTGCCTCGATATTTCCATAAGAGCCGCCTCAGTTAAATATTTGCAATACAATTATATTTTGTTTTATACAAAGACGAATCGTGAAAAGGTGTAATTATTAATGCTGCGTAATTTATATACAGGATTTTATATTAAGAATGGTCAGTATGGAAAAATCTAACCCCATTTAATTTCCTTATAAATAGTACACATTATTACCTAGGAACAGTATATAATGGTGAAAAATATTATTCATAGGGACATTTCCCATTTATAGAGAAATCTTTGCTATCACAAGTCCTTATTAGGTACAAATAAAAAATGTCATTTATAATTGTTTAATGTATTGAATAAATTATCTCAACAGCTTGATAATTGGCTGCTGTAAGGTCATTATAAAGATTCTGTCTGGGTATAAAAAGTTCTTAGATCCAGACCCAACATTACCTGGATACCCCTGGTTTATACATACAGATTACTATTATTGTTACTTTTGACAAATATAGAATTTTTCCGTGAATAGTTTACCGATTTTCAAAACTCTTTTTTTTTATTAGACATCTTATAAGCCTGAGGTGGATCTATATTTTTTTAAATGATTTATCACTTTCGTTTTTATATCATCATCTTTTATTACTGACATTTAAATGTTAAATGACCTAACTGGTCAGGGCTTCTTTTTAGAAGGAATCAAATCGAATAAGATGAATGTGACATAACCATCTTATGTATTCTGTTAATATTTCATTTAACTCTCCGGTTCACAAGTGGGTTATATAAATATAATGTATATAAATAAATATAAATATAAATAAATGTATATATATAAATAAATTTATGCTATTTGTCGACAGGGTGATGACTCAGATGCGTGATCTGGGTGTTGTAGCCTTCTTCGGTCCAGACAGCACATGTCACACGGAGGCCAAACTCGCTGCGGCCTGGAACTTGCCGCTCATATCACATGTGAGTATTCACTACATCACTATCATCATAATCAGACCTTTTAAGTCCCTATTGCAGGGACTCAGGCCTTCCTTATAGATGGTTAAGGAATATAGGCCATGACTCTCCACGTTGGCGTAATGCGGATTGGAGGGTATTAACGACTACAAATGCAGTCGGCACCAACGGCTTAACGGTCCTTCCGAAGCACGAAGTGGATGCAGATAATAATTTCTTGGTCACCCATCCCGTGACCGACCCTTGCTAAAGCCACGGCGCTTATCTACTACGCCACTGAGCTATTCTTCACCAAATGCTGTAACCAGTTTATTTGTTTCTATTTGATGCCTGTCTGCCTATTCGTTCGTCTATCTGTCAAAGCCGATTAGCAATTATTTATTTATTTTATGCTTTATCTTACAAAAAAGTTTTTCAGATTACGAGATTTTTAGACCGTTTATATAAAAGGCGAGCTTAACTCGAAAACATAAGTTTTCTTCAAGCAAACGTTTGAGTGATCGTGAGAAGCTAATTAATGGCGAAGTCTAAAAGTGTATTAAAGCGACAAAGAAAAACAATATCAACAAAGATATGCTTGATCAAATCAAAATTATTTATTCAGTCTATGCTGTTACAAGCAGTTGTGAAAGTCGGAAGCTACGCCACCGGTTCGTAAATCTACGGCGGGAGACCTTGTACCGAGAAGAACCGGCAAGAAACTCGGCAAGGGCTGCTTTTTCTCCGTTTTATTTTATTCAGAGCGTTAAAATTGAACTTCATTAAAATATGAAGTCACTTTCCATTACAATATTAGAAAATATTAAAGTAAAACAGTATTTACTTCAATCGAATCACATGTGTAGTCAAACAGTCAAAATTTAATATACATAAAAATAAGTCATATTTAACACCAAGCAGTTTTGTCGTTTAAATATTTATTATCAGTAAAATATCCTTAACTGAGTAGTCAATTCTTAATATAGGTTTTTAAATTTAGGCAAAGGTAAATTTAAAATTTCCATAGGAATTTTGTTGTAGTGGTGTATACCTTGACCCATAAATGTTGATAGAACTTTCTTTAGCCTGCATGAAGGTAAAACAAGTTTATCTTTGGTGATCATATACTAATTAATTCAATAAAATAGTTACTATAAACTAAATTATATAAAAATGACAAAATATACACTATAAGAAGTATAAATTTATGTATAGATTATAATATCATAAATAAGTACGCTTAGACAGATCTTTGAATGTAATGATTCGATAGAGCTCAATAAAGCTCAAATTTGGTGCTCCTATGAATTCGGCGAGTTAAAGAAGGAGATCTAACAAAAAAAAAAAAACTTTTCTGCAATGTCAAAAATACACTTTATACATTTTTTTTTCTTGTTATTGAGCATGATAATTTTTTGATTAAGATTTTTCTCCGAAGTTAGTTTGAGGCACTATCCTTTATTTTGCTCTTGACAATCCCCCGGTTAACGCGCTATAAAAGAAATCTTATTTAATATAAGTACGGATTACTCGATGTACTTAATTAAATTTATCTAGATCACAGATCATATGACCTATCTATACAAGTGACTAAATTATTTATATTTTATACAATATTCAAATACGAAACTAATTGGAGTATAATTTATTTCTTCTGAATTGAAGTCCCTGAAGAATGGTTTCTATTATATTCATTATTAAAATAATAATATGGAAATATGTGGTTGAGTAACATGAATAAATATTACTCTATATAGAAACTATTTGCTTGGCACATGATCAATATTGGAAAATAAGATCTCACACATACTCTATTCTTGGTAATAACATAGAGCCCATTCATTGTTAAAGGACTATATACACATGCCAATAAATCAAAGTTTATATTTATGATTACCTAAACAATTACCATGTAATACCAATAAATTAAATCATTTGTTAATATTTCTTTATTCCTGACGACGGGGAAAATTGTATTATAACGGAGTAATAATAGATATAAACGTGCATTTGCTTGCATACATTTTCTGAAACTAAAGTGCCTAGCCAGTATGTTATCGGGTTAAAGATGATATAAACTCATAATAATAAGGAACTTTTGAAATTATACCAATAAATGAACTAGATCTTTTTTTTTATTAATTGAAACATATAACCTTAAATAAATATTCAGTTTTTGTTAGTTCAATTACTAAATAATTTTGTAGCAGTCAATTTAGCGTCTCACCTAATGTTCTAAAACTTGTCTTAAGTCTCATTAAATCTTGTGCGTGCATTGTAAGTTTTCGCGATAGAGATCGGTGAGCGTGTTGTACCCTCTCCAATTTAAATACATAGTAATTGAAAATTCAACAGTGAATCTCAGTGAATAATGGTCTAGTTAAAAAGTGTAAGATTATTAAGATATAGTGAAAAAATAGTAATCGATATTATTGCAAACTATATATTTAAAAACATTGTACAAGTTCACTGTTCACTCACTCAGTCTTCTGTCTCAAACGGTTAAGCGTAGAAAAAACAACCAAACTTGTTGCGAATCCAATTCTCCATATCTTATATGTTAGCATCATTGGAGCGATACAATTACCAATAAACTATTACACTTTTGACCTTAAAAGTTATGATGCAGACACGAGATTTTATGAATATTTTTAAAACATTATTCGTTAAAATTTACGCGTGTACAATCCAGCTTATTATCCTTATTCTTAGAATGACTTTATTGACGTTTCTATAAAACAGCAAATGAAATTATTTTAATGCTACTACGGAAAATATGAAAGTGTCAATATAATTTTATTCTTACGCTTCGCCGGTATCTGCTGCGACACAATGTTCTTTTTTATTCCCTTAAGCACTTTGTGATATTTATTTATAAAATAAACTAATTAGCATACATAAATAAATTTATAATAACTTTAAAATCAACGGCATAATATACTTAGTTTTGAAATTAATCTTGCTAAGCAAAATTCATAAATTATAAAGTTATATGATCTATATCTATACTTGATATTATAAAAAGGAAAGATTTGATTATTTGTTTGTTTGCGACGAATACTATTAATACTACAACAAATACTAATACCGAAACTATTGGACTGATTTTAAAAACTCTTTCACCTACGGAAACTTACATCATATGCTGTGAATAAAGGCTATATTTTATCCCGGAAAACAGCAATAAAGAACTGAAAATGGGCGTGGAAGTTTGTATGGCGAATTAAAACGTTGCCATTGTAACCATTGTTTACTATTTAATTTGTCATTTAATTATATCAGTATCATGATATGAATTGATATGTATATAAACAGTTTCCTAGGGAATAAAATTAAAATAACAACGAATAACAGAGGCGTGTTATTGGATGAATATTAGCTAATACAGTATTCCAATTCCAAGAAACTAAAATTAGAAAGAATAATAATTTCTTTTATTCTTTCTAATTTTAGTTATTCATATACAACAATTGAAATAATACCTATAGAGATAGAATAACATCACATAATATATTGTTGAATCCCACATTATGTAAAAAAACTTTTGTGTTATAGAAATCAGAGTCAACTAAATATTTATTCTAAATAATATATTTCACTTTGGTAGTTTATTTTAGTCGGCATCAGCAGCCTATTAATATCCTTATTACGGGGCACGGGTTTTCCCTGTGAATGGAATAGAATAGGGAAAATGGGCCATGCGCGGGCCTAGTGCACACTGGTGGGTGTTAACAAATGCAGCTGTATAGCCGGGAGCTGGTCCCGATTTACCAACCTGACTTCAAAATGAACGTAGTTGCTCGAGATCAAAAAAATGTTGGTCACCCATCTTATGACCGGTATTTGCGAACTCGCTTAAACCTTCACACCACATATTGAATACGGTAGCCGCTGCGCAATCGAGATTATTTTAGTAGCAACAATTTATAATATAGAATTAAGTTTTTCTTGTGGATACTCGCTTGAGAAGCTTGACAAGGCCCAGATCGCGCAAAATGTGCTATTATCTAAATTGAAAACTCTTGAGAAGGGTTGTCATATGCCCATCTTAGGACTTAAACACAATTGGCTTGCGTGTGTCCGGCTTTTGGGTATAAGCAGTGGTCACCGACCGCAAAAGCTCAGTCTAATTTGGCCTGTTTTCAGTATTTGTGAAAGTAGAAAGAAGGAAGATAATTTGTTCCATGATATAACAAATAAAGGGAAAACTAAAGTCCCTACCTACTATCAAATTCAAACACTGAATAGGCAGCGACTCGGCTGGCGTCGGATGTCAAAGACAGCCTGAGACGCGTTCTTTAGATAGTACTGAGTTTAGGTATTTCATTAATATTAGATAGTTTAGTTAGTTTACGTTAACTTACTTCATTATTAAACTATATTTAATCACCATAATCCCTTGTCTCTGATTAAACAGTATCTGAGGGACAAAGCCTAAAGATTTTTTTTTTGTAGATTCGATTCATTCTTACATTCATAATAAAAAAATTATAAACTTTTATAATGAAATTATTTCGTTTGAACAAGAAATTGAAACAAATATTTTATGTTTATCGTTGAAAAGGCTGGTCTAGTTTTTGATTCTTCTCTTTGTTTTTTACATTTAATATCGTACACAGTTCTAGGTAAATTAATATAATTTATTAATTTTGCAATTTTCTTCCAATTGTCATTAATCAAAATTATCTTTTAGCGTAACGACATATTTTTATCACTTGGTTAGGAAATTACAATAATTTTATCATGAAAATTTTCTTTGATCGCCTTTCTCGTAGACACTTTTAGGAATGCTTCAATGGATCCCCTGAGTTGTTACATTTTATAATATTCCCAAAACTTATCATAAATTTGAAGATTCTATCGATATTAGAACCCTTTCGAGTCTCTGAGAATCACAGAACAAGAAATCAGCAATCAATTTCCTACGAACTCAAACTTTTCTACTTTGATTTAATTTTAATGCCTACAGATAATAATAACATTATTAGACAACGTTACATTTTTATGCTTTTAGTACATGTTTTATGGACATCCGAAGTAACGTGGGTATCACAACACCGAGGCAATATAGAAATGGTAATTTTCTACATTGACCCGATTGGAAATCGAACCCGGGACCTTAGACTTTAAAACCGGCATGCGAGTGACTCTGCCATAAAGGTAACGATTTAGTTTAAATCGTAAACAGTTGCACAAACGTCCTTAGGTTAGGTTAGCGATTTCCTGCGATGCGCAAGTTAAGTAAGTTTCGATAGGGCCGGTCACTTGATCGGTGACCACAAAATTTGTAACCCCAAAGTTATCCGTGCTTTGGAAGGCACCTTGAGCCCTCCCGGGCTGTATTTGTAGTCGTTAATATCTCTTAATCCACTCTTGGGTCGTAAGGTGAGTGGGTGGCCTGTTCTCCTATTCCGGCCATAGAGAAGGCATATGCACTAGCAGCATTGACATTCATCAGCTGATGATAACTGTATATTCTAGCTGTATTAGTGTGTGTCTGCGCCGTTTATTATAAATATATATATATATTATTAATATTACATTACTCGCATCACAACATACAATATAAAAACTATACAAATGACTCAAACGGTAGATAATAAAACCTCTTTTAAAATTCCACCCGCCCAATATAAAAAAAAAAAGAAGATCTCTCTCTCTGTCATGGTGTCAACGCGAAGATACGTTATAAAATACGCTCCTCTCGAAATTAAACCGCTGTGTTAATATCTCACCAAAAATAAACTGTGCTCAAAACAGTGTTGAGTGTGTGAACTATTTTTTTTATATAATAATAAGAATTCAAGAAAAAGGAGTATGACCGAAACCTATGGAAAATAACTATGTAAGTCCACTAATTTTCAGATTTCAATCATTGGAAATCCTCCATTGATTTTGTTCCTCACGACCCGGATACTGATCCTGACGGTCGAACCCTTTTCTTTCATTATCTATCGCATAATAAAAAACTCATTTACTGCACAATTCACACGCTCAATACAAATACGCAAAACCGCCGCCATTACATGCAATTGCTCACGCTGTGAAAAACATCGTTTCAAATTTTCTATATATATCTCATTCTATATCTATAAAACGCATTTAATATTTATAATACGCATATTTGTATATTACAATTCGCTCATATTTTTATTCTCACATTCACGATTTATCAACGCATAATAACCGCATAATATTTCAACGCACACACACGCAAATACATCATTATTGTATACATTTATTGATTAACATTTTTAAAGAATAAAAATGACTACTCTCCGCAAAAAGAAAGGTTCTAGTGATGAAGAATATCAGGATGTCGCGACTAATTCTAAGGTTCTACTATTAGAGTCTAAGAAAAATAGTCTTTTTGAAATAATTCAAAATATTTATGACCTCAGTCTAAAGGTTTCCGATCCTCAAATTAAATCTCAATTTCTATCGCGGATGTACTCATTAGATCAGATTCGTTCTAGCTTTATGGAAACATTAGATGATTGGATTTTAGCCCAACTCGAAAGCGATCCGTTGACAAAGCCGAACTACACCGCGTTACACTCGTTTGACGAATTATACTGTTGTATAAAACATACGGCTTCAACGCTCACGCAAAACCAATCATCCAGTAACAGTGACAATAATAAATTTGATTTATTGAACAGAAAATTACCACCTCTTAAATTAGTATCGTTTGATGGTGCACTAAGTAACTGGTCGATATTTTATGAAAATTTCAAAAGCCTTATTCATGATAATTTGCATCTTACTGAGGCCGAGAAGGTCCAATACTTAATTGGTTGTTTATCAGGCAAAGCGTTAACGGTTTGTTCAGGAATTACGCCCACTGCTGATAATTATTTAATTCTATGGAACGCACTTCTTGAAAAATATCAAGACACTCGAGTACAAGCTGCAATTTATATAGATCAAATGTTGAATTTCAAACCATTTCAGTCAATCGACACTTTTATAGAACAGTTTTATTCAGCAGAGGCCGCTTTAAAACGTCTAAATATCGATGATCTGTCTGATTTCATTATTACACATATTGCACTTAGTAAGCTAGATAAAGACATCGTATCTTTATTTGAGCAATCATATAGGCATATTAAAATTCCCACATTCGAGCTTCTTTCTACATTTTTAAAAGAACAAAGTAAAATTCAAACGCTTCGCAATTCTAATTCGTATGCAAGACCTAATTTGTCTCGCAACGCTAATAATTCAACTACTTACAATTATAATAATAAAGGCTCACCTAAGTCTAAAAATACTCTTTCTTTTTTTACAAATACTCATACTCCGCAAACGCAACAATGGCCATGCAAAGTATGCAACGCTCCTTATTCGCACCCGCTTTATAAATGTTCTCTTTTTATTAATTCAGATGCTCAGTCTCGAAACGCATTAGTAAATAAATATAATTTCTGTCATAATTGCCTCGGTTATCACTCTGTTAAATTTTGCAAGTCGTTAAATACTTGTAACGTTTGTCAACGCAAACATCATACATTATTACATTTAGATAATAATATTCGCAATAGATTTGAACCTAGGTCTGCCACTCACGCACCACTGAACCATCGTGGTTACTCTGCGTCCGCGCCTTCGCAGCCGAGCGGACCACGCGCCGCGCCGCAGTCTACAGAGCATTCGTCGTCGCTCCCCGGTCCCACTAGTATACCTACCTTAGTCGAGCCGTTGGTACGCGACTCTAATATAATTACTACGTGTTCACGCGTAGAATTAAATGCAGCAACTAATAACGCGAATAATATTGATAATAATACAACTGTATTGTTACCTACCGCTTCTGTTTTTATTTATAAAAATAATAAACCTGTTTTTGTTCGTGCTTTTCTAGATACGGGTTCTATGAGCCATTTTATTTCCAAAGCATGTTGTGATCGATTAAATTTAAAAATTACGCCTGATGACTCGATCATTTCTGGTATAGGTCAGTCACAAATTCCTTCACTCGGTTTTACGATTTTTAAAATTTATTCTCGTTTTGATTTCCGTTGCTCGTATGTTATTCGCGCTCGTGTTATTGATAAAATCACAAATGGATTACCTAGATGTCCTATTGATATTTCTAAACTTGCTCATTTGCATAACTTACCTATGGCGGATGATCAGTTTCATATCCCTGCTGATATTGATTGTCTTCTTGGTAATGAGTTGTTTCCTTTTCTATTAGGTAATAGAAAGGTTAGTATACCGAACTCATCAGTAGTTGCTGTTCAGACTACACTCGGTTACATCGCTATGGGTAGGGCACATTGTGATCCCTTCTCTTTTTATCGTGCCGGTCACTCAAAAAATACTAACTCGCAATCAGAACAATTATTTTTCTGCGAAACGAATTCTCACTCCTTAGAAACTCTCACTCAACGTTTTTGGGAACTCGAAAATGTCCCTAATAAAACTCATATGAGCCCTGATGATCAGGCTTGTGAATTATTATTCACTTCTACATATTCTCGCGATGATACAGGTAGATACACTGTACATCTTCCATTTAAGTCACAACCTTCAGAATTAGGTTATTCTTATTTTATCGCTAAAAGGCGTCAACTAAATTTAGAAAAGAAATTAGATTCAGATCCTAAAATTCGCGAAAATTATAACGAAACTATTAAAAATTACATTAATCAAGGTTATTTATCAAAAGTCACTGATCCTTCCTTACAAGTACCGCATTATTATATTCCGCACAGAGCTGTTTATCGCCCTGATAAACAAACGTCTAAAACGCGCGTAGTGCTTGATGCTGGTTGTAAAACTAGCTCAGGTAAATCCCTTAATGATTTGTTGTATATTGGTCCTAATTTACAGAATAATATTTTTGATTTACTCATTAATTTACGTATATTTTCTGTAGCTGTAACAGCCGATATTGAAAAAATGTATTTTCAAGTAAAACTTACAAATAATCATCACGCCTTTCAACGTATATTATATAGATTCGACGCTAACGAGGAGATGAGTACTTTTGAATTTAATAGGGTCACATTTGGTATATCTTCGTCTCCATATTTAGCTATGAGAGTTGTACATCAACTCGCATCTGATAGCCGAGATAAATACCCCTTAGCTGCATATGAAGCTGAAAATCATATGTATATGGATGACTATGTGAATTCACTAGATGGTGTTACTGTTGCAGAACAAATTTATCATGAAATGTTCGCTATGTTTAATTCGGGAGATTTTAATTTAGTAAAGTGGAGCTCTAATGATAATGATTTTTTAAATAGAATACCAGAATCAAATTTGAACCCGCTAAATATTAATTTTGACCCTGACGCAAATTCTAATATAAAAATTGTAGGCATGCAGTGGAATCAAAATAAGGATACTTTTCAATTCAAAATAAACACTTCTTCGCTTAAATGTACCAAACGTAATATTCTCTCAACAACCGCACGTCTGTTCGACCCTTTAGGTTTGATTAGCCCTGTCATCGCCTTTATGAAATTACTCGTTCAAGATTGTTGGATACATGAACTTGATTGGGACAGCCCTGTTCCTCCGCATATCGAAAATAAATGGCTTCAATTCCATGACGAACTTATTTTTTTGGAACAAATTGAATTTCCTCGACACGTAGGAATTAATTCTAATTCCCATGTGATACTCCTTGGTTTCTCGGACGCCAGCGAACGCTGCTATGGTGCTGCCGTTTACATCAGAGTTAGTACTGGTGAAAAAGATCATGGATCTGTCTTATTACTCTCTTCTAAGTCCCGTGTAGCTACACTCAATAGAATGCCTTTAGCTCGCCTAGAATTATGCGCTGCACTTTTATTAGCTAATTTACTTACCGCTGTTAAAGATGTATTAAGTAAACGCTGTACTATTCATGACATTTACGCATTTTCAGATTCAACTGTAACCCTTACATGGATTCATTCGCCCGCCTATAAGTTTCATACATTTATCGCAAATCGCATAACTGAAATTAACTCTAAATTACCCGCTAAGCATTGGTTTCATATCAACGGACGTGAAAACCCCGCTGATATAGTTTCTCGTCCTGTAACGCCTAAAATATTATCTAACCTTAAGTTATGGTTTAACGCCCCGGTTTGGTTTACGTATCCCGCTACTAAATGGCCGATTAAGCCATTCGAAATTAATTTCAATAATTCTGATCTCATGGAAATTAAAAATCTTTCTATGACAGCTCAAGTTACCCAAAATGTTACTACGGATTCCATTCAGGCTTTAATAAATCGCATTTCTAAGTATTCTAAATTACTTCGCATACTAGTTTATGTTCTACGTTTTGTAAAACATTTGAATACTCATGGCTCTATTTCTGTCACTGACTTGGAAATCGCTGAATTATATATTATAAAATATGTTCAAAACAAACATTTTTCTGAAAATATTTCCGCTTTAAAATTAAATAAAACAGTCGGTAAAAATATAATTAAACTAAATGCCTTTGTCGATACAAATGGTATCCTTCGTGTTGGTGGAAGGTTAGCTCACTCTCAACTTAATTATGGTCAAAAACACCCCATTTTACTTCCGTCTAAGGAACGCGTGGTTGAACTTTTAGTAGATTATTATCACATCATCAATCTTCATACGGGTCCCGCTCTTTTATTGTCGCTCATCAGACAAAAGTTTTGGATTCTGTCCGCCAGAAATTTAGTACGTCAAAGGGTACATAAATGCAATATATGTTTTAGAGTTAACCCTAAAAATACTTTCCCTCCAATGGGTGATCTTCCCACCTTCAGAGTAGCTGAAGTAAAACCTTTCGTATATACCGCCGTTGATTACGCTGGTCCCTTCTTTATAACACATATTCGTAAGCGTGGTATAAAAAGCCAAAAGGCATATATTTGTTTATTTGTCTGTCTAACAACAAAAGCTATACACTTAGAGTTAGTTACTGATTTAAGTTCTGACTTATTTCTCGCCGCTTTTAAACGCTTCATATCACGTAGAGGCCCTGTTTCTATGATCTATAGTGATGGAGGTACCAATTTTATTGGTGCTAAACGCAAATTAAATGAAATTTATTCTTTAATACAATCCAAATCACATATTAATTATATTAGTCAGCAATTACTGTCTGACCATCGCATTCAATTTAGGCATAGTCCGCCTTATGGTCCTCATTTTAATGGTCTCAGTGAAGTTAATGTTCGTTGTGTCAAAACGCATATTTTCAAGTCAATTGGTTCACAAATTCTCACATATGAAGAATTTAATACTATTCTCGTTCAAATTGAAGGTTTATTAAATAACCGGCCGCTCTGTGTCTTAAGCTCTGATCCCTCTGATATTTCCGCGTTAACTCCTAATCATTTTTTAAATGTTACTCCGCTTAAATTCTTACCTGCTGAAGATGTTACTGACATCTCAAATAATCGCTTATCTCGTTATCAACTCTTAAATAAAGTCACGCATTCTTTTTGGCTTCGCTGGAGTCAAGAATATTTAACTTCTCTCCAACAGAGAGAAAAATGGAACTCTCCGTCAAAACCTATTAAGTTAGGTACTATTGTCGTAGTTAAAGATAATAATTCTCATCCTCTCTGTTGGCCTTTAGGTGTAGTTGATGCGATTTATCCTGGAAAGGACAATATCATACGCACTGTTAAAGTACATACGGCATCTGGATCTTATATACGGCCAGTGGTTCGTCTTTGCCCACTGCCGTCGCAATAATTTTTTTTTTGTTTGTAACGCATTAGTTTTAAATATGTATATATATTCGCTTTATGAAGTCCGCTTATTTTTATCGCATGTTTAGAGGAAACCTCTAGGCCGGGGGAGTTGTCTGCGCCGTTTATTATAAATATATATATATATTATTAATATTACATTACTCGCATCACAACATACAATATAAAAACTATACAAATGACTCAAACGGTAGATAATAAAACCTCTTTTAAAATTCCACCCGCCCAATATAAAAAAAAAAAGAAGATCTCTCTCTCTGTCATGGTGTCAACGCGAAGATACGTTATAAAATACGCTCCTCTCGAAATTAAACCGCTGTGTTAATATCTCACCAAAAATAAACTGTGCTCAAAACAGTGTTGAGTGTGTGAACTATTTTTTTTATATAATAATAAGAATTCAAGAAAAAGGAGTATGACCGAAACCTATGGAAAATAACTATGTAAGTCCACTAATTTTCAGATTTCAATCATTGGAAATCCTCCAGTGTGTTACTGAGATTTTTGTTAAGAATATATTTCCGCTTTACGACTCGGCACGGCACGTACAATACGAATGACGTCATTTACTCTTGATTTATATTCCAAAGCTTTATAACTGACTTAAGCCTATTCTGTGATAAAAATAAACACTACGTCACAGTTTACCTTAAAGCTTTTTATTTTATAAGATAAACACTGACTCATTCAGGATTTTTTTGCTTCAGTAATTAACGACTCGAAAGACCATGACAAAGTAATAATTTTATAATTATTTTTTAAAATAGGGATGATGACTAATTTTTGTTTATTTGTCCGTCAGGTAGAGTGTTAAAACATATATAACACGTATTTTTTTCGTAATCATAAAATTACGGCGTTACATTGAGTTGAAATTTCGCATGACGTGACGTTAGAGTACGTTTTCTACTCAACAGTGACGTAGCGAGCCACCACTCCTCAACTTTAATGCCTGTTATCTAAGCTATTTCTTGTTAAATTGAAGTAAAAAATATTTTTCTATTATCTGACTGACGGACTAAATAGAATTGCATTTTTTTTACCCAGTCATCATCCCTATTGTAAGTTGTAAAAATAAATAATACGCAGTAATATGCACTTGAATTTTTCGTTATCGACCAATACCGGAGCGTACCATGACCTAATACTCAACAAAATAGCATTATCATTCTACAATTTCCTAATAAAATTTGAGTAACCATTTTTATTCACCGGTGAAATGTTGGCTCACATCACATCACCTCTCAATCATAATAATATCTTAGTCACCTGGCGAGCAACAGAAGTGTCTATAGGACTCTTCTTCGTCACCGGAGATCTGTGATCATATGTTGCAGGTTTGTACGGTAGTGAAACATGCATATTAACAAAAGAGGTTGAAAGCTTTTTAATGTGGTGTTGAAGGCGAATGTAGGGAATAAGTTGGGTGAAAAGGAACACGAACGAGTAGCTACTAATAATCGTGAATGAAAGGAGAATCCTGCTCAACACTATACATAACAGAAGAAAATGAATATTTTTTATTCAAATAAGGGTATTAATAGCACTTTAGAGTCGACAATTTTTTCCCTACCACTAATGCATATAGAGGGAAGATGATGGTACACTTTTTATGACATGATATGTAACTAATTAAAACAAGTAAAAGAAATAGTAAGCTCAAATATCAGAGAGATACGGATATAGTAAAGATGCCACAATAGAGCCACAGACACGCATTTACCTATATAACAATGATATTTGTCTTGGCATAACAAATGTCCAACTATAGAATTCAACAGAGAATATTATAACATTTTGAGACAGTTGAATAATCGCTCTCATCCGATAATTAATAGACTGACTTAATCAATTACGAAACTTTCACCATGAAACTGAGTAACTTCGCTTTCACTAAAGGATACCCGTTCTTTTTAATTTAACAATTGAAAATTATAACGTTA
Organism: Diatraea saccharalis; assembly: GCA_918026875.4. Classification (NCBI taxonomy): domain Eukaryota; kingdom Metazoa; phylum Arthropoda; class Insecta; order Lepidoptera; family Crambidae; genus Diatraea; species Diatraea saccharalis. Next base: position 16,372,922 of record OU893346.1, read on the forward strand.
AGTTAGATGAGCTATAAAAGTACTTGTACCTTTGTATTTCAATCTTTCATTATAATTTGCCGTGTTGTGTTATGCAAAATCTTGTTTTCCGGTTCTTGTTTTCGATTGAGCTGAAATTTGTGCGTACTTAACTTGGATGAAATATATTGTTAATATTAAATGTAGCCGCAGATTAAGTTCATTTCTCCATGATGGAACCGGAACGTTACTGTGAGAGTTTTCATTTGTTTTGACAAGGACTTTAGTCAGAGATAATGACCAGGGACTGATGAGGAAATTGGAAAGTAGCTAACTATGGGTACTTTGTAATTATGTTATGCAACGTGACTACACATGATCTCTAGTACAATATAGTGTTCAACAAAATATAACAATTGAATTAATTATATTTTTCATTGAAATTCTGTCGAAATTCTAGGGAAAGTAAAGAATATACAAGATTTTTAAACACTACACAAAGGAGAATGCCTTTTTTTGTAAAGGGATTCGTATCAACTCGCTACAATCCAAATTTACACTCAATGGGTTAAGTTTTTACTACTATCAAGGTTTTATTATAATTCTACCTCATTTTAGACATATTCGAAAAAGTAATAAAGAACCCATGTATATTTTATTGCTATTTAATTACTGTGATAATTGTTATTATTTGTTTATTTGTTTAAGGCCGCACTTAAGAAGTGAATTTGCACACTATAGACTACACTTCCTTAAGAACACTTAACTGTACTTTTCTATTCATTTTAAACATATAAGCAGGCACCATAAACTTCGACTGGCGTATTCCAAGAAAATATACTATCTCAACACAGTAAGTGACTCTCTCATATAAAAATAACTATCAATACCAAAAGTATCGTCATTCATCCATAGTTTTGTTAATAAATAATAGTTCTTTTTTTAAATTTTGGCTAGAATATATTTAGAAAATGAAATACATCGATCAACCATGGATTTCTAATAAAATACGCAATGTGTTTTTTATTTTATTTTATTAATTACAAAAACAATACTATCGTATTTAATACCATTCAATTATTACTATTATATCGACGCTTAAGAACCAAGACCATCTATCTACACTTTTGGCGATTTTGACTTTTTAATGCAGTTCTTTTCATGGTTAATTTACGCATCGTTTCCTTTAATCGATTATTTCAAATTCGCAATATATAAGGAGTTATGCGAAAATACCAATACCACCTTAGTTACGTGTCGTAATAATTGTATGGAAATACCACCTATCTACATAACACGTAATTATTCGTTCTTATTGCGAGTTGCAAAATGAACTGTTATGCGTTACAACATAATAGGATATATATAGGATCCCATACATAGGCCCTACAGACTCACGCCGAGAAGTCCCAACACCCGAGACACGAGAATGTGATAAGTTTCTCGCCTTCTCGTTCTCGGGTTCGCATCTTCTCTGTTTGTTGTCGATTTTTTGTCCGCTTTAAGAGATGCCACTCGTCCGCCGAGATGAAGGCCGGCACACTCTCCCTCAACCAAGCTTGGGTGCTTTTTGCCTTATGGGATGGCGCCGAGTCTTGCTTAACCCAATCCTTATTATGAAATAACGTATCAGACAGGGATTTCACCACAGGCTCTAAAATGTCACTCTGATAATTCTTGGCTTTCACCTCGACATCTTTTTGGCAGAAATGGAGCGGAGTGACACCTTCATACGAAATTTCGTATGAAGGAGTGCGCGAGAGATTCCTTCAGGGGAAGTTTCCGATATGCAGCTTCCAAAATTTGAAACAACATTCCTCTGCCTTTGTGCATATTGTGATACTTTGCTTACTTTTTTTATATTTAATTTTATTTTTTTTTGCATGAACTGTGTCTTGTGTCTGTACTAGAATAAATGAATTTCAATTTCAATTCCGTGCAGAAGCTGGGACATCCTTGCTACTTTTAGCGTCCATTTGTTTTGTTGGTTAAACTTTTCTTTTCCAGTAAAAAATTTCTCATCGGTGAAGAGTTCCTGGCATCACGTCTCCTCAGCAGCAATGGACAACGTTCGCGTCGTAACTTACGAAGACGATCGTTTAAAAATTGAATTTTTCTTCGGCTATAGGCCTTTATCTTAAAATCATATTTCAGTAATCTGTTCACTGAAACGCGCGAAATATGAGTCTGCAGAGCGAGTTCCTTCTGAGTGCGACATGGATTTCGGCGAAGTCGCTTTCGGATGATTTTGATGTTCGCAGGCGTCCTGACAGAGCGTGGCCGACCACTCCTCTGGCGATTTTGCAGTGAACTTGTCTCTTTGTACCGCTGTATTGTGTGGTAGACGAAGTTACGGCTTACAGGAAAACTTTTCAGCTCGCGGAAAATCTGCAGCGGTTTTTTTTCCGCCTTAAATAGCGAAATGACAGTAGCACGTAATGGTTTCGTTCCCCCCATCGAAAAGTTTGTCTCAAAACTTATGAACATATGAGGTACAGAGCGCTGTGAGTTTAAATATTTAATTATTAGTGTGTTCATTGTATATTAAACGACCTTTTTCTATTTGGATTAATTTGTACCATCCACTCTCATCTGGGCCTCATTTTTCAATTTTTCAGTCACAATGCTAGTGCATGTATACCAAAGCGCCTTTACTAGTAAAGTCATCCATATCCGAGAACGGAGAGATCTATTGAGAACTCACCGTGAGTGTAAACGGTGCAACTATTTCTCTTCAAGGTCCGGCGAGTCTTCTCGGCGTGAGTGTGTACCGCGTAACTAAAACACTTCCTAAGTTATTGGTACAAGTTTTTACAGTACATTCTTGCCTTAGGTGCCTAACTAATAAAATTTGCAAAAGCTTTCTGAGCCACGACATTGCAGTATATTGAAGAAGGTACTAAGAGTATACATTGTGCGGAGGTCAGGCGCTGGAACTATATTATTTCCTTTGCCAATACCATCTATATTACAGTTAGCTGCATAAACATACGAAATATTTTAACTAATACCAGCTATCTACAGTAATCTTGAAACTAATGAAGATTTCTTGAAACACATGCAAACACCTTATTTCCTATGCCTATCCATTAATTGATCAGATATAAAAATAAAAAAAATTGTTGTAGAAAAAATATGAAAAGTTTTTTTCGTCTCCTGTAAAATCGACTTTTTGTAGATAGATGGTTTTGGTTCTGAAGCGTCGATATATCATAATTATGGACTTCTGTACTTAGTCAGTAGCTAAATAAAAAAGATATTCAAATCATTGTCAGTTTACGAAACCATGGGCAATTGTATACGGAACGTTATTTTTCGGATTTGCGTTTTTAATTGTTTAAAAAATAAATGCGAATGGTTAACTATTTATTATCACTTTTTAATGCGGTGAATGATTTAAAAAGCAGTGGTAAAACATATAAATAAAACATTATATGTTGATAATAGTGTACCTGTGACATTTAGATGTTGCGGACCTTGCTGATCTTAAGCAGAATAACACGAAGCCGCTGTTGGAAACTAGAATAAATCTTCTTTGATAGTGGTTACTCCTTTTTTATTATCTTTGCTTGAGGTCCGGAAAGCTTACAAAATCCTATTCAACCGGCCCTTCTTACATTCACTTGGGGTGGCTCGCACTTAGCGACTTTATTAAGCAGTGCGTAATCAGTGCGTAATTATACATTAATTCCCTACTTTACAAAGCCACTCTTAATATCTAGGAGTCTCTAACAAACGTTTTTTTTATCTTTACATTATTTACTTTACAATACATTCTTAAGTAATACTTACCCCACCTACGTAGGTGGGGTTAGTATTTATAGAGTTCGTATTTATAGTAGTTCGTTCTCATAGTAAGGTGCGCCGCGATCTTGCAAGACATATGTATTTACGTGGGGTAGAGCGCGATAGAAGATCCCGCTTAGACTAGTGCCATCTCGCACTACCCGCTTCTAAGGTGACTTGTAGTATAGGTTAATAATTGTTAAAGTATGACCTCCAGTACGGATAAAGGCTTAAAATAAAATCTCGTATCAGGTTAACATTAATTACTGCAATTTTAAAGATTCAAAGTTTTTTTTTATGAATCCTCATACATCATGGTTATAAAGAATCACTTATATTCTGTAAATTTGATATAGTACATTGCATATGCTTTACCGATAAAACGTAAAAACCAAAGTTGTAATATGACAAATAAGATCACATATAATCTTAAACTTACGTTAATTAATTAGATATGTTAGGCATTGTTCCCACCCTTGTATAAGCCGTTCCTCTTAATCCGATCTTCTAATTAGGGAGATCATACTTGCGAGTACACTTATGTATCTGGATTAAAACAGAATTCATGAAAATTTGTGACCGCGTTGATGAAAATTTATTTTAATCGTTTAATTATTTGCACAAACTTCAATTGAAGTCAGGAGATTAAAAGTATATAGTCAGCTAATCCGCGCCCGAATACAATTCTCATTAGATAAGATCGGCTTCCAAACTAATCAGCTGTAGACAAACGGAGAGATACAAGTGACACGAGACTTCTGTTTTTTCTTTTGGAGATATTGAATCCAAATCCAGAGTGTAGTTATAGTATCGAAGGCACCTGTTATATTCCAGTATTCTTCTTTAAATATGTTTAGATTTTACCATTTTGAACTTTAATTTTTTCCACAGAAATGTACTGGCGCACGCGGATCTCACGAGTCGGGCGTGGGCTTAGGCTCGACTTTTGCTCGGACCCTCCCGCCGGCATATAAAGTCAGCAAGTCCGTGGTGGCTCTGCTGAAAGCCTTCGGGTGGTACAAATTCGCTATTGTAGTTGGGGACGCCGTCACAGCCGCCGCTCAGCAAATGGACGCAATCAAAGTAAGTTATCTTTAAGTTTCGGTTAATGTATTTGAAATTGTAATGTCGTGAAGATATAGTTTAACGGATTCCGGGCTTGTTAGATGGTAGACTAGGATTTCCGGCAAAAGAAAAATATTTTTACGAACTGACATTCAGAATGGGAATGACTTATTTCTAAAACTTTTAAATTACGAAAAGCGAAAAGTAATCATCTTAAAGATCAGAGACAATAAGTTTGGATGGGAACCTAGGACATAATGTAACGGTGTGGTTCGACGCACCGTTACAACAGTAAAAGTCATTTATAAATGATTAAAATTGGTACTTAAAGGAATTTCTCGTTTCTATTCATTTCATTTGATCTCTTTGTCTTTGAGCCTATTTTTATTCTGATCAGTGTCAAGAGAGAAGCTACAAAGTTACTGGTTGAAATAAACTCAATTTTTTTTCTGGTATTTTATTTTTAAGCTACGATATTAAACTAACATGTATCTATTTATGATACAATAGCATTTCGAAAACAAAAAGACAAGTAATCGTGCAATCAGTAACAATAAAAAAAAACTTTATTAATTTATTGTCTCTTGTTGCTTTTGGGTATTCAGATACTCCATAATAAGAGAGCTTTAGCTACTCATCTTGGAAACAGAACAATCTATTCGATGTTGTAATATACCAACTTAAAATTTAAATAATTTAATGCAAAGATAAATTAGGTACTGTAAATAATTCATAAACTTATTAAAATAACAAAATTGAATTGACATCATTTCGGTATCCATACATATATAAAAGAAGATATCTTGACATACTGACTGACAGACAACGCACAGCTTAAACTGCTGGTCATAAGATTTGAAGTTTGGGAATCATTCGTCTTATTACTTAGAGATGTACTAAGGATTTTTGGGAATTCCACGTTTGTACGTTATCTCTTTGTTTTTGGACCTATATCGATGAAAATTTGTATTTGGTTATCATTGATTTTGGACTCTACTTCGAACAACTGATGAGATAAAGCAAGAAGTTGAGAGAAAGCGGCCAGAATTAATACATAGAAGGGGTGTGGATTTTCATCATGATAACGCTAGACCTCACACATCTTTTACCATTCAGCTAAAATTTTGAGAGTTTGTTTGGGAGGTGTTAATGCATCCGCCGTATAGTCCTGGTCTTCCATCTTTAGATATTTACCTGTTTCGGTCTCTTCAGAATTCTTTAGGCAGTGTCAGGTTAACATCACACGAAGACTGCCAAAACCACATATCGCGGATTTTTTGATCAGAAGATCCAAAATTTTAGACTTGAGTCTCAAAATGGGATTATATTATGATAAAGATGACAAAAGTTATCGAACAAAATGGTACCTATCTACTTTAGTTATATGTAAATAAACTTTATAAAAATGTTGTGAATTTCTATATAAACGCGCAGAAACTTTACCCCAACATAAACCATTATGGTACCAAATTTTACTTTATTATCTATTCGAAGCTTGGTCAGTACTGGAAATAGTTCGGATTTTTCTGTTGTTCGTATGGGCCGTTCGGGAGCGGGCGGGGAGGCGGGTTTGTTTGTCTTACTCTTGGGCTATTGCTTTTAAGCGTGAAAAAGAGAGATAGAAGATATTGTGTTTTTTAAATTATTAGGAGGTAATAAGAACTATGCAATCTAAAATAACGGAAATACCTTTAAAAAATTGTAATAATATAATAAATATTAACAAATCATAATCTAGTCGGACTCGGAAACATCAGTCATTAGCACAGTGCTTTAAGTTTTTGTAATATTCAAGAAATTCTTATGTTATTCATTGCAGAAGGGCAATTTAATCTTTATATTTTACAGAAGAGATTGGTTTTTCTTCCTCATGATTACTCAGCTGTTTCACACTTAGCCGTGTAAATGAAGTGCGATATTATATTTTAGTGCTAGCCACCTAATTGGACGGATTTTTTACTCAGTTGGCTGCGACATATTTAAACTCGAAAGAAAACCAGCTGTAAATTAAAAAAATCTACCAAACAATTGTTATTCATACCCGACGAACTTCGTACCGCCATATTATGTCTCCAGTTATGACTGAGGATTTTTTTTTTATAAATTGTCTTAAATATAAACCTTGTCCTGACCTGATAGTAAGGAACATATAAAAAAGAAACATTCAATTTAATACAGTTGTTCGGAATTTATGAGCGCACATACATTTTGGCGATTTAATTTATATTTATATCTACAAAATCACAATCAAAATATTCAAACGAAACTATGTCAAAATTCAAAGATGTCAAAAGAAAGATGCCAATTCTACTAACTAAATTTTGTTTAAATCGAATCGAAAACGGATCGAAACCGAACGAAACTACAGTTATTAATGGTTTTCCTATTCTACAAAGTGACATACGAATAAAAATTTATTTAGTAGAATTGGCCCCCTGAATCGATAAAATTGAGCTTGAATCATACTAATTCACGGGAAATCTATAGCTCATATTGTCTCCAAAAAATGTGTGCTTATACTTGATCGTATTTCTAATCTTTTGGTTGTAATCTTAACACGATTGTTTTAACTTCACTCGATAGAAATTCCAAAATAACATCGAAAAATATTGCGAAGGCAAGTTTCTCAGTTATGTGCTAGATTAATCATACTCAGTACAAATATATATCAAAAGTTGGTTGTACCCAATTTTTGATAGTTTTGTAATTGGCACATATGGTCATTTTTTTCAAGCAACTTTAAAGTATTGACATTTCTGTCACTCATATTGCAATTCACAGGGAACGCTATAGTGTAGCCCACACTAACTTAGTTACTTATAGTACCGGGTATTATACGCGTTTTTTTAAACTGACCTGCGACCGGATACTTGATACTTATAGACCCGGTACTATAAGTATTTGAAATGCACAAATTTCAATGAATACTAACTAAGTTCACGCCATTTCACCAAAGATTACAATATTTCACGCTGAGGCGTGTTGCTAGATGGATCTATGTTGCTTTGTCCAGCGTTTTGACGTTCTGAAATCGCTAAAATTGCCAAAAAAACTATTTAGATTAATTATTTTAATTTTGTTAACATTAAATAACATGTTAAACTATTTTTTAATTTTTTTTTCAAATTTTTATACATTCTTGAATTTCAATTTTGCTCTCCCATATATAGGTATATATTATTATTTTTATAGGTATATATTATTCGTTAATAATTCGTTAAAATAATTTAAGATATTATTTTATTCTATAAAAAACATTATTTTATTTATTTTTAATCTACTTTACAAATTGTACTTTTGTAAAAATTTATAAATATAAAATATGACAATAGGTAAATAGTCGCGGGTAAAAGCTAGTAATTAGTATAGATATATGTAGTTTAAATTAGATATTTAAATAATTTCTTAATCAATGAATAAATTTCCAAAGGAAGGCTACCGCACTACGAATTATCAGAAAGGGAGGAAAACTTTGTTAAAATTAGTTCACATCAGATAAATTTGAATATGCCTTATCAATCCAAGTGTAAACTTTTGGAAGTAAAGCTACACTAAGACCTAATTGTAAAGTAGTTAGCCTTGTGACGGGTTCTATGCTTAGGCGAATTAATGAAAGGCTGACTAAGCTTGAGAATTGATTTATTTTATGTTAAATAAGTAAAGGGTAAAGAAAAAAACTATAACAAACAAAAAAATAATATAAAAACAGTTCGTCAGTTACCTAAATATAAAATTACAATTACTAAATAGATCAAATACATAACCCTTTTTGGGGTTCTTGTAATATGTAAACTTGGACGATATTACAAGATATAATTTTATTTTAAATAATATATAATTCCTATTTTAATCATAATAACTTCAATATTATAATATTTTATATTTAAATTTATACGATATACAATAACATGTTCACAACAGATGATTTTTTTACGAACTGATTCATAAAGAGCATGTTGGATTAGTCAAAATTTCAGGTGAATACTAAAAAGAAATGATGTTGAATGTCAAAGACAAAAAGTTGAAACCTAGGACGTAATAAACGGTGGTACGGCACATCTAGGCTACCTAAATCGTGGGAATAAATCATATGCAAAGTAATAAATACGCCAGAGTAGGGATTTATTTCTATACTTAAAATATTATAAATAAAATTGAAGTTTTATCGTACACATTACTTCAATATTATCATAATAAATATATAATACATCAATATTATAATATAAAAAATACAATAATATTAAATGAATATAACAATATATAATAAAATTTAAGTAAATTGAATACATCAAACAAAAATTGTTCTTCAATAAAGTCTACTATTATTTTACCTTTATTCTTAAATTGTGAATTATATTTACTTTTATATAAATAGCATTAACGATGCTGTATTTCTATAAGATAAATTTCTGGGGACTGTTTCTTGTATTTGTCACCTTGCTCCTGTTAATGCTGTATATAATTTAATTGTCACGTGTCAAGGGCGTGCGCATGGGGGGACCCAGATGCTTCAGTCGTAGGCTCTGATTCAGGTTGGCTAACAACGGCAAGAAGTGTGTCAAAATTATGTGAGGTAAAAAATGGGCGGTTAGAATTACATAATTTAGGGTGGTTTGAAATCTGCCTCTGTGCCACCACAAGGATTCTCGAGCACTGTGCTAATAAACAAAAAGTAATCAGTGCGCTCATAGTCTTAAGCTTTTGTTAGACTGTCATATCACCAGGTTTTAGAGTATATACTTACAATTACTCTTACCTTGAACAAATCAATAGACTTGTAAATATTTACCTCTTTTTATGTTAATGCAATAAACTTTCCTCTAATGAAGATCGTCGACCCGTAATAAATAAAAAGGGTTTATTATGTTTTCACAAACAACGTCGTCATTATCTACTTACCTACAAATATAGAGTGCAAACAAATAAGTAGCTACTGGAACAGATACTTATACGGGTGATAGTACTCGAGTTTCGGAGAACATATAAAGACACCGTCTTTGCTTTAATGTTTTTAGTAAGTAAGAAATTGATTAAGTAATTAGTAGTGTTAATATCAAAATTTTGTCGTTAATAATTTTCTTTCATTTCGCTTGTAGAATACCATTTACAGACCCTTAGTTTCTGTCTAGAACTATGCGAGTATTAGACAGTACTCGTTGATAAGAAATTGCGTTACAAATAAATATAAAATTTTCAACAATGAACAGAAATCGCGTCTGAATTCGCCCGTTCTCAGTCAGCCACTGGTTGAACTGGTACATTCACCCTTATCAGACATTGATCCATATTTTGTATAGTTATTGACTTTACCCTTTATTTAAGCTGTAGGCGGATTTAGGCTATACCCTTGTCAGAGAGAATATATGTTGGCGATAGGTTTCTACCTATCCCGAGCCCTAAAAACATAATATGTAATTATACGGTTCCTATATTTGATGGTGTTATAGATATATATTTATTGTATTAATATGTTAAGGTTAAAATTATCGTAAACTTACTAAAGGTGGGAAATCTTATGTTATGTTGATACTTACTTTTGTCCTTACATATATGTATATAAATAGCTATTCCCGCGACTTATTCTGCGTACATCTTGCGCATAATTCACAAGCATATGATATAACTGCCCACGTTTGGAAAATTTTCATGACCGGATCAGTATTTCCGAGGATTTCCCCTAAAACAAACAAACAAAGATAGAAACTTAGCATCTTTATAATATTAGTAACGCAGAGCCAAGCAACTCTAACGACCAAAATATAGTGGAATCCAAGCTGCATAGCCTGGCTCAGAGGCGTAACTGCCTGCTTGTCCATCTTCAATAGGATGTACTACTGGGAGTTGCACGAGCTCATTCCAACTGCGCCATTACACTCTCGGCAATCTAGTTCCACGGCAATATAGGATCGTCATTTGGTAGATATTCCTAGATGCATATAAGTCCGAGTCTTAGTTAAGGCAAGATTGAATAGTTTCTTTCTGGGCCAGTTCGTCCCACCGTTGACCTCATTCATGCCCTTAGGCTGGATTGAAGTCAAGAGTGAGTCCATTGCAAATAAAATAAACATATATAAACATCATGTAAATTGAAGAGGCCCCAAATGCATGGCAATTTTAAATCTAATTCACCATAACAAAACTAGTTTCTTTTTTACCATTTTAGTCAATTTTCAGCAGTCGTTTTTTCTATCTTTTGAAACACAAAAGTAATGATTGCTTGTCGTACACCGAAATTTTGCCATCTAATACTATGAATTTGTAGCTGACGAGGCGAATTTTGCATCGTTTGTGAATAGTTATTGTTCAAAGTTTTTTACCCATGCAGCGTAATGAAGCCACAATAATCTTAGGCCACACGCTTGTTTTTGCTTTTGATTGACGTCCAATATTAGAGTCTCATTTGCTAGAAGGTAGTGCTTGTATGCAATATTTGTTCTTAGGACTCTACACACCTTTTCCATTTTAACAACTAGGCAAATTGCTGGAGGAATTTGCTTATCTGGGGTTGTGGAAGTAGCTCAGTAGTCAGTTTTCAAGAATAATATTACTATACTTATGTACTTCATTTAATATTTGAATGTATTTAAAGTATTTTAAGGGGGAAGGATATAAAACAATGGAAAAGCAGGCCCTAATTGTTGTGTTGTAGTATAAAAGTTAGAGTGAGCTTTGATAAAACTAATAGGACCTTCTGAGAGTAAGGAAAAGAAACCAAAAACGATTTCTTTTTGTGAATAACAAATTAAAAAAAATCTAATAAGAAAAAAAAAGAACAAACTTCAGATAGAATGATAAATAATACTTATATCAAAAGCCACTTATTTAAGCAAATGCAATTGAAATAGGGCGGGCGGAGGTCGAGGCTTCCGTAGATTATTTATTAATTAAATGATAGGCGCCCGACTTCTATAGCATTTTCTTAAACGATTATTATTTATTATTTTTTAAATTAAAAGTCGGTGCTTTTTTTTAAATGTTTTTATTTCATGCTTTTGATGACCAAAGTATAGTTTGGGAAGCTACTTAATACACGTTGGACACAACAACTGAAACGGCTACTTTGATAAAAAATATATATACTCCTTGAACATAAAGAATTTACCTTTCGAATTTTGAATAAATTCCAAATACGAAATCTTTAGTTTTTTAGCTGGAAATTGCCATGTTTTACCATATCAACTAAATATTTAGGTGATATTTGGTGAAAATCGTATTTTATTTTGTTATAAAAGGAAAACCACTGATTCGATTTTGATACAATTTAAATGGGACCACGTCGATCCATCAAGTTTTCGAATAAAAGAAGATTTTGAAAATCGGTTACCAATTAGCGGAAATATCGGTGAACATTCATAAAAAAAAAATACATATAACCTCCTCCTTTTCAATTTGGAAGTCTGTTAAAAATAAATGAAATCCCAGCAAAAACATTTTCCTTTAAAATGTTGCTAAAATATGGTGTCGCATATGGCTCGCATCGTCAAAAGTTTCAAATTTTATGTAACTCTTCGCATATTAAGCGGATCTTTTAGCTGTATCATAAGCGTCTCATTCTACATGCCCTTTTAACAAACTCTAAAATTTAGTCGAAACATGTGACTTGTTTCATCACAAGTTATTTCAAATGAAGAAGAGTTTACATAAAAAAAATGTGGCGTTAATATTTTCCTAATACTTCATGAACTTTTGAACAAGAAAAATGTCTGAATTGGCAAAAAAATTAGCGTTTCATATAAAAAAATATTAAGCGATTTCATTTTCATTTATTTAGATTTAATGAAATGTGTATTTGCTGTTTTTTATTTATTTATTTGTGTCTCTTTTGGTGGCAGGAATTGGCGCAGTCGAACGGCATGGTAGTGACTACTGAGCACAGCTTTGCTGACTACATACCACTACACATCTCAGAAATGGAGAGAATCGTCGATCAAACATACGACAAAACTAGAAGTAAGTTTATTTTTATCTTACAATTAGTTGATCTTGTAACACTCGCTCTTTCGACATAGTTCGGTCCAATTTGTGAGTATGATATTTTATTTATATAATTTTTTTTCAAATACATATATAGTTAATTTTGTTGTTAAAGTAATACTTTATTACTTCTCGTAACAAACACTCATTGATCGATTTCATACAAATGTATATCTTAAAAATAAAAAAGATATGGCTCAGTTTATGCTGTCACAGGGTATACCCGGATTACGCAAATGTCTTTCCATTATGCTTGGCGAGACAATGTGTTATTTTTAGTTTTTTTTTCTTGTTCATTTATAAACAAAGGTTCTAGACTAAACATTAATGTCTTTTTTTCATAAAAATACAAAAGACAACAAAAAAGCATTACTTCACGTATCCGAACTTAATTTACGAAGCACCTTCGTCGTTTACAATTTATATGACTATATGAATGACTGAGCAGTATATTGTTAACATACGTATACATAGCTAATACTGACTCTTAAAATGCTACCGTATCACTGAACGACAACATTTTTACGAACCAAAATCTACCATACACAATATAAATCGATTAAATAGCAGATTTGTTAATAGATACGCTACAAATTTTTATGTTTAAAACTAATTAAAGAGGTTAGTTGTCAACTTTTGTTATTTTATAAATAAATAGTCCATTAATATCTGAGAAATAATGTAAAGGTAATAGAATATCTGCGACTAAGTTTCTGTCGCAGGAGACTCTGTATTGTGGTTTGTGGAACTGCTGTAAGTCGGCCAAATACGTTTCCTACTATATCAAGCCATGGTGCAACTGATGCGAAAAACGTATGAGGGCCTGGGCAATCTTTGTTATTTGTGCGTTTATGTTTCATTATCATCACCAGCCCTTTTACGTCCCCACTGCAGGGGCTCAGGCCTTCCTTATGGATGGTTAAGGAGGATGGGCCATGACCCTCCACACTGGCCCAATGCGGATTGGAGGGTAATAACGACTGCAAATGCAGCCGGGACCAACGGCTTAACGTGCCTTCCGGAGCACGGAGTAGCTCGAGATAATAATTTTTTGCTCACCCATCCCGTGACCGACCCTTGCGAAAGTTGCTTTACGACTGCGATCGCAAGCCGCGGCGCTTATCCTCTACGCCACCGAGCTACTCTATGTAAATCGATTAAATAGCAGACTTGTTAATAGATACACTACAAATGTTTATGTTTATTACTAACTAGCTGACCCGACAGACTTCGTCCTGTCAAAAAGCCTACATTGCTTAGACAACAGTGAGTGCTTGTAATTTAATATGAACTTTATACCATAGCAATAAAGCTCAAATTGACTACGTTTTAGTTACAAATCATTTGTATGGGAAAAAGAAAAGGGCTATTTTTAGGGTTTTTCCAGCAATAATTCTAATTTTTCTCGCCGTAAAAACCATCCTTGAACTTCAACGAACATTTTAAAAAAAGATTTGGCCAAATTGGTCGAGGCGTTGTTGAGTTATGCGCTTACCAACACATTTTGCGATTCATTTTTATATATAAGATTAAAGAGGTTAGTTGACAACTTTTTTTTATTTTATAAATAAATAGTTCATTAATATCTAAGAAATAATGTAGAGGTAAAAGAATATCTGCAACTAAGTTTCGGAGATACGGTTTTGTGGTTTGTGGAACGCTGTAAGTCGGCCAAATAGTCGTTCCTTACTATATCAAGCCATAGTGCAACTGATGCGAAAAACGTATGAGGGCCTTGGCAATATTTGTTATTTGTGCGTTTATGTTTACAGTTAGTATAATGAAAGGTATTACTTTTTTAAAACTAATTTATTGCCGTATGTATATTAATTATTGTAGTATATTTTCCTTACTAATTCAAGTTTTCAAAGCGTAATATTTTCCACATTAGTGTCATATAATTTATTTAGTTAAATATTTATAAGTTAAAATGGTCCATATTTTCCGAACATATAACATAAACCTGTATTTTCACTTGTAGGACACAACCATAATATCCCAAGGAGATTTGATATGTCAAAAACGTCTGTGTCCTACTCTTCCTTTGAAGAGCTTCATAGTCGAGACTTAAATACATCAGATTTACTATCCATGTATCTCTGGAATTCTGGGACCACACTTGATTTGCTACCCTTTGATTTAATTTGCTTGTGACCATTTTGAATTGTAAGATTGTGCTTTGTTATTTTCTCCTGTAATGTTCTACAATATGAACTTAATTAATTTATGCCCTCATTCATTTTTAATGAATAAATGACATATATGTGTCAATTATATTTTAAAGGGAAAACATTTGACAGATTACTTGCATTGAATAGGAACCGAAACTAAAACATCGACGCGGGGAAAACAGCTAGTGAATGATATAGGTTTAGGTAAATATCGTCACTACTACTTGTAAGAGTCGATACGTTTTGTATTAGAGAAGTCTTAAATAGATGTGGATAAAAATATTGAACGATTACGTACGAAAATTGATCAATTCATGTTGTACCGAGATGCGTCTATTCTTTGTTTCCGGACTTATGAAAAAACAAATAGTTTGCGGTATTAAAATCCTGATGACATTTAATATGTCAAATTTTATAGAATAGTAATTGCTTTCTCTGAAGTGCTGCAGCTCGATTCCATTTTCATTTTAAAAATTCGTGTGAATTTGTTGTAGTAAAATGTTATTTTATTTGTATTTTTAATTATATAATTGTAATGGAGTAACTTATTTATTAATGTTTATATAAATGTTAGTAATTATAGATGTTAAGTGTTTTGTTGAATCTCAGGGGCATCTGCTGAAAGTCAGTGATGTAGCAAAAAAGAGGCCCGTTTGGTGTAACTTCTTTTTTGATTATTTCGCGATGTAATATTATATTACTTTGTATTTTATGCCAAATAAACGCTTTCTATTCTATTATATTCTAAGACTGCTTATTTCTAGTCGAAATGACTACAAACAGGTCCGCAACTAGATACAACAAGGAAGTCATTGTTTTTCTCCCAAAAAAAAATTAATAAGGATAACATAATTACTGAAAATAAACTAAATACGTACCATATGAATGAAAACAAAATAATGTATTTTCGAATTGTTTAATTTATTTCATCTATTTGATAGTCAAGACTCATACACTAAAGGATAATAGGTGACAGTTATGTTGATTGATTAATAAAGTAATATATTATTTATTAATAAAATATTACATTAGAAAGAACTAAATGAAGCGTATATAACAAAAAAAAAACTAATACAAATATGTTCTTGTAGAAAAGTTTAACAGGGTACGGAAAATTTATTTCCGTCTAAGGAATATTGAAATTATGATTCATAGTGATAGCAAGCAAAGAGTTGTGTCAAGGGGATTGCCTGTCATCATACTACTTTTTCCAAGACGAAGTGCTCTGAGGTAATAATATTTATTTTCATATTCAAACGAGACTCGACGCGAGAAAATGAAAAGAGGAATAACATCACGTAAAAAGTTCAAATATGCATATACTTCACGTTAGTTTACTCCACTTAATATTGATAGATTGTATTACTACTTCTTATTACTTCCCTGTGAATACTAATAAATGGCAGGAATAAAGAAATACGTATGTATGTATGGCTTAAACGTTCTAGTATCCAAAGCCGTAAACACCAATAAAATAAAATGGTATGCTAATGTAGTCATCGCAATGGGGGAAAGGTTTTATCGTTTATGCCACAAATTTCGACATTCAAAACGGAATCAAATATTTCAGTTGACCTTGAAGGATTAATCACGAGATCACGTCAATATCTTTTTGCGATTGATCTACTTATTTAGAATGCTGACTACGCCCTTGTATGGCGGATTTGTGACCACATATTTAATGTCCCGCGATCCAACTCTCGTTTATATTTATACTATTCAAGTAGTCCTTTCTAACAAACCAACCAAGTCGTGGAAAAAGAAACAAAAAAAAAAGATGAAAACCTCGTCACCCTATTTTAGGAATTTCATATGAATTTCACTCAAAGAAGGATAAATGAGGTGAAAACATTCGTATTTAAGTTCTTTATTATTTATAAAATATTAACTGTTGTCCCGTGACTTCGTCAACCCTGTATGATGTAGCTTCCATTAGGTGAAAGAATATTTAAAATCTGTCCAGTAGTTTCGGAGCTTATTCGATCCAAACAAACAAATAAACAAATATTTAGCCTTTCTAATATTAATATAGATAATTTCAGTTTTGGAAAAAAAAATATAGAAAGAAAATAGTATTTATTTATATATGAAGTAATTTTGTTCGTCTTTTCTATTCTGTATCGCGTTCAGTGTATTTTCAGTAATCAAGACATCATTCTGTTCAAAGAATTTTGATTTCAGTTTTATATTAAACTAGCTTTCGCCAGCGGCTTCGCACTTCGAAACAATGACCTTAGGGAAATGTAAAGTGGGATAAAAAGTATTTTATTATCTAAGTCATCTAATACCCTTTCTGTATACCAAATTTCATCAAAATCCTTTCAGTAGTTTCGCCGTGATTGACCGACAAACATCCAAACATCTAAACATCCAAACAAAGAAACTTTCACCTTTATAATATTAATAGGATTTAGAACATGATTAGAAGTAGTAATATCTCGCAGATAATATAATCAAATGCATACATGTGGTGTCGATAATTACCTACAAAAACCATTCATCATCATCACCAGCCCTTTTACGTTCCCACTGCAGGGGCTCAGGCCTTCCTTATGAATGGTTAAAGAGGATGGCTTCAAAAACCCTTAATTAAACTATATTTGCTTGATATCAATAACCTTTCAAATGGTAATCAAACTAAATCTGTTATAAAAATCATGGCATTTTATTAGGTATTCCTGGAACAAAATAATCTTCTCTTTATTTTGTAAAGGTTTTTGATAGCTTCAAAACTCTCTATAGTTAAATTGTAATAAAAAAATATTCTCTAAAGAAGCGCCATTATATTTAAATATCCACGGTGTAGATTCTAGGAAGTATTTATTTATCTTTTTTATCAATCATTCTAATTCATTTAACTTTGGTCTATAGATTTACAGAAAATGAATGGGTACGGTAAAAGTACAGTTTGTAGCAAATGAGATTCAACAGAGCCGCGAGTGCACTACTAAATGTTTTTTTTTTACAGTTTTAATTTTATCATGTTATTTTGCTTGTTTGTTTTAAAACTGAATTTTAAACCATTTATCCTCAACCACTCAAGCTGAAACTTTTCTTAATGTCGCCTTCGTTTAGCATTGCGTTTTCCAATAATTATCTCATGAATTATGATTTGAAGATCTCTATATTTGTTATATACATCATGTGGCCAAAATAAAAGAGATTTCTTGATGATACTAATGAGCTTGAGATCTTGCGTGCTACTAATATAAATGCGATATAATTCTTTTTGGGGTCCGTAACCCAAAATATAGCTAAAAATACATTAATTGCTTGGTTTGCGTTAGAATTTCCTGTCACGTTCAAAGCGTGTTCACAGCCGACCATTGAGCAGGTCATTAGTGTGATTGATTATTATAAAAAATTACCACACACTCGCAAACGAAATGCTTTTTATCATACACGACGTTGCAATCAAACGTCATAATAAAAAGACTTCAAAAAGAATGATTTAAGACTGAATATCTTTTCGTATGAATATTTTCAGATATTTTATATTTATTGGTGCTAATGAGGACCCATTTTTGTTTGAAAGGAAATACTAACCAAATGTTATTTATGAATTAATATTATTATTATTACTCCCAAGAGGGTTCCACATACATACGTGGTTAAGATTAGTATTTTGCAGTTAAGTAATCCGATAACAAGGAGCTCGATGGCGTAGCGGTTAGCGCGCTCGGTCTGCGTTACGATTGTTAAGCAGCTTTCTTATGGGCCTAACATAGGACGGGTGACTAATTAAGAGCTCCTCCGTGCTTCGGAAGGCACATTAACCCATTAGTCTCGGCTGCACTAATTAGTATTGGGCCCGCGTGGTGGGCCATGAACCATCTATAGGGAAGTCCTGAGGAATTAATAGGCTGGTGATGATGATGATGATGGATTTTGTAAATTCGGCTATGCTATTCTGTCAACAATCATCCTTAAGCTGCTTACACGTCAAGCACATCGTTGTGACAGCAGAGAACTTCAATGAATTAAAACCTCTGTTACCTTTTGAAGTAGTTTTTATCTGATTGAACTTGTTTTCTATAATAGCGCTATGTTCGACGTCAAATTTGAGACTGTTTTCGTTAAAAAAACAGCATTACAGTAACTTTTATAGAAAGGAGGTTAAAATTTCACTTGAATTCAAGGTTGGTTATATATTACGCAATGGATGCATAGCGAGCTAATCCTCGCTCAGTTTATGGAAGTAAGAGTGATCTGTAAAAAAACCATTTGTCTCCTTTTTGTAGGTCAAAGGTTGAATATTAAATAAAGTAAGAAGAATTGCTAGTAAGACGACTGCCCATAGGATTTATTTTTACGGTCTAACCACTAAACACGATTTGAATATAGTGCTCCGTTTTTTCGTTTTTGAAATAATTAACTTAAAGCAAGAGTATACCTATGAGAGAGTATACGTATGATTAAACAATGTTATTTCCAATTAATGTTTTCAATATGTCAAAGAAGATTTTTATTTGTCGCGATACATATACAGCGTTTACATTCTCTGCGCGATTATTTTTCACTCAATAGAAACATTTCTTGGCACTCGAGGATTTATTGAAGGTTACCCGTTTATCAAATGCTTACACGAGAATACACTTTTGGTTTTAACAGTTTGAATATAACAAAAATGCTTAATGTATCGACACTTACAATAACAAAAAGTAACCATATTCAACCTTAATAAAAAAAATAGAAAAGCTTTTCAGTTTAAGTTAATTACAATAATTTGTGATTTATTGGTGCTAATGAGGACCCATTTTTGTTTGAAAGGAAATACTAACCAAATGTTATTTATGAATTAATATTATTATTATTACTCCCAAGAGGGTTCCACATACATACGTGGTTAAGATTAGTATTTTGCAGTTAAGTAATCCGATAACAAGGAGCTCGATGGCGTAGCGGTTAGCGCGCTCGGTCTGCGTTACGATTGTTAAGCAGCTTTCTTATGGGCCTAACATAGGACGGGTGACTAATTAAGAGCTCCTCCGTGCTTCGGAAGGCACATTAACCCATTAGTCTCGGCTGCACTAATTAGTATTGGGCCCGCGTGGTGGGCCATGAACCATCTATAGGGAAGTCCTGAGGAATTAATAGGCTGGTGATGATGATGATGATGGATTTTGTAAATTCGGCTATGCTATTCTGTCAACAATCATCCTTAAGCTGCTTACACGTCAAGCACATCGTTGTGACAGCAGAGAACTTCAATGAATTAAAACCTCTGTTACCTTTTGAAGTAGTTTTTATCTGATTGAACTTGTTTTCTATAATAGCGCTATGTTCGACGTCAAATTTGAGACTGTTTTCGTTAAAAAAACAGCATTACAGTAACTTTTATAGAAAGGAGGTTAAAATTTCACTTGAATTCAAGGTTGGTTATATATTACGCAATGGATGCATAGCGAGCTAATCCTCGCTCAGTTTATGGAAGTAAGAGTGATCTGTAAAAAAACCATTTGTCTCCTTTTTGTAGGTCAAAGGTTGAATATTAAATAAAGTAAGAAGAATTGCTAGTAAGACGACTGCCCATAGGATTTATTTTTACGGTCTAACCACTAAACACGATTTGAATATAGTGCTCCGTTTTTTCGTTTTTGAAATAATTAACTTAAAGCAAGAGTATACCTATGAGAGAGTATACGTATGATTAAACAATGTTATTTCCAATTAATGTTTTCAATATGTCAAAGAAGATTTTTATTTGTCGCGATACATATACAGCGTTTACATTCTCTATTACAAAAAAAATACGTGTTTAATATTTTTTAACACTCTACCTGACGGACAAACAAACAAAAATTAGTCATCATCCCTATTCGGTACTCCTATAATAGTAAGTAAAACAAAAACAGACGTGTGTGTATGTGATTTAACATAGAGCCCAATATTGAGAGTAAATAAAAAGGATAAATAAATAACTTAAGTGAACAGTGTTGTGAACTGAAAGGGTGATTTCTGATAATTTCAAGTAAGTGTTTTATTATTATTCTACATCTTCTGTACAATATTTTTGTTTATCTTTTGTTATCTTCTTTATCTAATAGAACGATTCGTGTTCCTTCATCTATCGAACTCCAAAGTTTTGCGCTCGTCTGACACTCTTCTGCTTAACATGCCACGTCATTATTCTCAGTTTTATGATAAATCCTTTACAGTACAAGCCATTCGTCTGTGGAAAGCTCCCCCGGCGTGTATCATACAAACTAAAACTCACACATCTTTTAAGCCATGGCGAGGGATTACTATTTATCACTTACTTCTTAGTTTAAATAATATAAAAAAATATTCTTATTGTATTGTATCTATACTTGATTTCTACCTTATATCATGTTCTTTTTTCTTTGCTTCTTCTAAATTTTATATTTGCTACTCTTACTGCTTCTAGAAGTACTACTGTACATACAAAGGTTGTCTGGAAGAAATTGCTTTATGCGATAAGGCTGCCCTTGTACTACCTTATAAACAATTATTCCGAGATAATTTTGGAAACAATGGTGTGTATAATAAAGAATTTTTGTATTTTATTGTAGTTTTTTATTTATGGTAAAAAATTAAGTTATCTATGGAAATTAACCATTATACGTTATGACGTATAATGTTATGACATTAGATTAATTTTGCATTCACAACGCTATACTGGATAATATTCTTGTCGAACTCACGACTTTTCGTAATTACGTATAAATCAGTCAATGGAAATCAATAAGTACCTAAAGGAAATAAGATAGAATGAGCCTACACTTGTTGCCTTTTGATTTTGATTTGATTAATTAAATTCACTTTTTCATGAATGTTGTAAGATAAATATTAATGTAGAATTATGAATACAAAATTCAGTGAATACTATATTAAGTTAAATTTCTGTAAAAATAATGATATATTCACATTTCACATACCGTACTAGCTTTCGCCAGCGGCTTCTCCCTCGTAGTCCCCATGCAGGGAAATGTTTAGTGGGATAAAAAGTCAGCTAATACCCTATGGGCGCTTGTGCACTACACTGAATTTTCAGGTCCGGCGGTCAGATTTTTTCCGGTCCGGAATGACATGAAAAACTCGGATGAGTAGCTTGTGCACTTGTCCGTTTTTTTCCTGATCGGAGCGGCGCAGTGTAGGGCAGCTCTCTTTGAAGCTACACGTCACTTATGCTAGGTACGATGAGATTTTTGGAACGTTGGTAATTCCGTTCGAAGACGTAGAAAGGTACCTAAATAATGATCTGATCGTTTTACATAAACCATAATAAATTATGGCAAGACGAAAGCATTTTTTTTACTACTATCGGATGACTACTATCAGATGTAAAAACTTATACCCTTACTAATTTAGGAACAGCATTATTCACATACAATAGCTAAAAATATCTGACATTAGAATAAAATTACTGTACTGGCTAGTACTTGATGTTTAAATTTTTAAATGTGCTATTTTTTTTTCGAAGTTTTGTAAAAACAACTTTCAGCGATTACAGAGATAGACCAATCGGTGGCGCCATTTCGTAAACAAATCGAAATTAGTGCCGTGTTAGCGGAGAATTATTATGCTAAATGAACTTTACGAGATCAGTTGACTGTATTATATATAGGCATAATTTTATACGCGTGGTGTAGTTTCTTTGAGCAGAAATATTATTCCCTTAGAATACTTATTTTTTTTTAAATTTATTAATGACACAAAAATACATTTAAAATTTTATTAAATGCGAAAAAGACATTGAGTGTCACTAAATTACTTTTGTTGATCTTCTGTTTATTCTTTATTATTACTTCTGTTGTCAAATATTTATCTATACTTATCAATTGTTTAAAAAAAAATTGATAATGACAAATTTCCAGGCAAACTTTCATCCCCTATTTTTCGCAATAAAATGTAGCCTAAATTAATATAGTAAATAGACTTAACTTTAAGAAAGGTCTTAAAGTTAAGTCTATTTACTATATTAATTTCCATTAAGATGGGTTCAGTTGTTTAGGCGTCTAAGAGTCACAACAATTATTTATCTTACCTTAAGTTATCGATACTTTTAATACGATTCTAAAATCTAGCTAAGTATCGATACTAGAACCATATGCTGATCAAATTAGAACTATACCGAGTTTTCCAAAGCATATGCAGTGATATATACCAACTATATTAAATCATCATATAAAATATAGCATTTTATAATCAACAATAAATATCGATTATAAGTTTATTGGAAATTAACAATATTGCCGAAATAAATATCGATTCAAATCGATTATTTTTTCCCAAGCCTATTCCTTATGAATTTTCCGGATCTCGGACACAGCAGTGCACAAGCGTAAACACGTTTTTCATTGCCGCCATCACGGACCTGAAAAAACCGGTCCGGAATAGAGAAAAGTAAAATCCCGGACGGTAAAATTCCTGACAGTGCACAAGCGCGCATTACCTACATATGGCCTGACATATCGGACCTGAAAAAATCGGACCGCCGGACATGAAAATTCAGTGTAGTGCACAAGCTATCTGTTTACCAAATTTCATCAAAATGCGTTCAGAAGTTCCGGCGTGATTGTCGGACAAACATCCAAATATCCAAACAAAGAAACTTTCACATTTATAATATTAATGTAATGATAGGATATGACAATATTTTGCTTCTATTTATCTCATTAACGGTCCGTTGCCCAAACGTACATTAAGGTTTAATGACGCCTTTAAGTTCAAATAGTGAACTTTGGGTAATGTCGCTTTAAACTAATGGAAATTTTAATGAAAGTATGTGCAACTGGCTATAAGACAGTCAAGACGCGCATGAGGAGAAGGAATTACGGTTATTTTCCAGCGTCAGACTTATTTTAAAGAAATGACACTTTGTTTGTGTTTTGATGAAAGGAAAACAACCACGGAGCCGCGTTGTCGCTCCAACTTAAGACTAAAAGAAGGTTTCGTTTTACATAATTCGACACTAACTATTCACAGGGCACTGAAATTTCTTGAGAATTCATATCGCATTTGAAATTCAGATTGCTAGATCGGTTAAATACGCCACGTGACTTATAAGAACTATATGTGATTGAACCATAGATGTCAAGAAGTATAGAGGTGTTAAGCGGAAAATTCCCTCGATTAGAAAGAGAAAGCCATAATTAATAATGATGTTAATTAATATATATCATAATGTACGTCTTAAAATGAATTTCTTTTCGATTGAACATATTATTCTAAAAACTTTAAAAAAGTGAAAAGTAATACTTATCTCAAAAGCGACTTATTCAAGAAAATACTATTGAAGTCGGGTGGAGGTTTCCTGTCGGTTATTAATTAAATGATAGGCGCTCGACTTCAATGGTATTTTCTTTGAATAAGTCGCTTTTGAGATAAGTATTGTGTTTCAGTTTTGTAAACTTGAAATCGGTTTTATTTTTTAAAGTTGGTTATTTCATGCCTTTTAGTGATATTGATATTTTTTTATAAAATAGGTAATACTAAAAATGCTTTTCTGAAAACCGTATTAATACTTGAACCTCCATTTTTAAAATACTTTAAACTTTCTCCTAAGGCTGACAAATACTATGCTGAAAACGCATCAAAATCGGTTCAGCCAGACGCAAGACAATCGATAACAAAAATGCATACTAAGAACCTCCATTTTTTCAAACTAAGAACCTCCTTTTATTAAATGTTAAAAAAGATTATTATGTGAGATCAGTTGTACGACTAATACTACAGTTATTTTTTGTATCTAAGTTTATCTATAATAATGAAAGTGCAGGCCAAAGAGAATAATTCTTCGGACAGAACGTTTTTATCCTGATTAGCGCATAAAAGTTCACTAGATACCTATTAGAATGTTTTCGAAGTTTGAGAAGTCTAGATTTGTAACAAAATAGATAGTTGTTGTTAGTTTTGCAGATTATAAACAACTTGAATTTTGAAAAGTCAATAACAACTATAGAAATGGTTCTACTACTAGCTTACCTTCCATATTTTTGAATAACTAGTTCTTTTTCGGCTCTTTTTACCCGCATCAAATATAGCGAATGTCACCCTCGTATAAAGTAACTTCGCGTAGGTGAATTAATTTTTAAAATCGGTAGTCTCGGAGTCTATTTGTTACAAACAAACAATCAAATCTTTCTTTCATTTTAAAATCTTGAGATTTTTTTGTAGGTTCTAATATGATCTCTTTTAAAAAAAAATCTTCATTAAAACCATAGGAAACAAAATGTGCATTGATTACCAACTTACTTTGCGCAGTCTGCTTTGTGGGCTGATGTCGTGCCCCATCCTCGTCAGGGTACATCACATGACTTTACTGGGTATGCCAACCCTAATATGAGTTCTTTTAGAGCAGCCATTCCCAAAATGAACAATGACGCCCCCTTGTGGGCCTAAAGGGGAGCGGCAAGATACTGAAAAAAAATTGGGGTTGTTGTGTATAAGCTTAGGGGGTGATTTGTTATTTCATATACGAGGACTCTTCGAATCTGACTGAGCTTTCGACTATCGACTACAAGTTGTGAACATCGACTAATAATATTAATTAAGAGATTGCTCACAATAACTCGTTTCTATATTTCTTTCTGTGTAATTTTTATATGCATATCTGTCCGGTTTGATTCAATAAAAAAATATATATGTCAATCGGTCGCTCCGTTTAAAGGTCTTTCTGGAATGAATTTTTAATTCCCGCCAATACAGCTCCCAAAACTTAATGTAATTTCAAATTATAGTGCTTTTTACGTAGCTGAAAAAATGGAAGCGCCCAATTTTTTTTTATCCTCAAAGAGGGCAGTTCACGAGATAAGTTTGAGAACCTCTGTTTTAGTTTTCCATACTCGGCGTCAAATAAATTTCCCTGCGACAAAAAATACTAACTGGGTAACCGAAACATGCTGTTGACACGTTTTGATTATACTCTTTTGTTATTCTGTACCCTGGTGCTGACACATCAATCCCCACGATCCATCGACGTTTAGGCCTTTGTTCTTTTATACTTTTGACGTAATTCAATACCACCTCACTAGTAGAGTTTATCAAGAACGTGCAACTGGTGCAAATTCACGTGACATCTGAAGGCATATTCTATTTCTCCGAAAACGAAATTTCGTTTATTTTGGAAATGGTGGTACCTACACGAAAGAAATGTAATTTATGATGCAACGGAGGTAGAATCTCTGCCTCTGATGCATTTTACAAACATGATTTAAAAAAAAATATAACACAATTTGAAATTTTCATTCAAGGACCGATAAAATAGTCCCTCAGATGTCGTATTAATTTTGACTGAGTTTCTTTTTCTTCACTAAAATATTATATTAATACAGCTAAAGCCTACTAACCAATATAATAATCCCTCAGATGTCATATTAATTCTGACTGAGTTTCTTTTCCTTCTAAAAAATATTATTTTAATACAGTTAAATGCCTACTAAAAATTAAATGTAATTTAAATGCTATACACAACATTTCATTTTAACCACCAAGTTGTTTTTTTTAGTTACATATGTATGAGAAACATCAGTTATATCTAGCTCGCACCGCTTTGAAAGCTGCTATCTCATATTTTTGAGCAATTGGGAAAAATGAAAAAATCTAATACTTAATAATGACATAATAGTATAGTTTATTGAAAAACAAATTAATGTAGAAAATTTTTTCCTTTTTCTATAATCTACAAATTAGGATCTTCATTCTCACTAGATGAAGATATTTTCATATTTTAATCGACTTCAAAATCAAAAATGGGAGGTTATATGTTTGTCGGCGATGTATTTTTTTTATGTATGTTCACCGATATTTCCGTTGATTATCGGTCGATTATCAAAAAATTCTTTTTTTTTCGATAGCTTAATAGACCCAGGTGGTCTCATTTAAATTTGATCAAAATAGAAAATAAATCAAAATATGCTTTTCATTAGATATCACCCAAATATATAGATAATATAAACATATAATCTAAATATTTTAAATAAAAAAAAAACAAAATATTGTGTATTTTTAATTCATCAAAATCCGAAAGGAGGATTTTCTATGTGGAAAGAGTATATACATAATCCGGAAGGATATGTTGAAAGAGTATGTATACTTTCAATGAAAGTATGTCAAATGATTTCTTCTTGAATTGCATAGAGATAAGGTTGAATAGTGAACCAATTTCCGTCGAACTAGCTGGTTTCCCCCCCGACTTCGCCTGCGTAAATTATAGCCTATATGCAACGCGTATTATGTAGCTTCACGTAGATGAAAGACTTTTTTAAGTCCAATAGTATCCAATGCAAACAAACAAGGAATCCAAAAATTATTGGAAAAGATTATGCCAAGCAAATAAATAAAAAGTTTTTTTCTAAGACTTACACTATGTTGAATGTTTTTATTTTAGTGTTACCTATTAAATGAATAAATATCAATATCACTAAAAAGCATAAAATAAAAACCTAAAAAAAATAGAACCGTCTTCAAACCTTAAAAAAGTCATAAATAATACTTATTTCAAAAGCGACTAATTCCAGAAAAAGCTATAAGCTCCTTTGTGGGTTTATTAAATAAATAATTGATGCCCGATTTCAATAGCGTTGTCTTAAATAAGTCGGTTTTGAGATAATTATAATTTAAGGTTTGAAGACAGTTTTATCTTTTTAAAAGTTTTTTTTATAAATTACGATTACCAATTTGAAATTATAGAAAAACTGCACGCCTTTATCTAATCGCCGAGACGGTCGAGTTTCCCTTTTTTTTTGTTTTCGGTTCGCTTTAATGGCGCTTCTTAATCTACCTTTATACTATATACTCGATGGCAATGGAGTTACTTCTATGTCAAATAAAGTGTTCTAAATTGAACTTGAGCAAATCAATCAAGTAGGCTCGACGATCAAGCCATTCTTCAAACAGTGACACTAACTCCAGACATTTGTATACAGATGGAAGACACAAACGATTTGTCAGCTACCAGAAAAAACCTTGACACGGATATGAAAATAATACTAGGATTTGTCAATGCTGAGTACAACTGATAGTTTACTATTCTCTGGAATGCTCTGCCATTTCGGTACACATTCGGAGGATTAGCGCACGAACACTATTTAAATAGTCCTGTTTTCCCTTAATTAGATAATATATTATTGTATTGATATGTGAACATTTATAATATTATATTTATTTATGCATAAATCTATTTGTTTATTATTTTAAGTATATTTTTTTGCACTTTTGATTTATTTAATCGCCGTACATTTTGCTTCCTACGTTCTGTCTGAAAAACTTGTATAGAATACCCTCCGCATTAAGTCCGCTGTTTGCTGTTTTATGCAATAATGGTTAAATAAATAGTAATAATAAAAATAAAACACTTTCCTTATCTACTAACAATGAAAGAAAAAATGAAATGTTCGGAGGAGTATAACATTTCGCTTAGTTAATGTTTTTGGAGATAAAGTAAAATATGTTAGTATGTTAAAAAAATAATGCCTAAATATAATCTTAAATTATTAATGACAACATCCACGCATTTGGCCCTTTTGTTTATTCTTAAAATAGTAAAAAAGAAAGTAATAGTGTAATAAAACCTTGGTAATTTTTTATGATCTAATTTTGACAATTGGGTCAAAGAGAATTTAATCATTATGCTTCATTATGTTTTAAATAAATAAGGAAACAGCTATACTCGTACATTAGAACTTATGCTTGTAGGGTCACAATCATATTTTGTTCATGTTTAAGTTCAACCGACTTTAAAATCGAAAAGGGAGGGTTATATGTTCGACGGCGATGTGTTTTTTTTTTCGATGCAACAATACAAAAAAATCTTTCCTTTTAAACAATCAATTATTAATAGAGAATTTGTTTTAAATAGATGAAGAATCTTTTGTTTTTGTTACAGTATACGTTTTCCTCGGAGAACATATCGCGTTGGTCGACTTCGTCAGCGTACTTCAGCGTAGGGGGTTCCTGGATAAAGGGGAGTATACCGTGGTGGCGGTGGACGATGAGATATATGACCCAAGCAATACAGCAATCACACACGCAGGTGAACATTTTAATATATATACCTATCTAATTGACGATTACCGTAGCCGAGTGGTTCGCACGCGTCACCATCTCTGAGCTCCCGGGTTAGATTCCCGGTCGGGTCAATGTAGAAAATGCACATTTCAAATTTTTCTCGGGTCTGGGTGTTGTGGTACCTTCGTTATCTCATCTTGGAATCTGAGCAATGTATGTGATGTTGTTTTTATATTTATTTAATTATCACTTGATCCATAACTGTACTTATAAAGTAGCTTGGCCCAAGATCGTTGTTATTAAGCAACTTTCGCAAGGGTCGGTCACGGGATGGGTGACCAAATAATTATTAGCCCGAGCTAACCCGTGCTTCGCAAGTTAAGGCAATGGCGAAATGGCGAAATTCTCAGAGTACCAGGATCGGGTGGATTTTTTAAGCATTTTTCATAATAATATGATATTTGGCAAAACATTTGCTCAGTCGTTCTGTTACATCAACCCATCCACTTACTACGAGCGAGTTAATTATCGTATATTGTACCCTACACAGTTAACGATAAAGGCGT
The DNA here is from genome assembly GCA_918026875.4 of Diatraea saccharalis. NCBI lineage: Eukaryota > Metazoa > Arthropoda > Insecta > Lepidoptera > Crambidae > Diatraea > Diatraea saccharalis. Next base: position 16,402,413 of record OU893346.1, read on the forward strand.
TTATAGTATGTCCTTGGACCCGTAATAAGATTGACTGGCACATCCTATGGATATTGTTAGTCATAAAACAAGAATAACGCAAATAGCTGCCGCTTTCTTAACATAATCCCTTTTTTATATTTACTCCGAGTAGTCCTCGCTCGACAGTGACCACTACACACAATCTCATATAGGCCCATGCCTTTATGAGATGAAAGATTCAGAAAATTACGCTGAGTTGATGAAATTTGAATAAACAGAGTTTTAATATGTATAGGTACGTTTTAAATAAATCCTTCTTATTCAATTTCGAATGAATAAATTTTCTATCAGTTAAGAATATTTACTTATTTAAAGCTTTAAACAAGTTTCAAGAATCCATCTGAGCATACTTACTTATTTCAGTTAAATATATGTTAGGCAATGAAATAAGACACAATTTTATTTTATATTTAGGCATGTGCTAAAAAAATATTGTCATTATTTCTTCAATCTAGGCTCGGCTATTACAACCACTTGTGAAAATCAACACTTTACGCCGTCGGTTCGCAAATCGAGATTTGGTACTGAGAAGAACCTGCTTACTGGTTCTTCTCAACGAGTTAATTCAACGAGTGAAGAAAACCTGGTTTTTCCTTTTTTTGTTTTTCAAAAAACACTCTTCGAAGCAGTAAAATATAACAAAATCTGAGTGACATGTACCTCTATATAGACTAGATTTATCCATTAATATTACAAATGTGAAAGTTTCTTTATTTGGATGTTTGTCCGTCAATCACACCGAAACTAATGAATGGATTTTGATTAAATTTCGTTTACAGATAGAGTATTAGCTGACTTAGATAATAGGATTTTTATCCCACTAAACATTTCCCTAAGGACGACGCGGGCAAAGCCACTGGCGAAAGCTAATATAATACAAAAGACGAGAAAGTGGCCAATTCCGTGAAAAGTAAATGTCCAAATGAGTTTCTTAAATTAAGCTCTGAGTACGAAGTATTCACCAAAACATAGGCAATAAAGACGGTATTCACTATGTGCACGACTTCAGCGACACCTAGCGACCGCAAGCGAGCTTTAGATACTGAATTAAAATGTGAGAGTTTTAAAACCAAAACATAACAAATAACTTATATTACAATATTTCTGTGATAATGTGATTTGGGTTTATAGAGAGTTGTGAAGTAGTTTTTAATCATTCAAATTAAATGACGTAACTAAAACTAATCTAAAAAAATAATGTATTTTATTTTTGTTATGTCAGTATTTTCCCAGCTCATTTTTAGTTGTTATTTTATTGTAAAATAAGATATTAAAGCGTTTTTGACTATTTCATGAGATAATATTACAGCGTTTTTGACTATTTCATTAGATAAATGGATATAAGAACGAACAGAGTCTTGTTATTCTGAAGGTCGGGTTTGTGTGTAAAATTCTTAAAATATTTTTATTTTTTTATGATAGTAATTCAAACTCATAATCAGAATAAATGAAATTTTTTTTAATATCAATTCTATTGCAGCTGAATACTTACTTTTTAAGTGATAAAACAAACAAACAATATTTTTATTCTTTGTATTTAGAAAATACAGGTATTAATAATGATAATAATAACAAAGGTCATTAATAAGGTAGTTATTTAACTTTAAAATATACATGTAATATGATGTAAATTGCTTAAAAAAATGTTATCATTGAGAATTTTTTAAAATATTGTTCAACTAATTTATTATTTTAACAGTTTCTATACAAATAATAAATTAGATTTAACTTAAAATAATAAAAACATATGTGTTTTTTTGTATTATAAATCATAATTCATAAACAGTTTTATCATTAACTCAGTGGAAAGAAATTCAAGTACATAGTATAGTTTGAGAGACACCATGAGCGCTGCGATAGATTACACTACCCCCCCCCCCCCCCACTTAGTACTTTGCACCCAGCGAATAAGACATTTCTCATTTGCCTTTGTAGTAAACGTTTAAATATTTCTCTTTGTACTCCATCTGGATGTGAAATGAAGAAATTTACTGCTCTCTGATTTGTGTTGCTTTTTATAGAGGGAAAATATCTCCCTACATAATTGTAGCAGATGGACTGTAGCTGGATTTGAAAGTGGGCAGGTAGCAGAGGTCTCGAATAAAACACTTGGTTCGGAGAAACTCGGAGAACTATACTGAAAAATATACTTAATAAAAATGCTGCTTCCATTGCGTTCAAATTCTTGAATAAATTAATCAAGTTTTGTTAAATTTCTATTTAGGTATGTATTGAAAACTATTGAACTGATTTTAATATTTGTATTTTCTCCAAGTTAAAACTTAGTTCGTATCAATAGACGAGAGAATCAATTACTGGAGAAAATTTCATTTAGGAAATATTTACAATCAAGACGTGAATTTGAATGATGTAAGATATGTTAAGAGCCAATACTCGTAATAATTATTTTTTATTAACTATAAACAGTTTTTAATTCATTCAAAGTCTTGCTCATTTGGTAATAATATCTAGGAAGTTACTCGAGTTAGTCTACAAAAAAATATTTATTACAACGCATGTATACACAATGTATAGAAGTTAAAATCTTGTACATGTGTCAAGAACGCCATATAGAGTAACATTATATATACTTCGTCCTTTAAAAGTACGCTAATAAATTAAATATCCCAGTTGAATCATGTACAAAGGCGTTTTACTGCGTTTTACGGACATTATTTTCCATTTTACCGCATTACATGGATGTTGTGACTAATATGGGTAGGTTACTCATGCAATTTGATTACACACTGGTCTCTGGGGATAAGTCCGTTCTGTATTTAACCACTTTGCACTCGAGGCCTGTTTAATAACAAATTTTGCCCTTGACGACTAGTCGTCCTTTAATTTTGCCCTTTAATATTATGTAATTTCAAACAAACATCTCAGTCCATCGGCTGGGGATATGTAAAGGTTTCTAAACTTGTAAATATATGTAAATTTATTTAACTATACCTCTTATATGATGAATATATAAATGTAATTATGTCTAACGACCTCCGAGCCGAATGACTTGCCAGCTTATTCAGTACATCACCATATATAGCTGAAATTTTGATTTCCGATCGCGTCAATATATAAAATGACGAATGTTACCGAACTAGATGAGCTATGGCTTGTATTTTTCATTATTCCCGATATCATTAAGCATTTACATATTTTGGTTCCTGACAATCTGATACATTTGTCTAACATCTATAGTGAAAAATACACATTGAAAACCTTGATAAGACAAAGACAGAAATATACCCACAAAATACATCATAACCTAGCGAACTATGTAAGATAGGAGCGATATATACATATACCGCCACTTTTCCACCCCACCCTATTTCTAAATAGCTACTTAATATATTTAGACTACAGGCCCATGTTGAAAAAGTTATGGGTCATTTGAACCACCAGGTGACCTGTCTAGAACGATATAAGAGCATAAAAAAATAAGATTCAGTACTATGCCGTCACTTGTAAGCTGTCCAACTGAGTGCAGGTGAGAATTCGAAAGTTCAGGTAGAGTGAGTACATTTTGGTCACATATTTTTGTACGGCATTTTTACCACCGATAGATCCATTAAAAATAATAAGAAAACGCGCAGTGCCGTAAAAAAATGGTGCGCCACAAAGTCGGATTTTTTTTTTATTTTCCGACAATTACCGGGGTAAATTTGGTCATTTGATTTTGTACGGCATCTGTGTCATACTATTTCAATACTGCTTCTTATCCATTATTCCGCAACGCCGTACAAAAATCATGCGACAAGGGGAAAAAATCGAGGGCTGCAACCCCCTCTCTTTCCGTAGTCCAAGGGGTGATTTGACACAACATGAAATAAATTTATTTTGAAAGTATTTTATGTATAGATAATATTTTTTCATGTGCCGTACATTTTCGTTGGTTCAAAGGGGAAAAAACTGAAAAAGAAAAAATCCATATAACGAAATGTAAGGTGAATTTAATTTATATTGTGAAAATTTTTTTATACGGCATTTAGATAGATTATTTGTACTAATTTAAATGTGCATTCTAAACTACTGTGCGATGTTTAGCATTTGTAGGGAATATCGTATTTTATTCGGATGTACTCGGCTTGGACCCGAGTAAGGTGTTTGCGTACACTCACACATAGTTCGATTCACAGAACGCAGAAAGACGTTAGAAGGGCCTTGTGGGCGTGGCAGTGCAGCCACGATCCTAGACAAATGTACAGGATCGTGACTTCACCACGCGATCGCGATGTTTAGTCATTCACGTACGCGCGCGCTGTAAGTACTGTGAAACACGCCACTAAAAGTGTTAAAAGTGCCGACTTTCGCAGTTATTAACTGCAAAACAAGAAGCCCATCCTCAAGTAGGTCCAAAGGAAGGATTTCTTTCCATTATTAAGTAGAACACTTCTCAAATTTAGTATTTTTAGTCGAAAATCGTGAAATGTTATCAAAAGTGTGAATCACAAATAATATTTCCAAGAAAATATATCGTACATTGCTGGAGAAGTGCGCATATTTATTACATTGCGTCGTACTAAGCACGTAATGTAATGAATATCGCGAAATTACCGTTTTAAATAGCAACATAGCTGATTACGGTAGATGGGTAGTGAAGTGCCTGGAAACATAATTACAATGAAACAAATCAATTATATGTATGTATCAATAATGTTTGAAGTATATATTAAACCAAAAAGTATATAAAACTGTTGATACTGGGATTGACAGTTTCAATTCTTGGACATAATATACACCGTTTCAGTTCAGTTAGACGTCATAGTGATTTTATCATATTAACAATTGTTCTCTTCAAAAATATGTTAATGCCGCACTGTATCAGATGGCCATAAAGTACCCTTAAAATTCTAGCGTCACTTTCATTAGCCTCAAAGATATGGTCTGCATAAAAATGTACGGCATCATTTTTTTCCTAATTTATCTATGTTAATATTATTTAAAACAAGGGATAAAATGTAGAAAACTGCTATATTTCATTAATCTATGATATTTAAACTTTTACAAAATTTAAGTTTTTGCATTTCTCTATAATTTTTTTTAGAACGGTTTCTTTTGAACGGCAATACTATATAATAATTGTATTTTACAATATCATGTTAAAAAAAAAGTTCCCGTACAGGATCAAATGACTTTACAGCTTTATAAATCAAGGATACGATGAAATTAAGATGATTAGTGGTATACATTCAAAGGAACAATCATTTTTTGACGGCATTACTTTTAATAGTACTTTTGAGTGCTAGATATTGTTTTGGAACCGAAGCCGTACTTTTTCAAATCACCCCCTGGACTACGGAAAGAGAGGGGGTTGCAACCCTCGATTTTTTCCCCTTGTCGCATGATTTTTGTACGGCGTTGCGGAATAATGGATAAGAAGCAGTATTGAAATAGTATGACACAGATGCCGTACAAAATCAAATGACCAAATTTACCCCGGTAATTGTCGGAAAATAAAAAAAAAATCCGACTTTGTGGCGCACCATTTTTTTACGGCACTGCGCGTTTTCTTATTATTTTTAATGGATCTATCGGTGGTAAAAATGCCGTACAAAAATATGTGACCAAAATGTACTCACTCTACCTGAACTTTCGAATTCTCACCTGCACTCAGTTGGACAGCTTACAAGTGACGGCATAGTACTGAATCTTATTTTTTTATGCTCTTATATCGTTCTAGACAGGTCACCTGGTGGTTCAAATGACCCATAACTTTTTCAACATGGGCCTGTAGTGTAATTCAACTAAGTTCCATAACTAATAATCATTAATTATTTTAATAAAATCGTTTAAACAACAGACCCATATATTTATATCCGATATTTATTATCTAAAAGTTTTTAGTTATTCCCACTAAGCAAACTTGCTTAGAAGATAAAATAGGCATATATCTAGTTAAAAATATGTTAGAATCACTAACGTAATTTAGTACTTATACGAAGGAACTGGTGTGAGCTTGAAACTGAATTAATAAGGTTCTTTTAATATTAAACTACACTGACCTGCAAAAGTATGTATCACACTTTTGAAACCTATTTTTTTTGTAATCTATATAAGTTTAGCGATTTAAAATAAATACCATGTTATAGTAAATTTTATCAGCTTTATTTACTTTATTTTACTAAATTAAATTCTTTTTCGAGTCCTTTTTATTTCGATAGTGTATCTTGTGTACTTAAAAAGTTATTGCCATTTTAAAAGTGTGATACTTAGTTTTGCTGTCCAGTGTATTTACACGTCACACTTTAAGGAAATGACTCGGGTTTTCAGACATTCTATAGGAAACCCTTATTCAAAGAGCAAACGTTTTCAAGGCCTTTTTAGAGCAACGATATTAAGGAGCTCCGTGACCGAAACTATCAGATATTCGGTATTTCAGTCTTATAGGTAACGGTATCCAAATCCAAGGTTTTTATCCGTAAGTATCCGATTCAAAAGTGTTTGAATCTCTTAGACCTTAAGAGTAAATGGCATGTATTAAGACAGTTTTGTTTCTTAATCCGTTATACTAGCCGCGTCCATCGTAATTAGGGAGGATTTGGTGTAAAAATCGACAACATTCAATTTATGTTTGTTTATAATATGGTGGTTGACGGCTTGTAATACTATAGAAATATAACCAATAATTTCAAGTTATTGTGCTATTTATAAACACTTTAAAAAGTACTTAAAAAATCATATCCATAACCAAATCCGACACTAACTTTACACTATCCGAAACCAATGGATAAAAAATGTAATATATGTAACAATATCTGAAACCAGTTTAATTAAAGATTAAATATTCACACGATTCTAACAAAAGTGACTTAGCTTATAGCAAACCATGTCGGTGACAGTTGTAGATTAAATCTCGAAAATTTCAAAAGTTTTTACCAATGTTACGTTTGTTGGAGCGTTTGAAGGAAATTTAAGAAGATCACACATATAACGGAATGAAACTTGCCGACGCAAAACAAAGGAATTTTAAATTTCTTTGTATGAATATATGAACCCCATTAATTTGCAAGATGCACAGAAAATTCATTTCATCTATCTCAGCTAGATATGCGATCATTAACCATAATAATCACGAGGATGTAGCGGTGAAGTTATAATATAAGATCCGTAGACGGATACGATACGTATCCAGATCCGAAATTTGAAATCGAAGACATCCCTACTCTAGATTTAAACCGGTAACCGAAGTGATTTCCGGAACTACGTAGAGTATTACAGATCTTAGATAAACATACTTTGTAGATATAGGGTAGATGGGTGAGCTTAGTCAAATTCTGTTTAAGCAATATAACATTTAAAGAAATCAATCGATTTTTCAATTCGGAAAAAAAAAACACTGTAGCTACAGTTTATGATTTTTTTTTTATTGTAACATTACGAAAATTATATAAATTATTTAAGAAAGGAAATTATATGATGGAGGGTTTTTTGGGTGCACTAACAACCCACCAATTCCATCTCTTCCAAAATAACGCCCCACTAAAAAATATTTAATCAAGAGCCGACATCAATATCGAAGTACGTCTTATTCAAAAAGGCAATACCAAAGAGAAAACGAGACGATACAGCCGGTAATGAGATAGATACAGATGATGGCGTATTAAAGCTGATGTTAATCGAGGAAGTTTTATTAATTTACTTTTGTTTAAGACAGTATTCATAATAATACAATATAATGTCGTTTTCTCAATTTTAATAATGGCTTTTTTTGACTTTATTTCTTTGCACTGAACCAGTTGAAAGGCATCTTAAAAACTTCCTTTAAATAAACTTTATATAGATTATTAAACGTTTTTAAAGGTGGTTATTATTACAAATTAAGCAACTTTGAATCGTCCAATAATATACTCTTCGGTACAGTTAGGCATATTCGCTCTGTACTATTTATTATGAGAATATTTTTTTAGTGAGTATAACTATCCTATTCTATAAATAGTTTTAAAGAAACATCGGTAATTGGCAATTTTCTCAAGTTCTATTTATAAGTATACTAGTATGTTGTCGTGATAGCTCCTACAGTAATAATAGGTAAGGTTATTAAAAAGTTTCTTCGTATTTTATATGAAAATTTAAAGTATTTTTTAATAAAGTTTGTGGGTACCGTTTGTTCGATAACTTTTTGTCACCTTATAGGTAAGGACATAATCCCATTGCTAAAGAAATTTGGGGCTTCTGATCAAAAAACTGCGATGAGTGGTTTTAGCAGTCCTCGCGTTATTTTAAAATTATTTAGGCAGTGTCAGGTCACTGCCTAAATAATTTTGAAGAGACCGAAACAGGTGGAAATGTGAAGGTGCAAGGTCAGGACTATACGTCGGATGCATTAACACCTCCTATTCTTACTCTTTAATTACTCTTTAAGCGATACTCTTTAATTATTGCTGAGTGACAAAAGATGTGTGAGGTCTAGCGTTATCACGATAAAAAACCACGCCCCTTCTATTCATTCATTCTGGCCGCTTTTTCCCAACTTCTTGCTTTAATCTCATCAGTTGTTCGCAGTAGAGCTTAGAATTAATGGGCCTGCCTCACAACATCACCTTGTTGCGAGCTAACTCGGGTTTCGCCACAGTCTGTGAAGCCTGACCGACCTTTGATCTCGACCTTTTTCATACGTTCTTGTCATACGTGATCCACTTTCATTACTAATTATCAGCTTCTTCAAAGATAAACTTAAGAATATTAAAGATAGTCACTATTATATGTGACTAATAGACATATTAGATAAAAGACACAAAATAAACGCTTAGTAGTATTAAAAACCTATTACGACCTTCGTAGCCTTCGTTAGGTTTACACGCTGGTTTCAAGGTGTCACCATCTTTGAGGTCCCGGGTTCGTTTTCCGGTCGGGTCAATATAGAAAATGAACTTTTTTCACTGTCGAGATGTCAAGTCTCGGGTTTGGTATCTTCACTGTCTCAAATACTCCATAATACGGAGGCTTTAGCTACTCATCTTGGAATCTGAGAAATGTATGTGATGTTGTCTTATACTTACATAATTAATTTCAGTACCTTAATTTTATGAAGACGTCGTGTTATTGTTCACAGATCACCTTGGACAGAACAGTAGTAACGACATATTGGCGTTTAGAGCGGTATTGAAGCTGACACCCTCGTTCCCAACCAACCCACATTACGAGTAAGTAAGAAAATCGTATTAATTTAATGTAATTAAAATCAATATATGCATTTGAGATATTTTTTTGTAAAATTATTTGGTATTATTTATTAACAATTTTTTTTATAATTGATTTTGAATGCAAACACGATTCAATGTCATTCAATAAAAAAAAACAGTTATCTTTTTTTTTTTTTTCTTTATTGGATCAACAAACAGTTTCACAATGAAATTACTTGAACCAGCAACAAGTTAATTACATATATCTTGTGATTGTGAAACCAACACCGTTGACCACAAGTAGCTAAGTACATTTCACATTGTAGTTGAGTTATCAATTCATAATTAATAATGAGACATACTGCCAGTTGCACAAACGTTCATTAAAATTCTCATTAAATTAAATCGACTTATCTGACATTAATTAGAATTTAACAAAACCTTAATGGACGTTTGTGCAACTGACCCGTTGGGAAGTAATTTATTATTCATTGGGCAAAATGCACTGGTCACTATAAAACTCCTCTAGCGTATAGAGACATGCACAAATGTTAATTACAATTGTCATTAGTTTAATGCTACATTACCGATACCAATATCCAAATTTAGAGTCGTCATTATACCTTAATGAGCGCTTGTCCAACTGTTCTTTGCAATTTTTTTCGTCTACTCTCAATCTATTTGCACTTTATATTGAATCAACAAATGTGGCAGTTATTTACGTAATGAGAACGAACTTACTCCTCAGTAAACAGAACATTAATCTAACAAACTAGAAGCCAGTTGTTAGGCTTCTGATTACTACAGTTTCGTGTCATAATCAACATTAGGTAAATCCCTAGCGTGAATTTACTTTCCACTTTTGGACAAGTTTTACTCTAAGGATATGACAATATTTCTTAATTGAAAAATGCCTAAAAGTCCACCCGAGGTATCTCAAGTTGACTTTACTTTCAAAAATATTTAATAAATAAGTTTCTTTAGTGTCTACTTTGGTGAGAAGATGGCGGCAATTATATTTTATATTTCTATATATAATTATAAATATATTCGTTATATTCGATGCCAATTAGTTTGGGAATTTTATCGAAAATAAATTAGTATAAGAGGTAATATCTAGGCAATTTCATTATACTAATTTGTTTCAACAATTAAAGAAATAAAATTGATACTTTTCCTCGTAATTTGTAAGTAAGCACAGAGTACGTATCACATCACTTTTTTGAAAAAACAAGGGGATATATTGAAAAATACTGTCCATTAGTTTTACGAAGGAATAACGACAAAATTAGCTGTTAATAAATGAGAAAATTATATCATATTTCAAAGGGTATTCTTATATTTTTTATCGCTATTATAACCTTTTTAGTATTTAAAAAATGTACAAATGTGTTGGTAGCTTTGTAGCCGTGGGCTTTACAAAGCAGTTTTATAATAAATAGTCGTAACGGTTTCCCAGGAATTAATTAAACATACTTTTTGATGCTATACGCTTTTTTTCCACCATTGTTACACATCTTTTTGTATAACTGTCTAGTCTAGTCTTTTTTAGGTTTTTTAGTGGTAAGTCCGCCGTTTGTACAGTACAATCCGTTTATTATAAATTGTTATGATGTTTTTTTATTTTTCATCTACAATAAACTGTTTATTCATAAATGAATGAATTTTCTATCCCTATTATCTCATTGGTGGGCTCATTGGTTTTGTCTTGTTTACTCTTTTATCTTTATGCCCATATGTACAATTTCGGTAAAAAACATCATCAATCGTGGGGATGAATGAAAAAAATCAGATTCAGAAAAAGATGAATAAAAATTCATACTCCTAGAACGGAGACATCCTTAATTTGCAACAAGAAGTAACAATATTAACACAGCGCATAAACCTAAAATAGGAAAGAAGTAAATGTAGATAAATGACGACGTCTTGCCCTTGCTCGAAACTATTTTTAATAGACTTCAAAATTTAAAAGGGGGAGATTCTATATTCGACTGCGATGTATTTTTGCCATATCTCCAAATTCTCCGTAGATGACGCAATTCAAGTGTTTCCGCCATATAATTGACGCTGATTTTTCCATGTTAAAATAAGCAAAAATAGTGAGACTTCCTTTTTGATTTGATATTAAATACATTAATTGCAGATTAATTATGCAATAAACGTAAGTAAAATAGTAAAAAATTATCATTGATGTAAAAAAAAGCGATGCAATTCCTGGAGCTCTCACAACTTCCTAAATATATAACACTCATTAAACAAAACTGTTGTGTGTGAACGGGGAACCTGTAAAGGATCAGAAAAGTCATGAAATCTAATATAAACGCAATTTCGAATGGGTGTAGCCCTTTCAAAATAGTTTAATTTACATGATACGTAGTTTGGCACACAACGCAGTCAATGAATGAAAATTTATAAACAGAGATACTTGCTTTTGAAGTTAGTTAAAAAAGAAGCAAATACATTATCATTAATTGTTTGATAATAATTAACATTTAAATATCATTTTCTATCGAAAAATATCAATGAAAAACAAGCTTTTCACAGTAGTATTTTTTAATGAGCGGTTTAAGTTTGAATTGTGTTAAACTCCTGAGAATATTTTCTAATGTTAACTACACAATAGCCTAGTTTCTATATTTATACGGTCACAAAATGGTACATACATAAGTAACTAAACGATTTTAATTTACAGTTTATTTGATAAACATTTGATATTAGTTGTATTATTTTTTAAATGTATGTATGAGTTATTCTTTATATTATACCTAGGTTGATTAGCATTTTTTTAAATTTTGTTAACTTCATATTTTAAACAAAACATGCCTAGAGTTTTTTTTTCAATAACACTATTTGCTACATTTCCAATTTGCGTAGTAACATACTGCTTATATTTGGATAATATAAGTGCTTTGAAGTGTGTTTTTAGAGACATACCCAACTTGTATGAAAGACGCTCCAATTATTGCAAATATCAAAACTGTAAAGACCTACCCACTACTTTATGATTATATAGTGAACTAATATTTTATTTCCTTTTTACTAAATACCAAAATAGGCTCGTTATATTCAGATTAAGTTTTTTCTCAATGTTTTCTATTTGATAGTTTTATATTAATGTTTTTTACTATATTTTTATACCATGTTTTATAAAAAAAAAATCTTAGTTTATGCTTTTAACAAGAACAGGAAATATTTTTAGAACATGAAAGCGATATATTTTTATTTTGTATTATATTCTCGTTGAACAATAATTTAAAGCATAAAAAATGAACAGAAGGTTCCTTTTTACATAATATCTATGTTTCATGATAAAATTCGGCAACTAGATGAGAAATGTAGCTCGGTGGCGTAGTGGATAAGCGCCGCGGCCCGCGATCGTAGTCGTTAAGCAACTTTCGCAAGGGTCGGTCACGGGATGGGTGACCAAAAAATTATTATCTCGAGCTACTCCGTGCTTCGGAAGGCACGTTAAGCCGTTGGTCCCGGTTGCATTTGCAGTCGTTAATACCCTCCAATCCGCATTGGGCCAGCGTGGAGGGTCATGGCCCATCCTCCTTAACCATCCATAAGGAAGGCCTGAGCCCCTGCAGTGGGGACGTAAAAGGGCTGGTGATGATGTGGTGATGAGATGAGAAATTGTTTTAATAGTCTCATGAGAAATTGTTTTAATAATCTCATGAAAATTGTTTTCATTCAAGTATTATTAGGGATATATTTTGGTATATGCCTCTAATATGACGTCTCCTAAATCAATTTTATATGCTTAATATCACTAGTAAGGGGAACAGAATTAGCTACTCTAGGGATTACTATTTATTGATTGCATTACTATGTGTTGACTAGCTGGCACTTTGATTTTGACGTTTGATTAGATTCGGGACAATATGCTGTCGAGTTTTCCTTGTAAAATGTTTGAATATATCGTACGAAGTGTCCGGGAAGTCGCGCGTAACCAGCCACCTGCAGGAGATTAACTTTCTGGTTATCTAATTAAAATGATGACCTCAGTACAAGTGCTATGGATTCAGAGTTATTTATTTTTTGCACGTGGCAAATTCTTCGGATATTCTATTTTCTTTTACTAATTTAACTAATTGTGGGAGAGCCACGCTTCGGCATGAATGGGCCGGCTCGACCGGAGTGATACCACGGCCTCACAGAAAACCGACGTGAAGCAACGCTTGCGTTCTGTTTCGTCGTGTGAGTGAGGGCACCGGAGGCCCAACCCCTCCCTATTCCCTTCCCTCTACCCCTCAACCCTTCCCTCAAAGGCCGGCAGCGCGCTTGTAGCCCCTCTGGTGTTGCAGGTGTCCATAGGTGACGGTAATCACTTACCATCACGTGATCCGTTTGCTCGTCTGCCCCATAAAAAAAATGTGTAATAATAAATATCAGGAGGAAGGAGTCTCCTCTGACCGGCGGCCCCTTCCAGCTGGGGGCCCGTGGCATTTTGCCGACTTGCCACCCTGTAGTTACGCCACTGGCTGCGAGAATGGATAAATTCAGCCTTCTAGTAAATTAATAATGCACGCTTCATCAAATCTGCCGTATGTGCAGTATAAGACTAGCCGTTTTCCCGCGAATTTGCCCGGTTAAATTATATCTCACCAAAAACATTTTAATGTAAAGTGTACACTCCATATTAGAATGTTTTTGGTGGGATTTCACTTTTAAGTTGCTTATAACAATTTTTATTGCTTGCACATAATAGGTGCTTTTTTCGTAGACCTTCATTTTTAATTACCAGGGTCTACGCACATTACAAAATGACATCTATAATTACAAAATAAAACTAATATTATTATGTAGGTATAATAGTATTTACTCTTATGTTATTTAAATTTACTATAGCTTATTTGATGTCATTGTATCAATTTATCTGAATAGTTTTATATATAAGTAGAATATAATTAGAAAGCAAAACCAAATCTATAACCAATCTATAGCAAAACGTATTAGAAAGGAAGGTATCTTCTTATGGAGATAAAATTCCTGTATATTAGATTAGTATGTATGGCTTAAAACCTTGTTATAGGAACATATTTTTAATTTGTAATAAAAAACAGTACATGTAATCATATGAATCATATTTTAAATACTAGCATGACATCGATTTTCTATGGAAATATGCATATAAATGTCCAACCCCTAATTTAAAGGATTGGGGGTGATTTGCGAAAATCTTGAAACACGTATTTTACTATTTATTACAAGTCGATACTATATAAATTTTCAAACCTTTAAGTTGCAGGGGAAAAGTTCAAAGTTTCAGAATTTTTCTATTGTCTGTATTTTAATACAATATTACATACCATGTATAAATTTTTCAGCTTTCTAAGACATTAGGAAGTTCACTATTGGTTTTTTAGTCAACAGTTTATAAGTATCGAAATCGGGGTCTTTAGATCAAAAATATAATAGCTATATAATTAAAACTTTGTATGTTTTATAAATTCGTCATTGGGATTACATACCGAAAATTTGATGAATCTAGTGTCAAATATAAAATATGAGGGTCCAAAAATCTGGCGAAGCGTTTTGACAAAAAGTAGGTTGGCGAAAGGAGGGTAAGATAGCAGGGGTAACTTTGTGTAGTAATAAATAGAAATGGCTCAAGTCTCTTATTCAATTTGTTCTTGAAAGGTAATTAAATAATGATAAAAATATCTAATTAATAGTGACTCTATTCTAGTAAAAAACGAGTTATAACTCGTTAAGTAAAACCCTGAAAAACTCCATTTTGGCCTCATCTAGAGGGAAAAATGTAAAAGTCATAAGCAATTCAGAATATTTTTCTATACAATTTTTTTTATATAGGAAACATTAGATTGTTTGTTTTTATCTTCTTCATCATTGCTTATTAAATGGAAACATTTTCACAAGCAAACTTTCCATAAACTGAGTCATCAATTATCATTTGTCTTTTTGTCCCAACAGAGTTTTGTGCCAAATGATTCGTGAGCTGTCAGCGGCGCCTCCATTCTGCGTACCAAACTATCACAAACTGTTTGAAGACATATCGGTGAGTAAACTATTAGCGCCCTCTAAATTTTTAGCATTGCAATACAACAACACATATAGAAGGAGCCAACAGCCTCAAAAATGTATAAATTTTAACCATACGTTCAGATATCATCGACATTCACGACGTGCCAAATTAGCGAGGTTGTACTGTATTGTAATAATATACAGTGATTCATCGCTCTGCTTGATTTCGGTTCCAGTTCACTCTCTGGGTTGGTTAAAATCGAATCACTTGTAACTGGACACGACAGTAACAACGACAAACGAAAATTCCATTAAGTTGAGAACACTTTTAATACCTGAAACTGAGATCGATTAGACAACAGTCACTTTTAGAGATGTAACAAGGAAATGTTTTGCCGAGTAATTGGATAACGAGTTTTGATACCGTTATTGTCACCGAATATTCGGATGCTGTCTCGATATATTCAAGTTTGAAGTGCTAAAACTGATGTATTGGAGTGTAAACATATAAGGCTGTGACAATATTTTAAATCTTTCCATGCGTATTTTTAAGTGAAGAGCTAAATTATTTGTTATTAGCTTCAATATATAATATGTAAGATAAATTAACAATACATTATAAAATGCCTTTGCATTTAAATTGAAAGTTTAAGAATTATTTATAAAAAAAATCTTTATTCACAGCTCAGACTCATTAGGTTTCCGATAGCTCAATTAGAAGAACACTCGAGTTCGGTTCGGGTCTGACCTGACCTGAGACTCTTTTATTTACTTTTTCCAGTATTCTAAATATTTTATTCGAAAAAATATAATAAAAACAATTACACACGGTAGAGTACAAAGCAACCTATTAGTTTTTCGTGCATTATAGTTGCTTGAATTTTGTTAATAAAATACTCTGCATTTAAGTCAACTATGAGTAGTCAAATCATTGCCGAATGCCGAGTAATAGAGATCAGTAGGTCCATCTCTAGTCTCTGACTGACGCTTTTAACGAGTTAGTTGCTAATGTTGAAATTAAAACTAAAATATCTATGTTTTTATTGAATAAATAGAACTGTTAGATTGATTTTAATTAGAATTTGCGAAACTTCCAAGAAAATCAAAGAATACCCCTTGTTACCAACTAATTTTAAAATTGACAACAGGCTGAAGATAGAAGGCCTATAGTGTAAGAAAGAGGTGTGAATGCAACGCAAGCGCTCTATACTTTTTTCCGTTAATAAATATAAGACAATATTACATACAGTAGTTAAAACACTTATAGGTAATATGTAAATATAAAACAACAAAAATATCTCAACACCTGGATCCAAAACAATATAGATAAGTAAATTTTCTGTATTGACCCGACCAGGTTCCAACCTGAAACCTTTTGTTATAATACAGGGAAAATGCGTCTTAAACCAAGGCTCTCCGATCCCGCATCCGGTCCAATCTACTTTGTCCCTGGTACTCTGACCACTGAACTACCCAGGACCTAATCAGGATCAATCCACCCAAAGAGCCTAAAGAAATATTTTTACAAATATTTAAACTTTCGATAAGATTAAAATTAGTTCTAATCATTATATTTTGTCAATTCAGCATTCACAATGCTATATTGAAAAATATTCTTCTGAAAATCTCCAAGTACCAGGTAAAAAGTGCATCTTAAAGCATTTTTCATTAAGAATATTTTTTGATAACGTCTTTCAAATGTTTAATAAATGTTATCCAATCAGTTTATGGCTAGAGTGTTAGGCGGTCGAACCCCTGCACGTGTAGCATGACAAAGTCGAGAAACGCTTTGTCTACACCCAAATGTCACTTTCTCGGGTCGAGAATGAAATGTTGTATGAGCGCACTCGAGAAAAGTGACATTTGAGTGTAGACAAAACTTTTTCGAGTTCGTCATACTACGCGTGCTGATCTTCAGCTAAATGTATATATTTGACGCATTTGTGTTCTTAATTATTGGCTCACTAACAACAAAACAATTACCGACCAATGAAAGCGAGGAACAGAAATCGCCCATACTCAGCGCATGGATGTCATCGACTTGTGTAAATACATGAAGTAAAAAGAAGTGTCATTAATACATGTGTCCATGTAAAAATGCGGCTATCGTGTGTTCTGGAAGGTAAGTATATGGGCGTGCGGCCATTTATGATTTTTGATATTATCTGATGTCTCTGTTTGCGTTTGTTTAAAAAATTACCATTTTAATGGTTTCTACACAGATATTGGATCGTACCGCTACTCGTATATTTTTAAAAGTTAACGAGCCCATCTCTAGTGATGCTATCGTACACCGGCCATCAGATCGCAGCGACAAAAAACCTGTTACCGCTGCCAATAAATTACTCTACCTTTCAACACGTGATACAGTTTACTTTTTTCAGATATCGTAGAGTATTGATTGTACACGTGCACACATAGCAGACTCAGTTTATTTTACGGGAAAGTATAGAGCAAGGTTATATATACAAATATTATAAAGAGAAAAGATTTAATTGTTTGTTTGCAAACTACTGGAACATCAATTTGAAACAATCTTTCACCTTCAGGTACCTACATCATACCAGATTGACGTAGGATATAATTTACGCGTGCGAAGTGGCAGGAAAACAACTAGTGATATGTTTACATCTTTAGCTTCTTATATAATATTTAAATTGTTTATTTTTTTATATAGCAGATCTTGCGTAGTTGTTACAATGGATGTAATATTATATAAAATTGAAATAATAGATTTGAAAAACAAAGTTTATTTACATTTAACTAAAGTTTCTAGGAGCCATTTGGACGATAACTCTTTGCCATTTTGTGCGTAGGGACATTATCCCAATGCTGAAGAAGTTTTGGGGCTTTCGTTCAAAAAACCGCGATAACTGGTTTTGGCAATCCTCGCATGATGTTGGTCTTGGAAATCTGAAAGTGCAAGATCAGAATTATACGGCGGATGCATTAACATCTTCCAGCCAAACTCTTAATTTTTGCTGAGTGGCAAAAAATATGTGAGGTCTAGCGTTACCATGATGAAAAATCACATCCCTTCTATTGATTAATTCTAGCCGCTTTCTCTCAACTTCTTGCTTTTATCTTAGAGTTCAGAATCGATGATCCTGTCTAACGGTAACAGCTCATGATTAATAATGCCCTTCGAATCCCACCATACACACAGCATTACCTGGTCGCGAATTAACCCGGGTTTCGTCACAATCTGTGGAGCTTGACCGACCTTGGACCACGACCTTTCTCACACGTTCTTGTCTTACGTCTCCACTGTTCATTACTTGTTTTATCAGCTTCTTCAAAATCATTCAGTCTCATTACGTCGTAATAAACAATCACGAATGAGTACACGGTTCATTAGGTTTCTTTCAGTGAGCTCATGAGGTACCTAATTATCTTACTTTTTGTGTACCCAGCTTTTCCATTTTTTGTGGTTAATTTCCAGTTCTCCAGCCTCCGGCTGGTTGCACAAAATTACTTTAACAATAACAAACATGTTAAAATACCTGCAGTAAATATAATGAGTAGTAGTATTTGGCAATGGTGAGATGACGTCATAACTTAAACTTTAACACTTGATCTTCGTTGGTTAGTTATTGTTTTGCTGTATCGAGAAAGAGGATGGTGCAACGCAAGTAAGGTGTTATACAGACTAAACAGTACGAATTGATAGTCTATTCTATTTGTCCTCGAACGAAAATTTCGAAAGTTTTCTGGGTTATAGACTTAACCTTCAGGTGTCATATAATTTCGGACGGTTCTATATAGCCGTCAACTGTTTTGGAAATAAACGATAACACAGGTATAACCTACGCATCGCAAGACGAATTTGTTTAAACCACTGCGCTGTCAAACTCCTCGACACTTATTACACTTTTCATAAATATTAATACTTATCAAAGATATTAAAAAAATGGCATACATATTTGCATTTACGTAACGTTCAAATTTAAAAGTCAAATGTTCTTCCTTCGTAAAAGTTATATGAAAGAAATTTTAATAGCAGCATATTAAGGCAAACTTTTGTATTTATTTACTCTTCATTACTTAATATTGTAAACACATTATTGTTTCTCTAGTAAATGTCGTGTATGCCGGTACTGGGTATATAGGTAAATAAGAATATATAAATTTAACAAATAATAATTTTCAATGTATCATATACTGTTGGTGTACCTTTTACAAATAAATAAATACATAAGGCATATTGTTTACAGATATGTAAGTATGACAGTCACGTATTTGAGTTACGGTTGTTCTTTACACAATGCAATATGAAAGCAGAATTTCGGGACGCAGTCATAGAGCAATTATATAGGATACGGAAGGGAGTTGGTATTAGTGCTTACTTATGGCACCAAATGGAACTGATGCTCATTGCCAATGTGCCGGTGTGGCGCTCCCGAGAAAACTGGTCGTCACGTGGGATTCCTCTGTCCTCTAAACAAATACCACGGGCAATAGGAGGATTTCGCCGACCTGACTGAAGACGCGGTGGCTGTATTAGCTAAAAAGTAACAAGTGCTTGAAAGATTCATCAGTCCTATTAGGTCTCGGGTAGCTCAGTAGTTGGAGCATTCGCCCGGATTTTTTAATAATATTTTTATAAGAATATTTTCCAGTGTAGGATTGTGAATGTGAAATTTATAAAATATATTAATTATACTTGAT
The DNA here is from genome assembly GCA_918026875.4 of Diatraea saccharalis. Lineage (NCBI taxonomy): Eukaryota > Metazoa > Arthropoda > Insecta > Lepidoptera > Crambidae > Diatraea > Diatraea saccharalis. The sequence continues at coordinate 16,422,212 of OU893346.1, forward strand.
TAAATATAATAATATGCTTGAACGATTTTATGATTATCTCCATTAACTGTGAATTCTACTCTTCTTCAGTAAAGATTCACCGTGTGCTTGTTGTCGGAAGGACTTGTGTCGAATTATTTAAAATAAAACATTTTCAGTTATTTATTAATTTGTGCGTTGTGGGAAGGTAATGTAAAGTGCATTTTAAAATAACGCAGAATAGTTTATCTCTTTCCTACAACTACACATCACTTTATAAAAACTTGTTCACCTCTCTGGAGAAAAGAGACAAACGCATTTTTTTTTCACTCGCCTTATGAGCGAGACGGTCGCATTCGATTAGTAGGTAGTGTGATTGAACGTAGTTGCAGTTTGAAATCACATTGAACGGTGCTGACGCGCCGACTTTACAATACCTACGTACTTGTAAAGAAACGCAAGCGTGATTAGTTTCTATTCCTAAATATCTATATTATCGTTTTTGTTTTATTTACTACATATTCAAAGTGCAACATTATAATGAGTATCCGACGTAGCCCTCCAAACAAAAGTGCTGGGTCACACTCACATCCTAATTTGACTCAACTCAAAGACGAAACTTCTTCAAACCAGACTGCAATAATTAGAAAACGAAAGACACCAGACTGCGATAACAATTGTGTAATCGATTTTCGTCGTGAACTATCCCAAGAGTTGATTGAATTTCAACACCAATTAAAGGAAACATTATTTCAAAATACCGTCATGTTGAAGATGGAATCTTTAATCAATAAGCAGAGTGACAGTATTAAGTTACTTCATGATGAATTGTGTATGCTTAAAATTGAGGTTTCCGATTTAAAACAAAGTCAGCAAAATCTCGAAAAAGATCTCACAACTTCCTTGTCAGGTATCAGGAATATCCAAGAAAAATTGTGTGACAAAAACAAAGTACTGGAAGAAAAATTATGTAATACACAACAGGAGCTCTTGGAACTAATAGAGTTGAATAATAGCAAAGATCAACAAAATCGCATCAACAACCTAGAAATCTCTGGAGTTCCACAAGTCAAGGGTGAAAATTTATATAATACCCTCCATACAATTGCCACCAAGATTGGATTTGTTGTTTCACCCGCGGACGTCGATTTCATACATCGAGTGAGGCGTTTCTCTGTGAAAGAACAAAACGGAAAAAGCGACATATCAAATATACCAAATATAATTATCAAATTCACTCAACGACGGAGGAAAAGTGAGTTTCTGGCCGCTGTACGGGCACGCCGTGGATTAACGACAGCTGATCTAGGTATAGACGGTGCTTCAAAGCCAATTTTTGTCAATGACCACTTAACACCATGTAACAAAATGTTATACATGAAGGTTCGTAAACTGGGAAGAGAGTTAGGATATAAGTACATTTGGATTAATGATTGCAAAATCTTTCTTCGTAAGACTGACTCATCGAGATCCATATACGTCGGTAGTGAGAAAGAATTAGTTAAAATAAAGTGACAGTCAAAGTGTTTGTTTCGTGTATTTGGTGAAAAATCTAAGCTTAATATATCGATTTACATTTTGTATTGTAAAAATATCATATATATAAATGATTATAAAGGAAGTTTTTTGTTAATAGTTACAAAATTTACCTATTTTTTACTTGAACGAGAGCAGTATAATTATTGTTATAGAAAAAATATTATTGTTACACTTAAATTGCAAGGTTATATCTTACTCTTAACACTAAATAAAAGAAGGCAGTTTAGTTACGGTTATAGGATCAAGTTTGTGTTTTTTAATAAATGCAGGAGGAAATATCTGTTTGTAATCACTGAAAATGTTTATGTATCAATTTTATCAATAAATGAGCGAGAGCGGTGCAATAATTGTTTATTCATTCAAATAATACCTAGTTTAATTTACAACTATTATATTATTTAAAAATGAATGGAAATTTTATGTCTATTTATTATCAAAACGTGAGGGGTTTACGTACTAAATATAATGAGTTCTTAAGTAGTGTATTGAATAACAATTATGATATAATATGCATAACTGAGTCCTGGCTCAATGATTCATTCTATAGTTCGGAATTTTTCGATAGTCGTTATGAGGTTTTGAGATGTGACCGAGATGTAGTATCCACTGGGTGTTCTCTCGGTGGTGGAGTAATTATAGCTGTGCGTCGAAGTCTTTATGCGAAACGTCGAACTGACTGGGAGGCGCCACCGCCAGCAGATGAGCTGTGGGTGAGCGTTCCCCTTCGCAACCGCGCCGCGAGTTCCCTGTCCACCACTGCCACTAATGACTCAATTATTTTACATATAGCGTGTACCTATATACCACATGGTGTCAGACACGAAGCTTTGCTGAGCTCTTTTTATGACAGAACCGCGGACATCATACACTCGCATAGCGATGATGTATTTCTTATATTGGGGGACTTTAATGTATCCAATGCTAATTGGAAATATCATGATGAACAGGGTAGCATGTTCATACCTTCAAGTCATGACAAATTTACATCGTTGACAGCAGATTTCATGAACTTATGTACACTGGGACAATACAATAATATATCTAACATTAATAACCGTGTTTTAGACCTAGTTTTTTGTACTGAAACGTGTTCGGTAAGGTCGAGTTTTATGCCCTTTGTATTGGAAGACCCACATCACAAAGCTCTCGATATTGATATAGTAAAATGTCTACCAATTGTTTTAAAAAATAACAAAACTTATAAAAAAATGTTTTTTAGGGCTGATTATACTTCTATAAAATGCAGTTTAGATTCAATCGATTGGGACACTACTTTTCAGAGCTGTATTGATGATGTTGATGCTATGGTGCTGGTTTTCTACAACATTCTAACTGATTTAATTAAATTATATGTGCCAGTAAGCCTCCAGATAAATAGAGAAAAATTTCCTCCGTGGTACTCGCGACCTCTTATTAAGTTAAGTAATGAGAAAAGAAAATATCATAGGAAATGGAAGGCTTACGGTAATCAAGCTGACTACAATACGTTTTCATTACTTCGATCTCGCGTCCGCAAATTGGAAGCAGATACCTATAATAAATATATAGCATTTTCAGAGAATAATATTAAAAATGATCCAAATTCGTTCTGGTCGTATGTCAAATCAAAAAATAAAACCGACGAAATTCCACATAATATGAATTTTAATGGAAAAAATTTGACTACAGGCGAAGAGATTTGTACAGCTTTTAATATATTCTTTCAATCCGTTTTTGAAAAAACTAACGTAGATATTGATAATAGCATAAATTCAGCTCGTAAATGTGATGAAAAATTTTCCATAATTGATTTCGGAAAAATACAACTAGATGAAAAAGTGATACTTAAACACTTAAAAAATGTAAACATTAATAAGGGAGCTGGATCTGATGAGATACACCCTTTATTAATATCTCAGTGTGCAAACCAATTATTAAAACCAATTTATAAAATATTTCAACAGTCCTTGAATTCTGGTATTTTCCCTAGTGTTTGGAAGAGAGCCCTCATTACGCCTATTCCCAAAAACAAGCAAAAAGATTTAATAACGCAGTATCGACCCATCTCAAAATTATGTGTTCTTGGTAAATTATTCGAGAAAATAGTATCAGATCAACTGTCCTCCATTCTTAAGTCTCATATGTCTGATACGCAACATGGATTTATGAAAAGACGCAGTGTCGAGACCTACATGGTCACATTCACTGATATTGTCCTTAAAGCTATGGATGAAAACAAGCAAGTTGATGTCGTATACACCGATTTCTCTAAAGCGTTTGATAAAATTAGCCATTATTTACTTATGAAAAAGCTTTCAAGAATCGGTGTGCATGGCAATTTATTACGATGGTTTGAGTCTTATATTCGGAACCGTAGTCAGGCTGTTTGCATTAAGGGTTACTGTTCGAGTTTTTTGCCGTTATCATCTGGAGTACCTCAAGGATCACACCTTGGACCTGTACTATTCGCAATTTATATAAACGATATTGGTGATTCGTTACCAAACAGTTACCATCTTCAGTACGCAGACGATACAAAAATATTTAGAGTCATTTCTAATATGGATGACTGCTACAGCCTTCAAGCTGACTTAAACACATTAAATAAATACTGTACAGAAAACCAACTATTTATTAACGCAGATAAATGCAAGATAATATCTTATACAAGAAAAACAGCACCAATATTATTTCAATACTCAATTAACAACATGATTTTAAAAAGAACAGATAGTATTCGCGACCTGGGTATTATTATGGATAGCGCAATGACTTTTAAACTTCATTATGAGAAAATTGTCCAAAAATCACTCCGAAATTTAGGTTTTATAAATAGAGTAAGCAAACCATTTAGTAAGATAATTACTTTTAAAATCCTTTATTTTAGTTTCGTAAGATCAGTTTTAGACTTTGCAAGTGTCGTTTGGAACCCTTACTATAAAATAGACATAAACCGAATAGAAAATGTTCAGGAAAAATTTATTAAAATATTGAATTATCGTTCAAGAAGCTATGATCAATCATACAGAGAATCCTTAAAACATTATAAATTATTAACTCTACAGAACCGACGTAAGCAGCTGGATCTGCAATTTCTTTTTAAAATACTAAATTCTTTTGTCGATTCCTCAACGCTTCTATCGAAAATTAATTTTATAACTAAGGCTCGGTTACCTGTACGCTCCTCACGTTGTATGAAAGTATTTGTACCGCCGCATTTTCGCAAATTATATACTGCAAATAATTATTTTTGTCGTTGTTTAAGTATGTACAACTGTGAATTCTCAGATATAGACATGTTTAACTGCTCTCTTACTAGCCTTAAGTCTCAAATCTTTACTAAAATACTATAATAAACAAATAATATTGCTTTAAATTTTTACTTAGAGATAAGTTAATTGTGCAAAAATTTGCTTCTTTAACTGGTGTCCTTCAGACAACAGTTATTTATTTATACCTCTATAGAAATAGTGGACACACATTGTCTATTAAATATTGTAATTAATTTAAGTATTATAATGTAATGACTGTTATGTGTCAAAATAAAGAGAAAAAAAAAAAATTCTTATGATTTCTTTTTTCTATTTACTGCATTTAATAGTTACTTGGGTATGTTGCACATAAAATAATATGAACATTTTAAAAGTAAATCCGAACTAAATATATGTCGGAGAATTTCAGTGTTTATTGGTTGATCGGTGCGGTCAAATGTAAACAACAAATCCAATTTCAACTGCGTATAAACATGACACTTTATTGAGATGGGCTGACCTCAAAGAATAATACTCACATAGCTCATCCGAACTCGTTAAAAGCCATGAACTAAATATAGATTTTCTTTATATTAAAGCTGAACTCCTTACTGCATGGAAGAATAAACAGGAAATAGTTATTTTATATCTGGATTTGATTCAAATCTTGCGAAAAAAATATTTCGTAAGGTAATGTGTGAGCAACTAGTTCACTGCTTTTTCGCCGAAAATTGTTTGGCCAATTATCACTTGCCAACTAACGTTTTGTAGAATTTTATATATTTTATTTTTCCATTCTTCACATTCACACACAAGGCCAGAAAGCAGTGGTGTGAAACTACTCACGTACATATTGTAAATCACTTTTTTACGTCGTTGTCTATTATTTACCAAATTTTGTATTAGTTAAGGCTATTGAGGTTTACTCATAGTCGACCTACTACGCTCCTTCTCTCTGCTCGTCGTCTATCTAATTTTTAAGTAACCTAAAATAACCTAACTGTTTCTTTTTACAACAGCAATTCGCATCTAGCATATTTATTTTGTTTGTTGTACTCTAACCCAACATAAATGTTATGACCTATACATATGTCTATGTTGCTCTACTTCTTCCATAAATCTAAAGGTTATTTTATGTCAATTATAAAAAAATACGTAAAACAATTGATTTTTTTATCACTTTATCAATGCATAAAATGGGAACTGATACACAAGTAACTATTATTTAATATAAGTCATTAAAAATATAAACTAGTATTTACCAAAATACAGTTGATATTGAAATATCATTATCATTAAAAATAATTTGATATTCATTAAGGTTGTAACAGTGCGCCGTACCACCGTTTATTTCGTCCTAGGTTTCCGCATGCAAACTTTTTGTCTTTGATACTCAACATCATTTCTTTTTATTATTCACCTTACGTAATCTGAAATTTTGACTCTTGTGACGGAACAACCCTCTATAAGATTGAGATTATTTATATAAAGGTTATTTATATAAGTGTTATGCGCAGTTACGAACAAACCCGACACTTGTAACTAACCTTGAACCTCTTTACGGTCATGTAGGTGTATTTTTATACGCAATTATTAATCACAATGCATTACTTAAACTCCAAGTTAAGTAAGTTTTTAGTTCTTTTATTAAGAAATCTGAAACTTCGAAGCTAATAGAACACTATTATTAGTTTGTAAAGATATTGTAATAAGCCGTAATTGTTCAAACGAACTATAACTAAATTATAAGTAAAAGTAGTCAGGACTTATCAACAAATATGTAGCAAACATGCTAGAGTAAATAGCGCACTGAAACTAATAGACTACTGACTAGACTAATGGGTAATAACCGTCCAGAGGTTTTACTCTGAAAATCAATATTCTATATATAGTCAACTTCATCGTGCTTTGTTCTACTCAAGTATATATATAAATACTCAAGAAATAGTCTACTGTATCTCTTATTTTGATTTTAAAAGTAAAGGGCTTGTTATTGGCAGCTTAGTGTCAATTACATAATTATTAAAAGAAAAAGACAAATTTAGCAAAAATGTTCTACTCAAATATATGAAATTTATGTAAGTGAGATCAGGACAGAGGACGAAATAGTATACTGTATCTCTTATTTTGATTTTAAAAGTAAAGGGCTTGTTATTGGCAGCTTAGTGTTAATTGCATAATTATTAAAAGAAAAAGACAAATTTAGCAAAAAATAAATATTTTAAAAAGCACTTTGCAACTTAACATAATAGCAAACAGCAATAATAATAATAATGTGATAACTTAGGGTTCGGGTTAAAAAATTAACGCCAATTTCTAAACTAAATGAATTTGGACACACGAGTGATTTCGAATTCGAGTCTGAATTTTTACAGAATCGCAGGGCTGAGCGGAACTGATCGACTGTTCGGAAAGATTCGGGTGACATCTTATCGCGTGCCGGTAACAAATGAACGCACTTGTCGACCGCCAGGTTTTACTTTACTTCAGTTTTGGAATCATATACATATTATGATCAAGGTTTAGAGTGCAAAAACCGACTTTGTCATTAAATTAGTAAATGAATTGCATTAAGCCTGTAAAGAACAAACCAATAGAAAGAAAATAGTATAAATAGTTGTTTTTGCAGTGCAAATTATCATAAGATTAAGTACTTGCTCTCAGTTCTTGAATCTGTCTGAGAATCGATTATCTACATGAATTAATTGGTTTGGATCTTTACATTGGTTCAGATGCAAATGATCGATCTTTTGCATAAAAAGAGATAATTTTCGTAGTGCATACTACTGAAGAATGCCGGGAGGGGTAATCCACCGCTTTTTTATAGGGGCTGATACCACATCAAAAATTTCTAGGTTGGCCTCGGACCTACAGATATATTCGAGGCATTACCAAAAATTCCCACGACTCGACTACGCTCCGTTACAATCATAAATGCTACAAAAGTTATAAAAATATAAAATAAAAACGCTTATCTAAAGAGGCGGCAATGGATATCGTCAATAGGGCCTGATTAGGAAAAGATGCTAGAAAACGAGAACGTATGTTTATAATGCGTAGGGCAAGCGCGCTACGAGGATACAAGCTACACAATTACTACGCGCCACAAAGAGGGTCATCATTCGCAAACAACTCTCATCCATTTTAGGATTAAGCTAAATCTGGTAACGCGATATTCTTTTCTGATACTAAAATAATAATTTTGACATTCGCGACATAATAATTTATAATTTTGAAATAATAATAAAAAAAACTGTAATTGAAGAAAGAGCAGTTATAAACATTTTGGAAAGTAACAACAGAAGCTAACCTTAGTATCTATTTGTACGTTTTGCTTTTACTACAGTTGTGGCTTAAAGTCATTGTTAAAATATTTAGGCCTGAATAGAATCTTTGAAATCGAGAGAGCGTAACGCGAAATTCTTAAGGTTGTTGCTGGTTTTTCCTATCGATTTTTTATGGTAGACCTTTTTATAGAATGGAAAGTTACCATCAGACAAACCCATGTTTTGTATACTGTTCAAAGGAAACATAAAAAGTGGATTATGATCCGCAGATACGTCATAAAACAGTTACCTCGCGTTATATTTTTGGTTTATTATAAACGGAGTTCATTATTAAATATTTATCCACTTCCTAGAAAGGAACAGTTTCAGTCTTCCTTAGAGAATTATACTATTAATCCACTGAAAATCTTTTATACCCTCACATAATAATAAAAATACAATTTATCGTGAATTCTGTATTTTAAATGCTGTTATGTTTACTTTTTTTTTCAAATAAAGCATTCTCTTTTATAAATATTTTTATTGGCATTCTTTACCAGAGGCCCTGGTGATCCGTGTAATCAGTTTCATACTGTAACCCGTAAGCAAGCATCAGCTGTTCACACATGAGTAAATAGTACTCATTATAAACAAAACATACAGGTGAACATATTGTATTAGTTAACATAATTTAGCTGAGAAATTATTAAGTATTTTCACCATTTTTCATTAAGAACCTACCAGCACAGCACTATGAACGCAGACTTGATTAAATATATCTATTTATCAAACACAATATTTAATTTAATAATGTAATCATAGAATACTGCACGCACACTATGCATCTGCGAATCTTTATTCTTTTTTCTTCCTACCCGCACATTTATTATTTTAGTCATTCTTAATTAACGCGTGGATTCATTTCAAACAGGATATCTCTTAAATTCACGACGAAATTTAATTAGAACACAAATCTTTTATTCTTTAAGAATCATTTTATCTTGTTAAGGTTGAAATTTTATACTTAATGATTTGAATTGGATTGGGTAATTTGAGAATCGTCCTTGTTATACCTAAAAAAGACTTTTTTGTTTCTCTCAGAGTTTAGAAGTTCATACGCCGCCTATATTGATCTGATACTTGGCATTTTATACTTTGTTTAATTTTAATAATCGTCTACACGTAATCAGACTTAATTACACATTTTTCAATTTTTTTTCTGTCGTATACATCATCATCATCATACTCGTATCAGCCGAGAGACGCCCACTGCACTGCTGGGCATAGGCCTCCCCCAAAGATCTCCAACGTGATCGGTCCTGCGCGACCTTCACCAGATCGTCGGTTCACCTTGTGGGGGGCCTACCAACACTGCGTCTCCCGGTACGCGGTCGCCACTCCAAGACCTTACCGCCCCAACGGCCGTCAGTCCTGCGAGCGATGTGCCCTGCCCACTGCCACGTGAGGTCCGCAATTCTTTGGGCTATGTCGGTGACTTTCGTTCTTCTGCGGATCTCATCTTTCGGATTTGATCTCGCAAAGAAACCCCGAGCATAGCCCTTTCCATTGCCCTCTGAGCGACTTTGAGCTTCCTTATTAGGCCCATAGTAAGCGGCCACGTCTCCGTTTCGTATGTCATCACTGGCAACACGCACGAATTGAAGACTTTCGTCTTGAGACATATACATAATAAAGTCGTCGTATATGTACATAATAAAGTTAAATTAAATAAAATAAGAACACATTTTCATATTAATGAAATTTTATAATAAAATATTTTATTTTTTCTTATTTTGTCTCTTAGACAATATTTGCAGCTGCAGCTTCCTTTTGAATAACAAAATTAGTGTTCATATTTTGAATAACCGCTTTTTTCACAAATTTTGAATAACATCTAATAAAAATAGTGGCACAATCAGCCAAATTTACATCTTGCTAAATCTCTGATTGAAGACTATTCACAAAAACAACCTGACGAGGTTTTGTAGTACGACCTCAGAAAAAAAATGAATAAGCGTGCGATTGTACGAGCCTTCACCACTACTAAACGTGTATACAAAACATGTATACTATAAACAAAAGTGTAAATTTGAATACTAATCATCGATCCACATATAAAACGTTTTTTTTTTGAGATATCTCATAATAAATTCATAAGATACAAAAGCTTTGAAAGTCGGCCATAGCCTATTAGAGGCTACCAGGCTGAGAGATCTTTTAGGTTCCAGTGACAACAGTTCCATATTGAATAGCTCTTTAACAATGATCTATAATAAGGTGCTAGGTAGCGCTATTACTACGGTACGAGTAGCTCGGTGGCGTAGTGGATAAGCGCCGCGGCCCGCGATCGTAGTCTTTAAGCAACTTTCGCAAGGGTCGGTCACGGGATGGGTGACCAAAAAACTATTATCTCGAGCTACTCCGTGCTTTGGAAGGCACGTTAAGCCGTTGGTCCCGGCTGCATTTGCAGTCGTCAATACCCTCCAATCCGCATTGGGCCAGCGTGGAGGGTCATGGCCCATCCTCCTTAACCATCCATAAGGAAGGCCTGAGCCCCTGCAGTGGGGACGTAAAAGGGCTGGTGGTGGTTGGTGGTGGTGGTGGTAGCGCTATTGGTTAGAGACGCCCGGGTTGCTTATATAATATATCAATCAATTTATTATTAGAGATTTGCTATAAAAATAGTATCTGAAATATTTCTTTCTATCATAATATTCCGCTCCTATTTAATCTTAATACCATTGTCTACCTAGTTTATTTTATATTCTTCTATACTGATATCGTAAAATAATAAAGGGTAAAGAATTTTTTTTGTTTAAATGTTTTCATTAAATAGTATCTGAAACTACTCCAGCGATTTTAAAACAAATCACCTACGAGAAACTACATAATACACGGTTGCTATAAGACTATAAGTTATGTGGGTAAAATCGCAAAAAAAATGATAATAAAAAGTTAATGTACAAAAAAAAAGAATTATTTCAACATCATATATTATACTAACATCCATAAAAATAGAAGAAAAAGACTCGCACATTATTTCTTACAACCTAAAAGAAATCTTTAAGAAATAGAATATTCTTATTTAAAGGTAATTCTATCGATATTTTGAAACAAATAGATTAGGACATGTCAACGTAGGTGCCGTTTTGATCAAAGATATAGGTTCTGTTTTTACTTCCCGATTTTCAGTAGAACTGAAAATAAGTTTGATGACAATATAATAATCATACTGTACGATATTAAGCAGGGGTTGGCGACTCACCGTAAGCGATACTTTACCGCCACGGGTTCCGAGGGCTGGGTTCTGGAACGGGGTGCGTCGACGCGGTTACCAGCGAAGATATCATACACGATATATAATCCATAGGCACTGATCCACCGTTCTTCCGAAATGTCCTTATTCTCGATAACGAACAATTCACCAAGCTCAATCAAAATTAGGTGCGCGCAGTTAGCAATTTGAATTCACAGTAAAAAACTGTCACCCAAGGAATAAGGGTGGGGATTTGGAACGAAGACAGCTAATCGCCTTGCCCATAGACAATAAAAAATTTACCCACAGTTGTGTTGTCTTTTATTGTTACTTATCAATCATCTGTTTCGTTACGGAACACATACTAATATTATAAATGTAAAAGTTTGTATTTATGGTAGTGCGTATGTCTGTTACAATTTCATGCAAAAACAACTGAATGAATTTTGGTTAAATTTGGTAGGCGGATAATTCTAAGCCTGAATTAATTATAGGCTACGTTTTAGCCCACTAATCGGGTTCTCTAGTGACCACGCGGGGGAAACCACTGGCGAAAAGCTAGTAGTTATTTGTAATGGAGCTGATCTGATGATGTAGCGGGAAGGTTGCAATGCGACCTGTGTAATTAAACGAATCTCTGGAGTTTCATTTGTATGTGCCATATTAATTCAAATTAAAAAAAAGGTAATATTTTTGTTCAGATCGTACACAGGAATATTACATTTTTGGTGATTTTTAAAATAGAATGAGTTATGAATACCGATGGGATGAATAAGGAATTTAAAATGATATAATTGTTGTGGGTCGAGTAAAGACCATAATTAGGATGGGTAAGGGAAATATAATGCTTAGGACGAGACGTCATAGAACGAATAAGGAACAACCCATCTCTGGTCCAAGATATAATCAATGACAACAAAAGCTTAAAATAATGATCATATCTGATCAATTTCGCGTTCATAATTCGATACTGGAAAACATTCTGACTGAAAAATCTTTAAAAAGTTCACTTTGTCCCTGGTATTCTGAGATGGGATTCGAACCCATGACCTTTTGTAAAGTTTGTAACTGAATAATGGAATGGTATGTCTTTACTACATTTTTTTAAATCATTGTTATTGTTTTCAGTTTTCTACAGTACGGTACTTTTGATAAAATCACTGATATAATTTGGCCCTTCACATATTTAAAGACTTATAAATCTGCCAGTGAGGTCTTTTTGAAATATTCGTTATGCCTTATTGTCTCTTAACAATAGAATCTAGGGTTTTCATTGAGAGAAAGGATTCTCGTAAACAAAAATTCAAATGAAGGGAATGTTTTGTTGTGCTCCCTAATGTTAGTTATATATCTCTTTGTTATTGCGTATTGTTCGTAAATTTTAGCGTTGAAAATTGTGACGTCTTTAGTTTATATTGTACCAAGAGAGGTCTTAGGATTGCTAGTAATCAGTGGGTATTCATCCAGAAAATCACTAACATTAGTTATCCTCGCAAATTCATGTCACTTGCATAGTACATATAATATTAGATGCAATGTAATTCACATGACTCATTAGAAATTGGTATTATATATAGTACAGTGAAATTAGGTTTCATTTGTGGAAAAAGTCTTAAGAGACCCTCACAACCTAACAGTTACACGCTCTCTCTTTTCGCCAAAAAACAGTTTATAAGGGAAAATAAGTGTTATTTTTTATTTAGTATTTTCTATAGATTATCCTCCAAAAAACTTTGTTCCAAGAAAAAAGGATTTATTTCACTGATCCTCGTTCCGTTTGACATGCGCACATCTTACTTCAACGAATAATAAAAATAGCCGGCTAAGAGTGAGAAGGATACGAGTCACCAACTGACATATTTATAAGAAAGATTTAATCAGTCATTATTTTCGGGGAAAATCTGGATTCGTGTGAAAGGCAGACAGGCTGACAGTCAATCGAGTGATAATATAAAGGTTTTGTTTTTTTGGGACAGTTTCGTCCCGAAAAAACTGATAATTTATTTTAACATCATATACTATACTAACATCCATTATAATAGTTTTAATAATATATTTTCGGGGAAAATTTGGACTCATGTGAAAGGCAGACAGACTAACAGCCAATCGAGTGATCATATAAAAGTTCAGTTTTTTTTGGGACGAAACTCCAGATACAGGTGGGCGTATTGGTCCAAATCTCTCAAGAGTCCGTTTCGCAACTCATTAAATTATTTCTAGTTACTTAAGAGCGATGACCCAAGTGATATTTCAAAAAATATTACCTACTTTTTTATTATAAAAAAAATTGAGCAACACTGGTAATAAACATAGACTGATTAAAAATAGCTTTGTGCTAATTGAATAAACATAAAATTACTTATTTTCGACTAAACATCTCTATTATCATCATCATCATCACCTTTACGTCCGAAATACACGGGCTCAGGCCTTTCTTATATATTTATTTATTTGCAACATACTACTATCATTACAGGTTTCCCTAATGCGATAGCGTAGACATAGACTTTCACTTATAACATAAAACATATAATACTGCAGGTACGAATTAGTTCAATGAACAACAAAATAAATCTATAGACTTTGCAGTCTCGTTTAAACAACGTAACGTTCGTTGTATAGGTGCCTCTCTTAATATGTTTGTGCGTGTATATGGTAATGCGAACAGAGGCGGCTGTCGACGCCGCCACACATATCGGTTTGGAACGTACAACCCTACTGACTCTAACACTATATGGTTAAAAATTCGACCACGCAATATTTTAAATATGTACGTATGGTTAAGAAGGATGGGCCATGACCCTCCACGCTGTCTCAATGCGGCTTGGAGAATATTACCGACTGCGAGTGCAGGAGCAATGGCTTAACGTGTTTTCCGAAAGACGGAATAGATCGAGGTAATATTTTATTTTTGGTCACCAATCTCGTGATCGGCCCTTGCGAAAGTTGCTTAACAACAACGGGACGCGGCGCTTATCCTCTATACGCTATCTAGCTACGCTCTATAGTGAAAAAAGAATAATCTTAAATGGTTGTTTGTCATCATTAATATAGTTGTTAATAAGTATTTGAAATCATTTCCGTAGAGACAAAAACTGATATAACAATTTAATTGTTTAAAGTAAATTATTACTCAAATATATTTTCGAAGTTTTTTTTGGTAATTTTTTTTTTCTATATTTAATCAATGATATTTCAAAAAGGCCACTACGAACTTACGACTATTTAAGAGATAGCATTTTATTTGTTTAGACCAGTAGCTCAACATAGAAGCTAAAAAAGTATCATTAAACATTTTATGAAATTTTTCTTTACAATTTTGGGTTTAATTAATAAGTAAAGCACAATTAACAAAATGCGAAATCGGTACAAATTATGCCAATAATTATTCTGTACTATTTAATAAGTCAAAATTATAAATATCCTTTTGATTCCGAGATCAAGAACACCAAAATTGACTATTTAAAGCAAAAATCACTGTTAAGATATAATAGGGTCCATAAAAAATACTAGTCGTTATTAGTGATAATTTTGTTGTATCTCTAACTAAATTAACAAAAACCTTTTCTTTTTATCTGTATGTATACACTGTGGTATAAAAATCACAGAAGTTCACTTGTCATCTTTTATCTTTACAAAATTGAAAACACACTTTGACAATTTTAATTTTAGCCTGGTTCGTGCCATCACTAACTTTAGTACAAATTTGTCTTTAAAAACTATAGTTTAGTTTTAGTTAAAACGAAAAATATTTGTTTATTTTATAGTATCGACTTTAGTTTTCGTTAAGATTTTATAAAGCACCTAAAAACACAATAGAACGAACTTCACAGCTTTATTGTTGTCTCTTTTACACGTTTATAAAAAGGAAAAGACAATGATGCAACTATATGAAAAATATTTTATAGATTGCGTTGTAAATTGTGCTACAAATAATAAAAGAAGGATAAAACCATTATTATGCATAAGATCATAGAATATGGTAATTGCCGTAACATTGTACACTGGTTTTCCTATTTGATACAAACTCGTCTACACGTTCCATCTTGCTTGTGGATATGCCTAGAACGTATTGTATTGAGTGTTGAATTGAAGCACGACGAGAGTGTAGAAGAGGCTTTATAAGTACTTGAATAATTTACACTAATTTGACTGTATTGCCGTTTTTAATTCATTATTTTCTCCGCTAGAGGCGCTACTATGAAATGTATGGTAACATCCTATCCTATTAATATTATAAATGTGAAAGTGTCTTTGTTTGGATGTTTGTCGGTCAATCACGCCGAAACTACTGAACGGATTTTGATGAAATTTGGTATACAGATAGGGTATTAGCTGACTTAGATAATAGGATACTTTTTATCTCACTAAACATTTCCCTAGGGTCCACGCGGGCGAAGCCGCTGGCGAAAGCTAGTTGGTTATTCCAAATCCATTTCCAAAAAGTATAAAAACTTGTACTATAGATACAGATCGTAATCATTGTTTTATATTGAATATGTGTGTGTATATTAAAAATAAATTTATAGATTATTGTTATAAATTTTATGATCGTTATTGTTTTAGGTACCAATCGAGGCGGCTCATCTATATGATGCTGTGACACTTTGGGCGAGAGCAGCCACTGCCGCCATGAGGTCTGGTCTGCAGCCGACCGACGGTGCATCCCTCATGAAGCTACTGAAGCCGACCACCTACCGTTCCGTGCAGGGATTTGACGTGAGTCTCTTCATCAATCATCATCACTAGCCTAATAATATCCCCACTGCTATGCAGCCTATGGTCGAGCTTTGCTTAACTTTGAAAAACCACTCCGACATATCTAAAACGAGATCTTCACGCCCTATCCCTTGCAGGGTAAGCAGAGAGGAGTAGTACGAGGGTCAAACTGAAAGTTCTTAGAACTGGCCACTTATAAACAATATAATAAAAAAATAATTCTAAAATTTAAAAATATAACTCTTTGCCAATATTACTGAGTATATATTTCATTCATTTGTCATTTGTTTTACGATTTGGCGGCAAATTGAAAATTGCCTGTGTCACGTCATCATGAATTTAACACGAGAAAATTTTCGTGCAATGATTTTTTATGACTTTCGATGTCATTTAAGTCAACAAGAAAGTTATGATAGACTACGATTGGCCTTTCACGATGAAGCCCCATCTCGTGCGACTGTTTACAACTGGTTTAATGAGTTTAAACGTGGTCGCACTAATCTCACTGATGATTTACGTGAGGGACGGCCTTCTACGGCGACGACTGAAGATAACATCTGTGTTGTGCGGCGTATGATAGAGACTGACAAAAGAGTGACCTATCAACAGATTCGGACAAGCTTAGGCATCGGTATGAGTCAAGTGCACAAAATCCTCCACGAACATTTAGCGGTCAGGAAGCTTTGCGCCCGGTGGATACCTCATAATTTGACTGAGGCTCAAAAACTCCATCGTGTGGATTGGTGTCGTAAAATGATTGAAAGATTTAACGGAGGTGACTCAAATGCTGTGTTCGACATACTAACAGGTGACGAAAGCTGGATTTACTGTTATGATCCTAAAACCAAAAGACAATCTGCTCAGTGGGTGTTTCCTTTCGAGGAGTTGCCAACTAAAGTGAAGAGAGATCGAAGTGCGGGAAAAAAAATGGTGGCCTCGTTCTTTGGAAGGATAGGTCATTTTGCAACAATTGTGTTAGAGGATCAAAAAACAGTTTCTGCAGAATGGTACACTACCAATTGTTTGCCACTTGTCTTGGAAAAAGTTCGAGAGAAACGACCTCGCAGTAGGATCCTCCTTCACCACGACAACGCCTCGTCGCACACCGCCAAGCGAACGATCGACTATTTGGCGACATCAAACGTTGAATTACTGGGTCACCCGCCGTATAGCCCCGACCTCGCGCCTTGTGATTTTTATTTATTTCCAAAAATTAAAGAAAAACTTAAAGGAAAGCGGTTTATGAATGCTGAAGAAGCGGTGGCTGCGTATCGCGATGCCATTGAAGAGACCCCTAAGGACGAGTGGGCAAAGTGCTTTTCCCAGTGGTTCCATCGCATGCAGCGGTGTATTGACGTGAATGGACAATATTTTGAAAAGATATAATAAAACTAATAACTGGCTAATGTAATCAGTTTTTGATTTTCTAAGAACTTTCAGTTTGACCCTCGTAGTAGTATATTATTAACATATTCTTGAGGATGAATGGTTTTACCATTTCTGATGTCTCAGCATTGATTCTCGGCCGGGCCAATGTAGAAAATAAACTTTTTGATATTGCCTCTTACTCTAGATTATACCGTCGTTGTAGATTCCCATATCACAAGTAAATTTTTAGTTTTTAATTATTTTAATGTAATTATTCTAATTAATTATATTTAATTATTCTTTACTGCTGTTTTACTGCTTATCTATCGATGAAAATAGAAAAAAGGTTTTAATGTGACAAACTGAAGGATTTATGGATAAACAGATAGACAGACAGCTAAATGATTCTGGAAGGATTCAGTTTTTTTCTTTTAAAGATACGTTATAATAAATTTGATTGTTTGTTCGTTTGCTTTCAATATACTTCAAAATACAAGCCTTTTTTCAGCTACGGGAAGCTAGATTATGTTCCGGTGACTTAGGAGTCCCGGGAAGATAGCTATTTGATAATTTGTCTTGCTACATAAAAATTGTATAATTTCATTCATATTGAATGTACCTCAATTGAACAAATTCCACCTCACTTATCCCTCTTCATTTCTGTGATAAAATAATAAATATTCATTTCGCGTATTTCAACTCGGATTCACGGTTCCGCGGCATAAATCATATTTATTTATATTCAGCTAACATTTCCACTGCTAGCCATAACGTAAGGCTGATACCAAATTATTTCTTTAGTGACTTACTCTTCACAGAACAGTTGTAGTTTTATGATGATGCATTTAACAATGGAAGGGTTTTTAATGGTGTCAAACAAGAAAGTGAAGCACCCGGCTTTCTACTTGCCCTTGAACAATACTTTCTAAGGAGTTTTGATTAATATAAATGTATCCAAATATTTGAGGATTCTTATTTGTACAGTCAACTACAATATCTACTTGATTCAAGTCTTTTAGTTCAGTTAGTTTTTTAGTCATAAGTCGAAACGCTGCATTTGCAATAACTGGAAAATTGGAATATTTGGCAACTTATATACCCTAGTTGGTATTTTCAAAATTATTTGTGCCCTACTCACAAATAGTAGCATAGTCAACAAATATAGTAGGCAATAAATCTCACAACCTCTACCAACTTCTACTCTTGGCGTGTTTCAATACTCCGCAGACACAATAAAACAAAATTTGGTTATCTGCAAACAGGTGAACATGGACAGTGCCGGTGATGCCGAGGGTAACTTCACTGTTATAGGCCTCGTCGCTGACGAGACAGCTCCTGGTGGCTGGAGTGCACGGCCGGTTGCCACATTTCGATACGCCAATTCGTCAGATCTACTACCGGTAATGATAATTCACTTGCTTATTAAGAGTGAATGATTACTACCCCATAAAATTTTGCCTTTTTTGGATTTACAAATCAACTTAGCCTCTACTTCCAACGGTTGTTCTGACTCTGCGAGTGATTAGTATCCGAAGTGATAAACCCCGAAAGGGGTTCGGGCCTGAGAAATGTTTTATTTTTCAATTTAAAATGTTGAATATTCAAAAGTCTTTCAGCTCTGTATAATTATCAAGTGAAACTGAAACAAATTTAAGCGAATACAATACAAACTTTTTTATTTTATTTCGCTTCAACTTTTATTCTTTTTATTTTAATTAGTAATTTTTGTAAACTTAAAAAAATATTAAAAGAAATTACCTCATAATTTTATGACATAAAAAAATTAAAAAACATTCAGCAACTTTTTCAAATTAAGTAAGGAGTAGCTTCGTCATAATTTCATTTTGTTGAACTTTTATCAAACCAATACACTTATTTTACTTCTTGAAATAGGTTTTTGAATGAAAATATATATAAAAAAGAACAATATATTTATACTCCAGAAAAATGGTTAGAGTTTTTTTTTATTTGTTAGGAATTGGTCGGCGGTCATGATATAGCTTGGATTGGCGGCAAGCCACCTGTAGCGGAGCCAGCTTGCGGTTTCAGCGGATTGAAATGTTCCCTGCCCCACGACCCCGGGGTGTTGTCAGCTGTGGCCGCTGTTACTGCAGCAGCGCTACTAGCTGCAGCTCTGTTAGTCCGCCACTACAGATACGAGCAGAAACTAGCGTCAGTCTTGTGGAGGATTGAGGCGAAAGACTTGACGTATATATCAACCTGCAGTAATGATAAGGTCAGCAAAGTATCTGATGATGATGATTCTTCACCTGTCTATTTATAGCACGTGCTTCGGAAGATACGTTAAGCCGTTGGTCCCGGCTGCATTTGCAGTCGTTAATACCCTCCAATCCACATTGGGCCAATGTGGAGGATCAATTCATAGGAAAGGCCTGAGCCCCAACAGTGGAAATCGAAAAGGGCTAACGATGGTGATGATGTGTTAGGTAACCGAAAGTTTAAAAAAACGTAAAGAAGATTATAAAGACGTAAAGTTTCTATCTTTTTTATGTAGGCGGTAATCCTATGACTTATGAAATCCGATCGTGAAAATTCTTTTACCTACAGGAAGCAACATCATACGCGAGTAACATAGGCTGTAATTTACGCGAGCGAAGTCGGAGGGAAACACCTAGTAGATGATATAATAAGGTCCATTCAACCTATAATAAGAATAAGAAACATTGATCGATCTCAAAAAAATAATAAAACAAAAACGTACATTAAAAGAAATAATACACAACAACCTGTGGGTGAACGTTAACGCTTGATGTTTAAATATCGTGTTAACATTTTCCAACGTTGTGTACACATGACTGCACGTCAGACTGTACTCGTACATTATGAATTTTGTACCGGCCGCGCTTTGTATAAAACTTCTCTACTAACAGAGGTCTGCTGAAGGTGGTAGTGTGTAGCGTAACGTGCGGCCGTGCGTACTAAGTGGTATTTTTCACTGTGAAATGCATAAATTTTATATGAATCATGACATCGAAAAAGTAACCTTAATTTATAAAAATTGTGAGCATATAAGCTTGGCTATATCAAAAAAAAAAAATGATATTTTTAAACCCTTCATTTTTCTATATTTTTCCTAGATAATATGAAAACAAAGAACCGACCTCATATTTATATTTACGCTTAGTTCTGTGAGATTAATGGCACATAATCTTTCAGGCCACCATACCCCACGAGATAGATACAAAACGAGCACACACTACGGTCGCGTTGTACAGGGGTAACATCGTCGCTGTGAAAAGACTGAGAAAGAAGAGCATAGACATCACTAGGGCTATAAAAAAGGAATTAAAACAGGTAAGCTGACTATTATCAATTAAAAAACGAATCTACAAATATATAGAGAGAGATAAAGTAACGGCATAACACAAAATTGCGCTGTATCCCTTCTAAGGTAGGCAGACAGGCTCAGGGACAGCCTGAAGACCACTGTATGCCTACTGCAACCGTATCATACATTACATCAAAACAACAATTATTTTCAATTTGTTATTTTATAGTGATAAGACCGATTGTAACACGTAGCATAGTTATTATGTTTTTTATTTCTATGTAACTTTTGTATTTGGTGTATCTGTTATTTATCTGTTTATTCTTTTTTATCATTAATAATAATAATAAAAAAATTAATATGAAAAGCATATCGATAAATATTTGGCTGAAATCTTTTTCTATCGCTAAATTACGTTTTTAAAAAGAAGAATTGAATTGAGATTCATTATCACAATATCTCTAAAAATATCTTCATTCTTCTTGAGCCTGCCCAGCTTCCAATTTCACTCAATCGGGGTCGCCGTAATGCGTCTTTCTCTTCGATAATTCTCAATCAGCTGTCGGCTCAACACTCAACCCTTCCTCACCCGTGTAATCTTTACCCAATTTTCGATCTTTCCTCCGACCTTAATATAATACTGTCGTATATTATTTGTCAATTTCATCGGTATTGCATACATTGCTATCGCCATGACCTCGGCTTACTAATCTCCTAGTTGCTATGATTTTAACCCATCTACAGTGAAGAAAAAGGCGGTTTATGACTTATATGTTTTTATTCATCTATTCTTTCTAACTTCTAAACTGTTTATTACAATTTAACAGTTAAGTTTTCGATATAAACTTATTGATTGCCTTCTGATTATAAAGTAGGTAAACTTCAATTGGAATTTAAAATAGCGCCAGCTAAAGGACACAAAGTCATAAAATAAATTAAATGACCAAATAACAATCCTAATTTAATGAAAAAGCATTAAGAACTGTGAGTATCTAATGGAAGACGTGGTTTCGAAGATAAGAAGAAACAACATTCAACCTTGTAAATTGGATGGATGTACTACTAATGCATACTTACATGAAAGAGATCGGCCAACAGATGTACTTTAGATTAAAGTTTTTGTTGGCGAATTTACTTTTTTCGTTGTCATATTTTTGCTGACCTTTAGATAAGGTGTATCCTTAATAAAATGCCACCAAAGCTAAGGCTTGTCTTCTTAAATTGATACAATATATATAATTGTAGAATGTTTTGGCTATCCTGCTTTAATTTAGATAATTTTTAATATGGTAGAGTGGGACAGCATCACAAAGTTCACAATCTATATCGGTGTTACGAGTACGGCACGAGCAAAAAAAATTACACGCGCTAAAACCCGTTCAAAAGTTTCATTAAGTAAAAAAGTTTTCTTCTAATTAGACAAAATGTGATTGATAACTTTCGAAATAAAAGGTAAAGGGTTCATTTCTTTGAAACAAAAAAAAAAGTGTGAAAAAGTTGAAATTGCTGCTGAAAAATCGTCCTCTTTTGTGACTAATTGTTACACTTAACTTTTATTTAGATTGAAATATAAAACTCTTAAAATAAACTTATCAATTGTTTTAACAAAACTCTCTCTATGTCATAATATTTATTTCATTGGCATTATGCCAAATTATAACATAGAGAGTGTTTTGTTGAAATCAACTGAGCGTGTCGCTGACTTATTTATCGATTTCGCGAAAATAAAAATCAACAATCTGCCGGAAGGACAGAAAAAAAATTGCTATTATACCTAATGGTCTATATTAATTTCTTTTGAAGAATGAGTTTAGTTAATCAAAGCCCTGTTTTTAAAATACCGAATAATAAATCAAACTAGAATCTACTTAAATTAGGATATTGAGAAAAAATTAATACTAAAATAAGTTTCACCATATTTCTATACAATTTATCAAAACTCTCCACTCATTTTACTTTTATTTCTGATAGAAACAAAACGCATATCATAGACAATTTGATTAAACATTACAAAGTATTTAAAGGAGTCATACTCGTTTCCACTAAAATTAGGAGTCGCCCAAATCTGTCATCTAAATATTTAGTAATCGCCTAAGGTGAAAATATATTTCACCAATGCCTAGAAATAACCTACCGACATTAAGTAATATCTAAAATTATGTTATGCGTTATGCAGCGCCTTGTATTGCGCATTTTGTATAATATGACAGGTCACAAATGTGTCAAGAGATAAAAAAAAATGTTTACTTCAGAATCAAACTAATCTCAGGCAATTGGTTAAATTATGGATTTCCTAGTACGTTTCGCCATGTTCTAGGTTAGTGAAAACGGTTGTTAGTAACTTTAGGGGTAAGTTGCACCTTACTTGAACAATAGCAAACCTGTTAAAATACCGGTTAAGCATATAATAATGAGTCATTATTTGGCTATGGTTGGATGACGTCATAACTTTTACTGTAAACTATAACCGTTAATGTTTTACCGTGCCAAGAAAGAGGATGGTTCAACGCATTCCGTTATTCAGATGTTGTCAAATTTTACCTGGACTTAGTTTGATTTCGACATTTTTTTTTTTCGAAATTGAAACTACATTTAAAATATGTTTTAATATTTACTGATGAAATCAATAAAACCTTATAGTTTTGGCTAATCATAACTAGAGAATTACACGGTTGAAGCCTAGGAAAGATAAGCTTATAAATCATAGTCGCCTAAGCTAACACAGTAATAAGATTTTAATGTTACACTGCATTAATTTATTAAATCGCTCAATGTCAGCCACAAATCAGATTGACAAGAATTAATTTAGACCAAAATAAAAGGCGTTACATGCAATCAGGTCATTATAATAAACGTTTTTATTATTTATTTAACTAGATTTAAATTTTTAATTTAGGTTTTAAAGTTACTTGGAACTAAAAGTCATACAGGACGACCTCTAAAGGAATTATTGACTTTTGAAATCTAAAAAGATTCATTTATTCTTTTAATGACACTGATAGAAATAATGGAACGCAACCATTTAAAAAATGTTCCTTTTAAGGGTTCCGCATAAGGAACCCTTATAGTTTCGCCATGTCAGAATTAGTAGTTCTCGAACGCAGGAGCTGTTTTCCTTACCTATAACTAACAACAATGTAACTTTTAATGATAAAGATTTTCGTAGGTATAGAGCTTACAATAATATTAGTAAAGATTTGGATATTTTTTCCCGAAACTGACCCATTTTTTAGCGCACGTGTGATCTTAAAATAAATTAATAATAATTGCCTGTTTTGTCCAATATAAGTTGTATTCTTGAAGTGTTGTGCGTAGCTATAATAATAAATATAACATTTTGTATTATTGTATTGTATGGTTTGTTTTCTGTAGCTGTACCCTTTATAAATAAAATAAATGTCCGTCTGCCCGTCCGTGGTTCAGCTCAAAAATTATTGGTACTTGAAAATTTTAATATTCCATAAGTACACATGTAAATTGCGCCTTGAAAGTGAAGTAAATTTTTGAAAAAAGTTTTTTAGGGTATCTCCTCTACATGTAAGGTGGGGGTGATATTTTTTTCGTCTTCCCCATAGTGTTCCGAATCGTTAGATAGGTATTTTAAAAACATAGGGAGTGAGGAAAGGCCGTTTTTCGCTTTTATAAACCGTTTGTGACGTATTGAGCTATAAAGAACTAATTTTCCTTAGAGTCAAGTGTCAACTAAACTGTAAACTGTACTGAGAAACCCCCACTATCGACTAAACTGTCGTAAATAAATAAATTTCTACATGTAAAATGAAAATGAAATTAATGAAAGATGACGGTGGATTTCAGACTGATTTAATTTTTTTCTATGACTGAAAATGACTAATTGTATTTACCTCGAATGTTTTGTGTTCAAAGGTTCAACAACTCCATAAAAACTAACAAACGTAATTTTTTTACTTTTTTTTAATGGATAATGTTACTGAACCTTTCGTGCGCGAGTCCGACACAGTTGGCCGGTTTTTTCTCTATGGTCAACACTTTTTGTGTATAACTATTTTTTACTGGTCACATATTAGAAGTTTAATTAGAATGTACTTATACATCTTCGGATTGACTGTTAGATAATGGCTTTTTGGCATTAAATCCGCCGTTTTCTTTTTTATTAAATAAATAAATGACAAGGTTTAATCGTTTTTATTTGGAGTATTAAAATTGTTACATTACATTTTGACTTATCTTATAATCGACATCAATGATATTAATATGTTCAATTTTTAATTTTCAATACCCAAAATGTGAAGCTACTAAAACTAAGACGTTTGTCTTATTTTTTGTTTTTCATTTCAATACTCATTCAACTCCCGCCGAGAAAGTACAAAAAAATGCTCAGCAAAAACGAAGAAAAACAGTGGATAAAATACGATTCTCTTTCACAAATACACATAATACGAAAGAATATTAAATTTCACACTTAAGTCATTAACATTTTTGGCAATAAAAACAAAATTAAAGCTAGTTTATAAAATAAAAATATTTAGTTTTCACAAATAAAATTTTGACATTTTATCGTCAAAGTTGCCATTGCTATTCACTTTCAATTTTCCCAACTATATGGGAGCCTTATTTTACGTTGCTATAATTTATCTAAATATCTTCTTTTAACTAATTTTATGGCTCAGCTTTAGTATAGGCAACTGCGCTAATTGTGTTGATATTTTTTTCATACACGCACACATATGCTAAAGTGGTTTAATTTTTTGGGGTTAGTTTAATGTTTTCAAGGCGTGGAATTCGTTAGTTATCGAGATACCCTTTTGGAAATACGTAAACTGAACCTTTGATTGACGTTTTATAAACTTTGACAAATGTTTTTGTCTTAAACACTGAATTTATCGAAAAATAAAGGGATTTATATGCACAGAGCTTACTTTCGTGATTGTATTTTTTTTTAAATTTATTCAAAGAAATTTTCAAAGTTACAGTATTTTACTAATTGATTGTATACATATATCTACAATACTCGTTCATTCATTCATTCACCATAATGGGTAAAATTTTCGACAGCTGGCATTACAATATCAATAACCCATTTTTCCTTGGTGATTGCTTCAAGTTCGCTAACAAGCACCAAGCGATGTAGTCCAAACCGTTTACATTTGAATATGATATGTTGTAGATCTTCATTTTCTTTACAATCAGGGCATTTTGGATCATCTGCCACAACGCTGGAAGAATTATTAAATGACTACAAATATTTTAAACCGTTATTCAAGTTAGTTGTCAACACTGTCAAAAATATCTGAGTGAGAAGAAAGAACAATGAACGAATTTTTAGTCTTGTAATCTATCAAAAAACTATGTAAGGCTTAAAAGGACTAGTATCCAGAGCCGTAAACACTAATAATAAAATAAAAAAAAACCATTTTTCCGTTCATTCTGTTGTTCGCACATATTCTGTCTTTGTTTAATTTAAAGTTTAGTCGTAGATATGAGGGAGACAAAATATAATGAACCTATTTATATTATATAGTATAAATATTATTTGCAAAGCTACGGCCTGATTTCGGAAAAGTGCTACGCTTTTTGGCGCGTCTGTTGTATGATATTGCTTCTCTATTTATTTAACTTATTGATCGGCATTCGATAAATTACGACTTATATAATAAAAATAGTCTTGTTTTGTAATGCACCAGAGTACGACAGTACGCGGTAAATAACTAGTTCATTATAAGAGTACTAAAAATCGTAAGTGCTCATACTGAAAAAAGCGGCTTTTGTGACAGATATAAGTTACTAGCCCATCTTATGCCATCTTTATTCTAAATGGCATCATAAAACCCGTTCCTTCAATAGAGTTTTATGATTTCCCGTTGAAATGATAGAGCTCTCACAGATTTTACGTATATCATTTGTTGCCAGATAAAAAATGGTTTGCCTTTCATTTATCTGTCCGAAATAACTGGACAGATTTGAAAAATTCTTTTAACTACAGTAAGCTTTCATCATACGCGGGTGATATTGTAGCGGTGTGTTGTACAACCGTTCATTTTGTCCTAGGTTTCAGTATGCAAAGTTTTTGTGCTTGATATTCAACATCATTTTTTTTTTATTATTCACTTTTCGTATTTGACAATTTGACTAATCAAATATGCTCTTTATCAGTTCGTAAAAAAATCGTGAAAAATTTAAATCGTATAAATTTAAATATAAATATTATAATAATGAAGATATGTGATTAAAATAGGAAGTATAAATTATATATATAAAATGATATCCTGTAATAGCATCCAAGTTTTCATTAAGAAACCCAAAAAGGGGTATGTATGTATTTGTATTATTTAGCAATTTTAATTTTATATTTAGGTAAACATACGAACTGTTTTTACATTAATTATTACCATAAAATAAATCAATTTTCAAGCTAGTCAGCCTTTCTTTCATTCGCCCAAGCATCGAACCCGTCACAGGCTACAATAGGGATAAATGAATGAACGAATGAAATATTCTTCATCGTACACCAATGGACAAAAAAATAATTATATGGATACAATAAATTAGTCTTATTACTTAAAATTGAGATATGATGACTAGGAAAAAAAAGAAATTCTATTTAGTCAGTCAGTCAGATATTTGCTTACATTTTACAAGAAATGGTTTAGATAATAGGCATAAAGTTGAAGGGTGAGCCTCTACGCCATAACTAACTGTCAGACAAATAAAAATTAGTCACCTCAACTGTCGCAGGATAACTGTTAGTCAATCATAAGTGAGTTCTCGTAAAATTTTTGGCAAGCATTAATTCTAAATTAAATTTCGGTTTATCTGTACCCTGGAGTAGACTTGACCCGTAACCAATTGAGTTATGCGTGACCTCAGTGTGACTGTTTAAATTTCCTCAGTGTTTGTTTAATTTAGTAGTAGTTAAGCGTGTTCTCATCAATATTCAGGCGATGTACACACGAAATGAAATGAAAATATCTTTATTCAAGTAAGCTTCTGATAAGCAATTTTGAATCATCCAAAAATATTTTTTTCCCCTACCACTTGATCAGAACGTCTTTTAGCTGACAAGAAGAACAAGCGAAAGAAACTTACCAGCTCTTTGTTATAAGTAATGACATTTACAAAATCATATCATTACCAAAATAATATGTATTATCACAATAATAAATACAACTTTCAAAGTCTGTAGGTCTATAGGTTGTACATATAATTAGTCGTTATAGAACAAAGTGAAGGCTATTAATTCCATGTATTGCGGTCCTTAAAATATCATCAACTTTATAATAGCCTTTACTCATAAGTATGTTCTTAACATGAATTTTAAATGTAATTATGGTCAATTATATTTACAGTTGCACGTATGGTTACCACTCTATGTCAAATTTGCGCAGTTAATTCAAAATTGACAGATTTGGAGAAAAATTACAGATTCCTATAACCTGACGTGCTAATCGAGAGCAATAGTGATATTTTAACTTTCTTATAAGATTAAATTATACTCTTTAAACTAATTTCTTATATTTTCACGTGCACTATTCATTAAATGAAACTACTTTAAACGGTTTAGCGCGTTCATTTAAAGGGTCTGAAAGATCATGAAAGCAAATACAAATACGCTGAAACCGTTTGTATTTCCTTTGAAAGTTGTTTCATTTCATGCTCAAAAAATTATTATATTTGATCACTGTGAAACTATGATATCTAGTAACTTCCACACGTGTCTGTAAGACCTGCTGCTTCAAGACTCGTTAGACTCCCGAGGATGTTACGCGGAAGAGGTAAACACATGTAGAGTGGTGATTTTGCGAGATTTATTATTTATTGCCGTTTATGTGAACTTATGTGCGGACGGTACACAGCAGGTCTTGCGGATACTGACTGGTATTTGGTATCATAGTTTCATGGTTGTAGCAATGAAGTTCCGCAAAATAACGCCTGATTCAATTAAATATATTTGATCAATTTGTAGAGAGTTAACAAAAAGAAATTCAAAAGGGAAAATCTTTATAAGATCACTTGACTATTTGTCTCTGTATCCAACCGTCTAAGGAACATTGTCGGGGGAGCTCCCCCCTTTTTTCTTAACTCTAATTGGTAAATATACAGAAAATAGTTCTTTTTCCTAAATTACAAGAAGCCTACTAAATTGAAACCTTCCTTTGGATCGTGAGTCTAATACGCACTTGTTTCTTATTTATCTTCACTCCGAATTCCTTGATCTTTTGTAATTAATGTGAATAAAATGGAGCTCGATAGCGCGATTGGTCTACAGTATAGAGTTAAGCAACTTTCACAAGGATCGTAGGATGGGTGATTAAAAATTAATTATCTCGAGCTCCTCCGTACTGTCTGCAGACGTTAACACCCACCAATGAATGAATGAATGAATATTTTCATTATCGGTGACCTTATCGCTAAAAAGCAATTCTTACAGGCAACTGCAGGTTCATCATCATCATCATCAGCCCTTTTACGTCCCCACTACAGGCCTTCCTTATGAATGGTTAAGGAGGATGGGCCATGACCCTCTAGCTGACCCAATGCGGATTGGAGGGTATTAACGACTGGAAATGCGGCCGGGACCAACGGCTTAACTTGCCTTCCGAAGCACGGAGTAGCTCGAGATAATAATTTTTTGGTCACCCATCCCGTGACCGACTCTTGCCAAAGTTGCTTAACGACAACGATCGCGGGCCGCAGCGCAGGTGAAACTGGACTATAACTTAAGTAGATGAGTCCGCACTGGCCCTGCGTGGTGGGTAATGACCTATTATTTCTATTCGATTCATTTCCATCTATATATAAAGCTTATGCCCCATCAGTGATAACATCAATAGGTTGATGTTGAAGCCTTAACCAAGGCTTCTTCTTAGTGACAAGTTTTATTTTTATGGCAATAAATTTATAACATTTTTTTTATGAAATAAAAATTTTCATTTAATAATAAAGAGTTGATATCTAGCTGACATCAACCGAATAAATCCTTTAATAGTGGCATCTTAATTTTATACCGATCATATTGAAGGTTTCTAAGAAAACGGTCGCTCAAAGACTGTTTTTGGGAAACCCGATATATCGATTTTTTCATTGACATTTATAGAGAATTGCAAACTTCTTAAAACATAATATTAATTTATTTCAAATACTAGAACCTATTTTCAATCGTATTAGATAGCATTTTGCTCAACATTAAGTATAGTGTTTAGATATTCAAAACAGAGCCTAACAGGACTTAAAAATTCATTTGTTAAGTTAAATGTCGCCCGTTTCCAATTTAAAATTTCGTACAGCTTCGATAAGACTGGAATTTACGACGTCTCGTCTAAAACATTGTTTTCTATCTTAAAGCCTGGATTTTTTCCCTGAGTAGTTAATTGAAATAGTTTTGAAGGAGAAAGTTTCACAATTATGTGCCTACTACAAAGTGGCTTTAGTGGTCATAACGTAAGAGCGAGGCTCCATTAGTGCGTTTCGTCGTCGCATCATTTTCCGTTCCATATCTTTTTTATGATACGCTTCATTAGACCGTTGCGACGCGCTCGATGTTTCATCAGATCGACGGACAACAGACGAAACGGGAGGGAGAGTGATGGGCTGCGTTGTCGGAGCTTCACTTTGCTTTGTCGTGGTTTCGTCTTAAGAAACGTTGGTGTGGCATATAATGCGTTATTCCGTTGCGGCGACGCGAAATTCACATTAAATTTTACATGACTTTTACACAGAAACCTGGCGACGCGTTGGACCTCTGATTTTGAACCCAGGAATTGTTTCTGATTTTACACACAAACACGAGATTTCACAAAAACCCCAAAAATATGTCGCATGTGTTATATCGCACTTGACGGCCGGTTGACATCAGAATTTTGTGAAATAATTTATTCAGGAAACTTCCCCATTTTTGAAATGAGTTTTCACAATGATGCCGAGTTGTTCCTTTATTAAATTTCAGAGGTGCCACTTGCACGAAAAAAAACTCTAAATTTAAAAAGTGCACTCTTACCGAGCCAGCCTATAAAGAGTAGCTTTTATATTAAACTGACTTTATTACTTATCCTTCTTTATGAATTGTGAGTGTAACGATCTCCAACAAATTGTTATACAATTTGGTGGTAAAAACATCCTGTATCACTTTTCGTTATGACATTTGATGAATAAACATTGTCTAGACAGAGGCTTTAATAGAAATCCAACATCCAATTAAAGTGAAGCAACTCTTTGTTTTTCTTGAAGGAATAGGTTTATGGGAAGATTCTTTGTAAGCAAAATTATTTTTCTTAGGTATCGTTATTTAAGCACGTTTAATTTTTAATGAATTCTCGCTTATTATACAGAACTAACCTTTTTCTAAATATAAATGACTTTTTAAAAGAAAAAAAAATACTCATCTTAAAGTCGTGAAAATTCTATTGAAGTCTATTGGGCGTAAATTTTGTGTAGGTTGTTAATTTAATACCAAAGATATTAGCGAGGATAACAAATTGGTTTTGAATGTTCCTTGATATAAGGATAAGGTAAAGAACATCTAAATATATATAAGTCAAAGGTGACTGACTGACATAGTGATCTATCAACGCACAGCCCAAACTATTGGACGGATAGGGCTGAAATTTGGCATACAGGTAGATGTTATGGCGTAGGCATCCGCTAAGAAAGGATTTTGATCAATTCAACCCACTTCTTCATTTACTGATGATAATAAGAAATAACCCAAAAGCTGTTAACTGTAAGCTGTAACGTCAAAAAATAAATTCATATACAGTGCTTATCACCTTCTTTCTTCAGCGATATAAATACGCCTTCTAAATATTTTTGTTTTTTAGCAGAACATTTTCAGTTATTTTGTAATAAAAGCTTTTAAATAAATAAAAAAAAAAGATCTAGAATTTGCTATGAAATCGGTGAACATTAATTAAAAATACATAGGTCGAACACAGAAGCTCCTAATTTTCGATATTGAAATCGGATAAACAATAAACTAAATAACAAATGAGTAATCTAGGAGTTTAACTCAAAATGGTTTAGGGCCTATATTATTATTTTAAATAGTGATATTAACAAAAGTTATTATAATTATAGCAATTATTTGTTACCTAGCTTTTTTTTTGTCATATATTACAATTGACAAATAAGTTCAAATTAATTGCAGATTAGGGCTTCCAATCTCGGAATATCGAGAACTCGGTATTGCGGTATCGTGCATCTTTTTTCCAATCACGTGTTGCGGGATTGAATGCGCGGGATCCGCGGGATATGCGGGACTGGAAAGAAATATGAACACCATCTCTCGCGAGCGCTATTAGTCGGTAACTGATGGACAAAATTACCAAACTATAAATAAAAATCATAATTGACTTTGCCAATATTTAGTAAAAAGTGTTTTTATTTAAATTGTAATTTAGTACTAACATATTTGTAGTTGATTTTTTTTATATTATTAGTATTTATTTTAGTTTTCAGTTACAAATAAATGTGAAGTTATGTTTATTGATTCTTCTGTTAGCTGTATATAAAAGTTTTTTTTTTCTTGTTGGTGGATTTCGTAAATACCGAGATCCTACAGGATTGTAATTCTTGGTCCCGCAAATACCGAGATTTAATACAGGCCGCGGGTGAAATAGCGCCAGCGTGGTCGGGAGAAATGATACTATGTTCCAGGTTGTAGATCTCTAATTAACTAAACAATATTCGTCTTATATACTACTTAAATCTAAGAGGGGGATATTAAGGTACGTGATATGTAACTGCTAAGGAAGCACATTCATCGAACGTGAATTATTTGCATATTAGTGCATTCCGTCCAAATCACGTTTATAACTTGTTCTTAATATTCACATACTACACGGGATTGGCAGCCCTATTGCAGATATCATTATACTTAACAAAGTCGCTTTCTCTGTCCCTATAACCCTATGTATGCTTAAATCTTTAAAACTACGCAACGGATTTTGATGCGGTTTTTTTTCATAGATAGGGCGATTTAAAAGGAAGGTTTTTATGTATAATACAAGATCACGCGGACGATGCCGCTAGCGGAAAGCTAGTTTAGTATAATGTAATAACTCGATGTGATACTTTGTTTGTTTCATAGTGTGTCGAAAAAATATTTGGTTAAAGTAAACGTCAGCATTAAGCGAAGAGCTCTTGTCTACTTTCATAAATTTTATCAAAGGTAAATATTGGATCTAAATAAGGTTCTTACGGATAGAAAAACAGAAAGCCAAAACGAAGATGTTTTTTCTTATGGATTCAACAAGAGAACATTTACTTTTGAATATATTATAAATGAGGAGCTCAATAGGCGCGATGGGGAAGTTAAGCAACTTTCGTAAAGACCAGTCATAGGATGGGTAAAGACCAAAAATCTTCTCCGTGTTTCGGAGGGCATGTTAAGCCGTTGAACCTGACTGCATCTATAGTCGTTAATATCTACAAATCTGCTCTGGGCCCGCTCAGGGGGTAATGGCCCAGTCTCCCTATTCAATTCGTTCCATCTACAGGGAGTGTAAAAAACATTGATTTTATTTGTTTTTTTTATTTATTTATTTGGAATAACAGTGTATTTTATTTGGTCTTGTTATAATATTGAAAGTATTATCTTTGTTTCAATTTTCAATAAATTTACGGTATTTTCATAGCTTTTCTAATGTAAAAACTAGAATGATTTTAATATTAAAATATATTTCTTAATTGCCCAAAAGGCGGTTAACAAAGTGAAGAAATTTCATTTTAATTCGGGCAAGGATTCGCTGGTTGAGTGTCGCACTTCAAAAATGCTTTGAACAAGGGAAATATTATTATTTTCTTGAGGTGAACGTACTTTATATTAATTATGTTAACCTTTGAAGTAACGTCGTTCTGAAAATATTTTGTTAGTCTAATTTACTTTTAAAATGAGTTGTTCAGAATTGTAGACTTTCATTGTGTAATCACGTTGTTAACTGTGTGTGTTGTCAATTAAAAAAAATATATGTATTACAGTATTTTTAATAATAACAGAATGATCCCAAACTAGAATGCTAATTAACAAAAATTAATTACACAATACAATACAAAACTCTTTATTGTTCACATTGCACAATGAATTACAAAATTTATAGTAAATTAACACTATTATGAAACAATTGGCGGCCTTATCGCTTAAAGCGATTTCTTCCAGGCAACTAGTGGATAGAGAGAGATAACATGAATAATGAAGATGGGGGTGTAAATGTTAACAATATATCATTGAGGCACACTAATTACTTATTTAAAGTAACAAAAAAAAAAAAAAAAAAAAACTAAATATTATATTATAATTATTATTAAATATAATTATTATATTATAAAACAGTTAAGATACTTTGTCATTGGCAGTACAAATAAAACGTTGTGCACAGCGCTGTCGGAGCAGTAAAGCTTTAAAGCTTAACATTTTAAAGTGAGTTTTAATTGATTGAATATCTAATATTTTTTCTTATGCCTTGACTAAATTTTTTCATTTCTGTATAAATTGAACGACAATGTAATATTTATAATGTTAAAGATAAATTGAATTTATATTGAATGGCGTCGATCTGATAATGGAGCCTGATGTCGGTATCTCAAAAACTAAACAACCGACTACAAAGCGAACCGAGACCTTGTCCGAAATAATATCTAGAGTCTGATTATGGATTTGTAGATGGCCAAGAGAACTTTGTAATTAGGTAACAAAACGCCATCTAGCTTGAGCCCGTTCTTATTGTGTACATGAAATCTCTGGTCCCAGATAATATCAAACAAGAGATTGTAATTAAAGATAAAATGTAATTAAACATAAATAAATGTGTTTTTAGAATTAATTGTCTCATGTTGCATTATTTTCTAAAATTAGTCTTTACTTACCATATAGTGATAAAAATGTAAAATGACTTCATTAGACTTCTCGGTGTAAAATAAAACGGCGAAAACAGCAGCCCTTACTGAGTTTCTTTGTCCCGCCGTAGTTTTGAGTACCGTTAGCGTAGCTTTCAACTTTCAGAAGTGCTATGTATAAGCCTAGACTGACTAAACGAATTTAATTTGTTTTGTAATAGATTTATAAAAGTAACCATTGTGACTAGTTCGACTTTAACGTTATTCAGCAAAGCGATTTAATTATATTTTATTAAAGGACAAATCGGTGATAACACTTGGTCCTTATTTGGTTTACAATATTATTATAAAAGTAATTAGCACGCGATAACGCCCATGAAACTTCTAAAGTACCGAATTTGCTACGATAGGAAAGTATGGATATTCATCTTCGAAATTTTTTTGTTATTTGCACTTTATTCTAACCTTGAATACCACATGCAACGAAACCGTCACGTGTCACAATAAACAACACAATATATATTCATATTGTGTGTATATATATTGTGTTGTTTATTGTACACACGGCTGCACGTCGGGTTACCGCAGTATGTCAAATATCCTCAATTGATAAATGAAACAACTTTGAAATGGTTTCATCGCGTTTGTATTTAGTTTTATTGACGTTTCGGACCCTTCACAGGTAATCTGTAAAGAGTCCGAATTTAGTTCACATTTGATAGTGTGCGTGAAAATATAAGAAATCAATAATCCTCAATTGATTTTGAACTCTACTAGAAATGCATTAAGGTTTAAAAAGAAAGTAAAATAATTGACAGTTTTGTATAACGATGTTTTTGACATATATCATCATCTATGTGTGTATAAGTGTACTATTGATAACAATACTTATTAGTTTCTCCCTACCAAAAAAATTTTTTTTGTTGTACCTTCATTATCACCAGCCCTGTAACGTCCCCACTGCAGGGGCTCAGGCCTTTCTTATGGATGATTAAGGATGATAGGCCACAATCTTCCACGCTTGTCCAATGCGGATTGTATATCCCGGCTGCATTTTCAGTCCAAATGCAGCCAGGATATCAATAGCTTAACGTCCCTTCCGAAGCTCGAGATAATATTTTTTTTGTACCGGTATGGTATCTTCATAATAATATTTTGTGTTAATTGTTTGGTTTGCTTGGTAGATAATTTTACTTATTATTTTAATTTAACATGTTATGAAACTCTGTTATTGTCCAGATTGATTTGTATTAGCTACTAGCTGACCCGACAGACTTCGTCCTGTCAAAAAGATTTGTAATGTGGCAGTTTTTTTGCCTACGTATTTAAAAAAATTCTCCTGAACAGAACCGTCACCCTGGTGATAGGGTGTTGTGAATAAAAAATAATTAAATAAAACATATATAAGGATTTAAAAGTAAGTAATCGCTTCATTGTTAATCATGTGAATCATAATTATTATTGCAATGTATTAATAGTAATAGTATTAAATATAGAAAAAAGAGATTTTTATGATCATAAAAACACATTACACACAACAGCATTATAAAAGTAAACTATTCGAATTAAAAAAATATATAAACATTCTCAAGGAAAAATGCTGGAAGAATCCATCTACCTGTACCCCGGAATGGGACTCGAACCCATTCGCGATCCAGGGACTGCTCTAACCAATGAGCTATCTAGGACCCAACAGCTTTGCTACTACAGAGCGTATTTTCATCAATGTTCCGGCAATACATGTAATGACGTGGAAACTGATGCATTTTATCTCGCGTGCCGAAACTAATACAAAAGAAACGCGAGTTTCGGAACGCGACATTAAACTCCTCCAACTATGTATTCTGTGCTCCAACGCACACACGCACATTGTTTTGATAGATATGATCTTTGACGTTAGGAACACACTTAGACAACAACATTGCTTAGACAACAGTGAGTGCTTGTAATTTAATATGAACTTTATACCATAACAATAAAGCTCAAATTGACTACGTTTTAGTTACAAATCATTTGTATGGGAAAAAGAAAAGGGCTATTTTTAGGGTTTTTCCAGCAATAATTCTATTTTTCTCGCCGTAAAAACCATCCTTGAACTTCAACGAACATTTTAAAAAAAGATTTGGCCAAATTGGTCGAGGCGTTGTTGAGTTATGCGCTTACCAACACATTTTGCGATTCATTTTTATATATATATATAGATAGACAAAAGGTTTGAAGAAAAAGAAAAATGTTGAGTTTTATAATAAATTTAAAAAAATATGTTTTTGATGTGCCCGTTATTTTACCCAGACTCTATCCTAAAATATTCCAAGTACACTTGACCTTAGTAGTATCAATTGTATTTTTTTTAAATTGGTTTAATATCCTACCATCAAGTGTAGAATCACTTAAGATGGTTTATTTTTTACGTTTTTTCTACGAAACGAACTTAGTATCAAACATATAATATACAAAAATATGCTGTTTTTCCGCGACTTCGCTCGTGTAAATTTTACTCGCATATGACTTAGCTTCTTGTAGGTGTAAAATTTTTTAAAATCGGCCCATAGTTACGGAGCCTTCAAAACAAACAATCAATCAAATATTTCCCCCTAATTATATTGTTTAAATAGAAAGTATGTTTGTTTGTCCCAGTTTCTCATCGCAATGGAGTTATGACTTTTTGTATGAAAATAGATGGGTAACTTAACAGCGACCAACTATTAACCGCAAAATTATATAATTTCGAAAGGATAATTGTTGCGATTAGATTGCCTTGTTTGTTGTAAAATAACCCATTACATGAGAAGCTTTCTTATTTTAGTAAGGTATAACACATTATCAGTGGTCGGAATTAGGTAGAGTTATTCATGTACTTACGCTGATTTCATACAGCGAAAGAATAAAGTGGATATGCCTCAAATCCCGAGATTAATTTTAAGGAGCAGAAAATATCCCGTAATTTTTTAAATAAAAAGTTATTTACTTTTACACAATTTAAACTACTGCACGCACGACGTTGCCAAACTTACATTAATGACATCGGATGTCCAAAGATGTCCTAGATTGTCCATTAGAAATCCCGGGAAGGTCCACATTAATATCAACATTTCGATGCAAGTAAATAAATAACTCTACCTAATTCCGACCTCTGCACATTATACATTATACATTTTAGTAAATATTATATTACGTACAGTAGTCCGTTATAACTTTTACTAAAATATAATGTTATTTGTTAAATAACAATATTGTCGGTAACTCTGGAAGTAAAATTTGCGATAATGATTTTCTTTATAAGGTTTCTAGGGGTCAATATTAGGCTGTTGTGTTGTCGTCGACGTTTGTTTCTAACAAACCACTTGCGGTTGTGTATTTCTGTATACGACTGAATATAAACAACAGATTTGTATACAAAGTATTTTAGTTTTGATGTTGGATTAATTAAAACACTGTTTCCTGGGTTAAGAAGGTCTTTTTTTTAATTAAGGAAAAACAAACTACTGTAACTCAAAATTTTCATAGGTGCCCGACTATGGAAATGATTTCTAAGATCTTATTTTGATTATGCCAAAGTAAATCATGATCACCATTCTAAAATTAAAATATAGAAGTCAAGCTTCATCATCTGTGATTGTAGCTTTTCCCGTCTTTGGTTTATATCTATTGTAGCGATGTTGACCAAAGAACTGTTATCTGTCGACACCTTTATTCTATGTATATCAACGGTTGCTTTAACTGGTCCGGTGATTCGACGCCCATCACTAATTCGGTTGACTTAGCCCGCTTGCCGAACGCGTTGAAAATGCGTCTTTCCTTTTTTGATATAAATTTAATAGAGCCTTTTTCAACAGATACGTGAACTCCGGCACGAGAATCTGACCGCTTTCGTTGGCGTATGCGTGGAAAGCGGCGCCGCTTGCATCGTATCCGCTTACTGCTCCAGGGGATCGTTGGCCAGGGTATTGGCTGACAGGGATCTGCACCTGGACGACATGTTTGTGGCAAGTCTGGTCGCAGATCTGCTCAGGGGACTGACTTATTTACACGACTCGCCGCTAGTTGCACACGGGAATTTGACATCTAGCAATTGTCTGGTCGATAGTAGATGGGTGTTGCAGATCTGCGATTATGGATTGCACAACCTAAAAAGTAAGTCTATTATTCTTTTAAGAATGATCTAAGTACCTCTCAATGACCTCTGTAGCAGGTGCCCGAGTCAGATAGGATTAATTGTATAATTTTGAAATATACCGCCATAATTTTTTAAGGTATAGCGATTGTGACTGCGATTTACGAAAAAATATTTTTATGGTGATTTGACTATAGACCTCTATAAGCTATTTTAATTTTCAAGTTTTATATTTTTTTAGTTATAAGTATATAGTTATAACCCTGTATAGGACTGTTTTATTCACACATCTTACTAATATTTTAAGGACGACAGTTCGTTTGTTTGGATATTTGCTACTTCTTCACGCAAAAAGACTGAACGGATTTTGATGAAATTTGGTATACAGGCAATTTTTAATCTAGATATATAATTTTATACCATTAAAAGGTTCCCTAGGGAGATATGTATTTGAGGGCGCCTATGTGAATGCTGTCTAAACGACAGCTTTCTTAAGAAAAGTCGGAGAGCTTTCAATTATCTATAAAAAGTCCGCGAACTTTTATGGTATATATTTATGTGTTAAGATTTTGCCACACAAATAAAAAATAAACTTCGTATAAGTGTATTTGATTATTTTATCACCTTTAAATTTCTATTTGAGTAGGTAATATTAAATCTTTATCGGAATAAATATACTTATCGTCAACTAAATTAAATACACATAAAAATTTACATTTACACCAAATAAATTGGATGAATAATTTGTATTTCAGTACGATATTATTGAGAAAAGAAAAATAAAATATATTGCCGATTTTCTAAATATCATTTTGCGTATCTATTACAATTTAACAGTATTTTTCTAATGTATTTGGTAACATTTAAATTTATTAAGACTGTAGTAATTATATAATTGTTTAACTAATAAAAATAATTTAAGTTTAGTAACAAGTAACACATATTCAAGGTGAGATTGGCAGTCTAGATACCAAAGATTATTCGGAGTAGTGTTGGGGTTGTGCAGTGTTGGAGAAGGACGAAACTACAGTCCATTGAATTAGTACTGAGACTCATAAACACAAGATTGATTGTTAGATCGCATATTATATCGAGTTGAACCCAATGCAATTGAAGGTTGAGTACATTTTGATTAAATTCAATATCAATCAAATCGAAGCCAATGTCGTTACGCGATAGGCCTGCTGAAAACTATAGAAAACAGACAAGGAAGAATATATGGACCCTTCATACGACAAAACGATACTATCGTGAATCATATGGAAACTAACGGAAGTTAATATAAACGCGCTAAGCAAAATGTCAATTCACACTTGCTCAGAAACTCTTACAGCAGTATATTATATAGCAACAAAATAATAGAAATAAACATGAGCTGTGTCCATAGGCTGTGGTATTCCATGGAAACAATAATGTCAAAAAGAACCTGCTAAGTGCGAGTCGAATTTGCGATAGGATTCCTGGTTGGGTTTCTCACCGAAAAGGAGAAAACAAAACATATTGCTTGTATGACAATCCTTTAAATAATTATTATATTATATTTTTTAGTGTTTGTTATTATATTATAGCGCCAACAGAAATACACCATCTGTAAAAAAATATTCTTTTTTTCTTTAGTTGCTTGGTTTTCAACTTAGGGAACACTACAGGTTTCAGGCAAAAGCTAGTGTAATAATAATGTAAAATGTACCATCAAATCATCATGCGAAAAATGCAGACGAAGCCGCTGACGGACAGCTAGTCTTGAAAAGTTCAAATCAAATCAAATCAAAATTATTTATTCAGAATTTCATTGTGAGCATTCTAATACATAAACATAAGAAAAGACAATAACCTCTTGTAGAAATTCTTTTGTATACTTCTCAATACGACAAGATCATAACGTCGCTTGAATATAAAAAATATTATTATTTTATTGCTTTTATTGATGATAATAATAAATTTATTGTATTCTTTTTAGCCTATGTATTTTTAGATGTTTTATCATGTTAGTCTACACATTTTTATATCTATTTAACAAACAAATGGCGGCCAAAAATTTACAACAAGTAACAAGGCAAATATAATTTACGTACGAAATTGAACCTTCAATTTTCAGTAGTTAGATTGTAAATGCTCCTTTCAAAAACAGATTATGAATCAAATTATAAAAGTATACAGAAATGATAATGGATAAAATCACTATCTATACATATATAAAAGGAGATGTCCTGACTTACTGACTGACAGACAACGCACAGCCTAAACCGCTAGTCGTAGAAACTTGAAATTCTGAGGGAAGATTCCCCTTAATACGTAGAGGTGTATTAAGAACGGATTTCTGGAAATTCCATCCAGAAAGAGGTCAAAAAGGGTGAAAAAGTTTGTATGAAACTTCTTTGTTTATGGACCTATGTCAATGAAAATTGGTATTTGGGTAGTTTATGACCCCAGGAAGGTAATAGGTTATATTTTATCCTGAAACTTAAAGGAATAAAAATGGGAGTAATATATTTTATGGGGAATCAAAATGTTACCATAGCAACCATTGTTTACAATCTGGTTTGTCATTATAATAAAATTACCTAATACTATTTACAAAATATTTTATTGTATAGCTATGTAAACTGGTATTTGAGTTATTATTACATTTTTTAAATTTTAATAGATAAAAATTTTCAAATTCATGTATTTTTGTTTACGAAATAAAAATTAATTGTACAATTTATATATATATGAACTACAATTCTAAATCGCAGATTTTTTTGCCTAGAAAACTTACCTAGAATATCTTTTCAGCCAGCTGATGGCGATCATATATTCTAAATCGTACTATTATTTTGATAAAGAACTTTGTGCAGGCTTTAAATCAAAAACATAAAAATGTTGCTCCAAGTTTAGATTAAAGAAATTTGTGTTATTCTTTTCATCAGTAATTAATTTATTGAGGATTGATAGGTACCTAAGATTTTCAAGTTGATAATTTTTACAAATCCTATTTTATTACATTTGTTCATTCATATTATGTAAGCACCTAAAGTTTACAAGTATAAATATCGTGGTCAGGTCGTAGAATTTACCAATTCATGATGCGGCCAGCTGTTTCATGAAATAAAAAAATCTTGCTGCCTACATCATGTTGTGGCATCTTGTTGAACGATTTGCGTTTAACGATATGTGCGGCTGATAGAATGACTTGTTCATAATGTGGCCAAGAGTAAGTGATCATATCGTAAAATAGTTACGTAAGTCTCAGTAAGAGGCGCTGATGTCGCATTGTTTTTGTGATACATGTATTTTAATTTTTAGGTTATACAACAAATGAAAGAAAGTAGGGTGACTAAGCAACGGAAAACGGTTACTTGATTAAGTTCAGTGAGATAAATGTAGGAT
This sequence comes from Diatraea saccharalis, assembly GCA_918026875.4. NCBI lineage: Eukaryota > Metazoa > Arthropoda > Insecta > Lepidoptera > Crambidae > Diatraea > Diatraea saccharalis. The sequence continues at coordinate 16,464,129 of OU893346.1, forward strand.
TGCGAGGGTGCAGCAGCAAAGGCTTTTCTATAGTTTTATGGATATGTTGCAGGTTATGATAAAGACAGGATTGTGTCCTAGCTCCAGAGGCTGATAAAAATATATTGGAGGATATAAAAGCTTTTGAGATATGAACTAACCATAAGTTCTTATCTGATTAACGACTGCAAATTCTTCCAGGCTTTATGTGCCTTCCGAAGCACGGAGTAGCTGAAGATACTCATTTTGGTCACCCATTCCGTGACTGACCTATGCGAAAGTTGCTTAACTACAACGACCGCTGGCCGCGTCGCTTATCCACTACACTACTAAGTTACTCGGAAAATGAAATATTTTTTATTGGAATCTAATTGTGGATTAGTTTATTTTTAAAATCACGTTAACGTTTTATTGTATAACTCCAGAGACAATTTTTCCATTTATGAATTTCTAGAAGAAAGTGCTGCCGACATAAATTTTATTTTGCCGTACAATTAAGAGCACATCAGGCTATACAAAACTGTCAAATTTCTCCGTTTCATTTTAAATCTTAAAGTATTGATAGTAGAGTAGTGAGTTTTAAAATAAAATGTGGTAAGAAATTTAAGCTTTGCTAGAATAGATGGCGTTTATGCTAAAGTAATCTGCGCTAATGTTTCTATCGAAGAATTTTGCGTAGATAACGTTTTCGATTGAGTTTTGTGTAAACTTCAGACCTGTTTTTTCATCTGTATTTCAAATTGGATTGGATTAATATCTCTAAAGTTTTCAAAGATAAAGTGGTGAAACGTATTGGATATTTGTTGTAGTATCTTCGAACCTAAACATGAAGGTAATGACATCATCTACAGCGTTTTTGGAAAATATATGCTGCCCAAAGTAACTATACCACGCGGACGAAGTCGCGGGCAAAAGCTAGTATATAAAACAAAGTCGTTTTCTCTGTCCCTATATCCGTATGTATGCTTAAATCTTTAAAACTACGCAACGGATTTCGATGCGGTTTCTTTTCATAGATAGGGTGATTCGAGAAGGTTTTTATGTATAATACAAGACCTCGCGGACGATGCCGCTAGCGGAAAGCTAGTTGATAATAAATGAAATCAAAATACTGTTCACCATCTCGTGATTAAAAGTTCAGAGAAAAGTTCAGTGGGAACATTAATAAGCATCCTTATGGTTGGATGGAATCCAATCAAAATGCATAAGAAGAATGGGCCATGACCCTACACGTGGACCAGTGTGGATTGACGACTACAGATGTAGCTGAAGCTTGAAGCTCGAGGTAAAAATTTTTTGGTACAACAGGCCAAACAACAACTAGTAGCAAAAATTGCTTAACTTTAGCATCGCAAACCGAACGTGCTTACCACTGTACCATCGAATTTTTCGATGATGATGAAAGTATACTATTGTTATATTTTAAAAATTTAAGTTTATATTTCAAACAAATTTTAAACATCTATATGCCACTATAAAGAAGAAAACATGAATTCATTCATTAATTTTAAACATCTTCATGCCTCTATAAATATTTATGCAAATAAATTAATCTGAATCTAATAAATCCTCTTAATTTATATTGAATCAAAAGGTTGAGAACGAAATGTCAAATGTTAACAAGTATATAGAAATTTTGCTCACATATTTTTATTTTCACGAGGTCGAATTCAGCTAATCTCGATAGCTGAACGTTTTTCACGAAGAATCTTGTATCGCACGAATTACATAATCGAATTTGTAGACTTCAAAGAAACTGGCATCTGGGGGCCTATCAAAGATCCTCAAGTCAACTGAATACGTAAGATATTCGTGCAGAGAAGGTCAAAGATAGGTCAAAATAAAAAGTTCTATATACAAATTGATATAACCGATTTCTCTCTACCAATATAATGACCTTAGTGAAGGTGTCGAGTCAAGTACTTATCAACCTTTACATAAATAAGAAATTCAAATACTGCAGTACTATTCTGGTAAAAAGACAGCCTTGTCTTTAGCATAGAGGCTTAATCAAAATAATATACTGCGCGTCGTTTAAAAGACTAAAGAGTCATTGTTTTTTAAAGTGGCTGTCATGAATAACAACAAAATAATAATACTTTTATTTCTTTACTTGATACATAGAAGTATTAACAATTTTTATTATACCAGGATACACGACATAACTCCTAAGATGGCGGTAGACCATAGACCACAATCATCTTAACTCTATGTAGTTAAGGTTTTTGTCAAATATCTGACGTTAGTATAGACTGTGGAATGCGTTTCATCATTCTCTTTCTTGGCATAGATAAACAATAATATTAACCAGAAAGGCGATAATAGTTTTCAGTTAAAGTAGTGTCAAATGAAAACTCATTATTATATGTTTAACCGGTACTTTAATTTGTATTTTTATCGTCAAAGTAAGTTGGTGCAACTAACCCTAAGTGTATCAAATTGCCAATTGTTGGGTAGTATAACAATATTGTATGCGGGTAATCACATAGTTTTAATAAACCAGTCAGTCGCCAGCTTCCGTGTTTCACAGACGTTACCCCAATTTTATATAAAAAAAACATAATACCTTAAACTGAGAATTGAGTTCAATCAGCCTGAATCCTAAAAAAATATCTGGACTGAATTTCATTTCCCTCACTTTAGCCTTTTAACGTCCCCACTGCAGGGACTCAGACCTTATGTATGGTGAAGAAGAATGAGCCATGACCCTCCACACTGGCTTAATACGGATACCTTCCAGTATTAAAGACTGAAAATGCAGCCGGGTCCAACGGCTCAACTTGCCTTTCAAAGCACGTAGTAGTTCGAAATAATATTTTTTTTGATCACCCATTCCGTAAATGAGGTCTGCGACGCTCATCCACTACGCCACAGAGCCACTCAATTAGTAATCACTCAATAAATTACCTTCAGAAGTTCGCAGTCTCATAAAAAACCAACAGTCAAGACCTCTGGTAACAAATAGGATCTGTTCAACAAATATAATTCAACGTGTTATGGATTTTCGACGCGCCGTTCGTTTCGCACTCCAATCGCCGCGGGCTATATGTTATTGTTTTTCCGTGTATACATGACATATAAATAATATGTATATATATTTATATGTCATGTATATTCCAGCCTCGGAAGCAATCATATGTGAAACAATATTAAACGTAATATTGCTATATAAACTCCTTTGTTCATCTTTATAAAAAAAAGCTCGCAATAGAGTAATAGTCATGGTTTCTGTTACAATGTGTGCCAACCGAATGCAGTTTTTTTATTAGTATGCATTTTTTCATATGTAAAAAAATAATTATCTCATTCATGCAGCAATGTAGTGTTTCAAAAAATATACATATAGTTTCTCTTCTCATAGATATCGGATATTAGGATTTACGTTTGAGACGTTGACGATAAGAACAAAATATGAGAATATTTGTAAAACTATATAATGTTATGCAATCTATAGATAATATTAAACAAACAAAAGAAATTGAAGTAATAGATAAAGTGCAAGTTTAGGAGGAAGGGGTCCGACTTGAGGAAATGTTCCTTTAACACTTTAATGAAAGTGTCCCGTGACGCGCACGCATCTAATATCTATAGGCAGAGAGTTCTATAATTTAATTTAAAATTTAATAAATAACAGATATTAATTTTATTTGTTAAATACACAAAACTTGTGCAGTCTTTTAAAGGTAATACGAAAAACCAAGTTGCTTGAATTAGAACCTGCGTTTCTGTGACAGCAGCTATCCATCCATCCTTGTCATAGATTTAGGGATACTTAACAATCACTCACAATATCATAATATAGGTACCTAATTTTAAATCGATTATCCTTAGAGAGATTTCGTTTTATATAAGATTCTTTTACCGTAATGTAATGTACCAAGTACTAATTCAAAGCGGTCGGGTAATAAATGATTTTCAATTCGAATCAATAAACACAATAATGTTCTACAGGTGGTTGTGCAGACGCTGAAGATGCTTTACGGATGGAAAAACGCATGTTGTGGAGGGCACCGGAGTTCCTCAGAGACCCCAACCCACCACCCAGGGGATCGCAGAAAGGGGATGTCTACTCCTTCGGTATCATCCTATATGAAATATTAGGCAGAAATGGCCCATGGGGCGACACGAACTTGACAAACGCAGGTATGTTATATTAAAAAATATATAAAAATTATAAACATGACAGTCTAAATCGAATTAAAATAAAAAAAAAACAAGCTGCAATACGGATTGACTAAACACAAGTATCATTGCAGTCGGAGAACGTCTTAGGTTACCAAATTTTCCACAGACCGGTCCTTCTAAACCGATCCGGACCAAACAGCAATTAGAATTCGATACCCATATTGTTATAATTAAAAAGATTCTATATTTCATATATTTTTAGTAGTCATCAACCATATTTAATATTTACTCGGAATAATGAATAAGAAGTTATTTTAAGTCTCATAAGTTATGGCGAAATAAAAAAAATCACATACATACGTTAAGCCTTAACTGCTTTTTGTGCAATCGTGTAAAAAATAACCTTTGCAGTTTTACTATCTAGTTGCTAGATGTAATTAAAACAAAAAAACATTTCTTTTTTTTGGAATAGGTTTTTTGTACAGATTTAAAAATTCTTTCAGCAAGTTCAAAGTCTTTCAATAACGAAAGTAGGTTATATTTTGCTGTTTCTTTGAAAAATAAAAACCTTATCAGGAAAATGTTGAATGCAATAGTAAATAATATAATTTTCATAAATGTATTCAAAACAGTGGTATAATCAGATAAATGTCAAATTACCAAGGTTCTTGTAAACACACTTAATCATTTGTACATCTGTAAAAGAAAACTAATTAAAGCGATATAATTGGTATATTAAACACAAATTGTTCAAGAGAATAAATTAACATTCATTAGGTTAATTCGAAATGTTCAGTTAATAAGCCAATTAAATTGCTTTGAGATTATATTTGAAGAATGATCTCAGAAGACAGAATAAATATAGCTTCTAACATTTGGAGCAGCAATATCAGAGCATATTTTTCCCCATAATAAAGTTTCATTAAATGAAGATATTGACGATATATATATATATATATATGTTAGAATTGATAATCTTATTATATTTATTATCGTTTTGATTTTAATTTAAATAGTAGAGATTAAACTTTAGGTAAGTAACGGTGTGTCATACCACATCGTTTATTTCGTCCTAGGTTCCCGCATTCAAACTTTTTGTCTATGACCTTTAACATAATATCTTTTTTTATTCTTCACTGTTCGTAATTTGAAATTTTGAGTAACGCGTTATACTCTTTCTGAATGTTAATTCGTGAAAATTCATCTAGTGAAAACATGGCGTCTTTCGTGATATTCCCAGACGTATCGTCACTACCATATGTCGTCTTCGCTTTGGACATGTAACTACACCTGTTTTTCTTGCAAAGATTCGAATTTTAAATAGTTCTGTTTGTGAATGTGGAATTGAAGAAGGTACCACTGATCACATTTTTTTTAACTGTCAAAAGTATCAGTCTTTATATGATCAACTCCCACCTAAAACTCCCCGTCCAGTTAATCTTAACTCTCTTCTTATTATTTCTGACAAACCTGGCTTTCTACGTCTTTGCAAATTTATTAAAAAACATGATATCAAATTATAAAAATAAGCGTTACAAATTTCTCTTTTATGTATATTGTAGTTATAGTGTTATTTGCTTTTGTGTTGTCCTTTTATGTATTTAAATTATTGTAGTTATAATGATATCTGCTATTGTGTTGTTTTTTTTTTAGTACAGAAAGAATAATCTCAAGGAAGAATTAATTAATTACCGTACATATTTAATTATAACTACCGTTCAGTCTCTTAAATCACGTGTCTCTCTCACTACGGGATGTTGGCAAAATTTCCGTGTATAACGGAACAAGTCCACATTGAAAAAAAAAAAAAACTTGGCGTCAATTTGTGATATTAAAAAGTATTAGAATTTATCAAAATACATTTATTTCTGTTAGTTCTGTTATTTTCACGTATCATAAATCAGTAAAGTAAATTGTAAAGAATTATTAAATTTCTATTTGTTCTACATCCCGAGGAAAGGATATGTAACTGTTTTACCTAACTTTACTTATTATAATCATGTTCGTGAAAAAAGCTTTCATTATGAACCTCAGTTACAACAGTACATAGATGACTTTTTCAAATCCAAACTGGCAAAGTTTTACAGAGACGCAATCCAATCTTTGCCTTAACGCTGGCGTACAGTGGTAGATAACGACGTTGATTACATAGTGAATGATTAGCTATTTCATAAATAAATAAAAATTTTAGTTACGCGTGTCGGTCATTATTTATAAGCCAATCCGATATATCATAAATAACAAGGTGATTGTAGATAACTTTTTTTATTTTTTATCTTCGATATTGCAGGTTAAAAAAGTGAACATGGTTCACCGTAATAAACATAATACTTATTAAATTTCGTGGGATAAATACGTTCGCCTTTATAATATTACTAGCTGTTTTCACGTGACTTTACCCGCGTACATTAAGGCGTTTGTCTCGTGTACGATGTACCTTCCCGTAGCTGAAAGAAATTTTCAGTTTAGTAGTTTTTCCTTTTTATAATATAGTAGCTTGTTATTCAAACTAAGCAAAGTTTGAATTAACTTTCTGAGTGAGTGTAATACTCACATAAACCTAATTCATTTTATTTCCTTTGCGCAAACATCTTTGGGTCACGGACTTACATTATATATCTTTTAACTCATTCTGCGTATTACTATCGAGTGCTAACTATGACAGTCAAACGGATGGAAGACAATCGGATGATAGTAAGTGCAATTAAATCTTTTCGAGGTACAGAATAGCAAAATGATGTTATAGGTGAAAAAAAAATTTCATCTCGATATAATTCTGAATGTATCTATTTATTGATTTTAATAGAACTAACTGTAGGGTTGCAATATGTGATACGCAAAAATACTATATTTTAAACACCAAAATCGAATAAACAACATTTTCGCTTATGAAAATGCGCTTTCGCTTACGAGGGCGCCTACTAAATAAAAAAAAATATACAAAGCTTCTTTTCATAAACTTATTGGAATAAAAATTTCATTTCATATTCTAACGCATTTTTATAGTAGTTATTGTTCGGTTCCCATGGAATTTGCTCGATATGTACGAGTACTATAGATTTTTGAATAGAACTATCTATACTAATAATGAACCTGATAAGTTAGTTTGTTTGAACTCTAAAATTTCAGGAACTACTGGAACAAATTGAATTATTGTATTAGTGTAGAATAGTTCACTTATCGAGGAGGGCTATAGGCTATATAACATCACACTATAACTTATATGAGTCGAGCAGCAATGCAAAATGTTACAAAAACGGGAGGATATTTTACTTTTTTAATGCTTTCCATGCATGCGCTGCGGAAACGGTGAAAGTTACTCAAAAATCATGTATCACGATTTTGATTCTCCTTTAAAATTCTAAAAACAATTCCGCGGTAGATTATATCCTAGATTATAGCCTATCTTATAATCTAATGCTGAAAAAAAGCACATAAAGGGATGAAAGTGGGAGCGGAAGTTCATATAGTAAGGCATTAAATCGTTATCATAGTAACTATTGCTTACAATTCAATTTATCATTTTAATTATATTCCGTGTCGTCCATTTCCAAATCCATTATTGAATTGAATTCCAAGCTTCAGACTTCAGAAAACCAGAGGGTCATTTCTGGGTAAATGCATTGCTATGTTCAATAAAGTTCCACAAAATATAATTGACCTACCGATAAATAAGTTTAAACTTCATGTAAAGAACATACTTATGAGTAAAGACTATTATAAAGTTGATTATTATTTTAAGGACCGCAATACATGGAATTAATAGCCTTCGCTTTGTTCTATAACGACTAATTATATGTACAAACTATGACCTACAGACTTTTAAAGTTGTATTTATTATTATGATAATACATATTGTTTTGGTATTGACATGATTTTGTAAATGGCATTACTTATGATAAAGAGCTGGTAAGTTTCTTTCGCTTGTTCTTCTTGTCAGCTAAAAGACGTCCTGAACAAGTGGTAGGGGAAAAAAAAATTTGGACGATTCAAAAGTGCTTGTAAGAAGTTTACTTGAATAAAGATATTTTCATTACATTTCATTTCGATTATTTAAGCTGTTTACGCAGGATTAAATAATATTTGAATAATTTTAATCGGTACAATAGCTAATAGTTCATACAATTATTAAATAAATTCAATATTTCGCTGAAGTAATGTTGGCTGAATATAACTATCTTTAAAGCTGTTTTACATATTCATAAACGGTTTATTTTACTCTGGACTCTTTAAGAAAACATTCTTGGGACATCTAAATGCATTAGATATTATGTTCTGATTGTTATGGAATACAAGTTATGAATATTACTAGTGATGCGTGGGCCTGATTGTGAAACTTTATACTATCAAAGTTCGCTCATTATTATCTATAAAATCGGGGCTAGTTTATACTAAGAATATTGCGTTGAACTGACAAATGTCCAAAACCAATGGAGGAGATATCAGTATAATATGACCGTCCATTGTGAAAGTTGCTTAACAACCGTATAACAGCCCGAGCGCACTAAGCACTAGGCTATCGAGCTCCTCGCATACACGAAAACTTAGTATAATGTAATTTCTATTACTAGAGCTACTCGGCTCTGACAAATTAGTCTATTAACCAAAAAGCTCACAAAAAAAATGTCAGGAAAACCAAAATATATATAAGTAATTTGCAAAAACGTTAAATAAAAATAACGCTAATATCGTAGTAGCAATATATTTAAGAATAATTTATATAACAGGAAGCTCAAAAGAGATACTTGACCGCCTACATAGATAATCTTATTGTAATATCTTTCTGATAGCTTTCACGGTAATCGAGCTCTGTTTCATATATAATAAAATGTATACTTCGTAATGGTTTATTTTTAAGTGTCTCGGTAAATCAATTGTAAGCCTGGGGCGTTCTTCTAAGCGCTACACAAACATGGAAGTTTATTACCAATGAGTATTTATCGTTCTGTTGCACAAACTTTTATTAAGGTTTAATGACGCCTTTAATCTCTAATCGCTCATTTACACAAACGTCCATTAAGGATTAATGACGCCTATAACCCCTAATGAATGTCATATTTGTTTAGGTAATGTCGTTTTAAACTAATGAAAAATTTAATTTACGTTTGTGCAACTGGCTGAATGACTGTTAAATTTGTATGGGTAATGTCACTTTAAACTAAAGTCAATTTTAATGGACGTTTTTGCAACGCGCTGTATGTGTTTTACTTTGAGCTACAGAGTTTAGTGATATAAATATGTCAGAAACAATGACTTTTTATTATTAGTCAGGTCATACCCGTCCATTATTGCGTTTCAAAACAGCGTAAATTTCATTGTGGTAGCGTTACATTATAAAACAACCACAAAAGGCGCGAAGAAATCAAAAATAGTTATCTCCTTATCAGAATCTTCAGAATACCTCTTGTTAGAACGAGATGAACATACCTGCACAGCTTTACGTGTCAACTGCTGCATCGTGTTATGATACGAAGCACGAAAATGACACGAAGCACGAAAAATTGCCGCATTCAATAACTTTTTATTATTTTTCTTAAAATAAAAAAGAGTAAGTACATTACTTGCGCATGACATGATATCTTTTTAGCTTTCTCATTGTCAATGTAATTTGTGCGTTGTTTAAACGTGCAGGAAGGCATTTTTTCTACATCTTTTCACAGAAAATTACGAGTGAAAATGACATTTACCATTACGCTTGTTGTAACGTGACTATAGAGAAACTCAGGCAATGAGGAAGTATTAAAAAAAAAGAAAGCATTAAAAGATGGTGAACTTAGCAAAATTTGTTTTTTGCAGGAAACGAATGGACCAAAGATAGTCATTTCCGGTGCTTTCAACTAACATATTAAAAAACTGAAATTTACAAAGTTCGAAACTTAGATATCAATACAAATACGAAAAAGTACAAATAAAATATGCGTTGTTTATTGAGTTTTGAAAATTAATTTACTTTTATACATGAAAGAAAACCGGAAGGGTTGTCATGGAGAAATCAAAAAAGTACCGTAGCGACATCTAGTTTGATTTCGGGATTGACTTGCTCTTTTGTTGTTAACGTTGTGTGCAGATGACCCATCTAAACTTTTTAATACATCATTGATCACACTACTTCGATAGTGATCTCGGGTTCGTGTCGTAGCCTGTATCAATTGTTCTACTAATACAAATCGCGATTTTCGTATGTAAGCTCTAAGATATTACTTTTTGGAATAATTCAATATAATAATATTTTATACATCACTCAGATCCTATTATAAGCAGCTAAAACCCTTGTATTATTGAAACGAAACAATAAAGGTACCAAAACAACCGAGACAATAAAGAAAAGATAATTTTCTACATTTCCACGTATTGAACCCGGGACTTAAGAGATAGCGACAGCCTTGAAACTGGCCTTCGTTCGTTTGAACCGTTCGACTATGAAGGTTGTTTGATTGTATTATCATAGATCTTCTCGATATAAAATAAAAAAATGCGTTTATCGTTTGAAGTGTACAATCCTTAAAAAGTAGTTTGAATATACCGCTTTTAAAAGATTGCAGGTAATGTGACAAAAGCATAAAAGACTTCACTCTGACAACGTTGTCTGTATACTATTGTTTGTTTTTTATTGTAATCTTAGTGTATTTGCTGGTAAAATGTTGCGTAATAATTTAAATCAATCTTAATAAGAGAAATAAAGTGAATTTAAGAATTATTCTAATGAAAACATGAACTTCTGCATCCACTGCTGGGGTTCAAGCTTTTCCTATGAATGGAATCAGTTCATATCGAAAATATGGAGAAATGGGACATGACTCACCACACCGACTCAGTGAATGGTGCGTGTTAACCACCACAGAGCCGGAGCTAACATCTTAACGCGCCTTTCGAAGCAAGGAGTTCGGGTTACGACCTACAACCTTTTTTTTTGACGCTGAGAAATGCGTTAGGGGGCGTCCATAAATTACGTGAGATGTTTAAGGGGGGGAGGGGGTCGACGCAAATCTCATCTAATCTTACGTTGGAGAGAGGGGGGGTCTCGGCAAATATCACGCAATTTTTTTTCTGATTGAAACAAAAAAAAAAATTATTTTGGTCCATTTAATCTAGATTGTACATGCTTAAGATTTATTCTTAAGCGTAATCGTATACGATTAAGATCATTCACTAATTCGTTCGAAAGAAAATAATTTCATTCATATTTCGACGCTATACATCGACTGAATGTCAAACCATCATATTTGTAGGGCTCGAACGATACTTTCGATACCGAGTAGGTATCGATACTTTCAAAAGCGATACTACAACAAGGCAAATACTCGCAAGTACTCATCAAATTGCATTTTGAAAAATCTCACGTGAGATTGGGGGATGGGGGAGGGGGTTGAATAAAATCTCACGATATCTCACCAGAGGGGGAGGGAGGGACAGAAAATTTAAAAAAACACCTCACGTAATTTATGGACGCCCCCTTATGCATACCCGTTTCACCCAACGCGGGCTCCACGGGTTATGTTGGACTCCTCCTGTGGCCTCACCCCCGAAGGGACTAGATAAGAAACAGGACTACCACTAAAACTCAGCGATGTCCCTCGCATGGAAGGCGATGCACGGTATCGGTCCGGAGGCCATATACCGACCTACGACCGTCCCTAGCGAAAGTTGCTTAACAATCATATCACAGACCGAGCGCGCTCACCACTGCACCATCCAGCTCCTCCATATAACATCTAGATTATACTATTCATAATATATAATCAATTAGGTACAAGAACATCACTTACAGATAAATTAAAAAAAAATGGGATATTAACAGCGGCCTCCCAATTCATATACAATTGTATACTTTATGTTACAATATTAACAATTACATTAAACATAACCATGTACACAATTTTAATACTAGAAACAAAGATAAACTTGTTTTGCCGTCATGCAGGTTAAAGAAGGTTCTATCATCATATATGGGTCAAAGTATATACTACTATAACAAAATTCCTATGGAAATTTTAAATTTACCATTACCTAAGTTTAAAACCCATATTAAGAATTGTCTACTCAGTAAAGGATATTATACTGTTAATGAATATTTAAGCGACAAAACTTCTTGGTATTAAATATGGCTAATTTTTCATGTATATTAAATTGTTTATCGGTGAGCTTCTTTGACTACACATTTTATTGGATTGACGAAAATACCGTTTTACTCTTATATTTTCTAATATTGTAATTGAAAGTGGTTCTTCATATTTTAATTTTTATGAAATAATTTTTCAATCTCGACGCAACCCTAGCCGAGTTTCTTGCTGGTTCTTCTCGGTACAAGGTCTCCCGCCGTAGATTTACGAACTGATGGCGTAGCTCTCGACTTTCGCATGTTCTTGTAACAGCCTAGACTGAATAAATAAATTTGATTTCATATACAATATATATTTTTTTTTACAGAAATTATCGGAAGAGTTCGTCAACCGATCGGTGGGATACTGTTTCGGCCACCTCTGAGCGGTTTGCAAGCAAGGCCATCTGTGTTGGCGGTCCTCAACGCGTGCTGGAGTGAGAGACCAGACAGGAGGCCCGACTTGCGGCTGGTCAGACTCAGACTTAAAGATATGCACGCTGGCATGTAAGTACAATGCATATATATCACAAATTAAAAAAGTATTGTAAAATGTAGGGTTAGTGTAACAAACACTTTGAAGGTGATGTGAGTATGAAAGACTATAGGGAACAATGATGTGGTCTTTATTGAAAAGTTAGTTTTTTAGGGTTCCGTAGTAAACAAAGAACCTTTATATATAACCCTTCTATAGTATCGTAAAATTAAATCATTATTGTATATTCCTGTGTTTGTGTTATCAATAAATGTATTTTCTTTCTTTCTTATGATTTTACCATGTCCCCAAGGCCGTTTTTCAATTTACTTTTCCAATTAAACGGCTGTTGGTAAAAATTTAAACGTTACGGCGGTAGTACTTGTATACAACGAAGTGAAAAGTATAACTGTCACTCTTAGTTGGCTTTACAAGTTTACGAGCAATAGTCGACCAATTGTATTTGAAACTCGAAAACGAACAACTACATTGAAAACTACAAATGTGTTTTTTTTTTACTTTTTTAATGGATGCACTAGGTGCGCGCATTATTTAACTAACTAGCTAAGGAAACAATATCATGCTTGTTTTTTGTTAAATCCGTATACGCATTTTTTATGTTATAAATATTCCCATAACTTGTCAACAGGAAGACGAATATATTTGACAATATGCTGTCGATGATGGAAAAATACGCATCGAATTTAGAGGAGCTTGTAGCTGCGAGGACTGAGCAATTAGTGCAAGAGAAAAGGAGAACCGACGATCTGCTTAACAGGATGTTACCAAGGTAACTGACATATTTCCACCGCAACAATTCAACATCAAACACAATCGGTTCATATTCATACTCGTACATATTTTTATACTGAAGTTATAAAATAAACAATTTAACAAGAAAGTAATCGAAGACTAATTGATTTTTAAGAAAACTGTAAGCTTTTCTCTAGTTTATTAGAAAAAAAAAATATTAAAGGCTATAAATTTTCGTACAATCATGTTGTTTATGTTATTTTGTTTTTTAAATAAGACGGCATATTTATTTTGTGATAATTATAATAATATATAAAACAATCTTTTTGTATCGTTTTTTATTTATTTTACACGTCCATTTTGTTTCTTCTTAAATCAATTATTTTTCTATGTTTGGTTAGTTTAGGCTAGAAACTGCAACTAGAAACTTTCGAAGTTTTTTTACCAGTGCCTGATTACGTTCACTGCCAGGAAATTATCAAATAAAGTATAAATAATATGGGGAAAAATTGCAACAGTAATGTAACGGTGTGCCGTACCACCGTTTATTTTGTCCTAGGTTTCCACATACAAACTTTTTGTCTTAGATCTTCAATGTTATTTCTTTTTATTATTCACCTTTCGAAATTTGAAATTTTGACTAATCCAATATGCTTTTTATGATTGTTAGTTCGTAAAAATTATTTTATCCACCCATACATAACATAAGATTTTATTTAAAAATATTTATATGATCCGTTAAAATTTAAAATGTGTTAAGTGAATAACTTATAAAGTGTAAATGTGTTAAATAAATTATATATTTAAAAGGAAACCCAAAAAAGGGGTATGTATTTGTTCTATTTAACTGTTTTAATTATATTAGTTTGGTAATCATTCGAATTTTTTCATTTTTTCTTTGTTACAGTTTTCTTTTTCTTTTCTTACCGTATATAAAATCAAGTTCTCAAGTTTAGTCAGCCTTTCATTCGCCCAAGCATCGAACCCGCCAAAGTAACAACTTCAACATGACACACTAGATTAAATAAGCATTGTTTTATTATAAGCCATGATAATCGCGGACTACAAATTAGTACGTGCAGGTTCTTATTTATCCAATAGATAAACGCATAGTACAGCAATCCAGCTAAAACAAACCCATGTACGTTCTAAAATAATTCTGTTTATGTTCACAAAACGTATATCTTATCGTTAGCAAAGTGTAAGATAAATACACAAGAACATTTCCTTAATGCGTCACGTTTTACCCAAAGCATATGAAAGCGAAATTATCTAAACGAAATCGGATTATCCTTCATCAGGGAGAGAATTGCATTAAACATCGGTAGCATTATTGTTTGAAAGCTTTAGTTTTAAGTGCCGTATGGCTTTACTTGGCAAGTAGCATCGCGTGGGTATCGCTGGCTTTAATTTATTATATAACTAGCTTTCCGCCAGCGGCTTCTCCCCGTCTTGTATTATACATAAAAACCTTCCTTTGAAACATCCTATCTATTGGTGACAACTTTTGTGTAATATCAAATAAATTATATTATTATTGAAATTGTTTTCATATCAGAACTGTGGCAGATGCTCTGAAGAGAGGCGAGCGTGTTCAGGCCGAGAGTTACGACTGTGTCTCCATATACTTCAGCGACATCGTCGGCTTCACGCGAATGGCTGCCACTAATACTCCTATGCAGGTTAGTCTAAAGTATTATCTGAAACTCAGATACAATGGCGGATTAACCCTAAACCCACTATACAGCCTTTAGCCCAATTCACGCAACTATTAACAATCTAAATAACGCTGAAGTATATAAACCGCACGATCGGAGTTCTATCAAAATGTGTTATCCAGGTGATGCTCGGAGGCTCTACAATAGAACTTCAACTCGATACGATCAAAACTCAACGACTCATCAATTTGTATGCTAGCGTGCTGTTTAAACATATATTACATGATAATTAAATTTAACTAAAGAATATTAAATTTAAAATATAAAAACCAGCCTTAAAATTAGCGGACTCGCGCACCGAGGGCGCCACACAAACCGGTATGATAAATATTGGCTTTTTATATTTTCACGCGTACTCTTTCAAGATCTTAGGTTGACTGGAAGTCTGGATGTACCGTCTAGGTTTTGATTCCCTTGCGAGTAGTTGCTAGTTTGAAAATATGTATACGCCTTAAATTGCTGTTTCTTACAGCTCAAAAGTAATATAAACCTAAGTATTTCAATTTAATACCTCTATGCGTTCATGAGAAAAAGGGTAATAACTTACAAATTATTGAAAATGTTTTTATTATACGGTTTCCGGTTGAGATAAGAATATCAATAAAACGGATTTTATGAGAGACAAAGTATTGTCATGGAATAACGACTCACGGGCGGACTAGGCAAGTCAATTCTATATCAATACGAAATAAAGACGTAAGATAATATATTGGGACCTAAAAGGTGGCAGCTAATTACTACAGTGCCTAGGCGGCCTAGCTCGCAAATCCGCATCCAATCAGATACAGCTATAAGTGTATAGATCGCCCAACGCCCTCGATGGAAGCGCACAAAGACCAACCTCTCAGCACGTGGCGGTTGGTTTTATGAATAGATACGGAAAAAAATCAACAACAAAACATCAGGGTCAGAATCAGGACGATCTGAATATGGACGCGACGAATGAATTGCTATTGAAATGAAATGCTTAATCCAACGGAAACGGAATTATTTAAGAATATGTTACAAATTGACGATACAAGATATATATTATTTTTAACATCATTTGTATCTGCTAGCTATGTTAGGGATTTATTTGTCCTAATGAGTCAACCCCGGCTTATCTATGGCCCTTGAGAAAACACAGTAGAGCTTTTAGTGAGTACGCTTCCGGGGATAGGAGTTAATTCCCACATAATCTCATCGCCAACTACAATAGCTGAGTTTTTTCGGCAAAAAAAGTTTAGGAATATATTACAAAATGTGTCTATTACGTCATTAAATGTCCAACAATGATAACACGAACTGGAAACCTAAATGAATTTGATAACTATGGTGGATATATAATACTTTGTCAATTCAGTATATCGTTTTAATATTTTAAACAATGGGAGTACAGCACATTTAAACGACACATTTAGATAATACTTTTTTATTTACTTATCTCTAGCCGCTAACAAACTTTCTACTTACTTACTATAACATGAAATAAAATACACAAAATAAAGAAACGACGAAGCATTCTATGATATTTCGATTATGAAAATACAAGCGAAGATTAAAAATTTCTTAATTTGCAGTAATATGAACAAAAGAAATTCAATTAAATAATAATGTTTTTCAGTGATTAATTTCAGACTCGGATTCTATTGAAATGTTTGCGGTAGGAATATAAAGGAGGAACTTTACAAGGAAATCCTTTGACAAGTTTTAGCGAAGTGAGAAGACTTCGAATTTTATATTGAACATAAATATACCTTATTACCCCTAAAAGCCAAATTTCCGAAACCAATATTATGAGAAGGCGTAAACTCAAAAGATTGTGCCGGCAATGAGATACATTGAATAAATGCTTTATTTGTCTTATTTACACTACAATAAAACACAAGACAATATGCCACTTGACTCATAACAAATTTCGTAGAACACATGAATATTTCCTATAGTATTTAGCTTGAAAAAACCATATCATTTTTAGTCATTATCGGGACTAGATTCACTTAAATATTCAATTAAAGTATTTTAGTTTTCTTTTTGTATATTTGAAACATCGAAAACAAATTGTAAACAAATAAAATTTCATCTGTTCTCGTGATTTAGCGCCATTTAGCGCTGAGTGATTACGTCAAATTTTGTTTACAATGTGTAAATTATTATAGACAATCTGTAGACCAACATGGCGGACAGCGTTTTCGATTGTCAAACGGCCGGTTTCTAAATTGAGAAAGTACAAAATCTCAACTGATTATTCTTAATAAATTAAGTTTTTTTAAATTTCATTTAAATGTTATTTAAAGTGACTTATGCACGGTTTAAGACGTGCTCAACTTCAAATTCTCAATTTGGAAACCGGGTTCCAACTTTTCCGATTTTTAAATTATCGTAAAAAGAATATTTTTAATGCCTATAGTAAAACAAATATTACTAACTGTTTAAGACGTACTTTAAAAACGATTCAAATATCCTACTGTAAGAGTTTGTTTGATAAACATAGAGCCAAAAGATGGCGAATTGTACGACAAAAGTATGAGTACGACAAGTTCATGTATATAATATATTTATTTACTTGAATTCCCTACAAAAAAGTTAACAATTCAACAATAAATAGAAAAAAATATGAAATTTAAGTAGTAACTCTGAAGCTTAA
This sequence comes from Diatraea saccharalis, assembly GCA_918026875.4. Lineage (NCBI taxonomy): Eukaryota > Metazoa > Arthropoda > Insecta > Lepidoptera > Crambidae > Diatraea > Diatraea saccharalis. The sequence goes on from OU893346.1 coordinate 16,481,903, forward strand.
TATTTTAAGTAAATTTTATGAATTCACATTTTGGCTGTGACAGAAATCATAAAAACCAATAAACTAACTACTAAAATTGTCTCTTTTTTTAAGACACTCCATCTTCATTCATTATTCATTCATCATTGATCTTTTCCAAACAAAAACCAAACACCTGCTTGCATACACGTCGCACCTATGTTAATTTTTGCTGAATAAAATAAATAGAAAAGCTACTAAAAAATCTTACCGAATTCAACCTTTGAAAAAGTGAAAAATAATACTAATTATCACACCGGAAGCACCAGCTTTTAAATTAAAAAAAAAAGAATCAATAGGATCGGTTCACTCTGTAAAAAGTTTTGAGGTAACAAACACCACGCATGCTTGCGACGGATTCGGTGCTTGGGTCAATTAATAAGACCGACTAGCTTGAGTATGGATTTATTAATTGTATAAAGGATAAAATAAAGAAACTGTAACAAACAAAAAATGAATATAAAAACAGTTCTTATCTTACCTAAATATAAAATTAAAAATTACCAAATAAACGAATTCATACCCCATTTTAGGTTTCTTGTCAAATGGATCGTCCAAGTTACAGATTACAATTCACTATGTTATATAATTTCTATCACAATGTCTCATTCTTAATCAACAATTATTTTTAAATTTTATATTAAAATTTAATACGATAATATGTTGATGTACATGTTATTCACAGATGATTTTGTTAAGAACTGACATCCATAAAGAGTATATTTGGTTAGTCAAAATTTTAAATTATGAAAGATAATTATTAAAAAGATATGATGTTGAATGTTAAAAGACAAAAAGCTTACATGCTGAAACCTAGGGAAATAAACGATGGTACGGCACACCGTTACATGCTTAATGCAAATTTAAGACTAAGATGGTTTTCTCATAGATGCCATTGCCAGATCTGGACCAAATTGAAATGGGATCTTGATGGATTACGGTCGCCTTTGTGACCGATTATTTTAATCTATTCACTCAATTTGATCAACTCTAAAACTGTTTTTTTTTTCTCTCAATTGTAACTTAAATCTAAGTGTAAATAAATTATTATAATTACATTCGTATGTTATAATATGTAGGTATTGATTGACGACGTCGATGTTCGTGTGATATTACGAATGATGTCATATATAAAAGTTAGTTTTGTATATCTACGGGACCAGAGCGCTATGCGGACCAATATTTGTGTCTCGCTCGCTGCACAGATTAAGCATTGCTATAAGAGCTTATGATTAGGTTAGACCACGATTCCAGGTCCTCAGATACACCTTAAAACATCCTATCCCTTGCGGGGTAGGCAGAGAGGACAGGGCGTCACAAGACACGGTCTTGATCAAAGTAACGTATTTCAATACTTCTTAATTTATATGAAAGACTTTCTCGCTCTTTGGCTTCCTTATTATCTTATAATTATAAAATATGTTGTACGGCCCGTAATTGTGACGTAAAAGTATAAGAAACATACTTTCCCATGTGTAATTTATATATTTTAGTTCTGTAACAATAACATTTTACACGACCATATAAAAAAATCACAAAAGAAATGTATCCCAGAACATCGCAAGCAAAAAATAGATAATGACATAAAAACAAAACTAATAATATGAATGAATATAACTCCTAAATACAGCTTTTAATAGTGAAAACCTAATATTATAGCTGATTCAAGCATGATTAATCAATGAACACGCAATTCGATTATTCTATAGAAGCTTTCATAATCCGCAAATGTAACATTACAACATTCCCGTTTTAGTAGAAGTTAAGATTTATTCGTAGTCACGTACTCGTAGCCGTCTTACTACGGTCCGTAGCACATTCCGCGGTAACTACGTAGTTAGTAGATTGAGATTGTGACGGAAATTATAGTTAGCGTCATTTGTCACCTTAGGGAGAGTGACGAGATTGTTGAGGGGGCGGCTAAGCCGAAACACTTGAGTCTAATTGGTCGTAAACAAAACAAGTAATTACCAAATTTATATTAAACAAAGATGCATAATGCTGTTAGTAACGCTGTTTATAACACAAGAATTGATCTACAGATTTCCAATTTTAAATGATTTTCAGAAGTTTTTCTAGAATACCTAATTAGGTAATAAAAATTATATTTTAGGTAATTGTTTCGGATTTCTATAATACAAGTGCCAGAAGATACCTAATTTAAAACCTGAGCAAGGTACGTTATATTTCTTATACTCGTTTTATTAATGTATGACAGATTAACCAAATTTTTTTTTTTTAAATTAGAACCGTCTACAAATGTAACAGTTTCTATAATAATGAAGTCGCTTACGATACGAATTATAACAATTTTTTTTATATTGCACTAGGTTCAATTAAAAAAAAAAGAAATTGTTTTTTTTTCTATAGCTAAACTAAAAATATTAAATTCAATTAAAGTGTTAGGAAAGGAGTTTTTGTTTATTTGCTCGATATATTTTTTCCAATATCTATATCTGTACCATAAAGAGGAGTTATTTGATCGTTGGTTTGTTTGCTTTGATAAACTACGGAAGTACATGACCGATTGAAAAAGAACCTACAGGAAGCTACATCATACAATTCACAAAGAGATAACTTATATAAAAAAATTACATGCCTGTTGCACATGAAAATTCCTGCTTTCGGATTTTTAATGAATGCAGAATGCGTTATCTATAGTCTTTTCACTAATAACAATAATAATCATTTATTTGCCTCTAAATAGGATACAATTTGATAGTAATTAATTAAAATATAGTAAGAACTTAAAACCTACTTAACCATACAGAGATAGCATAAGTTAATATAAACATGTCGTTTAAAAAAAAAGAAATTTCGTATAAGGTCAAATATTCGCGGAAAAACGAAGCAGCATATACAACGTGTAACACAATTAACGTACGTCCTGAAAATTGTTTGTTTAAAATCAGATACTAATTCGATTTCAACAACTTATAATATAGGTAATTTGTTTTCGCTAAATTTAATAAGAGTCACGTAAATTATGGTCACATGTAACCATTACAGCCGTCTTAACCATAAACTTAAGTGAATTTAATAAGGCTTTTTAAAATGAATTATATTCTTAACTTGTAATAAAATACAACATAGAAAAAAATAACAAAGAAGAATGAGATTTCTTTCAAAGTTTGAATCTAAAATAGTCTTAAACTCTACAATATTAAAACAATTACCAACAATGTAAAAATGTTTTTTAATCACATAAATTTATAAAGTTTTTATGTCGTTTTGTTACAGTTTTTTATTCATTCAAGCTTATTCCTGTATTTTAAATACGAACATACGAATACCGCACCATCGCAGTGTCTCAACCCTATTCAAGGAAAAGCTCGCATGAATAAATTTTCAATTATGGAAATATAATACAGAATTGCCGTGTTACAAATGAAATGTTATTTATGATGTAAACAAACAAGAATTTCTGTTTTAGATAAGGGTATCGTATACAAAAAAAATGCTAAATATCCTATCAAAAATGAAAAATATTTTCTGTAATAAATAATAACTCATATACAGACTGGGTTCTTGAAATGTGAAATTTGCTTTCGATTTCAAAGTAAAGTAAATTCCAAGTAAACGAGATATGAAATCTTATATGACGATATTGTTTTACGTTTATTCAAGAGTTAAAGCAATTTGCCTAAATAAATTCATCGTGTAAGCATACATTATATAATACTTAAGTATAACAAACGTATATTATTTAAAAATTTCCATGTAAAATAAAATATAAACCTTTGAAGTTTGCTTGGTTGAGCGTGCTATTCTCAGTAACTATTGATTCGAATTGAAAAATTAGTTTCGTGTTGAACAGTCCGTTTATCGAGGAAGGCTATAGGCTAAATAACATCACGCCATGACTTATAGGAGTGGAGCAGCAATGGAAAATGTTGCAAAATTCGGAAAACCACGAGGGCGAAGCTGCTTGCAGAGAACTAGTTTAAAGTAAATCGCTTAAATAAAGTATTTAAATTTAAAGTAATCGCCTTCCGAGGATTCTGTTTTAATTACATCACACACTATTTGGAATGAATTATGACACCGACTTTTGCTTTAATGTAAAAACTAATAGATGTTAAATGTTTATAATAAAAATTATCAAGATATTTTCCACTCGGTGGCAATAGTCCCATCAAAATCCATTGTGTATAAAAGCAATTAAAAGATATGAACAATTCTAACTAGTACTATCTAGTGAATGTTAATCATATTTTCAATAAAACATAATATATATTATGTTAAGTATTTTTTAAAGATATATTAAGACATAAAGATGTACCTTTAAGTAACTTAACATTTATTAACACAGTTTTCAATCCATTCAATTCGTTGAAAGCTAATGGCCAAGTGTAAATACACCTACACAATATACGCTGTTGAACAGTAGGTCAGCAATTGCGCAGTGTTGTACAAAAGAAGTTTACGCAAGATCCCCAAACTTTTGTTGCGCAACTGCCTTAATGGCCATTTGATTATAATGACTGAGCACTAACGAAGGTGACTATGAGTACAATCACCTACTCATCATTCGAAAATACTTGGGGGTGACTTTTACAGATTGCTCCTTCACGCTCGGTTTGTTATGGAAATTGGTGACGTGATTGTTACTAGAGAGTAACATAAATATAAAAGTTATAATATTTGTATTTACTTTACTATTTTGATAATAACATCAGTTAATAAAGTGTATTCGATTGTTAAGTCTTATTAAAATCCATTTTCAAAATGATTATTTCAGTTTAAGCACGTATATTTTTGTAAAATTTTCATTTATAAATGTAACTACATTTAAGCGGTTACATCGCGTTTGTATTTTGTTTCCAATAAAACTAAATACAAACGCGATGAAAACGTTTGAAAGTTGTTTCATTTATGCATAATGTTCATGAAAATATAAGAAATCAATATTTTCATGTATGTTTTAGCTCCTTTGCAATGACTGTGGATGCAGAACTGAAATTAAACATGCATGTTTAATTTCAGTTCTGCATATTACATGTATGTTTACCGCTAGTAAACACACATGTAATACCAGTCGAACACAGAACTTTCTCGTGATTCAAATTGAAATCCGTACAAATATTGTTTTTTATTATATTCAAATGGGTGGCAAGAGTAGAACTTATTTGAAATGCATGTCTGCAGAGGTAGCTTGTTGCGCTTTCACAACTTATTGAAAATGTAAATTTATAGCACCATAATAGTACGCGAACAGTTTGGGGCTTAAGAAAAAAATATGTGTCACAAAAGTTACATATAAAAATCTCATTTATTTCATTTACAAATAAAAATAGTTTATGCGCAATCCGATTCTATCTACGTCATAGATTTACCATATTATTTCGATTTCTCTTTGCCCTTAAATCTGTACCTTTATGCGCAGTCAAAAGACATTGAAACGAAGAGCAGAATAAATAACTAAAATTAATTTGTAATCGACCTTACTTAAAGGATGAAGTCGTTAATATCTTACACACAATTGACCTACACAAAGTCAATGTTACTTTAATAGAGCAATATTGAGCAGCCAAGACAATAATAAAGTTAGAAATAGAAAATGACGCCTCGCGCAGACAAAATTCTGTTATAATTAATTTTGATTGTTAATCAATGTCCTAAAAGACGCTATTAACATTAGGGATTTCACCAATAGTAGGTACAGACTAAATGTAATTGGCCAGTTATTTATACGTTGCTCGTTTTAAGATTACTACAAAAGGTTAAAGTGGCTCGAAGAGTTTTGTTCGGCGCCTGGCATAGTGCGGCGCACTTTAAAAAAAATCGCACCCGTACTGGTAAAACTTATTAACACATTTTTTTACAATAACCAACAGGGGATGCATCTTGAGTATTTTTATCGAATGGTGTGTTACTCGGTTTTGTAGAAATTGACAGTTAGTAGGTTTTACGAGCTTCAACATTAACCTTTTTACGTCCCCATTGCAGGGGCTCAGGCCTACCTCAAGGATAGTAAAGGAGGATGGGCCATGACTCTCCACGCTGGCCCAATGCAGATTGCAGGATATTAACGACTGCAAATGCAGCCGGGAGCAACGGCTTAACGTGCATTCCTAGCTCGAGATAGTAAATTTTTGGCGCAGTAAAGATTTATTTTGCGAATTAAAAATATATAGTCGATAAGGGTCAGAAGATTATTAAATCTTCACCTTTTTGTTCTGTTTCCATTCACAATGCTACACTGAAAATTATTCTTAATCTTTCGTTAAGCTAGTTCCAAATTGTGTTGCAGCTGTCTATTATAGCTGTATATTACATCGTAATATTAATACATCGTATTTTTTTATTAAACTAAAGAATTATTTTATACAAGTTAATTTAAACTTACTGACTACTTTTACTCATTAAGTAAGTAATAAACAAGTATAAACGATCTTGTGATAAAAATTCGAAGAATCATTATTTATTTCTGAGTGAAAATATGCCATTTTCCGACACTCGATTCATTCATCAAACGTTTTTGATGGAATAAAGGCTGTAAGATTTATTGGAAGTATATTTATATGTTAGATTAGATTTACACTGGGTGTGCAATATATGGCATAATAACAATATGTATACAAAATTTACAATCTATACCTCCGAATATTATAATTTTGTTTAATATATCGATTATTTGATATCATAAAAACAAAATTTTAAAATTAATATACAAATTATTTTATATAAAACTTATGTGGTATTATAATCTTTTGGACATATTCAATTTTTATAGTAGTCACTTCACATAAAAATCAATTCTCATAAGATTATTGAAAATAATTAACATTTGAAATACTTTAATTTAATATCTGTAAACGTTCCCATAAAATATTTTTCATGAAACGATTAAATCGATTTAAATAAAAAAACGAATTTAAAATTGTACACGTACAAGCACCTTGTCCTATCTCATTTCGTACCTAAACCTCTTCATACTAAAATAGAAAGCCATCATAATGAATCTCATTTTTATTTTATTTGTTTAAATAATGAATCTCAAAATACAGTCGTGGCGTGAGTTAACAACCAATCAAGTCTCCAACTATGAGATTAGACCGTTAACCGACTGAATGACAAATTATTACGTATTTTAAGGTAGTGGTAAAGTAAACAACGTATGTATTTTACCAAATAATTATAAGTCACAGTAGGTATTCGCATAGATAAAAATATCACATATTGGTTTTTATATTCCACATTAAAATGTATTTTATTATGAAAATTATATATTTATGAATACTGTTAAATGGTGATTTTCTTGATTTCTCCAAAAACGCCAGTGTTAGTAAAAAAATTACGTCAGCGAACGTAGCGCTATTACGTCATAGAGCTTCAATGAAATAAAACTTATTACCTTTTGAAGTAGGCTTTATTTGATTGAACTTCTACGCTTTGATAGTGCTCGAATTCTGTTAAGGGTTGAATATATTTTCTTCTATTACTAGTTAATAAATTACACGTGCCAATATTCCTTAAAGGTAATGTCTTTTAAAAATTACTTAAGTTGGTGGTACTAAGTAGGTAATATTAGGTATTTATCGTTTATTTAAAGATGGAATGTTTATATTATATATGTATAAGTTTCACTGTCATCATCATCATCATCAGTCCCTTTACGTCCCCAATGCAGGGGCTCAGGCGTTCCTTATGGATGGTTAAGGAGGATGGGCCATGACCTTCCACGCTGGCCCAATGCGGATTGGAGGGTATTAACGACTGCAAATTCAGCCGGGACCAACGGCTTAACGTGCCTTCCAAAGCACGGAGTAGCTCGAGACAATAATTTTTTTGGTCACCCATCCCGTGACCGACCCTTGCGAAAGTTGCTTAACGACTACGATCGCGGGCCGCGGCGCTTATCCACTACGCCACCGAGCTACTCCCACCTCACTCAGTTTCGCTGTCACCTCAAAATAATTCCATCATTATGCATGATTAGGTAGGCACACATTATTATTATAAAATGTAGGCGTTATGTCTGCCCTATATTTGACATTTAAATGGTTTGATACTCAAGTTATTGTATATACTGATATTAAACAAAGTCTCACGAGTGAACGAAAATATTTCCTGTGTCTGTCGACATTGTATAATTTATAATACATAACAACTTTGTCGGCGACATAATAACTACAAGAGACATATATATTCGTCGACATCCTTAGTCAATTGATGGAAATACTAAAGAAAAAATGTAATATAAAAAAAATAAGATTGAAAAGCAGTTGACTATGTAGGCCAACTCAACAACTAACAAAGTTAGAAGCGAAAATATATCATCATCAGCCCTTTTACGTCCCCACTGCAGGGGCTCAGGCCTTCCTTATGGATGGTTAAGGAGGATGGGCTATGACCCTCCACGCTGGCCCAATGCGGATTGGAGGGTATTAACGACTGCAAATGCAGCCGGGACCAACGGCTTAACGTGCCTTCCGAAGCACGGAGTAGCTCGAGATAATTATTTTTTGGTTATCCATCCCGTGACCGACCCTTGCGAAAGTTGATTAACGACAACGATCGCGGGCCGCGGCGCTTATCCACTACGCCACCGTATGTACCGTTGTATGTTTCATCATTATCATGAGCCCTTTTACGTCCCCACTGCAGGAACTCAGGCCTTCCTTATGGATGGTTAAGGGCCTTGACTATATACGCTGGCACAATGCGACTGCGAATTCAGTCGGGACCAATAGCTTAACTTACCTTTCGAAGCACGGAGTAGCTCGAGATACTATTTTTTTGATCACTGATCCCGTGACCGAACTAGTACCACTACGCCACCAAGCTACTCGTATGATTTATGTTGTTATATCTAAAAATCGATATTCCTGAAACACATACAGCCAGTTGCTCAATTGTCTATAAAAATTGTTGTCAATTTAAAGCGACATTACCCATACAAATTTGACTTTCATTAGAGCCTAAAGGCGTCATTAAACCTTAATGGGCGTTTGTGCAACTGGCCGCTAAACTGTTGATGTCACGTTTTAAAATTAATATACTTAACAAATGTCCGCGCAAAAAAACCGCTCCACTGTGCATTCCTTTCCGTTGATTGTTTTCGGTGCTAATTCTCCAATATCTAGAATCTGTAAACTTATTAATTTGCTCAACCATAAACAAAATACTGTTGTTGACAGTTGTCCAGAATAGCTTTTTATTTAGTAGGTAAATCAATATTGATAGGCCTAATAGGCTTGTGTCTTACAAGTGGAAATGCTGGATTCTGTTGTATGTTCGGAATATGTGAACCATTTTAACTTATAAATATTCAACAAAATAAATTTTATGACATTAATTAGCTAATTAGCTCAGTGGTTGGATTGTTTAAGTATTTTTCATTATGAATATAGGTATTCATGTACATTATTAGGGAAAAAAAATTTCTTTCTTATAAAGAAAAAGCTCGAGAAATTATATGAACAATTTCTATGAATTGTGTATCTTACCATCTTTGGATGGACTTCTGTCAATTAGGGAAAGTCTAGACTTAAATCAAACAATATTATGATTGATTACATACTTTAGCACTTTGTCATATTCGTCGTGACCCTCCAGCGGAGTCCATCCCTGCCTACACTGTGACGGTGCGTCGTACCACACCGTTCAATTTGTCCTAGGTATGCGCATCCACCTTTTTGTCTTTGATCTTTAACATCATTCCTTGTTTTATTATTTTTCGTAATTTGAAATTTTGAGTGACGCGATGTGCTCTCTCTAAATGTCAGTTTGTGAATATTCTTTCGGCAACAAAGGAACAAGGACATTTAAAAAAATATCGATTAATAAAATATCTTTAGTGATTTTCGAGTTATATTTATGAAGCGTATGTGTATTTTGCATCGTATCTTCTAAATTAACCCAAGAAAGGGTATTTTAATTTAGATTATAAATATACCAACTTACCTAGCCTAGTCAACAACAAGCACCGAATCCCACACGACGCTAAGACCATAACGAAGACCTAACTAATTACCATATATGGGTAATCTTCATTTACGAATCTCTACGATAACCGATTAAATAACCGAATATTTTTTTATTTTATTCCTTTGAGGGACCAGTAAATGTATACAAAGTATATATTATTTTAAATGTACTCTTTGCCTTTAATTTGATATACACATATTGTTATAATTGCTCTCATTTTTGACCTCATACATTCGCGATATTGGCTATAAAATAAAAATATATTATAGTCAGTGTTACTCTGAATGAAATAAGGTTTCTAATGATACCCTATTTATATCCGTTTAGTCTTGCAAACATTTTTGGTTGGTTTGGATACTCCCATACATTAACCCTAAACACAATATACTCCTTTTATGGGCAGTCGTGTCAAAATGTATGATGAGTCATGTAGATAATATTTGTAGGCAATTTTATTTGTGCGTAATAAAAAAACAAGTTAATTTCTTTAAATAAATCTTTTTTAAAGATAATTTTGGTAGATACTGTTTTACTCAATGTGTCGTCCGTAGTGTCTTATCTGAAACAGCTTGTAAAAACATTATTCCAGTTTGGTGCCACAGAGCTTATTAAACTTATTAAAAAACGAAAATTGGAAACGTTCTCAGGAAAGGATAAACATTTGTTTTGTGTAAACGAAATCAGATTTTTTTTCATTGTAACTTAAAATTTGGCTTTATTTATCAATAAACCGATAAAGAAAATTAAGGAACATTTATTAAAAACTTAATATTTTCCAAAATATAGAACATAGTACATTGACAGAAGTTTAACATAAAATGAAATTCATACATTTTTGAACTTTTGCGTTGCATTCTATTAGATTGTTTGAAACGGGTTACACGATAGATTGATAAGTTAGGTTTACGTTGGGAAATATAGGTAGGTGAAAAACCTAACTGTCAATCTATCGCGTTAATACCCGTTTCATACAATCTAATATAATGAAATACTCTTTTAATGGTTTTATTAGTTCCGTACCCAAAGGATAAGACGGAAACTCTATTACTAAGACAACGCTGTCTGTCACCTGTCTGTGTCACTTTCTGTAAATGTTAAGACAGTTGAAATTTTCACAGAAGATGTAGTACTGTTGCCATTTTAACCACAAATACAAAAAACCAAAATAAGGGGGCTCCCATACAACATTTTTTTTGCTGTCAAAACATGCTGTATCTCACGAAATATTATAGTTAGACAATTGAGATTTTCACAGATGTAGTATTTCCGTTGCCGCTATAAAAACAAATACTAAAAAATATAATAAAATAAATATTTAAGGGAACTCCTGTACAAGAAACATGATTTTTTTGCTCGTTTTCGGTACGGAAGGTATCGTGCGCGAGTCCAACTCGCTTGTGGCCGGTTTTTTACTCTTCTTGTAACACTTTGAGAGCTAACATAGTTTTTTCTAAATGACTAAGAATTTGCTCAACGGTTTATCTAAGATGACTATATCCTTACACATTGTTATTATACGCCATTATCTAATCAGATTTCTCATCTTATAAGTAGGTACACACACTTCGCTAAATACTGATAGTCCATCTATTTCCCGTGAAGTTTTTTCTCCAGCGCCAAATTAACAACTTCGCATGGTATTTGCAAATAATGCGTAGTTTATCATGAATTAAATGTAGACCTAAAATAAATGTAATTATTATAGCGATAGAAATAAAACGGAATTCAGAACAATAAACATTTCCCAGTCATTTAGTAGCAGTAGATATCTACGTAATTGGAATATTTATGGCACAAAATGGTTTAACGTCCAATATTACTTGTTTTATGAAAACAAATAAATCGTGATATTAATAAATAGCTGAAACAATATCTTTGCTTTATTAATAACTAGCTTTCCGCCAGCGGCTTTGCCCGCGTGGTCCTGTATTATACATAAAAATCTTCAATAGGAAGATTCTATCTTATCTATGAAAAAAAAAACGCTTCAAAATCCGTTGCGTAGTTTTAAAGATTTAAACATGTTATTAAGCATACGCATTAAGCATAGCGAGTAGCTCGGTGGCTGGCCCACGCTGGCCCAAGCGTGGAGGATCATGGCCCATCCTCCTTAACCATCCATAAGGAAGGCCTGAGCCCCTGCAGTGGGGACGTAAAAAGGGCTGATGATGATGATGATGATTAAGCATACAATAGGGATATAGGAACAGAGAAAGTGACTTTGTTTTATACTATGTAGTGATTAAATTTGAGAAATACTATTTCGAAGACTGAAATAATAATATATAATATGGTGGTAATTCTAGGCAAAGTTATCTTTTTGTACAGTTAAAATTAACAATTTACAATAGCATGATTGCAAGAAATTTAATATAGTGGGTATAATGAAATACCATTCTGACTAGCATAATGGACCATTTACACGAGTCCAATTCGAGGCAATCCAGTAATATTAGAAATCGTTCTATTTGATATTGCTGGATCGAAGATTGTCGGGCAAGCTTATTGGAGTGTCTCGGGTACTGGATTGTAAATGATGGACCATTTAAGTCTTTGACAAGCGAAAGCAAAGACGAGAGATCAAGAAAACATTACCATATAAACCTCCACAGCAATGCCACGAGACTATATGCAATGTGAACCAACCACACTGTTCGCACATTGTAATGAATATTGCTAAATCAAATAAGTTTCTGCTTAATGTGAAAAGTTTATCCACATCACATTAAACTTTCGCAGGTTGTTGAAATACTGAACGACCTCTACACGTGTTGCGACTCCATCATTTCCTACTACAATGTTTACAAGGTATTGTTTTACTTTATATATTTAACGTTTTCCCAGTAGTGCACAGAGGGCGGTCCGCCCCGAGTCCGGTCCTGGGGGCCTCCAAATGGGCTGCAGCAATTCGCCAAAATAACATAATAAAGTTAAAAATGTACGCGCCTGGGGGTATAAAATCAATATCATGTTTTACTAATATAAATATAAAAATAAAGGTTGAGATTTTTTCCTTTAGGTAAGAGGAATCACGGACTGAGCAAAAACATATTTAATCCTAGTTTGGGGGTCAGGGACTCACAATAGTTTAAGTGCAAATTGTTACCAAAATGCCCGATTATTAATTTATGTATAAAAACATGTTTTGTTTTGGTTCGAATAGAGAATAATTATTATTATTAGACATACAAATATTTACCTAAATAATGACGCGCTCATCTTAAAGGGATTACAGGGGATTAATTTTATTTGAAGGGAGAACAAACAGCTACGTTATGAAATGATGATAATATTATTATCCCTTAGCATTGTATGAGGAAAATATTTAATAATTAATTGGGTGGATTACGACATATAATTTCACGTTTTATTTTGAGATATAAAAATATGTTTTCTCGCCTCTTTATTCTATTGATGACGCTGTTTGTGTAATCCAATTTTAAATCATAACTGGAAAGTATTTTCAATGTTATTTTTTTGTGTAGGTAAATAACTATTTTATATTTCTTCTCAGTAGACTTTGGTTTGGACTAGTAATCATTAGAAAACAAAAATAATAATTGCAAAACCAATATAAATATGATTTGATGTTCCTCCAGGTGGAAACTATAGGTGATGCCTATATGGTCGTAGGAGGTTTGCCAGAACGCTGTTCCCGGCATGCAGCCGAAGTGGCGTCTCTGGCACTGCATGTATTGGATGCTGTGCCAAAGATACGGATGAGACATATGCCTGCTGCTAGACTACATATTAGGATAGGTGAGTTGATGAAATTGAAGACATATTTAAATCTATCTATAGTTTCGCGTCGTTTTCACTGTGGGTTAGGCAGATACCGCATCCTTCCATTTTCCAAAAAAAAATAACAAACTTAAAAAAAATCGATCGAGTAAACAAGTTTGTGAATCGCCTAAGTAGTAGTAAGTTTTAATTATAACATTATATAACATATCTAAGGTAATTATTATGTTGATAATAAAAATAGTTTATTGAATCGACCGGCAATCGAATCCGAAACCTCGGGGATGGCGACAACTTTAAAATAGCTGGCAAGCCGCTCTGCTATGCAGGTCGTCACACTTTGGAGTTGTACTTATAAGTTATGGTTCATTCTCTTTATTATTACAAGGGAAAGGCCTATGACCAAGCATAAAGTACGGAATATTATCCTAAACTGATATTTATACTACGTATATGCTAATGATGTCTGTCAATAAGGAAGAATATGTAAACATACATAAATTATACTAGTAATTGACCGACAATTAAGTTGTTTGATTTATCATTCCTCGTCGCTAGCAGCCAAATAGGTGGCCCCGAACTCCTGGCTCCGAGCCAAACTGTTAAGTCATTCATGTTGTTTGTCAAAGCATTACGATAGGTATATTAAACGCTCGATCGATCGCGTTATAAACATTTCAGCCCTGTAAGGAAATATGTATGAGCACAAATTATCGATTTTATATAAGAAACTGTAATTAGGATTCTAGAATGTTTTATTCAATTCGGTCGCTCCTTATCGGTACATCTAACCCAGGCCTGGGCAAATAGCGGCCAGCGGGCCGAATCCAGCCCGCGGTAGAATTTTGTCTCGCCCCTGAAGCATTGTATATATTATTATAAAAAACACAAATATTAGTTTTTGTCTAACATAAATGGTGCATAAATTTTTTTGGATAAAATATTAAGCAATACTTATACACATTATCAGGGCTGGTGTGCAAGAAATAATGAAACTAAAACTGATGTATTTGCTTAACATATTTTTCAATTCGAAGAGTGAACAAATTTTCTCAAAAGTTATAAAAAAACAGCGACTTTTTGTCCGTTGTAATTTATTGTTGCAATTCCAAGTAACGTTTGATCGACTTGCTTACTATATGAAAAAAACTGTTTGGCAAAAAAAAAAAACAAAATATTGGACCACCCCTGATCTAACCTCTAAGAGAATAATGAAATTATTCAGGAAGTCTACATTATGGTGTTCACGTTCTATGTCAGACAATGGAGGCAAACGATACGAATTGTCTTTACACCTTACAAATGAATCACAAATCGTATTCGGTTGTAATAATAATAATACATCTTGGTGAATGCATATACTTTCATCAGGAATCCATAGTGGACAATGCGCTGCTGGAGTGGTGGGTGTGAAAATGCCTCGGTACTGCCTGTTCGGGGATACAGTGAACACAGCTGCGCGCATGGAGTCAAGTGGAGAGCCACAGAGGATACACATCAGCAACGACACTTACAAGCTGTTGAAACAGCATGGGGGATATCGATTCAAGGAGAGAGGCATCATCAATATAAAAGTGAGATCCTAATATATTAACCAATCGGTGGAGCTAAGCTTTACTGTGCTAATTATTAAGATCCTGAGCATATGAGAATCGCCTCTGTAAGATTTTTAGTATACCATAAGAATTCTCTTCTTCCTTTTGGTTCCATTCACAGAATAAGACTGTACATACCTGCAGTGGAGACTTACTAGGCTTATAACAATGTGATGATATTATCATAATAAAAATTCTTCAAAATCTAATTCGGGAACTTGAGTTTAAAAATAATATTTTTCTTTATCAGGGCAAAGGAGAAATGAAAACATGGTGGCTTGTAGGTGAAGACCATGAAAGACGAAACTGCGCGTATAGATCTCGTGAGTATTTTATATTAATTAAAATCGGTTAAGCCAGTCCAAAAAGGATCGTTAGTCTAGAAGGATTATCATAATCATATATTTCAGGAGCCAGCAGCGACAGAATGAGCAACGGCGAAGAACCATGGTGGAGTCCTCAAAGGTCGATAATGAATATTCGAGAAAGAGCTCGTCTCTCTTGTGGCGGATCTTTAGGTCCAGGCTCGGCACTGTCCTCGCCTGGTCCACCAGCATGCGCCTGCTTCGTCCCACCGAGAGATCATCACTCAGCCCCTGTCGTTTCTTTCTGCGACGACTGACGCTAACCGTCAGACCACACTCTTCAATACTTCTGGATAAAAGACGAACGAGACTGTCTGCTCACAGTCGGCATAGACAATTGGTACACGAAACAGGTTCAACCAACTAATGTCAACACAGATTTTATGTACAAGGAATATATTGGTAATTCTTATAAGATTATTTATGAGTGTGCGGTTACTAAAGATGTAGAGGATGATGTGGGGAAAAGAGCAAGGAATTTGGCCGCTTTGCAGAGGCTTTATTCGGCCGATTATGATTCATGGCTGTAATAGTCTAGGGGCTGTTCATAGAATATCTACGAGTCAGTTGTTCCACGCTATGCATGCTGAATAGCCTTTCCTATCTTCTTTCATAGAATTCATTAAAATCAAAATTAATCGAGAAACGAATCCGTCCATTAAAAAAATATGCAAAGTGCGGCTCATTTTTTTACAAACATTATTTCGGCTTTTTTGAGATATTTTATGGACAGGGCCTTTTTATTACACAATAATTAATACGAGGGAATTTTACAATAATTATTGTTATTCGGCGTTAACAAAAATCAAAATTAACTCCTTTTTAAACTCTTAAATTAAAATAGAACCTTAATTCTTATACTTACCTAGTTTGTACCTACTCTCAAATTTATATATTGTACCTAACTTTTTAGTTTTATTATAAAACGAGAACTAACTTCAGTACCAGGCTTAAACCATCAACCGACCAAATTAAATAAACACGTCTCAATTAGACGTTTTCTTTTCAGTTGTTGTCAATTTTATTTAGGCGTCTACTAACTTTAGTTCTCGTTTTATACTAGATGTTTTAGATACTATAAACAAAGTGTAAGTCCATTATGATTTTATATGGACTTAGAATAGAAGGTAAGATAAATTTTAAGCTTTAAAGATGGTACCTTCTAGAAAGTAAAGGACCAACATGAAATGAATGAAGTTAATTTGGATAAGTCTAAACGGATCATTAACATTTTGAGAGTTAAGTAAATTAAATGTATAAGCATAATTTTTAATTTTTCATAAAGAAAATATTAAAATTTAATACTAATATTTTCTTTATGAAACTTAGTAAAAGACAATTATTAATGTATTTTTTATAAATTTTTGCATCAATAATACATCGAACTAACATTATTTACTTAATAATAGTAGTAAAAAATACAAAAACACTAAATTAAAAAAGAAAATACATTGTTACACGAAGGACTAAAATTAAATGACCCCATTATTTACTAGGAATAAATATGTAGAAACCGAGTTATAACAGGTTTCAAACAAATATCATTGCTTTTAAAGCGCCTTGTATTACACAGTATCTAGATATATTTCAATTCGATTGTGACAAACATCGTACAGGTTCCCTTTTCTTCCTCTTCGATTAAAAAACTGGGGTCAATATATATAACATTATAACTTTTGTAAAATCATTTACGATCACCACTTTGAATTTAAATTAATCGATATACAAAAATTATAAAGTTTTCACACCAATGCTTCTTTTTCAGTTTTTTATCTATTTCATTTAAATTTCTCCAACGCAATGCACGCACTTTCACCGAGAATGCCGCTTGTTCCATTTTCAAATACGAAATGTTTTTTACTCAAGTATTCTATAGTCTCGTTGGCCATAGACAAAGAAAAAGCCCCCGATAAAGGACTTTTTGATCGCGCGTTCTGCAAACTACTGTTTACCTGGTATTTACCCAACTGACGTGCTTAATGCCGGCTAAGTATATCTAATATCTTTGACGGCTTATGACGTCATTATTTATATATATTGTTGTGATTACAATAGATACTAATATCAGGATAATCAGGATTATTTCAGTATGGCAGTATTTTAAAGATAGGTATTACAGATATTACTTAAGATCCATTATTTTGAAGTGCTCTAAGGTCAAGTTTATAACTTTCATAAAAAAGATAAATCTAAAAGCCTTTTGTCGTAAAAACAACTCTGTCATCACATTAAATACACTCATAAAAAAATATTATTCCTTTTATTATTTTTCACAATTCCGTTTTTAGTTACTAGCTAAACTCGGCCACACCCGTAGTTTTTTTAACGTAAGGATAATGGATTCTTTATTTGGGATTTTCCTTAGCAAATCTACCCAGTGGTCAAGTCCACTTCATAAGCCAAAAAGTGAGACGCCCACTTAATATCCTTCTATACTTATACCATTACGGTGGGATGTGGTGCGAGTTACGTACGTAAAAATAAACTTCATACAGATGCCAGTTACTTCGAATTAAACGCAAGTTTAATGTTCTTATTTTCATTGAATTTGAAGCTACCCCGTAAGTTTTGTGCCTAATTGTGAACGCATACTTAACAATTAGACACAAAAGAGGCCAACGAAACAAGTTTTCTTTACACCTTAAAAATTGATGATAAGTGACGCGTATCTACACGTGTGTGAAGTTCTTGTTTTTATACAAAAAAAAAAACAAAAATCCTCTTCATTCGCCTTCTTTAGGCAGCGCGCTCCATTCTGATACATTCGTTTTCCATGTTCGATTACTTTAACAGGAATTCAGATTCGCGAAAAGTGTAGTGACATGAACTCTATCGTTTCGATTTCAATTTATTTCCGCCAGCGGCTTCGCCCGCGATGTCTTTTATTATACATTCGCCCGCGTGATCTTGTATTATACATAAAAACCTTCTTTTTGAATCACCCTATCTATTAAAAAATCCGTTGCGTAGTTTTAAATATTTAAGTATACATAGGGATATATGGACAGAGAAAGCGACTTTGTTTTATACTATGTAGTGATTTAACTGCCCTTTCCAGTCACGGCCCTTTTGGTCATAGCGCCCCTGACTCGAAGAATTATATTTTGTCAATTAATAAAAGTCAAGATTGGTATAAAATAAATGTATGTGTTGGTAAGTAATGTATAAATTATCAACTAAAAAAAAACGCCGAAAAGTAAGACTTGATTTTTACGACAATGAAAAAGATCAAATTTCGAAATCAAATCATCGAAAAAATAAGTATTAAAACTTTAGGAAGAAAATCTCCCCTCTAGATTCTCCCTAGAATAAAAAGAACAATCTGGGACAACCCCATTATAATAAAAAAAGGACAACGACAATAATTTTATTGTCACATTCGTGTTAATTCTGTAAACCTCTTAAGACTAAAGTATATAAAAAACTAAAACTATATAAACTAAATAATAAATCAAAATCTTCATTTTCCATTGTGTTAATAACCAAGATACCAGAAGTATACTTATTTTATTATACTTACTGCTTATTCAGGAGTGTAATTATATTCCATCGTTTATATGTAAGTATAAATAAATACAAACAGATTTTTTTTGTTTAGTGTAGAGATAATTTTCCTTTTGTATCACTCTAACACGAAATATCTCTTTAATAAGTCTATATTAAGGAACAAGGAAAAACAAGTTGTATATTATGAAATTGTAAATGATAAATACAATTGAATTTGTTCAGAACAAATAATAAATTTTAATTTGATATAGTGATTACAAGATGACATCATAATTGGCGGGAAACGAAAATGAAAATTAGCCATTAATTTACATTTGTTAATTTCTAATCTAATCTCCGCAATTGATTTTAAACTCGGGCAGAATGCATTATGTTTAAAATTAAATAGAGAAATTTGTTAGTTTTGTTTAATCTGTAAAGGGTTTAGCCGGATACGTATGACGAGTCGGCCCCCAAATGGGAATCGATATTGAAACTTATGTTTTAATATCGACTTGATGTTCAAACACGATTTATGTACTTTTCGCGACCGACTTCCGCTTTGACCTTGAGATAGAGAGCAAAATATCCGTATGCTTGACTATTACTGAATGTGATATATCTCTGAAGCTAATTAAGATAAAGAAGTGAAACTAACGCGAGGTGTTAGGTTACATTACAGAGAATATCACATATATTTTTTTATAATTTTTAGAATAAAAAAATACATTAAAAAAATAAAAAATAAAAAAATCATGTTTTTTTTTCTGAGTTCTCTGTGACTTACAATCACGAAATTAATATATGTTATGGTCCTTTGTGTGCTCTATTACCCATAAAAATTGCGTGAAAAAAAAGTTGGTGCAACACAACGAAAAAAAATTATATGTGATTTCTGTCTTATGGTATACCCCTGTATTATAAGGTTTTCACATTACATCATTGTTTTTTTTTTCGAAATTTCACATCAGCTTGTTTTAAAACATAAGTAACTAGTCTTAAGAGATGGGATAATAGTTAAAAAAGAAATGAAAAAAAAAACAGCCAGTGTTTAATACTCATTATTATTACTTTTTCGTATCTATCAAAATACAAGAAACAAAATATTAATCATCGTCACTGTTGTAATTAATTACAATCGGAACACTTTGAGTCGCAAATAACTTAGTTAGGACCTCAGCAGGACGTACGATTTTGGACAAATATCATCGATATGATAGATAATAAATAATAGCTGCTATATGAGAACAGCATCCCACTGTACGTTTGCCATTGGGGCAATCACAGCAATAACGAAGAATACTATTGTAGTCATTACCTTCGGAAATATAGTGAATGTAAATTCGATAGACATTTCTATTTATATGTCTTGATTTTACTTCTGCTTTGATGATATTAGGTGCTGATTTCACATATTGTACTGAGAGATTATTTTGATCGTCCATTATTTCGGCCAATTAAATGCTGCACATTTAGAAGTAGAAGCTTTTTTGTTAATATATGGGATAAGTGGACACTTCTTACAAAAAATATCATTAACTATTACGATTTTATTCAAACAGTCACTAAACACTTTAGCTTCTTCTTCATTCTTTATAATTTTTTATAACCTCCTGGTTATCTTGGTTATCCTGGTCTCCTGGAATCTTACACAGGTACTTGTTACAATTTTTACACTTTCTCGACATTATTACTTAATAATGATTTGGTTCGATAGTTAATAATTTCAAAATGCTGATACAAAATACCTATGACAGAATTTGAGTCCCAAACTGCCTTCTTGTGTAATACAAATGACTGCTACTTTAGCTAAACAAACGATGCAGTAAACAGCTCGATAACAAGTTCGAACTTGTTTGTTTATACACTCACACTACAAGGCGCGAATCACATATAATTTTTTTCCGTTGTGTTGCACCAACTTTTTTTTCACGCAATTTTTATGGGTGATAGAGCATACAAAGGAGCATAACATATATTAATTTCGTGATTGTAAGTCACAGAGAAGTCAGAAAAAAAAACATGATATTTTTTATTTTTATTTTTTTAATGTAATTTTTTATTCTAAAAATTATAAAAAAATATATGTGATATACTCTGTAATGTAACCTAACACCTCGCGTTAGTTTCACTTCTTTATCTTAATTAGCTTCAGAGATATATCACATTCAGTAATAGTCAAGCATACGGATATTTTGCTCTCTATCTCAAGGTCAAAGCGGAAGTCGGTCGCGAAAAGTACATAAATCGTGTTTGAACATCAAGTTTATATTAAAACATAAGTTTCGATATCGATTCCCATTTGGGGGCCGACTCGTCATACGTATCCGGCTAAACCCTTTGTTGGTAATGAATTTTTTTAAATTAATTCGAAGTTATTTTACGTATGCTACGAATTGATACTGAAGTATGATGAATGAGGAACTGACATAGATATTTAGATGTAACTTCTACTTGTAGAAATAGGTTCGTAATCTGAAAACCATGATTGGCAATGCGTGACAATAGTTTCATTCGGCAGTCAATACAGTATGCCAGTGTTTGATTCCTTTTTCATTAATGGTTCGTGATACAATTATAACTATAAAAATTCGTTAACCAGCATTATGTATTCAAAATGCATATGAATCATCAGTTTTCCGTTAAGGCGTTTTGTAGATCAGACTCCTGAATTTGGACATATCTTTGAAAAATTGACAAATTATATTATTAGCGCTATTGTCATATTAATGGAATCTTAAGAACTAAATTGATCAAATAGATTATATCAACATATATACCACTGAAGAAACTCATTTTTGACTGACTGTCCCATTTGTAGGTGGGATTAGAAATTCATTAGATTTTATCTGATATACATAAAGATAATACATTATATAATTAAATATTAAAAATGGTGTCTATAACCCCATGTATTTTAAGACAATGTTAAATTATTAAATCATAAGTTACATGGTGATATTATTTACGTGTTAGATATATTTTATTTATGATCATATTCTGCTTGATATCAATGTTTAAAAAATAACATAACATATGATCAATCACTTATTTTATAAAATAATTTTTTAAATATAAATCTAGAATATTAAAAAGTTAATGAATGTAGAATTTTATATGGAAGAAAAACTATTTTTCAGCATGTCATTGAATTTTACATTGATATTTACCATAAAACTACTTTAAAAGTTAATCACTTATTGTTGATGGTAACAAGTACTCTAAAATATTTACCAGCTCAGATGGAAGAACATTTGTCGAGACATTGAGGTGTTTTTATTTTAAATACCACCTAGTATGTGCATGAGATAATTTTTTAAAAGTATTTTTAAGATAAAAAACCATTGACCTGTAAAATAAATTGAAATAATTAAGCGCCAGCTTTGAATTTATAATGAATTGTGAGCTAACAAGTGGCTAACAACAATATTTATTGTAATTACTTGCTGTTGATTGTTGGAATAAATAAATGCATTTAATATATGAATAGTTTTTATTATAAATTTCATTTTTTTTAACATCACAGATTACTCACATTCCAAGATGAGTAGCTAAAGCCTCAATATTATCGAGTATCGGAGACAACAACCGGCATGCAAACTACTTTTATATAAAACATGGGAGTTTATAAAACATTACTATTATACGATAATAAATTAACTTTTAATTCATTAACTTCCATAAGGTAATCCATTACTTAGATTCAGATAAGGTTTAGAGAGTAATCTGGGCCTTGTGATTGCTACTATGGCATCTAAGCCATTTTGTAGATTGAAAATAAAACCTTCATATTAGTAGATATGAGTAACTTGTTCCTCACTACAATAAAATCTAAATAATCTGTCACAACAAAACACACCCATCGATTACTTTTTCAATCGTAATCTGAGCTCCATCTCCAAATATGCTTTCATTGAGGGATCATCAACCATCTTGAGTACTTTATCTGTGATTTCAGGACCAGCATCTTGCATTTTATTTGCTAATGCTTCAGCCCACACAATGAAAACACAATTTGCACAACCTGTACGGCAACATGCTGTCGGTGGATCATCTATTGATGCCTAAAATGTAAATTAAGATCGTTACAAAAAAAATTGAAAAACATTAATAATGATATCAACATCGAGATGTAAGTAATGTCTCTGATAAAGGGTTCTTGTGTGTCTAGTATATTTTAAATGAGTAAAAATAAGTTATCCACTATTTTCTTCTTACTTCTTTAGCTATTTTTTCAAGTTCTTTCTCCTTTTCTTCTTCTGTAGCTGCTGGTTGACATCGGCCACGTTTTATTTGGTTTTTTATTTCATTTAATGAGGCATGCCTTATAAAAGGTGATTTAAATTTCTGAAATTTTAACAAAATTAAATTAACAAACATATTGTAGTTTATATAAACTATATTTGAAATACTCACATACATTGCAACAAAGATTTCATGATAAACTTCATTCACTAGTAATTATTATATTTTATTTATAAACAAGATTAATAATTAAATTATGTTCATACATTCATTTAAATTATCAACACACTAGAAATTATTATTACGTTTTTTTTTATTTCATGGCCACTATAAGTTCTTAAAATATAGCTTGATCTCTGTGACAGCTGTCACTAGAGCTGTGACACTTACGATATAATCCGTTTTGTCGATAGAACTCTTTATATTTTAAAAACTGATTTTAGATGATTGAAAATAATCAATGAAGATATTATTAACTTTTAATTATTTATTTATTTACAATCGGACTATGAAGATAAAAGAGAATAATGGATCTAGGTTTAAAAACATTCATTCTCATAGGAGGTAAATTTACAATTAGATAAACAATATTTTTGAAAAAGTAACATTTCTCTTTAATGTGTACAATAAAAATATTGTAATATAAGTCCCTTAAACTGATAATTCACTGGAACCTTTTCTAAATAACACCCGGTTGACGTTATTTTAAAAATAGAAACTATAGATAGCACAAAATGCATAAGATAAATTATGTCACACTTACGCCGTCAAAATGGCCACCAGGTGCATTAGCAATTTGTGGGGATTATACTAAATATAATATTACAATGTGCACTTATATCTGAACAGTACAATTTAAAAAGTAAATCAAGATGAATTACATTTAAATTAAACAAAAACTGTAAATTGATTGTATTTATTGATCGAAAAGAGCACATCTAAGGTCATCATCGTCATCATCATAATCATCATTATACTCCGAATCGCTAGAGCAATCTTGTAGATCGATAATGAATTGTTGCTTACAGATTGAATCGAAATTGCAATCACGATCCCAATCCTCTTCTACCTTTTTTTTTATTTTAGCAACAACATATTCTTCCAGTCGTTTGGTGTCACATGTTCACAGGCATTATTTAATAATGTGAGCATCTTATTTGCAGTGAAAGGCGGAGTTGTGTTGTGTCTAGCTGCGTGACCTGAAAATTATAATGAAATATTTACGATTTTAACCAAAATATTGGTATGACTATGTAAACTTGTATATTGACTATGCGTCAATAACATTGAAATAAGAAACAGACTACAATATTCAAATAAAAAAAATCAACAAACCTTTGTCTTGAGCCCAGATCAATTCGATCGCATAATATTGGCAATGATACGGTGGCAATCGGATTACAGTATGTCCCACTGCTTTAGCGATCTCATCCAATACGTATACAGGAGTGCGAGGTTTGTGAATATTCACCAATCGGAGCAATTCTTTTTTTAATAGTGTTTCGTTGACCACCACTCCTTTGTTTTGCAGCCGTGAAATAATTTCGTTCTTTCGATTATTGCTTATCGGAGCCTTATCTCTTTGCACCGAATGGTATGAAGTGTTGTCCATTACGATAGTGTGTGGTTCCTTAAAGTTATTTAAAAGGATTAGAAACCACTCTCTAAATTTCTCGAAATTCATTTCTTCATGACCGTGGAAGAGCCACGCTTCGGCATAAATGGGCCGGCTCGACCGGAGTGATACCACGGCCTCACAGAAAACCGACGTGAAGCAACGCTTGCGTTGTGTTTCGTCGTGTGAGTGAGGGTACCGGAGGCCCAACCCCTCCCTATTCCCTTCCCTCTACCCCTCAACCCTTCCCTTATAGGCCGGCAGCGCGCTTGTAGCCCCTCCGGTGTTGCAGGTGTCCATGGGCGACGGTTATCATTTACCATCAGGTGATCCGTCTGCTCGTCTGCCCCCTAACCTATAAAAAAATCTGTGGTTTTACGGATTTGAACGCCAATAAACAATTTGGTACAAAACCGGTTGACGTTCAAGCATGTACAATTATCAGTCGTTGTCCCTTGCCTTCAGGGACCTTCATGGTCGTCTGATAATTTTTTCCACGATATATCGGCTTTCGATATTTATTTTCAGATATCAAATTCGTATCATAATTGATATATTTTTTAAAGTTCTGCTGTCTGCTCATACGTCTCATCATTCTTCTTCTTCTTTTTTAATTAATGGCTTATCTGCGCATTTCGCACAATTCTGCCAATTTCAAGTAAATAAATTAATTTTTACATGTAAAATGAAAATGAAATTAATAAAAGATGGCGATGATCACCATGTATTTCTTATGAGTTTAGAAATTACAGACTTTTACCTTATCTTTTTTTTTTCTTTATGACAATGACACTGCTTGTTGGTTTGGTTGGTATCAGTGAGAGACATTTTTTTTCCATTTTCCAATCATAGAGGAAACTAAGTGTGTGTTGCCAGTGATGACCTATGGCACTGAAACGTGGTCCTTAACTGCTGGCCTCTTAGAGAAGCTCAGAGTCGCTCAGCGAGGCATGGAGAGAGCTATGTTAGGGGTTTCTTTGTGCGATAGGATCCGAAACGTGGATATTCGCCAAAGAACTAGAGTGACCGACATAGCTTGCAAAGTTTGTAAGCTGAAGTGGCAGTGGGCAGGCCACATCGCTCGACGAACCGGTAACCGATGGGGACGAAAGTTTCTCGAGTGGAGACCACGAACCGAAAGACACAGCGTGGGTCGACCCCCGACTAGATGGACGGACAACATCGTCCGAGTCGCGGGCGGCCGCTGGATGCAGCTGGCGCAATGTCGTCCGTCGTGGCGTTCAAAGGGGGAGGCCTATGTTCAGCAGTGGACGTCTTCCGGCTGATGATGATGATGTTGAGAGGAAACTCCATTTAATACCACAGATTAACAATATGCCGCTAGCTAATTCAATACAACTTTTAACGACTTTCGGTTATTGACGTTATTGCTGAAATAATGTCTATGATATTTTCTTTCTGACGTAATAAAAACGAATAAGGAAGTAAGTATTATAAGAAACAAAAGCACTATAAAAGCACCTCACTAGATGGCAACTCTAGCAAAAGCTTAATTTTGCAGGAAACGAATATTAAGTGTATAATCTATGGGTACGATACTCTCAAATGAGGAAATATTAAAAAAAAACATTCGTTCCCGAAATCAAACTAGATGTCGCTACAGTACGTTCTTGATTTCTCCATGACAACCTTTGAGGTTTTCTTTTATGTACAAAAGTAAATTAGTTTTCAAAACTCAATAAACAACTCAAATTCTATTTGTACTTTTTCGTATTGTATTGTACATATATCTAAGTGTCGAACTTTTCACAGTTGATATACTATTAGCATAGGTTAAAACGTGAACAGTCGCCATCTAGTGCAGGTGCTTTTTTAATGCTTTCATTTTTTTAAATACTTCCTTATTATTCATCTATATCGATCTATATATATAAAAATTTGTTATATAAAAATCGTTTGACATCTAGGTTGCAAATACACCCAATAGATGGCGCTGTATTCTAGATGGCGTTTATTCTAAAGTAATCTGCGGTAACACCCAATAGATGGCGCTGTGTTTTACATGGCATTTATTCTAAAGTAATCTGAGGTAACATTTCTTTCAAAGAATTTTGCGTAGATTACGTTTTCGATTAAGTTTTGTGTAAACTTCAGAACTGTTTTGTTTTTCATCTTTATTTCAAATTGCATTGAATTGGATTAATATCTCTAAAGTTTCAAAGATAACGTGCTGAAACATATTGGACATTCGTTGGTATTTTGTTGTACTATCTTCGAACTTAAACATCAAGGTAATTTCATCATCAGCTCAAAAAACAAAAGCGTTTTTGGAAAATATGATGCCCAAAGTAACTATATCACGCGGACGAAGTCGCGGGCAAAAGCTAGTAGACTATAATTGAATATCAAACAGATCAAACGTATAATGATTTAATGCCTACTTTTACCTAAATTACTTCGATAAACATTATTATTTCTCCTCGTCTTTAGTGTATATACTTTTGTCCGTGTATAAATAATGAAACTATTCAAGCGATAAATAAACTTGTCACTAACACGAGGGCTTCGATCGAAATCGGAATCGAAATATTTTTTAACTACGGAGTTAGGTTTAAATGCTTCGGTATGAAAGTAACTGAAGTATACTAATCTGGCAGTATCTATGTTAGTTAACCTACGTATCTTCATTACGGCATATGCTGCAACTTATTCGACAATTTATCAATATGTGATGTGATCTTTTTTTCAATATTAAACAATGCAATCATGAACTTACTTAGATAATATAAAAATTGATTTCATACTACATGGATTTTTGTTATAAATTTTTAATAAATAATACTGTAACACCATGGATCTTTTCATGTTTTCAAAAATTGATCTTTTTTGAGTTTGTATCTTATGGGCTAGTGTATTTTTGTAGCTAAAGGTTTTTAAATCACCTTGATCTTCATAGGAGGTTCGTTCTTCCTACAGAAGGTTCACTTTTAGGTTTCTCTGCATATATAACTCGATTTTGACAAATTTGTGGATTAGATCCCGCTTGCACAACTACGACCAATTGTTATCGTGACATAGCTTTTTAAATGTTTTTAATTAATAATTTTAACGGATTCAAAATTCTCTATACGATAATTTTTTTAATACAGGAAGTATTAAAAAAATATTGAATCCGATATTCAGGAATTCAAAACGGTATATTATCGTGTAGAACGTCGGAATACCCCAACCTCTAGCACCTATATTACTCCTCTATGATCGGAAGTCATTCTTGTTACTAGTTATCAATAAGCATAGAGTAAGGTAGAGTGGAAATATTTTCTATGGTTATATAAATATCATGCAATCTGAAGTTGACATCAAAAACATCATGTTGTCTTTTTTTAACTAATAAGAAGTTTCTTTAGTAAACAAAGATAACACTAGTGTGACAGTTCAAAGTTTTTTACGTGACGTCATGAGATATAGCTATCGTACCACCTGTCAGCCATTTGCAAATTTGCTTTGCGTATTCTCGGAAGTAGTTCAGCTGTCAGTGTTATAAGTTTTGTGGTTATTTTCATTTATAACTTTAATTTATATAACTTTCATGGCAGAAAATTGTAAATTATTTATGC
Organism: Diatraea saccharalis; assembly: GCA_918026875.4. Taxonomy (NCBI): domain Eukaryota; kingdom Metazoa; phylum Arthropoda; class Insecta; order Lepidoptera; family Crambidae; genus Diatraea; species Diatraea saccharalis. The sequence goes on from OU893346.1 coordinate 16,510,479, forward strand.
AAAACAATGCCTAGGTGCTGTATAATTGGTTGTGCGTCATCAATATCCCGCAAACCGAGCAATATTACGTTTCACCGGTAAGTTAAACACTTTCTTGGAATAACAGTATTTAAAACGTAAGTAAGTTATTCTGAAAATGATTGCGTGTATAAATCGATACATATCGTATTTTGGCGTGTTCTATTTATGCTATATTGCTCTTTTCGTTTATATTTTTATAATATTTCGGTCCGTAAATAATATTGTTTACATGGCTAGTGTCGTTACTTTAACATATGGTTTATATCGATAATTTTAATATTTAAAAATATATTAATTATTTTAGACTACCAAAAGATGAAACAAAAGAGGAAAATGGCCGAGTTACATAGAAGCAGAAAATATTAAATGTAATGAAAAAGTTACTTTTATCTGCTCACTTCATTTTAGGGAAAGTTGTTTGAATCGAACTTTAAATATAATAAAATTACAAGATGATACATTGCCAATCAAATACTCTGGTAAGAATTTTTGACAATTGCTTTTAACTTATTTAAAAAAAAATGTCTATTATACTTAGTTAATTTTCATTTGATTTTACTGATTTATTTATTTAGTTTTTTATATAGTCATTTTGTTATTCTATAGATGTACCTTATTTTTAGTCTTGCGGTCATATGACAACTATTTTAATTGAAAAAAATCAGAATGCAATATATAATAATATTAAAATATAAAATTCTGATCATAATATACTCCCAGTAAAATATACAATAAAATGAGTTAAATAATTTTAATAAAAATTAAAATATGCACACTTATCAAATTAAAGGCATAGTTAAAGGTTTTCTTTGCTGTTCAATAGTATAATCTTAATACCCAAATAATTATTTTGCGGCGTGGATGTTTATTTTGCTGATGCATCATAAAATACGCTACCTTTTTGAATTTAAATTGCTGACCGTTATCATGATTGTTCACAGAACATGAATTGCAGACTGTTTTAGTGCTGAGAAAATATTTGTATGCTTGCCTATTGATTAATCGGCTGTTTTCTTCTTGCTTACCAAATTTTTAAATAAAATGCCAATTGTTACTTCTTTAATAATGTTACTGTTATGCCAATTGTATAAGTATATTCATCACCAACTTTGTTTTCTTTATTTTCTCTTGTTTATTCATCAAAGTTTACAGTATTTTTATGTTCTTTTACCAATAATATAAAACAAAGATTATGTATGTGTTTCAAGTTTTCTATGTTTACTACTAAACAAGATGTTCTGAACTAAAATTGTGACACAGTACGCACGGTATCTCACTTAATGAGGAGGAAGCGAAATTTATTCAGTCAAAACAATTTATTGAATAAATTTAAAGACAAGTTGGCTTACTAGTTACAAGCATATAAGAAAGTCGAATCTCTGTGCTTATAGTTCAGCAATCTATTACGGGAAACCTTGTACCGAGAAAAGAAGAAACTGTAAGAAAGGAACCGGTAAGAAAATGCAAAGGCTGCTTTTGCACCCTGTTTAATTTCGTACGGAAAAATAAAAAATGACTTCATTGGACCAAAATGTCACTTTACACCAAAACAATAAAAAATATATAACAGACAAAAAAAAAAAGCATAATAATTCATTCGTCAATCGACTCATTCAAAGCTTATTATAGTTACCGTGGTAGTTATCTTGGACAGTAGTCACACTTCCCGTGGATGCAAAATTAAACTTATGTTAAAAAAACTATTTAATTATAATTGCAAAATGTCAACTTGACAATATATATGGAAATAATTATAAAACACGATTGATATTATTGTAAAACTTTTAAGATATATATTTTGGTACTATAGTTCTTAAAACTATGTAAAATTGGCTATATTAGAGGAAAAAGAAACATATTTATCGAGGTACAATCATATTATAAAATTAAATTATATTATTAAATAATATAAATGTGAAAGTTTGTGAGGATGGATGTTGGTTACTCTCATGTAAAAACTACTGAACGGATTTTGATGAAATTTGGAATACGAATAATCTTTTACCCGTGGGAAGCGCCATCATACGCTGGTAACATATGTTATATTTACTATAGTGACGCAACAGAGTCGCAAGAACAAAGAACGCAAGAAATTTTAGATGTCCAACAAAATACGAGCAAAAGATTGCTTAATGATTTATAAATAATTGATAAATTCACGCCACTTTTAAAAAAATATTATTTTCTTGATACTGGCGTGAATTTTTCAATTTAATGAATAATAATCGTAAATAGGATTGGTACATAAGTGTGAAATGAATAGAAGTGTAATAGGTAATAGCTTAGCCATGCCCCTAACAATGAAAATTATATTATATTATTTAATAAGTAGTAGTATTGTAGCAGTTTCACGAAATACTAACTTTTAATATTTAATAATATTTAATATGACTTCAATGTCGATACAAATATCGATATCTTGGGTCACGCCCTATGACAATCCGCCATCGAAGAATTTGCATTTGAAGTTTAGGCATATACGCTTTTTTCGTAGGTATGGCCGGTCCTCTTCTTTTATGTCTATGTCAATAAGTTATTCATAAGTTGTTCAATAAAGTGCCTTAAGAGATTTTTTTTATGACCACACTGATAGGGATGAACGATATTACCTAGGTATCTATACTTTTACTCGATTTCGAATCGGAATTGAAGTATCAATACCTACTCAGTATCGAATGAAATGTATTCATACTTTCTCGTATCGAAACATTTTAAAATACCTCACTTTAGTCGTCATTTTTAAAGATTTTTGGAGCTATTGATAGTCAATAGTAATACCCTATTTACGGAAGAAAGAGAAGAAGGTCCAGCCATAAAAAGCTATGCATATATCACCTTAAAATTTTGTTAGTAGGGCTTTCTCCAGATCGATTTTTGACTGCATCAAATTAATAGATGTTAGCAATGCGATACGACAGGGACGTCACGCTAGTGAGAATTTGTCGTGAGACAGCCTTAAGACTCCTTACCACAGAGTAAACAGTCGGGCACGAGAGATTTTGACTCTCCTTAGTGAGTGACTGAACAAGTATAAAAACTCGCTTCTAAAGTATCGATACTCGTATCGTTTATCCCCACACACCGAAAGGGCATCGGACCGGAAGTCTTTGGTCCGTCATTTTTGATCTATAGATTTTACAAAACGCTAAATTTTCATAGATTGTTTATGTCCTAATTTTGGTGCATTTTGTTTTCACATACTTGAAGATTATCCATTTATTATTTTAAGATATATCTAAACACGTAGGTATACCTCATTTTTCATTTGATAAAAATGACAACTATGCTAAGCGGCACCAAGGGGCAGCATCAGCAATGACGATGTCGCTATTAAAACATTGTCAAAGTTATTTAGCGTGAGTCGCTGAACCTTTTAAGTTATTTATACCTTGGTGTTTCATTGATTAATTTCATAGTTTATAAGCCACAGTTTTATGAGATCATAAGACCATTGATTCAATGCTTTTGATAGGGCGGTTCCTAGTAGCGTGTTCAAGAAATATGATTATTATTCATCGAATTAGATATTTCGATTTCAAAATCCTTTAGTAATCCACCCGTGGAGGTCAAATGTGTATTCACAGTAGCTTTGGCATTTGAGGTTAGAATTGTTATAAGGATGATTGTTTAGGTAGTTTCCAATAGTGTAAACGTCTTGTTTTATTGAAACTGAAGGTTGAATTTTGTAGTTGACAATGTCTGGTGAGCCTGAAGTTGCGCGTACTCCCGAGGAAGGTGATGAGACTGAAGAAGAAGAAATCAAATCATCATATAAACCACCACCGGAAAAGACTATTGAGGAGATCCTAGCTGCGGACCAAGAAGATGAGTCATTACGAAAGTATAAGGAAGCACTCCTTGGACAAGCCCAGAGTGGGCTAGTAATAGTGGGTATGTGAAAATGATTGTTATAAATTATTTTTATTATTTTGTAGAGATTTCTTTCAACAAGGTGACACACATTAATAGGATAAATTACTTATCATTTTGTTCATGGAATATTAGTATAACAATGGTGCCAATTCTCTTGTTTCTAAACTAAAAAAGTTATATTTGTAATTTGAGTTTGTTTTAACATTATTATCACATGCAATCAAAGAAACAAAATTATGCTTCTGTAATAGTATAGTTTGTTTAACACTGTTATCTATCTTAGTCATTTACAGAATTGAATAAAAGTTTATTGCATTTATAGCATAAAATCAGGTTACAAACAATTTTGAACTTAATTGTCACCTATTTTTAGTTTAAAATTGGTATTTAGATAATTAGTAATAAAATTGTAGACATTTACCCTTTTTTCAGCTAACCTGACATATTGTCAATTGACAATGTTGATTGCAGCCAGTATGTACATAATGTTAATATAAAAAGTCTGGGGTTTTGTGATAAACAGTAACAATAGGCTGTCTTATTTTCTATTGAAGTATATTTTTTGTATTTTCAAGAATGTTCTACAGTTATTTATTTGTGTATTTGATCATGATTTGTATTGATGCCAAGATTATGTTGTTAACTCATTCTTATCATGTTAATCATGCTATATGTCATGATAATATTTGTGATAAGATATAACACATACTCTATAGCTCTATCTTAGTGTGACCGATAAAACATAATATCATTTAATACATGAAAAAAAAGGAATTACAGTTTGATTATTATGACGTATTAGGTAATTTTTCAAACTCAATGCAAAGCTCTTTTTATAATTGTATAGTATAATCATTATCCGTGTCAACCCATTAATGTCCCCACATTAGGGACACAGGACTTATTTATAGATGTATGAATAGAATAAGGAGACAGCAACAAGTAATAGAATATACAAAGAAATCAAATCTTACATAAAAATACTTTTAAGATGTTAATTGACAACCTCCATGGCCAATCAGCTTGTATGCTGGTTACAAGGTGTCACTATTTTTTAGCTCAATTTCTAATCAAGTCACTATAGAAAATTAACTTCTATATAAATTGTCTCTGGTCTGGGTGTTGTAGGTATGTTGTTTCAGATCTCCATACTTCAAGTACTGCTTAATTTGATTTCTGAGCAATGTATGTAATGTTAATGTAAGAAGTATTCTTTTTTATTAATCATTATAATACAAATTTTCACATTATCATTGTCCAAAATATTTGTTTTCTGAAGTAATACTTTTTTGTGTTTTTATTCAAAGGAAATATTTCCACAGTAGGGAATTAAACTTATCATGGCAATTGATACTTGAGGGATTTCAATCATAATTAGCTGTTAATTATATCAGTATATTCAACACTTGAATGTTATGAATAAATCGTTTTGTTTTTTAATTAACAAACATAATTTTTCTCTTATTGTATTGTCCATAGAACCTAATGACCCACGTAAGGTGATAGTGAAGAAATTAGCCCTTTGCGTGGCAGAGAGAGATGATTTAGAACTGGACCTCTCAGGAGATCTCACTGACCTTAAGAAACAGGTAAGAAAAGAAACCTTTAAAGACTTTTCCAGTGGATTTTTTTCATGGAGGAGATGATTTGCATGCAACATAAAGGGTTATGGACAGGAATGTAAGGAGAGTAATATCAAAAAAAGAAAGGGTAGTTGATGTGATGGGAACTTGAATGTTACATATATGAAACATCAATAGAAGGGTGTGGTTTTTCTTTATGATAATTTACTTTAGGAAAATTTTGGGGCTTCTGTAGTTATCGAACAAAATGGTACCTATATACAATAGTTAAAGTAAATAAAACTTATTAAAAAATATTTTGAATCTTTTTTATATAAAATGAGAAGAAACTTTTCCCCCAACCTATTATTTCCTCCGACCGAAGGCTTTCTTAGTGAGTGCTTTGCACGTCGTCGGTTTTATGGTGTCGCCATCTCTGTTGTCTCAAATACTCCCTAATATGGGGGCTTTAGCTACTCATCTTGAATCTGAGCAATGTATGAGATGTTCATGTTATTAATTTATTATAAGTAGCAAAGAATGATAATGGTCATTACATATATATTTAAATAAAAGAATAAAAAAGAACACTAAAAACATGATTGAAAAGTGAACTAAATATCAGATCATAATAGATTTAATTATTTTTTTGTAAGGGTTAAGTTAGTCATAACACACTATGCATCTCGCTTACCAGCCATCTTTTACGTGTATTAAAAAGTGGGTAGTATTTAATACAACAGACAGTAACTTAAAATAATCAGCAGAATTACTAAATTTGCTCCAATTATGTATTGTGATGGGTGATTCACAACTTCATATTATTTTGGTGTAGGAAATAATATTTCTGTTAATTATGGCCATAGCATGCTAAATATCAAATTCTTTTGACCGATCTATTGGTAATCATGACATGCTTAATTGTCTGCAGAGAGTGCGATGAAGGATAGAATTTTTCATTTTCCCCCTTCGTGCTGGGGCCTTTATTTTCCTGGGACCTATTATCATTGATGCTATTTTCACGGTACATCTATGCTTTATTTCCTGCTTCACATATTAAACATTTCGGTGGGTACCGAGTACACTTACAAACATCACGTCTTTTGTCGCTATAATGGTCGCCACTTGACAATCATTCATATTAGAGACAGGTGTTCTATGCATCACTGCATCATAAACCGGGCCGATTACCGAGCGATACGGCTCGACGTCTATTGGCGTCCGGCCAACTGTTCACCTTTTACACATACAGGATGTTTATTTTACTTGCCTTTGATACGTTTTTGTATTACCTTTAAAATGATGCAGATGGTCAATGGAAAATATTATTATAGGAAATAGGTTACAAATAAATTAGTTGGTTAAGAAAGAAATTTCTACATACATAAATATACATATATTTTCAAATTATAATATAATGCAGGTTTTTTAATACCTGCATTTTTAATGGTCTATTATTGTAGTTTTAGACATACACCAAACAGTGCTTTGCTAATTTGGGAAACTGCTCAGGATAGTTCTTAAAATTACAAAGAAAAACTGTTTTTTATAGATTACATGAAGAAATAAATTAAATTGACAAGAATCAAATAAAACACTGTTTTAAGAGTTCACTGATAGATATATTATTGGTAACGCAGGGGAAATGATCTTTAAGCCTTAAACAAGGGCCTTGTCCTGAGGACAGTTTGATGCGTGATTGGCCTACCAGGTAAAACCTGCTGCGTAATATCCCCGGTGGGGGAAAATCAGAGATCTAGCAGGAGCCCGCTGGATCAAGATGCATTTCTCCTCATCATCATTATCAGCCCTTTTACGTCCCCACTGCAAGGGCTCAGGCCTTACTTATGGATGGTTAAGGAGGATGACCCTCCATGACCCTCCACGCTGGCCCAATGCGGATTGGAGGCTTAACGTGCCTTCCGAAGCACGAAGCAGCTCGAGATAATTATTTTTTGGTCATCCATTCCTTGCGAAAGTTGCTTAACAACAACAATCGCGGGCTGCGGCGCTTATCCACTACGCTACCGAGCTACTTAACCATTTCCCCTGCGCTAACAAAACAACGCTGGGACTTTTTTATAGTTACCATTAGCAATTAAAATTTAGCATCATACTGTAATTAACTGTACGCTAAGATTTACGGGAACGACAAGTATAGTTCATCGCGTGGTCTAAACAGTGAATGACGTTCCGATTAGATGCGTGTCGTCAGTATATTTATATTACTCAATATCGCCATTCAACTGTGTACTTTAATTATAAACTAATAAAGATTATCGAGCTCATTACTTGCAGAAATGACTTGAATCTTTGCATAAATCTATGCTTGAAAGTTTGACCTGATATTAAAAAAGGTTCACCTATTTATGATAGGTAGGAATTTGATTTAGAAGTACTGATAGTTAAAATTTAATATTATTATAAACTTTTTTAGAAAGTCTAATTGATTACTACTTTTTGGGCCAAAATGAAAAATTGAACTAGTTTTCTGAAACATAATATTGAAAATGCAATGTATTTTTTTCCAGGTGTTCGTAATTAAGGAGGGAGTGCAGTACAGGATAAGAATCGACTTCATCGTGCAACGTGAGATAGTGCACGGGCTCAAATACGTGCAGAAGACGTACCGCCTTGGAGTACCAGGTAAATAAACATATATTGCACAAAATATTATACTTACTTTCTTCCAAACCCATTTTAGGTAGCTAACCTCACATGATAGGTTAGTTTTTTGTTAGTGAAAAATAAGTAATTAGATAAAAAAATACATTGAAATGAACAGATATTTCATCTCGATCATAAAATATCTTATTAAATTAAAAGTAGAGGTTTTATTATTTATATCACGTGACCTCAAACGCGACTCGCCTTGTTGTGACGTCGTATTCGAAAAATATTTCTTCACCTGTTAGGTCAATCGTAAATAACCGTCTATTTATTTCGTGATAGATGGCGCTGTTCTCGCCTGATCTTTTAATAAAATACGCCCTGATACGTCATAAATATGACGCACGACATATTCGCAAGTATAAAAATTTGAATTTTGATGCAAGAGACGTATTATATTTTGTTGTTTGTGATCAACTAGATTTTTTAACAGTGTAGAATATGCTATTGAGACAGTATAGAAAATATTTAAAACCAAACTAGAACTTCACAGACGCCATGTAAATGGCTGTCGAGCTAGTTGCTCACGGAAGTTTAATCCTGAAACTATTTAAAACAGTAACTACAGTAGTTTGTCTATTGTATATAATTATTATTTAATTATTGTATTTTCCTTATTACTATTTGTTAATTATTAATGTAACTGATTTTTCCCGCTTGCCTTTTGGAAGTGCCTGGTACGTAGATAACGCATATTGCTTTATGACATTTACTAATTTAAAATAAGTATGCTCTGAAATGGAGGAAGAAATGCCATTTTATTCAGAATTTAACATGTTTTGTTTTTTTTTTCAATATTGTGCTGTTTTGTTTTTGTGACAACTTGCGTATTCTGCGCATGCGCACTCCATATATGCTGGTGCCGTATTAGTAGTCAAGTCAATGTTACTGTAGTCCCTCTTCAAGGTCTCCACAACTCATTATTGTGTACTTGAATTGCAATCGAATGACTAATAAATATATCGGTTCATAAAAATAATCTATTATTAACAAAAATCAATGATCACAAACAGAAAGTTTATAAGGGAATGTCATTTCATTGTTAACAGAACATCCTCATGTTAAAACTTCTATTAGGGTACGATTTTCAGTGCGGCAAAACAATCTTTTATCAAAATCTCAAAGCGTAAAGTAGATATAGTAATAGATGTATGTATTTATAATTTTCATATGAATTTTTCAAATGTTGGTACAAAATGGCAGTTCATTACCCTCTCGTTTTATAACTAAGACAAAATTATAATAATAAAAACAATATATTTTTTAACAATTCCCTTGTAGACCTAGATTCGGAGCATGCCAACACGTGGCGCTAATATTATAATTTAATATACATCCTATGAATAAAATATATTCTAATCTTTACAATTATTGTTTCCTGCTTTACATAAAAAGAAATAAATAATGAAATAGGTTTTATTCTTTAGTGGACAAGATGACTCACATGGTCGGTTCGTATCCGCCCAAAAACGAGATTCAGTCTTACACCACGCCGCCAGAGGACGCCCCCTCCGGCCTGATGGCGCGCGGCGCGTACACAGTGAACAGTCTGTTCACCGACGACGATAAGAATGTCCATCTACAGTGGGAGTGGTGCTTCGAGATCAAGAAGGACTGGAAGGATTAGGTCGTAGATTGGATGAGAACGGTGCCATAATACTGCCAATTTGACATCTGAATGGCATTCCCGATTGTGAGTATTGAATGGTTTTTTTTTCGGATGGCAACACTGGTGATGTATGTTCCCACTGTTTCTTGTAAAGTTGAACCGGTCAATAATATTGACGGTTATTTTTTTATATTTGTGATATAAATTAACGTGGAAAAGTGTAAAAATTGATGTCGTGGTCACCTTATTTTTTATTTTAAAAACCTCAGGTACATGAGATGGTAACATTAATAAAGAAATCTAATTTCTTATTCTAACACTAAGGTTATCTTAGTGACAGAAAGTAAACTCAAAAAATTATATTCCCACTTTGGAAGTATGTAAACAATTTTTTGGAACTATAGGTATATTAAAATGTAAATACTCTGTGGCAGAGAAATATTGTCGATAAGAAATAGTGGGAATATTTTCACGAAAAACTTAAGTCCCAATACTCCTATGAGAAGAATCTAATGTGAATAGTGGAAATGTCCGGTTTTGGTTACGACTTCCGTGCTTCAGCGGTTATCTTGAATGTACAGTTTTTCTTTTCGCCTCTTCCAATTTTGGACTGCAATTTAAAGATTTTTATTGGTAGTAGATTTTGTTTTGCTTCTACTTGTTTCCTTTGTAAACTGTTTTATGTCTATCCTTTTCTATATATAGAGATTAAATGCCATAAAAGCTAAAAAGTTTTTATGGCAGACCATTATCTCTGTACCTTATAATATACGGTTTTGGCACGATAATATTTTCATCTGCTCTATTGGTTTATGGAAAAGATTATATTCAAAAATTCTATCTGATAAGTCATTGTAAAAATTCTGGTGCATTTAAAATAGTCATAGTTAATGTAAAATAAAAATAATTTTAAGTTTGATGAAAATGTTTAACCGAATTTACTTTTTTTTTTATTATTTTATTCCGATTCCATGACAGTTGCTACATATCAATGGTTTTAATACCGATAAATCTTTACCAACACATTTATAACATCCTGCTGATATAATTGACGACCCTATATTGAAAAAACAAATAGCTGTATAGAAAAGACAACTTTATTATAATAGATTCACAGTTGATTATTGCTAAATTAATTATTTTTATAAGAGTATCAAAATCTAATTTGTGTTTCAACAAAATTATTTTACTACGGTTCTATTGTCATACAGTGGCCGTCTGAAGAGTGCAAGGCTTTACAATTATGAGTATAAAAATGTATTTAGGCACCACATACATTTACTATAAAACCTTTAGCGCTATAAAAGTTCAGCGAAGCGAATGACAATAATTAAGTGGCTCAATACCACTGTCTTCGTAGAGTAAAATTAAAGCAGTTTCTTTACGCTTTTCTATAGTGTTATCAAACTATCAATTAACAGAACTAAGTTTATGAAATTATAATTTACTTATGAGAATTTTGCTCCAATTGTTTGAAATCATTTTTCGTTTCATTGTGGGATTCTATTAAGTACATTTTTTTTAAATATGCATAATTTGGTTAATGTGTATTGTTTTTTTAAATGAAAAATGCTTAAAAAATGTTATAAGTATAGCGTTGTGAATGCAAAATTAAATTGTTTCTTTCTTAAAATAGTGATTTATCATTATAATTATAATTGACCTTTGCTTCGCTGAAAATTTATTAAAAATAGTTGTTAGTTTGGTTGAGAGGATTCTATACAATTTATATAATAAGTCACATGAAATCAATATAGCGTTTATAAAGTAAAGTATTTACAATGATAATAAATATTTTAAATACGTTTTGTATTCGCCTGTACCGATATTGTTTATGCACTAGTTGTATACAATAAAGTATCTGAATGTAAATAATCACATTTTGTAAGTCGGTAATATATCGTTTGGTTTGCGAGAGTGAAATTTGCTATTTTATTTTTTCTAAGTAAAAATAAAGTATCTATTTGATTTTCGTATGAATATTAATTCATAATAACATAATTTTGTTTATTACTGTGCAATATTCCATAGTGAGACTAATTTAATTATGTAACATTATTTTAAATTACCTATGGAAACAATAAACTTATTGAGTATTGAGTATATACGATACTCAAAGTTTTATTTTCGAATCTTTATTAAAAAACCCTCCTTTTAAATTTATAGTTGAATTTTTTTTTTTGTATTTATAAGGTTGAATATTCTGCAAAATACACCTTATGTTCTTCAGTATAAAGTTTAAAATGGTTACTCTCGAGAATCGAACGACATAACATCTTTATTGTCAATATAATTGGTATGATCTATAATCGAGCTGACACCGGCATTCCTATATGGCATTTGACGCTTACGTTTGAAATCAATTTCAATACTTCGCTTAAGGGAAGCGTATTTTTTAAAAAACAAAGAACAATGTAAGTACCAAATTTAGTATTAAAACTATATAAGGATATAGTAGCACCAAATGAAAGATAAAAAAATCTATTTTTAATAAATTCACATATTGCTTCTATGGATGTGTCGATGTGACAAAACTTGGCAATAATGTTGAAAGTATTATGTGTCTTGATGTTCCCTTTAGGAGGCGTAAGCGATTGAGTATGTAGACTCAGTTGGAATACTCAGTTTGCTAGAACATTAGATATTTAATAGAGTGAAGCAGAAAATAGGTAATTACAAAATTTAGTCGGTAACCACGACAAGACTATTCACAGTGTCATTGGCAATATGAGCTTTATGATGTGCTTGATATTTGAAATAATTTTTAATGGACGAACCAGTTTCACACATGGTTATTTTTATTATCCATCCCAATAAATGTGTAAACGTATAGTACGTATGTTATGCAGAGATCGGAATTAGGTATTTATGTACTTGCATCGAAATGTTGATATTAATGTGGACCTTCCCGGGATTTCTTCATTTCTTTCTTTCATTGATGTAAGTTTGGCAACGTCGTGCGTGCAGTAGTTTAAATTGTGTAAAAGTAAATAACGTTTTATTTAAAAAATTACGGGTTTTTTTCTGCTCTTTAAAATTAATTTCGGGATTTGAGGCATATCCACTTTATTCTTTCGCTGTATGAAATCAATGTAAGTACATGAATAACTCTACCTAATTCCGACCACTGGTTATGACTTCGTTTATATACAAGTATATGTTCGTATGCGTCTTGTCACGGTAAACGAGAGTAACTTCTCAAAATAGTCGTGTAATACGATGTCAATATGGATAGTCAAATGAGTGATGTAGTTGAACTCTTTAAAGTATCAAATTTTCTAGCAAATGAACACGGATCAAAAGAAAATGGCATTTAAAAAAGATTTAGCTTGGGCGGGAAAGGGAGGGAAGGTGCTTCAGTGTACACCACTGGTGCTCTTCTTGTTAATATTATAATTATAATCTAAGGCTTCCCTTTTATAAAATTATTAGAATAGTGCCCAATACTTTGAATAATTAAATCCTACAGTATTCCTCACGAATATTGGGTATAATATTTGTAATATCGGGACTAGTTTAGTATGTATTCATTCGTGCTCTATTTTATGTGAATTTTTTTATTTTTATTTGTTAATTAAATGCAGCAATCGATTTTTATTATAACTCAATACACGTGTAAACTTTATTTGTAATAGTTTGGCCAAAAATAAAGCTTATTTATTCAATTTTTCTATATTATTTGTTACCTCCTATTAGCGATCTACTAACATGCCTTCGCTATTTGTTTGTATAAATATCGATTTAGATTACTAAAAGTAAAAAACAACAAATATGGCTTACCGACATTTTTATTATACTACTTTAAAGTTATCAACACAAGACTGAATATATATTTTTTTTATCATAAGTTGCGTCATCGTATTCTGGTTTCGGTATGTATACTGGATTTCAACGCGCTGTTTTAGTTGGATTTTACTGATGCGTTTAAAATTGTCATAGATTACTTTGAAGGCGGCTGTTATCACTCCAAATAAATGTTTAATGGTTCTTTAATACCATTTTATTATGTCTAGTTTGCACTTTTTATAAATTAACCCATGATCTCTTCTAAGTTGACATCATACACTCTGCTGGGGTTACGTTTTTTAGAGATTACATCGGCTTTCTTGAGGGCTATGGTGACGCGTTTGTCCGTCTGGTGCGTGGGACAGAACGCTGTCAGCCTGGTAGGCACGTAGTTGCTGTGGAGAAGCATCAGCGGCATTGCTATCGCCATGCAGCCAGAATCTGAAGCAGTTACAAATTAAAATTCAATATAATTTATTAGCAATATAATTAAGTAGCTCGGTGGCGTAGTGGATAAGCGCCGCGGCCCGCGATCGTAGTCGTTAAGCAACTTTCGCAAGGGTCGGTCACGGGATGGGTGACCAAAAATTATTGTCTCGAGTTACTTCGTTCTTCGGAAGGCACGTTAAGCCGTTGGTCCCGGCTGCATTTGCAGTCGTTAATATCCTCCAAACCGCATTGGGCCAGCGTGGAGGGTCATGGCCCATCCTCCTTAACCATCCATAAGGAAGGCCTGAGCCCCTGCAGTGGGGACGTAAAAGGGCTGGTGATATATATAATTTATTCAGTCTAGGCTGTTACAAGCACCTGTGTATGTCGAAAACTACGCCATAGGTTCGCAAATCTGCGGCGGGAGACCTTGCACTGAGAACAAGCGCCAAGAAAGTCAACAAGGGATCCTTTTTTTCTCCCTTTTTTATTTCATACAGAGCAGTCTTATTGGAATTCAACAAGACTTTCTTAAAAAGTTTTGTTTGAAAAAGTCTTCAGTGAGTCTTTTTTAATCTTTAATGGTTGGCCGTTGCCTATTTAAGATGTGGCCTGAGATGGTATATGCCTTCACAAAAAGCGCTAATTCATTATGACTTTGAAGTCTGGTTGTATTTATTTTGATTGGTTGTATCGATTAGTATGAAACACATGGGAAGATAGCATATACCATTAAACTGGCCAAACGCTAAGTGTGAGCGGCCGCTCACACTATGATTACTGAAGTATCAAAACGAGACTGAAAGTTTTGCCATGAAGATGTATCTACTGTCAGATTGCTTAATATAAGTTTTTTTTTGATTTTCGATCGTGAGATCGTTAATATTCTAGTATGGAAACCGGCACAGCTCCCCCTAGCGGTAACTATAAAAAATTATCTCCATATAAATTCTTCATGTGCTCACTAATAGAACGTGGTAACATAAAACTACTCACTGCTCAGCACGCGTAACTTGACGAACTCGAGAAACTTTTGCGTTTCTCGGTTTGTCATGCGACGTGTACGTCTTGAAAACAATACCTGGTATTTTAGTTTTCACATTGACATTTTCTATCATGTATATGCCGCTCTTTCCGAGCACATTGGTTATAGTTCTGGTAGTGAATTCTCTTGTCTGGTCCGACTCCAGAGTAGGAGCGTCTGTCGCTACTCCAATCACGTGGCTGAGATTCGCTGCAATCCATTCTGCTAGGTCGTAACTCAGACCTGAGGATTAGTAACAGATATAAGTGAAGCTAATTTGAAATTAGCACAATGAATAGGTAAGATATGCACCAGGAAAGTGTACCCCCTGGAATGACCCCTTACTTGAGTTTCACGAGTCTCACGATTTCGTTATGCTACGCGTACACGACTCGAGTTTTGTGTAGAGAAACTCAAAGCGGTTACATAGTTCTCCTTTTTCGTAGACAAAATACTTTTGTTGTAGCGAATATTGTAATAAGTAGATCGGTGGCATAGTGGATAAGCATCGCGACCAGCGATCGTTGTTGTTAAACTATTTAACTTTCGCAAGGGTCTGTCACGGGACTGGTGATCAAAAGATATTATCTTGAGCTACTCCTTCGAAAGGCACGTTAAGCCGTTGGTCCAGGCTATACTTGCAGTCGTTAATACCTTCCAATCCGTATTAGGCCAGCGTGGAGAGTCATGGACCATCCTTAACCATCCATAAGGAAGGCCTGAGTCCTTGCACTGGGGATGTCAAAGGGTTAATGATGATGAAAGAATATTACCTGGAATTTTGCAAACGCACGTCCTCTTGCGACTATTATAATCCTTCCAGCCAAACTTGAAGAGCAACAACGTGGGTTCCTTTGGGTCATGTTTGAGTGCCAGCCACTGGAGGGCCACGTCTAGAGTTAATGTCAGCGAAGGGCTGATCTTGGTAAGTGATCTGACGTCGATAACGGTCACTAGAAATTAAGTTCGAAAAGTGTCAAAGAACGTTTTTTATTTTTTTTAATACAATATACCTAATAGTTTTTTTTTTAACTATTGACTCATTTTTATTACGTTGCAACTATTTCTTGCTTAGATTTAAAAAAAAAACTAAAAATCATGTTTGTTTATGGGAGCCCTCCTTAAATATTAATTTTATTCAGTTTTAAGTGTTTGTTGTTATAACGGCAAAAGAAATACATTATCTGTGAAAATTTCAACTGTCTAGCTATCCCGCTTCATGAGATACCATTAGAGACAGACGGACAGCGGAGGCTTATACTCATTTACTATAGATTTAGACAGAAGTTAAATAAAGTTTATTCGAGGGTATACTTTGTAACAAAATATCATACTGTAAAAAAAATTAATTATTAAAAAATTCACTTGGTCCATGGCACCATGAGATGGGATTTTTTAAGCATTATTCATTAAGAATATTTTTCAGTAGGTATAGCATTGTGAATGCATAATTGATCAATGCATAATAAATATATATCAATTTGTTTATCAGCTGTCATACTTAACTGTTATCGTTTTAGCGATCTATCATATAAAGTAATAAAAAGTATATATCTTTAAGAACCCAAGGAAGCAGGGCTGTATAGTGTCGGCGCATTTTATTCTTATTCGTCAAAATACGTTATCTGTTATTGTCATTCATTGTTTTTTTAATAAGGTCGTAGATCAACAACCTTATAAAAGACAATCAAAGGGTTTTGTCCGTTAATTCAGCATGTTTATTAAAGTAATCATTATATATTGTCCTGAAGGAAATATTTGCAAAAATGCCTAGAGTAGGTATTTATAAGATATAAGCTTGACGTTTCAGTTAACTCTATAATTTCTAGTTGTTAATGTATATTATCAAAGATATACAGAAACTGCCAGCTCCTTATCAACACCTGGGTGCGTGAAGAAGGGAAATTGCCCGGCTCTTTCAGACTAGTTAGTCTGATATTGTTCAATACCAATATTGTTAGTTTTAAGAAAACTGTTATAATTATTACTTTTTTAATTTGTCTTGAAAATAAAATGTTTTGTACTCCTGCTTCTATGATCCTCTTTCTTTGTAACATTATAGTCACGGAGTGTAGTTATTGGGTCCTATCTGTACGGCAAGTACAGAACCTTAAAAGTGCTGCATGCACTTTTGGAACAACCAAACTTTTTCCTTATTTCGGTTTTGAGATCGTTACGCTCCTTACACAGTGAGGTTGTGGGCGGTGACCAATATCATAAACCACTGTTTACGGACGTATGGGCGCACGTCACGCTATGCACCACTACCGTAAGTAGACTCGTGTTTGTAGGGAAGTTCTATACGTACGTGCAGCCATGTGTATTGTATTATTGACCAGAGGCCTAATATCGAATTTTAAAATCAATCGCAGTTTCCTTCAATTTGAAAGATATTTACGAACTTCACGCTACAATTATTTGATATGTGATAGCAGCAATTGCGATCGAGAAAGTTTTAACGTTAATGAGGAAGTATTTAAAAAAAAAATAACGAAAGCACTAAAAAAGCACCTCCACTAGATGTCGACTTAAGCAAAAGTTGATTTTTGCCGAGCACGAATAGACCAAAGACATTAATATCCGTTTCTTTTAACTAACATATTAAAGAATTGAAATATGAAAAGTTCGAAACTTAGATATCAATACAAATACGAAAAAGTACAAATAGAATATGAGTTGTTTGTTGAGTTTTGAAAATTATATTACTTGTTATGCCCTCGCATTATAACGGAAACGCCGATGCAGCAGATACCTCGATTACCTGAAATAAATAATAAATTGCGACAGCGCCGTCACGAGGCGCTGACTCGACAACACGTGAGGCATCGGGTCGCAACCTGCGGCTAACGCAAGAATTTCTGTTCACTTTGATTCTTACATCGAACATTGTCAATAGTTTTTAATTATAATAAAATTAATTGTAATTTTTCTTATCTTTAATAAATTTCTTTGGGGAAAATCATTTTTTTTGCATCCTACGCTGCCGTCGTCCTTAATTGGCGCAGTCGGTAGGATATTCGCGGTCGGTTTCGGGCTACATAAGAAGATTTCCGTACGCACGAGCCGCCCGAGTGGCTATCAAGTCGCGTTCGAATATCCTGAACCTAAGGCGAATAGCGGCGCAGGAGTATCCAGAAATCGATACGGCAAAGGTACCTAGAAGAAGCATGAAATTGTAAGTACACTTGAATCTTTCATGTGTTGCTTTTCCTAGTATAATCCTTTTATTTTCCTAGTGTGTAAATTTCCTTCCAAAATTTTCCATCCCAGGCAATCGGGGGCCGTTTCCCCTAGATTAGATAGACAAAATAGGTTAGACGAGTTTAGAAATTTAGATATAAGTTCAGAGGAAACGTGCGAATCGGCGCAATTTATCTCATATAGTAATAAAATGGCAGACTCCATAGACGAAATTTTTAAATCATTAAGGCTACTCCCAGAATTCGACGGGAACCCTAATGTTTTAACACGGTTTATTCGCCTATGCGATCAACTAGTTCTAAGGCATGTAAAGATCGACCCTGGACACGATTTTGAGAACCAGGCCTTGCTAAACGGAATATTAAATAAAATCACGGGGCCCGCCGCCCGTCTTATTAATTCAAACGGGATCCCTAGTGACTGGCAAGGAATTAAAAATGCCCTAATAAATAACTTTGCCGATCAACGCGACGAAACGGCGCTATATAACGACTTAGCATTACAATCTCAGGGCAATCACACCCCACAAGAATTTTATGAACGCTGTCAGACTCTTTTCAGCACAATAATGACATATGTTACATTGCATGATTTTGTAGATAGTACAATTGAGGCCAAACGTCAACTGTATAAAAAATTAACATTACAGTCTTACTTACGCGGATTAAAAGAACCATTAGGTTCGCGTATTAGATGTATGCGTCCCCAATCTATAGAACAGGCGTTAGAATTCGTACAAGAGGAAATTAATATTTTGTATATGCAACAACGAAACGATAATTTACCAGATAAGAAAGCAACCCCAAATATATTGAATCAACTTCCTGCTAAGTCTTATTATAACCCACCAGTTTATATGCCACCTAACAAACCTTTCAATTTTAACATGCCAGGTCCTTCCCGACCTCATCCTATTCAAATGATGCCACCCTCTCAACAATGGAGATCGAACCCCATTCAACCGCAAATGAACCGTGGACCAACTAGAACACAGCAGATGTTCAGAGCTTTACCACCGAACTATAACCCGCAAAGCAACATATTTAGAGTCCCTAATAGAAATTATGCATTTCCCTCCACTTCACAGGCACCGAAACCTATGAGCGGTGTAAGTAATTTTGTTACGAAACCTTTACCACCCAGTGGACATGATTGGCGAAAATTTGGCAATCCCCCACCTAGCAACTATTTTAAAACCAAAGAAATTAATTATAATCAGTGTAACGACTATGAATACGGGTCTTACTATGATAACAACTCGGATTACAGTTACGGTGAACCGGAGTGTTATTACGATAACAGTGAATATCCATGTAATTATAATTATGATCCTTATTACTATCCAGAAATAAATAGTTTAGAGAACAGTGACGAACAATCAGAGGAAACTACCCCATCGTGTAACGTTGAGGTTTTTCAGAAAACATGCCGATCCGACAAACCAAAATAGAACTTAACTTACAGACACAAAGACAGTTACCATATATAAAAATATCTGATCCACCATTAAAACTACTTATAGATACCGGAGCTAACCAGTCTTTCATCAGCCCGGCGGCAGTTGAAAAATATTTTTCGTGTGTTCCATTAAAGTACGAACCATTTGAGGTTGTCAATGTTCACGCAGTGAGTAAGTGTGACTATTCTATAACATTGCCGTGTTTCCCGGAATTCCAGGACACAGACAGCGTCACATTTTACGTTTATAAATTTCACGATTATTTTGATGGACTCATCGGGTCCGATTTGTTAAATAAATGGGAATCGTCTATCGACTTTAAAAATAAGACTCTTATTACTCGTTACGCTAATAATCCTATTCACGTTTACGACTCGCGAAACGTAAATTTGTACGAAGATATTATTCCGGCCCATTCATCTAAATTAATAAGGTTACCAATAAATTCTTGTGACGGTGAAGTATTTATCCCAGAACAGATTTTATCTAATTGTATCATAGGTGAGTGTCTTACAAATGTTAGAAATAGTCGCGGAATTATCGAAGTTACCAATCCCACTCAACACGACATTATTTTTTCGGTAGATCGTCACCTTAACGCTGAACTATACAATATCGAGTACACATGTACCAAGCCACCTGCTACGACGTCGGATAGTGCTACGAATATCGAGCCTTCTCATTGGTGCTCATATAATATCGAGACATTACGTCATTCGCGCGCTACGGATTTGACTACGCGTGCTACAGAAGTGCTCTCGCGACTACGAACAAATCATTTAAATGCGGAAGAACGCGCGAACTTAGAAAATTTATGCGCTCATTACGCGGACGTATTTTATATTGAAGGAGAAAAATTAACATTTACTAATCAGATAAAACATTCTATTAAAACTACTGACGAGGTACCGGTCTACACTAAGTCTTATCGCTATCCATACGTGCATAGGCAGGAAGTTAGAGATCAGATTAGCAAAATGTTAGAACAGGGAATCATTAGACCATCTCAATCGGCTTGGAGTTCACCAATCTGGGTGGTTCCCAAGAAAGCTGACGCATCCGGCAAAACTAAATGGCGCCTTGTTGTAGATTTTCGTAAATTAAATGAAAAAACAATCGACGATAAATATCCGATCCCTAACATCACCGACATATTAGATAAATTGGGCAACTGCCAATATTTTACTACGTTAGATCTTGCTAGTGGATTCTATCAGGTCGAAATGGAACCTTCAGATATACCGAAAACTGCATTTAACGTCGAACACGGCCATTTTGAATTTTTAAGAATGCCTATGGGCTTAAAGAATTCTCCGAGTACTTTCCAACGGGTAATGGACAATGTCCTTAGAGGGCTCCAAAACGTTATTTGTCTAGTTTACCTTGATGACGTTATTATATTTAGTACGTCATTACAGGAGCACATTGTCAATTTAGAAAAAGTTTTTAAAAGACTACGCGATTCTAACTTTAAGATACAGATGGACAAGTCCGAGTTCCTCAAACTCGAGACTTCATATTTAGGTCATGTTATTAGCAAGGATGGCATTAAGCCCAATCCTGACAAAATTGAAGCTATAAAGAAATATCCATTACCAAAAACTCCAACCGAGATTAAGAGATTTTTAGGCTTATTGGGTTACTATCGTAAATTTATACCGGATTTCGCGAAGATAACTAAACCTCTAACGACGTGTTTGAAAAAAGGCTCTAAAATAACGCTAGATCAAAATTATATAAATTGTTTCGAAAAATGTAAATTATTGCTTACTAATGATCCCATCTTACAGTATCCGGACTTCTCTAAAGATTTTATCTTAACAACAGACGCCTCTAACTTAGCAATAGGCGCCGTGTTATCGCAAGGCCCTATCAATAGTGACAAACCTATTGCGTACGCATCTCGGACTTTGAATACCAGTGAAATAAATTACAGCACCATTGAAAAAGAATTGTTAGCCATTGTATGGGCAACAAAATACTTTCGTCCGTATCTTTTTGGCCGTAAATTTAAGATTATCACAGATCATAAGCCTTTGCAATGGGTTATGAATCTTAAAGAACCAAACTCACGTCTCACACGTTGGAGACTTAAATTAAGCGAATTTGATTTTACCGTCATATATAAGCAAGGAAAATGTAACACAAATGCCGATGCTCTGTCTCGTATAGAAATATATAACGAGGAAATAAGCTCAATGGTAGTCAACCCTACTGAGAAAGCCCCTTCATTACCTAACTCAGATACAGTAACAGTTCATACCGACGCGGAAAACCCCATACTCGAAGTGCCTATTACAGATGACCCATTGAATAAATTTCACAGACAGATTTGTTTTACGGTAGTCGGCGATATTAAAGGAAAAACGACGGTATCGAAACCTTTCGAGAGTCATACGCGTACAGCTATTCAGTTATCTAAATCTAATCTCGAACAAGATGTAGTCAGTGCAATCAAAGAATACGTAAATCCCAAAGTTAAAACCGGTATTATTATACATCCTCCGTTAGAAATGTATTCCATTATACCAATTATCCAAAATAACTTTAAATGTTCCGCTATGAGTTTAGTACTAACGAAAATTGAACTTGAGAATGTTAAAGAGTATTTACGTCAGCAAGAGATCATTCAAAAATACCACGAAGGTAAGACTAATCATCGCGGTATTACTGAGTGTTATCTAGCTTTATCTAAAAAATATTTTTGGCCAAAAATGAAGGAAAATATCGCGAAATATATTAATGAATGTAACATATGTGGTCAAGCGAAATACGACCGAAATCCGATTAAACAACAGTTTCATATCGTACCTCCACCAACAAAACCATTTGAAATTATACATTTAGATCTATTTACAGTAGAAACCGAAAAATATCTTACTTTAGTAGACGCGTTTTCTAAATACAGTCAGGCGTATCATCTCAGAGATGGCACAGCTATAAGTGTAGTCCAGGCTTTATTGAAGTTTTGTACACATCACGGCATTCCAACTATAGTAGTATCAGATCGTGGGACAGAATTCACGAACCAATTATTTTTAGAGTTTACCCGTGTTCATAAAATACAGCATCATAAAATCTTAGCACACGCTCCAAATGAAAATGGAATAGTAGAACGTTTCCACTCTACACTTTTAGAGCATTTACGTTTACTTAAACTGAACCATCGCGCCGAATCTGTAGTTAATTTAATGTCATATGCTATTCTCGCATACAATAGCTCGATACATAGCTTTACTAAGTGCAGGCCGTTAGATGTTATAACTGGTCATTTCGACCCTCGTGATCCTTTAGATATCGAACTGTCTGGACATCTTCTACAGCAATACATAATAGATCACCGAAACAAAATGAGTAAATTATATGAAATGATACAAGAATCATCCTTACAACGTCGTACCGATATTATAGAAAATCGTAATAAGAATAGAGAGCCTGAGGAAACTTATAACCCAGAACAAAACATTTTCATTAAAAACCCTATGGCTAGCCGCCAAAAGCTTGCACCTCGCTATACTCACGATACTATATTAGCTGATCTCCCGATTCATATTTACTCTAAGAAAAAGCGCGGTCCCGTAGCAAAATCTAGGCTTAAGAGAGTCCCTAACAGCGCTCGCTTGTTACAGGATAATAACGGTGGTCCTGCTACAAGCAATGGGAATGGCGCAAGAGATAACACTTGACAGCCTGGAAGACGGTCCGGGTATCCTTCCTTTTAAATTAGGCCCTTCAAAAATAATTTCTAATTATCACGCATTTTTACAATTTATAGATATAGCTTACATTAGGTCTAAAGTTAATCTCGTGAAATTACAGTTAAATGAAGTTCGGCCTCAGTTAAATAACAAAACTATGTCTTTATATGAACCACATATAGATTATCTTAGTAACAAGCTAGGAAAAGTTTCTGAACAGTTACACACTTTTGAAACTGGTAGAGTCAAGAGAGGATTAATTGATGGACTAGGATCTGTAATAAAAAGTATATCGGGAAATCTCGATTATAAAGACGCTATTTATTACGATAACGCCATAAAAACTATTCAGAATAATGAGGAAAAATTAGTCTCTGAATATAACAATCACATAAGTTTGACTAAAGAATGGATTTCTGAACATTCCATAATATTAAGTAATATAACTAATAATCAGAATAAAATTCAACAAATACTAAATTTAATAATGGAAAGTGAAGCTAACAGAGAAACCGAATTAATAAAGTATGCCCATCTGGCACAATTACTATTAATATTAAGTGATAACATAGAAGATTTGACAGAAGAGTTAGTTAAGATAGAAAATTTCGTAGCTTTTATACATACATCTAGTACTCACCATTCAATGTTAAGTTTAAATACAATAAAATCTATGTTAATTAAGATGAAAACTATATATAATAAAGACGAGATCATAGATATGAATCTTAGAGATTACTATGACGTCATTAAGTTAGGTTCTTATTATACTAATAATGGGATAGTTATAGTTTATAAGATGCCGATTGCCTCTCCAAATACTTATATACTTTATAAATTATCTATAGTTCCTAATAGAAACCACACGATTTTTATCCCATCCTTACCTTTCATTGCGATACATAGAAATGATTTCGTGTACATAGAGACAGAATGTCCGAAGTCGAACACTTGGTACCTCTGCGAGATGAAGATCAACTATCGGACTCGAGATCAAACAGATTGCATCCACAGCCTCATCACCACCCAAAAACTGGACAAGACATGCCTGCCAACTTCAGTTCTATTAGACAAGGAAGCACTAGAACAACTGGACGACAAACACTACGTAGTCGCCTTTCCTAAGCCAACGAAAATCCAGACGTCCTGTGGGAAGACTACATATACTACGCTTCAGGGAAGTTACTTAGCAACGATTCCATCTGGATGTTACATGTATACGACGGAGTTCACAATCTCGAATAGCAACGATCGTATAAAAGGAACAGCAATAAAAAT
The DNA here is from genome assembly GCA_918026875.4 of Diatraea saccharalis. NCBI lineage: Eukaryota > Metazoa > Arthropoda > Insecta > Lepidoptera > Crambidae > Diatraea > Diatraea saccharalis. The sequence goes on from OU893346.1 coordinate 16,535,089, forward strand.
TACCAATTTGCCACAGTTATTGGATAATCCGTCAGCATCACTGAAACCAACGATCAAATTGAATTCCATTAACTTAGAAAACCTTCACGCCAGCAACAGTAAAATATCTATGCAGCATCCAATCGACATAAGAACAATTGAAGAGCCCAGTATCTACCACACTACGATACCGTTCTATATAATCATGTTAAGTGCAGCTGTACTCCTTATCTACATCATTATACGAAGATTCTGTGTAAAACAACGAGAAAAAGGGAACAAATCTAAAGACGCATCTCAGGAAATTTATACAGAAATACCAGAAGATAAACGAGATGCACCAACCCACATTGCAGCAACATTCTCGAAGAAAATTCTCAATAGTTGCTGATCTTCGGGGGGAGGTGTTATGCCCTCGCATTATAACGGAAACGCCGATGCAGCAGATACCTCGATTACCTGAAATAAATAATAAATTGCGACAGCGCCGTCACGAGGCGCTGACTCGACAACACGTGAGGCATCGGGTCGCAACCTGCGGCTAACGCAAGAATTTCTGTTCACTTTGATTCTTACATCGAACATTGTCAATAGTTTTTAATTATAATAAAATTAATTGTAATTTTTCTTATCTTTAATAAATTTCTTTGGGGAAAATCATTTTTTTTGCATCCTACGCTGCCGTCGTCCTTAATTTACTTTTAAACATGAAAGAAAACCGGAAGGGTTGTCATGGAGAAATCAAGAACATACTGTAGCGACATCTAGTTTGATTTCGGGAACTAATATTTTTTTTAATACTTCCTCATTGCAATGTCTGTGATAAGCGTTTGATGTTAGTATTACTTTAAGTTCCAGAGTTTTTATCCAAATAATTATTTGTTCCAAAAGCTATGGCAACTTTACATGATCCAATAAATATCTATCATAATTACTATACCTTTGAAAGGGCTTGCGATCGATTTTAAAATTAGATTATTAGGCCACAGTATAGCTTACGTCTAGTTAACAAGAATTCTGTGGGTATAACGGCAGGATACGTAGTTCCCGGTTCGTTCAAATAGTCCAGATGCATAGCTGTGCCTAATCCAGGGATTCCACAGTTCATGCACACCTTCCTGTAGATAAAGATAGGAAATTGGTAGGTATATTATATATTGCAAGATAGGCAACTTTATTGTAGAATTACTTACGAAATTTTAATAAAAAAAAATATTGTTTAAAATTTCGATTAAGAAATAGGTATTTAAGAAGTAAGTAGTTCTCGAGATCTCAAAATAGATGTCGTTAGCTACTTTGATAGGTTAGCGTCAAACATTGTAATACTGTTAATATGGTTCTCAATTAAATTATCTATGAAATGCGTTCCGATTTTCTTTCTGATGTAATAAATTTTTTTTTAACTGCAATCAATCATGTTTGCACTAAACACTATCCATCGAGCCCCTACAATTCCTTAATTTTATTTAGCATAATTTAATTTTTAACTAACCCAATCCTGTTTAAATACTAGATAAAAATAGGCGAATATGTAATATAATCCCTATTACGAAGAGGCCCAAGTCAATCTCCAGTTAATCTATACTAATATTATAAAGCTGAAGAGTGTTTGTTTGTTTGAACGCGCTAATCTCAGGAACTACTGGTTCGAATTGAAAAATTATTTTTGTGTTGAATATATCATTTATCGAGGAAGGCTTTAGGCTATATAACATCACGCTGCAACTATAAGGAGCGAAGAAATAATGGAAAACGCGGACGAAGTCGCTGGCGGCCACTAGTTCCTAATAAGGGAATATATGTAAGTAAACTATTAATAAAAGCAGAAAGATGGCGATCTAATTCGTTTGGCTTATTTCAAAGTTAATTAATTTCTATCATAAGGAATAATTACCTCCATGTAATTTATCGTTACAAGGCTTAGATAAATATTCGGAAGTTTAAGCGAGGCAATGAAACAAGTTCTTTTTGGTGACCTTGATTGATAAAGTTAATTGCTTTAAATTGTCTAGTAAACGATAATATATTACGGGTTACGTTATGGTATTTTTAATTGCGGTTCATTCACCGGAAGGTTTCACAAGAATCAATTTTCTTATTTTATACTTGGGTAAATCTTGTGGAATTGCAGTTCCAAAACAGGATAGTAATAATAATGCTCCAAGGTGGAAAAGAAAGGGAAAACGTCCAGCTTTGCGATTTTGTTACAATAAAACTATTATGGCCTTTTGAAAAAAGCTGCGGTAACGCTGTGTTCTTTGATACGCCCAAAGTTTTTTTAATAGATATTGTTGTTTGAAGAGATATGATTTTTTTAACATCAAGGATAAGGAAGGTAAAAGTTTTGAGGATTTTGTCTACGGCCAGTCTTAAAAGGCTGATGATGATGGTAACAAATGAACTTCATATAATTTTACTAGCTGTTTTTACGACTCCGCCTGCGTATATTATAGCACATGTCACCATGTGATGTAGTTTTGCTTAGATGAAAGAATTCTCATAATCAGACCAGCATTTCCGTAAATTACCTTTTATATAATTACTTAGTACCGTGTAATATCTTTTACAGAGACTAAATTCCTTAAACGTACGCCACACGATGAAACTTACCATCTTTTCTCTACAGATGTATAATATTCTGACATTTCTTTCCAAGTAGTTGCTTTTGTCATGTCTACGATATTTATTATAGACATATTGTCTTCTAAAATCTTTTGATTGGTACACAACACTCTAACCGAAAATTGAACTAACATTATTGTATGCAAAAATAATTTGTCCATTTTAATGCTACTTATAGAGAGTCCACGGTTGGTCTAGTCATAAAATAGCACTGGGGTTTAGAGATGAATCGATGTTTTGATTATTTTTGTTTGTACAATAACTTTTGCTATTGTTTTGGATTAGCAGACTATATACAAAGTGCCAAATAATAATGTTTTTGATCTATCAATTTAAACAATAATAAATAATACTAATATAATAAAAAAATTGTTCAGATAACATTATTGAAAAAAACCCTCGTTAACAGTGAAAATAATAAGTTAATACTTATTTACGTAATTGCGCAGTCAGATTAGGTGTCCGGTAGGAAAGTGAAAAATAGAAAAAAAAAAAGTAAAATAACATCCGATTGTAGTTCGGTGGCGTAGTGGATAAGCGCCGCGATCGTTTTTGTTAAGCAACTTACGCAACGGTCGGTCACGAAATGGGTGATCAAAAATTTTGCTCGAGCTAATCCTTGCTTCGGGAGGCACGCTAAGCCATTGGTCCCGGCTGTATTTGCGGTCGTTAATACCTACCAATCCGCGTGGAGGGACATGGCCCATCCTCCTTAACCATCTGTGTTCTGTGTTAACCATCCATAAGGAATGCCTAAACCCAAGCAGTGGGGACGTAAAAGGGTTGATGATGATGATGATGGCGTATTATATTAAGTTTGGACTTTGTAATAAAGTAAGTAACGACTGTTTATGCTCATACAGTGGGACCTACACAAGATTTCCGGCCCAAAATAACATAAAGTTATGTTATATATGTTATTTCAATTAAGAAGAAGAAAAAACATACATTGAGCTAAAATAAAACAATACGTACCTATGAATCAGGAACCTGATTCAGCATAATGTTTATCTGACACAAGGTGTGTTGCATCGTGTCTTCACTGATATACTGGCAGAGCCTGTTATAATAAAAAAATTTCCTAATTTGTTTTTCATGAGAATTGAGAAGTAACAAAGATAACACGTCCAAAATAGTCGAATAAATTTATACTGTCTAAAATGATATGAATTTTTAAAATATATTGATGTTATATTATTATGTACTAGGACTTTTACTATGGTAGCAACACTGAATTCACGGAAAAATAATCAACCGTTCCATACTGTTGTAGATATTACAATTTTGTATGAAACGGCTGATTATTTGTCCGTGAATTTAGTGTTGTTCCCATAGTAAAAGTTGATCAGTATACTTATCCATCTCATGAAGTCCTGATATATAATAATATTATACATTATATATAAAAAATGAGATTGTTATGTCAAATTAAATATTTTTATTGTACTCGGAAACCTTATAGTTGCATAAAACAAAATCATGAATAATAGATTAAATAACTTAATAAAAAATGACACACAGTAAATATTATTTTTCAGTGATGACCTCTGTTTTAGCTAGGCAATTAATCTACATGTTATCTAAAGTATAAACCCTCAAACGTTGAAATAACAGATGAGTGGATATTATTCTTATTCTTAATCTTATCTTTAACTATAACGAAAATGACTATGGGAGTAGTTTTGACACTAATCCATATTTGTACAAATATGCGACGTACGTCAGAAACTAATCAATATGTGTAATTAATAATTTTATCTAACATCGAATTAAAAGATAAACTCGCTCAATACTATAATTGCTGTTAAATCCTAGAGATTAACTAGTCGATCACTCTGTACATTCCATATTAAAGTTCCAAATCATTCAAATAAGCGACCAAGTGAGATTTGGATTAGTACAAGGCGTGCTGTAAATTTCAAAGCATTTCATATTGCCTCACCAGGGGGCAAAGTAAAGTAAAGGTGTTTTGTAGAACTATTTCTTTCGGATGTTTAGGTAGATGTTACAGTAATTATACTAAGCATGAAAATACGCACACTAATAGCGAAAGTAACGAGCGTTAAGGAGAATGGGCCACAAGGGCCCAGCGCGGGTCGGTGGAATTCCTTAAGTAAAAAGTTTTGTTATGTATTAAGTTATGTGGTGGAAGTAACGTCTGCGAATGCAGACAGGACTAGCTAATCTACTCCACTTCCTTATGTCATAACCAGATATTAAATTAATTAATAAATCAATCATGTCTTTTATTTTTAATTACAGTTTTTAATCTTGAGAAATGTCAGATTTTCACATTTGAAATGAAAAAGCGATTCGTCATTTAGATAATGGAGGAGCTGCAGTCGCCTCAGTCGTAATCACGCCTTAAAGCCAGACATTTATATCAAATTTCAAATATAGGAAAGGATTATGTATTGTTATCTAAAATAACTTGAAAGATTCCTTACGATGACGAGTCCATCGTAAGGAATCTTTCAAGCGATGCGCAGAAAGAGAAGATCATTGGCAAATTATACAAAATAATAATAAAAAGCATTTATTACGTCAAGACATAAAAAATACACAGTATAAAAGAAGACAACTGTTAGATACAAACAAAAATTAAAAGTGTAAGGATGTGTGCTATAATAACTGGCTTCAGCCTTGTGATTTTGTAAATATTTGTAAACATTCGAATTCACTTATGTGTCCGTATTCACGACATTTAGTGTAGAAATTCTATTGACTCCATTTTTTGTATAAAAATACAAAACAAAATTGATGGATATACGTGTTTCAGATATTATATTCCTATGCCTTTTCTAAACTAGCTTTACTTATGCCACGAATTAATTCAAGGTTGATCAGATGCCGCTTTTTGACGTAAATTCGGACTTCGAAATTCGAAATTGGGTTCGAATTTTTACAGAATCGCAGGACAGCTCAGTGTAAGCAATAGGTATCGCTCTTTGCACTGGTACTCTGCTAAAGATAGCAGTGAATATTAGATAATAAGCATTAGAAATCGCGTACACAAGGCTCAGACCCCAAATACCTAAGGTGTCAGAGGAGGATTGTATAATATGATTAAATAAAGAATGGTAAACTGGAAAATATTATTTATGGAAAATGTTTAATTTATGTGGATTTCTTGAGAAATCCTCATAAATTTCTTTCGGCTATTTGGGTCGATTGCCAGAACATTGATGAAAATTCACTCGTTAGTAGCGAAATAGTAATAAGTGTTTGAAAATTCATCAGTCCTGTTGGATCCTGGGTAGCTCGTTGGTTAGAGCAGTCACCCGGATTGTGAAAAGACGCGGGTTCGAGTCCCATCTCAGAGTGACAGGGGCTAGTGGAATGTTTAAGTTTTTGGTGGTAGAAAATGCCTATCATCTTTAGCTCATTATTTCGACCCCACTGCAGGGTCTGGCCCTCCTTATGGATAATTTCGTTAAGGAGCATGGGCCATGACCCTCCACGCTGGCCTAATGCGAAATGGCGGGTATACACGACTGCAAATGCAGTCGGGATCAACGGCTTAACGTGCCTTCCGAAGCACGGAGGAGCTCGAGATTATAATTTTTTGGTCACCCATCCCGTGACCAACCCTTGCGAAAGTTGCTTAACGACAACGATCGCGTGCTGCGGCGCTTACCCCCTACGCCACCGAGCAACTTATTCATCACCACCAAACGAATACATTTTCCGATTTATAATATTAGTAGTTGTCAGGCCCGGACCGTCCATAATGGCAAAGAAGCCAACTAAAACTACCTAGGGCGCTGGTTTTTGGGGCGGCTCAATCTGTTTTGATCGAATTATTTGAACTTATGGGATTACCATCTTCATCAGCCTATTATAGTTCCCACTGCTGGGTTTTAAGATGAAATCGAATCAAATATGGAGAATGGGCCATGACCCCAACAAGGGTCCGTTGGGGATTGGATTGGTGGCTATAGACGATCGCTGATCCCGCCGGCACCAATGCCTTAACGTGCCTTCTGAAGCACGGAGGTAAATCGAAATAGTAATTTTTGGTCACCCATCTTGTGACCGGCCCTTACGAAAGTTGCTTAACAATCATATCGCACACTCCACTGCTGCCCGTTTTCACTAAACTTAGGAGTAGCCCAAATCTGTCGCCTTTATTTAGGAATCGCCTAAAAGGGCTGAGGTTTTCTGTAGTTACTCAAATTAATAAAAATTAATAAAAACATTTAACCGCTTTTAAAATAAGTACTATTAGCTGACCCGGCGAACTTCGTACCGCCTAACAGTCAATGAATGTCGTGTTACCTTTTAGCTGAACTAATTTAGGCTTTGATGAACGTAATACAATGATACAAAATATATAAAAGTATTTTATTATGATGAATAATGATGAATACATACAGAATGAGAATAAAAATAAAAAAAAAAAATAATTAAGTATTTCAAACACATGTCTGAACATGAGAAAAACACGCATTTTCTAGATTGAGGCCACAAATAGTCAAGGATTGGCCCTGTGATTTGTTGATCGTCATGGCGAAAGCAAGACGAATCGGGAATTGAATTCGTTTAAACTCAAAGGGTAACTCTGTTGGGATCATCGGAATCCTTGGAATAAGAACTTCCTCATCTTTAAATTTTCCTTTAAGTATCGACGCGTGAATCACATTGTTCATTACACAGTTTTGGTTCGTTTAAATTTCTAAGCATGATGACTACCGATCCAACCTTCAGTTATAAATTGTGCGGTGGTAAACCAGGCACATCCAAGGAGTTCAAAAATTTATTGAAATGATTGAGTGTTCATTACACATTTCTGACCGCACGCGTAATATTTTTCAATCTTTTTAAAAAAATGAAAAAAATACACATAATAGTTTATTCATCCATTTTAAATAGTTTATGAACGCATGCATAAATGTCAATCATTACTTACAGATTTTGACAAAAAAATTTGACAGCTCCGAAACTAAACAACTTTTAGGGAAAATAACGCATTTTTCAAGTATTCGTAAATTTTTCATTATTTTTAAGATGTATTCTGCTATTCGGGGCGGAGACAAATCCAACAAATCAAAAACCATGAAAATTGGTCCAGCAGATCTCGAGTTATAAGTGTTGTAACAAGCCCGACTTTCTTTTATATATATAAGATTTATTCCTTTTTTTAATTTGAAGTTGGTTCAATTTTCTTAAAGTTTTTGTTTCATGAATTTTAATGATATTTTGAGTTTAGGGGTAACAAACATCACGCATACTTAATGCAAATTTAAGACATATGGTTTTCTCATAGGATCCACTGCCTGATCAACGGCACACGGCAAGCACTAGCTTTCAAATAAAGAAAGATTCATCAAAATCATAAAAAGTTATGAGATCAAACAAGAAAAAAAAAACAGTTGAATTGAGAACCTCCTTCTTTTTTTGAAGCCGGTTAAAAATAACTTTTTAGTTCTTTGACCGTGAATCCATGTCCGGGGTATACAATAAAACTATTTTTAATAAAAACTTTTTTCTAAAAATAGAACCAACTTCAATATTTAAATAAGTGATAAATAAAACTTATCTCAAAAGCGATTTATTAAAAAAAATGCTATTAACTCGGGCAAAGGTTTCTGTAGGTTATTATTAAATGATAAGCTACTTCAAAATCTTTTCTTTTATTGATTTTCTTTTATTCGCTGTTTTTAACATTTTTAAAGATTGAAGTTGGTTCTAGTTTTTGAAGAAAGTTTATTTTCATGCTTTTGAGTGATATTGATAAATCACTAAAAATACTTCATCATCATCATTTCAGCCGAGAGACGCCCACTGCTGGGCATAGGCCTCCCCCAAAGATCTCCAAAGCGATCGGTCCTGCGCCTCTCGCATCCAGCGACTTCCCGCGACTTTCAGCAGATCGTCGGTCCACCTTGTGGGGGGCCTACCAACACTGCGTGTGTGTACCAACACAGTGACTTTCGTTCTTCTGCGGATCTCATCATTTCTGATTCGATCTCGCAAAGAAACCCCGAGCATAGCCCTTTCCATTGCCCTCTGAGCGACCTTGAGCTTCCTTATGAGGCCCATCGTAAGCGGCCATGTCTCAGTACCGTATGTCATCACTGGCAACACGCACGAATTAAAGACTTTCGTCTTGAGACACTGCGGTAGATGTTCCGAGAATACACTGCGTAGCTTCCCGAACGGTGCCCAGCCGGGTTGGATCCGTCGTCCTCCAGTGCGGCAGTTAACAGTTTCGGCGATATAACGTCGCCCTGTCTCACTCCACGCTGAAGTCGTATTGCTTTCGAGTTTTGGTCCTGGAGACGAACTGACATAGTGGCGTTTTCATACAGTGACTGCAGCACTTGGATATATCGATAGTCTATTTGTCACCTGTGGAGTGACCTAAGCACAGCTCAGGTCTCGACAGAGTCGAAGGCTTTCTCATAGTCCACAAACGCCAAGCATAGTGGCAGATTATACTCTTCGGTCTTTTGTATAACCTGTCGCATCTATGATCTGTATAACCTGTAAATCTACGTGTGAGACGATTCGTGATGACTCTCGAAAACAGCTTGTATACATGACCCAGAAGCGTGATGGGTCTGTAATTCTTCAATTGGGCCCTGTCGCCCTTTTTGAAGAAAAGCACTATCAAGCCCAAGTGCCATGCTTCTGGCGTCTTGCCGAGTATGGCGGAATTAAATAGCTTCTGAAGCGCTTTCCGGACTGGTAATCCACCCGCTTTCAGAAGCTCCGCTGTGATTCCATCATCCTTTCTGTCACGGCGCCTTGTTGTTCTTGAGCTATTTGAGAGCCACACTGATCTCGTATAGACTGACGTCCGGGATGTCTTCGGTATAATGTCGGGTTAATTTGGCTCTAGGGTCTGTAGCCTCAATGACAGGTTTCTGTGATGTTGTGTATAACTGTCCATAGAAGCGTTCGATCTCCGCCACAAATTCAGGACGGGATGTAACGACTCAGCCGTCCTCTGTCTTTAGCTTCGTCAGCAAGCTTTGTCCGAGAGACAGATCTCTAGCGAACACTTTGGAGCCTTTATTCCGCTCAATTGCCTGCTTAATACATTGAGTATTAAATTGGCGTATGTCGCGTGTGAGAGACTTCGAGATCTGTCTATTGAGTTTCCTATCTTCCATTAGCTTGCTTGTCTGCTCCGAGATCTTGCTTCTTTTTTGAGTACGGCGAGGTTTGAGAAATTTTGAACCCCCCGTAAGGACAGCTTCTACGACCCTTCCCGTTCCCGTATTAAACGAATTGATCACTGAGACGTCATTGTATATATGAGTCTTAGTCGACATGATGAAGTTGATCTCGCTTTTTATCACACCATCCGGACTCTTTCAAGTCCACTTTCGATGCAACCGTTTTTTGAAGAAGGAGTTCATCATATAGAGTCCTTCTCTCTCCATGTAGTCGGCTAGCATTTGTCCACGGTGATTTCGGATCCCAGATCCAAACTGACCCACCTTCGCTTCCTCATCGCCACGCTTGCCTAGCTTTGCGTTGAAATCTCCCATGACAACAGTGTAGTGGGTCGTAGAACCATGTGTTGCCGGGAAATGTCCTGATATATTCAACATAGTGATAGACTTAGAAAAGGACCTTTTAATTATTTGCTCGAAATAATTTTTTCCAATATTCTATACTCATATTATAAAGAGGAATAATTTGATTGAGAAGCGCGTTTGTTTGCCTTGGATAGGGCCTGAAACTATTGGACCGTTTTATAAAAGTCTGTCATCCTCGGGAAGCCGGGACATATTACGCGGGAAACAAAGGCTATAATTTACGTAGGCGAAGTCGCGGGAAAACAGCTAATTTACTTCCTTGACTGTATATTTCTCCTTATCCCATTAACCCGTCACGTTTTTGGTGGGATACCTTATATATTCCACGAATAATCTGTTAAGTAGGTACAAACGCATACTTCGGTGAGACGCTTGATTCGGATTTGCACCGACTCTAAGGTGTTTTTCATAGAAATTGTACGATGCAAGTTTAAAACTGTGCCCTGTTATAAAGTGGTGCCTTTAGGCAAGTAGATAGATGAGTAGTTTTCCTAAAGCAGTAGTCAAAATTCTGGGCTAGTGACTTGAGTAGTTAGCCTACAGTAATTTACGTATAGTAATATAATATTATGGCAAATCATAAAAAAAAAATGGATTTAGGTTTAAATTCGCATTATAATTACTTTATCTGGGAGATAAGCTATACACTAATCTGTTCCGATAAAGCCCGGTTTCATAAACTGGTGACTAGTTAAAATTTTAACTTACGATATTTTAACCCCTTTTCTTTTATAAATTAATTTCTTTATTTTTTTCTATAAAACAATAAATTGAGAAATATTATCTACTTAGTACACTATACGGTTTAAATTTATATGTGGTACATCGCGAAATAGAGAAGCTATATTTATGAATCTGTCTTCTACCTATTAAACTAATCAGTACTAAATTACTAAGTGTAAGTATTGTGTATATAACCGAAAATATAACAAAAACCATTCTAATCAAGAAAGTTTTTCGTTTTGGTATGTGATATGTAAACAAAAGGTTGGTGAGTTCTACAACCATCCGTTAGTTGATAAAAATAATTTAACTCGATTATTAACCACGAAACTGTATAACTGGCCATAGCTTCCTTACAAAAGATGCGTTTGCTCAACCCTTTCAAACAGTACCCTTTGGTATTGCACACAATATGCTTCAGTTGATATTTCTGAGCGTATTAGTGGGCGCGGCTGTTGGTGGGCAGTCGCCAAACGCCCAATTCGTACAAAGGACCTATGGATCAAATCCCAAATTCTCTTCCGATATACTCGAAGATGCCACGTTGGATGTGGTGAGCTAATAGTAATCTTTTTATATGAATATTATGCGCCAGAAATTCAATATTTATCCATAACATTTATTTATTTCTGTTTTTTTCTCTATTTAAAAATATATAGCAATTCATAAACGATAGATCCAGTTATTAATTTTAATGATATATTCACATATATTTTGACCTAGATGACTCTGTGTGCTTTGTATCAATTCTTACCTTTTAAACCTTCCCTGGACTATGTCTGCTCATGCTAAATCGGCCCAGTCGTTCTCAAAATTTATCGAGACAAACGAACAGCAATTGATATACTTACAGATATTTAAAAATATTCACAAATATTTGTATCCTTAATTATCACCATAAATTGTTTGTCGGAGAATTCTCAGGGCATTAACTTCGCCTATGTACATTTGTGCATTATACATTAAACAAATAATATTTTTGCAGCCTGGCCTAGTCACTAAATATGGCTACCCAATCGAGATCCACGAAGTCACCACCTCTGATGGTTACAAGCTGACCATGCATCGCATCCCCTATGGAAGGGCAGGAAACAATGACCCAAATACTCCAAGACCTATAGTGTTCTTAATGCACGGCCTTCTATCTTCCTCTGCTGATTTTCTTGTGCTTGGACCAGGGAATGCATTAGGTAAAATTAAATTCTATATTATCGGCAAATGCCCGTTTCGTACATTGCTGAGATTGCTTAAGTCCTAATTGAAGTATCATCTGCGACTGTGGAGCTTCAGTAATTTTCACAAGAACCTGTCACGGAATGGGTGACCAAAATGCTTTGTCTTCGCAATAACAGATTAATAATATTTACATATTATTACATATATTTACATTATTATATATTTACATTATTATTATTATTATTATAACAGCTATTTTATATTTAAACTGAGTAATTTCACTAAGTAAGAAGGTAAATAGCTGAATCATGACGTGATTAAGGGTTTGGCCTAGATAAAGGCGGTACATACCTATGTATCTAAAACAAGGTCACGAAATTTCTATATTACCTTCGACTATACAATTTATTTTAACTAATCTTCCATAAAGTCACATTCTTTTATCAATACTTGACGCAAATTGTGGTATTTTATTACCGAAGGAGAAGGTTTTGTAATGGTAGCAAGGTTATGACTATATAATTTAAGTCATACAAAAGAAATTAATTAAAAATGAGGAGTTCGATAGCGCAGTGGTTAGCGCGTTCGGTTTGCGGTGCGGAAGTGAAGCAACTACCGCGAAGGTCGGTCATAGGATGGGTGACCAAATTTTATCATATTGAGTTCCTCCGTGCTTCAAAAGGCACGTACAGTAGTTAATATCAACTAATGCGCAAAGGCCCGCGTACTGAATGACACGCATTACCTTTTTGATACCATTTATGGGAAAGGCCAATTTCCCAGCAGTGGGGATATTAGTATGATGATTAAAATGATGATCATGATGATGACGATGAAGAAATTAAAAGTACCATCATTTTTCCAGGTTACCACCTTGCCGACGAAGGTTACGACGTATGGCTAGGCAACGCCCGTGGTAACTTCTACTCGCGCCGTCACAAAACCTTAAACCCAGACGCTAGGATCAACCAGAACTTCTGGAGATTCAGCTGGGACGAAATCGGCAACCGCGACCTGCCAGCGTTCATCGACCACATCTTAGCGACGACTAAGCAATCTAAACTCCACTATATTGGCCATTCACAAGGAGGCACTTCGTTTTTGGTGTTGACTTCGTTGAGACCACAGTACAATGAGAAGTTTATTTCTTTCCAAGGCCTAGCACCTGCCTCCTTCTTTACTAATAACGACGATTCTACTATCACATCTTTGGCTTCTATGGAAGGTATATTAGAGGTTAGTATATTGTACCAGTTCCAAGTTCTTATTCTTTTTTTTTAATTATTTGCGTTGCTCTTGTGGATTTCGCAAGAATCCAGTTTGTACGAGTTGATGTGTGTAAGTGTAATGCTAATTTTTTTAATAGACTACAAAAAAGGATATTTGGAATCAATTCGACTGTTATTTTTTTTTATTATGTTCTACGATTTTTATGTTATTTATTTATTTACTTACTCCGTTCTCTTCGATTGACACTAAAAATACTAAAAATACTTTCCGCTATCTATGACCAAAATACAAAATAAAATTATTTGTTTATAATCATTTTTAATGAACAACCAAAGCAGTCAATGAATCCATAAAACCTTAGGTATGTATTCGTACGAGGATTATTTAAAGTATTCGTAAAATAACAGGTCCCTCTTGACACTTCTAAAAGAAGATAGAACGTAACGTTGTACGGTTCGACGTAATAGGAAAGAAATTATATTTAAGTAACTAAATTAAAAAGATAATATATTTTTATATTAAAATAAAAGCATTGCTTAGTAGCACAAAGTATACTTTAAGTGTTATTATTACGCAAATTATTTAAAAAAAACTTTATTTACTATGTAACGTTCCAAAAACAGTTACGTTTTCGATCTTTTTTTTTCTTTAATATAGTATCGTGGCCAAGTTAATCGTATATTTTCTTATACTTTAGATATTCGTTTTTCATTAAAGTCCGCAACAATAACCATATTTCATAATAATACTTAGACTACATAATAAATGTTTTGTGTATTCATATCGGGTACTATTGTATCTGTTTCGCGTCAAGTTATTTATCATACACCATAAAAATCGATATATTTATATTTAAATATAAATTGTTATAATGTTTACGCTATATCAAAGGTAAATTGTTATGATTTAATAAAATGTGAAGAACTTTTAACGATTGAGGCATTTCCTTAAAATCAAAGAAAATAAAGTAATATGCTAACATTTTCATTCTAATTACGATCATTCATTAGGTTGATCTGAAAACAGAAAATCAATTACACATGATACTGCGAAACAGTATTGTTTTAAAATTGTTTTGCATATTTTTGTTTGTTTTCACTAGTGGAAATCGTGTTAGTTCCAGTTGAAATTGCAAAACTTCCGTTGGTTATTTTGTGTATAAATGACATGTGTCAAAAGGGACCTCTTATTTTGTGAAGACTGTAGTATGCTATCCTTTTACCAACCGGATTTCAAATGAAGATCGAGAATTAATTTTTGTGCTGGAGTACAAGCATCCCCTATTAAAAGATGTATTTATGAAGAACAGGGGGCTTTTAGTCTAATATTAAAATCTATTGCAATCTCTTTCAATTTGACCTATTTGAAAGAAATTTTTTGGACACATAGAGCTAACAATATTTTTACTTGAATCATACTAAAGACTTTTTATACTTTCAGCCGGCTGCTTTTGCATTAGGTATGGGTGAGGTATTTGGAGATCGTGATTTCATTTCCTGGCTAATAGAAAACCATTGCAGCCCTGGTTCGATATTGGAATCGTTCTGCGGATCGCTGTTGGTCACTGGAAGATCTGAATATTTTAACGAGGTGAGTTTTTGAAATACTAATTTTAATATCTTTAGATTGACGTCGTCAAGGAGGCCACACATGAAATAAATGTACTCATTTTTCTTTCCTTTTAATTGAGACCTCGAAATTATCTTATTGAGAGCTCCGTTTCCGTTTCTCACACGCCGGTTTCAAGGTGTCGACATTTTCCCGCTCCTCCCAAGAAAACCCATTAATCGGGGGATCGAGATAAAAAATCTCGACGCTCCTGCCAATCGGTGTACAGGGAATAATCTAAAATCTTTTTTTCGTCTCGCTTCTGCGGCCCTTTTGGATTGCGATAGTTTTTTAAATTACATTATTGGGTCACTGAGCAAATTTATATGGTTACATATAATATTTATTTATTTTTATGTATTATGTTTTTATTTTCATTAACCGATACTTTATTAGACTTAATGATAACATATTACTAATATATTACCTACTGGGGCTGGTATTACTTTTTTTGTTGAAATGCACATGTCACCTTTTTATCTAATCTAAGCTTGGTTATTAAATATTACGACAAATTTAAAATTGTTTGAACAGTAATTCTTTTGTCATTGTCGATATTCATGATAATTATATAGAATATAAGACAACAAGTCCATATACCTTATTATCTTTTGTTTATCTTTAAAATCTTCCGTTATAATTGAAAAGGTGAAGACTGTTATTGTATTATGAATGTATCCAATAGTATGAATGAATGAATGAAATATTCCTTATTGTACATACACCATGCAGTTAAAAATTTACAGATTATAATCTATCAGTCAGTACAATCGGCCTTATCGCTTAGACGCGATCTCTTCCAGGCAACCGTTACAGAGAGGACAAAATAAATTATAATTACGGCGTCTAATAGAATCTTTATCGGTTTTATGAAGGTAGCTTATACTTTTAATTGAAAAGACAATCAACACCTTGGTCTTATGTGAACAAGGAACCTTTAAAGGGTCCAAAACGTCAATAAAACTAAATACAAACGCGATGGAACCGTTTAAAAGTTGTTCCATTTATGGATTGGTAATTGTAATGGAATATAATACTTTCCGTTGCGACTTTTATGATTTTGCTAGTCATAACAACGCATAATGGCAAATATCTGAATGTATGCACGTACATTTTTAAATATTTTTATTTAAACTTTTAATATTTATCGTTCCTGAAGGAAAATTCATGATGATCGATTCTCTGTCTTGAGTTTTACCCGACTTTTAATATATTTTATTTTGTTTGAAACAAAATCTGTAGTAATAGGGTATTATACCTATATTTGAAAAGTATCTCAATTCAATCCTAATAAGCCATGGAAAAATATATGAAATATTTATGCGCTCCAATTGGGCAAAATGCTGGACGCCATGTTGCTCTGTAGTTGTGACATCACTTGGTTTTGTAAACAAACGCGTTGCTTTTGGATTATAAAATATAATGCACTTTTATCAAATTCAAACAGTCTAAGAAGACAGTACTTACATCATTGTCTTAACATTCAGTAATACAGCAGAATAAAAGTTTCCTTGAAAAGCTTTCGGACGATAAATCTATTGGTACGTTTATGCGTTCTTCCTTTACAAAACCCTATTACATGTTCCATTTTAATGAAAATGACTGCTTCTTTATTACGTTGTTAAAAGCTTCAAAAAAAAAACCTCTAAAAGTATTGTTGAAGAATCATCATAGCAATAACGTATCCTCATTGATTAATACACAAAAGATAAAATTAAAGAACTTTCGAACATCTACAGCAAGGTGTATGTTTGTGCGTTTATGCATATCCATCTTAATTTAATTATTTTAATGGTTTTTTTTTTCTTATACCAGACTATGGAACCAATATTCATGGGTCACGCTCCAGCAGGTGCGTCCGTCCGCCAGTTCGCCCATTACGGTCAAGTTATTAGATTCGGCAAGTTCCGCCGCTTCAATCACAACAGACTAACCAATCTCGCGACATACGGCTCTTTTACACCGCCAGAGTATAAAATTGAGAGGATCACGACACCCTCTTATATCCATTACGCCACAGCTGATACTCTGGTTCATCCGAAAGACGCCCAGTTACTATGCAGCAAATTGCCAAATTTAAAAGGTTGCTATTTGGTACAGAGTGAAACATTCGACCATTACGATTTCATTTGGGGAAATCGCGCTAAGATTCGTGTGTATGAGAAAGTTTTGAGATTGATGAGGGAGGCTGAACAGAATTAAATGAAGATCAGCCTTTTTTCAATTAATTATCTACTGTCACTGATCGTCTTATTATAAAACGAGGAAAATATAAACCGTTGGCTGCTCAAATCAAATTGACACAAGACAAAACGTCAAACGCGTGTTGACTTAATGAGGGCTAACCTATTCTCTATGGGCTCACGCTTTTGACTTTGCCACTAGAGGCGTAAGTGTAGCGTGAAGTCTTCACAATGTCAAATACTATACATTGTCGGTGAACTACGCGCGTTTCTTTTGATTAAAAACAAATTTCACATTAATTATGAATTACGAATCAGTAAAAGTCAGTGCTTCAAAACATAGCTAAAAAAAAGAGGTGCAACATTAAATGGAATTAAAGAACAGCTAAATTAGAGGTTCGGGCACGTTCGATATTTTTATTAAAATGATTTATTTATATATAAGTTCAATCTCTTAATAAACAAACTTTGACAGGCCCTCTTACGACTATCGCGCTATCGGGTAAGCGAAATCCGGTAGCCCTCATTTGGTTGGATACATGTTTAAACCTGGTTCGTTTTATAATAAGACGCAGAGTATTCTGAAAGAAAACAAATATTATCGAGCTACAAGATTACGACTGAAAATTAAAAAAGATACTTTATAACAGAAGCATCTCTATTTAATTATTAAGACTATACGTTATTCAACTGTTTATAATAAAAATAAACTTAAAAAATACATCAGTTTATTTATTGAATGTCCTATTTTAATATTAATATTCGTAAACATACCAAGGGAAGTTTTACAGTTTTTGTAATGAAAGAAAGAAAGGAATTAGAAATTTTATGTGCTTACTTTGCAGGCGGGTAGTAATAATAATAATAATATATATAAAATTCACAACCTATACCTTCGAATACAGAATATTATTTTGCATAATTTTAAAAGATATACATTTTGAAAGAAATACCCTTCTATTAATATAATTTTCTTTAATTGTTTATATAAAACTTATGTACCTACGGTGTAGTACCGGTATAGAATTGTACTACCCCTTTTCATCCCGTGGGTGTCGTAAGAGGCGACTAAGGGAAATTTAACTCAAGGAGATGGGCAGCAGCGTCTTCTTGTGCGGGCCACAGAACTGGACCATACTGCGATCGCCAACCCGCTTGCCCAGCGTGGCGATTATGGGCATATCCCCCAAATGCAAAGGCACAAAAGGCCACGGCCCCTAGTTCCCGTCGGCCTCGCTATTCCTGGTCATGGTGGCGACCATGGTAACGGCGAGGCAGGGGGTGCTAAGAATCTCCGGGCTACGGGAGGCCACCACAACCGACTGACCCTGGCGACGTACAACGGACGCACGCTACGGCTTGACTCGCATCTGGCTCAACTTGAGGTGGAGCTTGGAAAGATTAGGTGGCACATATTGGGATTGTGTGAAGTCCGAAGAGAGGGGGAGGATACCATAACCCTCGAATCAGGCCACCTAATGTACTTCCGCGAGGGAGACCAACAATCCCAAGGTGGCGTTGGGTTTCTTGTCAATAAGTCCCTTTCTGACAACGTTGTAGAAATTTCCAGTGTGTCGAACAGGGTGGCGTACCTGATTGTAAAGCTCACTGAGAGGTATAGCCTCAAGGTTGTTCAAGTGTACGCACCGACCTCGACACACTCGGACGATGAAGTGGAGAATATGTACGATGATATATCGAGGGCACTCCACTTCACTACTAAGACCCACTACAGCGTTGTTATGGGGGACTTTAACGCTAAAGTGGGAGTACAAAATTGCGGCGAATCGGTAGTAGGATCCCATGGATTTGGAAGCAGGAATGATAGGGGGCAAATGCTCGTTAACTTCCTCGAACGGGAGGGGCTCTTCCTTATGAACTCGTTCTTTAAGAAACAGCCCCAAAGGAAGTGGACGTGGCAAAGCCCCGACAATGTGACAAAAAATGAGATCGACTTCATTATAACGGACAAAAAGCACGTATTCAGAGATGTCTCCGTGATCAATAGGTTTAACACCGGCAGCGATCACCGACTTGTCCGAGGCTCTCTGAATATCGACTTCAAAGCTGAACGTGTCCGCTTGATGAAGGCCAGGCTCCGACCTACTCCTCTCCAAACCATGATGGAATCTGAAACGTTTCAGTCAAATCTTGAGAACCGATTCGCTGCCATGGAAACCACAATTGACGTTGACGAGAACCTTGAAAATGTGGTTCGAATACTCAGGGAAGAAGGTACGAAATTTTGTAGCATGCAGCGTAAGGGCGGGAAGTCTAAGCTCTCCGATAGAACTTTGGGGCTAATGAAGGAACGACGTGAAAACCCACCTGTCACTTCGTCAGGAAAACGTGCTCAAAACCAGGAGATCAGCAAACGCGTACGATATGACCTCCGGTGCTCCAACACTCACGCTATAGAAAGAGCGATCGAGCAAAACAGGGGGTCAAAAGTATTCGTACAATCTCTTGGAAGAAGCCACTTGACGAAGTTGACCACAGCAAGCGGGGAAGTCGTTGCTTCGAAGCCAGCGGTCCTCTCGGAGGTGGAAAATTTCTATGCCCGGTTATACGCTTCGCATGCATCTCGACCTGATCCCGGAAATGAGGATTCTAGAGCCACATTAACACGCCACTACACCGAAGATCTGCCAGAAGTCAGCATTGGCGAAATCGAGATCGCTCTGAGACAGCTTAAAAATGGAAAAGCCCCTGGAGAGGATGGCATTACAACTGAATTATTAAAAGCAGGAGGTAAACCGGTACTAAAGGAGCTCCAAAAGCTTTTTAATGCCGTCCTCTTCGAAGGGAGAACTCCGCAGGCGTGGAGTAGGAGTGTAGTCGTCCTGTTCTTCAAAAAGGGAGACAAAACCCTGCTGAAGAACTATCGACCCATTTCCCTTCTAAGCCACGTCTATAAGCTGTTTTCTAGAGTAGTCACGAACCGTCTTGCGCAAAGACTTGACGAATTCCAACCACCGGAGCAGGCTGGGTTTCGGAGTGGATACGGCACCATAGACCACATCCACACAGTGCGGCAGATTATACAGAAGACTGAAGAGTATAATCAGCCCCTGTGTCTAGCATTTGTGGACTATGAGAAGGCCTTTGACTCGATTGAGATCTGGTCCGTTCTGGAGTCCCTGCAGCGATGCCAAGTCGATTGGCGATACATCCAAGTGATAAGATGTATTTATGAGGCCGCCACCATGACCGTCCAAGTACAGAATCAGCAAACAAGTCCTATACCGTTGCATCGAGGAGTGAGACAAGGAGACGTTATGTCTCCGAAATTGTTTACTAATGCAATGGAGGATATGTTTAAGACGCTGAACTGGAAAGGACGTGGCATCAACATCAATGGCGAGTACATCTCTCACTTGAGATTTGCTGACGACATCGTCATCATGGCAGAAAATCTGCAGGACCTACAACAGACGCTGAATGATCTGGCTGACTCTTCTATGCGCATCGGCCTACGGATGAACTTGGATAAAACCAAGGTCATGTTCAACGAACACGTACTACCGGAACCGATTGCAGTGTGCGGTGCCGTTCTCGGAATTGTTCAAAAATATGTATACCTCGGGCAAACATTGCAGTTAGGTAGAAACAACTTCGAGAGCGAGGTAAATGGAAGAGTTCGGCTAGGTTGGGCAGCGTTTGGGAAACTACGTCAGGTCTTTACATCGTCGATCCCGCAGTGCCTAAAGACAAAAGTCTTTAATCAGTGCGTCCTACCCGTGATGACATACGGAGCCGAAACGTGGACACTGACGGCACGGCTGGTCCACAAGTTGAAGGTCGCTCAGCGCGCTATGGAAAGGGCTATGCTCGGCGTTTCTCTGCGGGATCGAATCAAAAATGAGGTGATCCGGCAGAGAACCAAGGTTATCGACATAGCTCACCGGATTAGCAAGCTGAAGTGGCAGTGGGCTGGCCATATTAGCCGCAGAACCGATAACCGTTGGGGTAAACGAGTTCTTGAGTGGAGACCGCGTCTCGGCAAACGTAGTGTAGGACGTCCTCAGGCGCGGTGGAGCGATGATTTGCGCAAGATAGCTGGCAGGAGCTGGATGCGAACAGCCGAAAATCGAAATAGATGGCGTGCAATTGGGGAGGCCTATGTCCAGCAGTGGACGAATATGGGCTGATGATGATGATGATGATAAAACTTATGTAGTTACCTTTAAGCATATTACACTCATTTAATCTAAACCCACATTATACTAGTATGCGTTATCTACGTATTTTTTTTTAAATATAAAAATATATTGCGGATATCTAGTTGGTCAATAAAACAGTGAGCGACCTATCAATGAAAGTGAGAAACAGAAATTACCCGCACGCCGCACGCTGGTATCAGACAGTGTAATGATAATACTTCCGTCTTCATGAGAGTTTGTATTTACTTATAATTACAATAAGTATCTTGTTGGAATAAAACAGAGGAGGTTTTTAAACCCCTCAAACCTTATGAGCATATAGAATACTTAAGTTTACATACTTCCAGTATATCATCGAATGTATCCTTATATCTTTGTCAAATAAATAATATCAATAATATTAATTATTTTATGATTCTATTGACTTAAGCTGAATGTCATATAAATCTTTCGATAATAGAAATTTAGTAAAAGATAAGTGTATTGTTTCTAAAAATTTAATGATAGGTCATTGTTTTTATAGAAATGATTATAAATATCCGCGTATTAGAGTCATTGTCAGTTTAAAGTAGACTGATTTATAAAGTGATTTATGATGAATGATTATCAAAAAAATATTATCTTTATATACAGGGTTATTTGTGAAATACTACATCATCAGGACTAAATAGCTACATCATAAACAACGTCTGATCTTCGAGTTTTAATACAAAATTTTATAAAAAATAATATAAATTAAAAAAAAATTTAAATAATATAATATTATTTCAAATTTTTATTATACTGTCGTAACTCTTTTAAGCAGTGATAGAGATAGGATTAATAGCTTACACTTCGAAGAACAGAGAGGAAAAGCGGAGACTTCTTTAATACTACATTTTTTCCAGGAAATCTGCCCCAAAATTCACGACAACCCACTTTATTTAACACAAAAAGGGAAGATGCTATAGTTGTCTTTAGCTACATGACGCTACGCTTGCACGCTGTATGGTTGAAGTATATTTTTAATGTTTTTGCGTCTAGTGTTATTAACATTACATCCGACGTTTAAATTCAAAGTATATTTTTAATGTTTTTGAGTCTAGAGTTATTAGCATTACATCTGACATTTAAATTCATATTATTTCTGTATGACAGTAACATATTAATAATTGTAGAACAACGGTTAATTGTTTCTAATGTAAGCTATTTGTAATGAGACTTATTGGTGTTTAATAATTCAAAACAATATAATGATAGAATCTTTGATTCTTCAATTACTCTTGATGACGTGATCTTTTTCGATATTTAAGGTATGTTTTCTTAGCTTTCCTCCAGCGGCTTCGCTCGTGTGGTCACTAGGGAACTGTTTAACGGGAAAAACTCTATATCGACGCTGGAAAGTAAATACGTAGCAACCCACAAAACTATTTTTTTTCTATAGAACAGAATATTTTTTTATTATTTTAAATAGTATATTTTTATAAACGTCCATGGTAACAAATATATAGGGTTACCAAACCCTTTATTTAATATTTTTTTTTCCAAAAATAAGAAGTTTTTCTGCTATGTTAATCCAGGCTGAGAATTATCCATATACCTTCATCAAAATTCGTTCAGTAATTTTTGCGTCATACAGCGCGTTGCACAAACGTCCATTAAAATTGACATTAGTTTAAAGCGACATTACCCATACAAATATGACATTCATTAGAGCTTAAAGCCGTCATTAAAACCTAATGAAAGTTTGTGCATCTGAACGATAGTCACCAATTCACGAACCCCTTTTTTACAATAACCAATTGGTAAGATTAATAAATACATCAACCTTTTATTTAACAAATAAAAATATTTTTGTTAGTTGATACTGTATAAAATTATAATAAAATACAGTTCGATTTTTATATCATACTTATCAAATGTTGTGGATTAGTGGAGTTGAAATAAAACAAATCTTAATAAATAGTTTTATGAGTGTATTTTCGATATTCCGTTTCGCGACAGATACAGGCTTAATTAGGTTATTCAATATTTACATAGAGCAGTAAATGTAAAATATGAAAAACTGTTTTAGGACAAAAACAGTCGTGTTACATGCTTATTATAAATAAATATTGCAACGGACTCGGAAGAAAAAAAAATATAGAAGAAACAAAGTTCAAATAAAAACAAAAGTAAAAGGGTATAACTAAAAAGTGAAAATGTAATTAAACATAAAAAAAAAACAAAATCTGGCAGCAATCAGAACTCATCCGTGTGATCTTAAGCCAATTTTGCTTACGTACAAAATTACCAAGATACTTTTAATAATCGAAAGATCTTAAATCAACACTTACACAAAGATATATAAACAACTTTTAAAGAAGATTTGCGAAATGCAAAACCGCGTACACATTATCGAGCTGTAATTGTAACCGTACACATACAGTAACGTGGTTCTTATGTTTACTGTTAATGAGTGAAATCATTTCACTTGGGAAGTCTACAGACCTATATTTTATCGGCTTGCTGTGAGCCGTGTACATACACTAGGTATGATTTTTAATAACAGTAACATGCAAATGTTAAATCTGCCGATCTTGAAATGGTCATAACTTTCAGTTACCTTTCAGCAATAGTATCGATTGATGAATATTGATTTGTAATAATATCGATATTGTGACTATTCTTCAAGGTCCAACACTCGACAAATAAATTATCGATAAATCTACAACGCTTGGACAATCCGCAAAATAGTGTCTCCTTAAAAACTGCTAGCAAAAGGCGAATAAGATATTTAATATTGCACTTACTCAAAACATATAAGTATAGACGGGGCCTGGAACCCACCACGCTGGCCCATTGCGGGTTGGTGGGTTATTGCACTAGTCAACGTAGTTAGGTACAATTCCTTAAATTAGTCGTTGGTTTAGAATAATAATAGGTTAAGAACTTATCAATATAGTCCTGAAGGCATGTCTGTTACTTTATGCAGACCAAAGTTATTAGAAGATCCCACGGGAGACAGTGTTTTCTTCAAATCACCGTGACTATGAGTGCCAGTCATCACAAGACTCGTCATACTAGCTGGTGCGTCTCTCATAATATGGTTTCCAGAGTAAAAACCTGCATTGCTATGACCACGCTTTACCAGGAATGTACCGTTGTATGAGGCATTATGGTTGTCGAAAGAACCAGTACTCAGTTTTGGTTGTGGTAAGAAAAACCTTTGCGTTGGTGTATCTGTCTTCCCTGGCTCTTCTTTACCTTTGTTGCTAGATGATCGGGTATCAAATCGTTGGTAAAAACTGTTAAGTCTACTATTCGATCTTGTGATCGGAACCAAAGGAGTTTCCTTTCCAGCGTCACTGCTTGTTCTCGAACAAGATCTTTGTCTTCTCTCGTAAGGCCAAGACGGCTTTTTGGGTTCTGCAAGCATGACAATATCCACCATTGCATTCAGTCCTTCATCGATTCTGTCCAAACTTTTTGTTAACTTTTTGGATTCAATTAAACTTACTATTTCATCTACTCGACTGCATTTAGAGTTAGATCTTTGCAGTGGTATGGTCGAACCTATAGAATTATGTGTTTCGTTATAAAACATACTATCAATATATTCGCGTTGCCGTGAGCCTTTTTCAGATGTTTGAAAAGATTCACTACGTTTAATAGACGTTTTTCTTGTTTCGTCCCTAGATCTGGTTCTTTGTCGTTTGCCTCTATTACAGTCGAGTTTATCCTTTTCAACTAAGGAGTTGAACATCGCACGGCATTCACGAAAATCAAAACTAGATCCTGATGGTTTTTTTGTGATTTGATTCTGACACCGAGATGCACTCAGTAGAGAATCTGATTCTTCGTCACTCGAATAAAAGGTATCGTCGTATAAATCTGGTGGTTTATATAGAAGTCCTTGGTCAGCCGGTGGGTTAAATAAATGTATCAAGCTTTTTGCTTTTCTAGGTGGATGAGGCAAAATTTTGCTCGGCACTATTTCCGTTTCTTCATCGTCTTCGTTACTTTCGAGAGCAAATTCACCGCTGCTAGTTATTTGAATGCTATGCCGTGTGCTTGTGATTGAATCCTCTTTCTCATCTTCTTTATGTTTGTTGCATTCTAATGTTTTGACAGGAACATTGATTTCAGAAGTTTGATTGCACCTAGAGGATCGATCATCGGCGTATACTTCATCTTCTTTCTTGAATTGTTCTGTTTCTGCATGATTAACTATATTTCTAAGTTCTTGGATTACTTCATCAATGGTTGTTTCATCCTCTTCATCAGAAGATTTTTTGTGGTCGTTAATCTTTTTGTTACATTCTAATTTTCTATGCAAAGGTCTTTTGTTTCGAATTAGATCGTATGTTTCATTTTTGACGTTGAAAACTTCATACACCATAGAATCGCGTTGTGGGTCTCCATCAGGACTTAACGATCTTTCCGAGGAACTTATACCTTCATCTTCTGGGGGAGATGATTCATCTGAAAATATTAGCAATTAGTTAAGCATTAAGTGCGGTGTTTTTTGATTGAGTTTTGGTTGTATTATTTACAAGTAGCAAAAAAAGTATACAACCTATCTTTTTTAATATTGTTTTTAGTTTTTGCTAAAATTTTTATATTGTTAACAAATGAAATCACGTACCTCTATTTGGGTGAACAGAGTTTTTTTTCTTCATGCCAAATGACTTCTTTCTATTAGAATTTCCATGTTCTGATCTTAATGAAGACACCTCTTCCTGCAGTTCACAGCACTTTTCTTTCAGACATTTTTCTAAAGACAGCAAAATACCCTTTTCTTCTTGCAATATTTTTACTCTTTTCTCAAGCAATTCTAACTTATGTCGGAGGTCATCTTTTTCTTTCAGAGCTTCGTTAGCCTTTTCACTTAACGTGTCAATATCAATAAGTTGCTTTTCATATCTTTCTATTTCCTTTGACACTTGTTCATTTTTGTTAGGTAACTTGCAGACCATCTGAAAAAAATGTGGGTACATTTAATAATCAGAAAACTAAGTTTTGAAATATATGTTCATTAATTTTTCAAAAACTCAATTCATTATAAGTTATCGACATAATGACCTTTTTTAATGTAATAATATCGAATCCGGCTTGTTCCAATTCAGCTTGGATGTATAACTTCCTTTGGGGGGTGGAGGCACTGATGAGTAAAGCGTTAATGAATCCTAGACCAGCGGCTTGAAGGTCTCCAGAGCCACCTGCGCTCTGTAGCATACCCACGAGAAATCTAAAGCGTACAGGTTCACCGTACCGCAGTCGGAGGGTAGAAAGTGACTCGGAAACTGTGCTGTGCCCATTGGCCGGTGGGTAGCAAGCTTTCGTGAGAAGCTGGAACATAAATATATATATTGTATATATTTTTTTCTATTTAAACAGTAAGAATACAACCTCGACTTACATTTAGTAGGCTAACTTATCTGCAATCCTTTAGAACTATATTCTTCGTTATGGGAATATATAGAAAATATAATAATATATAACACTCACTTGTAATGCTAGTATTCTAGATTTATTAACAGTAGACATGATGCATGCTGTTAGTGTGTACACCCCATTTGAACCCGTCACTAGTCTCCTCACGCAGTCAGGGTACCTGGTGCAGCAGCTCCACAGACATTGTCTGGAATCATTAGAATTACTTCTTAATTAATTTAAAAAAAAAATCATAAGTTTTTAAATTTGGATTAAAAAAACATTTAACCAGTAATTATAGATTTTATGAAATTCGAAAAACGATACCTTTTATTGTGAATTACAGGTAGAATTATAAATATGTACTAAGTCCAGGATCCATTGAACTCAATTTGGGAAAATAATCTAGCCTAATGTAAACAGATCCCTGACTCTAAAATGTTTGTGTTACTAGTTACTTAAAGATAACATTAACACACAAAAATATACTCACAAACAAGCCAGTTCGTCCAACAAAGGTCTTCGTCTGACAGCTGGCGGTCCACGCGCGCCTTCTCCCGACTGACTGAGCTGCACGTTGCGCAGGAGTTCCAACAACAAAGCAATGCCATCTAGTGGTTCGCATGCGAATTCTTGAACAAAACTGAAATTAATATTTTTAAGCGACGATAAAGATTTATAGCAAAATTTTTAAACCGATCATGAATAATAAATAGAAACCAAGTGTCTTTTAAAACAAAAAATGTCAGTGACAAGAAACAGCCAGAATCTCATAGTGGCTTGACTCTGATAGAGAGCTCACTTTGGAGACATAAGACAAAATTAAATTCTAACCATAAATAAAATTTTTGAGATATTGGAATAATTCAAAGTATTTTAGCAGAGCCTAAGTCATTGCACAAAAAATATGTAAATTACTGATAAATTTAAGATAAACTGTAGTAAATATTGTAACAAAATCTCTAGTGCAATATTGTCATGAAATTAGTTTAGATTTAAGTGTGGTATGATGGGGTTGACGTTTTCAAAAGAATAAAAACCCCACAAATTAAAATAAAAAAATATGTATTATTTTACAAATTATTTTAATTTATTACATCAATTATGTCCTATAACTGTGTTGAATAATTTAATTTGAATTTAAATCTCAACAGCACAGTGGCTATGATACGTTTGGTCTGCGATATGATTATTAAGCAACTTTTACAAGGACCGGTTATAGGATGACTGATTGAAATTTATTATCTAGAACTCCTCCGTGCTTCCGTGCCCAGATGCATCTGCAGTCGGTAACACCCAGCCATTCACACTGGGCCAGCATGGTGG
This sequence comes from Diatraea saccharalis, assembly GCA_918026875.4. NCBI lineage: Eukaryota > Metazoa > Arthropoda > Insecta > Lepidoptera > Crambidae > Diatraea > Diatraea saccharalis. The sequence goes on from OU893346.1 coordinate 16,563,043, forward strand.
GCCCTTTTCCCTATTAGATTCGATTCCATCCCTAAGGATGATTATCATAATTTTGTTTCCATATGATGTAAACAAATATTTATCTTTATTCGAATAATCTGCGACATATCTTATCTATTAAAAGATTGTTGTTTAGTAAACTTCTATATAAAATATAATCAGGCGTTATCTCACCAAAGTCTATTGTGAAACTATATCTATATACATATTTTTATCCTATGGTAAAGTATGTGGCCCAGTTGTGGGCATATTAATAGGCTGGTGTCGGCAATAATAATGAATCAGAATTAACTTGCCTGTAATGGCAGATTTTATTTAATATATAAGTATCAAAAATAGCTTGGCGCCATTTAGTCGCCAAGTGAAATGTAAATATAAGTGCCCAAGTTCCATTAAGGTGGAATGAAAAGCAAACACCAGCATATAATTTGTGGAGTATTAAGAAAAATGACGTCGCCGTCCGCCAACCGCTTCTGTGAAATGACCCTTGCAATTTCAAATACAAAAACTAAAAATGTGCGGCCGCGAAATAAGCGGTTTCATAGATTGTGGAGTCACCATGAAAGTAAGGAAAATTATTTTTCAAAATATTATTTTTATGTCGCAATGTCGTCGCTGTAATTTTTTTTGCATGCTATTTATAGCGAATATTATACGGATCATTCTGTTAATATTTTAAGTATTACTTTTACTTACTATAATAACTCGATCAAATTGAAATTATGAGACATATGGTTCTTTGGTTGCGGCTGAAAATCAGTGTTGCGCTTATTGTGGCATACTCTATAGGCAATTTTAGGCTTTTGACATGTTTAAGTATTTTTGAGGTTTCATGTCAACAAGGAACTTTTATAGATTTATCATGTCCGTTTGTTTGTCTGTCCATCCCTCAGTTCACCTGTGGTTTAGCTCAAAAACGATTAATGTTAGAAAATTGTAATTTGTCATAATATGGAACGTTAATCATGCCGACATAGAGATTAAATATAAAATTGAAAAAAAAATTGCACTTCCACTCTAATACAAAGTGGGGATTATATTTTTTTGTTGTTTTTGTTGTTAGAAGTTCAGACCTCACGGCAGTAGTACCAATATATAAATAAAAGAAAATCTATTGTTTGTCTGCCGATCGTACAAATAAACTTTTACAGTGCTACTTATAAACAAAGTTTAGCGTTGGAGTAAATTTATGCTGAGACTGCTCTTCGTATAAGTCAGAATTCATATTATAAAACAGAGGCTTAACAAAGGTTAACCTAGTATGAGGTTCTACGGAAGTAATATTTGCTCTTAGAAGGTAGTAGATTTGCTTATTCTCTGTATAATATGGATAACATTAGCGTAAATTTACTCTGACGCTAAACCTTGTTGCTGTTGCACTGCAAATCTATATATTTATATAATACTTTTCCCGACTTCAAAAAAGTTAATGCTGAAAGAATGTTATTTTTTCCTTAGAGTATTACATTTTTCACACTTTGAATGTGATAAATGTCATTTATTTTTTATAAGCTATTTATTTGTCTTCTATAAAAGTTCCGTGTTTTTTTTTTTCATTTTGACGTATATGTTATGATTGTACGCATTTTGGCTATGAAAAATCATCCAATCTAAAATTCCAAGAAAAGTAGACAAAGCTTCCGTATTATTCAGTATCTGAGACAACTAAGGTACCACAACACCCAGACCCAAGATAATAAGGAAAAGTCCATTTAATACATTGTTCCGACCGGGAATGGAACCCAGAACCTCAGAGTGGCGAATCCTTGAATCGGCGTGCGAATAACTCGGTTATGGAGGTCGTCATGTAAATAAAGACAGTTCCATTTTGTCACTTTCCGCTACCTCTTGTGCTTGAAACCAACGGTTAAAGAATTAATATAATGCAGCTGTCATTTGAGCTGGCATCCCATAGTAATTAGGACCTACGATCATACAGTTACAGTATTATTATTAATAGTTATGTTCTTTTATACAGTTTATGTTTGTTAATAAAATTATAAAGACGTATTATAAATTCTATTACCGCGTACTTTATCGTTTTGTCTTTTAAAATTTAATTCCTAGCTCTTCCCGCGACTTCAGCCGCGGTATAATTACTTTCGTTAGCAATTTCAAAAACTCTTAATTTTTTTCTAGTATGAAATACACAGTTTCATGGTTTCATTTTGCACGATGTTGGGAGCTTCCATATAATTATTTTATTCCATATTTTCCGTCGTTGTCTCTTATACTCCATAATACGGAGGCTTTAGCTACTCATCTTGGAATCTGAGCAATGTATGTGACGTTGTAATACATTAAAAAATATATATTATTGTTTCAATATGTTCAAACTTTTTTTCACGACAAAAGTTTAACAACTTCTAAGGATGCTCAGGACGAGGTTTCGAGATCTGTTGATGCTTGTGCATCTGAATTTGCACGTGTCGCAGATGCAGACGAAGTGCGGAAATTTTTAGATATAGTTTCACAATTAGAGCAATGCAATTTCGCAAGATAACGCCTGATTATATTTTATATAGAAGTTTACTAAATAACAATCTTTTTATAGATAAGGTATGTCGCAGATTATTCGAATAAAGATAAACATTTGTTTACACCATAAGGAAGCAAAATTATGATAATAATTTCATATTCCGCTAATCCTACTTTGCCAGTATTTCTCAACAGTTATACTAAAGTTATCATTATAATAAAGTTTATACGTTTGTGTATTTGTATGTTTGTTAATTCTCTTAACTCAATTGAATTGAGCTTCACAAACTTTTGGATTTCGCTGACCACTTGCCATTTTACACTTTGATCTAGTATTTTCTGAATTTTTTGTCGCTTTTGTTGTATACTTATAATAAGAATCTATTCTTTTTACCGCTTTACAATGTGTGTAGATTGCTTAAGTATACTCAAAGTGGATATCAATAAAAATACTTGAGTGTGCCATTATCTCGGCTGTTAGGTCTGCTGTGTTAACTATAAATATTGTTACAATTTTATTAGCTTCGATATAATTACAAAGTAACGCTTTAAAGCTTTCAATTATATCTCATAAGCTCTAATGGACTGTGACCATTAGCTATGATCTAGGTTTTAATAGTACCCACAGTTTATAAACTTTAAGAACATTACAAAGTTAAGTGGGAGCTTCTTATAAGTAAGAAGGACTGGGATATTTATATTCGACATCTTCAATAACTTCAGATGTCAAAAAATATCTTTAAGAATAGCGTCAAATATGAAGTTATTGTTTGTTTCTTTCGAAATTTTGCCATTCACATACTTTTTTTCTAGATTTTGTTTTACAAAAGTACCTGGGAAAAGACAGCCGAAGGTCTGCCCGAAGCTTGGTGAGAAGTTCGCTGGGTGACCCAAACTGGCGTAGTGTCATTTCTTCGCCAACTCCCAGACATGGGTTTCTGATAAAAACAAAACATTTAAGTATGAAAAAAAAATTGCTTGGCTGATCTTTTTTAGGTTCCAGCAAAAAAGTATTTGTTAGTAGGTGTGTTTTGATTACAAATAAAACCTAAAAATCAAAGCGAATTAACAAAGACAGTTGTTTGAGCGGCATTAACTGCTCCAATACTCGTACCCAATAAATGTCTTACCTGGTTTTGATTAGCTACTGGCCTTCTTTATACACTGCCATATCTTATACGAGTATTATTATGTTAGGTAGTTAGTATTAAGATTATGATTGCTCATAACGTCTTATAGGTACTATAACTTGTGCTATTGAAAACATGCGAAAGCTTTTCACATACGCATTTCTATTCGTGTCTGCTACGGTACCTATATATGTAAGTACACAATCAAGTTATATATCACATGATTTATTAATCACACCAATAATCACACAAAAGAGAAGACAATTGCCCATTTTGGTTTGAGAAAGTTATCAAAACATAGCTGGAGCTGAAATCACGACGTGACTTGGAAATTTGAACAGGAAATGTCGAGTTGCCCAGTTCACGTGACTCGCAGATCAGACGACAGAGTTTGAATAGAAGTGGCAAATAAGATTTGGGCGTAAGAAATATAGGAAAGCAGTCCGATAATATTGCAAACACAGTGGGAAAGAATTGGATTCGAGATTATAAACACAGCTAAACTAAACTAAGCACAAATCGAATAAGTGTGCTGTATAGAAGACCCAGCAGAGCGTAGGTATGGGTTGAAAGATAAAGTCTTCGAATAGAATAGAACTTCTTCGTGCTTGGAAAGCATGATATACTGTTGATAGCAGCTAAATTTGGCCCTGTACTTTTATGAGTCGATATCTCTCCAAATTCAATTATTTTTAATGCCGTAGAATAAGATATAAAACAATAAAGTAATATATCGAACATTGACTTTAACAGTATGTTCTTTGCAGACTTTAACATCACACACAAGACTGGGCTCGTGTAGCCCTAATTCCATATATTGGGGTCAGAAATTGGCTAATGAAGATGAATGTACCTGAAATCTTTGCTGCCTTGGCTTGGGAGGGTTCTGGACTTATTCGGGTCCTGCCCGGTGTCAGCCTCGTATAATCCCCCAGCACCAGTTTTCTTGCCCCATTTTTTGAGGGAGGTAGCGTAATCTTCTGGATTGTAGATCGGGGGCCGTTGCTTATCCTGGAAATATACAATAGAATATAATATCGATGCTGTTGCTTGAAACAAACAATTGACTCACACGCTGTTCTTAAAGTTACCTATGTTATTCTAGTATGCCGGGTTCGAAGCCATCAGATTTCTATAAACCAAGGTTACTATTTTGGGATCTACGCCATGTATATGTTGTTGTTTAATGTATTTATTAAATAGTGTATGAAAGTATCGAAACAATAGTCGCCCAGGCTATCTTTGTTTGAAATTCTATCAAGAGTCACATTAAGCAGTATTTTTTTTCTAAATCGTAAAAAGAGAATTAATGTAGTATTTTATATCATTATCATTTTTTTATTGTACGCTAATATAATTAGAAGTAAGTATCAATGTGAGATTACAACCAATTACATGGTTAATATACGTATCAAATATAGCGTGTGGTACGCTAGGAATGCTAATACTCTCATATGTCATAATTCAGTCAGTTAATTAAGATATGGTTTTAATAGGGTCACGATGCGAGCGATTTACGCTTGCATTAAGATTTTAATAATTCCTTTATTTAATTTCTTACAATCAAGTTATATCACTTACTAATAATAATTCAACCACAATTTTAGACAGCAGAACTATCTGATCATGAGTCTTAAGATGATTAATAAACTTTTAGAATATATGATGATACTATTGGCGAATCCGTTGCAAAAACTAAAGTTATTTTTAAGTCTATCAAACTGTATCTTCATTTTTTTTTAAATATAAAAACAGCAAAAGTAAATTTATTAAATTTATCAAATATTTTTTTTAGATTAGAGGGGCACAGGGACACAGCAAAATTGATGACGTTTGACTGTACGTAGCCAAGATGTGTCGTTTGCGGTTTGCACTGTAACCGCTGTCACTGCGGCCATGCACATCATTAGCGAACGGTGCTGTGATCATCGTTCATAAAGCCTAACAATGCCTTCGTTATGACAGCATTGGTTTAAGAGAAAGCCTCCGAGTTGTTTCAGACACCTTCGACGATATACGAATTGCAATTACGCACCCTAGTTTCATTTACACAAAGTGAATTTTTGTATGATTCATTGATTCTATGACACCGTTTGTCTGCCTTCTGTCCTACACGTAAGGATTACTTTTGAATCAATTTTATTGTATCAGTGGTGATATATTACGGTATCATGAGAAAGTGTTGCAGTTGATGTGAACTTAAGTAGGTACCTACAGAGTTTTCGTTTTCAATTGATATTTGCTTTTATTTAAAAATGTGGTAAAAGAAACTACATTTTTATAACAAATTATCAGCTTCGGTGCTCTGTAAAGATAGAGCATCAATAACCAATTAAAGTAGGTTTTATTTAATTGACTTCACGCTGAATTTTTAATAGTATTCTATTCTCGTAGCGTAGTGCTATTGCACTGCAGATGATTGATGATATATCAAGTAATTTAAAAATAGATATTTGATTTTATTGAAAAAATTGCTTTTTAAATGGAAACTTTTTTTTTAATAACATAAGGCAGGAAATAAAGGTACACAAGGAAAAAGTTTTCATGTTGTGTATTGTGATAATCATTATATGTATATAAAGCACAAAAAAAGTGGGAACAGAAAGAAGAAACTTAATAATTATATTAAATTTCTTCTTTATATTAAGTTATAAAAACTGATATTTTCGTATTCCAAATTATTCGCATTAAAATAACTACGGAAACGGAAATTGATTTCTTGGTCATGACATGTATTCATTGACCATTTGGAATGCATGTCAACGTCTCGTTTCGACTACTATTGGTTATGTAAAATAATGTGAGATAGCTCAGACTTAACGTGTTGATAGATAATCACTTCATATTATCACAGTGTTCCAAAAAAGCAAAAATGATATTTAAAGTTATTAGATATAAGACTGTTAGATGCTAAAACATAAATAAAAAAAAAGATATATTGATATACATCAAAATATGTCAATAAATATTGTTGGCGATTGGTTGGAAAGCACCTTAATTTTTTATAATTTCTCTTTTTCTTTTTGTATTTACACTCTGTTTTTGTCTTTATTATTGTCTTTGGATGTGATTTGTGATTTATTAAACTACACTCGGACTCTATTACAGTAACACTCGGAATCCCCAAATTTTCTTGTGGGACATATTAGACAAGTATATTCGTTTTGGGCGGAATGGCTACATACCTAGTATTCTGAAAAAAGGACGCAACGTCTAGTTGTGTGCACTTACTCCAAAAGGTAAAAGGTAACAAAGGTTTATTTGATTGGACTTTATTGTAATCTATTTTTTTATAAAATAACAAAGTTGTCCCAACCGGCATTTCAATAATGTGCGTTCATGTTAATTTGAATATCCATAGGTATATAATTTACAGTAACTAGTACAGAACTATGACGTAGATAAAATATTTAAAGAATCATGACTCGAGCCAAAGATTTTTATATTTTTTTAATAAAAGAAGAGCTTTTTATTGTTGCAGTTAGGTAAAATCATTAATATTAACGAGCTTATACAACAGTGAGATATATGACAATTACTACGCAATTAAATGTTAGCAAAAGAAAGCATTCTTACGCACAATTAAACCGTAATGAGAGGTTAGCGACCGAATGAGGAATTTGATGCGTTTGGGCGAGATCTACGGTTTAAGTTGCGTTGGCCCGAGATAAAAGCGAAAGCGAATTTATTTAAATTTATGTAGGGCAAACCTTTATCGGTTACAGCATAACTGCTACTCAGTTAGCATAACTGTTAGTATAAATTATCCGGATATATTCATTACTATGCAAATTTATATTTAAATAGATTGTTTGTAGAACAAATATATATATTAGAATTAACATAATCATTTGTTATTTTAACCTTATCAACTCGTAATTATGCAGTGCTACATCATTTCATTATGGTTAGAAGGTCTGTGTCCTCGCAGGGGCATAACAGGGCTGATGATGAATCATTAGAACATAGAGAGGACAGAAGATAAGCCATTACTCTGATCTAGAAGGATTGTGTAGTAGTAGATACTAGAATTGGGGGATGTAAGACTGTTAGCAATTGCAAATTCGGACGAGACCACCTTAATGTGCCTGCCGAAGTAAGAAGGAACTTGAGATTACTAAATAACAATATTTTTATAACGCGACAACAATAACAATACTTTTACTTGGTAAAAGATAAAAATAAAAGAAACAAAACGTTACTTATAATCGAGGTTACTCTGTGGTAAAATTAATCGGCTCGCACGCCGATTTCAAGATGTCACCGTCTCTGAAGATCCGGGATCAATCAATATAGAAATCAAACTTTTCTTTCGTCATCATCATCATCAGTTTTTTAACATCCCCATTGCAGGGGCTCAGGCTTTCCTTAAGGATGGTTATAAGAATGGTCTGAGCCTCTGTAGCGACTTCCCACGTTGACCCTATGCGGTCTGGAGGGTATTAAAGACTGCAAACGCAGCAGCCTGGACCAATGGTTATACGTGCCTTCCGAAGGAGAAGCTCGACATAATAATTTTTGTCACCCCTTCCATAGCCGACCCTTGCGAAAGTTGCTTAAAAACAACGATTGGGAACCACAGGGCTAATCCACTATGCCACCAAGCTACTTAACTTTTCTTTATTAAATCGGAACTTTTTTTTTTATACCGAGGGGACGGCGGTCCAGTGCAATGGGCCTACCGTGCAAAACCCCCCGTACTACCCTCTCGCTTAGTCCGGGTACCTGGTACCTAAGAGTCAATCCCAGGAAAATTAAATCGGAACTGGCTGTATGGTACCTTCTTTGTTTAGATTTTCATAATACAAGTGCTTTAAGTAACTTCATTTGCGATTTAAGTTATTGATGTGATGTTGTGATTTATCTTTTTTTCTCTATTTATAATGTATGGATCTGGTAATGACGTGGTTTTTGGGAATATCATTACTCCTATTCGAGCTGGTGAGTTTCTTGCTCGTTCTTCTTATCAGAGCGGTAGGGAAAAAAATGTTGGACGATTCAAAAGTACTTTTAAGAAGTCTATTTGAATAAAGATCACTTTGACTTTGATGAGTGCACAACAAATAATAAATTGTTGTGTGGTCGGTTCATTTACAGTTTGTATCTTGTACCATACCCGAAATACAATTTGATATTACGACAAAAACACCTTTTGTATTCAGCTAGATGTTATCTCGCTTACAATATGTAATAGCAAACGAACTTCGGGAGGCAACATCTACTCACTTGTACTTTTAATTACACATTCATAATAATAGTTTACACACGAAATTGGGTGAAAGAGAAAGGAGATGGTATCATTGCCGTTCGACGGTTTGTGTTTTTTTAATTGTAGCATAATTTATGTGTTATCGTCAACGCTTATAAAAAAATAAACAGTATAACGGTAGCAGGATATTACTAATTAGACAAACGAGTCATATTTTTTTACAAACGTAAAAACAGCTTTTTTTAAAGATAGAAAAGATGTGCGTATCTATTGTGTAGGTTATTAATATTAATCGCTTGAATTAGATAGAAGTATCTTGAATAACTAAACAGCAATTCAGATATACCTATTTCTTTCTTTTTTGAAGTCGGTTTTACTTATTTTTAATTTTAATGTAGAACAACAGGAGAGGGTCGCATTAGTTCGGTGATAAAAGGAACTGTTTCGTAGTTATTATAATATTTTTGATATTACAAAGAGTAAAGTTGTTTTTCGAGTTACATGATATATTTTTTATTTGAAAGATCTCGATTGAACTAGAATTGGAAGATAACTGGAATATTATTTTAATATTCATTATATCATCGACAAAGTTTTTAATGGGTCAATTTGAATAATGATCGCGCAGTATGAAAAATACAATTTATACAGCGCGTGATAAATGTGATAAATACTATAGAAATAATCAAATTGACCAACAATTAATTATAGCACTCCTGTCGGGCAGATAAAATAAAACGATTATTTAAATTAGAGTATCATATTAAATGCTCTAATTTATCACTTGGTCCAAAATATATAGACAGCTACATCTGTTTGATAAAAAATAGTATATAGATAAACTATCTATGGGTATATATAATGTCAATTTTTGTCTACGATCTCGGCGATAGTGCTTTGAATTAGATGATTATAATGACGCAATCCAATAGACCTCAGGGGATGCTATAGACATTAAAAAAAACGAATCTTCTCAAGATAAATTATTCATTCATAATGAAAAATGAATGAGCTAGGCTATGACGTCACAGCTTCCCATATAATTAATTTACCGATTCGAGAAAATGCGCGTATTTCTCACATTATACAGCAATTAACGGTAATAGGCCATCAATCTGCGTAAAATTTAATTCGTGAGCGTAATTGAAACTTGCCCATTGTTCTCGACCTTATTATCGTGGGATAAGAACTGGGTTGTATATTTTATATTACTTTAAGTTTGTGGAATGTATGATTTTTTATGTTCGAGTATGTGGTTTCGCGTGAAAGGATATTTTAGTATATTTGAGAATTTGGCGAGCAAAATACTATACAAAACTGAAAAACACTATTGTTTACAAAGAAACAATATAATATTTAATGTTAACACTGGTAACTGGTAAAATTTAATATAAATAAACTTTGTTTTAATTAAAGGTCCACATGGAACCTGTAAAGGGTCCGAAACGACAAAGAAACTAAATTCAAACGCGATGAAACCATTTCAAAGTTGCTTCATTTTTGTATAGTGCGCGTGAAAATATAAGAAATCAAAATATATTGATTTACATGAGACTATTGATCAATGTTTAAACAAACCCAAATCAAAAATATTTTTTATTATTTATTTATAATTAATATATATAAATTATAGTTATGGTTCAATTAGTACAGCAAAACTGTATAAACGGTTTGACTATCTGTTGTTTTTTTAAATTAATTAGTGAATATATAATTTCTTTCCTAGCTCATGTGAACAAACCTTCGTGCTAATTAACTTCGTGCTTCGTGCTAATCTTCATGGCTTAGTTTAATTAACTTAATAAAAAAATTCCTTAGATTATACATCAATAATCATAATAAAAAATAGCATATAGTATTTTATTTATACATGTTACCACAAAATTGTATTCAAACGTCGTCCTTGTATAATTTTCCTAGAATTATAATGTTACCTTCCTTCTTAATTACAATATGCAGATGTTCTTTTACAGTGACATACACATTTGTAATTAAAATTTCTTGTATACTAATTTTTATAACTTTATTATCGCCCAAGTTTTATTTTCTATTAAACTAAAACTTGTTAATTGACAGCTATTAATTATACTCCGAATAAGTTTTTAAGACAAGTTTCCGATATGGAAATTATCGTAGAAATAAATAATTAATAGATTTCTCTTGCGAAATAGAAGTTGACAATCTTGATTTTACGTATCTTGTATCCTACAACCAGAAATTGTATCGATAACTTTGTTACTTCAATCTTCTCATGAGATTTGTAACTTCTTTTGCCGTTTGTTGATAATTTGACTCTTTAAGCATTATAGCTTTAAAGCTAGGTATGCACTTTTTATTCATAGTATAGTACGAACAGACTCTTTGAGGTAGAGTGTTAGGTCAATTTCTGCTTAAGAGCCAATGTCGTTTATAATAAGTATTTTGTTAAAGACGAAAAATCCATGCCTAGATTCAACCAAATTTGTTTTTAATTCAAGGCATGGCATTTTCATTGAACTTTCCAGACGTACCGTACCTGGGTTTTAATATTTATTCAAAACGTTCTTACAGAAAAAGACGGAGAGAAAAATAAGAAGAACTAATATTATCTTCTTTTTACTTTCGAGAGAAAAACACCGAGAAGTATAACTGTTTGTACTCAACTTTATAAGCCACATTTAGCGTTTACGAATGAATTTCGCACGCTCTCGATTTCCACGTAGTTTTTGTTGTTTGCGACACGCAAATTCAATCGGCACGTCTAATAAAATGAATTGGCATGAGATATTAATAGATGGCTTACATGGAATTATTGCAAATGGTGGCACGCATTGATCGTAACAAAAAAATATCAGCTTTTAACAGTGAAAACTAGTATAACAGTCTACAGAAGCACGCAAATTATTTGTGTTCAATTATGAAAGTCAAAAGTTTAAATCTCTCTGAAGTCAGATCATTATACATAATTTATTTGACTTCTTCGATCATGGTGTGGTAATGCCAAATGTCATGTTAAACGTAATATGTGTACAAGACCGTAATTGAATATTTGGTAAGCAATTAAATTAATGGCGCGTTGTCGTGAAAAAAAAAACAGATAGGTAATTTAAAACAAATGTTAAAGTGCTATCATGGGTGAATCGAAATCGGCTAATTCAGTTGTAGTCTTTTGAATTTCCGGTGACTATTTGAAAATTAGAAATGAACATTTTGAAAGAGTTTAAATATCAATGTAAAATAATAATATGTGCGTATGAATGTTGTAATCAAATTTGGACCAAGCAAGCGTGATGCTTGGTCCAAATTTGTTTCGCTCTTGATGATGTTTCTTGCCAAGTATAATGGTTTTCTTTTTTTTAATTTGAAAAGTAGTAAAAATCACTTACTTTTGACACAGGCTCCTCGTTCCAACCGCCGCAATTAGCCATTCCTTCCAGCAGTGTTAGTTCACTGTAACAAAAAGAAAATCGACATGAGGACACATTATATTGATCAAAACTGTCACCCACGACAATTGACTTTTAGCCAGTTTCGCAAACGTCCATTAAAATTGTCATTAGTTTAATTACACATTACTCATATAAATTTGACATTCATTAGAGCTTAAAGGCGTCATTAAACCTTAATGGATGTTTGTGCAAGTAACCGATTAACACTCAAAACTCAAGTTGTCTACCCTTCAATAATTAATAAATTTGTAATCTATGGTTCCAATTTTAATAGTAAAAGAGTTTTTATGGATCATATACTCGTAATTCTATATAGATTTTCTGCGATTCATTTGCATGTATGTAAGTTTTAGAAGACCCTATATTGGGTCTCAGTTTTTCCTTATCATCATCATCATCATCAGTCCTTTTACGTCCCCACTGCAGGGGCTCAGGCCTTCCTTATGGATAGTTAAGGAGGATGGGCCATGACCCTCCACGCTGGCCTAATGCGGATTGAAAGGTATTAACGACTACAAATGCAACCGGGACCAACGGCTTAACGTGCCTTCTGAAGCACGGAGTAGGTCGACATAATGTTTTTTGGTCATCCAACCCGTGACCGACCCTTGCGAAAGTTGCTTAATTACAACGATCGCGGGCCGCAGCGCTTATCCACTATGACTGAGCTATCCGAGCCGATTTTATTCCTTATAGTAAGTCCTAATTTAATACCAAAATACACAGAGAAAGAGAGTTGGTGAGTAAAGATATATCCGCTTTTAAGTAATCAATATGTACGTATGACTCGGTAACCTGCATAAGACAAAAATATCCGTTTTGTTATTTCTGATTTTCATTGTCTAACGAAGTCACTTAAACTTCTCTGTATGAAATTAAACCAGGGAAAAAATTGCTGGAGTTTCTTGCCAGTTCTTTTCAGTAGAATGTCTCCCACAGTTGATTTACTCGTTCACAAGACAGTATAATTGATTTGAATTGAAAAAAGAACACCATATAAATATAATCAGTCAACCTCCCTATTGTTTAAGCGTGAAAATATTTGTCCACCGGTCCACTGGTTCAGATGCCAATGAGAAATCTGAGCTGCATAGTCCATCTTCATTCATCACGTCCTAGTTTCATTGATGCAGAACATTTTCTGCGGTTGGTAAACGGCGACACTGTAGAAATCGCTCGAGGTATCGATAATTTGTAACGTTTAGGGTTGACAATCAGTACATGGAAGAGGATTTTGTAAAAATTATTGGATAATTTTCCATACATCGCAGGAGTAATAATAATAAAATTTTTGGTACTGATTATATTTCGATTTCGATTTTTTTTAAATTGGATATAAGGTCACACTTCTACGTCTGTTCGTCTAAATGCGATAGACACAAAACTATCACGAAATTTTATCGACTTTTACCAATAAATAGAATAAACGATGAGAAAAAATGTTTTAATTAATATTTGTATATCATAATGTCAGAAAAAATGTCGAGGAGCTTTACTATATAGTTCTGTTGAAGTGGATCGCTAGTATTAATCATGTTAATATATTTTATCTCTAATGCTGATATTATCTTTTATGGCAAACAGCAGCAGCAACAGAAGAAGCTAATTAATGAAATATAAAGATGGATAAGAGAAAATTCAATGCGGAACTGGCAGGAAGCAACCCTATCTTTGATTCGCCGATAAAAGTACTAAGTAACCATAACTTTCCTCTATCTTACGAGAGTTCGTATACTTGATGAATGTTATTTTATGGAAAGCAGACGGCCATGGCTGCAATGGATGTCATTCAGTGACCTTGATAATGTTGTGGATAAGCTTAAGACAGTACAAAACTGTCTTAAGCTTATCCATATAATATTATATATCCACGTAATTTAGTATGAAGAGAGCTCTTTTGGAGAAAAAAAATCTATAGTAGCTTAAGGATGTAGAAGCCGGAAAGGTCAAGATAATATTTCAAGAACAAATTGAAAGCTTGATGTAAGAGTCACGAATGTCAAAGAAGAAAAAACTACCATTCTTTTTGGCGTTCAGTTTGTTCAGCCTTTTCCACAAAGGATTTGGAGTGTAGTCAAAGATAGAACGTTTGCTCTTTCTTGTTCAATGTCGATATTATAGACTAGATATTTTACCAGTATTCCAATAATATAATAGAGTTTTGTATGAAAAAATTTATGAATATCAAAGAAGAAATATGTAAAGACAGTTCTTTTTGGCGTTCAGTTTGCGCTGCTCTTGTCACAAGGGATTTGGAGTGAAGGCAGAGATAGAACATTTGCTCTTTCTTGTTCAATGTCGATATTATAGACCAGATGTTTTACCGGTATTCCAGTAATAAAAACTTCGATAGGCTTCGATGTTAATATAAATTCTCTTTTTTAAAGATTTCTACTAACGCTGATTTGTTCAACACAACCAAAGAAATTTAAGTACGTCACCAAGCTTGCATACAAAATATTTAGAATAGTTCACGCGGAATCACAAGTATTTCTATAAACTGTGGGGTAAACGTCTGAAGATGGCTAGCCAGATTACTAACTTCCTTGACTGCAGAGATGGGCATAATGATTACAGATTAACGATTACACTATGCAATATTCATGCTGAGTTTAAGATTCATAATTTTTAGATAAACAATTTTTTTAAATTAAAATTACGAATTAATAATAAAGGTTAATTTAGCAGTGAGTAGAAAAAAACTTAAAAGAATAACTATAAAAAAAGAAAATTACTTTTTTATTCGAACACTTCTTTCTGTCTTTTTCACGCCCGTTCCTGTAACGTTTGAGGGTATGTTCCGATATACACTGCGAGCACTGCGCAGTGGTCTTACTGCTGAAAAATCCGTTTCGTTATGGACTGCCAGTACACTGCTACAGTACCTAGGGAAATTTATGACGTCATAAATTGCCGCCATATTTGTACTGTGAGCACTGGAGATTTCGAGGTAAGGTGCTCGCAGTGCTTTTGATCACGTGATCAGTCGAAACAGAATCAGAAAATGATAAGTTTCTAAATAAACAAAGAAAAATACTTACGTTTATTTATAAGATGGATTTAATTGATAAATATTTTTTTTATACAATTTTCCAATTTTCTTTTGGAAAGAGGGAATCTTTATATTTATATTCACCTTGCATTAACAAATTTGAAAACGGCGCCAAAAAATAGGATTAATAGTATACTGGACTGCGTTCCGTTTTAAAAAGTCACCAGTATAACTAGCTATAAAGGAACGGGCTTCCAGTATACTAAATTGATGTCATACTGTTCAGTGGTCGTAGTGTATATCGGAACATACCCTGAGATCCGCTAGTTTGTGACGTCATATGTGTATATTTTAAGTAAATTATTCAAATATCTTATTTTTATTATATTTTATCAACTTCACATTCACAATGCTATACTGGAAAACATTCCTAATAAAAATATTCCAATTCTTTGCAAAAACTTTGACCCTGGCACTTTGAGATGGGATATTATTTTTGTTTATAAAATTGTACTTTATATTTTTCTAATCACTTGCGGAAATTTGACATATTGTGGTAACCTGACGTGTATTCGTATGTACGTATGCTTTGTCATTTTCTTTTTATACGATTAACAATTAAGCATTGTGCAAAATCAATATCAGATTTCTCAAGAAATGACCTTCTGTAAATAGTTTTGGTACTTCCTCAAATCGATACGTATTTAATGATTTCTCAACAGCAATTTTTATAACAAAAAAAGGCCGATTGAATAATGTTCTATGATAAAATTAATTAGTCTCCGTTTTCGAAACATATTAATTAGCGTTACAAGATTTAAGGTTGATTATTTATTGTTGATGATTCGCGAACTGTTCTACAAAGATGTTACGATGAGATACGTACTGATTCCCAAGACGGTAGCGATTGAATTGTAGAAACTACTCGCTATTGAATTTGGTGAAGATAATTGTTATGGCCCAGATTGTAATTGAGAACGTACGAAACAAACCATTAATATCAAATTCGAGGAGTTCGTTAGCACGATGGTTAATGCGTTTGGTTGAACAATATTTGCTCGTCGGGCTCGTCTATAGGATGGATGACCAACAATTTATGATTTCGAGCTCCTCCGTGCTTCGAAAGACAAGGAAGTAGTCATTCCCCGCTGCAATTGTAGCCGTTTCAATCCACATTCGGATCGCGAATTGGGTTATCATCTGTTCTCTCTAGATGATTGTTGAATCATCGATCGCAATAGGGAAAAGCTCCAGCAGTTTATAAAACTATAATACCCAAATTTAATTGCGTTTTTAAAAGTACTTAGCAGGCAACGCCATCTAATGATAGTTTAGAATAACATAAATCTTCTCAGGTAAATATTTTTTCAAAAGGCCTATATTTATAGTAACATGACGAGGAATGTATCGTGATTTACTTACATGAATCAATGTTATGAATTGATTGCATAAAAATCGAGTTTATTACGATGAAAGCGTAAAAATCTATTAGGTAACACCAAAACATTTGCCGTGAAAACAAGAATTATGTGGTTATTAAAATATTCGTTATTTAAATGTTTATAGTTATTTATATACATATACTCTATTACCTAATAATCTAAACTCTAAGCCATTATTTAATTATTATTTTTGTAAAAAAATTGGTAAGGTGGTTCGGGGGTAATCAATCAATGCGGGGAAAACCCGAAGATGACATTAATATTATATGTAGCTATCTAAAGTATTTTCATCTATTAAATTTTTTTTATTTGTCAACTTTATCAAGAGATGACAAAAAAAAAATAATGCCTGATTTCACTCTTATATGTACTGAATATCTAACATCCCGTTGCACAAACGTCCACTAAGGTGTAATGACGACTTTAAGCTCTAATTAGTGTTCTACATTTGAATATTTTTATCGGTAATGCCGTTTTAAACTAATGATAATTTTAATGGACGTTTGGATTTTACAGTCAGTCAGTATGGTGTTTGATAAAAAAAAAGTTTAATAATATTCAAATTTCATAGTTAAATTTCGGCAATTTTAATTCCATTAATATTTAAGTTCTTAATGTCGGCGATAGAGTTGGAATTAGATATACTATTTTGTTACCCTTTTTACGAAAAAGAATATTTATTACATGTTGAAGTAGGTTTTATATGACCGAATCTCTAATGACGTGGCAGCGTTGCGTTCATCGACGAGTTGGCGGCTGTTTTTGTAGAAGTACAGAATAAGTATAGCAATATATGAATAAAAGGAAATCATTGTGAAAATGGAAACTTATCAGATCTTTACTTACGTGAACATACTTATAGGGCATCATAGGTACTATGCATAATCTTATTTGTAGTGGCATATTTTTCAATTATTGCCTACGAATTAACCCACTTTTTATTGAATTTAGAAGTGATAATTAAATAATAGTCGGCAACATTGTATACGGGAATTGAATGTAATCCGTACAAATGGTAAGTGTATCCAAGTTGGACAGAAGCAATTCTGTGGTTGGTAGCATGATGCAGCCCTCAGGGTAACTTGGAGTAAAGTGTGGACTAAGTTATAAGAGTAACATTAAATGGCACTTCATCCACATAAAAAGTTAACCAGAAATATTATATTTATATGGGAAAAACGTCTGTTAGTGTAGTTACGTCATGAGATATCAAATATTCATGACATATATATTGTAACTAAGTCCTATCTTAGTTGAGTTTTTTAAGTACCTTATTCCAATTATTTTCTTAGCAAGTTAAAAAAAGGTTTACATAAAATTGTAAACACTATTAGTTTATAATCTCAATGGAATTATTACTATCTAGCCTAATCTGAACCTGTGATAGTTTATAATCTAACAAAACAGATTACAGCGAATATAATTCAGGAAAAAGGGTATTAGTTATTGATTGATATATCGACGTCGACGAAGATTTCATTGCTTGTATTTAATACTCGTAGAATTAAGCGTCACCATGTGGTAACAGATACAACAACTATAACACTATAATATTATGCAACTTTCATAAGAACAGTTGGCCAATTCTACTAAATAAATTTTGTTTAAATCGAATCGAAAACGGATCGAAACCGAACGAAACTATAGTTTTTAATGGTTTAGCTATACTACAAGTGACATACGATACAATTTCAACTAAAATAGAACTGAAATTGCATCGTATGTCGCTTTGTAGAATAGGAAAACTATTAAAAACTGTAGTTTCGTTCGGTGTCGATCCGTTTTCGATTCGATTTAAACAAAATTTATTTAGTAGAATTGGCTCCCAGGTTTATACCAGCAATATATATATGCACCAACCTTCCATAAATAAGTTTATTTGCAGAAACGGCAATTATAATACTGTTGTAACCACCTATTCATTTACACGATTTTTGCTCTATTATCTCTATCCTCCATTTACTATTTTAATCCAATGCCTATAGGAAATATTTGGTTAGTTAGGTGTAACAACTACAGACGGACGTTTAATATAAGTCTGACGAGCGATGTTATATTAATATTGTACAGATACTAACTGATTGGTGAATATATATATATATATATATATAAGTGGAAACTTGTAATTTGCCTTCTTTATAGATATAATGAAAAATCTATGTATTATTACCTAGCTGTAAGTTTTCTTAAGATATTGAAAATAGAAAATAAAAATAAAATAAAATATTGAAAAACGAGGAGTCATTCAGAAGTTGGAAAATTTTGAGTCATTTTTAGAAATTAGTTTGACAATATTGTATTTGATAAAGAAACTAATGTTAACAATTAATTTTTCCAGTCAAAAGTGTAAGCTCAATCTCATTTTAGGCACCAGACATGTTTTTCATTGTAATAAGTTGGACGCGTAACTTTTATGACTTGTACCAAGAGCTAGTGTTACAAATGGTATACAAATTAGTGGCCTGATTATAGACTGCTGCGGTAGCTGAAGAATGCTCAGTTATCTATGTAATTTCTAGTTTTATGTCCCTATGACATATTATTCCTTTAAAGCTTCCCGGATGGACAACGTTTTCCTTTAAATATGGTAAAATTATTGTAATTTCAACAGTTCCTATTGCGATATCTTAAATAACCATTTTCTGTTATAATTTTATATATTTTTTATGCAAATTGGATAAATTAAATTGGTGCGTTTATAACACACGTGTTCGAGATCTTGGTTTACAACGATACCTACATATATTCAATTTATCTGTGTTTTTTCGGAGTCGTATTAACGTTTCCAAAAACGACAAAATTTCGTTTTCGTAGAAACAAAGTAGGCTTTCAGAGATCAATATTTTCAACATGTAAAGGTACGACTAGACCGAGGAATCGAATCCACTACCTGATTGGGGTCGGTGGTTTGACCGCAATCTTATAAATTCGATTCATTGTTACTGTTATGCGGTCTACTCCATGGGATGTGCTCACAGCAAATTGGCAGGTTTGCAATGTATAACACGTGTGGCCTTCATAAAGGCTGTAATGTCAATGAAAGTCAATCGGACAGTTGTTACAGTTCCTCAAAGGATCCATTGATTAATGAAAGTGATGGTTCCCTATTTATTTATGTAAAATGTTATGACATTATAATACGGCATCCTTTATTAGTTTGTCCTATTATATTTTCGCGTGATATTAGTTGTTCATAAACACCCTACGTATGATTTGAGCATAATAATATTTAAGCATAACACTGTCATTACTCTTAATGTAACGCTGGTTCTTCTTATCAGCCAAAAGACGTCCTGAACGAGTGGTAGGGAAAAAAAATGTTAGACGATTCAAAATTACTTTTAAGAAGTCTATTTGAATAAAGATTATTTTGACTTTTTGACATCCTAAAGCATGAATTCGAAAATTTGTGTAAGATTCTCACCGGTGGTTGCAGCAGCAGGCTTTTGTTTTGATGATAGGAATTCTTGAATTTAACTTAATTCAAGAATTCCAGAAGTCTTTGAACCTAAACTAGTAACCGCTGTTTTTCTATTAGGAATATTATGCGAATTGAAATTAACCATAAGAGTAGTCTACATTATAATTAAGATATACAGACTGTATGCCAATAAAAACCTTTTTTTTTTAAATAGATCGGATTTCAAACTTTAAAAAAGTAATGAATAATACTTATTTCAAAAGTTGCATAATCAAGAAAATGTTAATGAAGGCGGATGGAGGTCTGTATTTTATTAATTAATGATAGGCGCTCGACTTCAATAGCATTTTCTTGAATAAATCGTTTTTAAGATAAGTAATATAAATTACTTTTTTAAAGTTTTTAACTTGGTTCTATTTTTAATGACGTTGATCTTTTTTAATATAAATAACACTTAAAATATTAATATCTATTAAATAAAAACATTCAACCTAGTGAAAGTTTTACAAAAGGAAAATTTGTTTATTTGTTAGATATTATATTTATATTTCCAAATTATTTGTTATTTCAGGTATATTATGATGAAACATTTTACTTTCATAAATAATATACATACTCGTTGAATATAGTAAAACCTCCTTTATGATTTTTAAATGAATTCAAGTTTCGCAATCATTTGTTTTTTAGCTAAAATATTTAGATGATATGTTAATATCGTCTAAATATTTGGGTGATATCTAATGAAAAGCATATTTTGATTTGCTATAAAAGGGACCACCTCGGTCCATTAAGTTGTGGAATAAAAAAAGTATTTTGAAAATCGGTTAAAAGTTAGCGGAAATGTCGGTGAACATACATTAAAAAATACATCGCCGTATAACATATAACCCCACCCTTTCGATTTTGTAGTCGGTTAGAAAAATAATGGCGAAGTATCATTATGTGGAAAACAAATGCTATATATGCCAGAGCAAATTATGAATTAGAACTTAATGCCATTAGAAGGAATGTCGGAAGTGGTTCCTGAAATTCTAAATTTAAAACTACGTTCATATAAAGAAGAACCACGTAAAAAGGAGAAATTTAATAAAATATAGTTCTCTGTCCCGTTTGCTTAAACAATATCAATCTAATAATAAGAGAAACTCTTAAAGAAGGTTTAGATTTATAATCCATAAAGGTTTTGTTGTAATAGACTAAAGTAAAATATTTGTTTCAAGAAAAATACAATCACGACTTCTGGAAGTGATCAACATTAAAGTATTGAATATCTATTTGTACTTCACACAATAAATAATTAAGCTTATATGTATTCAAATATGCACCGACTTGTGCACGCGGTGCGGTAGGTCATGTTTTATGGACCGTCGGAAACATACAGGAGCTATTTCTGTTAATAAACTCGGCGATTGCAACTAAATAAAAAAAAATATATTTCCATTTTTTATATTGCTTTCTAAATGTACGAATGCAATAAATATTTAAAATCTCGCATTGAGTGAAAAGAAGTTTGAAGAATAAGAGACAGCAAAAAGTATGTGTAGTTTACAAATTTTTCGTTATTTTAGGGCCGGCAGGGCCGGCGGGCAGGGATATATTATTATTTTTATAAAAAGCGAATTCAAAAGCATCCAAAAGAATACAATGAACGTTAAGGGAATAATAGTAGGCAATTAAGTACTGAATTCATACATTTTTACTGTAGTTTTAGTGACGTGCAAGATATATAGTATGTATCGATAAAATTTTCACTGTTTTATTTTATCTAATTTATAAATTTAATTAAGATATTTATTTCAGTAGACGTAAGTAAATCAACGACTGACGCAATATCACTAATCCATTCACCCTTTTAACTGTCAAATGACTACCGTTGTTTAAATAATGGGATATCTTATAAATATTTATATTTATAAATAAAATTTATACGGACTGTTACTGTAATTTGACTTGGCAAAAAATATGAAATAAGTCCATCAGTCAGAGATAATAGAAAAATATAAGAAAAGTATTTTGTTTACTTCAATTTAAACAAGAAACTGCTTAGATAATAGCATTAAAATTAGGTTTAGAGGCTCGCTACGCACAGTTTTGTAGAAAATGAACAAAAGTCGTCATGCTACATTTTAACTCAATTTATTGATTACGCAAAAATACGTATTTAATATTCAATAATCTTCAATTAGTTAAACAAACTAAAATTATTCAACATTCCTTTTTATGTGTGAGCAATAAATTGTTTATCTATATTTAATTGTTTATAGATATTTTGTAATAATAATAAAAATATGTTTTTCAAAAAAGAGTAAAAAATCATCGATTTAACTACAAATTACCACAACACAACTATCTATAAAAAATAAGACGAGTATCGCTCTGTTAAAATTCACACGAGATATTTGAATGACATGTGAAATTAACTGTTCTTTTTTTTTTATCTTCGTATTCGTATAGTAGACCTAATTCAATAGATGTAAGGTACAAATTCCTATAAATGTAACAATGTAGTTAAAAATTGTACAATGACGACGTCGTGAAATCGCGCTTGCATTTTTTTTATTTGAATTAAAATTAATTGTTTCTGTTGAGCTAAGTAAGTTTTTAAATATGTTATTTTTTATTATACTTGATCAATTTCGCATTTATAATGCTATACTGAAAAATGCACCTTGAGATGGAATTCGTAAATAAATAATATAAATAAATACATATTAAACAACATCACATACATTACTCAGATTCCAAGATGAGTAGCTAAAGCCCCCGTATTATGGAGTATCTGAGACAACGAAGGTACCACAACACCCAGACCCGAGTCAATATAGAAAAGTGCATTCTCTACATTGATCCGACCGGGAATTGAACCCGGGACCTCAGGGATGGCGACACCTTGAAACCGGCGTCCGAACCCATGACCTATTCTACTGCTCTACTATTACTCAAAATAGTTAATTCATATTTGACACTTAAAGAATATACGCATAAGTACATAACTTGGATGAGAATACAATATTGGTATGAAAAGGGATTTGATGATGGAGCCGGAAGGTAGCAATAGGACTTTGTAATTATATTTTTTATAAATAACACAATCGCAGAGCTTGGCCACGTTTTATTTGTTTTTACAAGATCTCTGGACGAAGATATAATACCATGTTTTAAAAAAATCTTATTATAGAAAATAGACTCGGAAACCCTTTGCAATGGTGATCGTTTACTTATCGCAGATCCTTTTTTAATATAGGATTATAGAGAATTGGCATAGTAGATGAAACTCTCTTAGCCTTCGTTAGATATCGAAGGATGTGAATAATTTGTTGTGGTTCCCAAAATGTTCTATAAGAATGTCTTTGGAAGAATTTTTATGTGTGTTTATTATATTTTTTTTATATTTCCAATTTTCTGTATGCTTAGTGGTGACTAAACAGAGATGTTAGTTGTCATGTTTATTAGTATAATGTTATAGTTATAGTAATATATTATAAAGAGGAAAGATTTGATTATTTGTTTGTATCGAATAGACTCCGAAAGTATAGGACAAAAGAATGATCCAAATGTACATTTGATAGAACCTTTCTTTTGTCATGTCACATACGCTATTCTTTAAGTTTTAATATTTCAAACCACCAATAGATGGCGCTTTTATCACTTAACATAAATAAAAATGTTCATTCTTTTATGATGATGCTGATGATTAATTAAATTTACATAAAATATTGGACATGCAGTAAATATCTTTTATTTTCTTAAGATATTCTTTTTAATATTGAATGTGTTTTTAATTTTATTTAGATAATAACCCACCCTCCTTTTCGCTTCGCCGTAATCGGGTAGAAAAATGAAATTAATGCCATTATTTTCTTTGAAAATGTTGAGGAACACTGTTGGTAAACTGGCTTGCTCACGTATACTATATATGAGGTGTTAATATCAAATTAAAATCGCAAAGCATACCCTATTATTATCCAGGACCAAGCAGCTGCTCACTAATAGTAGTTTTATTAAGGGACTACTAACTCTATTTCACAAATTATAAAGTATAATATAGAAACAAAGATCTAGTTATTGCTTCTTGTTTTAATTTGACGGTGAAGGGTGATTTGATTGCTAATAATCTGAGTTTAATATTAAAAAGAGTTCTTGCTTTAACGGCATTTACATCAGACGACATTAGTACGGACGATTTCTATGCGGTCATTTCACTAGTCGATAAACTACTAATTTATTGAACACAGAAATCTTCATGCGTATACTGTCGATCTATGTAAATGTGCTATTAAAGCAGGATCTATTTTAAAGGAAGCAATAATATTCGACATGTACACTGAGCGTGTATCTTACACCACCCGTTTCTGCAAAGTTATACAAAAACCTTAAAACTATAACGAAGATAACACGTAGGTTTGATTGAATGGATAACGTCCTGCTTTTTGTAAGTCGGTTAAAAAGGAACGATAACAATTATCATGTAATTAACTACCGCCACTTACTAACAAATACGGATTAATCATTGATCCATTGCGGGCTTACGGATCGTTAGAGCTAGTGGTCCCGGTATCATATAGTGTGTAGCTCGTGAAAAGAAACGTTAATAACACTCCGCATAGGCGGTTAGAATATTTAAAGTTTTTCAGAACAGCTGTGATAGAAGCGTTTAAAATAACCAGATATGTAGGAGGATATGTTCAGCTAGTATTCTGTTAAATCAGCCTTGAACTGGACGAAATAAAACCTGTCCTACCATTTGAAGTAGGTTTTCTTTTATCTCTCTCTCTCTCTCTCTCTCTCTCTCTCATCACCTTGCCACTTCATACATCTGGTGTAAAATTTGTATTCTATAAAATTATATATTTTTCTGTCGTTATTAATAAACATTATTTCGACTTCTTAAGATATATCTGTTGATATCCCTATCGTAATTGCACCCACTCCTTCCCTTTTTACTCCTTATTTATTTTTCTCAATTACTATTGGTTGCCTGAAATAAATTGCTACTAAGCAATGAAGCCGCCTTCTGTGTACTGATTTCGATGTTTCTTTTATTTCTTTTATAACAAGTACAATTAAGATCATTATTGTAAGGTTTTATTTGATTGAACCTTTGTGCTATGACAGCACTGCCCTCTACGTCAACGTCTAGGCGGTTTTTATAACAGAATTGCTTAATTGTGTCAGTAAAGGTTTTTCTATATTTTGTATATTGTTTATATTCAGTCTAGCGATCAATAGGCACTGGTAAATAACGAATACACCCCTGGGGCTCAAAACTTCTCTATAGATGGAATCGAATAGGGAAAATGGGCCATGATACATCACGCGAATCCAGTGCGGATTCGTGGATATTAACGACTGCGGAGTGAAAGGCTTAACGTGCCTTCAGGAGTACGGGGGAGTTTGAGATAATAAATTTTTGGTCGCCAATCTTATGACTGGTTCTTGCGAAAGTAGCATTAACAAGCGTATCGCAGACCGAGCTCATTAAACAATACGCCATCGAGCTCTTTCGAGGGATTGCGTTACTTCCAACTGACAATGAGTATACATTCATAGAGGTAACTCCATTACATTAAATTATTCCATTAAATGACTCAAGTGTGTTTCTTCAACCCACCGTACACATCGATTTATAGGTATCCGTAGTTCGGACACACGGCATCCTGCGCATACGCATATGAATTCACAAAGGGCATGCAAACGTACATGTACATGAATGAACAAAGTGATTTAGTAGTGTCCAGTGGGTGTGTAAAACAAGCTTAATTATTGGCTGTATTGGAAGATATTCAAATAATATATCGATGAAGTGGCTTTTGCGATTTCGATCTATATAGTGATGAGCTTATCGGACACTTATTTTGTAATACTTATTTAATTAATAGCAACTGTATGTTGGGCTCAATTAATTTTAACTTGTTATTTCGTCTATCTATAATATAAAAGAGTTTAACAAAAAAAAGCGACCGTCATTACTATTTTTGTTACACATCGATTGTAAATCTTGTTTTTTTTTCTTTTGTCTGAAAAACATTATCAAATTACACTCCCGGTAATGTGTTTCTGTCGTTCTTTCAACATGTTACATGTGGAATAGTAAATCAGTGTTGGTTTATGCTTCTTCTTTGTTTTCAGCTAGATTTAGAAGTAATTTTATATTCAACAACCTAATGGGTTCACAAATGCCGAATATACTAATTTTAATTTCTTAAACAAAATAGAATTCATCTTAAAATACGATCTCAAACAAATTATTAAAAAAATATATCACAAGAAGATGTTATGATAAATTTTATTATTGAAGCAGCTGCCGATGCAATTGTAAGATCATGCATGATCAAGATGGTAGCAGGCTCTTATTACCGTTCGTTTGATAATATAAATTCCCTTAAGGCTCCAGCGACAGACACCCATAGCTTCTGCAAAGGCTCCTATAACTATAGAACTCAAGAATCTTTATTAGAATGTAGTAAACTTCAAATTCGTATACCAGACCGAAGCGAATTTATCATTTTCTGTATCAACGGCCCCAGGTATTGGCTATCTGATTATAAATTATGAAGTGAGTATATTCACAAGTTAAATTGTATCCATTATACAATATTATAGATTATAAATTATCACTCCAGGACTTATTATCTCAGTAATTTTGTATACAATCTTGGATCTACCATCTTAGTTTTCTATACAACAAAGAGTACATGTCAAACGTTTATAAATGTTTTTTTTTTACACTGGATTCCGTGAGTAAGGATAGACAAAGAGAGCAGGGTGCCTTAAACCATAATCTTTAAACAAAGATTTGGCATCGTTGAAATTCTTTTTTTATGGCTCATTTATCATGCGTCGTACCTATTGGTCGATAAAAGGAGGAATAGGATATCGATAGAGGCCGATAAATAATAATGTTTAAATGAATGAAACAAACACAAATTTTAAGCGGTTTCCATTGTGTTTGTATTTAGTTTCATTGATGTTGATTGTATTTTCAATTATGAGTAAAGCTACCTACAAACCAATACTTTTGGATACATTCAAAATACAAAATTTTAATATTTTATGGCAACATATATTGAATTAAATTATTTTAAAAATACATTTGCCGCTGGCTAGCGTAATCTACCACCAGTTCCAAATTTATGAGTCTTGTCTGAGAAAAACTGGAAAAACTAATTCAATAAGAAGTGTGAATTGCTCGCTTTTACCATACGTAGCTTCCTTTCAACGGTTCGTAGATAACATCTTTACTATTTTACTAACAGATAAAGTTTCTGCTTCCTTAACCGTCTTAATTCTATAAACCCTAATATGCAATTTACTATGGAATTAGAGGCAGGCTTTAAACTAGGGTTCTTAGATAAGTTGCTTATTAGGAATCCTGATTAAAGTTTGACCCATACTGTGCATCGTAAAGTAACACATACTGATAGGTACCACAATGGTGACTCACACCATCATCTTAAACAGTTAGTTATCGTAGGGAGTACTCTCTTTGTTTCAAAGAGCACACGGCATCTGTAAAATCAACACCTGACAGCTAAGCTTCAGCATGTCAAGCAAGTACTGCGCGATAACCAACTGCCTGTACCAAGCTTCAGTTACAAAAAAATGTCAAGCCTACCACAGTCGAGCGACAAACTGCTGTACTTCCATACATAAAATGTGTTATAGACTACACATGGAAACTAGACATGGATAGTGCGCGTGATATGATTTTTATGGCCAATTTTAATTGCTTGGTCATTGGTTTATGGACCAATTAAATGAGAATCTATCGATCAATATTCATAAATTACCTTATATATTAGCGCAGGGTGTATTGTGTGTGTGTGGCAATAATCGCATGCTAAACTTATATTCACACAAACTTATACTTTTGTGTTTATATATGCAGAATCATCACAAGCTAATTACAATCCAGAAATTAAAACATCGGCGAAGCGAAAATGAGGCTATGTGACGTTACATTAAATTGGCAACCCCCTCTAGAGAGCATAAAGTAAGGTGTAAGGTATTAAATGAAAGGGCCTTATCAGCATATTTCAAATATATATATATATATATATATATATATATATATATATATATATATATATATATATATATATATATATACTACGCTGACCTTTGGTCATCATTATTATAATATAGCTATCGTTATACAATAAATTTCTTGTTTCAAACTTTTTAGAGCTTGATTTAGGTTTAAGTTCTTGAACTTTTTTTTTTATTGTCGTTCAATTGCCGGATTTCAATTTTGAAATCTTCATACAATAATTGTTTGTCGTGCCGTAAAAGTCAATGGACTAAGCACCGGACGAAGCCGACTAGCTCCTGTTTTGATTCATGCCGCATTGAAGTTTATTTCTAGATTCATCGCTCGGCTGTCCAATAACTATCCCAGTACAGTTACCGATACATTGTTACGACTTCTTAAATGAGAAATAATTTTTTTCATTTACTCAATACTCAATAAGTTCATTGTTTCCGTTGATAATTAAAATATAATGTTACATAGTTTAGATAGTCTCACTATGGACCCTGTCGGGCACAACAATAATAGAAAGGAAGAGCACTAGTTTTTATTATTGTAATTTATAAATAATTATAAATTTTGAATTTGGCAAATGTTATAATTTAAACAGAAATATATTCTTGCTATTATATTCTTGCAACTTGTTATAAAGAGTAGCTCGGTGGCGTATAGGATAAGCGCCGCGGCCCGCGATCGTAGTCGTTTAGCAACTTTCGCAAGGGTCGGTCACGGGATGGGTGACCAAAAAATTATTATCTCGAGCTACTCCGTGCTTCGGAAGGCACGTTAAGCCGTTGGTCCCGGCTGCATTTGCAGTCGTTAATACCCTCCAATCCGCATTGGACCAGCGTGGAGGGTCATGGCCTATCCTCCTTAACCATCCATAAGGAAGGCCTGAGCCCCTGCAGTGGGGACGTAAAAGGGCTGGTGATGGTGATGGTGGTGATGATATTATATTCCTATATTTAGTATTATCACAAATTTGTTTTTCATCATCCATTCATTCATTGTAAAAATATATTATTGTATGTTATTATATTGATTAAAATTTACATTTTATATATTTTTGTCTTTAAAATATTCTGTTTTATATTTTTTTATATTATATTAGCTTTTATTAATGAGTAATTGTTTTAAATTATCAAAATTTTTTTTTGCTTTAATTTCCTTATTTATATGGGCAACTTGTTATAAATTTTTATTGACATGATTAATGGGCTTGAAGAATGATGTTTCATTTTAGAACGTGGTAACATTAATTTATTTCCTATTCTAAGAGGTTTAATCATGGCATCATCTCGCTTGATATAGAAACTTGGCATTTTCGAACAAACTTGCATAGTTCAAGTATATATAAACAAGGCAGCGCTAGGATTTATTATTTTTTTTTAAAATAAGACTTGCATGATTCTGTTTCATCTATATTAAATTTTATTCTCACGAGTTTCTTTTGTTTTTATATAAGATCTTTATTTAGTAACACCACTTACAGTTTAAACCAATAAACATGTACTGAAACGAATTATGGATAATTATAAATTTATGGACACGAACAAAGTATGACAAAGTGTAAAGAATAAATAATGCAATAAAATTACGATATTTATTTACTAAAATGTCCATACATTATGTATATAACACATTATCTCAAGTGTTTTACATTATGAATTGAATCAAATCAAAAAGTTTTCTTTTAAAAAATTTTTTAACAGAAAGTAAATAATTGGAGGCTGCGTGTGGAGCAGTTTCTTCCATTACATTCCAGACTTCCAGGCCCATCAAAAGTAAGGGTGCTTCGGAGGGGGCTTAGTCAATATGCCATTTGCATTTTGCCACATACCCTTTGCCACCTGTCAAGTTCGCAGGGACAGTGCATAAAGCAAATTTAATAAAAAGGAAATATATGATCACTATACAACCTCTGTCCATGAATTTGAGACAGTAAATACCGTTTCCTTTGCCTTTCATGACTGGCACTATATCATTTGCATCATGATATAGTAATTGGTTCCTAATTCTAGAGCTTAGAAAATATAATGCGTCATGATAATCATACTTGATGCACTATAGAACAATAGTGGACCAAATAGACATCCTGACAACACTTATGTATTTGAAAATATAAAATATTACAAACTAATAAAAAAATCTCATGTCCTTCTTTTTCTTAACTAGGTAGGAGGAAGTGATAGTGGATGTAAAATATAATAATCAGCTATGCTATTACATAAAAACAATCTCGAATTCGATGTTTAGCACAGCTCTGTCACAGTTCAATGAAATAAAACCAAGCCGGTTCTATTCAATTGAACCTCTATGCTGTAATATCACTGCGCAAATATATCGCAGTTATTTTACTATCCTGTCAATATTATGTCCACACAATACAATCTACGAGTCATGAGTCACATTGTTTTGTCTCCATTCAAGCTTCTTCACTGTTCCGTTATAATACGCCATTTGAACGAAGTATGACGAATAGTGAGCTTCAGAGGGCACGTCAATCAATTGTTACCCGCAAATCCAACTAAAGAAATAAGAGCACATTATATAGGCCTTAATACGCAACATAATGACTTTAACATAATAAGGAACTGCTTGGATATATTTATCAGAATTATCATATTATTAACATTTCTATTGTAATTCTATGACAAAAATATTTTAACAGAAATAAGTCTACAATAATTTGCCTAAACAAAAGTTGCATCGGCATATCTTAAAGTTGTTAATTTAAATATCAAATTTCATTAATCCAAACCGAAAACTCTTCTGGTCAGATTTGCACTCTAAATCGGCATTCGATATAAGTCTCGTGGTCTGTTTCGACATCTGCTACAGTTTACGTATCGTTTTAGTACAATAAAATTGATGATATATCGAAAATTATTTGATGAGCTCGTGCCCTGGTATCATCAACACAAATGGAACAATTTCAGATAAAAAAAATTGCTGTAAAATTAAGTTTTTGAACAAATTTCACGTCATATTCCAGTCCTGAATTTAATTAAACCGATTTATTTTAATCTAAAGGTCTTTAACCACAGCTTCCTTGCTTAGTATAATATATTAACTATCATTTGCAGATCTAGGGCAGTCCGTTGCTTTATGAAGTGTGCTAATAACTATGCCATCACTTTGAATGATGTTACGTAAATGATTTATTTAATGAACGAGTGGTTGAACTAACTACGTATAGTCTCTTTTGTTATTTAAATTGAACTTCATTCGCTGTACTATAAATTAAGGTGAAATCATAGATTTATGACAGATCTTCAACGGTTAATGGTTGATCATATAAGTAAACATAGAGGTTCACGGAGATGGGAATTCTTGAAATATTGAGTAATAAACTAAATGTTTTATATACTTCTCTGTCCTATGGTGTAAGAGAAGATAGTAGACCACAGAATAATTAACTCTAAAATCGAAGTAAAGAACCTAGAAAAATATTAATATATTAGGTTACATTGTTTTCCAGCTGTTGATAATATTCAAAATAAATATTTTTCTCTCAAGAACGGTATAAACATATATAATGGAAAATGACTATGAAAGTTTTAGAGTAATTATTAACGTGTATCTTAATGTAGCGAAAAGGGTAAAAAACATCCCATGTTAAGATTGATATCAACGTTTCTCTGTACAAGATCTCTAGTTGTGGATTTGAAAAAAGCATTTCCAGCTTTACAATTCTAATTATAAGTACTCAATAAAAACATTTATATCAGAACTGTATACTTCTTACTCAAATAAGTTTCAGTCACGTATCGCAAAAGGCACAAGATCTTCCGTAATTTCCCCGATGACATACAAAAAACGATCCAATGTGCGACCAACAATGCAGAAAACAAGCATTTCTCAGAGCCAATAAACTTGGACACGAGGCATTACACCGAAGTGTCACCAGTTGTACAATAGCACAGATCAGGCGAAACACTTCAACGTGTTGAAGACTTTACACCATCGTGATAAGTTTTGAATCGGCTAAAGAGAGGTTGTAATATGGTGTTATGAGTGCTATATCATACAGTTACGTTGTACTGTTATGTGTAATTTTGAACGTATTGTTTAGATTTGCAGAAGGCTTTAAGTTGAATCGTGTTTCTGAAGCCATAATAGCATATGAAGTACGTAACGTGGTTTCCAGATACTTACACGCGCATGGAAATGTGTTAAAATCAAATAAAGTCGACTTTGTCTCTATCACGTAGGTACTTGGTTAGATTTGTTACTTTTAAAAGTAATAATATTTATGTTAAAAAGAGTAGAGTATTTATGTTAAAAAGATACCAGATTCTTTATGAAATTTAGGGACACTCACAACTAAGTTGGAAAAATAGATACAATAAAAAAATACTGAGGTTGATAAAAAACGTTTATCAAGTAAATGGTAATATTTTTAATAACAAAAAACAAGATATTTACTAAATACTCTAATAATAAATAATATACTTAACTATTTTCATATTTAAGAAAGTACAAATCACTTAATATTCACTTTAACTTATCGAAAAACTGCATTAAAAATATCTACGAGATTTGCATTGAAGATTTTACTGAAATGCTCATGATTCGCTAACACTAAATAAATTCGTAACGTCTATAAGCAAAGAAGCATAATTATACTGTTGCAAAAACAGTTATGATACTATATAATTTCTAACTCGGTGTCAAGTCCAGGGTTGTTACAGCATAGACATTGGACTCAGTGAAATAAAACCTTTCTTATTTTTTGAAGTAGATTTAATTTGATATTCAATCAGACAAAATCTACTCCATGTCGTGACAGCGTTGCGCTCGATTTTTTTACAAAGGTAAAGTATATTAAGAATAACATTGAAGATTTTCAGAGTTTTCCCAGTAGAATTAGTAATTTCATGAGGGAAACATGTTACGAATCTGTTAAGGAGGGTACTTATAAAATTATACAGAATTGACATGTTTCACTTCATTTTACTAAATTCTCCATAAAGTAGATAAATCAGTCTTACAAAAGTCTATCCAAGTGTCGTCGATAGTGATTCAAGAACCGGTTTTGATCCGAACTCCGCATTTCCAATGAAAACAACTTAAACATGATGTACTGTTACTGTGCTGTAAAGGTGAAGGAATGGGTCACTAGGTGAGGAATCGAAGAAATTACAAAATCTAGGATAGACCTCAAGAAAACTTGAAGAAAATTTTGAACCAGAGTGTGATCTAAAAGAAGTCTTGTCTGAATGACGTGATGAACGTAGTTTCCAAGTTTAAATAGAAACAAATAAATCATATTCAAGTACGAATGGTGTCTCAGATTAAGAAACTCCATTAAAAGTACTATAATAAATACTTACTGCTTTTCAGCAACAACAAACAACAAGTCACTTACAGCTTATATCTCTCGTATGTGACGTAGTTTCCCGTAGATGAAAGATTTTTTTGTATCGGATCAGTCTCTTTGAAGATTACCTTCACAAATACTTTTTTTTTTTCATTATTTATTAACAGGTTTCTGTATTGAGAAATTTCAAAATATGATTACAATTACACCCGGTATCTGAATTGAGAAATTAAGTTAAGCTCGTCTCAAACCATACTTAAACCATATTAAACGTCACTTAAACAGGTTTTCGTTTTTTGTTTGTTTTTAATAGAAGTCTGATAAAACTAGGACTTTTTGTCACGTGAAACGTAAAAATCTTAAGTTATCGAGAATAATTAGCTGAGATTTTGTACATTTCTCCAATTCTGAAACCGGCCGTTAGTCTGTAATCAAACTATTATAAGAAAGTCACGTATATATAAATAAGTATATATTTAAAACTTAACTATAATTCATTGTTATAAGCAAATATTACTATCGGAATAACAACTCAAATATTTTGTGTAACGATTAGAAAGTTCGACAAATAGTAAGTTTGAATTCTCGTTAAAATCGTCTTAGAGATGATTTGCACTTTTTTTGCATTAGAATCGGTATGTGTGAATATAACATTCATTTGTGCAACAGCGAAAGTGAATATGTTATGTATTTATGGATTGATTTATTATGACTTCCACGGGCGATAGAGAACTTTTTTCATCTATATGACTCGTAAAAAAATATACACCAAAGAGTAAAGTATACATACTCGTTGAACATAGAAAATTTCTTTCAGATTTTGAATGAATTCTAAATAGGTGCGCAATCTTTTGTTTTTTAACTGAAATAATCCATCATTTATCATCTTGATATTTAGGTGACATCTGTTGTAAAATGTATTTTGTGTTATTATAAAAGGAAAACTACTTATTCTATTTGGGTTAAATTGGGACTACCTCTACCCTCAAACTGTTGATTAAAAACAAATTTTGAAAATCGGTCAACAATTTGAAAATATCGCTGAACAAAAAACATACATCGCCGTCGAACATATAACCTCCTCCTTTAGTCAATTAAGTCAATTAAAAATGAATTACTATGAAAGTATATGTCAGAAATGTTAATTGGAACAGTGCATAATTTAAAGTAGTTTCTTAAACTTTTGACTAAAACCCCCGTAAAAGATTCCAGATGACAGCGAACACCCAAAGTAACTATTCAAATCCCTCTCTCCAAAAAATCGTGCCAGAAGAAATATTTCTTATTATTAATGATGGGTGTCCTTGTTTTTATTTTTTATTGTTAATTGAATCAATTTGACGGGTTACTTTGGATATTATTAACCTTAATTCTTATATTAACCACGAAAAATAACTTTGCTAAGTACTTTTTTATCCACTCGAGTCAAATTCTTGTTATTCCCGCTAATAACATTCCTCATATGTTCTACATCTGACAAATTTAATGCTGTCAACGCTATAAACGGTCAATTGATTGTCTATTATATTTAAATAACAGGTAAAAAATAACAACACTCGGGTATATCTCTAACCTTCTAATAAAGTTAAAGGTTCAGCTCCGATTTCGTTTCTACTTTAGCGCGATACTAAAATATCGGTAAACTGGAATTGAACCGAAACTGGAGTTTCCACACGTCCTGTATGAAATTGATTTATCGCATTCAGGCTTCAGATCTGAAAACCCACTCAATGTTGTAGAAAAAGGTAAAAAGGAATTTAATTGTTTTGAATGACACGTGTGCCTCACGTGTATGCTAGTCTTCGTATCACCGTTACATAAATCTTATCACTAACCCCTACAGTCAAATGGCGAACCCCTAGGGGTTTACAGAGCCCACTTTGAGAAATCCTTGTCTCAAAGAAGATTCGTCGAGCGATCAACGGAAGTATGCGTTAGGAGTTAGTGCGCGTTGAATTTGTAAGGTTTAATGTTTTATTTGCATTGTCTAATTTGACGAAATATGAGTCACGACACATTTTCCAAAAGTTATGTACCTACAGATTGTAAAAGTTATTCTGTAGTTTTAATTTTTTTTTGGTCTAGGAGACCATAATAAAGTTATAAGTAGCATAAATGCTTAGTAACGTAAATACTTAATC
The DNA here is from genome assembly GCA_918026875.4 of Diatraea saccharalis. Taxonomy (NCBI): domain Eukaryota; kingdom Metazoa; phylum Arthropoda; class Insecta; order Lepidoptera; family Crambidae; genus Diatraea; species Diatraea saccharalis. Next base: position 16,598,636 of record OU893346.1, read on the forward strand.
TCCGGTTTGAACTAAATGGCACTAAATACTTTTTATCTCGTATCTTCGTCCAACGTTACTAAATTGAAACATAATTATCGATATTAAATTTTATTACAAGCGCTTGGAATCGATAGCGTCTCAATTCTCATTGCGTATAGATCCAGCCATTTTATAGGGCATTTTTTGTTGCATCGAAACAGTAAAATGCAGATGTTACTTGTTTTATTTCATAAAAAAAATGACATTAGTTAAGCGGGCGCATAAAAGAAAACAGGGTACCGTTTTACGGAACATTTGTAGATTAAAACTATCTGACTGCAAGACAAGTTTATTTATAATTTAATTTTTTTTATAAGCTTTAATTTTATTATTTATTTCATATTTTTAAAATTATCAAAGTTTATAAAATTATCATTCTATATTTGTTTCCAAATCTTTCTCTCTTACTGCTATACGGCTGTGGAATGCACTACCTCTGGACGTACGAAATGCTCCGAATAGACTAGTTTTCAAGAGAAAAGCGCGTGAACACTATCTAAAAGGTAACAACTTTTAATGACTTTCCAATCTGACACGTCGATGTTTATTTTACTGTATATGTATATATTTATTTATGGATATATGTCTTTGTGTGTTTGTATGTAGGGTATTGTCTTAATATATATATATATATATATATATATATATATATATATATATATATATATATATATATATATATATATGTATGATTGTTAATTATATTCAGAATTCTCTATCACTGTCACTGCCTTACAAATTTTCTGCTTATCCTCTCCAGTTGACTGGTAGAGAATGCCTATGGCATTAAGTACGCCGTTTGCATTAATATGGCAATAAAGATTAAATAAATAAAATAATTGAATAAAAAAGTAGTTACTTTGTTTTAGTAAAGTACACGTAGCTCATAAATGAGTCTAAACAATCTTAGTTTTCGAGGAGTTAGGTACTCTACAGGCTGTCGTGGCTGCAGTATCAGGTCAAGGAAGACATATTAACATCGAGTTATGTAATTCGCGACATGTATCAAGTTTCAATTCAATCAGTGCAGTAGAAGTGTACTAAGAGTCCACTAAATGAATGATTAGCTCTACATTATCTCGGAAAAAAGCTGTTCTTCAAATGGCTGCAAAGATTTTCATGCAACATATCTAAGAACACTCTCGATTTAGTCACATTTGCAACAAAAAAAGAATTATCCAATACGGTTCAACAGTTTAGGAACTACGATATCACCATATCATCATAAAGTATTGTTAGATCTGCCTCTTTGATCTTACAAAAGAGCATCTCCTGGTCTTACTCAGATCAGAGCGAGATTGTCTTTCTTTTTGGTCAACGGATTGCGTTTTTTTTGACGCATTCCGTTCTACTTCTAAAACTTGGATGGAGATCCACGCAATATTCGTAAAAAGGAGTCTTAAAGTTTATGTTAAAAAAAATATTTTGTAAGTTTTAAAACGATCCTTCAAATAGTAATAACAACTTTTCTCTGAAACCGAATGTCGTTACAAAGTCGACTTGTATTATAACGCTATCGAATTTAATGTTTCTTGTCGTAAATACCATCGCATGCGTCCGTCCCTTTCATCGTTCACATTTCCCAGCTAAAGTATCGGAACATTAATATGCAAATGTCTACTCGTCCCATTTTAAGAGTTGCATTCGAGACATCAATATTACATTATTAAAGAGAATAAAGCCTTGGACTCATGTATGGAATATTGAAATTGAATAGAGCTGAGTGGCATATATTTTTTTAAATATTATCGCTTTAAACCTACTGCAACAGTAATTGTATTTTATAGGATAGTATTTAATTATACAACATATGTGATAATTTCTCTTTCATTTACTTCTATACTTAAACTTTTGTTGCAAAACATAAATAATAATGATAAATAAATTTATTTCCCCAAAAAGATTTCATATGCAATAACAAACTTTTTTTGGCCCCCACACTAGGCTAAGCCTGACCTGTGGCGGGCTTTGTACCAGTTACAGTTTTTTGAAATTACACTACATACGGCACAACAACAAATACTTGCCATTACTTACTTCATTACATTATATACTTAAATATTACATTATAATCAACACTTTTTATGTTGCTTTTATATTTATATTGTCTAACAATGAATTCTGTGTAGTTGTTACAAATGTTTCAACGAATTCGTATAAAAATATAATAATTCGTCTAGTACACTTACGAATCGAATGTGGCACAAAAGAATAATGTCATTGAAGTTTTATGTAACCTGATTAAATACTATAAGATTTTTGAAATGTCAGCCATGATGAATCATGTTGACTGAGCGTTTATTGCATGTTGAATAGATCGGTTTTTTCCTGCGACTTCGCACGCGTAATAACCTATATTACTCGTGTGTGATTAAGCAACCGTAGGAGAAATAATATTTATTATTAGATAAGCATTTCCGAAGATTGTAGTAGTTATAACTAAACAAAGTAACGCTTTACCTTATTATTATATTAGTATCATTTAAGTTGGACTGTAAATGCAAATTATAATATTGTTACAAGATGTTTTCTACTTCGACTCTCGAGCATTCGAAGCCAATTTGAGTTGATAATTTGAATCATTCTTTTCAAAATATGTCATAGTATTTTTCGTAAAGTACATTTAAGTGAAAGTGTGAAAAGTTTTCGGGTGGTCGCATTTTATTAATAAATCTTTTTTAACATCTAATCAACTGTATAATTGATCATAATTAAACTTAATTTTCAAGTAACACATTAATGGTCACTGTGAAAGTTAATTTTCGGTACTTTAAGCATCTACATTGCATTTTATAATTCGAGAAGTTGAAGTTGTTTCCATGTTTTAAGTTAGAAAATTGAAATGATATTTTACTGTAACGTAAATAAATAAATTGTAATAGACGAAGTATCTTAATTAATAATATAGAGTATAAGTCTTGACTCTATACGAGATCTGATAACTTTTTGACAGTGTGAATCATATGATCTCGGCTTGGCAACATTTTACATGATAATGTTTTTGGTGGGATATAACTGAAGCAAATTTTTCGCCATGGGTGTTTAACGTTTCGTTTAAAAGCTATTATTAACAAATTGGGAATATTTTGTGTATCTATTACAATTTATTTATTTATAGTGAATTAAAATATTCCACGCAATTTATCTTAAAGAAAAAGATTTTAAATTTGTTGACACTGGGTTTCGAATAGCCTTTATAGCCCTTATAGGGTCTTTACTGAGATAGGGGTCCATCTTGGCCTCGCATTTTTTCTTTTTCACTTTTTGTTCTTGTGTACATGTTCATGACTATGTATGTGGCGCAAATAAATAATTTTCTTTGTTTATTTATTTCTTATCCTTTCATAATATAGTGAATGAGAAACTGAATAAATACGAAGCTTAATTTATGTTTCTAAACAACTATAGTTCTTTAGATTGATATTAATGATATATAGTATCAATAAACTTATATTAAAACTGAATTTACAATAACGATCGATCTTACTGTTTTATCATCTACTATGGCGGTATCTAGTCGAGTCATCTTTTATTTCACGGTTTATAAGCACCACACTTGTCTTAATTATCTAAAGGGCATTGCTTCAAAACCTTAGTATGAGGGGAAGGAACGGCTGCGCATCGTTTGTAGCTTTTGTTTATTACATGTTTTTATTATTGTTGCGGTATATACTGGCAAGTTCATGGAAATATAAATTGCAAGAAGATAAAACTGGCCAAGAACGAGTCGGACATGCGCGCGAAGGTTATCTTCCGATAATTAAAAAAAAAATGTTTGTCACGTTTTTTTGTTTTATCACCTTCAATATTTATTTTTATGCTGTATTTAGTGTATTTTTGGTTATATTGACATCAGCAATACATCATCTGTGAAAGTGATTGGTCTACCTGATAAACCCACTACGGAATACCCTCGCGCGGGAGAAAGGATCGGGGTTCAGCAGGAAGGACTCCGGACCCAACCCAACAACTTCTCTATATACCTTATGTCGTCTACATTTTGTACAAACTTTAATTAAATTTGGTCTTATGAATATTCACTCGGTACTAAATAATAATAGTTTCTTTTAATCTTAAACTGTCAGAAGGTCGCTATAAAAGTTTATATTATTAAAAAACTTCATGCGATCCACTTAAGATATTATTGCGTCATTAAAGCGTACACAAGGCATTGTCCGATAAGGGGAATTATGGCAGTACTCGAATGCACTATTGTTCGTGTTAATGGATATCTACACCTCAATATACTTCATATCATTTTACGAGGATCCAGGTCTACTTAGAAATGGAAAGACAATAACTGGCAATATCCCAAATTCTATTGTTATAAAATGCATTCTCCGTCTTCCAAAACCAAAACACGGAACGAGCTCATTGCACCTAAATGTCACGCTATTAAGTGCTTCTATTTTTGAATGTAGCTCGGTGGCGTAGTGGTTAAGTGCCGCGGCCCGCGATCGTTGTCGTTAAGCAACTTTCGCAGGGGTCGGTCACGGGATGGGTAACTAAAAAATTATTATCTCGAGCTACTCCGTGCTTCGGAAGGCACGTTAAGCCGTTGGTCCCGGCTGCATTTGCAGTCGTTAATACCCTCCAATCGGCATTGGGCCAGCGTGGAGGGTCATGGCCCATCCTCCTTAACCATCCATAAGGAAGGCCTGAGCCCCGCAGTGGGGACATAAAAGGGCTGATGATGATGATTTTCGAATGATTTTGATAACGTTTTTCTTGAATTATAATAATTTTAAATTTATATATTAAACTGTATTTTATCAATATTCGATTGCAACTTTAAACTATTTTTTCAGACATGGCTTATTTTTTTTCCTTGGTATAATATTATAGATAAATGCACTCTATTTTTCTTTGGCTGAAAGTGTTATGCTTAAGAATTAAATTAATTGCTATTCCATCGGCGGTTTTAACCAAAGTATAAATTATTATTTCACAGTTTGTGGGATCACGAGTATGTTATTTGATTACAAGAGGAAGTTCAAAGACCGAGTGTTCCCACATTAGTGCGAGTAACAGAACTTGCCAAATACCGTACTATTAAAAAAACCAGATCGCTTTTTGTGATGTTATATGTAATGTATTGAAAACCAGTCGAAGTGAAAAAAAAACAGAGCACATCCTATTTAATCCGCTCAATTAAGATGGCAAGATTTGGTTGATTGAACTTGTAGCAATTAAAAGGAGGCGGTGTGTCTTCGGAATTTTTTATTAGCTGTTCGGTATATTCTGCCAGTATTTTATGAGTTACGTGTTACTTTTTGTTCTCTCTATAATAATCTTGGAAGATATCAGTTATAGATATATAATAGGTGTGTTGCCTTCATATGAAAAAAGAAGTGCCACGACTATTTTGAATTAAGAGTGCCTTTTTATTTTTTATGTGCTGTGTCGGTAGTAATTGGCGTGTCAATCAGTTGCACAGTGGTACAACTCCTTAAATGAGGTGTTCTTTTTTTCAAAAAAGAAGTTAGATTACGATTATTATTTTTTATGGTTTCATTTTTATTTTGATTTCACTACATACATTGTGTGTATTATATAAGTTTGTGAATAATGTAATGTAATGTGAGTAATGTCGTCAGCTGTATTAAACATATTTAATTTACTTTTACCTACACTGGTTCCATTCAAACTGACGTAAAACTCATCGAACTTATCCTAATATAATACCTACTAGGGTAGTATATAATTTAAATTAAACACGCGACGGACTGCCGGCTCATCGTTGGTTGAAGTTGAGAAGGTTGTGCAAGGTCGAATGTCATATTAATTGTCAGTACTGAAGTATCATAAGTGGTGATACGAGACAGATTTTCCGTTGGATTTAAACCTTACCTTATTATTGACAAATCGGGCGAAATAGATCATAAAAAAAAATATTATTTGAGCTGTGTATTACCTGTAATAAGGTCCGCTTTTAAAATTTCATGATAAAATAGTTTTGTTGCGGTTTAGTTTTGTACGAGGAAAGATTGGACAAGTGTGCCTAAAATTTCAAAGGTTGGTTTTATTATAATTTGAACCTTAATTGCCGCAGGTAACTTACTCGCAAAATAAACATTAAAAAGTAATCAGCCTCTATGGACTTTTTGACACCCTTACTGGTCAAGAAAATACTGTACGAAATTAAGTCTGCACGTTGCTGTATTGTTATGAAGAGGAACTAATATTTTATTTTGAAGCGTCAAGTGATCTATCGGAAACTAGCTTATTTTATTTCTTATAACTATAGTATATATATTCTATGAAATTGTTTGAATACATCTTATATTAATATCTCAGTGTGCATAAATAACGCATCGAGAAAACTAGTTAAAGACGACTTCACTCGACTTGCAAATTGTATAATTTCCTGTCGTGATCAAGAACATCTTATGTATAATAATATTGAAAATCCATCCTTACATATAAGTTGATATGTGAGATAGATAATTATATACGTTTAAAAATTTACCGTTAGAATTTCATAACGTGGTGTGTATATAATAATTTAACATTTAAAAATCACCAAAGTATCTAATATAAAGTCAAAGTGTCGAATACAAAGTATCAAAGTATAAAGTGTTAGCTGCGACGTATTGTTTTGATAGTAAAAAGTGTAATATTTGTGGATTTAATGTCATGAGGCATTCGCTACCAGTCACCATTTAGAGTTGCAGTAGCAAAGAGTTGGAAATGGCGGTACAATAAGCGTTTAATGATTTTTTACCACATCTTTTGAAAAAAGAACTGATAATTTAAATATATTTAAAGCATTTTTTACAAAGAATATTCTTCTGTATTGCTATACTGAACAATATTTTTTAATCAAATACAATAATATTTCAATAAATTTATCTATTTTTCATTCATGGGGTTTGGTTTGGTAAGAAAGACACCAGGAAATATCATTGTGGGTATAAAGTTCAACTTCTGAAATGATTATATTAGTTAATAAAAAAAAACTTGTCTCACTTTTAACCTCATTTCCAAGTCAATATGTAGGTCATAAATGACACAGTCAACAAAGCCATCTAAGACAATACAGATTTATGCTTATACATTAACTTAATATCAAAATTCCCAGTATTGTAGTACCCTGAGGTCAGTGGCAAGGTAGCTGCCACAGATAAAGGACTGTGTAACATGGATCTCGGTTGGTAGACTAAATGTCGTTACAATAGTGTATTGTGGCACTTTCCCACACATAAACTGTTTCCTATACTATGTACTGGTGACGCCGAAAGTGATAATTAATCCAGTGATGTTGAGTGAAAAAACGCTGTGTTCTTTGAGTTAGGTTGTAGTTGAGGACTTTTTATTATGGGATATAATAGAAGCGTTAAAATACTTATTTGCAGTCTGATTCAATTCAAACCACTATGTTTTAAAGTAGTTTATATTTAAACCTCGTTGCCTGTTGCTACGGGCGGGTGATCACCAACAGCCCTTTTGTGTTACCACCGCAGGGGCTCAGGACTTCCTTGCGGCTCGCCCAATGCGGATTGGAGGGTATTAACTACTGCATATGGCCACGTGGTAGCTGGAGATAATATTTTTTTAATTAGACTGTTGCTTAAAAACGACGATCTCTGGCCGCGGCGCATATCCACTACGTCACCGAGCTACAGGCGTGGGTAGTTACAAATTTTTATGCATGCAAATAGGTAACTCAAATATAACTGCGGTTAATGTGGCATCACGTATTAAAATATCGATCTGCGAGTTATTTTGTATCGCAAAATGGTAAATGTTCGCCTCTTAGGTTATTTAACTACTGAATCCTTTAATTTCAAATTATAATAAAAATATGCATTTGAGATTCCAACAGGAAGCTCTTTCATTTGAAATGTAACTTTGATTTTTTTTTATTGGCCGATTGATTCTTCTTCTGGACCCCTTATTTTTAAGTGTATCAAATTTCTATTTAATCGGTTCACTAGTTTGAAATCAAGTAAGCAGGGAACCGTTAAATTGAAGTAGTTGATCATATATATATACAATTTAAGCCAGCTGTACTATAGTGTTATAAAAATAGCTTCATAGTGCAATCAATAGCATAGTGTTAGAACTCGACGACGAACGTAACGATATCGTAACGCAGATAATTTAAGATAATAAAACCTACTTGAAAAGGCCTTAAAGGTTTTATTTAATTAAAGCGTTCATCGAATTCAACGACGCTGTTTTACAGATTTTACAGAATGGCGTATTGCATAATTTTATTGGCTTCAATTTCATTGCAATAAAACACACTTATTTAATACCTACTTTATTGTTAGAAACAGTGTGTAAGCTCGATGCATTGGTTTGGATCAAGTCAAACAAAGCCAATGTGGGCATGCACATATAACTTGTGTATTTCAAATAAGTTGTCGAGTATTTGTTACTTTGAAGTATCGTTGTTCGCAGTCCATTAATCGCAGAAACATAATTGTGCCATTCCAAGCGTTTGTTAGCGTAACACTTTCGTACATGACGATACGTTATGTTCGTTTATATGTATGTATTTATTCTCGGAATAGTATCGCATTGTTTGATCTACTTCGAGCGAGCTGTTGAGATTTATTTCATTCGATGCTTTCTTGTTTGCATAGTATTAGCTTCCTATAGTTATTTTCCTATTTTAATTATTATTGATGGAAAGTTCCTATTGTATATACGCACAATCAACAGCAGTTTAGCCCTGTCATTCTGTAAAAGTTCAAACTAGAATTGGAATCCACTCAGGTGTCCGAATCCACTTCAAGAAGAGGCATCTGCTCAATCTTGAATTGGTTACGTTGCGTGGCATAAGTGAAGTAAATTTCGAAATGACATAGGAATAAAATATCTGAGACATGTATAATCAAGCAATTTGGTTTTGTTTTTTTCTAGAAAAAATGGAATCAATACAAATTTTTACTAAATAACGTAATTAAGGACACATGAGGAAATTTTAATTCGGGTTCGGATTTTTCCAGAATCGCCCTGCAGGTGATACAAAATTGTCAATTTTCTCTACATGAATTTAAAATCTAACGTATTCTTAATAGAGTCGTTAATTATTTGTAATTTGACTTGAATATTTTGTTTATCCTTATACACTGCTGGAATATATTCACAAGTTTAAAATGATATAATATTGATGACGACTGGGTAAAAAAAAAATTCCATTCAGTCTGTCAGTTAGATAATGGAAAAATAATATATACGTATTTCTTTTCCTCAAATTTAACAAGAAATAGCTTAGTTGAGGAGTGGGGGCTCGCTACGTCACAGTTATGTAGAAAAATCACAAAAGCGTGGCGTCATCACACTTTAGCTCAATGTACAAAAAAAATATGTGTTTAATATTCTCCAACAATCCGACTGATAAACAAACTTAAATAAGTTATTATTAATAAGTTATTTTGCGCTCATATATGCGACAGATATAAGTATGTCATCGACTGCAGATGTCGCAACTAACAGCTTAATAGTGCTAATAATAAACAAGGTTTAGCTTTAGAGTAAATTGACGCTAAAATTGTAATTTTGAAATTAGTAAAAATTCATATTATATCGAGAATAAACAAAACTACTACCTTCTAGGAATATATATTACTCCCGTTGAACATCATACTAAGTTAACCTTTGCTAAGCCTCTGTTTAGTAATATGAATTTTGACTAATACTAAGTGCAGTCTCAGGGTAAATAACACTGTTTAGAATGGAAGAACTCGAGATAGTATTTTTTTTTCATCCATCTTATGAAAGATCCTTTCGAAAGTTATTTAATGTCGCGTCGCAGACCACACATTTGACCTTTACGCCATCAGAACTACAAAATTTATTTTAAGGTATTCAACATGTCATATAAGTCTACGAAACAATGAACAATTTGAATTGAGCGACACGTGAGATCAATCACCATTATTGAGGCGGTGCACACCCGAATATATCCAATGCGCTAGTTTATTATAGCAAAAAAGTGCAACAAAATGTCAAATATGTAAATCCGATCAGCGGTTCTGAAGATGTGAGGTAATAAAAATATTATATACATACAAGATATAAATATGCGCGAAAAATATAACCCTTCCTTTGCAGTCGGATTGTTGAAGGAATTATTTACCTGATTTAAGGTAAGGATGGCATTTTTTTATATCTTACAAATACACAGTTCTGAAGTCGTTTAAGAAAAAGGACGAAATTATTTGACCTAATATAAAAAAAAAAATAGTAAACGTATAGGAAGTCTATGGTTCTTAAATTTTAATATTCCTACAGAACCCTCTTCTTGTGAATCTGTCTCGCTCTTGGCCTGTATTTTATATTCTTGTTTTGATTTAGTAACATCCGTTATTTTATTTTGCATATATCAGATTGTGTATACCTATAGAACCAAATAACGGATAATAACAGTTCAATATAAAATGGAGAAACGTATTAGAACTTAAGAGGGGAATTAAACAAAAATCACGTCAAATCGAGACAACAACTTATTTTGGCCGGTTAATGGTTTAAAAAGTTGCTCCTCATTTTATGAGACTTATAGCTGCAACGGAAATACATAATTTGTAAAAATTTCAACAATCTATCTATCTACCACGAATGATATTGCCTGGTGCCAGACAAACGGACAGACAGACAGCGGAAACTTAGTATTAGTGTCTCATTTTTGAATTAATTTTAGTGAATTTTAGAGATAGTTTTAAGTTTTTTTTTCATCGAGAGACATATAAAATTCTATATTTTAATTGTGACATAACCTCAATTGATTGTTATTTCTCTATACAAACCTAATTAAATTTAGTGATTTTGAGTGTACGCGTCCTCTTAACAATAAATATGCATTCTTCAATAACATACGTGCTTCATTTTTAAGATTACTGTAATCGGTGTGTGATTATGTCGATGCGACCGACAGTAAGTTAGAAAGTATATGGAGCAAATTGTAAGAGCCGCCATCCAGCTGCGGATTACACGACCGATATATTATAAGACATTTTTGTGCTGTGATTGGTTAGAAAATAGCGGTATTATTATAGCGTTCGAGATTTAAATTCAGGGGTCTGAGTAGGTTACTGGTGTAAAGGAAAATGTAAGAAACTTTAATTAGCGATATGAAAGATGTTTAATTATTTTAGAGAGAAAGGCAAGGAATTCGTATGGCACAAATAAATGTAACGTGGTTAAAAAGAGAGGGAGGATGGCGGCTACTCATCTTCGTGGTATGCTGTTATAAATACAGTCTGGAACTCGACGACTATCGCAACGCTGAGCGTCGAATCTCAATTAAACAAAACCTACTTGAAAAGATAACAAAGGTAGTATCTTTAATGAAATATATATTTGTGAATGCAAAAATTTATAAATAAATAAGATAAAAAAGGTTTTTCATTGAAGATCTATTGCTCTACAGAGCGTGCTCGTCGTTGAGATCGAGGCTGTTTCTTAATTTAATAATAAAGCACTATCTGTTTAGTAGCGCATATAAGCTCATTGGAGAATGCTTACTTTTTGAAGCATGAAAATCAAGGTGACACCTTTTTAATATGGATGGATACTAAATAGATCCTGAATAGAAGTTATTATAATATCTGCAATAGCACTCGCATTTGTTGAAGCATTTTATTAGTCGATTACTAACGCATGCGGGCTATGAGAGATTTTTGTAACGCATACATATTAATGAACTCGGGAAACACTCGCAAGCGGTATGATAACTGCAATTCTTAATTAATTATACAATATTTATGTTCAGTAAATACACAGATGGGCAGGTGTATAAATAGTTTGCAAAGTTAATGACGTTTTTAAGTTTCATTCCCATGTTAAACCTATTTTAAATACAATCTAATTTGCATACTTAAATACTATTCAATATGTTTAAGAATGACCATTATAAGAAAATATAAATGATGTAATAATAACATTAAAGCGAAATGCCGCCGAATCGATTGCGTACGCTTTTTTTGTCAATGTAAACAACCCGTTACCAGGTGATCATGACTTTGAAGTAGGTAGCTGACCGTTGTTCATGCCACATCAATTCGAATATTTAATAAATAATTATATACCTTAACACAAACTAATAAGGCGTAGTGTGATCGCAAAGATAACTTTGTCTCTATTGTTCGGTGGCACGCTTCTGCAATACGCGACTGAAATGATTATTTACAGTATAAAAAGTTTTTACGATGTCTAATCGAGTTGTATGAATTAAATCGTGACTTGCTGTAGTATCGTTTATTGATATGGTTTTTTGAGATGCACAACTATTTTATATATAACGAAGTTGGTTTACTGATAAAAGTATTTCACTATGTAAGACATATGCTCGGGTTTTGTACACAACGCCTACACAGTCGAATTTACTTTTTATTTAACTTTGTTATAATGACCTTCGTAACCGAGTGGCGCCAGTTTCAAATTCCCTGAGGTCCCGGTTCGATACCCGTTCGGGTCAATGTTGTTATCTTCTTTATTTCAAATACTCCACTATGCTTTAATTACTCATTATGGAATCTGAGCGATGTATGTTATAATATTTGACAACATGGTCAAATATTTATATAGGCATTGTTTATTTATTTCTACCTTTCCGCTTGCGACGTCAGCTGTTTGATATTCAGATTTTTCCTAAGGTCCATTTTATCTGTATACCAGATTCCATTAAAATTAGTTTATAATAAGCGTGAAAAACGCAACAGACAAGATTTCATATTTTTAATATTATATTTATGAATTACATTTAATAATAATTAGCCAACATATCATACTGATCCCAAGGGCTGACATTTGACGCATAATGATGTCAGAAACTTGAACTTAGGTATTAGACCACTACTACTACCACTACATTGCAAGTTATTGTAGAATATCTGAGATAAGTGCTTATCAACAATAAGATTCAACAAAACGTTTCTAAGATAAAAAAAATATTATCTACGTTGTATTATTCTGTGGAAATAATACCACAGAATAACCGGAAATTATGAAATGAAGGAGTTTTATAAGAAAATTTCCATATTTTAAATATTACATCAATAGCAATCACTAGTCAATAAAAATGGTTGACTCCCATAGTACCGTTTAGATGACTTCACGGCGGCTTTGAACAAATTTGACCACAGCGTAGATTACATTACTCGGTCAACATACGCATAGTAAACACTCGGACAGAACAATATTATCATAGTGATATACTTATGTGGGTTAATATTTTGTCATTGCGTATGAGAAATCTGCAATGTGTTTTTTATTCCATTTTGATACCATATTTACGTTTTGATACCAAATTACGTTTTGTTACCATTTACCATTTCGTTATGATAACCTTTAGTTTAATTTCAAAAACCGCGTGTGTCTATCATATAACAATGTAGATATCAAAGATACATATAATGAAGGATGAAAATGAAATAGGTCACGTGATATCGGAAGGTAATGTCAGAAGTTATAAAATCGGCGAGAATATAAGGAAAGAACTGTGAATGTCAAAAAAAATTAAAGCCGTATCGTAGGTAAGGCCCGCATGTGGAATACGAGACATTTCTCTGAACTCATTTCATTTGTCGATAAACCAGTCATTCATCATCGGTACCTATGTCTAGTGTCATCAACGGTATGACACAAGACATACCGATGATGAGTGACTGAAAATTAAGAAAGAAATAAGTTTATTGACTACATCTGTTCATGTACAATAATAATATTTAAAAAAGAAAAAAAATACAAACAAAAATACAAACATTTCCATGAAGTAACAGAGCGGTCAACATGGACCCTATCTCAGCGAAAATTTTGCAATTATGGCGTTCAGTTCTCTCTGCCTACACCAAAAAAGATGTAGCGTGAATAAAGATAGCTATATACTAATATTATAAAGCTGATAAGTTTCTAACTTAGTTTATTTGTAGGGGGTAAGGATAATCTTCGGAAATACTTCTTTCACCTACGGGAAGCTACATCACACGCAGGTGACAGGCTATAATTAACGCGGACGAAGTCGCGGGAAATTAGCCAGTATAAAATACAAAGGTTACCACGCATTGTCGAGAGTTAATTGTGAATGTTTTTCACGAGTTAAAAAATGTCGACCCAAATCCATTCCAAAGAGACCACTACATTTGCACAATAAATTTAACTTAAGAGCAGTTAATGTTTACTCGACTTGTCACTTAGAAGAATTTGTAAACATAAGTTCAAACACATTCTTTCTTTAAGAAATAATACCTGCTGTTAGTTAATACTCACCCTTATCATATTTACTTTATTTGAAATTGTTTTCTAATTGCCATAATTTCAATATCACTACTTTCTTACTCAAATAATTATCATCTTTTTTAGGCTTTCAAATAAAAAAAAATCACCAGCCCTTTTACGTCCCCACTGCAGGGGCTCAGGCCTTCCTTATGGACGGTTAAGGAGGATGGGCCATGACCCTCCACGCTGGCCCAATGCGGATTGAACTAACGGCTTAACGTGCCTTCCGAAGCATGGAGTAGCTCGAGATAATAATTTTTTGGTCACCCATCCCGTGACCGACCCTTGCGAAAGTTGCTTATTGACTACGATCGTGGGCCGCGGCGCTTATTCACTACGCCACCGAACTACTTTTTACTTACTTTTAGGCTTTGGTTCAAATTAAATATTATAAAATTCGTATCTTTTCATCACATGTCCATTATAAGATAGTCTGTTGCTTATTCTTTTTTTTCTGTCTCTTCCACAATTGTTATACTATAAATGTTTTTAGTTATAGTAGTCTTTTCTCTTTGTTTATATTTCTATTCAAAGTTTTAGTTTTAAGTAGGTGATCGGGCATGGATAAAACGTTCGTATGATTTTGATAATAAAATTAAATGTTGTATCCTTGGAGAAGAACCGTTAATAGACTGGCGACTATTAATAGCAGATGAAGATATAGAACCAGTTTCTAGATTTAGAAAAAATGTACCATTTTATTTCATTTTATTCTTTTTTTATCAAAGTCGAATCACATCTGAAATATTATTAATTATCAAGAAAAACAATTAGAGCATACATTAAGTAAGATTCATTTAGACGAAAGTTAATGTTTGCAATTGGAAACTGAATAATTGCTCATCCGACAAATGTTCACACGAAAAATAATCTCACGTATTGTTCTAGCATTTCGCTTTATCTTACAATCAAATCTTTCAATTTTTAAATGGAACGAATGTCTAATAAACATAATTATATATCATATTCTAGTGATCGTGCAGTTTGTATGTAGTGAAGTAAATAGGGTGAATAATTTTTTCCCAGTTTATGAATTAATTGCATTTATATATACTATTATATTATATAGTTATACGGACACGCCAAGGGGCTGGTTGAATCGAGGAAATGACCCCGCCTGTCTGGGTATGGTTGTAGTGTCTTGGGGAGATAGAATGATAAAGATAAACTTTATCGCACACTAGCTGTTTTCCTGCGACTTCGCACGAAATGCACGCGTAATTACAGACAAACAGACAAACAAACAATCATACAAATCTTTCCTCTTTAAAATATTAGTGTAGACATATAAAAAACTGTTAAAAGAGCATTTTTAAAATTATAGTTGTCAAAGGCAGTCTTATTCCTAAAAGCGATCTCTTCACAACCTTAGTCACAGGCACAAGACATATTAGTAGTGAAGGTAGTGAGCCTATGGTAACTATATCAATTCAATTGGTCTCATTAAAAAATCTTATTGTTAGGCAACTTTTGCATGAGTCGGTCGTTGTTGGAATGGGTGATCAAAAATTATTTTTTCGAGCTACTCTATGCTTCGGAGGGCACGTTGAGCGTTAATCCCAGCTGCATTAGTCCAGCGCATTGGGCCAGCGTGGAGGGTCTTGGCCCATCCTCTTTAACCATCCACAAGGAAGGATTGAGCCCCTGCAGTGGGGACGAGAAAAGTTTGAAAAGGATTTCATAATTATTATATTTATAAGAATATTTTTCAGTACAGTCTTGTGTATGTAAAATTGTTAAAATATAATAATTAGAACAAATTTTTATCTTTATCAAAAGTTAACATATTTGTAAAATTATTTTTTGCCGCTGTTTGGGTGTATTGCCTGACCATTGATGAAAATACGCTCCTGTAGTAGCGAAAGTAACAAGTGCTTGAAAGATGTTAGGTCCTGGGTAGTTCAGTAGTTTGATCAGTCGTCCGGATTGCGGAAAGTCATGGGTTCATCTCAGAGTCCCAGGGACAGAGTGGATTTTAAAAATAAAAATAAATTGTTTGCTGTCTCGTTAGCTACAGTTGTTTATTTATTTTCTCTTCGTTTCTGTTGCTTCTCGGTAAACATTCCACTTTTTATCAACACAGTAATATAAAATGAGGATGGAATCGTCTCTTTCGCTACACATAAATTCCATTGCAAGTTTTATAACATCAGTCAGTATCTAATTACGCATCGGAAGCGGCAATTAAAAGACACGTGACGTCGTCGTCAATTAGAGGTGATATAGATTTTAATTGGCTCACTTTACGCCAGTATTGGAATGCGCAAGTGAAAATGTGTATTAATATTGAACAATCTTTTGAAATTTCACTTAAATTATTAGTTGTAAGCTCTGATAACATTTTCTACGCTGATCTCATCTCTAATATATCGTATAAGTCAATTAATGAAATCGGTTTAATGATTCTATGGCTGATAGCTAGTAATTATTATGATAGCCACAGTCGTTGGTGTCAATCTTTAGAGGTAAAATTTCTAACTTTGTAGGGGGTAAATTTCGGAAATACTGATCCGATTTCAAAATTTCTTTCACCTTCGGCAAGCTAGGTAAAAACGCGCGGGCAAAGCCGAAAAACAGCTTGTGAGGAATTATTTAATTATTTTCAGTAGCAGCACAGCAATTAGTAGTGCTATTCTGTTAATAATACAGCGTACAACGTTAAGTTTTAGAGTATAATCAAATAAAACCAATTTCAAAAGGTAATAAAGGGTTTATTTGATTATACTACTAATGCAGTGATAAGGCTTAATTTGTAACAGAATAGCAAAGCAAAAAATATAATTATAACGCTATTGTAACTTAGATGATTTCTTTAATTGGAACGATCTACACATCTTCCTTAAAAATATATCAAAATTTATTTTTGAAAAAATACTCAATCAAATGTATATTTCCATACAAAGTGATTTATAACCTTCCAAAAATATCCTTGAAACCAAAATAGATTCTGACTTTATCTGACATTTGATTATTCTAAGATTCGCCTGTCGTGAACTTCGCAGCCTCCCATTGCACAGCAAAAACAACGTACCTGTAACAAAAAAATAAGGCATTTAGTATTCGTTACATATTAGGTACAATAATAAATATTAGGAATATGTTGAATACAGAAATAACTGAATACGATCGTTTTCTTATTTCTTGACCGAACTTGTTGAATTTTTAACCAAATTTCAGATAATTATTGAGTAAATAACTGTAGCCAAATTGAATTATGTCTGAATTTAAGTTTTGTTTAGCACATAACTTCACCAAATTCGTATTGCGACTGAATTTCTGTTTTAATTAATAAATCTGTGCAACCAATTTTGATTTTCCAATATTAACTTTATTTCATTGAATTGATTTTTTTTTGTTCTAGTTCTGTTCTTGTTTGTGTATGTAAATATTTCATATTTGAGTTACATTTAATGAACCATTCCAAACCATATTTATTCTTCCAATCCATATCTTCTTCTCCATAAATCATATATTCCATATCCATAATTTTCTTCCAATCCATACCAAATCAACAAAATATCACCAATGTCGTTTATCAGTTTAATCATTTACTGCAGGTTTCTGAATTGAAACATGTACAAAATCTCAGCTGAATTTTCGCAATAACTTAACTGTTTTACGGTTTACATGGCAAAAGGTCCTAGTTTTATCAAACTGCTATTAACTGATAATTAAAAAACTAAAATCAGAAACGAAAACCTATTTAAGAGACGTGTAAGTGCAGTTTGAGACGTGATTAACTTTGAATTCTCAATTCAAAACTGTATTAAACTGATATACTTAATTTATCGTAACAGGGTGCTTTTTATATTACGAGTATAATTGTTTTACATGGAACTAGTTACTGAGATTTTCATAAGATATAGTAAAACTTATTCATTTTTTTCTCTGCAACAGTGGAAAAGCTCAAATCAAGAGATATCAGACGCCGTAGTATTTTCATCCTGAAATATATCTGATATTTAGAAGACGTTATAATACGTACGTCTTCTTGACGTAGGTTACAAATATTCTCCAGTAACCTCCTTGTTCAGTTCTTTATATTAATTATTCTAAAGACTGTATATTAACCGCCTGGCTAAAAAGGTGGATTGAGTAGAAATACTGTCTATAATAATATTATTTTATTCTTTTAATAGAACACTTATTCAAGATTTAAACCAAGTATAGTAAAGTACGATTCTCACTTGACTGTTTGTTAAAACTGAACCAGATTTTTTATATCAATTGGCATATTAAAGCGCAATTATAAGTACGTGACGTCACGCTTTTGTTACGAAGAATCAATCATACACTTCGGTTGCTGTCAGACGACTTAAAAATGTATATGTGTCGCTTGAGACAGAACAATGGCTGTTATGAGTAAGTTATTAATTTATTATTTAAATGAAATTAAGATAATGGATAACGAAAATTGTATTGTTATCCGGTGTGCAAAATTTTGATTTCTAAATATCGTAAAGATTTCACAAGCAGGCAGCGCTGGATTAAAATACTAAACTATGTCTTCTTTTCCTTCATCGGTAGTACTGTTTTATTTATAAGCCGGTCAAGTGCGAGTCGAGCTCGCGTATGAATTATCTATAAAACAATACCGCAAGAACACGTTTGTTGAATGGGAGGTCCAAGAAATATTTATGGTAGTATGGCACCCTAAAAATAGTTTAGAATTCGACAACGGACTACTGTCATAGCGTAGAGGTTCAACCAAATAAACCAATTTTAAAAGGTTTTATTTCATTGAAGCTTTATGTTGTCACAGTGCTGTGTTCGACGTCGTGTTCGAAGGTGGTTTTTTTCTGGAGTAACATAGCAGATCGCGTTTAAATGAATTCATATTATTCATTGGCCGATTAGTTTTATTTTATACACGAGATATTCATATGTCGAAACACAAAACAAGTATTCGTGTTTTTGTTTACATTCGTTTGAACTTAAGATGTGAACTTTCAAGTTACATTTTAATCGGCAGTTAAGCAAGACAATGATTGATTGTATTATGATAATGCTTACACGCTAGCTAACATGAGGTCATGATGAAATATACTCTAATTGTATTAAGCCCGATGTAAGAGCAACCTACCAAGATAAATATTAGTGAAAAAATTGATGGCGGCGGACCCTATTATCTGCTTAGAAAGAAAAATCTTATAAAAATTAACATGACAAACGTATATTTGAAGAGTATTCTTTGAAAATGCTTAAAAAATAATATTTTTTAAGCATTTATCTATGATAATACGCTCGTAACTTATACGGTAATTCGTATTAGAATAAAGAGCGGCGCATATTATTTTTGACAGTAGCGGTTTAATATCTAAAGCGGAGTTTTTTTTTAAAATAGAGTTCTTAAATACTCCTTATAAAAAAGAACCAACAAGAATATATTGTAGCCATCGTGTATATGACCGTAGTTTATGTATTTTAACCGTTTTCATCAACTTAGATAACAGTTTTCATGAAGACCTCTTTTTAACCGAAGAGCTTGACACTTCATATCGATTAGTGTGGTCAAGGCCATGCTGGATAACGTTAGATTCTGGCAAGCTACTATGGGAATCCATTACATGCGGTGGTTCCGCAGGACGGGCCCTCGTCCACATCGCGGTCGCGACTCAGAACGCGTAGCATGACGAACTCGAGAACGTTTGTCTACATGCAAATGTCACTTTTCTCGGGTGCGCTAATACAAAATTTCACTCTTGACCCGAGAAAGTGACATTTGGGGGTAGACAAAGCGTTTCTCCGACAGACAAAGCGTATGCTACACGTGCTGGTTGTGTACCGGCGTGGGCATTAAAATGTACCACCGGGACACGGGGCGGAAACATATACCCGAATGTGCGCGGGGCATGCGTGCCCCGGTGCGCGGTCAGTCGTGCGGTCACTGGCGAAGTGGGCTGCTCACACGGCAAGAGGGAACAGAAACTAGCGTAGAACTACTTTGGCGGCGCCGGGGGGAGACAGGCCCTGTAGGCCTTAGGCAGGAGAGCATTACGAAGGACGCCCGGAGGGACTGCCAGGGGACGGCCCAGGTTGGAGGCCTGGACCATGGACACTTTCCACACACACAGACGGCAAGGATCGCGTGTTAGCACATCCCCTCCTATTGCGGACCGGTGGTCAGGGTTAACACTCCACCCGCCCCCTGTGGGACTAGCCCCAGGAATGCTCCATCGTTCTGGAAAAGCCAGTTAAGTATCCTGGCCTTTTCTCAGTCTGCAAGAGGAGGGGGCTCGTAGGAAGCCCCAAAGTGGGGCTGGACCCGACGAACTTCTTACTAGATTCCGGGTCCTTCCCACCCAAGAAGGGTAGTGGCAGCGGGTTTTACCAGATATACTGACCTCGCTTAAGCCCGTCCTTTCAAAACAGTTGCGTAGACGAAGAACCTTGGTTTAAGACTAACTCTCTAGCCATGATTCTAGTCATAGGATTCGGATACATAGTCATAGGAAACATCTTAGCGATGTTTTGTCGATTTTTCATTTCGTTTTACTACTTTAATTTGAATGTACTTTATTAAAGACAAACGAATGATAAAGAAAGATGATTATGGATTTGACAGCAGCGTTAGCGAATTGGTAATTTTACCCAAATGTATTCACCAAAAGACATGTCGAAGAAGTAAGATGAAATGAAATACATCGAAAATATATCGTATCCTATAGTTAGAGCGTTCGGCAGTCTCACCCCTGGCCGACCGGGGCTATCTAACTGAAAGGGACGTGGATCTAGTGCAATAAGAATTGGCCTATCCGTCAAAACCTTCCTGCCGTTGCACCCTACTGTTTCATAAATAAATATCTAATGTATTACAAACGGATAGTATTCCTAGTCGCACCTCGACTCCAGTGATTCGTAACCAAGTACAGTGGAGCACATAGTTTTTATAATTAATGACAAAAAAAAATTCATCACAAGAACACTGAACTGAGAACGCACGGAGCGGTTTTTCAGTTGTTTTTTTTTTCGTAACTCACAAGACCGCAGTTTTTACGGTCCCACTGCCGCTGCGGCTACGATAACGCCCTCACACTTGGCGGAAGAAAACCGCAAAGAGGACGGTTGCTCCCGCTGCGGTTACTTAAATGTGGCGCCCCCTATCAACCACAGAGCGCGCGGGAAAACAACAGGCGTCAATAGGACGGACGTATTAGCGAGAAAAGTAAAAATGTATAAGGTGAGTTGTATAAACCAGGCTTCTTTATGTCACTAGACTGCAGCACTTGCACATAAGAAAGAGAATATTTTTTTTAATGAACATTAATTTCATTTACAGGTAGTGATCAAATAGTGAACATAGTAGGAATTTGATATATTTTTATTTACAGTTAGTAATAGTGTAATTTTATTCAATAATACACCTTTACTGCATATTTGGATGTAAAAAGAAAGGGAATCATTCATTCAAAAAAGGTTCGACAACGTTTGTTTGTTTAATATGTGCTAGTTTGACTTGAATAACCTTCTTCACATCTTATTCGAGCAGTCATAATAGCTCCATGAGTTCTCAGACTTAATTTTTATGTAATGTCATACTGTCTGATAAATTAAATTATTATTTTTTGCGAGTTATCTTTAATATGTATGTACAACATTAAATAATATAGGTAGTCAAAGAAAATAAGTCAATAGTAAAAATAAATTTGAGTTAATAAGTTTGAGAAAAATATATTATTTAACTTTGCAATGTTTCACTTTTAGTCCGATATTTAATAGAGCACTATGTAATATAAAGTACTCTATTTTTTTATAAATCCAATTGTATCAAACAAACGAAACACGTTTTATAATTATGGTACATAATAATATGTTTATTAAATTCTGATTAATAAAATAGAGATTGCTTAGATTGTAACATGGGATATTAATATTTCTTAGATTGTACTTTTATTGTAACGAAAATTAATTTATTTCATTGCTTAATGCCTTATGCTACGACAATAACAAAGTTGCAGATAAAAAAAATGAGAAAGAGAAGAAAGATATTTAGTAATTTAACAAATAAAAATGTAAATTGTATAATTATGTTTTTAAAGGATCTAAGATGGAAAATATTATAATGGCATTATCCCGTACCCTGAAAACTATACATTTGTAATTAATTCATAGAAATAAACCCATCATCATCAATCTTTCCCCACTGCTGAAGAGGAGGGACGATAGGCCATGACCCACCGCACCGGACCAGTGTGGATTGGTGAGTGTTAATATCTGCAGATGCAATCGAGACCAATGGCTTAACGTGTATTCCGAAGCTAGGAGAAACTCGAGATAACAATTTTTTGTTCACCCATCCTATGACCTGACCCTTACGGAATTTGCTTAACTTCCGTATTGCAGTCCGAATGCGCTAACCACAGCACCATCGAGCTTCATACTTTTTAGCACAATATAAAACTGAAGCTGCTAATTCAAGCGAGGTATCATATGAAAGGGCTTGATGTGCATATTACTTCATATGGATGGAACCCTCAGGCAAATTCGACTGGAATTGGTACATTTTTACCCAACTGCAAAGGAAGGGTTATGTTTTACGCGTACCTTGTATGTGTGTATGTATATAATATCTTTTATCATTTCATATCTTCAGAACCGCTGAAAGAATTTAGATAGTTGAGTTCCCGTGGGATTTGCCTTAGTAGCCCAAGTGTTCTTAGATAGGAAGCATTAAAGAATCAAATATGGCGGCTGTGCGACGCCATTATATTTAATGATATTTTTTTTTGTTTCTAATACTACAATATGGGTATCAAATTAAATGGCTCAATACAAGGATTCCAAAAAGTATGTTATGATTGTCATTACCTAAAAATAATAATAAAAATAATAATGATATTAAAATTATGAACTTCGGTCTTCTACTTTTTGAATCAATAATTTGACATAAATTGATTTTTTTTTTTAATTTAAACGTCTTGCATATTTTCTTATCGACTGTACTTAAGTCGCAATTTTGTCATACATTATCGGTATACATGAGAACGTGACAATTACGCACTCGTGCGTAGCGACAAGAATCAGTCGGATAACTTATAATTGCTAATATTGTATTGAAGGAAAAGAATTGGATTAACATGAGTTTCTTTATAAACATGTAACGTGGGGGAACCTTACGCACGTCAGTTCCAAAGGTGTAGAATTTTAAAGCAGACAGAGCCGGCTCCTACGCTCATGTCTGGGGGCGCCAGGGCGCTCATGTTTGGAGGCGGCAGTGCGTCTGTTTTTTGTCATCATTTGAAATCGTGCAGTACCATAAAAAATATAACGTTTTTTATTTAGATATATACAATGAACATATACACTCTTTAACCTTTGCAAATATATTCATTAGTCTTTTAACAACCTCCGTAGCCGAGTGGTTCGCATGCCGGTTTCAAGGAGTCGCCATCTCGGAGGTCCCGGGTTCGATTCCCGGTCGGGTCAATGTATAAAATGAACTTTTCTATATTGACTCGTGTCTGGGTGTTGTGGTACCTTCGTTGTCTCAGATACTCCATAATACGGGGGCTTTAGCTACTCATCTTGGAATCTAAGCAATGTATGTGATGTTATTCAATATTTATTTTATTTATTTATTTATTTGGTTGTTATTTAGTATTTTGTCTCGGACACCAAGTTTCATTGCAGCACTGAAAGCAAGACTACCTCAGCAAAGAGATCTCGTTTCCAAAATGAACTAATACCTCAGATACCAGTAAATTACTTTACAAGTCGCTCTCTGGAATCGATTTTTACACTAAGATGTCATTATCGTCCACTTCGAGATTCCTTGTTCAAGTGATTTCAGTTTAATTACTAATCGGTAATAGGATTTTTTTTATGTAGTATCTTTGAACTTGAAGTTACATCGAGATTTTGGCCTAAAATGACTTATGGGTATTATGAAAATATTTTGAAACAAAAAATTATGATTTTTTTGTATCAAATACTTCATTTAAATCTGACAATGTGTACAAGTCTTAAATCGTTTGAATTTCAAATTTTATTTTGAATATCTTAACTCTATTATTCCATGTCATCGGCCTTATTACGAAAATGCGTAATTCCGTTTGAATGAACTTCTTACAATATACATCATCATCATCATCAGCCCTTTTACGTCCCCACTGCAGGGGCTCAGGCCTTCCTTATGGATGGCTAAGGAGTATGGGCATGACCCTCCACGCTGGCCCAATGCAGATTGGAGGGTATTGACGACTGCAAATGCAGCCGGGACCAACAGCTTAACGTGCCTTCCGAAGCACGGAGTAGCTCGAGATAATAATTTTTTGGTCACCCATCCCGTGACCGACCCTTGCGAAAGTTGCTTAAGGACAACGACCGCGGGCCGCGGCGCTTATCCACTACGCCACCGAGCTACAATATACATATTAATCTAGTATTACTAGTAATTTTAATTAAATTTTTATTTTATTTATTAGGACAGCCAACAATATATAATATACACTATTACAATACTTGAATCAGGCTTACAATGTAAGCGCCTTATCTATTATAGGCAGTCACGACATGCACTGAAACCTATATTAAATAGGAACAGTACAACATTCATATTTTTAGTTATATATATATATATATATATATATATATATATATAGGAAAAACTACAACCTAGATAAAAACAAGAAACTCTGGGAACGTTAACACCGGTACAATGAATCTTAAAAGTAGTATTAATAGTATTTTTTTACGCATTTTGATAACTTAGGCATATAAATGATTTATGGAATTATTTTAAACACAACCTTCACTTTTCAATTTCAGAATATTTATTATGAAATTGTTTAACGATTCCCAGACTCGTTCGGTATAAACAGTAACCGAGAACACGATTACTTTTTTTAGTTTCAATTACTTCACAAACATTTCGATTGAATGTTACAACCATTATCCTTTGAAGTAGTTGCTATTGCGCAATTTGCGTGTGCTCTATTAATGAAAGCTCATGGTTTTTTATTGTCAAAATTATACTTAATGGCGTCCAATGGTCTCATATAAATTGCTCTTTGGCACAAACACAGCATTACGTTTGGAAACTTTCATTTTTATTCACGTTATACACATACTAATGTTATTTTGATAAGTGAAACTAATGAATGATTTCATTCATCTTTCATCATGGGCTTATTAGCTTCGCTGTTGGAAATTTTAGGCCTACTGTAACGATGTGGAATCATCGACACCGTTCAAAGACGTTTAACTATACTTATTTGAATCTCGTTCTTTTACTGACATTTTTCATATTCAAACTTTTTGATTAAAGTCACAAATAAAGAAAAAATACGAGTTGAAACTGGTTTTAATAAAATAGGTTGAATTATTTTAGTAAAGAGTCGGAACTACAGTCCTGCATTTTCTCCAAGTAGTTCCATAATATTGGTAAAGTAATCATATTTTCTAAACAAAACATCAAAATTGTAATAATAAAGCATCGTTCACCGACTTTTAGATAAAAATGGCAGACTGGTAGGAAAAATAAAATAATCAATATAGAAATTTGATATAGGCATCGGATTTTAAGCATTTTCAGTTAACCAACTAAGCTTCTTTTTTAGGCGCTTATATTTAAAATTAGGCCATGTCCAAAATTTCACACTCCGTTAGTAGTTCAAAATTATATCGGTCTCAATATTGTTTACCGTTACCCGCTTACTTAACGAGACGTTTGAGTGTTAGCATACAATTATTTAACTACACGTTTCAAACGGTGGAGTGTTGATATGAAATGGTTACGTGATGCGGTAAAACTCGAGTGTATAATTATTGTATGCTGTGTAATGTTTTTTTACGCTTTCGGTTGAATTAAGAAATTAATCATAACGTATCATAATAATGTATAAATTGTTAGCGAAGAAAGTAAAAATGTATAACGTGAATTGTATAAACCAGACATTATTAATGACGGCATTTTTATAATTCATTAGTAGGAACCAGAGAAATTTGTCATTCAATGTTAACTTTTTATTATCATGTACATATTTCTTCAATCTGAAATAAAAATGCTATTAGGCTGTTTATAGAGAATTTATTATGGCATAGCGAACATTAAAAATGGTTTTGATCCATTACTTTTTAAGGGTTAACCAATCCTGCTCATGCAAATGAATAAATATTTTTATATAGTGTGTTTATAATATTTAATAAAAAAGGGAAGATAGAGAAAATGGGATCGTTAATTTCTAATACTTTCGGCCCAGAATAAAGTTACAGAATGTATTAAAGTATGTTCTACAGACACTCATTGACAGTCTCCTATAAATGATATTGTTAATATTTTAAATTGTTTTCTAATAATTAAGAACTATTCCTTCGTAAAAACATCTACTACAAGCTATATAAAAAAGTATATAGGTAAATGTCAATTGGTAGTAATTCTTAAATTACCTACATGAATAATGAAACTTCGAGTAGCTATATTGCGGGTTTTTTTACAGAAATTACCACAGGTAATTTTTATATGACACTATGATGAGGCCATAATGAGAAAACATGATGAATGGATTGTGAAAAGATTAAGAATGTCGATGAGAAGGCGTGTTGTTTCGTAAACTAGACATGTTTTAAACCAGCTCAGCGAGGTGGTAGGTAATAAGGGCTTATATACATAATTTGACGAACTAGCCGAATGAATAGACCGCCTTTATCAAGGTAAATGAGGTCCCAGATTCGGTCGGGTCTATAACGAAAAAGGATTTTTTCTATAATGTCTCGGGTCTGGGTGTTATGGTCGTTGTCTTAGGTACTCCATATCACGGGAGCTTTTAACTACTCATTTTGGAATCTGAACAATGTATGGGATGTTGTATAATATTTATTTTATATTTTTAAATATGTATATTTTTTATTATACCGGGAGACGTAGCGTTAGTAGGCCCCCCACAAGGTGAACCGACGATCTGGTTAAGGTCGCGGGAAGCTACTGGATGCGGGAGGCGCAGGACCGATCACGTTGGAGATCTTTGGGGGAGGCCTATGCCCAGCAGTGGGGGTTTCCCGGCTGATATGATGTTGATATTTGTTTACTTATTGAAAGCTTTTAGAATGTATCATTAGTAGGATTTCATAGGTTTATTAACTTTTGTATATTAAATTGAATCAAAATTTTATAATCATAATATTAAACGTTATTTCATTTTACTGTCTCAAAGTAAACAAACGAATGTAACATTTCGAACCAAGTCATTGAAAGTAGACTACATTCCGCATTTAGAAAAATTAACGCCGGCGTTATGATCCGCGAATCGGTTAATTGATCGGAAACAAAAAAACGTTTTTATCTCTTAACGAGACATCGAATGGTGAATCCACTTTCTCCCTAAATTTTAGCGAAGTCATCCGAGTAATATCTAAAATGTTGATTACTCATACTCTTTTGTTGGAGAATCGGAGAAATATGTTGCCGTTGAAAAGACGAAATGGAAAGCTTTTCGTTTTCTATACACGATATTTGTTTGGTCATCACAAAGTGTGAAGGTTGCGTTGTGTAGAAGTGAAATTGTTGAATGACATTACTTTTAAAGTACTTCAGTGCACTGATAAATATAATAATAATAATTTATTCGCTTTTAAATGAGGTACATTGTAGATTCATTAACATTTACTTTCGCCATTTTGTTAATTGTAAAGCTTCTAGTATGCTGTTAATATGTTAAAAGATATAAAAACACTCGTGCTTATTTTCAAGAATAGTCGAATTCTTATTTCATAAGGTTTCATATACCTTGCATTGCACTGCATGAAGAGAAATAGTGTAGTAGTCATGCACCTGGATTTATAGGAGTTAGTCTCATTTGATTAAGCTGAAGTTTTACAGGTTCAGTTTAGATGGTAATCTAATTTACATAATTTTAAATGTAATATGGCGGAGTGACCCAGATGGCTTTTCTGTCATCGTGATAACCTTTATTACCTCTTGAAGTAGGTTTTATTTGATTATAATTTTTCATTCAAATTAAAAGTTCTATTTAAACACAACAACTAATTATGCTGTGTTCGATGCTCTACTTAAACAAAATGGTACAAAAATTAAGTTGAAAGTTCACTTAGTTAATTAAATATGTTTAAATTATGCGTAGATTAAAGTTAGATGCAGTAGAATTTTGAATATTTTTATTTTAATTTAAAATGAGAGTACAAATTTTGTACGTTCACACTCGATTAGTACAGCTGACAGAAGAGAGTTTTGGAACGAGTGTTACCCGGACATAAGTAACGCTGGTGTTCCATTAATAAATATTAATATTAATTCTCCTAGATAATTAATTTTATCATGTGCTACATTTAATGTTTATTATTAAACATTATGCGTTAATTTATAATAAATTAGAAGATGCTTTGAAATTTTAAATTTCAAAAATGATTACGCTCGCAAATACATTATATTGTCTTGGTCTGAGTTTAGTTTCAAACTCATATTTAACGTCTATTGTACATTTTACCAACTTTCCTTATTCATTATTGTTATAAAGGACAATTAATAGGAATGATTAGACTGATGACAGATGACAGACAGACTTTTTATCAATAACGTCTCAAATGTATATTTTATTTATTCAATGTTTTTCTGTTATAAAGAAAACTGTTGACTGTCTCGGGTATATCATGATCATTATTATACATGTTATGGACCAAGTGAAAAATTGCGCATTATACATAATATCCGGTCATTATGAAAAATGCCCCATATGAGAGAGCAATTTGATAATATTTATTCGAAATATCACATTGCATTGTCATTATTATATTGCTAAATGATAAATGGACAATTTGATAATAAAGCTAAAAACACGGTTCGAAGAGGGAAGAAACCATGACGCGGTTTACTTTAAGATAAGGAAACCACCACCACCAGCTCTTTTACGTCTCCACTGCAGGGGCTCAGGCCTTCCTTATGGATGGTTAAGGAGGATGGGCCATGACCCTCCAAGCTGGCCCAATGCGGATTGGAAGGTATTGACGACTGCAAATGCAGCCGGGACCAACGGCTTAACGTGCCTTCCGAAGCACGGAGTAGCTCGAGATAATAATTTTTTGGTCACCCATCCCGTGACCGACCCTTGTGAAAGTTGCTTAACGACTACGATCGCGGGCCGCGGCGCTTATCCACTACGCCACCGAGCTACTCTGAATAAAAAATCTGATTGCTTAAATTTTAATCAATTTCATGTTGTTACTTATAATACCAATAACACAGCTAGCATGCTATAATGTAAATTTTACACCGGGAATGCTGCAAAAAGTTACGGACAGACATGCATTTAGTTCCACTATCCGTGTGAGAGAATTCCTAATGCGCCACGTAAAAGGTAGCTGTATGTAACAGCAAGAAATTTTTGTTCTATTCGATGAGAATGCGCAATAATTTGTTCGTGCGCGTTTTTACTGGTGTAAATCGGTTGGTTCAGTGGAAAGTGTAAATCAGTATTAATACCAGAAGTATCAATCGCGCTTTGATATTTTTAGTGGTGGACCGAAACAGGAAATTGCGCCCCATCGTAAATTATCATCACCAAACTCTTAAAGTCCCCACTGCTGAAGATCTGGAACTCAGGTCTTCCCTATGCATGCAATCGAATCGAAATCGAATAAGCTGAATCGCTCATGGGCCACCACACGGGTCCAATTACCAACGGCTTAATGTGTCTCTCAAAGCACGGAAGAACTCGAGATAATAAAGATTTAATCACCCATCCTATCACCGGCCGTTATGAAAGTTGCATAACAACCGCCATAGAGCTCCTCGTAAATTATCTAAATTTCAAAATCTTGTAGGAGCTTAATATATTCTACCTAATCACTCCTTTCCTTGTTTGCGGACGAAAATTGTGAACAGTAATTAGTAAGTAGTAAAGAGGTTTATGAAGGTATCCATATTTAATTCTGATCAATTTCATTAAATTTCCAATAAAGTCGTTCTATCAATTTTTATGTCAATAACATTATTACTCTAACTATTTTGGATATATCATCATATTAATGAGATCACTGTTGAGGCACAGTTTACATAAGCGGCGTACGACGCCTACTACTGAGCATTTTCCCTAGGGATCAATGCCCTTTGAACTGTTCACGGAGTATGTCCGATAGCGGGGGAGAATCCCATTCATCCTCTGCCAACTCGTCAAAGTTCCCTTACAGTGAGTGTGTAGAGTATTGAAGCATGTTCTCAGGCTCAAAAAAAAAATAAAGAAAAAGGGATCAAGGCAACCAGAGTCAATGGCTAAACGTAACGCCTTGTTAAGTACTAAGGAGCTCGTGATACTAAATTTTTGATACGTGATACGTGATTGTTTAACCTTCGCTTGCTGGCCGAACCCGTTAATCACTGCGCATCAAAATTGCTAAAATATATTGCCATTCAATAGATGCAAAGTGACCGAGACGCCATAATACAAGTAAAATTTGCATTTTCTCATCAATTTTGATAGAAAGTTAAAAACAAGTACTTAGTTTACTTGAAGTTTAATAAATTGATATAAAGCCATTAATATACATTATATATATATATATATATATCCGCATTGGGCCAGCGTGGACGTTCATGGCCCATCCTCCTTAACCATCCATAAGGTAGGCCTGAGCCCCTGCAGTGGGGACGTAAAAGGGCTGATGATGATGATGATGATATACAGCTTATTCGAACTAGCCTGCATTGACTGCAATATAGTCCTGTAAACGTTCAAACATCAATAGACGCACGCACTCTTTTCATAGGAAAAATTCTTAACCGCCAATCGTATGGATTGTTTTAGGAACTCCAAGTTTAGAATCAGCCTTAATCTCTAAAATTGATCATAAATATAATCCAGATTAAGATCTGGACTCTGAAATCTGGTCTTGAGCTCTGATGAAGTCCGGAACGCTTATTTTTAACCAAGATGGGGTGAATAAAGCTTTATGACCCGTCGCCGAGTCTTACTGAAAAGACAATTCTTGGTTACTGAACATGGCGTTGAGAAGCTACCTTCTCAAGAATGGTAATGTGATAAAGCTCGGTCACTCCATTATAGCTAAGACCCCACCAAACTACACTGAAGTCAGATAATGCCCACGTTATATTCTGTTGACTAATCGTGAAGCATCTTTAGAGCTCTTATCAGAAATACGTTAATTTTTTTGATGAAATATTGCTTAATTGTAAAAATTTCTCATCGATACACATTTTCATCACAACATCAATTATGTTCCTTGTCTTTCTTATTTTGGCGCTACGTTGTATTTATTTTTAATTCTAACTCTATTTATGACCAGACTTCCATAAAATATTATCATTGAGGGCAACTTTATAAAGCGTATCCCCAACTGAAATAACGGGACCTCGTTATGTTGGTATAGATTCAGAACGTTTACGACCACTTTCACAAGCTTTAAATGAAGATTAAGTAAAATTATTTATTCATAAAAATTCATACCCGATTGCGAAAGATATTTGGCGTTATTTCAATTCAGGTTAGTCGATTTTTTTAAAGCTATGCAAATTAAAAGTAACAGACATCATCACATTCTCTGCTACCTAAAAGTAAGATACTTTTATCGTTTGTTAAGAAAACAACGAAGGTACCCGATATAATATAGAAAAGTTAATTTTATACATAGATCCGTAACGCATACCAACGACCATTCCATTTAGAATTGCGCTTAAAAAAATAAACGCAATTACGAATCCTATCCTATTAATATTATAAAGGCGAAAGTTTGTAAGTATGGATGTATGGATGTTTGTTACTCTTTCACGAAAAAACTACTGGACGGATTTGGATAAAACTTTACAGCAATATAGGTTATACATCAGAATAACACATAGGGTACTTTTTACTGGGAAAACTTCTCACTCCCACGGGATACCGACTTCCACGCGGACGAAGTCGCGGGCGTCCACTAGTGCTATATAAACATAGTTTGTCCAAAGAGTATAGTTGTCAGTCAATGCTAATATTCACCCAACGCAATTAGGAACGGTTTATTGATATTTACTCTTTGGATTGCATAGAGAATATTGAAAGCTTGCAGGTTTCGTCAATAAGTTTATTTATTAGGTTTTGACTGTGGCTTACACAAAATTTGGCACGTTGTAATAAGACAAAGATTGGTATTGTTAATAGAACCAAGATTTCAGTCAATAGCAATTTCTATAAAGATTAATTTATAAAGTAATTTCAGTATTTTAGTTTAGATATACTATTTCTTATAAGATCACTTTTCTCTACCTATATTTACCTAGTGAAAACTTAAATCGGGCAACCAGAAACTATATTACCGTGGCTACTTGGCTTTGTAGATTATCAATTTTTAACTATATGAATATCTTAAAATTACATCTGATACTAGATCTTGTTGTATAGGAGTTAAATGGTGCTACCAGTTCGCACTAGGACCGCGTGGTGGGTCATAGCCCATTCTCCTTGTTCAATTAATTCTGGAGAGCCAGACTACTAAATAAAACCAAAATAGAATCCTATTATCGGATATTAAACTATTTTTATTACTGGTAGGTAATTACTACAAATCGATTAAAACCTACACGCTAATATACTTTTTTTTACGCTGAATTTTAATGGCGCAACACACGCGTAAACCACGAAAAAGTCATTACCGTGCCATACACCGCCCACTACACTTTCTAAAGTGATTTTTTTCTTATGAAATTAATGTTCATTGCAATAATTAAAATGGCCTACGGTGATATCGCGTTCGCATTCTAATACAATAATCTTTATTGCACTAATAACATTAGTAATATGATATCACATTACATTATTATGAGAGACTCTCTTAGTTATAAAATTACATTAAAACAAAAATTTATACTAACTTCACAAAAGTCAAAAAATAAATTTAAATAATAATAAAGGTGGTTAACAAACTCAATAAACTTAATTTAAATTCATATAAGGTTTTGATGGCATTTTGATTGCTTTTAACTAATGGACTCTAAGTTTGACTATTTTTTTTTTGGTTTTAGTATATTAGTGACAAAAGTCATACAAAAATAAACATGAAGTCGCATTGAGAACGATTAAAATACATACAGTTTCCAAAAAACAAATAATTACATAAAACGATTTAATAAATCGTTGAAGACTATTCTCTTTTAATGCAAAGGCATTCCAAACCTAATGCCATGTGACATGCAGTAAAATGCCGCTTGATTTGAATATAATAGAAAATGGCCGACAAAATGACATCCAATTTATATGCTAAAGGTTGAGGCATCTTTGCGTTTATGGAAATAATTGCATCTGGTTGAGTTGATGCTATACATTTATGCGTAATTGTGTCGTTGTTTTATGCTAAATGTTATAACAGTTTAATTTGAGCATTTATAAGTTTCTGCTATTATTTTAAATGCTGTGTTAAGATTATATTCTATTTTGGTTTTGACATGTTTTTGACATATATTCTATATGTTGAATTTGTTTTGGGTGCATGATTATAAATAAGTTACTTTATTATTTACTTCCTGGCTAAGTAGGTATGTATTTAAGGTTATAATTGATTATCAAGGAGATAACTCAAGAATTAACGTAAACATCAACCTAGGAAAAAAGTCAGAGAAATGTCTTATATTCATGAAAGTAACATATTTAAAGATAGTTCCACGAGAAATGACTTAGATAATAAGCAATAAAGTTGAGGAGTGGGGGCTCGCTACGTCACAGTTTTGTAGAAAATGTATAAAAGTCTTGCAACATTTCAATTAAATGCATCGCTGTAATTAATTGATTATCCAAAACATAAAATAACACGTGTTTAATTTTCTTCAATAATCTACCTAACGTACAAACAAACAAAAATTTGTCATCAGCCCTGTTATGTAATAATGTTGGTAGCATATATAGACATTTTTTTATTTATTATAATGTTGAATGTGGCATAGACATGTAAATAAAGAGACATGAAAATGTTGAAAAATATTACGAATACGAATGTGATACGTATAATAAAGCTTGAAGTGTAAATTGATTGGCCGTGTGAAAGATGAGTTATAAATGTTCCAAATGACGTCATAAAAATAACGAAATATAAAAGGGAAACAATAGCGATGATCGTAAAATAAGAATTGAGTGAAAGGCTCGTGGTACAATAATAACCTGTGATAATAACAATAGAATTCCAAGGTTAATCTGGAGTTGTCAAAGATTAAGGTGCAAGTTGGAAAAAATAGACAGTGCTATAGCTCTGGAGATGAAACATATCACCCTAAGTTCGCGCTCTATTTTATTACCATATTTATAAAACATACTCGTTTATTTATGTTAGCTTCATATACAGGAGAGAAACATTATCAGAAAGCAATTTTTTCCTATGGATATCTAAGAATCATTTCTTTTACAATTAAAATTAACTTTATAATTCATGATTTTTAATAATAGGTAATATAAAAATTGTAGGTATATTGGAAAAATCGGACATTAACCTCCAGGTAAATATATAATTAGGTTGAGGAAAAAGTCCAATGAAGAAATTCGACACATTTTAAAATTTTATCACAAAAAAGGTAAAAATGGAACATAAGTCGCGAAAAAAAAAATTGTGACGTTTATGGACCTAGTGCAGTTTCTGTGAGAGTAGCACAAATTTGATCTAAGCGTTTTCAGTCCGGAAATTTTGTTATCAATGATGCATGTCGCTTCGGTCGCCTTGTTGCGGATAAAATGGATGGCAATTTTAAAAAAGTGGGCCAAATCCGACATATCAATAGTTACAACGTAGCTGAAGAACTAGAAATTGACCACAAAACAGTTTAGGAGCATTAGAAAAAGTTGGATATTTGGGTACCTCACGAGCTCACTTAAAGAAACCTAATGAACCGTGTACTCATCTGTGTTTTTTTATTACGGCGTAATGAAACTGGACCTTTTTGAAGAAGCTGATAACTGGTGATGAAAAGTGGATCACGTAATACAAAAAGTTGTGAAAAAACTTGTGGTCAAAGGTTTGTTAGGCTTCACAGACTGTGGCGAAACCCGGGTTATCTCGCAACAAGGTGATGCTGTATGCATGGTGGGATTAGAAGGGCATTATTCATTTTGAGTTGTTTCCGCGAGGTAGAACCATCGATTCTGAACTCTGCTACGCACAACTAATGAGATTTAAGTAAATAGTTGGAAAGCAGTCAGAATTAATATTGATTAATGCACATAGAAGGGGTATTGATTTTTCATCATGATAACGCTAGATCTCACACATCTTTTGCCATTCAGCAAAAATAAGAGAGTTTGGCTGGGAGGTGTTAATGCTTCAGCCATATAGTCCTAATCTTGCACCTTTAGATTTCTCCCTATTTTGGTCGCTTCAGAATTCTTTAGGTAGTATCAGGTTAACATCACGCGATGACTACTCAAACTACTTGTCACGGTTTTTTATCAGAAGCCCCAAAATTTATATAGCAATGGGATTATGTTCAAATGTATCTTAGGAAAAAGTAATGGAACAAAATGGTATTAAATGGTAACAAACTTTATTAAAAATGTTTGAATTTTCGTATAAAATACGAAGAACCTTTTCACCAACCTATTATCATATCAGAAATAGCAACTGGTTTGTTAGTATACTTTTTTCCGGTATATTATGGTGACAGGATTTTTTAAATTTTTAAGCCGTTTAATCTGTTCGTAAGTCCTTACTGTTTACTGCCGCTATTTCAGTACCGTTTACCTCTCGTGATTCCGGTATTTCGCACGTTTGTACGTACCGCTGGTACGCGGGACCAATTATGGGGACACGGCAACGCCATACCACTCCTTAAAAAAACATTTAAATATATTTACCTTTCTTCTCCAAAGTATATAGGAAGCAGAAGATGGCATCGAAAAACATTAGTTAGGAAATAAGGACATAACCTCATTTCCCACTGTTGGGGCATAGGCCTGCTTTATGGATGAAATGAAGAATGGAAAATGAGCAAGAACCCATTATGCTATTCAAGAGCGGATTGGTCAGTATTGAAGATCACAAATGATGCAAGGACCATCCAAAGGGCAAAGAAGCTTGAATAGTGCAATATTTGGCCACCCATTTTATGATGAGTCCTTATTAAAACTGCTTAACCTTTGCATCGCTTACTAAACACACTCACTAATTCGTCACCAAGCTTTTTTCCAAAAGTTGTCAATATTCATAAACAACACCAAATTTCGCTGAGTATAAATAAACATCCCGTTCAATACTCCTCGTACGAATAAACATGATACTAGAAGGCCTATTTATACTTCAAAAAATGCATTTTAATCTATTTTTGAAATACTCATACAACTCCATAAAATGTATTTTTAGATGACATATGAGACAACAGAGGTAGGACCTGACTGCATCCAATGGACAGTTAATCTTCACAGATATGATTTAAACAAAATCATAAAAACTATTTGTAATGTTCCCGAGTTTTCGTTACAGGACTAATAGAATAAGCCCTCAGGTCTCATGTTAATTCGTAAGAGTTATTATCAGCATATGAGTGCGAGCTGTTGTAATAATTAAAATATATTTTAAAACACTTTGATGTATAATAGCAGTCAGGAACAACAACAATAATAAACAAAAAGATTGAGAAAAGTAATGAAAATATATATGAAAACAGTTATATAAGGAGGCTAGTAAAGCTGTAACACGAGTTATACGTATAAAATTATACAACGAACTTATAAATTACGCTATCGGAACCGTAACACTGTAAACCCAAGGGTACTTTGTTTTACAAAATTTTCCATTCCAAGTTTGAATTACAGCTTCTTTGATATTCGATGGCGCTTGATTCTGAGTAAATTGTGTCAGTCGTTACATATTTCGCGGTGCCCGTATCATTATTTATCCTGTCTCGATACCACGCGGTGTCGCCCTGGTACCGTTTTAACGGCAGTAAACAGCGGCAGAGAGATACCAGTGTTAATTATTTGTGAGACGTTTTAGTGACATATTATTATTTATAACATTTGAGGTGGTGCAATTCCGTATTGAAATTTAGTCACAGCAAACTAGAATGCCCCGAATCAAGTATTTTTGCGCCGTTGTTAATAACAAAGAATGTAAGACTGAAACAGTTTTAAAATACTCATTTTTGCTTTGAATTTCCCAGAATATGGATGTATTATTGTAGTCAACGAATTAAGTCTCGAGATTCGTCAACACAGGCGCTTGTGCGTTGGGGAACTTTTCTGAAAAAACAATATTAATAATTACTGAGCAGATGTTAGCAGTTAAATAGGTCGTAAATACAAAGTATGATATAATAATATTTAAAATCCATATTTAATAATATTTAAAAGTACGATATTTTATTATTTAAAAAATAATTTATTTTAGATTAGAATCAATTGCTGGTTTTGTGTCTTTTGACTTTTTTATTTAAATATATCTGATTTAGGTTTCACTGTCAAAAAACATTTCATTTTCCTACAAATTGGTGTGTTTGCATGAAATGCGGATAAAAAAATAACTATCAAAAGGTAAATGAAATTAAAGTCTTAATATATACGTCTATATAAAAATAATCGTCCAGGGCTCTTGTACGATACGAATTCCGTTGGTAAAGTGAGACAAAACTACATCATATCTATTGCGTTAGGCTTATGACAAGTATCACTAGTTATTCTTCAATAATTTTGAATACAAAAAATAAGTAGCAACGTTCCTGCAAACGCTATAAATAAGAATAAGTATGTTAGGACTAGTGAATTAATTATTTCACTTTTGCTGTACCACGTTTTTCTATTCATTCACCTTTTAAATACCACCTTTAGTTACACTGAACATCTGCTCCGAGATCTCCTAATGATAATCAAAATAAATAATAATAAAGGAAAGGACAACTTGCAGACTATATTACTTTGGAAATAAGATAGATTGTTTACAGATCTACCTATACGCTATATGCCATTCACACCTATCAACTACAGTTGTATTTACGTTTCAACTGGTCGTGTAACTATAAATAACGTCCAAATAAACGATAGTGAAATATACATGAATTTCTGACCGTTTTTGTCAGTCTTTTTAGAGGATTTATTTTTTCTATCTATCATATTTGATCAATTTTGCATTCATAACATAGGTACTAATGCATCTTTACTCTCGGCACCTGGGACTGAGAGATTTTTAAGCAATTTTCATTAAAAAATTAATTTGAATAGCATTGTGAATGAAAAATTGATCAAATGTAATTAGAACACATTTTTATCTTAAATCGAAACTATATAATATTTGTAAAAAAAAAATTTTCGGCTTTTTAGATGGACTGTTCGAACGTCGATAAAAGAAACGCACATCAGCCCTGAGGTTCTGTAAACATCCAAACCCGAATTCGAATTCACTCAGGTGTCGGTATTTACTTCAAAAAGCGGCATTTGTCCAATCTTGAATTGGCAATAACGTTTCGTGGCATAAGTGAAGTGAGTTTCGAAGTGACATAGGAATAGAATATCTGAGACACGTACAACCAATCAATTTTGTTTTATATTTTTACTAGCTTTCCGCCAGCTGCTTCACTCGCGTGGTCTGGTATTACATAAAAACCTTCCTTTTGAATCACCCTATCTATGGAAAAAAAACCGCATCAAAATCCGTTGCGTTGTTTTAAAGATTTAAGCATATTATTAAGCATACATAGGGATATAGGGTCAGAGAAAGCGACTTTGTTTTATACTATTGTTTTATATGTAGTGATAGTGATTATACAAAAAAAGGAATCAATTTTTATCACTAAATGACGTGTATACGGACACATGAGTGAATTGGAATTGTAGTTCGAATTTTTACAGAATCGCCCTGCAGAAGTTAAAACTAAGAGGAGCATGAAAATTTTGTCTGTCATTTTTGGATCTTGGGTAGCTTAATGGTTAAAGCAGTCGCTCGGATTGCGAAAGGTCCTGGGTCCCATCTTGGGGTACGTTAGGCTGGTGGTTAATTAAGCATTTTTCATTAAAGGTATTTCTCTATTTAACTTTATCTTCACGCCACATCCCTTGCGGGGTAGACAACGAGGACCGAATGCCACAAGGCACGGTTCTTACATATTTCGCCTCCTCCACTTTTATTAAGTACACTTTTCATACATGCTCGCCGGTTTTCACGACTTTTTGTTTCTCGGTATAAGAAAATCACAATGTTACATCTAAAATTCACGACTTTTTTACATTTCTTGTAATTATACGTTTTTTATACAGAGCATTGATAGTATTCGATGATTATATATAGCATTTTAAAATAAATAATCCAAATGCAGGTACATTTGGATTATTTATTAAAAGAATATCAAATCAATCAAAAACAAATCAAAGAATATCAGATTCAGTTACCTATTACTTAAATATAAGTTTATTTAATCTAAACCGAACATTTATTTATAAGAATCCATAATAAAATACGTAAAATAGATTAAAGTAGTCTTATAATAATAATAAGTCAAAGTGCTTCCTTGTATTAATCAGTCAAGGCATTATCAATAATTTCTAATTCTGCATTCTTATTTCGTTGTAGTAAAGTATATTATGCTTTACATCTATCTTTGGTCTTGATTTCCGGGGCATACAAATATGGTAAGGCTTATTTTCGAAGTTAATTCTGAGCGATCTTGTAATTTATTGATTTATGAGCCTTTGTCATACGATATAAAGGTGTAGGTAAAATTTAGAACAGTTAATGTGGGAGAATCTGAATCTATAAGACTTATTTATCTTGTCTTATTATACTACTAACCGTTTTGTTGTAATCATAGAGAAATTTAGGGCGAGCGAATCATAAACTGTACAGCCATAATTATAAAAATGTGTATAATTCTAAAATCGTAACTTTACCAAACCGGTACCAGCGAAAGATCAGCGCTGGTCACAAGACCAGCATATGGTGAGCTGGAACCGTTTTGGGACCAATTATTTTCAGTTCATTGTATATTTGTGTATAGTATGTAATTGTGTCATATTCAAGTGCAATTAATGAAAGTATTTTTTTTCATAGCGCCCTGATTTGATTTCCGAAATGAGAATTGGTATTTTTAACCGACTTCAAAAGAATGAGGTTCTCAGTTTGACCTGTATGTAAGTACATATGTATGTTTGCGATTATCTCGCGTTTGGCTGAACCGATTTTGATGCGGTTTTCGGCATAGTATTTATCAGACTAAGGAGAAGGTTTAAAGTATATCAACAGACTAAAAAAATGGAGGATAACACTTTATCACGTTTTTGCCGCGTTTTTCAGAAAAAGTATTTTTAGTCTTACCTATTATATAAATATATGAATATCATTAAAAAGCATAAAATAAAAACTTTAAAAAATTTAACCAACTTCAAACTTCAAAAAAGTGAAAAATAATACTTTACAGGTACATACATAAAGGTCAAACTGAGAACCTCCTTTTTTGAAGTCGGTTAAAAACAAGCGTTATCTTCCGATCAATACTGGTCTAGATTTCAGCTTAAGACAGACCCGAGATTTTATCGGAGTTACAACATAATTTCGAGCCTTCCTCCTTTTTCCGAGTTCACCATAGCTGACATAATTGCCACATAATCCTGTTCGGATGCGAGTTTACTATCGCAACTGGACATTTTTCTTAGAAAGTAAACAAGTATGGTAACTGCACATGCCGGTTTTGTCAAGATAACATTATTTTTTTGCGTTACAACAAGGATGTTCATATTTTGTCAAAGTCTCAGATCTTGATAGATCTATCAGGAGATGTAGTCATTATTTTTTATAGACCGACGTTACCATAAAAAAATCTATCTCATTATTTTGTTGCATACTGCTTTCTTTATCTATCATATTTTCACGCGCAATACTCTTTTAATGAAACTATTTTGAGCGGGTTTATATTTGTTTTCTTACCACAAAAAGTTTCGGACTCTTTACAGATTAACGAAACTAACTAAAGGGTCTGAAACGTCATGAAAACAATTAAGTATAAATGCGCTACATCTATTAAAAAAAATTCTATTTTATTATTTTGTTGTTTAAATAGATATAAAGTAAAGCTCTTAAGAAAAGCTGTCAATACTACAATATTATATCTCAAGACAAAATATCGCTCGCCATGCAATCCAATGACAGAACACACGCGGCTAAGATATTATAATATTTTCATATTAAGAATATTTAGAAGCCAAGCGATACGTAAATAATTCTTTGGTTAGTATAGTATCTTGAGATACGGGACTATTATATTAATAAACCGTTTCCAAATATCATTGTATCTTAAGCGTGTCTGATAGCAAGATATGTTATCTTTAGATATCATAAGATAAATTAAATTAATATGTCATCTTCAGCGTCTAAGCTTTAAGCAGACAATTTTCCATGATAATCCCCTCTCTTATACATAATATAAACTGTTTATTTTCGATATATCAAATAAAACAATCTATAAAAGATTCATGCACAAAAAATCGTCTGCAAAAATAATGAAGATTCAGCAACGGAGATAAACAAATAAACTTAACAAAAGTATAAATTATCAGACTTTTTTTTAAATACAACCCATTCAGGACGTTTTCTTGCTGATAAGAAGTATAAGCGAAAGATACTCACCAGCTGTCACATATGTAACGACATTTACAAATCAATATTAATAATATAAAATTATGCGTAACAAACAGTTGATTTTATTACAGTATGAGATCAATTTCCATTAAAATATTGAGCTACATTTGAACGGTTATATTTTGGTAACGATGATACTTTAGAAGTTTTGTTTCATAATAAAACATATTTCTATTAATTTCAGCTGATTGATTAAGACTTTTTTAAGTGACCGCCGTTTCCAATAGCGAAATATTTCAAAGACTTAACAGCTTTGGATAACATAATATACAAAGTTTTACTGGAATTCAAAAATCCAAACTCCAATTCGATTCACTTCAAAAAGCGGCATCCACTCAATCTCGAATTGGTAATAACGTTTCGTAGCATAAATGCATAACTTTCGAAATCATGAGGAATAGAACGTCTGAGACACTTATAATCAATTTTGTTTTGTATTTTTATACAAAAAATGGAGTCAATAGAATTTGTTCACTATATGACGTGAATACGGACACAAGAGTGAATTCGAATTCGGGTTCTGTTCTTTACAGAATCACAGGGCTGGGGGCCAATTCTACTAAATAAATTTTGTTTAAATCGAATCGAAAACGGATTGAAAATCGGATCGAAACCGAACGAAATTACAGTTTTAATGGTTTTTCTATTCTACTAAGTGACATACGAT
This sequence comes from Diatraea saccharalis, assembly GCA_918026875.4. Classification (NCBI taxonomy): domain Eukaryota; kingdom Metazoa; phylum Arthropoda; class Insecta; order Lepidoptera; family Crambidae; genus Diatraea; species Diatraea saccharalis. The sequence continues at coordinate 16,641,087 of OU893346.1, forward strand.
ACAATTCCTTCAAAAATAGAACTGAAATTGTATCGTGTGTCACTTAGTAGAACTACTAGAAACTAAAAACTGTAGTTTCGTTCAGTTTCGATCCGTTTTCGATTCGATTTAAACAAAATTTATTTAGTAGAATTGGCCCCCTGGTCACACAACTATACAACTCATAATAAGTGAATAACGGGAACATAAATAATGCGCTAAACACGAATAACGTTATATTATTGCTATAATTATAACAATATAATACAAGTCAGCCGATCTCGTTACGTAAAATTTAATTAGTGCATTTCTATCGTTGGAGAAATTAATTTATTAGGCCGTAAAATTCGTCGAGATTATTTTATGTTAATTTATTTATTGAGCGAACGATCCATCTTTTTATCCTTTCTAGAATCGTGTTGTGTCAAGTGACGGGCAAAACAGTTTGAATGACACTTTTATATTATCATTATAAATTATTATGTATTAAACTAGGCGAAACCTGTCTTGTCTGACTCTAAGAATTGAATAATTAAGATACCTCATTAGATAAAATACATACTTACGTTAATATCATGATATTGTCACCTCTGAGGTTCATTACATAACATTTCAATATGGAACCATTCTTTTATATACAATACTTTTAATAACACATATAAGTACATATAATTACTTGATTTGGAATCGAAAGTGAAGAATAGGCCTTGAGATTATTAATAAAATATATATAATACTTTCACTAAAACAAAAATAAAAAACAAGCTTAGCAACTTGGAATGTTATTTAGTACTACTGAATAACTGCTTCATTGAAATAGTTTTAAAATCTATACACATATAAAACATATCAAATTCAAAAGTGGAATAGAAGGATCAAAAGTCGGGACCCATTCCTTTTTAACCAGTCAACGGAGCCCCGTATTATTAGAAAACAAATTTATTGACTTATAAATCATCAAAATTAGCCAAGCCGTTTGGTCTCTACAATGCCATAAAGGAACAAATACTATATAAAAACTCTTATTTATTATCTCGTAATATCTTTAGCAAGTTTAAGAGTATTCAAATTAGAAATATCAAAAATCCAAGATAATTAATCACCACTTCATAATCTATTTTAATTCTTACTGTTAATTTCTATATTACATCTATTTTTAAACGAATGCTGTGTCATCTAGAAACAGAGCCCTTACTTATCTATTATTAGAGCTAAATAAACATTTTTTTTACTCGAATTATTCTGTTACTTACGGCCTAAATAAATGAATAAAGTATTTTCTTTCAAATGTTATTATTATTATATTTGATTAATTTTGCATTAACAATGCTATACTGAATTTTTTTTTTAATTAAAAATGCTAACAAATTCTTTTGAGTCCAGGCACTCTAAGATGGGAAAAATAATTATAATTTAATTTTACTTTATAATTCACCTAAAATTAATTAAACTGACAAGACAACTAACAGATAAATTGTTTAGTAATCATACCAACAATAATACTATATATATATTGTTCCGATTAAATGTGTAAAGTAAATAAATCACTTATTGTATGGAAATATTATGAGATGATACAAACTAGTAGTTCTATTTATTTAAAACCTCTATGAATATGGAATATAACGTTACAAAACCAACCAAATTATGTCCGGATGTTGTTCATAGTTTGCATCTTAAAAGCATAACGTTACAACTTAAAAATAATTTGATTATGTTACGCAACGATGCCACCGACTCATCTTTTATTCAAAGTAAAACGGTTTCTATCGACTTCCCAATTTTCGGAGAAATTAAAGTTGTGAGTGTTTCATTACGAGAGGCCGGTATGTTCTATGACTTTTTGTTTGTATGACAACTTAATTTTTATTGCTAGAGCTTGCATATAGATTTTAAGGCGTCATCAACGCTGAGGTCTCGCATTCGATTCACGTTCGGGTTAATGTTTTTAATGAACTATTTTTTATAAGTCTGGGTGTTATGGTTCGTTGTTTCAGAATTTGGGATCTAAGTAATATATGTTGTATTGGCTGATATTAATTACTATTCTTTTATTTTAAAAGTTCTCTATCGTAACTTATACCCCTCATCTAGAAAGTCACTCATTCATTTATCAATTTACCTTGGCATATTGAACAAAAATCTGTTTTTTGTAGTGACATAAAGAAATATGTTTTGGTGAAATAAAAGAAACACGTTATTAGTTAGACCTATCCGTATATACGAGTATATTACGTATTCCATGCCGTTATTTATATAAAATCGATAGCTAAGGTTCCCGCCACAACAATGAAAAATCCAATTTTTAACATTAACTCGACCTGGAATCAAACCTGCAGCAACAAAAAATAATGTTAAAATATAACGGTAACAAGACAGACGAACGGTGGAGTCTTAACAGGGTTGCATTGTAACTCTTTGGATACGGAATACTAAAATAAAAAAATTGGATTACCATAATTCTTTACTTGTTGATTATTCTTCAAAATTAGTAGTGCAAGTTCACTCAATTAATTTAGTAGTTTTAAAAATTAAAATTGGTAAATACTTCAACTCCGTAACTTAATAAAAAAATATGATATTGTTCTTGGTTTATATCGTAACAAATTTACCTGTAACATCATTAAAATCGTAAACTAATTGTAATATTTTAAAAAAATATGACATCGATTCATTAATTCTTTAAGTGATGTAACACTGGCTCTGTTCTTATAATAATAAGACTGTATAATTAGTTGCCATTATATAAAATATAATACACTCAAGTCTTTAATTATGAATATTGTATTCAGGTTTTAAGTTGACATCGGTGGCACCTATCAATTTCTATGCCGGAAGTTCATATAGTGTACATAAAAAAAATGTTCGTATCTCTATCTCGCCTCTTTGTATATTGTATAGTGATGCAACTGAATAGGATTTTGTGACTTGAGGCACTCGAGTAATTTTAGCGCCTCACTCGATGCATACTCGAGTTTTCAAGTCACTCAATTTACTCATTTTAAAAGTCTTCAATCGAGTACTAATTTGACAAATTCATTTGAGTGATTTGAGAAAAAAACAGGGCTCGTGTCGCATAACTAATGAAAAAAAAAAAATTCCACGAACTGCGGTTCTTAAAATAATCATCAATTTTATAATAGCCTTTACTCATAAGTATGTGTTTTATTAACATGAATATTACCAATAGGTATCTGTGGCATATATTATCAGTGAGTTAGACAGAGACAAATATTAGGCTATTGCTTGACTGCTTGACATAAAGCGTGAATACATTATTGTTTTTAATGAAATGAAACCAAAGATCTGAGTGAAGAAATTAACACAAATATTAAGAGCAATCAAATCTAAGATACATATTTGATAGGCAAACAGAAAAAAAAATTACATATGTATCGATTCAATCTAAATATATGTAACTCACAGGTGACTGACTGACTGACATAGTGATCTATCAACGCACAGCCCAAACCACTGGACTGATCGGGCTGAAATTTGGCATGCAGGTAGATGTTATGACGTAAGCATCCCACAAGAAAGTATTTTGATAAATTCATTATTTGGCGTTTTGATATTTATGTTATTTATTTACTCCATCCGGCTTACTGAATGTAGCATGAAAATTGATACGAAAGTTTTTAGATTCATAAGTCCGAGAAACATTCTCATATTATGAAGCGATTATGTAGGATATTTGAGGAGGCTAGTAAAACAGACGACTATATAATGTCCAAAAAACACAGAGGTTATATAACCAATTTTCTATATGTCGACAATTTTATCGTGCTCTGTCCTACTCTATGACCTTAAAAATACATATGGTAGAGCAGGACAGAGAAGAAATAGCTCACAATTAAAGGAATTTAGATTAAAAAAAAAGCACAAAGCTTTATTTTTAGACATGGTACGCAGCTACACTCATATACAATACATTATAACAGATTCATTATATCAGCGAAAAGGGAACCACTATAGCAAAATCATCTAAAAACTCAATTTTGCATTTTATTACAAAGTTCGCAAGGGCTGATTTAGTAAGGCATTGTAAAAGATTGGGTCTAAATATGTTTAAAACAAGAACACCGATGGATTTCCAATTAGTTTCTCTATGGTACCTATTGAATAGAAAGTGCGTTACGGACGCTGAGTCAGATTTCAAAAAAATTTCATGGCGTCGAAAATCGAAATTGGGTGTTACTGACACCTTCATAAATCAGCCATGAAAATTGTTTCATAAAATCATAATTACACGCCGACATTCACGCTACTGATGTTGCCGTAAACGATGGAAAGTTGATGTTATGATTACAAGAGCTATTTTTCTGATCGTTTCCCATAGCAATGGAATTTTGATTTGATAATACTCATATTATCGCTACCGTCACATGGGCTGGTGGAAAATTTATACATTGTTCATATTTTTTTGTTACACAATAGTTATTGTAACAAAGCGGCCCTAGCTTTGTAACAGGTCATATTTTTTGTTACACAATAGTTATTGTAATAAAATGGCCCTAGCTTTGTAACAGTTCATATTTTGTTACACAGTAGTTATTGTAACAAAGCGGCCAGGCACAAACAAAGCGGCCCTAGCTTTGTAACATATATGTTCACTAGTTAAGAAGTTTTGTGGGGTCTTGTAAGCTTATAAGCTTAGCTCTGCTTTTGGTGACCCATCGTGTAACAGTTTTTTGTCTTAAAAACTTGTTAAATGAAGAAAATGTAGCTGAATCTCAATTGTTTCGTTTTTTCAAAATAAATGTGAAAATAATACTAACTTGCATTTCTTAATTTAAATGGTTGCAATTAAAAAAAAATCTTATGACCCCTTAGAAAATTCCACCCCTTAGCTTCTGTAACATATTTTTTACTATTAAAATAAACATCTTTTTGTTTATGTAGCACTTAAGCCTGCGGGGTGATTTCTACCCACAAAGGCTTTCTACATCAGCTATGCTGACAATGATGGAGTTATTTGTCAACAACAGTTATAAAACTGGCCTGTTGATTCCCAGACCTATTGTTTTTTTCTGTAGGCGTGTTAATATCCTCCATTCGATCGTGCACAATACACTTCGATAAACAACGAGTTGTCTAGACTTATTATCATGTATCCTGCACGATTCTTTGCTGTCTCACAATACTACATATTATTGTTTAGACTCGCGCATCGTGTGAATTTAAGGGTGAATAGTGCGTAAAGGCTTAACGCTCTTCTAGAGCATTCACGACGACAGTACAATCAATAATGTTGACTCCTTTATTTAAATTACAGCTATTTGCGAAAACACAAAGTATCGTAACATTAATTAGTCCTGTTGGTTCTCGGTCGCTCAATGATTAGAGTTGTCGCATGGATTTCAAAAGGTAGGCTTCGAGTCCCATTTCGGCGTGACGATGCTGGTGGATTTTTCATTAAAAACACAAAATTTATTTCTTTGGTAGAGAATCAAGCGTTATTGCTCATTTACATTAATAGATTGGATTGCTGTAAGTGCATTATGTGCATTAAGTTGCTCGAAAAATAAATGCACAAAATTCAGTGCACGCCGCATGTGGTCTCTCGTCCACATGTAGATGCGCCATAATGTCGCGACATGCGACTGAATCATTTCTTGATTAAATACCAAGTTCATTGGCACCGTGTACTCACCAATGTAAGAAACAAGTTTATGATTTGAATGAAAAATGATAAGGTGTACGTTTTCCTTACATGGTAACAAGTTATATGGAACTTCTGTGTATGGTACACCGATCACAATGGAATTTTAATCCTACAATATCATATATTTGAGAATACGTAGCTTACAAGTGACTGGTATTATAGCGTTTTATCACTTCTATACTAATATTAGAAAGAGGTAAGATTTCATTGTTTGTTTGTATGTCTTTTAGCATCGAATAGGCTCCGAAACGACTGGACCGATGTTACAAATTTTCTTACCTACGGGTAGCTTCACCATACGCGCTTGACATAGGCTTTACGCATGCAAAGTCGCGAGAAAACAGCTAGTTTATAAATAAAACATTAATTTTAGTGACATGTTTTTAACCTATTAACAATGTTTGTATGAAAAATGAATCAGTATTAAATTGTTTAAAATCATGACTGAATATAAAAAGTAACATAAAAATAGGTTAGAGCACTCAACGGCCGGTTATAGGATGGATGACCAAAATTGTCTTGAACTGCTTCGGACGGCATGCAGGTCGTTAGTCCTAAGCCACTAAACATGGGTCAAGGGCCCATTGAATCTGTTCAATTCGTCTCCATCCATAGGAAAAGCCTATGTCCTAGCAGGTATATGGACAGGCTGGTGATGATCACCTATACGTGATTAAACCATACTAAAATAAAATGGCACTCTAAAAATTTAGGTACATATATGTCACGTTCGAAGTCCGAGGGAGTCGCAACTACAGAGCAAAAACAAAATGGAACAGTGTACCCCATTTGCCAATCACGTCTCGGCACCGGGCTGTCAAAATAAAATAGCGGGTCGCAACATTCCCGCCTTGTGTGCAACGAGACCATAGATTAAACTTTTCGTCATTTTCTTTAGTAAAAAAAAATAAACTTCTGCTTCATTCTTCGTACTAAGTGGCTAAACAGGCGATACCAAAGTATGTTGCATTTTTTACTATGCTAATAATCTATATATAGAATTTTTCTGCGTTACTGAGTAACTGACTGACAGTCAAACGTACAGCCGAAACAACTGAGCGTAGAAAGTTGAAATTTGGAATGAAGATTCCTTAGGGAGTGTAGAGGAGCACTAAGAGAGGATTTTAGAAAATTCCACCTCAAAGGGGCTAAATTAGGGGACGAAAGTTTGTATGAAACTTCCTTACTACATGTGCTAGGAATTTCAAATTTTGCATGCGGGTTCTACCCCTAAGCGGGAAAATTAGGGGATGAAAGTTTTTATGGAATTTTCTCATTTGTGGATTTAAAGCTAGTAATAATTGGATTTAAAGGTGGTCACGAAGAGGCAGTGTGACAATTGCCGGATCAAGTAGAACAATGTTTGGGAAACACTGAAAGAGAACATCTTTTTTAGATTTCTCAACGCGTCGTTAATGTACTGCCGGAATTAATGATGGCATTAAATAGATAAAACGAGTAACAACCCACCGAGTGAGCCCCGCGTGGAGTGTTGGTTGTTAACGAATGAATATGCAGCACGGCCCAATGGACCGACGAGCTTTCCGAAGCACGCAGGAACTCGAGATAATTTTTGGTAACCCATCCGATGACCGACCGTTGAAAAATTTCTTAAATTTCGTATAACAGCTAGCGCCTCGATGCTTTTTTTATAACAACTTTTCTTTATGTATTTTGTTTTTAATTTATAATGATTGTTACTCTGACCAAGATTGTGTTAAGACTTGAAAAGTTGTAAACTTTTTTTTATAATATCGGTGCGAGGAGATCTCATTTCACATAAAACTGATATAAGATGAAAGTGACTTGCGAAGGCTTTCACGCCCGCATCCGACAAAACTCGAACTGTCATCTTAACGGCAGATGAATATTTAATGAAATAGTTGCACATATCAACTTTTAATATCCTCCTATTATACAGCCGTTAAAGCCTTTTATGTGTGCTAAACAAGATGCACATAATGCGGTACAGTACGTCCATCCGCACATATTTTCAAAATATTCAAAAATATGTTGTTTAAAATTTTCATAGTCATTAAAATTGTAATGATTGTTAATTATAAGATTCTTATCGTATATTTAATATTTATCTAGTCACCGATATTTCGGCGGAGATGCGAGCGCCATCACGGAGTAAAATTTAAATTAAGTTATTGGGATATTCTAAAATATTTTCAATAATTTCAAATGATATTTACATAAGCTGTGTAAATAATGACAACGTTAAGTAGGTCAATACAAGCAGTTGTTTGTCAATTACAACTCTCACGATTCAACGCGTAAAATTTTCTTTTTTATTTATTAGTATTTTTTATAGTTATAGAAAGAATGTTCATGATCTTCTCAATTTATCCCCTACAAACAAACTTAAATTAAAAACCTTAACTCTTTGTACAATTAAATTAGATTTACTGACACCAAATACAAATATACATTAAAAATAACCTTATATTACATAAAGCGCGTCACGTCAGCCTATCAATTGTTGAAATTTTCCTAATTATATTTATAAACTGGGTTTTTATATCAATATTCTCGGTCATACTTCGGCCAATGAAAAATGCTTAAAAATCCACCAGACTCAGGTACCCTAAGATGGGATTCGAACTCATGACCTTTCGCTATCGTAAACGACTGCTTGGGTAAATTATGATGAAGAATATTTACCAGTTAAGCATTTTGAATGCAAAATTAATAAAATACAATAAGCATAACAAATAATTAATTAAAATTTACGTCATCAAATATACCTTATTTATCTGCTCTGTTGACTTAGTGCTGTTTATTTATTTTTTCATTTTCACGTTGATTCTCAACAAAATATTTACTTAAAAACCCTTCTTTATTAATTACTCTATACCTATATTAGTGAAAACTTGTTTGATAATTTTGAGCGAAGTAATATTTTTTAGATAACCGTAAATCGTGAAAGATCTCCAATGCCAAAGCTCAAATTTCCTTCGAAAAGCTCAAACATCGTCACCTTAACTTATAATTACGATACAACTCACCTAAGAGTACGAACAATTTCCAAAACTCACTCCATACCACAACACTAACTCACAAAAAACCAAAACGATGCTATTTTATGTCACAAAGATCACCTCTTTGGAGAGATAAAGCTTTTTTATTTAAACCGATCACAAACCGTGTAACAAGACGTGCGTGTGCGCCGCATCTACTATAGAACTGGCGTTGGGCGCTTGAACTTGCCCGTTTCAAGTTTACGGCCTTATTCTGGACGGATCTTTTTTATTTTTTTGTAGATTCGTAATTTTTCTGGAGTTGCATTTTTATGTTGTATAAGTTTGTCTTCAATTGTACAGACGTGCCTTATAAGCATTCTGTACTTACTTATCTGCAATTCCGTAATTTGGCAATTAAGAATTATCGTTTTATTTCCGACATTTTACTATAATATAAAACTATTTATAAGTTTCGCAAAATTTCTTATTTTGTTCTGGAATTTAAATATTTTTATAATATATTTTGCTAATAAAATATTATATTTATTAAAAGTATATTTTTTTTTTATGAAAATGTATTTACTGCCTAAATATAAATCTTGATTACGTTGATGTCTTTTACATGTGTGGTTCTGTTTAAGAAGGGTGACCTTCACTGCTATACATAAAGATATACATTATTGTCATTATCGAGTCACCACGCGGACCTAGAAGAGAATGTGGGCGCTAATGAAAGCTGTTTATAATTCTACTCAAACAAGAAAGAGTTCTAAATTATATAAAAAAATAATAATCACTTATCACATTTGTACAAAATTTACACACGAAAAAAGAAATGCTTTTTAAATACTAGTAATAATAAAAGTCATTTATTAAGATTCGGGTAATTTTATAATGAAAAATGGTCTCCTTTATACAGCAGTCTCCAGAATAACACCTTTACGTGCCCATTGATTACACGCCTTCGGCCGCTACCGACGTCGCTACTGTTGGTTTTCTACTTATTTTCACTGCTTCATTTATTAGTAATATAGTTTTAACACTTATTTTATGATCAGGGGAAAATCTTCTTGTAAACATTTAAGGTTCTGAGGAATTTGTCTAAGTAAGAAAATTGGCCTTACAAAAATCGAAGTTTCAATTCTTTTATCTAGTTCGATAAACTGTGTTTGTATATCCAGGAATAATTACTTTGCCAACATATTTATCTTGCGTTGTTTTTTTTTGTGGGGTGAAGCAAAACAGCTGCCATATTGGAGTTCTTCCGTAACATTCAATGCTAATTCTATGGCCATTAAAGAATATATAATTAATTTGAACTATTTTTTAGATGCAATATTATACTGTTACTCATACATACATACCATCCTACTACCACCTTACTCTCTAGTCATGATACTAGCATTAATATACGACATCTTATCTATGTTAATTTTGGAGCTTATTCCTAAATATATAAAATTTTAATTAATTAAATTTAAAATTGAAGGTTTCATCGAACTTTTTTAGCATGTATTTTGGTGGCTAAATTGGGGATAAAATACTAATTTGGAAACGCTACTATCAAATCCATAATTATTATTCTTTATAATATACCTATATTAATTTAATTATTTAATCACACGACGTAACAGAAGAATCATAAAGTAAACCAAATTAAAATTTGTTTCTTTTTGGGATTAGCTGAAAAATTTGTGCAACAGTATTGGCTTTAATATCAAAAGTTAAGAAGCTAAATTCCTTGTGTTATGAAAATCTGGATAGCAAAGGTACCGAAACCATTATACTCAGTACTATACAGAAAACACCATTTTCCATATTGAGTGGGCTAGTATTCGAATTAACCTTAGATATAGTGACATCGTGAAAACAATGCTTAAGCGCCATCTTAACTTTGAAAGGTAAAAGAACACTTAAACCATTTTCGGTTAGCCATAAAGTTTATGATACACATATACGGTAGTAATGGTAATAGGCGAGTCTAATTTGTTAAATTTTATTATACTCAAAATAGATTTACTGCCTTATATCTTAATTATACCGCCAGCTTAATTACTTTAAGGGCCGTTGCAAATCTGACGGAAGATTTGTCAAGCGTTTCATCGAAGTATGCGATGGTGTTTCCTTCAAAAATGCAAGATCGAATGCCATATCATATTTGTCAGTTCTGACGTTCCGCGATCGACGAGACGCGACGAAACTTCCGTCGGGTATGCACTGACCCATAAGATCTCTTTGTTAAAACTTATCCTTCGAGTATTGCGCAGATATAGCAACTTTAGTTGACGCAACTTTCTGCTTTTCAATGTATACGAACAAACGTAGATACTTTTTTATTCTCTCTATTTTTAGAAACTTTTGTGTTTAAAAAACATGTCAGTTCCATAGTGCCTTATTGGTATTTTTACAAATTAAAGTATCTATTTATATTTAGAGGTTATATTGTACAGCGAAATAGCGGAGTCCGGAAACGGTTTAAACACTATTTTTGCTACTGACACTGTGACAGAAAACTGTAGTTGTAGTCTCCGTAATCGTACACAGCATTGTTTCCTATTTTTGATCAATGAAAATCGATGATGGTTGTTTTCTTCAGTTTCAAAAAATCTTTATTAGCTGTCTGATAATTGCAGCAAATAAACCAACTATCCCTTATTCCCACTAAAGGGAAGCCTTTACAATTGCTTTAATATACCTAGGATGAAGATAAACGACGTCAATGCCAACAGGTTAAATGTTAAAAAAGAATGCTAATGTTGCTGGTGTCTCTAAATGACAACTCTAAGTATTAAGTTATCTCACATTATTGATTAACTGTAGTTAGTTATTAATTAATTTATCAAGTGAGAGCAACTGATTAGGAAAAATCTGTCTGCTCTACGGTCCGTTGCACAAACGTCTCATTAAGGTGTAATGACGTCTTTAACCTCTAATGACATTAGTATGCATTACGTGACATTAAACTAAAGGAGAATTTTAATGAACGTTAGTGCAACTGAATGTTAGAGTGATAGATTCAATATGAAAGCAAAATATTTACATCTCAAATAAGACATAAAAGTGTCTGCGTTTGCGCAGAGCCTTATAGAGCTTTTACTGCTTTTTAAATTCAGTAAACGTTCAACGACTGACCTTCACACTTTAAGAACTCGAACTAATCATAAAGTTTGTGATATCAAGGTAGTCTAGTTGTAATCACCTAAATTATTATATATATTTTAAATTAAAGTTTTGTTATGAGTATAACTTTTAAAAAAAATAGAGTAAAGCAATATTTAAGCCAATTATATTTTTATTACAATCTAAGACTATAAAAAGATGTCTTTTTATAACAGTTGTATATATTTAGCTTCCAATTAAATACTAAAATTACATTTTATTACTTTCATTGAATTTAAAGTTTTTAGATTACATTGTTTTATATACTCTCTCTAATAATAAACCTCTTAATAAAAATAATGTAGTAGAAAACGTTTATTTTAAAAGAAATTTACTTAAATAACATTTCATTGATCTATATCCATCTTGGCTACGTACGAATTATTGTGGATGTCGATACGAGAAGTAGACGAGAACTTATAGTAGGTGCAACAAGAAACTGCATCAGCGCGGCTCCAATCATGCAATACCGTTGGTGTATTCAGCCGCCTGCGACGGGCGACGCGCCATTCCCATTTGGGACTACTTTGGGACATTTTCTAACGAGGATAAGCGCCGCGGCCCGCGATCGTTGTTGTTAAGCAACTTTTGCAATGGTCGTTCACGGGATGGGTGACCAAAAAATTATTATTTCGAGCTACTCCGTGTTTCGGAAGGCACATTTCGCCGTAGGTCCTGGCTACGTCTGCACTGCAGTAGCAGGACTGATTATTAATCAATCTCTAACGTACGAACATCTAACACTTATGACACACTAGTCTTCAAATTCTCAGACGACCTATAGCGAACTGATAAGAACCGAATTCATTAATCACTTTCTTCACACATCTATAATAGGCTCTAAGACTGCTCGGTCCAGCAGTCTTAGAGCCTATTTTAAAAGTTATTTCACCTACTAACCATTCCTCTTCCTTTCAGCTACACACGCGGGTGAAATAGGTATTTAGGCAATAATTTACGCGGGAAAAGGCTAGTGATTTTTATATTATAGTATAATTTTTGAAGTTTAATATAACTGTAATTTTTAGGGTTCCGTACCCAAAGGGTAAAAGCCCTATTATTAAAACTCCACTATCCTACCATAGGTCTCTATTACCAGTCTATATCATCATCATGAAACATGGCAGATAAATTTTCAAGGGAGGTTGATAAAAATGCTCAAAAATCCACTTTGTCTCTGTCACTCTGAGATGGTACACGAACCCACGATTTTTCGCAATCCGGGTGACTGCTCTAACCTAAGCTACCCAGAACCTAACAGGCCGGATGAATTTTTCAAGCACTTGTTACTTTTTCACTATTACAGAGCGTATTTTAAGCTGACATAAAGATGGAATTTTTTTATAACTATTATATTTAATCAATTTTTAATTCACAATGCTGAACAGTGTTCTTAACGAAAAACATTTATAAGTATAGCAAAAGATGTATTTTTATAGATAGTGATGCGGAACCCATCGCGCGTGAGTCCGACTCGCATTTAGTCGGGCTTTTTAATAGGCAAAAGGACTAAATAGTGTCAGGGTATTTTATGTTATCCCATTGAATTAAATATTGTTCACTTTCATTGTACTTTCTCGCCTAAAAATTACCCTTTCCATCACTACAAAAAAAAAACGGACTTCATGCTAGTTCGCGCCAAAACGCTAGTTCCGATTTCTATCTAATTTGTTAGCTAACACAAACAAATGCTTTAAAGAAAGCAACCATCAAAACACATTTATGAAACGAACCACCATTTCCTTGATACTAGAACACAAGGCGATTCATACCATTAAGAATAAAATTTGCTACGTTCAAATCAGTATGAGAGATCTTGGAGTTATTTTAAAATATTGTTCACAATAGAATTGGATACTTATAACATGCAGTTAAAATTGTTTTATGGTCATTTTTCGTGTCTGTATACTAATGAGGTGTGAAAACGGAAAACTGCTTTGCATTTCAAGGTTTATGTTGGGTTTATATAAGCTTTTGTTTTTCTTTTCAACGCCATTTTATAAGATTTCGTTTTTTGTTTAAGACAAAAGAATTTAACACATACAGCCAAGTGAGTAGAGTTAGTGATTTATACAATTCTTTTTCGAACATGGGCATTCATTGTCATTAACTCCAAACACCATGATATTTCTTTGTACAGCCAACAACACGTCAGAATATAGAAATGTATAAATAAATATTAAGCAACATCATATAATATACGTTGCTCAGATTCTAAGATGAGTAGCTAAACCCCCATATTATGAAATATCCAAGACAACGAAGGTACCACAACACCCAGACCCAATACAATATAGAAAAGTTCATTTTCTACATTGACCCAACCGGGAAGCGTAAAGCCAAAAATAACGGGGACACATTATATTAGGACTCAACATCTAGACAATTGGTTCATACACAGAATTTGGTTTTACGCGACCGGGAATCGGACCCGGGACTTCAGAGATGGCTACATCTTGAAACCGGCGTGCGAACCATTCGGCTACGCAGGTTATTTAAAACCTTATGATTTTGACGGTAAAATTTAAAGTGTACATACTATCGTAATCTGACGTGCAACTGTATGTGGACTTATAGAGTCCACATACACATCAAAATCAGAATGCAGTTTTTAAAAAAAAAATTGTTTTTCTCTTCATCTGTGATATTTCATAACTATTAATAATGAATAAAAATACACTAAATTATAGAAAATCCAAACGAATGTCATGACTACCAGTCTAAAATAAAATCTTGAGTCATTTTTTAATTAGCCAGAATTATATAATTATTTATTATACTTGCATTTCCACAGCAAAGAAATCTATGACCATTCAGTCTTTCGTATAATTTATTTGTTTTGCATTATAATGTGTATAAGTGCGTTATCGTGTTTTGGTACCTATTTGGCACTTTATAGAAAGTGATTACTTTCTATATAAGTTAAATAATTATCTAAAGATGATTCACATTAATATAGGTTAATGTGTTTATTTTGATGAATGTTGACGACATTATCAGATTATATTCTAGTCGTCGGCGCAGTGATATACCTACTTCATGACAAATCAATACACAGTATTCATAATAAAAGAAAATGTACGAAATAAAGTAGTCCAAAGCAGACTCATACCCACTGGCAGCACCCCTAATGACAAAACCCGTACAGTGCTATAAATAAGCAAGGTTTAACGTCCGAGTAAATTTACGCTAAAATTGTAATTTTTGGTATTAGTCCAATTTTATATTATACAGAAAATAAGCAAACTTACCTGCTAGAAGTGAATTATCCCGTAGAACCTCGTACTAGGTTAACCTTTGCTAAGTCTCTGTTTAATAATATGAATTTTGACTAATACTAAGTGCCAATTTACGCCAACGTTAAACCTTGTTTATTAATAACACTGTTAGAAATTATTATGTAGTTTTCTGATTCTCAATCACAAATTATTTGGATATTATATCTTTGATATAGGTACTCTCGTGCCCTGATAATAAGCCCATAAAATAAATGACATTTGGTAGTGCCACAGTAGCGCACGGTTTTCTCGTGCTATTGTCACGTTGCTTTCCCAAGAATCGAACGGTCGATGAAAGCAAGTTATTCCGAGAAACGCCCATTGTTGGATGCCTAAATGTCTGTGGTAGATAATTTTTCGATTCAACGAAGGCATTTTAGAATGTGTGCTTGTTATCTATAATAGCTGATGTCCCCTGACTTTGCTTGCTTAAATTATAGCCTATGCTACCCTCATGTAATGCACATGCATACCTTCCCGTATGCGAAATATTTTTTTTAAATAGATCCAGTACTTTCGCTGCCTATTCAATGGTAAAAATAAAAACAAGTAATTATTATAAGTAGCAGAGTGACCGCTTTATTTAATCGAATCAACACGAATAAAGAGAATAAGTAGGCGTTTTATAAGGAGAATAGGTTATATTCAATAATTAAGTAGGATCTCATTATAATAACATATTATATATATACTACAGGCTCTACCAGAATACCAGCGCTGTTGCGTGAGTTGATTCTCACCGTAACAGCACAAGCTGAGGTAAGGTCCTGATTGAGCCCATAGGTTGAAATATATATGTTACCGTTTGCTATATTCTGTATCACTTTTAATTTTTGTTAGTAATTCTCATGTAATGCATAAAAAATGAATAAAAAAAATCGGTTTTTAATCATCTAGCAATACTTCAGCTGAATACATTTTTCTGGAAGTAATTTGAAAATGTTATCAAAAAGGCCAAAATCAGCTCTATAAAGTGAAAGTCGTGACAAATAATCAATTTTCTATATAAAATGATAGCTGTTTACGCCGCCATCTTGAATTTTGAAATTTCAACCTCATACCTATGTAGCACACCTTATATTTACTTATATTTTTAATAGTAGTTTTAGTAATAGTAATACTTACTTATATTTTTAATAGAATAGGTTATAGGACTGGAATGCTTCTAAAGAATCGTGTCCACTTTTTATACGTTGATTGACTTGTCACGTGATTTTTTTTAGGTCGTGTCCATCCGTCTAGCCACCATTAGTGATGATTTAAATTAGTTTTTGCTTAAAATAGAATAATACCTAGGCATCTTTTCATCTGGAGCTCAGGAAGATTCTAAGTTTGTAAATAATGTTTTGAGGTTATAACATGT
This sequence comes from Diatraea saccharalis, assembly GCA_918026875.4. NCBI lineage: Eukaryota > Metazoa > Arthropoda > Insecta > Lepidoptera > Crambidae > Diatraea > Diatraea saccharalis. The sequence continues at coordinate 16,657,497 of OU893346.1, forward strand.
GTAAATCTTGAGATAATTGTAAAGCGACTTTAGAAACTAAACTTTGATTTTAAGCTTAGATTAACTTTGACTTAGTAAATATGGAAATAAATGAATATGCACTTTTTTAGCTTATTACGAAAGAATATTTTTTCGTAGTACATGAAACGAAACGTACTAATTTATTGATCCGCATCTCATTGGGGTGGTTAAAAAAAGCTTATTGGGGTTATGAATTAATTAATGAACACTTAACCACACACAATTATTGTACTTGAAAAGAAAAATCAACATAACAATTAATAATAACAAACAGTACAATCGGCGGGCTTATAGTTAAAAAGCAATATCTTCCAGGCAACTGAAAGTTAGGCTGGACAGTAACATAAAAAGATGGATAGTCACAGTTATTATAGTACTATTTAAAAATAATTATCAGCCTCGCAATTTTTATCCTGACTTTATTAATTTACTTTGTCCTTGGCACTCTGAGATGGGACTCGAACCTTCGCTCTAACCACTGAACTACCCACGATCTAAAAGGACTGAAGAATCTTTCAAGCACTTGTTACCTTTTCGCTACTACAGAGCGTATTTTCATCAACGTTCAGGCAATCCACCCAAACAGCGGAAAAAAATATATTTAATCTTTCGATAAAGAAGAAAATATGTTCTAATTATTATATTTGATTAATTTTACATTTAAAATTATATACTAAAGATATTCTTAAGAATAATGAAATTAGTAAAAAATAAGCCTAATTTTGATACATCAGCCCCCTTACTCTCGAACGCAAACGTGATCGATCGCAATTGCAGTCGTGTCGCATGGCACATCACTATATTCGTTAGTAAATAAAAAAAAAAAAACTAATAAAAACAATTTAAAAAAACGAAAGCACTAAAAAAGCATCTACACTATTTGGCGACTCTAGCAAAAGTTGATTTTTGCAGGAAACGAATGGACCAAAGACAGTCGTTTCCGCTCCGTTTAACTAACATATTAAAAAAATGAAGTTTGAACAGTTCTAAACTTAGATATAATACAATACAAATAAGAAAAATTACAAATGTTGTTTATTGAGTTTTGAAAACTAATTTACTTTTAAACATGAAAGAAAACCGGAAGGGTTTTCGTGGAGAAATCAAGAATGTACGTTAGCGACATCTAGTTTCATTTTGGGAACTAATGTTTTCTTGAACTTCCTTATTGAACACGATTCTTTTTATAGTTTTTAAAATCATGATTACCTCACATGTGCCATCTATTCAATGTAGTTAGAAGCTTGAGCCGAGACACTACTCTCTGCTAGTGGCTGTTACTAGTCAGTTAACAGAAGACCACGTATTTCAATAATAAGACGATAGATGGCGTTTTCATAAAATCACGCGGCCCATTTTTTAGTTTTTATTTATGACTGGAAAGCTAATTTTATCGAAGCTCTAAAATAAAACAAATTCTCGTCTCATGTGTATTATTATTGAATTATAGATATCAATGCGTGATGTCTCTTTTTTATTATTATATATATTTTTTTACTATTATTATAACTATATTTTACAATTGATATATGATATAGTTTTTTTAATAATAACTTTTTATTTTTCAATTTCAAAATGTTGCTTTTGATATTATCAACTAATTTGTCACTGCTGTTGCCAACGTCCATACCATGTTGAATACACCGGTTCTCGTCCGATCACCGAAGTTAAGCAACATCGGGCGCGGTCAGTACTTGGATGGGTGACCGCCTGGGAACACCGCGTGATGTTGGCTTTTTTTTTAAAACAAAATTTATTAAATAAGTTGCTTCTTCTTTCGTTTTTCTATTTAAATCTTTTCTGTTATTATTTGCTACGCATTCATTATCTTTTTCGAATTTGCGATAAAAAGTTTGAAATGATAACTCTCAGAACTGAATTTATTTATTAATTTATTTATTGTCTTGTAAACTGTTAGTTATTTTCATATTGCTATTCGAACTGTTTTTCATATAGAGTTCGCAGTAGATATATCTCCCAAGGGTAGAACTAATATCAGTTGAGATAGCTCTTAGTTTCCTATAGCTGCAATCTCTAGAATGTTTCCAATGTCCACAAAATCGGACATTGAAGTATTGTGGCCATTTAACCAAGTCACTGTCACCGAAAGCGCAACAAAGTTTATTTTATATTTTAATCAATCAATAAAGCCTTTGACCAATTGTCATTCTTAATTACATCTTAAAAAATGATAAATTATAAAATTATATAATTATAAATTTATAGCTAAAGTTATAATTATATATAATCGGATCTTGTTCGTGCATTATTTTAAAACTAAGACGACACCCGCCAGTTCTCCAGTCTCCTCGTGACGACGGCTGCTGTAACGTAGCCGAAATGTCGAGGTAAATTAATAGTTTTAAAATAATGCACGAACAAGACCCGATTACATATAATTATAATGTATACAAATAGTGTGAGTTTAAAAATATTAAAGCTTAAATAAATAAAAAATAAACAAAGAAATTTAAATACATATCTACATAGGTAACCGAAAACATTACATTACGAATCAAGACAAATCCTGGCCAATCAGCTTTGCCGTTCGGTAAAAAAATCAGTGTCGATCTCAATGTCGAGGACAGCGCTAGAAAAGTATACAACTACAATGAAAAGTTACTTCTATTACCTTTTAAAGAAGGTTTTGTTCGATTGTACTCTGATACTGTGACAGAGTTGTACATAACGTTGAGTTTGAAGCTGAATTTTTCACCGAGCAACATTGCAAAATGTTAAATCATTCTGCATTGTAGCGAGCCATCGGAATGCCATGTGCCTTATCTAGCCGAGGTGTAGCAAAGACGAAAATTTTATAACTTCATCGTCATCTGGTAGCATAAGGTAGAAAAAGCCCTTGGCATTAAGTCTGCCTTTTGCTGTTCTTTGTAATAAATTTTAAATAAATAGGAAAATATAAATAAATATCCTTACTGTTGGAGATCAGGCTTTCCCTATGGATGGATTCAAATTGGATAGGGAGAACGTTAGTGGATATTAGTGGGTGATATATTTATCGACTACAAATGTAATTAATTAGTTTATAATCACCATACCATGGCCGTTTTATGTGGAAGTAGCTTAACAACCGTAACGCAGCCCAAACGCGCCATTGAATTTGAGAACAGAAATAAATTTTTTTGTGGATCTTATTATCCTTCTTCTTCTGTATAATGACGAAAACCGTATTAAAATCCGTCGTGTACAACGGGAAGCTTTATTTTATACAATATCTAAATGATTATTAAAATAGGACAGTTCATAAAATTTACTCATAAATAAATATGTTAGATTACCATCGGAATTTAGTACAATTCGGAACGATTTTATTAAATGTGTCTGCTATAAAAACTCAGTGCATTAATTTGAAGACAGGACCGCAGTAAAGCGCATTCGATAAACCGCCGTTTCCACTTCACTTCACCCAGCCGGCATTGGTTGCAAGGAATCTAATTGTTTTCTCTTCGCCGAATGAGGGCGCTATCGGAAACTTTTATTTCGAATTTTAAAATACGAGTAGCGTAAGAATACCAATAGAATAACTATTAGAAAGCAATTTAAAGAAAAGAGTTTGAAAAAAAAAGATAACGTTAACGTTAATTATGTGTGATAAGCTACAATAGGTATTTACTTTACATATTATGATATTACGCACGACATCTGTTCGTTTTTTACTGGCTATTTTTAGCTTCATCCTCACAAAAATTCGCATTTATAATAATAGAAGGATGGTCTTAAGTAAAAGGTGTAAACTACAAATGTCCCATATAAATTTCATCAACAATATTGATGGTAACTCGTGTTTTGTTAAGAGTGCTTTGCATCACATCATTAGCCTATTAAAGTCAGTGCTGGGGCTCATGCCTTTCCACCCAGCACGCGGGCTCAGTGCGGATTGGTGGGTATTTACGACTGCAGATGCAGCCAGTATCAACGCCTTCTGAAGCATGGAGGAGCTCATGATAATCAATTTTTTGGTCACCCATCCTATGACCAGCCATTGCGAAAGTTGCTTAACAACTGTATCGCAGACCGAGGACGCTTACCAGTGCGCCATCGAGCTCCGCCACGTGTATAGCATTTAACAATGAATAATGACACAAAATAAGCACTTAAGCATAGTTTCTAAAATTGCTCAATCATTCCAGGGTATTGATAAAAAAAATGAACTCATTCTGAAAATCTCAATAGCAATAACTATTCTTCCAATTTATTTAAGTTATGAATAACAACTGTTTGTCGAAAAATTAACAGTCAGCAGTTTGAAATAACTAATTCAGGTCATTAATCTAGATAGGTAACTTTGACCAAGTTAGAAGTTTTATTAGAAAAATACAATAAATAAACATTGACCAAAAATTGGTACTTATAATGGTTTAATTTGCAACTTGTATTCATTATGTCACGTATACACGGGGTCAGTAACTCACTTCGAAATTGAGGCAGTCAGTGGTGACCTAGTGTCAGTTGAACTGTAAAGACGTGACCACAACAACTGATCATGTGATGATTGACCCAGTGTAGCAATCATGAACACTGCGTGATGATTGACCCCGTGTAACATTGCGGTCAGTTTTCGGTGCCAGCCCTTACACCTGTAACTGAAGCTTTTAAAACATTCTCATTGGCCAGGATTTGCGGCATATTTAAATTTAACGTTCTCACTCATGGCATAATTGACTGTATATAGGGTTCCGTACCCAAAGGGTAAAACTGGAACCCTATTACTAAGACTTCGCTGTCTGTTTGTCACCAGGCTGAAATTTCCACAGATGATGTATTTCTATTGCCGCTTCAACAACAAATACTAAAAACCAGAAAAAAAGTATTTAAAAGGGCCCTCTTACAAAAAAAGTTTATACGGAACCTTTCGTCCGCGAGTCCGATACGCGCTTGGTCGGTTTTTGGTTGTACTTATTTGTTTTATTTATGTAAACTGATTGTAATTAACTTGGGACTAATGTGATCTATACATAAAATAAAGTCACTTCCCGCTGTCTGTCCATGAAATCTTGTAAACTACATAATTGTTTTTAATGTGGATATATCTTTAATATACAGAGACATTCAAGAGAAATGTTTATATGTACAATACAACCATGCGGGTGAATCCGTTGGTAAAAAGCTAGCTTTTTCTGTATTTATTTTGGCACAAACAGTTATTAAGAAAAACAAGTGCTTAAATATAAGTATTACTTATGTTATAGACAATGCCGAAAAAGTTATCTCTAAGACAGTAAGTAACTTTTTGAAATAAATCTTATAACTATTACAATGTCCTTTCCATCGACCATCAAAAAGGTCCTTATTTTCTTCATCTGATTCATAAATGTAATAACATTTTATTCAGCTGCATGATTTTTTAACAACATTACTCGCTTTATGCTATTAAGAAAATATTAAAAAGATAAACATCTTTGAATTTTTTATTGATTAGATCCAATAAGTGAGCTAGGAAGCAATTTTTGATATAGTTTTTGTGAAGGGCTGGCGGCACAAAATTATAAATATCACGATTTGTGCAAATTAGTATACATCTTTTCATTTTAAAGTTGAATTGACATAATAATTAATCTATGGTACGGTTAAAAATTTATATAAAGACACTAAATCAAATTGTTTGCGCTTATCGCCAAGGCTAAGAAGTCTGAGATGGGTTCAATATAACGTTTTTGTATATTTAGACAGAAATTTAACATCGAAATGAACTTTATAAGACAGCCAAAATTCATTTTAAATCAAACGTAAGAGGACTTAAGTATTTTGAAAGTTTTAGTGTCTTTGAAGGGTTTAGTTACTCTATTAATGAAACCTAAGTTATTAAGGCACGTTTCTTAATTGTTTATATCTGTGAATTGAAAGATAATGCATTATTATTGTCTATAACAATTTCCAAATCTTTAATATGCTTTTTTAAGAATATTGTTCAGTATAACATTGTGAATGCAAATTTATTAAATATAATAATACTTCAATCGTTTTAGAATATCCTGGCCGAGACTGTATTCGTAATTAAGTGGTTTCTTTCTTCTTGTAAAAGATTATACAACACTTATCTGCGTTTATAAAGTGTTGATTCTCGGAACAATATCTAGAGAGTGCTTTCAGATAGTCTTATATTTTTTTGCAAACTTCATCAGTTTTTACAATTCTGTGCAGTTTTATAATAGATAAATGATGTGTAGAACAAAGAATATTATCTATGTCGTTTATGATTGTGAAGAGGAGCGGGCCTAAGTGCAAGCCCTGAGGCACCCCGGACAGCACCGGTAAAGTACCAAATCTAAACCTTTTCAAAAGGTTTAGATATAATTACGACAACAAACTCAACCGTCTATAATCTTATAATAGTTTATGTCACAAGCCGATATTGGTTAGTATTCGGATTTGTCAGTTTTAATCTAACAGAAGTGAGTTTAGTAATTTGCTACCACAAATATTCATTTGATATTCCAAATTCAAACTCCCCAGTGTTTTCGAGTTCATTCTATTCGAAAGAACGTTGCGGTACCTCTGCCATAGTAAACTAGTCATGCAGTGTAATAAATCGCATTTCTTATTTTCAGCATAGAGTAAGCTTTTTTCCATAGAGTAAGCGTTATTATTAGATGTTGAAGAGTCAAAATTGTTACTATATGGTCAAAAATTTCTAGCTCTACTTCTATTTTTTTTAACCTTATAAAAGTCCTGACCGGGTTATATGAAAAAAAGCAATATTCAAAAACATAACGAGTAACTCGCAATAAGTTTAGTTGCCGCATGATTATTGCGCTTGCAACAGCACCGAAATACCGGGAACTCAACAAAATTGTTTTTGTACCATGTGGTGCATAGTAGCGATCCCGCGATAAACTAACATTCTAATTTAAATGATCATGAAAGCTTAAAACAACACACTCACTCTCTCTATTTAAACTCATTGTAGCTCTTCTCGTCTTATAAGCTATGTCTACATTAGCTCTCCTCTGACGCATTTCTTAGCAACCACAGTGCATACAACGAAACTAGTTCCATAGTTCTCCGTCCATCTTGAGAACTAATGAAGGGAATTGGGGTTACGAGCTGTATGAGAAAAAATCACAGGTATAAACCCTAAGCTGCATGCGTCATAAGGCACTGTGCTTGAAGAATGACAACCGCAAAGTTGAAACTCTAATAGAATCATACTTATTTAATCATTCTTATTTTTTTATCTATCTGTCTGGTAGATTATTAATCTGGTATATTGTTTTTTTTGGTATAGTGCCGATGTTGAGTTACAAGCAACAGAATTTGCAAGAACAAATTAATATTTTAACAATTTACTGAATTGCAATGTTAATTGGAAAGGATGGAAATATGTCCAATCATTATGTAGATTTACAATCACCAAGTGAAATTTAACATACTGTTTTTATCTTTACTATTAGATCAAACTAGTATTTGTACAAAGAGCTAATCTCGCGATAGCTTTGGTGTATGCTCTTTTGCTGATGTTCGCTAGCGAAATTATGTTTACATTGTATTAAAATAAGTTCTTAAATTTTGTCTATATAAAAATTTTAATCTCACTGGTTGAATAAATAGCGTGGACTCTCCTTAATAATATTAAAATAATTTAAGATATATTAATTTAAAGAGTTTCACTTACTGTTTTTTGTATAACAGAACTGACAGTCATTAAATTTAACTAAGTTGGCTAAGACCTAGTTTTCAAAAAGAAACTAAATTATAAATCAAGAATTTTAACGTAGGTTTTGTAGTAAGTTAAATTTAATTATAAAATAAATATCCGAATGAATAATGATGCCATCTCAGTAAAATACATATTTATTCAAAATCAAACTCTGTATTTTGTGTGAAAAATATGAATGAAAAACGCAAGTGTTATTTTTTTTAGTACATTTAACAGTTTTGAATTATATCTCTGTTCTCGCAAACATGTATTTTCAATAGAATTATGATCTTTGCTCTCATTATTTTTGCTGTTTAATACCTCAAAGTGCCTCCCGTGATTTAGAAGGGATCTGCAGTCGATAATACCCTGCAAGTTACTATGGGCCTATGTCGGTACCCTTTATCTCTATTAGATTCGATTCCATGTAAGGCTTCTACTCCAACAAGGGAACTCCAACAAAATTTGGAAGTTGCCTAAGTTATTTTGATTAATGAAATGAATAAAAAAAAAACTATTTCTAATAAATCAGCATAAGACAATATTTCACTTATTTATACTAGATAATAACATCCTAGTATTATAAGATGAAGAGTTCGTGACAAATAAGGGCAAAATAATGAAGTACTTAATTAATATAAGTAAATTATATAATCATGCTGTGCTGGTAAATATTCTGAATGAAAAATGCTTTAAAATCCACCAGTCCAAGGTACCCCGAGATTTTTCATATTGATGAAGTTGAGATTATAATAATCAGACCACACAGTATTGGAACGCGAAAACTCAGTACTTCTCAGAAATTGTTGCAAAGTTCAGCTCTATAGGTCTTTCGACACCTGCCCCCCACTTCTGAGTTCTGAGTGATGTTTACTCTCAGTACTTACTTCCATATACTGAATTATCAATCTTTAGAAAACCATTGCACATTTTTGTCACCACCTCCTAGACTATTCAAAATATGAACAAGCATCATATTAGATTCAAATCAAGATACATGACATCATACTTTTGATAGCCTTAATATAGTATGTACCTACTTTGGAGCATATTAACTTAAACTTCTTAATAAAAGTTCAAAGCTTTCTCAACATTGATAATAATATTAAAACTTTGGGTTCTATTTGGTAACACGGAAGTTCATTTGATACTCTTCGTATCAATCATTATGACAGCTGCCAGATGATCAAATTGAGAATGATCAGAGCGAAAAAATATTGGCGCCTTGGAACCTTATTAAGAGATGTCAAAAAGTTTTGCACATTAATGCATGGACTTTATTAGCCTTTGCTTTGTTCTTATAAGCTCACTGTTTTTCTTTTGTGTAATTGTTTCAGATAATTGGTTTTGCTGACATTGACATGAACTTAATAATGATCATCTTAAGGTGTATGTCGTTACTGGAAGTTTCTAGAGTTTTTTTCTTGTCAGTCAAAATTAATCTTTGCCTTACGGTAGGCAAAAATCTTCAACAATGTGTTGCTTTCAGTAAGTAAATTTGAATAAATAATATTTTGTTAATAGATTAGACGACTAATAGCTGCTATAAGTCGAAACTACTTCATTACGACTTTTGCAACTTATTTGTAAATCTAATTATTGAATCCTAAGAATCGAATCTAATTCCTTCAGACATGAATGTCGTAATCAGATAGTTTTGATCTAATTGCTTGAAGCTTATTGAGTAGTCCACATTTGTTGTGTTGAATCAGCAGATCTTACCTGAAATGAGAGAAGATTGTTTTGAATATACAAGTATGAAGTTAGGATGTTACGGCGTCACTATTAAACAGTTTAATTTCAAATTCAAATAGCACTCTCTTTTTTAAATATTGGTTTTTTAAACTTTTAAATTTTCAAATCAAACAACTTAATTTTGGTTACGAGTCTGAGTGATATATTTTCTTCAACGTTTATTTGTTAAATATGACACGGAAGTTGAATTCGGAGAAATCTTTTCTGAAGAGTTTGTAGTCAATCATTATAACTGGGCTCTATTATTTAGCTTCCATTATCAGTATATAAATTTGTCTATCAGTCAGCAAACAGACAATTTTATATCAATAATATATAGACACGTAATTATTAAAGAGTATTTTCGTTTTATCATAACATTTATTGTTATTGCTCAGGCATATCACGACAAACAATAAAAATAGATGGACATGACATAGTATAATGTGGCGATTCTGAATCTTAAATGGCAGATTTTTCATTTACCTGGACTACATCTATGTCTATAATCTAGCTAAGATTCGGTACAGAATATTTCTTTACATAACATCTCCTGCTAATTTCTTATTCAATGATAAGTATGTCTTATTTTGATACTTGTATCTACAGGATTTCATTATTCAACTAACCTGGTGGGGAAAAACTCGCGGACAGAGACGTTCGCAATAATAACATTCCTTACTTTTACGCAGAAGTAACTATGAGAGACGAGATAAATGCTTTTTGTAAATTATCAGTATGTAGAGGCAAGTTAATCTATTCATATTGAAAGAACTCTGCGTTTGAGACTTTAATTTTCATTTCTTTTATGCCACTGTGTTCTTTTTGTCTGACGAATATTGCATAGTAGATAACATGAACTATCTTACCTGACACAATCCTGGGCGCACTCTCTCAAACGGCAGTAGCTGCAACTGCAGTTTGAGTAGCACGATCCTAGGTCTGAGTCCGCTAGACTGACGGAGTCGTACCGTCCACCAAGGCCTTCCCCAGAACTGGGAACAGTGTGAGATCCACGCCATCTGCAATGTTGTGTGATAACCGCATGTAAAAAAATATCATTGTGTTATTTCAATTGGTCTATTAAATATTCTTAATGCAAAAAAATCTAAGAACTTTAGCTTGGAGGTGGATTAAGGTTTTTCTTGTTATTTCATAATTAATTATCATCAGCCGTATGCCGACTGCTAAGCATAGACCTCCCCCGTAGATCGGTCCTGCCAGCGGTTAGCGGATTTCGGTCCACCTGGTGGGGACCTACCCACAAAATCTCCGGAAATGCTGATCGGATCATGAGAATTTATTCACTTACAGGAAGCTCCATCATACGCAGTTTCTATAGACTATAATATACGCAGGCGAAGTCGTGGGAAAATAGTAAACTTTAATGATCTTAAACCTTTTTCGAATCGGAAAACTTCATAAAGGTGGTTAAAATACACTGAAGCTGGTAATATTGTGTAGTTACATGCTATATATAAAAATAGTGACACACAAAACGTAATAAACTGTACTGGCGGTGTTGATTTACATTCTGCTGTTGACATATTTAATAATGATATGTAGACGTAGTTTGGTATTGGATGTATCTGTATTATTAATAACCATCAAAGTGCATTTTATTACCAGATTATTAATAGCCTCATTGCTGGGGCTTATGACTTCCCTATGGATAGTAACGAATCAAAGGATTCTGGGCCTTGATCCACCACCCAGGCCCAGTACGTATCGGTAGGTTTTAACGACTCTAGATCCAAATAGGACCAACGGTTTAAAGTGCCTTCCGAAATACATGTTCGCGGGATTAATTTTTTGGTCACCCATCCTACAACCGACCTTTGTGAAAGTTGCTTGACAACTATATCAAACTCTCGAGCTCCTCAAACTGCACTTGACTAACGTTAATTGTGATAATAGCATTGGTGACATTAATAAGGTGATGAAATTAGTGGGCGAAGGGTATCTACGAATGAAAGATCTGGAAATTTCGATTTATTCTTATAATTTTGTTAAAATCATATAAGTGAAGAATCTTCCATGATTCACTCAAGGTAGCCAAAGTCGGTTCCATATACTTATAAATCTGGAATTAAAACTGACCCGGGAAATGACAGGCCGATATTGGTTTTGCCCGTCATATTTAAGAGAATTTTGTATAATCAGCATAACATTCGATCTGAGACAAACCTATTAACTCACCAACATTTGACTTTCGGTCGAATCCAAGTTCACTCGCGGCTACTATAGACGTAATACGAAAATAAAATCTCATATTGACAAAAAATGTATTGCTTTTCGTGTATTTATCGATATAAAATTAGAAGATATAAGTATACATTCCACAGCTCTAAATATATTAAATCATATTTGCAAAAGAGGTGTCAGGTAGTTAAAATTCCTATATTCGTAAGCTCTCCCAAAGATATCACATACGGAATACCACAGGGTTCCATCTTCAGTCCGATACTATCTCTAATTTATGTTAATAATATTAACAAAATAGTTTTAACTGGTCACCTTACATTGTATCCATGAAATAATTCACGAAGCGCAAAAATATCCTGAAGGAATTGTTTAAGTGTAATCTATATACAAGATGGTACTGCAATGCAAACAATTTTATTGTATTCCTACTCATCTCATTATAAGCGAAATGTAAATTTCTTATGAGACTGAAGTTTTTTAAACATACGATTATCTTTATATCAGAGATAGTTTCAGCTCCTACCATAGAGCCATATTAGCGTTACGAATAAAACGAAACTTATGTTTTGGAAAAACAGAGTGCATTCACAATCTTGATTTTATATTCCAACAAAAAACATGTAATTTTATTCACCTGGCACTTTTTGAGTCGACGTGCTCAACTACCACATTCCAAGTCCTGTGAATGAGGTACAACAGGAATAGCACCCGTGATGATTCTGCGTGAGGTGGAGTCTCTTTACGCTGCGACCACTTCCGGCTAGTGGCGCTACTGAGTCCGCTCCCCATATTTGATTTTTGAATCACGCGTTCATTCTGTGTACTGCATTCGAAGCGAACAGACTTGTCGTTTTGTTTAATGTAGCAATGAAATCATTACGACTGCAGATAACATGTAAAAACAAATTCATAACGTTTTTCGCCAGTAAATATTGATTTTGGATATCGATAGACCTTTTTTATGAGATAGAAATGTATGCAGTTGAAAAAACCACTGTAACATCTGAAGTTATTTCTTCTGAAATATTCAGACTATAGTAGCCCATCATTTTTATATTGTAGTATCTGACTAAGATATTAATTTTGTATTATGTATAAACATATGTGACATTATACTGACCTATAGATGATTAACGACTTATAGAGGAAAAGAGGTGACAATCTAGAAAAATTGGTCATTGTTGGCAACACTGAAAGTAAAAGAATACGAGGCCGCTCGCCACCATGTTAGTCCGGCCGAGTGGCAGAGTTCCAACAAATTTTGAAAAATAAAGCCACATCTAAAGTCCTGGGTCCGATTTTAGCTAGATTATATTTCACCTAGCAGAAACCGGACCCAGGACCTTAGTGACTTTATTTTGAAACTTGAAGCTACACGGCAACGAAGGTTGTCAGTACTCAACTTTTATTAGTGCAACAGAAAATATAGTTGCATTATTAAAATGAATCCCATTACTTCGCCGTGATGTTGCAATAAAAATGTGGATTACGGCAAATGGCGTTGATAATCAAAGTTTATGACAATACAGAGGGAAAGATGTGTAAGTGCACTTTGTTGTAAACAATTTTATAATAACCAGGATGCATCTCGTAATAAAGTCATCAAAGTGCTCCACTATGTATTATATAGACGCAAATTTTGCGCCATAAGTTCATTAAAGTTCAGATTTACCCATAGATATGTGAAAAAGGTGTACCTTTTAATAATTATTTAATAATCAATCTGTCTCGTAATGCAACAAAACGGAATTATTTATGATCTCAAATATATCATAGGAATCATCAGAACTAATTTATTTCAAAAAGAACAGCCAATCAATCTGTACTTATACATTTTTTTTAAATATTAGTTTACTAAATTAAAAGAGCATTATAATTCTTTTAATATCTTTCAATAAAATTAATGAATTATTTTTTACATTGTAATTGTATAATTTTATTCATGCCTTAACATGAAAAATGTAAAGTGGTTCATTTATATGAGAAAAATATATTTTGAGTCAATCGCAAATTGTCTTTGTTCACATGGCTGCCCGACAGGTTACTACAATATGTCGAATTAATGCAGATTTATTGTAAACTCTGTCAATAAAGAATTAAATTTTGAAATACGAGAAAATTGACAGATTTGTATAACCTGCTGTGCCGTTAACTCTACAAACATGAAGATAACTTTCTATAGTATATATTTGTAATAATATCTATATATTTGGTTGTTTTTATTCAAAATTGTGTCAAGAATGTTTTGATGATTTGTGCAACAAAAACTTAAAAGAAAAAAATAAAATAAGAATGGCCCATTAGCCATGTAAGCTCGATGGATTATTCTAGTTTCATTTAGAAAGTGTCATTACCATTACGGGGAAACTAAACCTTTAATCGACCACTCTAAGCAACACGTGAACCAATCACCATAACGCATAAGTACTATATTATTATTGGCATATCGATCGCTTACCTACACAGTTTACTTTCAACGTGTAGGAGAAAAGTCAAGTCCAATTACGTACCTGTCTGATAAGACAAAACATTCGATCAGTACAAATTGAACTTAGTTGAACGTAAAATTCAGTTTAATTCATATGAATTAACATGACACCAGAGGCCCTGTTCTATTTGTACTCAAACGAAAATTTGGAAAAATTCGAATCGTTCTTATAATTTTGTTAAAATCACATCACATCCGTGAAGATTTATCTGTGCATCAGAGGCATTGTCAGGTCCTACCTCTGTTGCCTCATAACTATACATATATAAAATATGTTTTACCATTTTGAAAATAGACGAAATTTCGATTTCGTATAAATAGAATGCGCCTTCAGGTGTCATGTAATTCGAACGGATAGTACCGTCTCTATATTCAGTCTCTAGTTTTTTGGTAACCCGCCCCGTGACCGACCCTTGCGGAAGTTGCATAACAACAACGATCGCGACTCTTGAACAGTGTATTAATAGACAAGCTTTAGCTTTAAGTAAATTTACGCTGGGACTGCACTAAGTATTAATCAAAATTCATATAATTAAACAGAGACTTAGCAAAGGTTGACCTAGTACAAAGTTTTACGGGAGAATATTTATTTCTAGAAGGTAGTAGGTTTGGTTATTATCTGTATAATATGAATTTGTACTAATATTAAAATTGCAATTATAGCGTAAATATAATCTGGCGCTAAACCTTGTTTATTAATAGCACTGATAATGATTATAACAATAAACAGTTTGGATAGTATAATATAACTACTTGGATATGTATTTCTCCCGAGGGATATCTTTCAGGAACAATAGATGAAACAACCGGAATACTTTGTCGTTCTACAGCAGGGTGAGAAGTTAATAGAACATATCTTTTACCTTTCCAAGTAAGTAAGTGTACACTTAGCATCAAAACACCAAATAATAACTTTAAAAACTCACACATATTGCATTTGAAAACAAAAACAAGATACTTTAATCAAATATTTCCCACGGCTATTATAATTTGTTTTTTACAAAATGATTAAAATATTAACCATTTAAAATACTCATTTAAGTTTTAATGGCGGCATTACAACAGTAGTTGCCGTTAAACTCATACAACTCACTTTCGCTGTTACATGTACAAATGCAAATAACATTCTCACGTAGATTCTATTTTCGAGAATTAGGGTTCTCTTGGTAATTTGATTAAATAAAAATTAAAATACATTAAATTTGTTTAAAAAACAGCTGCAAGTTAAATATATTGTCATTTGGGATATGATACGATAGCCGATATCTTTGCTTTACTTTAGGCACATTGCAACTTGCCACAATATTTTTTTTATAAAAATAAATTTAATAGGTAGCTGTTAGGAAAGTTTGACTAACCAACGTGATTAAGGAAGAAGTACAATGATAAATATTTTTTTCAATGATTGAATCAAAAATAAATTTGAAAATATGTATTTTTTTTACTTCAATTTAACAACAAATGGCATTAGAGTTGAAGAGCGGAGGCTCGCTACGTCACAGGTTTATAGAAAATGTACCAAAGCGTGACGTCATGGGATTTTTTAACTCAATGTATCACCGTTATTTATGATTAAGATAAAAATAAAAAAAATGTTTTTATATATCTTTCAACAACTACCAGTCGTCCAAATAAACAAAAATTTGTCGGCATCTCTACTGGGTGGATGCAGTAGTTTTTTTAAAAAAAGGTTACTATAAATATTCATTATAAATCAGTTTCCGTTAATGGTTTCGAACGCATGGTTCTCTATTACAAATTGAACCTTCCTTTTGAAGTACCGTTTATATTGATAAAGTTTACTGAAGAGATTTTGTTTAAAACTATGTGTAGATTGGGACATTAACAGAATTAAGTCTGCAAACGAAGATCATACAGGTCCACCATATTTGGGTTTATTGTAATAGCTTATACTGTATTAATGATAATATTATGTGGATAAAAACAGTTGATAATTGTTAGCACCGAGTAATTCAAATAATATAAACTCCTTGGTTAGCACCATCGTTATGTTAAGGCATTAAATTCAGGAAATAGTATTTTCGCTAAGTGCTTACTATCTATAGGGAAATACTATAAAATCGCTGTCCGCACTTATAACTTACGCCTTGTGCACACTTAATGATCTGAACCAGATAGTAAGTGTCGATTATTTCCTGCTAACAGTACAAGAAACTATTATTGTGGTAACGGATTTCTTAATAACCCATTTTGATATTTCAATTCCATAGGATTTTCATAAGATATGGTTATTACATATGTGTGAGAATAAAATAACATAGCCGTTCTACCCTGTTCGAGTCTATCTAAATTTATTCGTATGTTATATATCTCCATTCTAAGTTTATTTCATTTCATTGTAAGGCAATTGAGTAGCTCGGTGGCGTAGTGGATAAGCGCCGCGGTCCGCGATCGTAGTTGTTAAGCATCTTTCGCAAGGGTCGGTCACGGGATGGGTGACCAAAAAATTATTATCTCGAGCTACTCCGTGCTTCGGAAGGCACGTTAAGCCGGTGGTCCCGGCTGCATTTGCAGTCGTTAGTACCCTCCAATCCGCATTGGGCCGGCGTGGAGGGTCGTGGCCCATCCTCCTTAACCATCCATAAGGAAGGCCTGAGCCCCTGCAATGGGGACGTAAAAGGGCTGGTGATGATGTAGGGCAACTAGTATAACATGTACCTTACCCATCTCTGTAAAACAGTTTTGAGGTTAAATTATCTCGAATTACACTATACTTGCTGATCAGTAATCTTTGATTGAAAGCGATAAAGTCATAAACAATTGAAGTGATTTGATTATGGTCATTACAAAGACTTGCTAGTTCACATCACGAAATCAACTAAAGGTGTCATGTTATGGAGATATAAAAAAAATAAGCAAAGAACAACAAAAGTAATTTAGAAGAGTTCATTTAATTCAAAATAAAATAGCATTTGTTCAGTGTAGTCTGTTGCAAGCATTTGCAAAATGTAAAATGCCAACGGTTCGAAGAAACAACAAGAAATAGGAAGGGCAGAAGTTGAATGCAATAATTACTTCTTTATAAAAAGTCGCTTTCCATGACAAAACTAGATAATTCTTATCTAATCAAAAAATAAATATGTCATGCTATATTTACTCAACTCGTTGAAAAATTCAAGTAAAATAGATATATATATATAGTTAGTTATTATGCATAATAAAAGAAAATATTATCGTGATGAACTATGTAAAAGTCAAAAAGAACTTTGAAGACTTTGTAAATAAAATTTTACATTAAAATTTCGAAGGCATTTCATCTCCTCACTGCAGCGCTTCCGACGTGTTCTTTTACAGCAGCTAAAGCTTGGAATGACCGCTGCAATTTAATTAACCTCCCCAATGGCGATTCACGTAAAGCCTTCGGATCCATGCCAAAAATGCTGACCGTCTAACGCCACCTTCATTACTTAGTTGTGAGGACCTTTATTAGTTACGATTTTTGGTGCTGTTTATTTAATTAATAGAAACGCATTTAACTTAATCACATTAAAGTCTAACAACCCCTAAGGACGTCTGTGGATAGGCGAAACACGAGTTAGGTGAAGATTTTTGCGAGATTTGTTGCCATGTGAATTTGTGTCTCACCGTCTGTCTGTCGGTCTTGCAGGTACTGACTGGGTATGGAAGTTGCTTGATAAACATTTACAGCATATTATTATGTTAATTACTGGATTATCAGTACCCGTTAATGATGTATCCCGTTAAGAACTACTAACTATCATGCAGGTTCTGTGAATAAGGTCGTATCTTCGAGAAAAAATAGATGAATACTTACATAGTTACCTTACTGGATTGCCAAAGGTCATGGGTTCGAGTCCCGTCTCAGAGTGTCAGGGACAAAGTAGATTTTGAAGCATTTTCTTTTGGGAAAATTTTTCATTAAAACATTGTAAATGCAAAATTGATGAGATAGTTTTTAAAAATCTTGCAATAATTTTTTAAACACATATTTGATGAACAATGGGTACCTTGTTTATGAAAGTAAATTAATCAAATAAAATAATCATTTTTATTTTTTAAGAATATAGCTAATTTGTGTTATTTTAGACAAATTGAAAGATGGCGCAAAATTTTTGTTATACCTTTTAATAGTTCAAATATCTAAATATAGTTTAACGTTTTGATAAAATTCATTAATTACAATAACACTGATGATTTTGGCGAGTATAATTGATTTATCTGAATCTATGAGTCTTTGTAAATTCAACTATTAAAATGACTACACATTTTATGAGCTCTAATGAATTATTGCCGCAGTGATATCGTTTTATAAACAACGAAATATCGTATCGTGACTATTAAAAGATTCCAGTGGCGAAGCATTTGCAGAGTATGCAATGCGGCTTACTCATAAAAGATCAACGGGCACCCCGTTTACTTCCACATTCTGTGACCATTCAAAATAAAAAGTCCCACGATACACATCTCCTGACCTCGTCCTGTAGTATTTCCACCCAGAAAAAGGTGTGAAAGATCACAGTAGTAGTTTCGCGAAACTAATTTCAAACCAACATTTGTCATGCAGGATAATTTAAACAAGTCGTTAAACCTTCCTTTGGTGGTAAACATCAAACTTCCATTTGCTTGGACATAAATGCTGTTTCATAGTACTTTAAGTAAGTATGGTTAGATAAAATTTTAATATACTTATATACAGTCACAGATAATATGAATACAGTAAACTTCTTATGATATAAACGCATCGGGAAACTTCGTTTGCGCATACCTGGTGCTGCAGTCCCGACAGAGGTTGAAATCTTTCCGAATTTGGTCGCTAACTAATCGCGATCGAAATTTAATGATTATTACAAGTCTCTACAGTTAAGAATAATGTTATTTGTTGAGCACAGACCGAGTGTGAGTAACAAATTAGCTATATTCGTTAGTTTCCCACCGACATCGACAGCTCGGTCAGTGAACTTTGCGATCGCTACTTAACGATCACTATCATTTTGAGACTGCTGAGACTCGACAGTGTTTGTGATCGCAATCTTACCGATTTCATTCGCTGACTCATAGCGTATGTAATTTAACAATTAATTTAGTATATTGTTATTTGCTATGCACATATCTAGTATAACTATCAAATTAGCGATAATCGTTAGTTTCCTAGTGACAACTAGATCTTTTGCGATCGCAACGATCGCTTTCAATGTCGAGATTTCAGCATTGAGATCAAACGTATGATTAAAATCTATAATAAATCAATCTTATATCAATATCTATTATCAATTATGTGTATCTAATTTTTTGGTTATAGGCTTACCGTATTATGTCCGATTTTTGTCAGAGATATCTTAATAAATATTTGAATTCGTCGTTACGAGGACCTCTGGCATAATTTTATGTTCCATAGTACTTACGGTAATTAGTATTCGATAGTTTATAGATATATTTCGTCTAGGCAACTATTATACGCAACCAGTTACGAGAAAGATTTTTTTAGTAACATCTCGTATGGTTAAAATGTGATAAGTATATCGTAAGTGTGATAAAGTACTAATGTGATCGCTCGTCCGTTTTCACCATCAACGTCAAGTGTGGAGAAACCCTATCATTATCTGAAAGACGTATTAGGTAGAATTGTTTGCGTTGCTTTCATACACTAAATATGGACATGGCATTTTTATTGTTATTATTTTTGTTCACAAACATTAACAGATATATCCTAACCTCATTCAAACTTTAGCTTATGATGTTAAAATTGAGAATTCGTATTCGTAATAACAATTTTAAAACACAGTGTTAATAACAGGAGATGAAGAAGAAATTAATAATTAGATTATATTAAAAAATATTTTGTCCCCTCATCTCATTTTGTCTTTATCTCATTCAGGGTGATGGCTGAAAATCGGTGCTTCATCCGCATTAGATGATTTTAGTGCACCGAGCCTAGACCCTTTTCTCAACTGCTGCACACAGGTATATTTCTGTTTATTGTTCCTCTTTGTTTATTTTGTGTGATGTAATTGTGTGTTGCTGAGAAATAAACTTTTTATCCATCTATCTATCTATTTAAAAAAATTTTAAACATTTAAAAGTAAAAATTCTTAAAAAGGTCTAATCGATATGCTTAATAATTCTATTGTATCCAGGAATATAAATTTTAGAAGCTAATTTTAATATATAAAATGATACTACGATTATGGAGACAAAAACAATATTTGAACTTATAATTTAGCAGATTTTAAAACAGTAATTCACGACGAAATCTCTAATCGAAACTTCTCAAATAAACTTTATCTCGTCACCTATTTATTGACTATTAAACTGAACTGAATAATAATGTGCAGTATATCTTCATAACACTGTCTAAACAGATAAATCATTCTACACTCCATCGGAATAATCGCAGCGAAGAATTTTCTATATTCATAATTTCATACATCGTTGACGCTAAGAATTATTTCAATTAGACCTATATATTAGTTACGGTTCTAAGCAATGAAAACTAAAGGCTTTTTTAAAATAAAACAAGAAAATGTATAACGTATTTTCAGTTCAGTGAAAACTAAAAAAAATATGGTTATTTATGGAAATGCAATATATTAAAATTCAATAAAAAAGGTTAGAATCTGGAACACAACTTTATGAATATAGTTTATATTTTCATCTTCTATATAACAATATTATCTGATGATTCAATAACTCCACAGTTCAATAGAAGTTCTCCAATATAAGTACTTATTATTATTACATATCTCACCAACGTTCCCCGCGGCAAACACACCCGATCCATTCAATACATAAGATTTATGACTCATTGTGTACCCGGCTTACGTTCAGAATTACGGTGGGTGTAAGTGGCCAATATTGACTCCATACTGTAATGGGAAAACACGATCATTCTGTAACATTGTAAGGATAATACAGTAGAAGGAATAGATCTCTTCCTGTTATGTACAAATTTGGATATACACCAATATATGGTGGAGATTCATATGAAGCTTTGAAAGAATAGTAGGGGTACTCCCCAGGTAAGTTTGTATTTTCCAAGGAAAAGGCCATTTTGGCTTTTGAATGGACGCAATGGCAACCCCACTGGGATCAGGGGGAATTCTGTGGGAAAATGGTGGTACGGTGTATGATTGAACGAATATCCAGTTTATTGTATACCACAAAGAAAACGTAAATAAATACAAGCATCCTACAGTGCAATCGGAGGTACATATACTATCGCTAAAAAGCAATTAAGACGTGTAATGCTCGCGTCGGCATTCGTGTTTTTTTGCCGAGATACTTAACTAATAAGAAGTTATGTTTTAATAGTGATCTCTTAGATTTCGTACCAAAATGGTAAAAACGGACACTATTTTACCTATACCTCATAAACCATGTAAAGTCAGTTGAAATATTACACAGATGATGTATTTTTGGTGCCGCTATAACAACAAATTCTAAGTTATGAAGAGAATGAAGTGTTTTTTTGCGTTTTTTATAGATAATGGTGCGAAACTTTTTTCTTGGCCTATTTTATATGTAATGGAGTTTTCTAATTATTGATTAAAATGTATTTGGTCTCTATTCCTTCATTCAGTATCAATATGTAATTGATGATTTTGACTAAGGTCCTAGCTATACTCTGCTAATTTGAAGCAGAGTTTAATTTTCTGCTGATTTTAAGATTTCTGCTCTGCATAAAGCCACTATGACGTAGGCATCCCTTAAGAAAGGATTTTGATAAATTCCACCCCTAAGGGGATAAAATAAGGGATGAAACTTTATTTTAGGTATTTAACACGATATAATGAATAAATATTCGGCAAATTAACTTTACCACGCGGACGAAGTCGCGAGCAAAAGCTAGTATTAAATAAAAGGGAGCAATTCACTTTTCTTGTCGTAGTTTGTTTAGCAAGTTCTTCTCAGACAAGACTCGCGAATTTGGAACTGGTCGTAGATTAAGATAGCCATTGGTAAATAAAAGTATTTTAAAATAATGTAAACGTTACAATAAAAATATATATATATACATAAAAATATGTATATATATATATATATATATATATATATATATATATATATATATATATATATATATATTGTTAATGTGTACAATACTACTGTTTTTTGAAAGTAGCTGTACTTTGAATTAAAAATACAATCAACGCCTTAGTGTCATGTGAACACGGAACCTGTAAACGGTCCGAAACGTCAGTAAAACTAAATACAAAGTCGATGAAACCGTTTAAAAGTTGTTTCATCTATACTAATCTACTTTAAATTTTCCAAATCCTCCTGTTATACCTGTTAGTACTCCTATCCAGTATCGGATAAGCACATACAGAAATAAGCAATTCCTTAGGGCACCTTGTTTACGGGTAGACAAGATGCCCTAAGCAATCTGGAGCCCCGGCACCAGAAATAACACGAGAAAAAATGCTATCACAAAACTAAGCCAGCTTTAAAAGCCAAGAGTTTTGAAATATGTTAAATAAATAGTTTTTACGACATTGATACTAGTTAATGAACCTTAGTTTAGAATGGGGAGGGTGGGGTGCAAAGGCGTGGAGTGGTTAAGGCATCAATTGGTCTTAGTCCGGCCTTGCATCTACGTTAATTCAGTTAATTGTTTCTGGCATTATCTACCGAATGGTAATTAAGTCTAGATTGATTTATGTTTTTACGATTAAGCTACTGTTACTGTTCATGAATGTTAAGGAAACCAATTTATACTTGATGGTGGCTTTCTGATAGATTCTTAGGTGCTATTTACGAAGCAAACATTAATAAGGACATTCTTGTAATTAAAACTCTTTTGATTAAATAAAAAAACAACATGTCAAGTACTTTGAAATAATTGTAGTAACATCTTATATATGCAACATATTCTTTTTGTTCCTAATAAAATATAAATTTAGATCCAGTGCAAATATCAAGAGATCATCAATGCGTTCCTCCATTTTATGTACCAAGCTACCATTTAAACTTCTTCTTCAGATACGATATATTTAGATCATAATCCCCAACACAGTTTTTAATGTTAACGCAATAATGGCATCTATAGGCGTTTTGGATAATTTCATTTTGCCGCTGAATAATATACCTGGAGCCTAATTGTACCATTTTACTTGGTCTTAACAATACAGTGGAGACAGATATTCATGTTGTTTATAATATAGTAGCACGACCTGTATCAAAAAGGAATATTAGTTAAACGCCATTGATAACTCATGATTACGTTAACATTAGCAGATGTTAGCCGTAGATTAATGCTATGCGATGCCATGCTCATTATTAAAAGAATCTCCTGTATAAAAGATCTATCTGAGAACCAGTACAAATAAACTGTTTATAGCTAACAAAGCCGAGAATACCGTTATAATAATAATGTATACATTTGAAATATTATCGTGCACACTTGCATATTTAATGCTGTGAATTATGCATGCAACAGAGTTGCGTTAGTGTAGCTAGAAATAATGTTATAGTTAGTAAAGTACTAGTTGCGCTTCGCGGTTTAACCTAACATTACACGGCTTTCTCAATAATCTTGCTATTAAGTGAAACATATTACATTAGACACTATTAAGGACAAAGATTACCGAGATCCCAAATTAAGTGGCTAAAGCACAGTATTAAGGAAACACGACATCCAAGTCCGAGACAATATATAAAAGTCCATTATCTACATATTAACCTAAGCCTGAATCGAAACCTAGAACCATTTGGCTATGAAGGTCATAAATTATATTTAAATATATATTTTTTATTCAGCAATATTTAGATTAATTATTAAAGATAATACTTTGGAATAAACCAAGCCAATAATTATCTACGTTTATTTCTAAATATCCAAATAGAAATTAACTTTTTACACTTGATTATTTATTAATAACCAAATTGAAAGTTTTTAATGATGATAGTTGCTTGACGATGACCTGCACATGTTTTTTTCTATAGTATACAGTTAGTGATGACATGTCTAATAGTTGGCTAGATCTTAAAAAATAATAGTGGATAATAGCTGGATGAGAATACAATATGGTATCACGAGGTTTCGTAATAAGACAAATTGATACCGACAAAATAATAATGCTGTAAATAAATAGCAAAAGTATATTTTTTTTAGGTAATTGAAGATAAATTGATTTTATTGGCTCAGCATAGGCTTTTTTTATTACAATTTTACAACTTTTGGTAATAAAAGAATGTAATTTCGAGAAGAAAAATTAATAATTCCAAACGAAACTTTGTACTCGTAATATTTAATCGAATTTTTTTTTATTAGAGTTTGTTTCAACGCGTAATTCGCGATAACTAACATTGGGTACATCTACAGTCAATTCCTTTTGTAGCCATGTAATATTATTGATAGCGACGTAGTGGCACCATCAATTAATGGTGGTGGGATATTTGAAATACTTTGTTTAAAGTTACTAACAGACATGCTCATTAGTAGCACGAAAGCATGCTTAATTCGAGCATACTTAAATGAGCATGCTTATTGTAACTTGCTCTTTGTATCTATTTATCGAAATTATGAGTGTTTATGGAACACAAGTTCGTGAGCATACTATTTCACTGTGAACAAACAAATGCTCGATTTGAGCATGCTTTTTAGCCATCAATTAGCATACCCATTACATTACACTAATAAGCATGGCTGTACGTTACCTAAATTTATAATTAATTTCAAATTAATGACTTGCTCTAGTCCCCCTATTGATAATTGTGTCGTGAAACGGATCGTTATTATAACGGTTAACTTACAAAATATTATGACCTTCTAACGTTTCCATTCCGTTCTAGTAATGTTAGTAGAATGAGATCCAGTAACTTATAAGGTCACATAACCATATTTAAAAGGATTATTTCAATATCAAACATTTATATCAGTTGAATATAAATATCGTGATCGTATTAAGAATGAAGAGATCAGTGAGAGAACCAACATTATAGACGTTGCTCGAAAAATTGCCCAGCTGAAACTGCAGTGGGCGGGACACAGCGAGAAGAACCGATGGCTGATGGGGCGGAAAATTTCCGAAATGGCGACCGCTTAGCGATTGATACTCAGAGGGTAGACCAACGATTTTTTTAATAGAGGTTGGATGACCAATCGTTTTGGAGATCTCTTGGGTAGGCCTATGCTCAGCAGTGGATGTCGTACAGCTGTTAATGATGGCGTATATCAATAACAAATAATCTTAAATATTTATCTAAATTAATTGAGTATTAATTAAAATACTAGCCTTTTTGATGTTGTCTTCGTAGAATTAGTAGAGCTAGTACTTATTTTAACCGACTTCAAAAAGGATGATTCTAAATTCGAATGAACTTTAAATCATTCATCACAAACATTTAGTACTTGTACGATATTTATATCAGAAGTGGACCGTTATTAATGATTTATTTTTTTGTTTATAAAGGTCTCGAAGGGGTCTTTGTTTAAAGTTCAAATGATACTAATCGTAAGTCTTATAAATTCAAGTCTTATAAAAATTACTTCTTTAGTTTGTTGACAAGCCCTGTGTTTTGTAAACGAAATTGGCGATGATTCCCAAAATAGAGACTGGGCATCGTCGACACATTAAAAGCTCTATTACTGTTATTTTATTGGAATTGCTTTCAAACTGCGCATTTCCACAAAGAATCTCTGACCGTAATTGCAACAGAACGTGCATATATTGGTGCCACATGCAAATCAGTGTACTTGTACGTTGAGCTCGATAATTACAGATGTTCCTCCACCTATGTTTACTGCTTTCCTTTAAGATAAAATTTACGATGGCGAGATAGCGAATCTTCACTGATAGTCTTTTATTTCTGTCTCTTTTTAACGACATTTAAAAAGGATGAGGTTCTCAATTCGACTGCATTTCGTTTTCTGTTTGTTACCTCATAATTTTTTATTGGGTGGAGCGATTTTGATGATTCTTTTTTTTATTAGAAATCTAGTGCTTGCCATGTATCAGAATTTTAATTAATAAATTAATTAATAACCTACAAAAAATTGAAGTCAGTTCTATTTTGTCTATGTTCGGCATAGGTTTGGTTTTGAATTTGAATATTTAATTTGTAATTGCGCTTAATAATATGTCTTTGCATAAGATTTTGATTAGTTTTCCGCGACTACGCCCACATAAATAATAGCCTATGTCACCTATGTCAACTGCGTATGACGCATCCCATAGACAAAAGAGTTTTTTAAATCGGTCCAGTAGTTTCAGAGTCATTCTATGCATGCAAAAAAGCAATCAAATCTTTTCTCTTTATAGTATTATAATATTAGTTTAGATGAAATGAAACTGCATTAATTTAAATAAATTCTGACCACAAAAGAAACCGCGTTTTAAATATGAAACAAAAATAAAATGTAATAATGAAAATTATATGACGACAATGAATTACGACCAATATATTGGTAATCAGTGCGTTACGTGTTCGAATTTTAAAAATTTATAAAAGACAAATGAGTTTTTGTTTGTCCTTAGATTTTCTAATTTGTACTGGCAACACAAGTAGATTGTAAAGATTTTTTTCTTCGTGGCCTTGTTTCGATAAACTTTTCCCACTATTTTATTCATTAAACAAAGTAGATACAACCTCTTTGGACGCAATTAAGTTGTTGTATAGAAAATAACCATTTATATTTGTCTGTTCCCCTAATTACGGGTAATCATTAACCTTCTGATGTCTTTGTTTAGAATGTGTGTTAATGCTGGTTCACAAAGTATGAATTAAAAGAACTAATTATGTTTATTTATTTTAGACAACAGATGCTTGATGATAAACTCAAACACATAGTGATGTCTGTTAAGAACAAGGTTTGATTCTCTTTTTATTATAAAATACTAGCTTTCGCCAGCAGCTTTGCCCGCGTGGTCCCTAGGGAAATGTTTAGTGGAATAAAAGTATCCTATTATCTACGTCAGTTAATTCCCTATTTGTATACCAAATCCAAACCAAGAAACTTTCACATTTTATAATATTAATAGGATACAATAATTTATTGTTTTTCCTCAGTAATGCGACATTGGCGGAACATGAATATGTTATATTGTATGAATTTAAAATACATACCATGATAAATAACTTATTCAATTTAGTTTTTTGACGTATATATTTACAAAATATAAAACTACTTATCTATGCTATGACTAATACTATACTAGATATCTAATACCCCCCAAATCATTGCCAACAGGTAAGTTACCCAGAAAACTGTGAGCGGTTCTTCTTTGAATTGCCAAACTAATACTTTGAGCGAGGTGACACCAACCATCTGATCACCAGACCTGTTTATGATTATGTACCTTGGTAAGGTCGGGGAAAAATTATTTTCGCATATAGTATGCATAAACTTCTATTAAAATCTTTTTGGCTATACTATTTGTATCTGGCTGGTTTCGGTATTATTAAAAAGTTTGAATTTTAAATAAGATAAACAAATTAGGGAAACGTGTAATTTTCATTTGTTTCTCTTACTGTCAAATGAGTGAATCTAATGAAGAAATTCGATACATTTTAAAATTTTATTAGAAAAAAAGGTTAAAATGCAACGAAAGCCGAGAAAAAATAGTGATGTTTTTTGAACTAGTGCAGTTGCTGTGAGGGTAGCACAAATTTGGTTTAAGCGTTTTCAGTCCGGAAATTTTGATGTCCAAAGTGTACATCAGCATCGCTCCGGTCAGCCTATTACAGATAAAATGGATGCTATTTTTGAAAAAGTGTAAGTAACTGAAGACCCAGTTCTTCACATTATTGAACACATTGACCACAAAATAGTTTTGGCGCGTTTGAAAAGAGCAAGATACACAAAATAGTTGAATATTTGGATACCTCACCAGCTCACTGAAAGAAACCTAATGAGCCGTGTACTCATTTGTGATTCTTTATTATGGCGTCATCAAACCGAACCATTTTTGAAGAAGCCGACAACTGGTAATTAACCACTTGTCGCGGTGTTTTGATCAGAAACCTCAAAATTTCTATAGCAATGGGATCATGGACCTACAAGATGGCAAAAAGTAATCGAACAAATTGGTACTTACAGTATTAAAAACTGTTTTGGTTTTTTCTCATATAAAATGCGAAGAAACTTCTTTTTCCCATCCTATTGTTTGCTGCACATCACCCTAAGGTTGTCTGATAGAAAATGTATCAGGTATTAAGTCCGTCATGTACGTTTGTGCACAAGAATTAAATAAATAACGCCATAATAGCTAGTGTCACTTGGGATGGTCTAACGTTTCTAATATATTTATATCCGATGATTCTTTTAAAAATACTAGTTTAATAAAAAAAAATCCCTACTTACATTAACTCTACTTTGAGCAGTTATGTAATGTTTAATGTCTAAATGGATTATTATTTTTATTCACAGACATTCACTTTTATCAAAGAATATTGAAAGTATTATACTGTTATTAATTCTAAGTATTTGATGGATCGCTCCCAGCGGGTTGTTTGATACCTAAATTTATTATTTTTTATTTTTCTCGCAATAACATCACAGTCGGCTGGCTGAAAACGAATTCTTTTAAATATATGATTTAAAATCAGATACCTTATAATAAGCTATTTTATAAGTATTTTTTTAAAGTAGATTTAAACTGAATGATTTCTAATTGTTTTATTTTACTTGGGATCTTATTGTCGGAGCGCACACAAATACTTCTGAATGAATTATTAACTTTTTGCAGTCTAGTGACAGGAACCGTATAAACCAAATATTATACAATATCCTTTTCTCATTAAAAACAAAAATGGAATTCATAATGATTAAAAATTTAAATACCAAGTAAGTGATAGACATTATAATATTCAAAAGAAAGATAACTAACAATATTATTCTGCACTATCAGCTTTATTTTAAACATTGAAAAGTGACATTTAGTTATTTGATTTTGACAAATGACTAATTAACATAATCGTTTAGAAACTAGTTTTAAACGGAGCTTCCTTTCGAATCCAGCCAGAAGTGGAATTAATATGGACAATTATAACACAGACTTTCATAAATACATATATTTGTTTATTATTTACCGAATTGGTGTACTGTATTTGACTTTGTCAGGGTGAATGTAACAAATGTTTTAATATAATGGAAAATTCGTGGAAATTACTTTTAAAGAATAAAGGGAATAAATATTAGAAATAGGGATAGGTTGTGAAGATATCATTATCATCAGCCCTTTTACGTCCTCTCTGCACAGGCTCAGGTCTTCTTTATAGATGGTTAAGGGGAACGGGCCATGACCCTCGATACTGGCCTAATGCGGATTGGAGGGTATCAACGACTGCAAATGCAGCCAGAACCAACAGCTTAATGTGCCTTCCAAAGCATGGAGTAGCCCGAGATAATAATTTTTGGTCACCCATCTCGAAATCGACCCTTGCAAAAGTTGCTTTACAATAAAGACCGCGGGCCGCGGCGCGTATCCACTACGCCAACGATGTATTCAATGCAAGCTACACAATGATTTATTATACAAATATAAACTAAAAATAAGATGAAAAAATGTGTAATAATTTGTATAAAGCAAACACGAAAAACCTTTTAGGTGTTTGGAAAATTTACTTCTATGTTAAAATTACGCAACACTAAGTAGTTTTTAATGGCTTTTTTTTTAATAGTCTTTGTTTCATTAACAATCTGTTTTAGACTGTTACTTAACAAAGGTATACTTGGGAAAGTAATTGTGTTGTCAATGTTACAGACACCTTTGTGGCAGTATCTGTGGAATGTTTTTATTAAGCCGAATTGGCGAAGATTATATTATCTAAGAATTAATAAATGAATTAAGTTATTATTTCAACAAATTCGAAAAAAAAACTATAAACGAGCTAAAAAGGCATTTTTTTCCATGAATAGATTGTCTCTCTCTTTCTCACTATAAAAAAGATTGTTAGTTAATAATTTAACCACTTTTTCCATGAAAATTCAGCACTTTCACTATTAAGTAAGTATGTAAAATTTCTAATGTCAATTACAAATTATTCAATTGCTTTTAATTATTACGATAAAGTATACAAAATACCTGTAAAAACGATTACAAAAGATAACAATAATTTTCTACTTATACTTAAGTGCTTTATCGCAGACGTCTGTTTACACCGCTCAAGCGTAAAGTTGAAAAAAAAACCACGGAAATTAAACATTAAAGTGTATCCTTCTAACTTTTTCTACAGCTGCACAAAATACAGATATTATCAAAAGTTTTAGCTACTATATTTGCATTTAAACGATATATCAGACATTTATTGACCATATAAATATTATTAACTAGTGGTCGAAAAGTTCGATGTATAATCAGATTTATCTAATATTGAGAGGTTGGTTGTTACGGAATGCACTTATGTTTACAAAAAAATTCACACACACATTTCACACCATGTTACCGATTATTCTTGCATTCGCAAATTTTCTGGAATTACCGGGATTTATATTAAAAAAATAACATTTTAAGAAACTTCCACTATTTCTGAGCGAAACTATAGTTATATTTATACATCCGTTTATCTCAGTCTTTTCCAAAGTGGGCGAAAATGCTCCCTCGTGGACGCTGCAAGCCTAAATGGTGGCGGTAAGAGGCACAGAAAAGAAAATGGGGGCTTAGTTACTCTCCTAGAAACTTGTGTACTACATACTGCGATCAGCTCTCGAATTTACTCTTGTGGGTTATAGTTAAAGTCGCTGCTAATATAGCTCAGAATAATTAATTTAATTTGACGTTATAGTGGTTTTAAGTAGGTGAAAAAAATTGAAGCCCTGATAAATAATTTATTCTTAAAGTGGACAGTAGACGAAATAAGTTTGGGAAACCCTGGTTTATCTGATCACTCATTATAACACTATTTAAATTATAAATGTATAAATCACAAATCACACAATCCTTGTCTTGATAATTCTTTGGATCTGAAAAACCTAACATTGTTAATGTAACCTTTATCTACGTGGTTAACGAAATGTGAGTGCTCGAAGTCAGTTATAAAATAAACATCAGCTACAAACATCGCCTTTTAATAGTCAGGACTTATACCTTTCTACGCAGACATTCTTCCAACGACTCGTAATAAAGACGACATAAAAACGACAGCTTATTTTACTACATACAGTTTACTAGTTACTTATTTTTTATTTACAGGCGAAAACATACTCTTTACCTGTGTGTAGTTGATAGAAGCAGTTATTCTATGTACTCGTATGCTTAAATGTTCCGAGTAAAATAGATTAAGTTTAATGTCTCTCATAATGATCTTTTCTTTATTGTATTGGATTTTTTGTGGTGAATTCATTATTTTTGATGATAAATCGAGCTACTGATCTTGGAACCTGAGCAATCTATGATATGTCTTCTTGAATATGAATATTATTTTTATTTATAATCAACATTTAGATAAAACAATAAAATCCCAAACAGTGCGATAAATATTACACCGAAAATATTTTGGAACCAATGCTTATAATTGTAGGTCATATTTAGTTTACAAGGTTTGATCCACGCTGACTAGCCACGGCAAATTAAATAAAAACTTGTAAAATTATTATTCGATATACATAAATTACCTCTGATATATATTTTAATACCATCCCTGTTTCTCTGTTTCAGATTTATATAATACAAACTGCTTAATTTAGGACCTGAGCATTTAAATAATGTATGTGTTTTATAACAACCTTTCCGCCAGCGGCTTCGCCCTCATAATCTTATATTATACATATAAATAATCTCTTGAATCACACTACGAGTATTTTTATGTTTTTTTTTAAATCCAGCGTTCAGACAGTAACCTCGTCCTAACAATAAGTAACACATAAAAAAGATTTATCCAATTTGATGCAGTCGTTTGAAAGAATTAATATATATTTAACATTTAGATTTGATAAATAGGGATGGTGACTGAGTAAAAAAAAAGAAATTTTAATTAGTCCGTCAGTCACATAATAGCGTATTTTTTTGCTTCAATTTAATAAGAAAGAATAATAGGAACTAAATTTGAGTAGGCGCTCTACGTCACAAAAAATATAGAAATGTACAAAAGCGTGACGTCATGCGACATTCCAACTCAATGTATAGCCGTAATCTTGGGATTACGCAAAAAAAAACGTGTTAATATATCTGACGGGCAAACAAATAAAAATTTGTCGTCATCCCCTTTATTAATTTAGCTCTTACACATAATTTCCTTATAATAGTTGTTATTGTTAAGTAACTGATAGCTTTATTATTTAAGGTTTAATATATTCTGTGATGACGTTTTCTCCTGTCACAGTCAGCTGACTGACGGTGTACGAGCACGCTTGACTGGTTTCCTCAGTTCCATTGCTCCTTCCGCAAAACGACAGTTTTGTGATCTAGTGCCTTTGCTGTGTTTCTGATGTGGTGCAAGTCATAAGCGGACAAGGAGAATTCAATATTTTTTTTTTTTCTATTATTAGAGCAAAATATGACTTTTTAGAGTTACGTTACCCAAGGGTAAAACCTACCCTAAACACTTTTACTAAAACTTTGCTGTCTGTCTGCCTATCAGCAGGCTTTATCTCATGAACCGTGAAACTTATTAACTCTCACAGATAATGTATTTCTTTTGCCACTTCAACAACAAATATTAAAATCAAGAATAAAATAAATATTTAAGGGGGCTCCCATACTGCAAACGTGATTTTTTCCTTGTTTACGGTACGGAATCGATACTTGCGCGAGTCCGACTCGCACTTGGGCGGTTTTTTTAAGGACAACAAGGGTTCCCATACTATGGTGCATATTGAATAGACAAAAAATCTCGTATGGGATCAGGGATTGTCGTGCTCGCAAAAATTTGAATTATGACATATATGTTTACTAATTTAGATATACAATAGTACCTATATATATATGTCGCATCATCTTTACGAAGATCGTTTGATTTAGTTTCTTTTATTTTAATTGTTAGTTACTCGATTACTTAATTACTCGATGGTAGAGAGAGCGTGATCATCGATACTTTTAATTTTATTAGAATGGTGACACTGACTTTCACAGTTCGTTAACAAAAAGCAAGTTGCCGCCATTTTGGCAGACATTCTGTTTGCAATTGCCGAGGAGACATCCGACGACATCACGCTCATCTCGTTATATTTTCGTATGAAAAGTGATAAAATGGAACAAATCCACGTTGGTATACACGCCTGCAGTGTTATTTTAAAGATAGTCCTCCGATATGGACGATCTATTTGGGCTTCGTAATAGCCCCTTCGGACTACACCCCGACATATATATATATATACTTAAAATATATTCCCATATTTAGTTACATATTTGATTATAAAAAGCTTGGATTATTATTCTTAGAAGGATCCTTTAAATTTATTGAAAGGTTTACATAAATGAGCTCGCAACATTATGTAACGTAACATTTACCTAACGGCCCAATATATGTACGATTAAAAGAGATTAATTATCCGCACCGGAGTCTGCTAAAGCTTTAACTACTCACACGTGATGTTACATGCATATTTCAGGAAGTGCTTGATTGGCATCCGTATAAATTTTATATAACTTTAAATATGACGTGTTTTGTTTAAAATTATTTGAAAATGCTTTTGGCATTTGATTACAAAAATGTAATAAATTTACATGCAAAAAAAATGGGTTGTTAAGGCATCTACGTTGTGTACTAAGGTATTCTAATATTGTTTTAATTAGTTTTTATAAATCTCAATGGCATAAATATACATTACCAAAATGTATATAGTATGGTACGCGTGAACATCGCGATAGTAAATAATTGCATTTCATTTAAACTAAAGGTCTCTTTGCTCGTGAGGTGTGAAGCAGCTTCCATAAAAAAAAAAATTGTAAAGCATAACGTCGTACACACAGCACACTAATTTGCAGCAAACAAAAGTCTGACCAATTTTTTAAAAAAGAATGTGGACCATTTTAATATAAGCATTACATATCAGAACGTTATCTGTTCAACAATTTTTATCTAATAAAAATATGTACTTATAAAACAATTCTTAAACGGTTTACATAACTAAGAAATTTTCAAGTAGAAATTAATTTCCTTTTTGAATGACACGGAGAAAGTTTTAAAAAGTCAAACCACTATAAAATCATGGTATTATAAAATAAAACTAACCCAATCCGTATTCTGAAAGAGTACATATTTATGTACAAAACGTAGGACTAATAGAAATGTTCAATTATAACGAGACTTTGTTTTGAAAATAGGTAATATTTGTTAACAGACTCTAAAATGAAATAGAACTAGGCTAGTTGACAACTTTTTTTTATTTAATAAATAAATAGCACATTAATGTTTGATAAATAGTGTAGAAGTAATAGCATGTCTACGATTAATAGTTTCGGAGATACGGTGCATCGTTTGTGGGACTTCTGCTGGTTTGACGAAATTTCAAGGCACTAAGTGACGTCGAACAGTGTTACGATAGCGAATAAACGTATGAGTGTCTGAGCAATCTTTGTTATTTGTGCGTTTATGTTTATAGCTGTAATAATGAAAGTTGTTACGTTATAAGTGACTAATTTAATGCGAGATGTATTTTTGCAAAATTTTCAAATTTCCCTACTTTTTTTCAAGTTTCCAAAGCATAATATTTTCCGAATAAGTGTCATAAATTTTATTTTGTTTAACATTTATAAGTTAAAATGGTTCATATTTTCCGATCATAGTTTATAATTTCACTTGTAGTAATCCATAGTTTATAGCATACTAGCTTTCGCCAATGGCTTCGCCCGCGTGGACCCTAGGGAAATGTTAAGTGAGATAAAAGGTATCCTATTATCTAAGTCAGCTAATACCCTATATGTATACCAAATTTCATCAAAATCCGTTTAGTAGTTTCGGCATGATTGACCGACAAACATCTAAACATCCAAACAAAGAAACTTTCACATTTATAATATTAATAGGTTAATAGAATATTGTTAGTATCATCTTTTTTGTTTTATTTTAATCATTCATGGTAATAACTATAGTTAATAGCCCAGAGACTCTGTAAAAATCCGAACCCGAATTCTAATTCACTCAGGTGTCTACATGAGTGAATTCGAATAAGGGTTTGCATTTTTACAAAATCCCACTGCAGTGGTACGGGTATCGAACGTAAAAGTACCCGAAAGAAGCAATCTAGCAATCTGGTTTCGAGCAATCATTCTGACCTTTTTTTATGAAAAATTCCTGTAAATGATAGTTACTTTCTGTATTTTCAGTGCATAGACGAATATTTTCGGTTAAAACTGAAGACTTTGAAGTATACAATGAGTTTTCGCACATTTGCATCGATAAGGTACGCAATTGTTATAAACTTTCTGCTTATTATATTTTGTAATATTTTTTCTTTTTCAATGCTTTTTTGGAAATTTATAACATAAGATTGTTCGTGAGCATGAAAATAATAAAGTATTATCTGTCTATCTTTAATTTATATTGGTTGTTTTACAGTTTACCGCATACGGTAACTATCCAAAGGCGTGATAACGGCCACTTAAATTAAATAATTAAATTTAATATAGACAATATCACACATATCACTTACTGTCACTTATAAGATCCACTGTTCAACTACTAGACTGCTAAAAAACCAACTATCATATACACATTGACAGATCTTTAAGGACAAAATAATGTAATTAGAAGTTGTATCAGATTGTTATTAGCTTTTAATGGTCAATAGAGGGGACCTTATTAGGCAACAGTGCCTTTTAAAGTACATTTTCTTCGTTGACCTGACTGGGAATCGAGCCCGGGACCTCAGAGATGGCTACACCTCGACAATTATTGGCTTACAAGTATTCCCCATATGAAATAATTATACCCTATTGTAAACGTTCCAAAAATCTCTCTCAGTGATAATGACTTCCCTAACGCCGTATGGTCTGCTTTACAATCTCCCAGTCACCGTATTCGGGCTCTTACGATCGATGAAAATGTGTTCTATATTTTCTCTCTAGGGTCAGAACTTATTTCACAAAACATATTTTGCATAGGTTTTTCATGATGTTGAACTTTAACTGACGACCTCGTTTCAGAATTGCGTTCGCGCATGCCGTGACAAAATGTCGAATTCTACATTCACTTAAATGTCATTGAAATAATGGATTGGAGCGTTATTGATACGTCTTAGACCTTGTTCAGCGGGATTCAGTCGCTGCAAATTAAGAGACGATTTCAAGTTCAATCTTGCAAACGGTTTTTGTAATCTATACTAAATTTGTTGCATAGGCTACAAAATAGCTTCAAAAATTATTTTATCTACGAATGCTACATTAAACGCGCGTATAGCTATAATTGATAAGGAGTCGCAAGAGTTATCGCTGGAATATAAATCGATATATAAAACAATGTGGCTTGTATCAATTACTCATCCAATTGTAACAGTAAGTATATAATACAGGATGTTGCTATGTTTTTCATCTTTTATTACCCATTATCTTCCGTATTTAGTATATTTGCCCTTTTGAAATTTAGCATACGCATTTAAAAAAAAGAACCTCGAGTTTGAAATCGAGCACAGGCGCTGTCACAGCATAGAGGTTCGATAAAATAGGTTTGATTTGGCTGAACCTCTATGCTGTCATCTCTGTGCATAGTGTCGGTTTCAACGCTGACATTGTGACAGAAAATTATTGCAATATTTCAAAACCAGATGATATAAAGAATACGTTAACGATCAAAATATAAATCGTTCTGAATGACTTACTTTAAATCAGATGGAACCGTTTTTTTTCTTAACTCCTTCAATTTGTCTATCTCTTGCTGGTACAGTGAGCACGTTTCAAGGTTCGATTCCCTTACGTCAGCCACTTGGAAATCCGCCGATTAACCGCGGTGTTGTTCACTTGCTCAATTTGTTTTATATAAAATGGCATTTAGCTCGACACTTACTTAACCATATAGTTGCTGATGATTTTCCTTAATTGGTGTCAAGTTTTTTTTTTATTCTGATCTTTGAACGACTAACTCAATGGCCAAATGGACCATGATTTGAAGCTAACAGGACAAGCTTATATTTTACTTAGAACGTGTTTGCTATTTTCATTTATTTATGCAGTGGCAAAGCTCCGGGGCGCTAAGCCCTAAGATTACGCCATTTATCATAATCATTGGCGTATATTCGCGACTGCAACAACTCAAGTCTTCCATGTGGAAAAGTGAATGGTGAGAATAGGCCACAGGGGCCCATTGCTAATTAATGAAAACATAACCGGAGTCACCAGCTTGTGAAGCATGGCTATCCAACAATACATTTTTGGACACCCATCCTATGACCAGCTCAATAATGATGACGACAAATTTTTAATTGTTTGTCCATCAGGTAGATTGTCAAAAAATATTAAACGCGCATTTTTTAATTTTTTTTCATAATCATTTAATAGCGCACATTAAGTTCAAATGTCACGTTTTTGTACATTTTTTACAAAACTGTGATGTAACGAGTAGCCCGCTCCTCAACTTTAATACCTGTTATCTAAGCAATTTCCTTTTAAAATGGAGTAAAAAAAATAGATACCTAATATTTTTCTATTATCTGACTGACGGATTAAATAGAATTTCTTTTTTTACCCAGTCACCATTCCTATTTGCTTAACCTCCGCGTTGCAAGCGCACTGTGCCATTTATTGATATTATAATTTCTTTAGGTAGTTAGTACAATAGCAAAATGTAAATAGTTGAGATTCTACTGCAATGTGATCATTATATAAACAGCAGAATAAGCCGCCGACTGATTTACCAACGTACGGGCTTAACTGGACTGATCGAGCTGAAATTTGGCTTACTAGTAGGTAGTTATTACGACAGACGTTCGCTAAGAATTTTGAAATTCAACCCTTAAGAGGTTTAAAAGGTGCTTTCAAAATCATAAAATTTTGCACAATTTCATATAATTTAATTATAATAGATAATGATGTCTATAAAATTAAGGATTGTCGTCAAATAAAATAAGTATTATTATAACATAAATTGTTTTCTTTATTTAATCTAAATAAAAACAAATATTTATTTATAGCTGAATTTAGATAATAATATAGTCTGTCAACTATGGGTCTAAACGTAAGTAGCCTATAAAGAAGTGGATAAAAAAATCATTAATTCAGTCCAGAACATCATAACTATTAACTTAGTCTTTCTCAGTGTAAGGATTAACAATATATATTAATATCGTTATCCTTTCGTAATAATATTACGATTGTGCATTAAAAAGTTGGGCAATATTCACAAAATTATATTTTTATTAGTAAAAGTTTACTAAAGTGCGATTAAATCGAATTGACGAAATGAGGGTAGCTGATTTTGTAATTGGAACATCGAATTCTTAATAAAGATCATTATTGTAGAAGATAAAGATCGTAAAATTACATAAGACATTGATCAAATAAAAATGGTATTTAAAAAAAATGCTTTGAATAAAGTAACAACAAACAAACCTTAGAGTTTTAATTCAATTTATGACACTAGCACTGGTCACCTCAAACCATTCCACTGATCAACATTCAATCACTTTTCACATTCAAAGAAAGTTCGAAATTAGAAAACAGTATTTTTTGAGTTAACACAATTTAAAAAAGGTTTGCTTTATCAATTTTTTTTTCGTAGATCGATCTTGGAGCGAATTTAACAGAAGGTAGCGTGCGCGCGCGTTCGCGTGAGAGTGACCCAGAGAACTGACTGATAGATATGGTGGAGGATGCGCCGGCGCAGCAGCGCAGTGAGTATTCGAAAACTTCTACTGCGATATGTGATTTTGATATTTTTGCAATACAATTAGTTGGAAAATAATTAATTTTAATTAAGACCTTTAAAAATTTGCATTAAGGTACTACAACCAATTAAACCCGAGCAGTGTTTTTAATGTATCTTTTTTGGTTCAACCGAAAATTGAATCTGTGATTTAATGTCTAATAATTCTTCCTATTGGATTTCAGTATTTCGTGCACACATAAGGTAATAAGTTTAAAAAATCAGACTGCCAGTGTGCAGTCAACAACATATTTATTCGGCTAGTTTAAAAATTTGTTGACACATACATATAGAATTATGACGGAATACTTCAAAGACTTTAACAATTTTAATTTCATATATTAGTATATATGAAATTAAAATTGAAAAGCAAATTGACACTCATAATGACAAACACCAAAACAGAATAATATTTAGTCTTTTATATCTCTTTATATTGATTAAAACTATCAACAACAACAGGTCTTCCTATAAACTCACGCATCGATTCATAACATAAGAAAACTGCGGACACTAACAGCTTTATGTATCAAGCATTCGATAATAAGGCCGAAGACACACTTCGCTGGTTATTATCTACAGTAATGTCGCATTTGTGTTATTAAAAAATTTGTTAAGTAAAAAAAAACTGTCTTAACTTTGTTTTCCTCGAGAAATATATTAATTTGTATCTTTTGACGTTTGCACTAATGAGAGGGAGAAAATGGAATCTTATCAAAATTAGGTATTTTATTTGTTTGTCTATCTGTAACAAAACAGTATTATCGTTTTAAATCTAATTGGCCACATTTGCAATTTTTCCATTTTATATTTGATACTTTGGCTGTGGTAAAGTAATTTTATTTATATACGATTTCTTAGAACTATAGCGACAGTTTCAGAAACGTTAAGAACATTATTCTACATATATACCTATAATTCTATATACCTGTTAGTGTTGTCTTTACCACGACTAAGATATCTGAAATTTTCACAGAAATGTGTCACTAAAGCCTCCATAATGTCATAAAATAAAAGGAAAATATTAATTTAATTGAAAAAAAAAACACTGCACATATGATCTTGCAACTGCCATTGATGAGTAATATGTGTAATTCTTTTAAAATAAATAAATACCGATTTCTGATGATATAATAAAAAAAATAACATTTAACAGACACTGATCTGTTCTTATACGTCTCAACTTCATATGACCGATGTTTAAAATAACATTGTACTAGCTTATCATAGATACTCATAGTCGTGTTCACTCTTCTCTATTCTTAAAGCCGTTTAATATTGTTTGTTTATGTAAAAGTGTTAAAAGCGAATCGGTGGCCGGTTCAAATGTGTGGCGTGTATATTGACATGTTGTTTTCTAAGAGAAAATAGCAATAGAGGGATCGGATGTTGTGTATATATGCGACATGGGTATATAGCCACCACAAGATTTGTCAGAATAATCAGCGCCGTAACAGGGTAATCTGCAACATTACGACTTATGCTGAGGCGGAGTCCTGATTGGCTACACCTCTTAAATATTCATTGTATGTGGCCAATAAATCTAATTTTTTTTCTTTCTTTCTTTTATATTTTATAGATCAGTCTTTTATAACTTTTTCTGATCAACAAACACTCGAAAGGATAAAAAATTATTTAATAAATGTAATAAATATGTTTAATTTTCAAGCTTTTCTACAACACCTCCAGCTTTTTCATTAGATTAGATCTATTCTAAATTATCATTTGTCATATATGTGTAACAAAATTTCAGCTCAATCTAATTCGGGAAGTGGATCAAAGATGGTTGGTTAGTTTGTACCCAAAATAACAAGGCAAGTCAAAAATAGCCTGTAAAAATGTTATTCAACTTGGTTTATTCTATGATTCTAACAACTTGTTGTAGTTTAAAGGAATTGTTAGAAACAAAAATAAACCAAAAAATAAATCTAAGATTTGAAACACCACTGTTTTAGTATTTAAAATAAAAATAAAAAAAATTGTAATAAACAGAAAATTGAAAAAAAAGTATTTCTGTGATATCAATCCCTCGAAATGTAATCGACAGTTAAAAATATGTATATCTATTAGCGGTCACGTATTACTTTATTCTCGTTCAAACATGTTATAAATAAATTAACTGAAGAAGCAGTAAGAGGATTAAGTATGGGAAATGACCCCGAAACCCTAATATCTCGACGCCGACCGCAAGCGTCTGTCGTTCAGTTGCCGCATATACTAATAAAAGTTGTTTGTTCAACGAACGATACGGAGCTGTCAATGAGCCTGTATGATACGGCATGTTAAATTTATAAATAAATAGTATAATTTAGAAAATAAATTGTTACTTTTGATTAAAAACTGACTAGTTTTTTTCGGTCGTTTTTCTGTTATGAAGTCCAGAAAAACAAAAGTCTGGGGACACCACCACATTATTTTCAGACACTATATTTTTATGTATTTTAATTCAATAAAGCATATTTTCAAAAGGATTAGGCATTTGTAAGTCAACTAATCTTCACTTAAGTGACGTCGCCTCTGGTACTTAATATATTTGTAGTTTATAAAGAAACTGCACTTTAAAAAATGTAACATAATAAAACTACAGCACTTCTTAATTTGTATTTTTTAAATTTAACTTGAAAATAACCAAAAACTGCAGTGTCTCCATGTCTATAATATACTGAATACTAGACGTACAATATCTAATGGTATCTTGGGAATCTATTCAGTTTTAATTGGTTTAAATTAAAAACTTTGTTATTCTCTTAAAAACAGCGTCGTTACAGCGTCAAGTCGAAAAACATCATAATTACCTTCTTCTTCTTCTTTTTTTATTTTATGGCCTATTTGCGTGTACACAATTCCGCCAATGTCACGTTGGTGGCCTTTACACATTTCGAAGTAGGTTTTATTTGATTGCACCTATAATGCTTTGACGACGCTGACCGGCTTAATTGTATTGACAATAGCTGAAGCTAGGAAAACATCCGAAAGAAAGGCAGGATATTAAGCAACGAGACAATGAAAAATTCATTTCTATATGATGTGTGAAATTGATTGACGTAACAACGCTTTCACTGAACAATAGTAAGAAATCTCTGTCAGTCGGACTGGTTTATTGAAACAAACAATTGCGTTTAAGTAGCTAGGTGTCGGCGACAACGCTTGCGTGCCATTTATTACAGAAAGTATAGTATTATGAAATTTCATGATATAATTATTGTTCCGCGTACAATTTTCATTGATTATTTCGCTATTTACAAATATTATTTTCCGCGTTTAACTTTACGTACTTAATAAATTAATTGTAGATACATTTTGTATTACCTATTACTCAAATAAAAAAAAAACAATGTTATCTCTCCTTTTTGAGTAATATAAAATGTTGCTGTTATAAAACCTTTTTTCTCTAATAATATCGATATAAGGATTATTATGTACTAGCTTTCCGCCAGCGGCTTCGCCCTCGTCGTCTCTATAGAAATCATCTCAAATGAATTGGCTTCATGTTGAAAATGATTTATTAATTATGACAATGTTAATAACGACTATTATTTCGCTAGAGTGAATCCTCATCGCTAGTGTAAGTAATTTAAAATATTAAACAACCTTTCGAATGCGAGAAAAAGCCAAGTCATATGAATATACTTGAATATATTTATGTTAATTTTAATAGGAACATTTACACGAGATATGATTATGATATTTTAAATGGCTTTTAAAATCTTGCGTTTATCTCGTTTTTAATTATCCTCACCAAAGTGATTTAAACTAAATTACTTATGCTGATGGTAGACTAGCTGCATTTCTTTCACCGTTTAAATTTTTTTATCACTATTCGGTTAAATATATTCTGCATTTTTGCAAATTTTGTATAGGATTTTGTTAAAAAAAGTCCGGAAAAAGCGAGTCGGTTTCACGCACTAAGGGCTTTGCTTATATATTAAATACAATAAAGCATATACTTCTTATGGATTTTTCGGATATTAATTGGTAAATAACTATTTTTTAAATAGAATAAATTATGTTATGTTAAAGATTAAAAACTATATTTTTAAAATTTTGCAATTTCCTTCCCGAAATTGGTCCAGACGTTTTAAATAAGTGTAAGTTCGTCTTTGACTCACTTTATGTAACAGAACTCACTCGGCTTAAGAGCAAATAACCTCTGATCGACGGACAGATAATAATAATAAATTCATTATAGGAATAACAATTTGTCAAGTATCCTTACTGTGAAGAGTTAGTGATTGAAACAGGTCTTTTTTACAAAGCCTTTTTTACGTAACATGGGTCACCAGCGCTCCTACCCGCGGGTATGGATACTCTATTTAATCATGTAAACTTGAGAATATCAAATGATTTATAAACAAAGCCTTAACCTACTAAAACCAATAGGCCTAAAAACATCTTCTTTTCCCATCCTCATACGTCAATACGAGTTATATCTAGCCTTAGACTACCTGTAATACAAATAATCCAAACAAAGTTGACGCAGTTTCAGTTTCCCATAAATAATATTCGTTGACTTAAATTAATTTTTTTGTACAGAGAAATTGCGTAAGGTTACTCAACACTTTGCCGTCTTAAATTAGTAGTACTTAGGTAGTTACAAAATAGAGATGCGTGATTGATTGGTGATGAAGTATGTGTGCGAGATTATTGTAGATAAATATATATGACAAGGGAATCGTGTGAGA
The DNA here is from genome assembly GCA_918026875.4 of Diatraea saccharalis. Classification (NCBI taxonomy): domain Eukaryota; kingdom Metazoa; phylum Arthropoda; class Insecta; order Lepidoptera; family Crambidae; genus Diatraea; species Diatraea saccharalis. The sequence continues at coordinate 16,700,998 of OU893346.1, forward strand.
GGTTGGGAAGTAATTGGATATATATTTTGGTATTATTATATAGGTATATAGTCAATTATTATTTAGTTTATGTTTAGTTTAAGAACAATTGGACGTTAAAAATTCCGTATAATATAGTGTGGAAGAATAAAATTTTTCTTGGATTCTAATAGGAGGACCCCCTCCTTTCTTCTATATATATACTTTCATGTACTTGACCCTAGCGGACACCATGTTTTTTTATTTTTACATAGTCACGCGCAGTGTGGAACATACGCCTGGTTTTTCAGGAACTTCGAAATATAAATATTCTTAGATGCCCCTAGTATTTTGATTTGGTTAGTATTATAAAGTTTAAGTCCTTTCTGACCACGTTTCTGCTTATTGGAAGATCTATAAGCACTTATTTTCATTTCCTTTTAGTCTTCGTTATATATTTATTTTTAATTTCACTGTCCTCGATCGGAGTATCCAATTATGTCCGGAGATAGGTACACGCAGATAGATACACGAGTAAGAAAAAAAAGTTTAATTTTCTCAGCATGAAGTATAGTATTCTAAAAATGTTTTTCTTACATAACGTGACCTATAAATTGTTGTTACATCAAACGAAGCGTAAGATTTATACTGACAGTTTGGAAGACTTAAAACTTGCTCCAGAGCTCGCGGAGGTTACTTTGAGTTCCATTTGCGGGATGGAAGTGGGAAAGGCGATGACGTTCCCCGATTGAGAATAATCTTGTTACAGTGTGGCCTACGAAGTTCGTTTAATCTTTGAATGATAAAGGCTCGGCACGTTGTTATAGCAGCACTCGTGGAGACTAACTTCTACAAAGCAAAGTCTATATTAATGGCGATGTTAGGTAATTTGTACAAACTTTCCAAAGCCCTTTTTGGCGGTCTTTGTTATATAAACAGACGGATTGCTATGTAGTAGCTGTAATAATATTAAAATTTATGAGATGTGGAACCTCGTAATTTTCAATGTTGTATAAGAAAATTTTCTTTACCTTTTTTTTCCTACGAAACTGGAGGGTATTTAGAACGGTTATTTTTACAGATTTAAAAAGGACGGGATCTACTGAACAGATTTGTATTTATGTATAATTATATTATCGTCGATTGTTTAGTTATTCGATTTTGAAGATTTATTTTATTTGAGAAAACGTGCTTCTAAAGTAATCTCGTAAAAACCTCTCAAGGTGGTAAATATTAATAAATTATTAATACAAAATGAAATTATACGAAAATCTCGAAGTGTCCAGAAGTCTCTCGAATTTGTTTACTGTTTTTACCTACCTGAAGGGGAAAACGGTAAATCAGTCTTCGTAGTCTGTCTGTCTGTCACCGGGTTGTAGCTCATGAACTTTGAGAGTAAGACAGTTGAAATTTTCACAGATCTGTTGCCGCTGTTGCTGCGTCAACATCAAATCCATAAACCAGAATTAAATAAATATTTATTAAGAGGGCTCCCATATAGCAAACGTGAATTTTATGCTGTCACCCGGCTGTATCTCATGAATCGTTAAGTTGCCGTTATAACAATAAATACTAAAAACTAGAATAAAATAAATATTAGGTCCTTACACATGAAATTGGCGTTTTGTTGTACTGGCCACTTTAATCACAAATTTCTTGGGAATTCGAAATTCAAATTTATATAGCCCTTTACACATGTTTTTGTGTTTCGTTAGGCGGTATTCATTTGTTTTTTTTTTCTTCTGTTTGTCCTATTTACGTCAGCCAGTGTAAAAAATTGAAAACTTTAAATATCGTGTAAGGACCTAATATATAAGTAGGCTCACTTTCAATAAACCCTACGTGCGCGATTGAGACTCGCACTTGGTCAGTTTTTGTTTTTTTGTGATTTAGAGATTTGATATAAGAATATTCCATAAATATTGTTACGAACGAAGACCATTTTAGTAACGCAACTTATGAACGAATAGCGGTAATATTTTATAGATATCGTGCTGTTAGGAAATGTGTGAAATTAAACGGAGGTGCGTGTTAAGAGGTCATAAGCATTGCTCTTCTAGCGGTCAATGTTACAAATTACTTTACTAGATGACTCCGTATGATGTGGGTGGGGCGAAATGTGCCATAACAAAATTAAATCAAATTATTTATTTGCAAATACATGTAATAAATAGAGATGATGCACAATTAATGTCAAACTTATTCCGTATTTGACCACTTGGCGTGCAAAAATATTATTAACATTAGAATTTAAAAAAGTCAATTACAACTAATTATTTAAAAAATATAATAATGCTTCTATATCAATTGAAATATATTAAATTATTAAAAAATACAATGAAATTTATCATTCAAATTTGTCATTTAAGAATTCGTTAACACGCGTTCATTCTGTGATACTATCGTTAAGCAACTTTTGCAAGGCCGTTCATAGGATGGGCGTCAAAAAAAATTATTATCTTGAGCTCCTACGTATTTCCATTAGTCATCATATTTACTGAGATGTAATTTTGTACGTCTTATACTTGAAAAAGCTGTAAATGGCTAAATAAATCTTTAGATACACGTTTGTCTGCTAATAACCCTAGAAGTCATATAACAGTATTCAGTAACGCAAATGGAAAGTGTTAGTTCACACGAGACCATCTCAGCATCTGAACAATTAAAATGCCTCCACCAAAACTGGAATATACTAAACAGCATTCTGAGTAGTACAGATTGTGTAGCAGTAGTTGTACTAGGAACCATTTAGCACATGTTTAGCATTAACGCCGTATTAGTCTAATGTCTATAATTCATACCATAATAGGGGTATTCACCGATTCGCTAACTCATCCCATTAAAGGCGCATTGATGCGAATGTTACGCCAAATTTAGATTTCAAAACGTAGCGTGAAAGTCGAAATTTGCCTGGTGTAGTATGAATGGAAATTCTGGATAAAGGATGCAACCGTCCATTATCAACGCATTGCGGTGCACTGAAGACTTGTTATTAACAGGTTTTGTAGTAACATACGATAGGCTATGTTGTATTGTAATAACGTAAATTATGAAAATTAAGTGTTTGAGAATATTAGCTTTCGCAGATGAAGAGTTTTCCGCTTTTAAATTGCTACATAAAATTATCATTTATAATATATAAATTAGACTACACAATATCATTGTTTACGTTTACGTTTTCTATTGCAGAGGTACAGACAAATTTTTGTAGAAAGTAAAGCAGGATGGATCATCACCAGCCATGCTGGTCCAATGCGGATTGGAGGGCATTAACGAATGGAAATATAGCCGGACCAACGGCTTAACGTGCTTTCCTAAGTACGGAGTAGTTCGAGATAATAATTTTTGGTCATCCATCTGTGATCGACCCTTGCGAAAGTTGCTTAACAACAACGTTTTGCGGCGCTTAACCGCTACGCCACCGAGCTTCTTCGCATTTCTTCATGAATAGCAGAACAATTTTCAAAATTTCTTTACACTTTTTGGTACCTAAAAGTCCGTCATCCTAGAGTCAAGATATGTAGCTTGGCTGTTTCGTTATTACGAAAACTGTTATACATATAACAGTAGTAAACTTACGCCTAAGTATTTTGACTAAGTTTATAAAGTTAAGGTTTGTAAACTTATGGCATGTAGTTAGAAGCTTTTCTCAATATGAGCTCTGAATATTTTTTGATAGCTGGAGCCATATGGTCTCGTCTTGGCAAAATTTTACATGATAATGTTTTTGGTGGGATATCATTTCTTTTTTTTTTGGTTGTTTATAAAATATTTTTATTTTGTTAATTTTCTTTTTGCCTTCTTGGGGTATGTTTTTTGCACATTAGAACTGGCTTTTCTCATAGCCAGAGAGGGCTATGATAGCTCTGTCTTTGTCTTTTTACTTTGTCGGTTTAAGAGTTCAGAGGCACTGCTAGAAGTATTGCTATTGAACATATATCATGAATAAGAATCCGGATCGTTGTATTTCTCCCCATTTTTAGTACATGTATATAATTATAGTTCATCCCAGTGATTTACAACACATAGCACAATAGCAGCCCTTGTTTGACTTGGGACGATTCCTCAAAGTTTATTTTTTCATACATCACATATGTTGGAAAATGGAAGAGGCAGAAACCATCTCCCGATCTCCCGACATATTTAACCGTCTTCGAAATCGAAAAGGAGGATTTAACCATTTTCAACGGCGACGGCGATGTATATATTTTTTTCATCACACGAAAATGAGAGGGCCCCTGTTCTTATTTCACTAGCTAACAGCTTTTTCTACCAAAAAAAACAAGATAATCAACATCTGTATGCTATTAAACCACAAAAGTGAATAAATCGCTATAGTATGATTCAAAATTGAACAGCGACATCTCTGGTTTCAAATTAAAACTTATTATATTGTAATATAATTATGGCAGTACAATTTACGTTGTATTTATTTATCTATGTAGTTTTACATTTTAATTTTAATCCATACTAATATTAAAGGGAATGATGTGATTTTTCGTTTGTTTGTTTGCATTGAATAGGCTTCTAAAATACTACACCAATTTTAAAAAAGCTACATCATACCCTGGTGATATAGGTTATAACTTAAGCAGGTGAAGTAACGGAAAACGGCTAGTTAATATATAACAATAATAAATAGTCAATATATAAGTAGCTCGGTAGTATGAGTAGCTCGGTGGCGTAGTGGATAAGCGCCGCGGCCCGCGATCGTCGTTAAGCAACTTTCGCAAGGGTCGGTCACGGGATGGGTGACCAAAAGATTATTATCTAGAGCTACTCCGTGCTTCGGAAGGCACGTTAAGCCGTTGGTCCCGGCTGCATTTGCAGTCGTTAATACCCTCCAATCCGCATTGGGCCAGCGTGGAGGGTCATGGCCCATCCTCCTTAACCATCCATAAGGAAGGCCTGAGCCCCTACAGTGGGGACGTAAAAGGGCTGGTGATATGTGATATAACATTTAAAAAAAAACGGTGAAACCAAATCGCATAACTAATCAATTTATTCGTGTATACGTATTTAGTGACTATTAGTATGGAGACCATCTTATCCTCTGAGATGGAACGTATACATAAATTTGTAGGGATGAGATGTTTTCGCTATGAAAAGAAGCCTATTTCGCTATCCCAACTCCCAACCATATCCAAATAAAAAATATTACCATTAATACATAGCAGTACTCCATTCCGACATAAAAGGAAGACGAACAAACATTCTTTCTTGTATATAATATTAGTAAATATAGTAAGTAATAACAGTTAAGTATGAATTATAAACCTTGTAACACTTATAGTTTATAATAGGGATGATGACTATTTTTTGTTTGTTAGTCCGTCAGGGAGAGTTTAAAAAAATATTAAACACGTATTTTTTTTTCGTAATCATAAAATTATGGCGTTACATGGAGTTGAAATATCGCATGACGTCACGTTATGGTACGTTTTCTACTCAACTGTGACGTAGCGAGCCCTCACTCCTCAACTTTTAATGCCTGTTATCAAAGCTATTTCTTGTTAAAAAGAAGTAAAAAAAATACGTATCTAATATTTTTCTATTATCTGACTGACGGACTAAATAGATTTGAATTTTTTTACCCAGTCGTCATCCCTCTATTGGTAATAAAAAATAAAGTTTATATTATAGGGTGATTTGCGAAAATACAGAAATACGTGTTTTATTATTTATAACAAGGAGTTTCTATATCAATTTTCAGACCTAGTTTAGGAGGATGGGGTGAATGTTTCAAGTTTTGGAATTTTTCTATTGCCTGTAAACTAATACTATCTTACATACCAAATTCCAGCTTTCTATGACTTCAGGAAGTACTGTAACGTCCGTGCACATTACTATAGGTAGGTTTACTCTCCGGACGGTTTATGGTCTATAGATAACAACAAAATCAAAAGTATGAGAGCTATGCAATTCACATTTTGTATGTTTAATAAGTTAATTATTGGTAAGTTCTGACCTCTTGCATCAAATTTATGGGGATGGTGGATAAAAGTTCCAAATTTTTTTGATTTTTCTATTATCTGTATACTGATACTATCGAATACCGAATTTCAGTTTTCTACGACTTCAGAACGTACCCTACAGGTTTTGATCTTTATCATTGAGTGAGTGTAAAAGTATAATAGCTATGCAATTGAAACTTTGTTTATTTAATAAGTTCATTACTGGGATTATAGCCCGAAAATTTGATTTATCTAGTGTTATCCAAACATGAGTTATGAGGGTCCAAAAATCCGACGAAGCGTTTCGAGAAAAAGTAGATAGCGCCCTTACGCTTTTTAGTGTGGTACGTCTTGGCGGACCACTACGCTTTAGATAAATCATTGCATTATTGCCATTCAATTCTCTTTGGTTGTGTTCACATTACTATTGAAAGTAATATAAATTATTGAAAGTGATAGATTGTTTGCTGTTGTTTGTTGTTAAATCGTCCTATCGTTTGTTTGTTTTAGATACAATAGAGGATTTTAGTATTTTTTTCAACTATTTTCTAAAATCACCTGAGTACTAATTTTTTATAGGTTTTTAATATTAGATAAAATTTTAATTTAAATATTTTTCAATTTGATTGAATTTATTTATTTTTATATTTTTAACAATTCATTTTACGCAATATGAGTGAAAAGTGAATTGCAAAAATAGATTTCTATTAACTCCCTCGTTAAAACTCTGGAGTAAAACTATCTAGTAATTATATATAGATAAATTGTATTTTCATTAGATAATTTATGAGCCTCTGGTGTTCCCATAAATCATACCTTTATATGTGCGTTTATTATGAAATCGATTTCTTTCAAATGGTTATTATTCTAGAAAGAAATTACACACATATAAGAAGTAATAAAATATGAGAAAACAACATCATATTTGTAAAGATTATATCATAGTTAAAACGGGAATTTGTACCATTTTCTTCTTTCTTTTTAAAAAACTATAAAGCTAATGAATTTGCCAATTTTGTAATTTTGGTTGTTCTTGTTGTGATTATATTCTTTTTGAATGGAAAATATTACATTTTTCATTTACTTTTTACAATAATTGTAATAGAAATAGAAGTTCTATGAACATGTGAACTGCCGGAGGTTTTCTATGGGTTGTAAATATTATCTATATGACTTCAAATTTGTATCAAATATAATAAGTATATGATGAATTAGTGTTTTATAAAAAAAAATATGAAGTATTTTAATTAATGGAAATTTACAATTTGTTTACCCATGGAATTATGTGATATTGATATCTATGGAATTTCACCATTATATAGATAAGGTAAAGAATCTAGTCTTATAATGTTTTTTCGGAAGGAGTTAAAAATCCTGAAACATCGGAAAAATATTTTAAATGATCTGAGTAAAAATCTGTTTCAGAAACTGAGAACTGTTGTTATATTAGACTCTAGTGTGCTTTATACATACAGATGCGTTACGTATTGTCGATTTATCTTTAACTAACCATCCTTTTCTCCATCTCACGTCCATCATTATCGGAGATATACAAGCAATAAAGAGATAACGTCAAATGTAGTGTTATCTACGCCGGTGTAGTCTTTTTTTCTGTTACACTTTGCATACTACATATTTATTTGCTTTCTTCAGCTTGGGGCATTTTTGATAATAAATATTGTGAGTGCCATAAGGATTATATTGCTGTCATAAACGAAACAGTTTTTGTATATATGAGTTAGATAATCAACAGAAAACACATTCTTTAGAAAAATATTTAATAATACTCTTACATCTTTTGTATCTAAATACAATATTTACAAACTTAAAATAAATTCAATTACAAAATAATGTCACAATATTTAACTTTTGTCGCTATTACCATAGTAATTTAAATTTATAAAATCGTGGCAGTGTAAAAGGCTGTGTTTTAGTTTCTGGGTATTAAAATAAAAAAAAGCTTTATATTACTACTTACAAACTAAGAAACGCTACAGCTAAAATAGTCCTAAAGATACACAATATTAACTTTATGAGCATAATATTTCTCGAATGATGTTATCTTTCATACCTCCAAGTTCAGAGATAACCTCCAAGTTCATAAATTGAAACTTGAACTTAATATTATCGTAATTATAACAAATATTTTTTGACTCTTTTGGTACATTATTATATTTATTTATAATGTGAGAGCTATCATTTATAAACATATTGTGTAACTTTAGGAGATATCAATTAATATTCACTAAAATATAATTTAACAATTGATAATGTTTATCTTTTGTGTAGTAAGTTTAAGAAAATTTACATTATATCACACGATTCTCGTTCATTTGCCGAGACAAACCAAAGCCAATAAATAAACATGTTTAGTTAAGAGGTTTTCTTAATTATTCACTAAAATATTGGTGGAATATGTATATTTAATAATAATAATTTACCATTCTCGTGATTCACTAGTCATAAGTTTTAATAACATAGCATGTCGTCTAAATAGATAATTGTTTAGCATTCTTTATGACAACCTCTTTTATTGACCGATTAGTATTTACAAAGATGCATGTAGTTTTTTTTTAACTAAATGTCAACTTAAACAATTTGTTGTTCAATTTATGAAACGTAAAAAAGATAATAATGGATAGATAATTACTGATACCTATTTGTTAATAACCATTCACTAAGTCTATCGTTTAGCTGCAGGCGCTTGAGTGTGATGTGTACAACCTTCTACATTTTCTGGCCAATCACATACGTTTTCGTTGGGATTGAAGACAAGATTTTGAGGACAGGGCATGTGGTGTTTCCTCTCTCCTTCACACATGTAGTACATAGTGCAGTCGGCTTTGTCTTTGTGGTAGGAAATGTGGCCGTCTTCTTCTTCACAGGTGACTTCATTAGCTGTAACATTAATCAATATTATATTGTCACACATAACATTTTTATATAAAAATATATTTTTGATTAAAAAAAACTGTATGTTAATAGTCGTTTACACTTACGGTCTTTCGTAGTATACTGTCCACTGTTCGGGTTGGATGATTCATAAGGACCATCGTATTCCAGTTTGACTTTATAGCTCGATAGTTCTTGCTTCATTGCCGTAATTAATGGATATTTTCCAGTGCCACATGATCCACGAAAATCATCCATGTCAATTGACCAAACCATTATTCCACCAAAACCTTCTTCTTTCAACCAAGCCATCTGAAAAAAAATAGAATTATTGATTTCTTTATTATTATATAAAGGCACTTGAATAGCTTGTTAATCCTCGTCCTAAACCATAATTAATTACTACAAGTTATTTTTTAAATAAATAATATGAAATTATACTTCATATTCAAAACGGACATAATGCCTAAGGAATTATCTACCAGTTAACTAGAACAGATGTTAGAGATCAGGTATAAGGCGATAAGAATGAAAAAAATAAAATAAATCAATATATATACTGAATAATGATATACAAATACATACATACTAATACATATATAAAATAAATTGCAGAACGGGAATGAAATTTAACTTACTAAAATAGTGCTCACGGACCAATCTCTTAAATACCATTATACTTTAAGTAGTCCTAATGTGAAGTAGTAAAGCAGTTTATAGGCAAATAGCAGTAAGGGTAAAAGATTTGGAGACGAATAAAGTATGATGAAGGGGAATTTGGATAATGAGGTTACTACTAGAGTGAAGAACACGTTGATTACAGGAATCAAGATATTGAAACCTAGATTTCAAATATTGGGTACACGGATCGAATAAAACTTTGAAGAGCATACACACAACTCGCAAGTAATTGGAATAAAATAAAGCCAATACACGTACAATAAAATGTAATTGAAAATTCTCTCAATTAGTTACCTTTGTTTTTAGAGATCTCTCATCATCAAAGCCGACCCACTGATCTTCCCTGTATGCGAAAGGTACCATCTGCTCGTTGTCCCATACAAGAGTCGTGTTGTCTTCTCTCAGGAATTCGCATATTTCGTAATAAGACATAAATCCAGCTTCATTGGTGTAACGGCCAGCTTGACCTGAAAAACAAATAAGTTGTGAAATACATTATATTCATTTACGTAATAAGGCTGTAGTCATTTATTATATTTTAGTATGTAAATCTGATCTGGTTGAATAATGAATCTGAATTCCAATTAAAGTTTTCAACTTGTTACTTGGAATTTTTATTTTTTTTATTTGTATATTTTTTGAAATCATGTATTTTATAAAGCACCATTTGATTTATTATTTCACAAATTGCTTTGATTATTTCTATCTACAGCAATAAGGAAAACTTACCACCACCAGAAGCAGGGGCTCCAATATCGAATTGTGTTTCGTTGATAAGAGTGAATGATCTGCCGTATGTAGGCATACCAATCATTAGTTTCTCTTTAGGAGCACCTTGTCGAACCCATTCACGAGCTGAGTAATCCTGTTGAAAATATCATAAATAACTGAACTTCAATACGCTCATTTGGTAATTATTAAGGTATAAAATCACATATATTCCGAATTATCCATTATCCTATTGGAAACTGATCCTCGTAAATACCACAGGTTACTAAGTAGACACTATTAGTGCCAATACATTAATAGCTATTTAGGTGTCAAATCACAAAGAAAGATTAAGGAGGTCCGTAGAAATTAATCAATAACGTACCACTGTAAGTTTCTTCTGGTAACTGGTGGCGCTCTCTAGAGGGAAAAGAGGACTGTTGTGCCCTACTTGCCTCTCCCATTGACCGTGGAAGTCATAGGTCATGACGTTTATGAAGTCCTGCAATAGATGTAAAGATTTTATTAAGAGTGTAAGCAATTTCTATTCCAGATAACCGATAACTGTTGATATGAGTGCTATGTATGTAAGCAACTCAATGAGAGGTTTAAGATCAAATAGTGTAGAAAAAACAAATACTGCGTCTATATAAAAAAATAGGAAAAGAACAACGAATGGGTTAAGTAATCATTTTCGTAAAATAACCTAAACAAATCTAAATATATATAACTCAAAAGTGAATGACTGGCATAGTGATCTATCAAAGTATAGCCCAAACCACTGGACAAATCGGGGTGAAATTTGGCATACAGGTAGATGTTATGACGTAGGCATCCGCTAAGAAATGATTTTGTCTACCCCCAAAGGGATAGAATAGGGGATGAAACTTAGTATGAAACTCTGTCAATTTTAAACCGATTGGCTTGAGATTTTGCATGCATAAAGCTACAATGATGTAGGTATTTCCTAAGAAAGAATTTTGATCAATACTACCCCTAAGGGGATAAAGTATGGGATGAAACTTTATTTCAGGTATTTTACACGATATAATTAATAAATATTCGTTAGAAATGCTGCTGAAAGTAACTTCACCACGCGGACAAAGTCGCGGGTAAAAGCTAGTATAAAATAGATCCGTTTTAAACTTAAATATGGGGTAATGGTTTTAGATCAAATTCACAAACTGTTACACACCGGTGTTTTATAGTTAAAATAATTGATTGAAAATAAACTGACCAAGTATTTTGAGATCTCTGGAACATCGTATCCTGCGGCGATGGCTTCAAAAGACGCTGGTACTGCAGCTGTAAGCAAAAGTCTTGGCTGTCCCGAAGTTTTCGCTTCACCTTCGAAAGCTAGACGAAGTTCCTTGAGTAAAGATACAAAAGCAGCGCGATCGTCGGCTCCTCTGAAAGCAACATAACTATTAATCAGCTTAAATACATACATCAACTCATGAAGTTACACAATATTAAAGTTTTGCAATCTATTTTGAAGTTATGTATTATCTATTTAAAAAGTTAAATTATTAATATTTTCTTCTTTTTTAAAAAAAAGCCTAAACTGTCGTAAATAATCTCGTATTTTAATTTTTAAATTCTGAGCGTAATATGAAACATTTCAAGTAATATACGTTACTTCCTACCCATATATATACTTTCAGCTGAATTGTTAGGAGAAATTTCGTTAGATTTCCTTTCGTTAATGAGCCGCATTCCCAAGGTACGAATAAAGCAGCCCTCACCTCGGATATTCCCAGTCGACATCGAGACCATTGAACTGATAGTCCCTGAGGAACTCGATCGCTTCATAAACGAACTGGTTCATTCGGAACACGTTGGAAGTCAGCTCTTTGAAGGGGGTTGAGCCAAATGCCCAGCCACCGATAGCTAGAAGTATCTGGAAATGAAATCATAAGATTGAAAATTTGCTTTACAGCAAATTATTTTTCATCTAAGTTTTTTTCTATTACTTTGGAAAAAAAATATAGTATCAAATGTACTATTTCATTATTTTTGCTACAGTTCAACTTATTAAGACCATTGCCCTGGCTATATAACGCAAGTTAAGTAACTTTCGCAAGGGCCGGTCATAGGATGGGTGACTTCATTGTACTTTAGAATATGCATTGAGGTCCTGGCTGCAACTGCAGTAATTAACAGCCACCACTGAGCCCTAGTCATAACTGGCCTATTTTCCTTATTGGATTCGATTCTATTATAGATGTCCCATTATTTTTATTATATTATAGTCTGATGATAATATTACCATATGAATATAAGTAGTCAATCGGCACATAAATAATTAAGCTAATGATTACAAGGATGATATTTTAAATAGACTTAAACTCAATTACATCAATACTCTGTCTTACCTTCAAGTTCGGGTTCTTTTCTCGCAACGCGACAACTTTGTCGTACATATCAGCGTCTTTCTCATCACCTTCAGCAAGTTTGTGGTCCTTGAGAGTTGCAAAAGCGTAGATAATATGAGTGCATAGAGTGGGGTCAACGCTTTCTGGGGTGAAACGACCAGCACTAGGTCTCTTGGAAGACCAGGATGTCAGATAGCATAGAACTTGAGGTTCACGCTCTGTAAAAATAAAAATGTTTCTTAAATGTAAAAGGACAGATATGTCTATCTCTATATTATTACATATTACAAACAATATCAAAAAAAAATTTATTGTTATAGAACGAATTTCTTGTTAACTAGACCTGGTATTTCGTCAGAAATTGAGCTACCATAGAATTGTCAAAATATGTACATAATCATCTAGATCAGTTTTTCAGGTCAACGGCAGCCCTTTAAGTGTTTTGTCTTAAAATACTATAAAATCACTCGTTGTCAGAAAAATGAAAATTAATTATTGAAATCATTAAACTCATTTTAAAAGAACTCCTACATTGTAACAGATGGCGGATTCAATATTAGGAGACATCAATCACGAAAGAACCGTGAAAGTCACAGTGTGAGAAAAGATATTGCTTATAATCTCGTCAAGTATTCATAACTCTCATAAATCCGGTCCCCAATAAAAAGAAGTTTCATGACCTACTCAGAGTTGTTAAGAAAACCTCGCGCATACTCCTTAACATTGAAAACATGTTATTACCTAACCTACGCCTTGGTAACAGCGTAAAACTCGGGAAGTACCTACTTATAAAGATTGTCGCGGCATGTTGCGTCATAAACTTGATGGCATTAAATCACGGACCCCATTTGGCACACCCCCCCAAATTCGAAAGAGCTTTAACATTCTTAGACATTCAAGAAAAGATGCAGCTCTAATGTTTTTGGTCGAGCGAGACTTAAACGTGGAAGCACTCGATGTTTCAAACTTTTAGCAACTATGTCGTGAATTGTCGACTTTCGTACGCCATTCTTGGCAGCTGGTAGCGATGTTACATACAGCTGAAAGTGACCCTTGTGTTCGCTTCGAGATTTGTTGCTTTTAACGTCACACACAGTGCCTTGTGTTCCAAAAGTATAGTCTGGAAATTGTGTTTGTGTAGACCCGATGCGTTTAGAACAAAAAAGCATTATAACGCTCATCGAATATGAAAGAAACATTAACCTACAAAAAATTCAGAAAGACAACTTAATGTTATTTTGTAAATGGTGAAACGAAAGATGAATTGAAATGGAATGAATTTAAAATAGTTTATAATAAAAATGTATTTTATTAAATATTTTAAATCTTTCATTTCAAAAAGTAAAATTTCAAATAAGTCTTCAGCCAATCAAGTAATGCATGCAGTTTTTCATGGAGACAGTCTGAATACTCGAGAGTGATATAAAATATATTTTTCTTGTACAAAAGCTCTGTAGGGATCACGATTCCGTATTCTACACAATGACAGTAGACGAAAAAATTTTATAAACTGTGAATTCTTAATCACATGACAAAATTTTAATTCACGTTTGGAACATATATGTACTTACGTACACATGTGAGTTATAAACATTTGAGAACTTACATACGAAAACATTATTTTAGGCAACATAAATTTTTGTTTTATTAGTTAATGTTAATGTTTGTCCTATAATTTATTTGCACAATGTTGCTGGTGTATAACTTATTAATAATATCCATTAAAACTCATATTTGGAAAAAAAAACAAAATTATTTACTACGATTTTAATTACCTAATATTTATCGAGAATTTTTTTAATCAATATTTCGTTTCTTTCGGCGAAAGGTTAGTAAATTTTCTCTTAATAATCAGTAAGAATACCAATTGTCACATAGATATAAAAATAATAACTTTGAAAAGATAAAAATGAAGTACGAGGCCATCCATTATAACGTGAGGGGAGAGGGGAGAGGGGTTCCATCCAAAATCACCAAATATCACAAGTGGGGGAGTATAATTATAATATATATCACCTATTTTAACCGAAAAGAGGGGTCAATAAGATCTTTTGTAGGTACTAAAATATACACGTGATTTGGATGGAGGGGGATTCGTCTTCAACCTCACCATATATCACCAAGGGGGTTTAAAAATGCTGAAAATTACATCACGTGATCAACGAGCGGCCCCTAGACTGTACTTGGAAATTTAAAAAAAACAAGTTTATATAAACAGTCACATGTCTCCAATCGAACCTTAATTTAATGAAATAGTTATTCAGAATCGATAGCAGAAATAAGAAACTTTGCCTACTTGGGAACATGTAGACAGATAGACAGTAGTGACATTCGCAGCAATATGCCGTGTTTCTATATAGACTTACTGTTTTTGTCAATGACGGCAACAGCGTTGTTATTCTTGATGACGAGATTCTTGTGAGGTTTCTTGACACGTTGCAGAACGTCCGAGAGACTGATCTTGATTGGCGCAGGCTTCTCTGTCTCTTCCACAACCACGCTGGCTGCTACTTCAGACCAGTCCACGTCTTTGGCGTCCTTACCACGAGACACACCTCGGAGTTCCTCTCTGTGTAAAATGTTAATAGATAAATAAATATTGTACTCGAACAATATCGCATACGTTCCTAAGGCCCAACATAAGAAACCCTTATGTTATGGTTATAATCACCCTGAACTAATATGGTATAGAAAAGTTCATTTTCTATATTTATCTGACTGGTTATCGAACCACTAGGTTTTTCTACCTCAGAGATGGTGACACTTAGTCCTTACCCCTACAGCAGGTATATGCAGTTTTATTTAATTCAGAAATAGTCTTCATGTAATGTCATGTCTAAAATGCACTTGGAATACCAATATTTATGAAATTCAGTGATATAAAATTAGGATAAGTCTTTTACGTTCTCTAGATTTTTTTTATATAAGTCTAGATATTAAACTTGATATTCAGCTCGGTACCAAATATAAACAATTACATGATTAACTTATAGTAAATAAACATGTGGGACAAAGGGGAATAATCCCTGCAACCTCTGTAAAATTGAAAACAACCAATGAATGGAATTGGAGACAAGATGGTGTGTATATGCTCCAGCATCGTGTAGAAATGGTGCTACGCGTATTGGTGCTGTCGTGTTTTAAATCGTTGTGCAGACATTTACCCTCTGCTAGTATAGCTACTAGACTCTAACTGTGATATTATAAACAATAACGTTGGAACAAATTTACGCCTAGATTGCACTTAGTATTAGTCAAAATTCATATTATTAAACAGAGACATAGCAAAGGTTAACTTAGTACGAGATTCTACGGGAGTTATGTTTACTCCTAGAGGATATTAAGTTTGCATATTCTCTGTATAATATGAATTTGTACCAATATTAAAATTTACTCTGACGTTTAACCTTGTTTATTGATAGCACTGTGAGATATTGTTGCATATATGACAAGAACGAAATCTTACCTCATTGCACCTATTAAGGGATATTTTACGTTGCCACCACACACGTCACCACTGAAGTCGTCCATATCAACAGTCCACACCATAGCACCACCAAAACCGTTGTCCTTGATCCACCTAATAAAGACATGAAGCAATACATTAAATATTCTTATAATCTCCTCCATACTGATGCATCTATTCTTCAATTCGAGATGATTTCAATGTCGATACAAGATGAATAAGCACGAGTTATCCTATTATTTCCTTCAATTGCCTATTAATATTATAAATGTGAAAGTTTCTTTGTTTGGATGTTTGTCGGTCAATCACGCCGAAACTACTGAACGGATTTTGATGAAATTTGGTATACAAATAGGGTATTAGCTGACTTAGATAATAGGATACTTTTTATCACACTAAACATTTCCCTAGGGTCCATGCGGGCGAAGCCGCTGGCGAAAGCTAGTATAGCATAACTGCCACGCTATATGATATCTGAGGTAATAGTATTGTTTTGTTTATTTTCTACACAGAGCGTCCCTCCAAGAAGATAGTTCTTTGAAACATAAATGTATGCCTTCTCTGTCAGATTTCTTATTCAAACTTACTTTGAACATAATTGAAAATAATATAATAACAGCAGATTATCATAATAACAGAAAATTAACATAGGATAATAATAGCGGTTCCAAAGAATAAGATGATTTATTTATACAAAAACCGTGAACACAAGGAAACATATTTGGAAGGTGGTGTACCTCATTTTATTTCTGATCGATTTTTCATCATCGAACCCAACCCACTGATCTCCATGGATGGCATATGGCACCTTCATTTCGTCATCCCAAACGTAGGCTCCTCCGTTACGCAGAATTTCACATACCTAAAAATAAAAGATAAGTCACTTAAACAAAACTACCTTAAGGCCCCTCTACATAAATAAAACTCGTGTAATAAAGACTTAAATAAATAAACTAGGAAATCCTTTACAGATTACACAGCAGTAGCTTTGAAATAAATGTAATAGAAGTACTCTATCTAACCATCCAATGCTAGTTTGTTTCATAATTAAGAGCAAAAAAGATCTCTCAGTAAATCACTGTGATCCTTTTAGTGAATTACTTCTGCGTTTGCATAAAACATTAAATGTTAGTACAAAATGTTTTTAAATTCAGATATTTGCTTTCAAACGCTACTTTGTAAAGTAAAATTTTATGAGCCATTTTATTTCTTCAGTTGAGAGTAGATATAAATTTTTATTAGTCTCTACTTTTTTTATTTTAATTTGAAACCTATTTTATGGTTTTATACCTAAAGGTTTAAATGGGTCTTTCTGTCTATCTGTGTGTTATGAGTCTTTAAAGTTGTAACATTTTCACACAACAGGTGTTACTAAGGGAGCTATTATTCCCTGTCATACAAAAGACTGTTGCATTTTCATAACGTTAAAATGGATCACTGTTTTCCTCCACACAGATATATTTCAAATAATAAAAATCGCTTTGTATGGCAGTGTTGACTCACACTTTTTCATTAATTATTTATGATGTCTGTGTGGAGTTCTCTAAGAATTGAAAACGTTGTAATCCTGTTTAATTTTATCTTTATACCTTTAGCGATTTGATCGATCAGATTACTCCCTAATCCAAGTTAAAGCTTGAAATTACAAAATCAATCATAACTTTAGCAGTCTGTGGAAACAGCTTAGCCAAGAAGTTGGCCGATAAACCAACATCGTGTTAAAGTAAGATAAGTAGATTGTAAATCATATCATTCGGAACGTGATACTACTCTACCTTAAATCGATCAGTTTTTCACTGTACTCTTTATATTGTACACTTGAAATATGCTAACTCCATAAGATTTTTAATATTAATATAAGACTGGATAAAAGGTACTTAAACCCTATTATACTACTATTAGTCCACTATGTAGTGGTGAAAATTAATATTATAGAAATAATAAAAGCTCGCCTTTAAACATTCTATAAACACAAAAGATTCTTGGTTGATCCTTCAAATTGCTTATAACAAGAATTTTAATATTAGTTATGGGTTAACACGCGGTTTCTGAATTGAGAATTTAAAGTTAGGCACGTGTGAAACCGTACATAGACTATCTTAAACAGACTTTCGTTTCTGATTTTAATTTTTTTAATGATCAGTTAATAGCAGTTTAACAAAACTAGGCATACTTATTGAAAATAATCAGTTGATAGTTTATACGTAGTAAGGGTCTTATAAAACTTATATACATTACCAGTGTATTAGTTAAGTGAAGCAATGAGTACATTGACATTTTCAAACGACACTAGACTTTTATGTCGAACCATGCCGGTTGCAATGCAAATTTGCTGACCACGGGTTTAAGCTCAACCAATATTTTATATGACACAGTTTGGGCTATAACATACAGCCGGTACCATAGTTCAGACGAGAGTCGGCTGAGTAACCAGCCACATATCTCAAACATTTTCAGTATTTACATCAGTTGTACGTGTTGCGATACGTGCTATGGTAAGTACAGCTAAAGTAAATTATCCATGAAAATTTTAACGGGGTAATAACACAAACATACTTCGTAATAAGCGAGAAATCCTGACTCCTTTGTGTATTCACCGGCTTTCCCGCCCCCGCTCGCTGGCGAGTTCACTTTGAAGTTGTTGGGATTGGACAGTGTGAAGGTCCGGCCGTAAGTAGGCATACCTGGAACGAAGGGATGAAATTGTTTACATGGTAATTTTATTAAGAGACGGGCTGTCTGTCGGGCATTTTTCATGCATATGATTTTGAACAGATACGCAATTTTCGATGAAACTATCCGCTTATATAATATAAACAAAGGATATTTGAATAGTGTAAGAGTACCATATTCTTTCCCTCAAAAAACTTTGATTCAAAAGTACTTTAAGAGCTCTATTTGAATAAAAAATATTTTGACTTTGAGAGGGAAAAGTTTAACGCAATATACGAAACCTAACAATATTCAGAATATTAACTTCATAAATATCGCATAAAATCAATTCGCTTTGTAGTATTTTAATGAGCGAGTGGCTGAATAAATAACCGATAAATATATATTAGTGCGTTAATCTATAAATTAGTTTCAAATTATAATATTTATCACTAACTAACTAAGATCCATTGTTATGTAATTTAAATTCTCAGGCAGCCTTACGTAGATTCAACCCAAGTATTTTTTTTAGTATAGTATTCATTTTATTGAATCGAAATTAAACTACGAAGTGCCAATATTTTTCAAATATTGGCGACGGAATCTTATTTTACATAAGCCATTTTATTTACGATATCTGAATCCATATTTATAAGCAATCTCTGCCAACTTTCTCGGTTTATCTACTTCTTAAACCATTAGAATAAACTAGAATTCTTCTTTGATCATATCTACTTCTAACATCAAGTTTGATTAAAAATAAGTTTAATAATAAATATGAAATAATATTTTTTTTATATTAAATAGGATATGGAGTACGATGAACGGTGTAAATAGTGTTTTTTTTTTAAATAATGATTTTAAAGTAGTGGTGGTACCGTTATTAAACAACTATTGAGTATAATATAAGTCAGGTAAATTAAAACTTACCAATGATAAGTTTTTCCTTAGGAGCGCCCAGCTTAACCCACAGGTGAGCTGCGTGGTCTACAGACAGTTGTTTCCTCCATTCAGAATCTGATGATGGAGCGTACAAAGGTGCATTGTGTCCAGTCTCTCTCTCCCACTTGCCGTGGAAATCGTAGGCCATGAGATTGATGAAGTCCAAATAACTGTAAATAGGGAAACGTAGATTAGTGATAACTTGTGTTTTTAAAGTATGAACACAGTTTTACAGTTTAACTGACATCTAAATGTACTATTACTATATTCTGGTAATTAGATATTATTTAGTAAATGATAAAAAAATTAACAGACTGACTGTTTATATATTATTTTCCTATTTTAAAGTGACTTTCTAAAATAACTTATAATCTTTGATTTGTATAAAACAGAAAGTAAAGATGCTTCATTTGGTAGTAATGGTTGGTAGATTTGCTGTTGTTTGTACACACAGGATTTATTCGTTGACGGGTGCACAAAGTTATCTTGCAGTCATTCTTTGGTTATGGAAGTTGCTAAATATCCTTATTTTAAAATAATATCAATGAAATTTCGTAGAGTCTGTTAAAAAAACTTGTTTCATTGAAATTTTAAATAATGATTTTCAACATTTGTATAGATTTCAATAGGCCCTTTTTCTTTAGTGATATATTATCAGATTATCTTATGTATTATACGATTAGATAAAGTTTCACATGAACCAGTCATCCAGTCAATTTTAACTTGTCAGCTGAAAACTATTATGATTGAAGTTATAGTGTATTAATAGCTTTATCAGTATACTATTGTTTGATCGTAAGTGAATTTACAACGCAGCTGGAACAATATGAGTATGAATATTGATGAGAGAGAAAATTTCGTAATTTTGTTTGTGGTGCAAAATTTATTTTGTATGTTAAATTATTTATTTAGGTCAGTATTTAAATATAAATAGTTCTTTGTCGAGTTTATTGTAGCATGCTTATTACGAGTATACTTTCGTTTTGGGACTTAGTTGTAAGTTTTTCAGTCTGCCATAAATCGATCCTAATGTCTTTATTCTAACAAGGATAGATGGACGAAATATAATCTTGAATGTTGTTTTTTACATTTAAAATTTGTCTCGCGCTAATGCTAATATAATTATTCATTGTAAGTGTCAATTCGTTTATTAATAGATTTATCGTTCATAAGGATTAGTATTTTGTTTATCTTTCTAGAGATTAGAGACATCTCTTAAAATATTTAATTAGAATATGTAAATATAATAAGCACAGATTTTGTATGAGTATATTTATTTTAATTGAACAATTTCGCATTCACAATGCTATACTGAAAAATAATCTTAATGAAAAATACTTTAAAAATCCACTTAGTCCTTGGCACTCTTAGATGGGATTCGAAGCAATTACCTTGTAATTTCTGGATTGTCCGGAACGCAAAAGGTCATGGTTTTGAATCCCATCTCAGAGTGCCAGAGACAAAATGGATTTAATAAGCATTTTGATTAAGAATATGAGTATATTTAGTCAAAGCAATAAACTCCATCTGAACGTATTTTTATATTTGGCAATGTTCGTCATAACGTCCGAGAAGGTCAACAGCTGTGCCTTACACGGAAAATATCTAATATATCAAGACTGATTGGAATAGCATATGATAATGAGATGCTATAGGTGGTCTGATCCAATATCTATCGCTTCGGAAATAATAGTAGCAACGTAAATTTAGGTGGCAAGTAACCTGAAGCTCGATGGTGCAGTGGTTAGTGCGCTCCATCTACGATACGTTTGTTAAGCAATTCGGAAGACCCTTTAAGCCGTTGGTTAGAGTTCCATCTGCAGTCGTTAACCAATGGGCCCGGCCCGATTTGAATCAATTTCACCATCAGGGGAGGCCTTTGCCCCAGCAGTGGATACATAGGCTTGTGATGAAGAATGAACTTAGGGTTGAGCTCTAGTTTTGCTATGATAAGAAGTGATTTTAAGATTTCTTACACCGAAATATAAACTTTAGTAATATATTATTTTTCTATCTTAAAATGGGTCAGATTTAGCTTGCCAATTCGACCCACTTCTCGGGTCGGAGCTGAAATTTAGCATGCATAAATTTGGATGACAACATAACATTTTTACCTTTATAATGGAGTGTCACTTAACTCTTATTACTCTCATACATATTATTAATAACAATTATTTGTTCTTCTCATTTTACACAAGCTACAACTTCACATTGCAGAATTATAATTTCATCTTTGTAGTTTGCATGTACTGTACGACTACGTAATTTTTCGTTATTTGTTTAACTCTTATTTATTTACCTATTTTCAATGCTGTGTCATAGGTTAGAGCAGAGTATCTGACATTTACGATACATCGAACAATTCCTTTCAATAATATACCCTAAGCTCTTACGTTTATTTTTAACGGTTTTAATCTCATCAGTTAAAAGCATCTTATTGAGTATACGTTTAATGTGGCGGAAAGAATCAATTACCAGAAATAGCACTTTATTAGATTGCTATACACTTCACCAGATGATAGATATCACTTTGATGTTCGTATCATTCTCGCTAGTAAACTTTCATTTCTGTTAATTGTTCGATAAAATGTTGTACAGGAAATTGATATATTTAAAACATAGTATATAATTACCTTGCTACTGCCGGAACATCATAACCGCTCTTGATATTATCAGGCCCGACTGGTACAGCAGCTGTTAGGAGAAGGCGCGGCTTTTTCACTTCCTGTGCTTCCGCCTCGAATGCTTCCCTCAGTTCTATAACAATTAAACATTGATATTTCATATATTTCAGTTTGTATATTAAAACAATTTATTGTTATTATAATTCGACATATACATTGAAGAATAAGGTCATTTTAGTATGAGTTGCTAAGCAATAGTTCGATAAAGATCGATTTTGTGAACCAGGTATATAGTTTGATGACTAAACGTTCGAAGTTCAAGAGAGGAATTTTTGAAAGGAGGCTACTCTGCCTCTCCATTTGTGTAGCAAGGACAATTGGTCTATATTTATGGCAGTGGAATCAACTCATTCAGCTTACGACGTTTAGAATAATTAGTTGTTGATTTTACTACATTTTGAAAATCTTTTTATACTTCATTATCTACATGCTTCATTGGCAAGTTTTTGAGATGACATTTTAACTAAGACATTTACATTTATTGGTTCTTGTTATAGTATATGTATCATAATGTATATATGTATTTATGTATCCCAAAGGTTGACTGGTAGAGAATGCTAATAGCATTAAGTCTGACTTTTGTACCAATTCAATGGTCAATAAAGTTTGTTAAATAAATAAATAAAATAAATATAGTAAATGTCAAAGGTTAGTATTAGAATATATTGATTTGTGTGAAAT
Source organism: Diatraea saccharalis (assembly GCA_918026875.4). NCBI lineage: Eukaryota > Metazoa > Arthropoda > Insecta > Lepidoptera > Crambidae > Diatraea > Diatraea saccharalis. The sequence continues at coordinate 16,723,991 of OU893346.1, forward strand.
TTTACAAAATTAACTATTAAAGTAATTGGCTAAGCCCTTTTGATTAGAAGATTATGTATAAATGTCTATTTATTTATTTAGTACTGCCATATAACATATATTAATACATTTAATTATTACTAATTCTAATCAAAAATATATATGTCTAATATATGTCACAATTAAGTCATTTAGTATTCGCAATTTCCAAAGATAAAGTAATCGCTAATATATTATAATTCATGTAAAAGTCATCGATTAGCAGAATTATGTTGTACATTGCAGGAAATGCTAATTACGAAATCTTCTTCAAGGACTTCAAGTCAGTATCTTGAATACGTTGGTATTCAAACAGACAGTTCATGAAATATAGATTAGAATCCACATAAATATAAGTTACACAATACGACAGACTAAGATTGTAACATGGCTATCTTAGGCAATTTATCTAATAAAGTCTCAAGATGTAATAAATAGTTTCTTAACCAAGTATTAGTAAGTAATTTATGAGGTGAAAATTATAAAGCGGACTGATTTTGTTGCCATGGTTTATTATTTATTTAAAAGAGTAAATATTCCAAATAACATCTTTATCATCGTTATCAGATCTTTTACGCCCCCGCATCAGAAGCTCAGGCTTTCCTTATGGATGGTTAAGGAGGATGGGCCATGACCCTCCACGCTGTCCCGATGCGGATTGGAGGGTATTAAGAACTGTAAATACAGCCAGGACTAACGGCTTAACGTGCTACCGAAGCACGTAGTAGTTCGACATAATATTTTTTTTGGTTACCCATCCCGTGACTGTGCCTTGCGAAAGTTGTTTAACAATTACGATCGTGGGCCGACGCGCTTATCCACTGCACCATTACTACGTGACGTGTCGGTTAATCTTAAAACTTACTGTGATAAAAACCACGTCGTAATATTGCATAATTTTGCAAATGCATTGAATGACAATAATTAGATTTCCTGCTGTTTCAATTAAATCTGTAATGCATTATGCATCATGCTCGTGAACGGGTGCTACCAGTAGGGATAAGACTGCAATGGACTACTTAATTTCGTCCATTTTAATTTATTATGAATATTGATATTAATTTTTCAATGAGTAATTAGTAGATTTCATGGCCTAATAAAGTCTCTTTTTGGTTCTATTTCTCTGTATGTAATAAAACAGGGAGAAAAAGGCATCCCTTGCCGGTTCTTCTCAGTACAAGGTCTCCCGACGTAGATTTGCTAAAAGATAACTTTCGACATTTACAAGCAACAGCCTATACTGAATAAAGGATATTGAATTTGAATGTTAACTATGTTCTCTCAAAATTGCATTACCATAAAGGAAAAAATCGTTTACGCGATTGTTGGTTTATTATACAAAATAATTATATTCTACCTAGTTAATATAGACTCACATCGACTATCAGGGTGCATGATCTTTATTAAATAACGCAAAGGAATTTAAATTATATGGCTTTAAGACATACGTGGATATATTTTTAAAAGTCCATGATAAGAATTTAGTCTGTTTAGACTTCAAACGGTAGGATAATCCTGCTAAGAGAGCAGTTGAAGGTTTTAAATCAACACAGGGACGAGAGGCGCGAAGTTAACTATATTCGGGATTAATATACCATTTCTTTATTAAATTATAAAGAGGAAAGATTTGTTTGTTTGTTTGTTTGCAACGAATAGGCTCCACAAATACTGGACCGATTTTAAATATTCTTTGACCTACGGGTAGTTATATCTATATTATATGACGAAAAACAACAAGTGATGAGAAAAGGAGTGGAAATCTGTATGGGGAATTAACACGTTACCATAGTAACCATTGTTTATTATACAATTTGTCATTGTTATTATATCCGTGTCATAATATAAATCGATATCCAAATAAAAAGTTTCCTAGGGTTTCCTTGTTTTACCCTCAACTGAAGCTGATTATTTTGTTATTTTATGTGGATAACTAATATTGACCTTCTACTTAAATGCTAGAATTAAGTATTGAATTGTAATTCGACGTTGTTGTTGTTCCAAATAAATTAAAATAAAATAAGAGAGCGAAGCCGCTGGCACAAAGCTAGTTACCAATAAAGATGTTTCTTTAAAATCAGATTTTTATTAAGCTTTATTACTTCTTTCAAATAAGACTCGCTGTTCCTGTCACTCCGCTTATTACCATCATCCCATTCCTAACCTAAGAGATATTTTCTCCGAGGAAACCGCTTATCTTAGATAAACGCTTTTGTTGTGTGAACAGCGCAAATCGCCTTAAATTTGCTAGATCTTTTCCTTCCGGTGAATTAAATAAATGTTAATTGCAAACTTTTTAAATTGTTATTAAAACTTGTTGGTCATCTTTAATTTGTAATTTCATTAGTGTTAAGATTGATTGATGTATTGTTTGATGATTTCTGAAGTGATAAATAAAATGTTTATAATAATGTAAGCCTTAAGTCTATGAATGTATTATTTTAAATGTTTCTAGTTATAAAATGCAATCTAAACTTTTTTTTTTTTTTACTATTCGAGGTAGTCTTCCTCTAACGTTAAGTTCTTGACCTCTTGTTTGAAGTTAAGGTCAAATCGCACATTATACTTATTAATATTTCGTGGAGGTTTCTTTAAATAACAACATGGATTACATTGATTCAGTCTCACAGTACATAGCTTATAATAGTAATACCCGTCTTGTCCTTGTTACTCCTGTCCTGTGTGACTTTTACAACTTACTAGCTTATTTAATTGAAATCCAGAAAAAATATTTTAGAGGCAAATATTAAAATATATAGTTTCTTCTTGCAATTTCTGTAATATATATCTTCCACAATCTATTCTGACCTTTACAACGAGCTAGTGAAAAAATTGTTCAGAGAAACTATCAATGACATAGACTTTGTTGTTGTTGCCTGTATAATAAAAAAAAAACATACATCGCCGTTGAACATGAAACCGTCTCCTTTTGGATTTCGAAGTCGGTGAAATATCCGTTCGCTAATCTATTCAGATGAAATAGAAAAAAAACAAGTGCGAGTCGGACTCGCGCACGAAAGTTTCCATACCATTTCATCCATAAAAACGGCAAAAATAGTCTGTTGTACGGGAGTCCCTTTATTCTGTTTTTTAGTATTTGTTGTAGTGGCAAAGGGAATACCTACATAATGAGTGAAAATTTCAACTGTTTAGCTATCACAGTTCATGAAATACAGTCTGATGACAGACGGACAGACGGATAGATAGACAGACATACAGATAGGTAGACGGATTGTGGACTCTTAATAATAAGTAAATTTGTTAATTTTGTATAATAATTGTATTTAATTAATTTTGATAATAATTTGACTGTTTTACTGGTAATGAAAAATTAATTAAATTTAATATTTGCATGTTATCTGTGTATGGCTAAATAGGTTTTAAGTTAAAATTTTATTTTAATTAATTGCTATCAAATTATACCCTATTTAAAGACAAATGGCGCGGTGGTAGCGTTTCTACTATTGCACTGAGAGTTGTGGGTTCGATCCCCACCCAGGACAAACATTTTTGTGATTAACAATTATGTTTGTTCTGTGTCTGGGTGTTTTCTATTTATACAATATTATGTATATATTTGTATTAACCCCGTTGTTTCCGATATCCGTAACAAAAGTGCCTAAGCTACTTACCTCGGAATCGGATCAATGTGTGTGATGTTGTCTGATATTTATAAATAAAAAAAAAAATATCTATTCCATTCTAACGCCCCATTCAACCCTTTGGGTACAGATCCCTAAAAAGAATGAAGTCTAGTGACGTCGAAACTCATATATTGAATCAAACGACATAAAACGACCTACAATAATCTAGTCCATTACGATGTGTTCACATGTGCAAAGGCATAGTGCTTGCGTTTATGCAAAACCTCCTTGATTACAGCACTTACAACGGTGCTGTATCACAAACGAGACTCCAATTGAATTCCATGTGATGTTTGCTGTGCTCGCCATGTACACGTAGGTACTATATGTAACCAGATTTCCCGGGAGGAATTTACTTAACTGCAACAGATTTACAGTCGTTGTGTGATATAATATCACTGATATTAAATGAAGTTTAAATATTTTCAAATCTAATATGAATCCTTATAGATTTAATTATAATAATAATAATATAATATAACATATTTAAGAGAAAGTACAAGATGTTACAATTTATTTTCTAGTTGACAGACATATTTACCAGAAACTGGCATGCAGAAGAAATTATAACAATTAAGGAATTACAATAATAATCATAAAATTAATCAAATGTCAATTAAATTTCATCAACGTAAAAGTAAGATTTAAAAAATGTCATATACAACACAATAATAGTAGTTTAATAATTCATAATTTTGAGATAATATGTCAACATTTATATTCAAAATATTCCTTCAAGCTATAAAAACATTTATATTATACTACGAATTTACTAAATATTAATATAGTTTACGTGTATCTGTAATGCCAGATGAAATTTAAAAAGAAAGCTAGACAGTAAAAGAGTCAAGTTATAATATTTGATTGCTCTGCTCAAATACTGTACAATTGAATTTGGATAAAAATAATAACAATTATTTATAATTAAGTTAAAAAGTACACCGGGAGGAGAATTTGTGTAGGTGATTAATATTAAGAGTTAATTTCAATATTTGTTTCTTGAATTATTTTTCACTTTTTGAATTCAGTTCTTTATTACTTTATAAACCAATTTTGACTGATTCAATTCAATGAAGATGGCATAAACGATATCCATAGTGAGTTTAAATGAATGAATGTATGATTTATTTATTCCGATACAAACAAGAGACTAATAAAATACAATATTTAGGATACAAATTACAATAAAATAATAAAAATTCAATAAAAAATAAATATAAAATAACATACATGCGATTGGACTGCACCAAAAATAGGTTACCAATTCAGTTATGTCAGACTGGTAGCCTGACGTTGGTTTTTTAAAAATCACAAGCATTGAAAGAGTTTATGAATTCAAAATTAAACATTAAACAAAATTTTAATCCAATGCTTTAATCCAAGTATCACTATCATTATATCTGATTATTAATCTAACCGATCAACACCCAAATTTTATTATACTTATTATAAAATATGTCAATTTTCGCCATTGCTAATGACGATATAGTAGAAAGTCCCATCAATAGCCAAAGGTAAAAGTGTTAGATGTTCTTCAAATTTTTCAATTTCGCGTAATGTCGTTACATTCGACATTGTTACGGTAATATTTATTGGGCATCGTTAAAATTAATGCAGTTAGAAAGTGTCCGGATATTAGTCACACTAGTTACAAAATGGCGCATTGGAAAATGAAATATGTAGAGAGAATATTCACTGCACTAAAAATTAACCATAGCGCAATAGGCAAGGATTAATTTTAGCATTACTAAAGAAATTAAGCATAAATGTAAGGCTATGCGTGCATGAGTTATTTTTTTATTATTACTGTCACAGTGCTTGTATCGTTTATAATGTATCCCATCTAATTGTCACGTGTGCACTTAGCGTGTGCCGCTGTAAAGATTCTCATGCATGGTGAAAGAAGACAAATACTTGTCAGTATAATTAAAAATACGCATAAAATTTACGAGAAAAGGGCAATAAAACCTGTACGAAACTATATATATATACATATATATATATATATATATATATATATATATATATATATATATTGCACATTTTTAAATTTTATGCGTTTATTTTTAGGTGACTACATTATTTTTATTAAAACATCAAATTTTCGATATTTCACTATTGTAATAAGTTACTAGGTCTTTCGAAAGCTTTTAAAAATTGCTTTATCATTATTATATAAGATCAATTTCGCATTCAGAATGCTATATATTTTTAATTAAAAATGTTTTTCATATTATTAATGAAAAATGCTTCATCCCTGGCATCTCAGAGTACCAGGGACTAAGTGGAATTTTTAAGCATTGTTCATTAAGAAAATTGTTATAACGTGTTTGCATATCAGGATTAATTTAGTGTAAAATAAATTTTAAGAACATTAAAATAATATAATTTACTTTTTTTTCCACATCCATTTAATAAGCGCATTGTGTTTGATATGACATATACACCAAATCTCGCAACCGCAGTCCTTCATGGAGCAAAGTAGTTAATATTAATACTTTTCAATGCAGTTGCTGATAAAGCGCTATTTTTTTAATCCATTGTAAACACCGAAAGTGAGTCTTTAAACACTTGTTAAAAAATGTACTGGAATCCTTTACAGCACACGTGGTTAAAAGTATTTTTTTTATCCGGCTCCATCCCTTAGGACGTAAAGGGCTTAGGACGTAAAGGGCTGATGATGATGATGATGATGAGTTTTACAGTAAAAGTATAATATGAAATCTGGAAAGGAATTGATTTCTAATTTCATTGCTAAGGATCCTAATGGTCGAGCCCTCCTGATACCCTCTGGTAGAGAGAATTCCACAGACGCACAGCATGCACAGCAAAAGAATACGAATAGAAATCTGTAGAGTGACGATGAATCTCATCTGATATTGTTCACCATCAACGTACATTGTGATGAAGAGGAGTGAAAAGAGAATGATTGTTTAAGATATAGTGAAGATGATGGAAGGAAAAGTATTATTAGTAGTTATCGTTGGTGAAATTTATCGGCACAAGTGCTTGAAATTTTTATAGCGGGCGTTGCACATATATTTGCAAATATTAACTGAGTGGAGCTAATTGCTAATTTCCTAGTTTTACAGTCATTAGTTACTTTATAAATAAATTAATTTAATACTCTGATGTTCATTGCATGTAATTGAGTTTCTGTTTGCAAATTGTACTAATACTGCAGTGGCAGATTGCCAGCCCTTTGCTTTTCTTCAGTTTCTAATATTCAAATGAGATTAGTAACAGTTAGAAAGCTTATTATGTATGCGCATTTTGCTCTGTTTGTAGGGAGTTAGAGCACGGGTTTCAAAGTATTATCAGGTAACAGCCGAGATCTTGGGGATTCACAGTTTAACGGTATTAAAGTGGAACGTTCTGGTTATATTATTGTTGAATATTAATAGATGGCGTTGGTATAAAAATCGATGTTGTTTTTGTATAATGAAATCTTCTTAAAATCTTGAATGGAATATCTGAAACCAGTTTCAGGCTGAAGGGTTTTTGTGGTCCGAAGTGCAATTCCCGATCATAATAAAATAAAAATATTTTCTGTTTTGTATTGTAATCGTTGATTTCTTAATTCCATAGTACGATTTACGAGTAACTACCTTATTTTGGATCGGAGCCATGTATCTTTTTTAACTTACATTACGAATTTATCTTATCAAAAGAGAAAAATAAGACCCGATTAATTGAAAATATAATTGCACTAAATACCGGAGTCTATAAACAGAAATTATTTAATTTTTTAAAGATATGGTCTGTTTTCTTCACAAAAGGAGTATTCAGAATGTTCTGCCCTAACCTCATGAGAGATGTAAAAAGTTTCGATATTGTTATGGTTCTCAAAGTTATGAAAACGCTTTGTTAGTTAAGTGACACATCCGTTTTTATTTTAGCTTTATATAGTAAATTTGTTAGCGCATAATTTGATTAAAGATTAAATCAAACAATTTTATAGCCGTATGGCTACACTCGTTTGGCGACGATAAACGAAAAAAATATATGTAGAAATTTTTTAAATGGCATAAAAGTAGTTATAAAAAATAATGTTTTTCCGCAACCACACAATACATACTTGCGTTTTACGAGTATCTGTGCTATTACAGTTGTTTCTGAATTTTCCATTGCTTACTTTAGGTAGATATTTTAGAACAGAAAATAAAAGCATATTCCTATTTAGAGAATCAGAGCATACTCTCATATGATACAATACAACGATTAAATTTTTTAGCTCTTTTATGTAACCGTGTATAGTTTTCGTATTCTATGAATAGTATAGATCGGTTTTGTGGTGGATAACCGCTGCGGCCTGCGATCGTTGTTGTTAAGCAACCTTCGCAGCGGTCAGTTACGGGATGGGTGACCAAAAAATATTATCCGAGCTACACCGTACTTCGGAAGTCCCGGCTTTATTTGCAGTCGCCTTTAATTCGCATTGAGCCAGCGTGGAGGGTCATGGTTGAGTTTGTTTTTAATATTTATTCTCTACATATGGTTCATTTCTTTTCGGGTACTGGAAAATCTATATATATATATTAAAGCGAGAGATCACTCACTCATCACGAAATCTCAGAAACTACAAGTGCTAGGAGTTTCTAATTTTGAATAAAATAAATTAGGGGATGAAAGATTTTATAAAATTTTCTCTTTTTTCTGGGCTTATTACTAGATCACATGGGCGAAGCCACTGGTGGAAGTCTAGTAACTTATTTTGAAGAAATATGGGTTGAAAGTTTATAATTTAAAGTCTGTCATTTTCACGTAGGACATTAAGAAAGAAACAAGTAATCAATTAACCTTCACCTCTCATATAAATCCCAGAAGTTTAATAACATTTTAGATTTACAAGAGTAAAACATTTATTCAGATGTAATACTTGATTGCTTAATTCTGGTTTCACCTAATATTACATCAGTACAACAAACATTTATCATTGCAATACTCACGTACGGTCAGCAAAATATGAAAAACAAACCGGTAGGCTTTATAGATTTTGCAATCCATTATTTTTAACTTCTTTATGTGAACACGTAGTGACCATGGCATACATTGCCTAAGAAGCATACAATAGTAGGGTCAGAAAAACATTCAATGACAAATTACGCTTAGACATGTCACATTTCTAACAAAGGATGACTTGTAAATTGAATAGATGTAATCATTTAATAGAATACATAAGACCACCCAAATGGAGTATCTGATATATCGTACCGATGCAAGACTACTTATTTCATGTATGACAATGGCATGATAAAGGTTCTCTACAAAGAGAATTTAACACTAATTCATTGCCTGCCAATGCCTTTAACCTCGGTCATTTCCTAAACGTCGCGTTCGAAATCGGCATTGCTACAGGCCTGGTTAATGGAGTCTACTATTTTTATACATAGGTTAATTTCGATCAACTTCAATTAGATATTATAATAAATTAAAATGTACAGATTCCAATAGTTTTGAAACAATGACAATGTAGAAATCTGTTGCCAAACGTAAAAGTGACAATTAACTGAAAAATAAGCATAGATACCGTGATACAACCGAAAAATAGTGACGCACCTAGGTGACTCTTTTCTCTCTAACAATATATCGATTATCTTATCATTGATTTTGGTGTTAATGAGCGAGGTTTGATGGGCTTTTATGTTTATTGTCTTCCTGGCAACGAATACCCATTCCTATAACTGTTATTATTTATTAAGGAGTTTATTCACTGTTTCTTTTGCAACCAAGAAATTTCTGAATGATGAACAGAAAATAGGTAACATTGAAAAAGTTATATGTTTAATGCTACAAAAATTTCGAATTTGAGCTTAAACCAAATAAGGAAATAAATAAGTGAATGTATGCATGCCTTAATATAATATCATATACGGAAATGTAACGATAGGTTATCAAAAGTAACTTTCAATACAGACTTTAATAAATATCTTAGCCATATTGGACTAGTAAGGAATGCTGTTTGCATTATTTATCCGATCAACTATTACTAACTAATCAGTGATACTGGTTTAGCTTCTATGGACACTGCCTATTGCTCAGCATGTTCCGATTTAATGTACAATCAACAGCACGACAGGTTATACAAATCTGTCAAATTTCTCCACTTGATTTCAAACCATAATGTTTTGTAGGTAGTGTTTAAAACGAACCGTAGAAATTTGACTATTGTGGCAATATTGTATTTGATGGAACCATTTATAAATATAAAGAAATTGCCGTTCATAGCATTTTACTGATGAAATATAAAATAAGTGCATTACATTTAAAACAAAGAGTATTATGGGTAAAATCGACATATAGTTCAATTACAGGAGTAATTTTTGCCGAGAAAAAGAAGTTTACTATTTTGCCCTGTTCCATTAATTACTCAAAAAAAAATTAAAGAAAAACAAAAAACCCGACTGCGTAAAAACGAATTTAAAAAAATACATGACAAAAAAATAACTTTAATAAAAACTTAAAAGAAAGAAAGAAGAAATTTTAGAATTATGTTAAGTAATACAGAACAGAACGACTCATAGTCGGGGCCCCTTGGGAAGATTTGAATGGGCAAATTTTAATGATGACTAATTTTCTAAATAATTGTGATGTAGCGAGCTCAATTCCTCTTCTTCTTGTAAAATAGTTTTTTATTATCTAATGACCAGACTAAATAGAATTCACTTTTCTTAAGCCTTGTCATCATCCCTATACTTATAAATTAAAATTAGCAGTTAAACTTAAAAAATGCTCCCGCCGCTCTACACTATGGTTCCCTGATTAATATCAACATATTTCTGTTTTCCTGTTTTCCTTTACGTGTAATTTAAAGTACCTAGGAAGTGACTTTGACTTCAGAATTATATATGCCCAATTGCCGACCCATGAAGGCACTTTTAACCTTTACGATGAGAGGAGTTCAAGATCTACACGTTCACGTTTTTGTTATTTTTCACAAAAACAAGTGTGAACATTAACACTTTAAAAAAATGTTTCTAAAATATCCGTCCTGATGGTGTGATAAGACCTCCTTAATAATAATGGTTTTATACCGTTTTTATTTACATCCGATCTATAGTTCTTTAAATATCTTGTTTAAATCAGATAGGCACGACAAAAGTTTCTCGATTTTGAATTAACAGATTAAGACTTAAATCGATTTGGGCTACTGTATTAACCTGGTGTACTACTACTGAATTAAGATGACTGTACTCATAATAATGCTTTTTGGTTTTTGCATTTAATAATATAAATTTGTCTTCATAAGCCTACGTTCAGACAGGCCACGTCCAATCCGTATCCGCCGCTGAGCTAAGGCGTTGTAATTGGAGTATTTTAAATGACAAGTTTTCCCGCAATTACTTGAGTTATTTGGAAATACTGCATTTTATCCCTGAGTCTTAAATTTTCAATTTTTATTATATAGGTAGTGTATATTCCTGCATTATACATATAAATTTTCTTCTCGAATCATCAATCATCTCGAACAATCTCAGCGTATAGACAGCGGGAAGTATTTTTTTTATATCACATTTAGGAATTAAAATGAATTGCCTCAAGATTTCGGTCCAAGACAACCAATGTGTGACATCACGAATCTATTTATACCTTTGCTATTTTTGACATAAGATGTAACGCATCTTCTTCACCTTTGACAAATGTCAAGGACAATGCATCGCATATAACACTTCGTTTGTATAAATGAAACAACTTTAAACGGTTACATCGTTCGTATTTAGTTTTACTAACGTAGACCCTTTACAGGTTCCATGTTCACATAAGAGGGAGGTAATGATTGTCTTTTTTTTTGGAAAAAAAAAGGTGTTTCATTTGTGGAAAGTGCGCGTGAAAATATAAGAAATCAATGCTTCATTTTTAATCGATTTCAATAATGATGCAAGCTCTCGATTTGACTGATTTTTTTTTAGTATATTCATAGAGATATTTGGCAATAGTGGGCTAATTTTAATGAATATTTATTTGCAAGGGTTTCTTTGTAAAACTAAAAAAATAGAAAGGCTACACTCGGTTTACCATTAAAACTATAGAAACAGTTTTTATTTTTACAACAGGCTTATAAAATTCGAGAAATTATTCTTAATTTGTAAGTAACAAAGACCATTAACAGATTCAAGAATATTCATTTGAAGTAAGAAATATTTTTTTTTCCAATATTTAGACAAGACTAGACTAGACTAGATTTTTGACTAACCTAGAATAAAGCATAGCTTAACTAGGAAAAGTCCAATATGAGGAATCGTTTGAGGAGACTTGTGTAATTCCAAATAAATATTTTTTTTATTTTTATCCTTTGACATATAATATTTATGATCTGTCATATACGCAAATGCCTAGCGCAAGACGCCACATAACGAACATCATAACTTTAGACATTGCTTAATAATAATAATATTTTTTATTGGAACTTTACACTTTACAGATATTATCGTGTACGAAAGCAGCCGCTTTAGTTTAAAAACTGAGTTGCAGCCACAAACGCCCACCTTCATTGTATAAAGAACAACGTTCCACTCGACGTATTTATATAATTCAAGTTTAGAATTAAATTAAATAGCATGCATTCTTATCATTACTACTGTGTGTGTAGAATGTTAGTGTATATGAAAGTATGAGTATGTGTATATGAGTGTAAGTTTGTGTGTATTTGTATTATATGTTATGTTTTTGTGTATTTCTTTTATACAAACTGCGATGAATCACTATATGTCTGTTTACATACAACTCTTTAACAAGTCCTCAGTATCACTGTAGGATAATGTTTTTAGCCACTGTACCAATCGAGTTTTGCATTCTCGCGAAGTGAGAGGATGTAATTTTATCAAGTTATTAATTTTGTTGTATAATTTTGGAGCCAAGAAGTTAAAATGTTTAGCAGATACAGATAACCTACACATCTCGATTTTACATGGCAAGACTGGTCTACGTTTGCTTTTACAGGGGTAAGGCTTATCACTTATAGTTGGAAATGGGAGTTGAGCGTGTTGCCGTAAAATAATTTGCAGGAGATAAATCTGACGCACTGTTAAAACGTCAGTAATTTCGTTACGTGGTCAATGGTGAAATCCATTTTCACCTTAAGCAATGCCTAAATATTTAGGTGACAAATTTGGGCGACTCCTAAGTTTAGTGTAAACGGACATAAAAATATTCTAGAATAAGATATATTCAAAAATATACATCATCGCTCTACATCGTAGTGATAGGTTGGTGCTTTTGGTCAGCAATTCCAATGTTAACTTAGCCGCTAATAGGATCATCATCGTCCCCTACAGGGACTCAGTCCTTCCTTATGGATGGTTAAGGAGGATGGTCCATGACCCTCTACGATGGCCCAATGCGGGTTGGTATTAACGACTGCAAATGAACGGCTTAATGTGCCTTCTGAAGCTCGGAGTAGTTTGAGATAATAAATAGCTTATCCACTACGCTAACGAGTGATTTAGTATTTAGGTAATAGGATGGTTGACTATAAATGTATTATTTTTTTTAATTTAAACTTTTTGAATTTGATCCTTCCTTTTTTATGTTTGTTAATAATTTAAAATTTTTGATGATGTAGACGGACTTATTGAAGCGATGAGAGATATTATTCCTCAAAAAATTAATGTAACTACAAAACATTACAAAACAGCTTTACGTTATAAAAATATACTTTATTGTCCGAGTGATATATTATGCTAAAGTGAAATTAAGATTAATGTAAATTGAAATTATTTAATGAATAATCCAAGGCCTTGAATCTATGATTTAAGTAAATAGGAATGGTAAAATTACATTTTCATTTATTCCATTAATTTATCAAAAGTTTTAGTTAAAACGTGTGTTAAAAAAAGATTTTAAATGATACCAAGCTTCGAACACAATAATTCACAGGCACACTTATTCATAAGTAACAGATATTTCCTGAAACATTAATATTACCGTATAAGTGATTACTTACTCGATTTATGCATGCAATATGACAGTATGTAGCAAGTATCTGCTTAGCGATATGCAGATGGATTGGGGGAATTTATGTTTCAGAAATATGAATTTCACAGTGGGTAAAATACAAAAACTATTGAGAACATAATGGACAATCTGCGTCGGAAATATAATAAACGAGAGGGCAGTATTTTTTCTACTGAACGAAATTACAGCTAATCATAATAATATTATTTTTCTTATCCCAAACTCACTAGTAATATCGCTTCAGTAAATCGACTATTAAAAGATCAGCGGGGAAAGGCAGAGATGAAACTGCTGTGGGGTCATTTGTCATTCCTCGTGTAATACACCTTCAGTTCACTAATGGATCTTAGAAATAGAACGAGTGGTAATGGATTGCTAAATTCAGTTAGTCATGTGTAACGAGTAAATGGGCGGAAGGTAATGCCTTATTTTCTTGTGTACTTGTAACATTTATGTTTTGTTGCTGCACCAGTATTGCTTAATCTGTTAACTTTCGGTAATGTTGAATGCTGACATCTAGGACTTTTTCCAAAACTATGCTTTACTATTATATAAACAATTTATATGGTGTATTATGCATTATGCATACCCTGGAGCATGTGAAAAACGAGATAAATGCAATGCACTCGCCCATTAATAAACAAGGTTTAGCGCCAGAGTATATTTACGCTAAAATTGCAATTTTAATATTAGTACAAATTCATATTATATAGAAAATAAGCAAACCTACTACCTTCTAGGAGTAAATATTCTCCCGTAAAACCTTGTACCAGGTCAACCTTTGCTAAGTCTCTGTTTAAAACTTTAAAACCTAATTTTGATTAAAACTTAGTGCAATCCCAGCGTAAATTTACTCCGACGATAAACCATGTTTATTAATAACACTATTAGTTTTTTTAAGCTTTAAAGCAAACAGTTGGTAAATCTTGTAATATTTTTTTACTTCCCAATCGATATAGATGACTGTTTACTTATTTTTTATTTTAATTAATTACATTTCTTTTAGATTAAATTATGATAGCTATGCACTCTTGTATAAGTTGTAATTTTGTTTATTTATAAGATGAAAAGGTTCAACTTCAAATTCTCTAATTAACAGCTGTGAATGTTCACATTTTGTTAATTAGGCAGTTGTATGCGTCGAGTAAATACGTAACTCCTTGACGAGCTTCTGTGGAAGTGCAAATAATGTGGAACGGGATTCTGGAAAGTAGTTGAATTTGTTTATAGTGAAATTTTTCAAAATAATTATGTCATTATTATTTAGTTAAATATTTTGAATGATTATATCGTACCAATTTTTTCGGTCTTATACACATTAGAGCACTGTGGCATGGAGTACCTTTAGGTTTTTGGTGTCGTAAATAATGATGTGCAACAGCAAATCTAAGAAATATCCGTAAATTCGCCATGATTCAAATTCGTTGCCAGTAGAGTTATTATATGGTAGGAAAGAGATACTTCTACCGGTACGTGGAAAAGGGTAATGTGGTTAAGAAGAGAGGGAGGATCACGTTACCCATCAGTTTCGCTTTACTCATGCATGTAAGGGACAAAATGTTTTTCAAATAATAAAATAAATCAATTTCAATATCGTACGTTGTTGAAAGTAATTACATTTAGTAGATAACATTATAAATCAGACAGCTGAAATACCGTGATTTCTCGCTTTCTCTCTCTCTCTTATTATTTATTGATTAATAAGAATATATTTAGTTAAAACATACTTAATATGATCTTATTTGAATAAAGAAAATAATAAATTGAAATAAATAAATTAAATAAGTATTACATTAGAATCTCTTTCCATAAAAACACAGCTCAGTGCAAGTATAGAGCTGAGGCAATCATTTGCTTCCGTTCTAGCTCCTTGATTTTCTACCAATCTAGTTCCAAACGAGATTGAGCATTAGTTCTAAGACTCAGACCTTATATTTGATTAAGGCAGTCTCTTATTTGAATTGCGACCAGTTAATGTCAAATAAGGTCTTTAGACGCAATCAGAGTGACATCTGTAAACGATCTCAACGTCAATATGCGAAATTCGATGTTATATAATGTTAATGTCATATAATTTATCAGTTCTGACATTCTGCGATAGAGTTGACGCGACGCATATACCGTCATGCCGCGTAGCATGACAAACTCGAGAAAGGCTTTGTCTACACTCAATTGTCAGTTTCTCGGGTCGAGAGTGAGATATCGTATGGGCGCACCCGAGAAAGGTGACATTTGTGTGTAGACAAAACGTTCTCGAGTTCGTCATGCTACGTGTACTGATGTGCGTTGACCCTTAGTTTGACGATTAAGAAGCGCTTATAATGTTGCACCAAAGCTTATCTCCTTGGGATTCATCACGGCTCGTTGCAAAATGTCTAATATAATTGTGAAGCTTACTTCGGTGAGACACGATTTGCTCCAACGTGAAGAGAAAATGTTGATGCAACGTGATCAACGTTAACCTGCAATCTAAACAGGACCGTTATTCAGTCAGTGATGTTTTGTCGATAAAATGGTTTTTAATATCGATATCTTTTACGTCATTGAATAAAATTCAATACATGATAAGAATCAGGCACAAATTACTCCTACGCATTTTTCCAAAAAACTTCCGCATAACATTTAGAAACGATGGTTTTTTTTTCAAATCTTGTATAAGACATGTATAAGGTCTTAGTGCGAATGTTTTGTATCCATGTTCGCTAAGAAATGACGTTCATACACGTAATTTCTGGTTATTTGGTTGCGTGTCCAAACTTGTATTAGTATGAGAAAAAAAAAAATAATTCGATTAAAGTTTTTAACTGGTAGTCCATAATTATTTAACTTTGATTTAGATTTAATATAGCTATGAAGAGTAATTAATTGAAATTTTTAGTAATAATGCTAATAATAAATCAACACACAAAAATATTATCTTGTGTTAGCTATTAATAATTTTAATATTCAGGAATAAAGACTAATAAAATCTACTGTCAACATAATTAGCATAAAATTGTGCGTAAAATTTCGTGCCAAATCGATAAAATTGATCTAGGATTGTACTAATTCACGGGAAACTTATGGTAATCCAAAAATTTGTGATTATACTTGATCGTATTTCTGATCTTGTGGTTGAAACCGAAACATGATTGTATTAACTTCACTCGATAGAAAATAATTCCAAAGTAGCATCTAAAAATATTGCGAAAGGCACGTTTCTCAATTATGTGATACATTAGAGTAATGATATTAAGTACAAATATGTATCAAAGGTTGATATAAAAGTTGGTTATTCCCAATTTTTGATAATGTTATTATAATAATTAATATAATTTATTTTGTGATATGGCACATATGGTCATTTTTTTCAAGCAACTTTAAAGTATTGACATTTCTGTCACTCCTACTGCAATTGACAGGGAAGGCTATAGAATAACGCACACTAACTTAGTTCACGCTGAGGCGTTTTGCTAGATGGACCTATGTTGCTTTGTGCAGCGTTTTGACGTACCGAGATCGCTAAAATTGTAAAAAAAAAGAACATTTAAAATAAGTAATTTAATTTCGCTCTCGTTTTAACAATATCTTTGGTGTAATGTACTAGGGGAGGGACCCGAGTGTCTCGAAGTTGTAAGTTCTAATCCCACTAGAGCTCGCATTTTTTCAAGTCGTTTTTTTATTATTTTATTCTAATTTTCATTTTTTTTCTGCCATAATTTTAAAAAACAACTTTTTTATTATTATTAAACAGTATAAAATTTGAAAATAAATATTTCGTTAGTATGACGTAGGCAAAAGTCAGACTGACATTTTCATACAAAAGCCCCGATATTGATGAAATAGTTCCAATAAAATACATGTTCGTGTTCCAATCCCATCAAAGAAGCATTTTTGTTTTACTTTTATCTTCTTTTCCCCGATATATTTTCCTCTCTCATTTTTTTATAGGTATATGTTAATCATTAATAATTCGTTAAAATAATTTTGAATATTATTTTATACAGTAATTAAGTATTATTTAATTATCTAGTCTAGTTGATAAATTTAATTGCTGTAAAAATATATAACATAAAATTTGACAATAGGTAAATATTTCCATAAAAGTATGTGTTTGCAAAAGTTTGACATTTTCATGCAAAAACCATCCCGTTGACCGTTACTCTAGTAAAAAATAATTCCTAATCAATCATATTGTGTAAAGAAAATAGTTCAATAAATAGGTATTACTTTATAAAAAAGGGAATTAGTTACTATTGAATGAATTTGAAAATTATGGAAACAATGTACTAAATAATAATGTACAGGTTTTTCAAAAATTTTACTAAAGTTTGGTGTGGCGCAATGTCCTATGTGCTGGTCACTAGGTACTCATTGTGCCGCAGATCAAAACCAAGTTTCATGTTATTTTTTTTTACCCAATATTTTTATTATGAGAAATATAATATTAAAAATTATTTATGTGTTTATACTAAAATATAAATTATTATATTTAATAATTGTATAGATATTATTTTTGACATTTTCATGGAAAAACGACTGGATAAATTTCGCGGTAATTTGATACAAAAATACCTCTAGATATCCTTTATTGGTTTGCAAACTATTGCAGTACGCAACAGGCGTAGCCATACAATTATTGATAATGAAAAACGAAGATTTTCTGTAAGGTAAATGTACAGTGTTCCGGACTAGTACACAATTTTAAACGATACTCAATAGACTATAGTTGTATTGCAACCAAAATAATACAATTTTAAACTTACTTGGTAATTTTGATAGTGGATTGGGTAGTTTCGATAGTGAAACGTAAAGCACGAATTTGCAGAATCATTGAAATTTGCTTTGAAATAAAGAAAGAAAGAAAATGTATTGACCACACCTACATGAACACAATGATAATATATAAGAGAAGAAAAAAAAAACAAAAATACAAATATAAAAAATAAAAAAAAAATAATATCTAGGCTGATTTTGGGCAATAAAATCGCATAATTATCTTAACATATTAAAATTGAAGGTCCAGTCTTTTTGCTTATTCATCATGTGACTTAAAAACATAACTCACCATTACGTGACGACACTTCGTTTGAATATTTTCTGAATCTGACATCTGTCAGTAGTTGTAAAAAAATAAATAAACAGCAGCCGATTTGACAGAAAAAGCAGATTCCGAGATAATACTGTTCTTACCTTATTTAATATTATTATTTTGTCGAGATCGTTAGATAACACCGTTTTCGTTTGAATAACATCATATTTAGTTTTTTTTTTATATAGGATCAAACAGTTATGCAAATTTATATGAACATAAAATTGAAACATTAATAAACACATAGTTCCCTACATTACATTTGTTAAATTGGTTGATTGTTAAAAAAATTTAATCTGTTTGTACATTACTGTTATTTAATTATTATTATTGATATTTCAATCTGTACAAAACAGAATATCGTCATGAATATGGCAGACGGTGTTTTTATGGGTGTAAAAAAGTGGAATTATGATTTAATTTTAAGAAAAGAAAACGTTTTTAATTTTTTGGAATATTTTTGTTATCGATTATAAACACTTACAAGTACCAAGTAAGTACTTTTGCAATCAGAGTATAACACCCTATTATAAAAGCCGTGACAAGTTTTCGAACGTGACTGATACGAACGCACCGCTATTTCGTAAGACGTCGTTCTTTGACTTTCTTAAGATACTGGTAAATTTATTGAAATAAAATTTGTGAAGTCGTTTTAGCCATTAATTGTTATCAACAGAAGGTTTTATAATTAGAAATCTATTTTTTTTTTAAATCTACTTTCCGCATCACGGACGCAAACCTGTGGCGTATGGTTACCGTAATAATTGAAAATCGCTCCAAAATGTTACTAAATTTTATTCCTGAATTCGGTAATCAGCATTGATTATTGTGACGTAAGTGTGGTAAAAGTTTTACGGTAAATTTTACAATTCAGTTCAACTCTAAGCACAGAGTTGAGGACAAGCTCGACATTCAAAGAAACGGGTGATTCTCTAGAATATCTAATCAGGACTCTGGGTCTGGGCAATCCCATTCTGAAAAGGGCAGGTTAGTGTAACTGGCCGTAAGGGCAGGTAAGTGTAAATGATAAAACCAGCTACGGTTCACCTCATATGGATGCATAAGTTCAGTATCGGTATGAATATCGGAATCTTAGAACAAATTGTTGATACCTGGGAGAATTCACACAACGTTTTAGGTGTTTTCTGTGACGTACTTAAAGCTGTCAATTATGGTGTTCATGAAATATATAACGAATCTTCATATTATGAATTAAGAGATAACTAGTTAGATTTTGCTGTCTCTTAGTTCAGTGGCTTTGTAGGAGGTTCATATCGGTGACAAGAAATCCCCTGAATCGATAGATCAACACCTATCATGGGTGTTTCACAGTGCTCGATGCTTCTTTTTTAATTATTATAGACAAATTGCCTCCTTTGGTAAAGGATAATCACGAAATAAATTTGTTTACAGTGACAATTCCGTGAAGTATAACTTCACTCTTATTTAAAATTAAAAGAGGACGACCAGTTAATGACGGTGTGAATAGTTCTATTCTCAAAGTAGTACATTGGTTTAATATCTTATGTGTTATTCACGTTGAATTTTAAGCCTTTCATCACTCATAATCTTGCTCCATGACTATCGCTTCATTTGCAGATTGAATGGATTCTATGTAAGCACTATGGTAGGTATCATCTGCATAAAGAAAGCAGCTTTAAACTGGCGATCCCAACGAAATTCATAAATTTTATTCTATAGAGGCAACTATTCAAACAATGTGTTGCTCAATAAATATCTAGAACAACCTCAAATAAGATGAAAGGTTGGAATATAGTAAGTTTTTGTTATTGTTTCATTTGGTCGTATAACTTTTTACTGAGGTTATGTTTGGCCAAAATACTTGTAAAGATTCATTACACCGTTATATTATTTGCCACTAGCTGGTGTCCGCATCTCCGTTCGTGTTGTCTCATACCAAAGATTTTGTAAGCTTAAATTGTATGTTGTGGATTGAGTAGGTTATAACTTAATGAACTTGTAAAGGTAGAATTCTTTTTGTACCAAAATTCTACAGTCCGCTGACGGTGCCAACGGTATATATGATTAACAATAATATTTAAGATGAAATTTATAAACTTTATTGGTGTTTTTTATTCGGGTGCCAAAATATAGAGCTCAGAGACGTTGCTAACCCTTAAAACAACAAGGCAAAGTTGGGCATTAGAAAAACAGGTAATTTTCAGTTCCACACCAGCAACTTTTATTCTCTCAACAGCATATCAAAGTCGATCAGAATTCCGTGGTTTACTGCGCTGTTTTTATATCTTTGCGTACTTCAGAAATTGTTTCTATCTCATTTTCTGGTAGATATAAAGATTTTGGGCAATGTATGAGGATGGTCAGTTTTTCACTGGCTTAACTGGATTCTAGAGACCGAAGATTCTAACCGTTTTTATTCTTAGAAAATTTGATCATGTGTCCCTATATCGTTAAAATTCAAAATGGACGTCCATCCGGAAGCGAAGAAGTATGCGTGCTTTAACTACGTTATCCTCTCTGCTGAAATCTCCAAACACTCTTTCTTATCTTAACTGTACTTATGTACCTTTCACACCAAAACTCTTTGTTCCTCCTCTAATCGTCTACTCTGCCCATCTCATTTCTCCGAAATCGTTCACTCTTCGTTCTTCGTCAAATCTATTCCTTTGTGGGATGAATTTCCATTCTACTTGTGTCTACAAGAATTACACAGGTCTGCAACAAAAAAGCTGTCTGGATGTTTTCAACTGATTTATATGTATTTAAGTGTTCTAAAAATAAAAAAAAATACTCAAAAAAATTCGAGAACGTCAGGTTATTTAGCAAAACGAAAAAATTTATTACTGAAAAAGGGTTTTTTTGGGCTAACTTAAAGTCATAAATAAATATGTACAAATTTATTATGATTACTATTTTTAAATGTATACATGCCTATGTTCTGTGATACATGCCATAACTATCATTACATTCTAAATAAAGAACGTCCTGTGTGAGCTAAATTAACAAACATAAACATGTTGTAGCCTGAACGTGTGCGCTTTGATAGTGTTCAAAGCGGCGCGGTACAATTACGTGTTAACTCGTCATTGTTATATTCTTCATAGATTCTTCAAAAAAAGCCTTAAAGCAGTTTTTCTTCACAATGGTGGTTTCTA
This sequence comes from Diatraea saccharalis, assembly GCA_918026875.4. Taxonomy (NCBI): domain Eukaryota; kingdom Metazoa; phylum Arthropoda; class Insecta; order Lepidoptera; family Crambidae; genus Diatraea; species Diatraea saccharalis. The sequence goes on from OU893346.1 coordinate 16,745,812, forward strand.
TACTTCCATTCCTGTCGGCCATTCCGTACATCTCAAGGAAACCTACAAGAACTTGGAATTGGTTCTTTGCAAATTAAAATATAAAGACCACGGTTGGCAAGTGCGCGGTGATTTGAAAATATTGGGCATGTTGCTCGGGCAACAATCTGGGTTTACCAAATTCCCTTGCTTTTTGTGTCTGTGGGATAGCAGAGACCGAGTAAATCACTGGACCAAAAAGTATTGGCCTCCAAGGGAGCTTAAAGTGGGCGAAAAGAACGTCCTGCATGAAACTTTGGTGCCTCCTCATAAAGTTCTTCTACCACCGCTTCACATAAAGCTGGGACTGATGAAGCAATTTATAAAGTCACTTCCAAGAGATGGAAATTGCTTCAAATACTTAATATCAAAGTTTCCAGGTCTCTCAGAGGCAAAGTTGAAGGCTGATCCACAGTTCATCACAATCATGACGGATCCTCAAAGAGAAGGGTGGATTGCCTTTAAAGAGGTCATAGAGAAATTTTTAGGCAATAACAAAAACCCTAACTACAATAAAATCGTCAAAGAAATGTTAAAAGCATTTCAAGCTTAAGGTTGCCTAATGAGTCTAAAAGTACATTTTCTTCATTCCCACCTCGACTACTTTTCAGAAAATTTAGGAGATGTGAGTGAAGAGCAAGGTGAACGATTTCACCAAGATATTAAAGAGATGGAAAAAAGATAACAGGGAAGATGGAACGTCTCAATGATGGCAGACTACTGTTGGACGCTTCAGAGAGACCTTTCAGATGCTTTCTACAAGCGAAAATGTACTAAAAAGAGTCTCATTGGGAAAAAGAAAAGTGTTTAGTGCTTACTAATGAAAGTGTTTTAGATAAAAAAGAAATTTTTGTTACGCAATTACAAGTATATCTATATTTTTTAATTCTATTATCTTTTATTTTACGATAAGGACTTGTTTAACATAGATACCTAAATTGTCAGAAAACGTGACGTTCTGTGATAAAATTAAAGTCATTTTCGGATTCAGCACACCCAAAAACGTAAGAATTACGCAAAAAAATCAAAACAGCTCTCAACTTTTATTTTTTTGCAGACTTGTGTTATCAATAAATAATAAATTAGCTTCTAAAAACAAGTTATTCTATAGCAAATGTTTCATTGTTTGGAACAAGCAAATTCATTTAATCATTAATTACTTTATGATTTATGTATTTTTATAGTAATTATGTATGTATGTATATACATACATACATAATTACTATAAAATTAGGATAATGATATTGCCGTCTTATTATGTACAAAGTTAATTTTAATATATTTAAAACTAAATCCAAATTATCTTATCAGAGCTTTTTGACACATTGCATTGTCTATTTCTAGAGTAGACGAAAAAACGGACAATAAACCTTAGTATTTACATGATCGTTGAAAGACAACGATACGTATCGCTAACCATAGATCTTTCCCTTTCCCGCGTTTTGTTGTACGCAACAAGGTCACGAACTTGCCCTGTCCAACAATAGAGAGAACCCCGTGTCCACATCATCCTAAGGTTTACTGGTAGAAAATGGCCATGGCATTAAGTACGCCAATGTGTATTTGTGCAAAAAATGTCAATATATAAAAAAAATATTTATTGTTAAGAAGTCATATTTATCCGATGTTATAGTATAACTAGTATCTTTGAAAACCACATTATATGTTCTGGATCTTTGACTTTTGTACTCTTAGAAGAATATATTGATCAGGCACAAAATTTTTTCTTAAGGTGTCGCTGGTCTGTTGTGGTTGTGCATCAAACGTTTAAGTTTCCAAAATTAATTATACCCCATATATTGCCCAGGTATTAACAAAATAAGTTTCATACAAATATACTCAGTAGTCCCGAAAATTAACGTGTAAATACAGATAAACAGACAATATTTTTTAAATTCGTATTCTATTATTGTTTATTAACCACCCTCAATTTCTTTCTTTTTTTGTAAATATATTCAATGTACAGACATTATTTTTTTGCAGATTTGTTATAAGTATAAAACGTGTAACAGAAATAACGCACATCCTTATACAACCCAATTAGAAAATGGATTTATAAAATGGATTTATAAATAAAATTAAACATTGTTTATGACACAGTTATACTTATTGCTGGGTAACGGTGTGGACATTTTACAAATCAACACAATGACGTGAAAATTACGGCTTCAGTATTTTTTAAGTTAAGGCAATAATTATGATTCTTATTTGTTATGAAAATCAGCTAGTATAGTCTTGCTATCATATATCCCATAATCCTTAGGCACTTCGATGTATTTATTAACTGTATGTTAGTATATAGGGATTCTTACTTAATAGGGATTTGACTTAATAGGGATTCGATGGACAAAACAGTTTTTCTCTATATTTTTTTTTATTTACAGCTACAATGTTATGCAAGAATATATTTTTTTATAAATCGAAAACAATTTTCTTTTAAAATAAAATACATTTTCCATGACAAAAACAATCTAAGCCAATGATAAGTTTATCTGTAAAAACTTTAGTGAATTTTCATTTAATAATTGCAGTATTATGATTGTTTCGGAGTTCATAAAAAGAGTGTTTTTGGATGACTTTGCCTTCCCTACAAGCTCTTTATCCTTAATGTATTATTTAAAATATGGATAGACTTCTAAGATATTGTTTTTGAATCAGTTCGCTTTCCAGTATCAAATAAAAAATGTCTGACGGCAACTTTGAAATCATCTATATTTATGGGATTAATAAAATGATTGTGTTTTAATGGTTTTATCCTAACCGGTCAACCAGTCCTATACTTTGATGATGCGTCAGTATTACAAAATATCATTCCACCTCCATAAAAGGATCATGGCTAGAGGAAAAAATAACTTTTCTTCAAGTTATGAAAACAGGATATGTTTTATTAACTCCAGTCCAAAGATCAGGTAGAGTCCACTTCTTAAAGCATTAATTATTTTTAAAAGGGCCATGAAATGTTCGACTGCAAGACAATGGTAGAAACAGGCACGTCTACCCTATATTCTTATAAAAACGATTCTAAAATTGCTTTTTTGCTCCTCCTCCGGAAAGTTCGATATGGATATGTGTACTTACTACAATGACTTCCAATTAATATTGCATATGGTGAATATTCGTTTACGTAAAGCCGACCTACCAAAAATTCGTACAATTAAAACGTATAATGACTCTTCTTGTAATGAGAATAAGGTATGAAAGTCCGTCTCAGTCAAACTCGGCGGGGATAAGGTGCCATGACGTGATATTTGGTTTATTCTGATTGGCCGACATTATCAGGTACACACAGCAGCAAGTCAGGTTACTACAGTCTATCAAATTATCGCAATTATTTTAACCCTACCTTCTCTACATTAATAAGGTTTAAAATCGAATGAAGAAATGTGATGTGATGTGTGGTATCATAAGTGATTTTATATAGTTATTTCATATTTCTTTAAATTTTAAATCTTTTCATTATTCAATGCAAAGCATTTTTTAAAATATCAATGAATTTGAATAAAATTCTGAAATATGAAACATACTTGTCCTTTCTAAGCCCCATAAAAATCTGGAGTAAAAAGAAATTATTCCTTTCTTTTAAAAAAATTCAGCGCCACCTATTGTGTAAGCACTTTAGACAGCTAACTCAAAGCACTTGATGGTTATAAAACGTCATTGTTATTAGTACAAAGTTTATCTGCTGGCGCTGAACCGATAGGCATTTGTTATTCTTCTGAGGAACGTGCAATGAGCTAACCCACACTAGCGTAGACACCTGTGATTATGTAAGGGGGCGTGTCGATTTCTAAAAATCATTCAGTGTCCTCACAAATATTTTGATACAGAAACATAGCCATTCTTATGTTAATTTGGTTGTAAAATAAAATTTTGTGTTTGTTAGGCCAAAGCACAATGTGAGATAAGATTCTTTGAATTTTTAAGTTTGCATGAATTCAAATTTACATAATCTTTATAGTGACGCTATTTCCTACTAATTCACTTCTGGTATTAAATGATTGTTTAAATTTTAAAGTAACATAGCTTGATTTAAAGATAATAATATCACGAATATTTTCGGATAGAAGGACTGTGGTTATTTTTAATATTTTATCACTAAGTTGACAACCATTGACAGATATACAAATAACTATATTTAGAATCGCGTATAAGCTGTATAATAAGGATATATCGCTTATATTGTATCCAATTAGTCCTAAGTGGAGTAGATTACTTTATGAGTTATAAAAGTAATAACATTTTCATTTATATCATTAATATCTAACTATAATTTGTTTGTTTTTATTGGGTTAAGTGTATGATTAAAATTTATATGTAAAATTGCCAAAATTTGGGTATCACGAAATATATTTGCTATCCTAAACCTCCAATCGATTGTGTAAACAATAAATTGTGTGTTCAACATAATTGGCATCATTTAAATGTATACGAGAATCGATAAAACTATCCGAGCCACATCGAAAATTTATCGCAAGAAATATTTTATGCGGCGGGCCGCTGTCCGTGCTGGCGACAGGTGCTCGGGCGGCAGTCTATCGATATATCGATAAATTGTATTTTGATAACTTGCACAGCTTTAAAATGTTTAGAGTTCACGTATTTGAATTAAATTAGGATATTATTTACGTTTATACAAATTTTCTAGACTGTATAATTTACGTTAAGTTTTAATGACACGTTTAATTAGGATTGTGAACGTTTATTAGACGGAATTGAGTTAAAGTTCAGTTAAATCCATCTAGTAAAACTCGACGTGAATCTTAGTTTTTGCAGATATAAATACCGATGATCACCGAACGTAGTTTTTAATTTTATTATAATTCTTACTTTAATTCTCTTGTTTTAGTAGTTATGCGTTGTGTTACAACACAGTATATTCCGTCCCAGTGACAAAATTTATTGCGATTTTTTTTGGATAATAAGTATAAATAATATCAGACCTCACTAACCTAAGTAGCGTTTGGGTAATTTTAAGAAATCTAAAACAACATCTAGAACCACGAAATTATTTAGGCATAAAGGTATCATATTACGGCCTTGTAATCCTATTGCATAGAGCTCTGTGGAGTAGTGGAAAAGCGCCGCGGCTTGCGAACGGTGTTGTTGAGTAACTTGCGCAAAGGTCGCTCACGGGATGGGTGACCAAAAAAATTATTATCTCAAGCTACTCGGTGCTTCGGGAGGCACGTTAAACCGTTGATTCCGGCTGCATGTGGAGCCGTTAGTACCCTCCGATTCGCGTTAAGCCAGCGTGGAGGGTTATGGCCCATCCGTATAGAGTGGTTCGCATAATGGTTTCAAGGTGTCGCCATCACTGAGGTTCCGGGTTCGATTCCCAGTCGGGTCTATGTAGAAAATGAAGTTTTCTATATTGTCAAGGGTCTGGATGTTGTGCTTTAAGTATTCGCCTCTATTAAATTAAAAGTGTCATTATAGAGAACTATTACACAAATAATATTTTTTTACAATGATCTATATTAAATCGTGATTTTTTGATTTGAGAATTCTATTTGATTGTTAGCTCTAGACAAAACTGGGCACCTGGGCGACAGTAGGGAGACCAGTATTTGCCAATATCTGATGCCCCAATATCACGGCCAGATATTGCAATCCTAATTGAACGATTTGATTAAAAATGAACCAATAATTTTTGCTTAACTGGACTCTGTGTCTTTAACAAACACTTGGAGTACATCATTAAATTGTATCGCGTTAATATATGCATCCAATCCAAGTACAAGTAAAAATAAAAAAATAAAAATATAACAAATAAAATATTTTTATAATAAACTGATTTGTAAGAACTCCGAAGTGTAATGACTCACACGTCGGTTTCAAGATGTCGTCATATCGGAGGTTCCGGAATCGCTTCCTGGTTGGATCAATGTAGAAAATTAACTATTATACATTGTCTCAGGTTTGGGCGTATAAGAATATACCTATAGTTATAAATCTTTGTAAGTTTTGCATAGTGATTATCGTGACAACGGCAAAACGTAGAGTTTACTCGATTTTATATAAAAAATACACGAAATTTCATGTTATATACGGCATGTTTATCAAAAAAAGAGTATTAATTATTTGATTTTCGCAGTTCAGTTCAACAGAGGCAGTTAAGTTGACTCAACTCGTTGTTCTTTGGTGTTTCAAAAAAATTATATTTAAATTCTAACACGATAGCGTAGTGGTTAGTGCGTTCGCACTGCAATGCGGAAGCATGTTCAGCTATGGCCAGTCATGGGATGGGTGACCACAAATTTATTATCCGACCTCCACCACAGCCACCAACATAATACTGGCACCACGTGGTGGTTCAAGATTCATTCTCTCTATTTGATTATCAGCCAAATGATCTCCTCAACGTGTGATAGAAACTTTATCTGGATTTTGACTTTGATTTGAGGAATCAAATCTATAGAGTCTTTAAGTAGCCCCAGCAGAGGGGACATTGAGAAGCCGATGACGATTACGAAATTCTAAATTAGAAACTGTTTAAATGTATTAACTTATTTTTAATGTCAAGGAGTACACAGCGAGATATCTCGAATATCGTTTTAAGAATAAAACCCCAGTTTCATCTAACCTCGTAGTAGGGGCTGAGCAATTTCTTTTCACATTTGAAATCTGCAGAAAAATTACGTTACGGTACGGTATTTTTCAAAGAACCATCTAACTTACTTATATATTATTAATATTAAACAAAACATAAAGGGAAAAGACTTTAGCGTTTTCTTCGCGAACTCAGATTCCTTTTGATTGATGAAAATTGTTGTACGCTTCTTAAATATGTTGGAAAATGCCAAGTTTTTGAATTGCACGAGAATTTCATGAAATATTTAAATGGAATTTCTGCTTGGAGGGGGAGATTTTTAACGGTACTGTTCATGGTAAAATCTTAAATTATTAAATGGCATATGCACAGAAACGATTTCTTTTGTGTGTAAGAATATCTGAATGTCGATTTATTACTACAAATTCAGCTTGTACACAACCTCAAGTAAATTCATTAAGCGCTCCAATTACTATGGAAATATAATAAAGTTAGTTTTGATTAATCCCATGAACTTTTAATTGCAACTTAAGATATGTATATTATTATTTAAAAGGAAAATACTAAAACAATGTCTGTGAACATTTGGACATTGTAAGTAAAATGTGATGAATGAAATGAACAAAACACTGTAACCTAGCAAAAGTCCTTGTATGTGCATCATCCAGACCCGGGACAATTAACCTGATAAGGATAGGAACCGGCACATGAGCTACTCAACCATTGGGATATTTATTTACTAAAATAAAACCTACGAGTAGTTTATAAGATATTGAATATCGAAAATTCTGGAATTGGTAATGAATATATTTTAAATACTCATATTAATCAATCTGTTTCATATAAATGATTGCTTCATATTATGTTCTTTTACCATCACAATAGCTGCTATTTAATCGGCGAACACAAACAAAAGGTGGATTAATAACGAACCACCAATACATTTCTTATCAGATGCCCTAAGCATTGTATTGTTTTTATTTGCGGAAAAAACAAAAGCAACAGTCTGTGTTTGTTGATCTCGATTATTTTATTATTGAACAACGTTGTTCTTACCGAACAAAAGTAATTTTCCGATGCCGAAAGGAAAACAAAAATACACTCGAATTTCCTCACGTAATTATTTTCCATTTACCTATTCGTGTGTTGATTAAATATCAAACGTATAGCAATTAACATGAAATACATTGTTCCACTAGATCTTTACATAATTGAATTCGTTTGAAATCCGACACATTCCAAATCTTACTTAGTTTTTGGTATATAATATATACAATACTGTACGTTTGTAAATAATTACATCATAACTAAATACCTACCCAATAACTAATTGGAGTAGGAATCAAAGAGAATCTCTATTTATTTCCATTAGCAGAGAACCACGTCACACCAAGCATAATCTTGGTGAGTCTCGGTGTACCTGCTTATAATACTACTGGTTTCAATTCTATCGTCTGACATCTCACAGCCAAAGGAGCAAGCCACTGTTTACTTTCAACATACTTTTAAACATACACTATTTAATTAAACAGTAAGACCTAATTTTAATTTAGTTATACTATACATTGTGCTGATTTAAATAATACAAGAAATCTAGTTGTTCTCCTGTATACTATAATATAATAGATTTACTCCTGATTTGATGGGGAATTTAAAAATATACTGTAAACGCAACATGGCGACATTGGGTATCACTGAATTTATAATGTTCTGTGCCACAGATTGTTACCACTATTTATATACTATGTAAAATCATGTATTAAAAAATAAATTTATTATACCAAATCATATATTATCAGAGTTCACAGTACCAAACTAAACTAGGTTTATGGATGTAAAAATATTATATATAAGTTATTTTAAATTATAATAACTTATAAATTATATTGAATCAAATAATATATAAGCTTTCAATAAGGGTGAAGGGCCCCTTGTGACCCCCGGGCGAATACTCTCACCACTGAGGTATCCTCCTGGATTACTCCTCCTTAACCATCAATAAGGAAGGCCAGTGCCCCTGCAGTGGGTACGCAAAAGGGCTGATGATGATGATGATGATGATGACTATTCTTTTTTTGTATGTAGTCTGCTTTTAGTTTTGGAACTTTTAATTTACATAGATATTTATAGTACGGTAATCTTTCAAATATTATGCCACGTTTCCAGTTGTAACTTTAATAATGTTACTGCATATTACAAAACTAAATTACAGTACAAATTAGAAGAGATTTGCAATTCGAGCTTTTATGACATGTATTAATTAAGACAATAGACAATTATTATTAAATTGGGTATTGTATCGTATTGTTAAAAGTATAATAAAACCAAGTAATTTTAGAGAAGGAAAATAATGCATTATACGAGAGATAATAGTCAATGTAATGTAATAGTAGCTAGACAGACGTCTGTGTAATTTGTTTCTTAATTTTGACAATGTAGTCTATAAAGAAAGTATGTTTTTCCACTGTTAACAAATAGACTCACCTTTAAGGAGCAGTACGTAGTTTTTCTTGTCGTCTCCTCCCTTGGGGTATTCCCAATCGACGTCCAGACCGTCGAAGTTCCTATCCCTTAGGTACGGGATCGCTGAGTAGATGAATGTCTGTCTCGCGTACCGTGTTGCTGACATCTCCTTGAACTTTTGAGTACCGAACGACCAGCCACCTGAGGATAAAGTGATCCTTGTATACTTCATATTATTTTAACCTTCATGATCCACAAATAGCAAAACTCGGTACCATAGATAATGTTAATGTTAAAAAATAATTTAATCTTACTTAGGCATTTACGTTAGGAATATAGTTTTCTACGGGGTTGCTACTGTAACGTCCGTACACAATACTATAGGTAGGTTTACTCTCCGGACGGTTTATGGTCAATGCTGGCCGTTAATATTTTAAATTATTACTTTTTCCGTATTCGAATTCGCGTGTTCGTGTTTTGCTGGTTGACAATCAGTCTTTCTGATCGAGACCGGAATAGAGTGAATATCATAGTATTTCGTTGTAAGTGATTTAATGTTATAACAATTGCAAATAAAATCAAGACTGCGGAATTCTCCCAGTTTTGCATTGCGCCCATCTTCACCATGAGATTAAGTTATTAGACTACCATGTATCTTGTATATAATGAGTCGAGCTTTCAACCGATCTGAAATATCGGGAACATTATCTTAGAATAATTCCTAGTATACATGTTATGTTTTCAGGCGCACTATAAAGCATCTGAATCGTATTAAAGACATAATAATTTTTCAAAAATACACACGATCAAAACGTTTAAAAGACTTTTTATACTACAATCTTTTTATTCGATTAATATGTTGAAGTGTATTAAAATTCAATCTTTAGTGTTGAAAATAGTTTGTATGTTTATAAAATTATTATAAACGGATAAGAAAGTTACAATCCTGGTAACTAACAGTAATCCTAAGAGGCTACTCTGTTTGTCTACGAACGAGAATTATAAAAAATTTGAATAGTTTTTACAATTTTTTAAATATCATATGCGTCAATATTGGTCCTACCTCCGTTTCATTATTAATTATCGAAATGTGTTCCTTTAAAGTCGTATTAGTGTTTCGAAAACAGACGAATTTTCGTTTTCGGAAAACATAATAGGGCTTCTGATATCTTCCAAAATATCGAATATAACCCGTTGACATAAGTTGTAGATAAAATAACAGCTACAATACATTAAACTGAATTATATCTTATTCATTTCAATGTTTATTTTTTTTATATTTAATAAGAAACTTCGCATAATTTGTGCTTGAAATTTTTCATAGTGTCCCGTAACTTTATTCCGTTATTATAATTTATATTTAAAATTCCTACATTAAAGAACAAAAGTTTAAATATTATCGGGCTAAAACCTTTTGCCATGCGGACTCTAAGCGCTTGAGCTGTACAAGAGCAAGACGGTTTTTAATAAAACGACTCGGGTCACTACAACAATAATATTGCAAACTCAAATTTATTATTACTGACATCAACGAATTTCTTGGATTAAGTTAATTTCAATTAAGTAATGGGCTCAGTTATCCAAACGACCTGACAAATATCCTTTAATCCTTTAAGAATTCGTCGTTTCAGTTTGTTAAATACCCAATCAGTCTCACAGATAGTGAAACTTGAATTGTATAAGAGTGTAAAGCGGTTCACTTGAAGAGTACTTAAACTAAGAGAACTTTAAAGGGCACAATTTAAGGCTTAATAAATCGAGCCAGGAGCTCGATAGCGGCCGTTTGGTCTGCGATGCGGAAATTGAGCAACTTTTGTAAAAACGGGTCAAAGAATGGATGGCCAAATATTAATTATCATGCTTCAGAAGTAACATTTATCCGTTGATCGGGGTTGAATGTGCATGGTTATTAATACTCTCCTTCTTCCCGGTTCTTTAAAGGATTAAAAGAGGAGAGAACTACCCTTGGCTGAGAGCAGGACGGAACAGGTGGTGGGTGTGGGAGAGACAGAGAGAGGTATCGACGGACTATTCTAGCTTTGTCGAGCCCTTTGGAGTCTCGCCAAGCCGAGTCGCCATTATTGGTCCGTCATAGAGTTTCAACCTCTTTACGCGTTGGAAATTAGTAAGTCGAAACTACGACAGAAGAGTAATTCTTTTTAGTTAGCATAATTACAGAAAGTCAGTCGCGTTTCAACTACAACCTGTTACGACAAAGTTATAGTAACAAGATACAAAGTATGAACTGATTTTTGAGGATGAAATTGCACTGCAATTGCATAATTTAATTAGAGATTCTTTTGAGATGCGATTGTTACGTAAAAATTGCCAGAATTGAGAGGCCCTGATATTAATTTAAGATTTTTATTATAAGCTTGTCGTTACTAATTTTGTTCTGTTATTACATTTCCCATTTTCCATAGTACAAGAAACTGGATAAATAACGAACAATAACCAGATATATTTAACTAACACAAAGGCTTATTTGACACAGATAAAGCGCATAATATAACAGTGATTAATAAAAAATATTAGTCGTGTCTTGGCGTAACACGACGTTGCGTCACGCCCTACGCTTATGAAAATGGGAGCGGTTTTTGTGCCTGAAAACGGGTGAAAATACTCGATTTGTGTCCGTGGGAATGCTGTCGCGTTCACACGTACTAGTTATGTAACAAGTTTTATCGATATCGATAAACATTATTTAAATTGCCACGAAAGGTTTATAAACTCATTATGTTGAAGTCAACAGCCTAATTCAAAGCTAAAGTCAAAAGAATAGTTATAATCACAATTAGTTTTAATATCAGAATTATAAGTAACTTTGATTGTATTCAAATAAGATAAAATAGTAGAGTAGCTTGGTGGCGTAGTGGATAAGCACCGCGGCCAGCGATCGTTGTTGTTAAGCAAATTTCGCCAGGGTCGGTCATGGAATGGGTGACTAAAAAAATATTATCTCAAGCTACTCCGTGCTTCGGGAGGCACGTTAAGCCGTTGGTTCCGGCTGCATGTGCAGTAAATAATACCCTCCAATCCACATTGGGCCAGCGTGGTGGTTCATGGTCCATCCTCCTTAATCATCTATTAGGAAAGTCTGAGCCTATGCAGTGAGGACGTAAAAGGGCTGATGATGAAATTTTTTTTTCATTTATATCTTTACACATCTGTGACCTCTCATATTACGCAAATGCCAAGCGCAAGGCACCGCATATGACATTTTATTACTTCAAACATTGCCTAAAATCATTGATGAATTGTATCATTATCTTAGGCGATTCCTATATATTTAGACAACAGAATTGGGTGACTCATGTGTTTAGTGAAAACAGGCATTAGTTTAAATTACATCGTGTTTTTCTTAACTTTTAATATTTGCATTTCTTTTATTGTTAAACGGACAAAGGAGATTAGATAAACAAATCATTAATTATTATCAGTAATTAAATATATTTAAGTACCACCATATGTTTCCAGAATTAACAAATCGCGTGATAGAACCTACATATTTACTGATAAGTTAATTGAACTCCTATTAATGCAATTTACTTGTTATATATAATTAACATTAATCATAACTTAATTGAAATAATGACTTCTCTAAGTAGTTATTATTTACATACAAAGGTGCAAAGTAGTAATTTTACAATAACAATAAAACAACTTCATAAGACGATGAATGCAATAAATATTGAAAATTGAAAGGAATTTCTGGCTATTACTACGCGGTTTCGCAAATATCATAAATAAATATCGTATTTTTTAAATTATTCCCACGTTCTAATTAATATATTACGTTGGCGGAAAATTTTGTACAGAGAAACACCGAGTGAAGTTCGACAGTTGTTACTATATTATATTTATTCAATCGAAACACACATGTTTTGAAACAAACAATGCATCGGAAACATAAAATATTAACAGCATTGTTTGCGGCGATTTTTTCATTCATGAAATGTGGATATTTTTCTCTGTTATAAATTAAAAATGTAGCTTTGAAACTTTTTTTATTTGGCAACATAGTAAGTAAATAATGTGGCGGGTAACTATTAGCAAATTTATTTTTATTTAAGACAAAGAGATCTAGTCCATACAGACTGGTGACTGACATTTATTCCTTTTAGGAGCTTTTCGACCAATCGCAGGATGTAGGAATTCAGTGAAGTACGCAGGAAAAGATCACCCATTCGCATTTTCGCGCTTTTCTTGTCTATATGACCCACGTACCGTATTAAATATTTTATTTAATTACACATTATGCACTTTCATGATACTTTGTCTCACATAATAACATCATATACGAATATTACGGCCGGTTTCGGAATTGAGAAAAGTAAGATTATCCTCAATAACTTAAGTTTTTCACGTTTTACATGGCAAACAGTCTTAATTTTATCCAACTGCTATCAACTTATCATTAATAAAATTAAAATCAGAAACGAAAACCTGTTTAAGTGACGTTTGAAGTGGCTTATGTACAGTTTGAGACATCTTAAACTTTAAATCCTCAATTCAGAAACCAGGTGTTAATTCTATAAGTAATATGCAATAGGTAACGTTTGATGAGTTATAGGTATCTTCTATTGTTGTACAGACTGTCGAACTCTTGATTTAATAAAAAACTATACAACATTTTCTCCGCATAAAGCTAATGAAGGGAATTGCTATTGGAAAGGAAATACGCGAGGTTTGGAAGCCAATAATAGCTTCTAATTGGCTCGTTACGCTATGAACCGGAGTGAATACTTGTAATGGCTAAACGTGATACGTCCAATAATTCGTTACTGAAGAATTTTCTTTGAAAAGGAAATTCTTATTTTTTATATAATGGTAATTATTTTCTCCGCCATACTCCTCATAATCTTTTTTTTTTTGTAATTTATTGAGAAAAAAATTGGTAGATCATATCGTTATTACATTTTTTAAACGAAATGTTAACAATTCCCAGAATATGGCTTCTGGGGTATACAAAAATCTCGCATTATAAAATCAGTGTTATAGGATCAGTGTTATACTACTTTTTCTCACATTTCGCTATAGTATGCTATGCGGTCTCTGATCTTATTGTCTCCGAAGCAATTATGATTCAAAACGCCTCAGAATTTTCGGTGTCTTTGACTCCCGGTTTGCTATATTCAATTTTTTATCACTAAGCTGTTCGTTTTATTACTTTTCTGATCCAAGCTGAAGTCAATAATAACTGTATAACTAAGCAATTATGCTTAAGCAAGCATTTATAGATATACAAGCTTTCCGCTAGCGGCTTCACCTGAGTGGACGCTAGGGAATTGTTTAGTGGGACAAAAAGTAGCCCATATGTTAATCCAGGCTTAGAGATTAATTAAATAATTAATTTGGATAGTTTCATAACATGGCACGGATATAATTACACAATTACGATGACTAATTGTATAATAAACAATTTTTACTATGGAAATGTTTTAATTCCTTGTACAAAGTTCCACTCCTATTTTCATCTCTTTATTAGCTGTTTTCATGATAAAATATAGCGTATATCCACCGCATATGTTGTAGCGTATTTTTTATCAATTTTTTAAATCGCTCTATTAGTTTCGGAGCCTATTCGATGCAAACAAACAGATAATCAAATCTTTTCTCGTTATAATATTAGTAAAGATGTGTCTGTTTATAATTTTATCCCTAAATCCTTAATAATATAACTAAATCCCTTGTTTTCGGCACTAAAGTAATCACATGGTTTATTGGTATCAAAACTTACAAATAGTTGAAATTTCAGTGAAAATTCGGGAAATTTGCCTTGTTGTCCAAGTTTAGAATTTCGAAATTGACAATTATATAAGTTAATAAGAATATAATTAAACGCAATGACATTAATGCAAGTTAAAATATATGTATATCACTTACCAATAGCCAACAAAGTTTTCAATTTAGGATTCGCCTTTTTCAAGCTGTTTATCCTGTCGTATAATCCTGTTTTACCATCTTTTGTTTCGTCGTTTGACTCGAATGAGCTGAGCTTGCCCTTCTTCAGCCAGCCGAAGGCGAATATGATATGAGTGCATAAATCAGGCTGTATGTCCTCAGGTACGAATTTACCGACCTTGGTTCTGTATTGGGACCAATTGGTGTAATAGCAGACCACCTGGAAAAAATTAATATGTCAAGATAATCGTTTCTATTTTAATTAAGAAAATGCTTTTATGGATGTTAACGTTATATCACGTTGACGTTGTGCTTAATAGAACTGCAAAAATACACAACAACGTTTTAAAAGAAAGAAAACCTTTAATATATCATGTTAAGGCAGCATATCCTCTTAACTTTTCAGAGAATACTTTTGAAGGCCGACAACTTAACTTTGGTTGCGCTCAAAAGCTTATTCATATCCGCGTTGTACTTTTGAATAGCACATTTAGTTTTGTCACTGAGGAGAATTAGCCGGGGCTATATGCGATGGACTTAAGGTTGAATGTCGTGTGACACGTAACTACGCCGCGTGTAATATAAATTATTGTTTAGTGTCACATAAGGTTTTACGCTTTTTCCGGAATGTACTTTAAAAGCCACGTTTATTAAAAAATTGCAAAGCTAACTAACAATATTGACTAAAACTAGTAAAGAAAAAATACATGAAAAGATTCTTTAGGACGAAAAATCACGGGGTTATTCATTTCTGACCTCATGGGTTTATTTATGTCAATTATTGTAAAATAAAAAGTAATTTATTAAGATCTGTACAAAGTGAATAAGTAATACCTTATATCCATCTTTTTTCTTGTGTTCGTCAGTGCCGACTGAATTGTCTAAGGCAGCTGACGACTTTCTGCTGGCAACGCTTGGTCGACCACGGATCTTAGGTCTGTTCACGCTCGCCGATATCACCTGATCCGTAGATTTAGATACGCTGGTTGTCACTGATGTCACTTTGCTAGGCTTCCGGAGTCTTCTTCGTACATCTATAAAAAAAAGAGATAAATAAATCTTACCACACTTAGCTATTTATACAGAAATGTAGCGAATGGAACAACATTTAAACGATTTCATTATTGACGTCGAATGTGTTGATTGTCAGAAAGTCAATTAGTGTTATGTGAACACGGAAACTATTAAGGGGCTGAAACGTCAATAAAACTAAATACAAACGCGATGAAGCCGTTAAAAAAGTGTTTCATTTATGAATAATGCGAGTGAAAATATAAAAAATAAATAAATAGAAATGTAGTGATTTCTTGTTATGTTTGGTAAATTTTAAATTCACAGTGCTATATTGATATTTAAGCTTTATTGAAAATATTTGACGATGACACAGACGGATGTTTGACGAAATTAATCCTCGATTCGAAAGCTATCGCTTCTTCATTACTTATGTATTAAACATACACAATTATTGATTACTCATTGCAATGTTTGTTTAGCAAAAAAAAAATCGCTATACAAAAAAATCCCTCGAGAAATTATTAAAATATACAGAAAAAAACATTCACTTCAGAAATATACAACACACGACCACTATTTTCCAATCTGTTCCAAGTAATAAAATCCTTGCACACTCTGAATTTCAAAGGCTCATGAGGGACGCGTTGTAACTAATAGCCTGCACCTATACTTATTCGAAAAGCAATCTTATCTTCTACCGATATGGTCTTTATTCGAAATAAATATCTCTGAGAGTATTTTTAAAATAATGGTTAAGAAGGAAATTGTTTTAATGGACAGTCCTGTAGGTAAACGCGTGATATTTTTTCTTTTTTTTTATGGAAACAACATCTTATATATTTTCAAATTTTGCATTAACAATGTAACTAGTCGAAAACTTAACTAGTAGTTAAAGTAGATTTAGATGACTTGATGTCTGGTACTTTTTTCGTAAATAAGATCGATTGTCGCCCCCGAAACTCCCTAATTAAGATAAAAATTTTCATAGAATTTATCCATGAAAATCTTTGGAGTCGTTTTCGAGATTCAGAATATATATATATGTCGTTGGTCAATCGGTAAATTGGATCGATCGAGATCTATCCGGGCATACCACGATATGCCGCCATTTCTTGATTAGGCCCAGAAAATCACAATCGGCCAGGTTAAAAGTTTGGAAGATTGACGAGAGCAATTTATTAATAAATAATTGATTATTACTAACACTTAATTTTATTTATTTACATACAAACTTTGCTTTGCTTACATAGTCCTTTGGTTATCCTACAAAATCGATTGGCCTGAGTATCATCATCATCATCAGCCCATATTCGTCCACTGCTGGACATAGGCCTCCCCAATTGTACGCCATCTACTTCGATCCTCGGCTGTTCGCATCCAGCTCCTGCCAGCCATCTTGCGCAAATCATCGCTCCACCGCGTCTGAGGACGTCCTACACTACGTTTGCCGAGACGCGGTCTCCACTCAAGGACTCGTTTACCCCAACGGTTATCGGTTCTGCGGCTAATATGGCCAGCCCACTGCCACTTCAGCTTGCTAATCCGGTGGGCTATGTCGATAACCTTGCAATGGCTATGTCTACAAAATCGATTGGCCTGAGTATAGTCGGGCAAATTGTCAAACGTTAAGCAATGAACGATGTGGCGGATGATAGATGGTCAAATCAAGAAATGGCGGCATATCGTGATATGCCCTGGTAAATCTCGAGCGGCCCAATTTTACTACATATTATAAGTATATAACAATTTGTCGTTTAAAGGTATTCAATGTGCTTAAGAAATTCAATCCTCAGTGAGGATTTCACTTGATCAGAGGAGTCGCCTGGTTTATGGAATTGGACATTATGACTTGGATATTCTGGTATATTTTGATATATAATCGAGATTATTAATATAGATTTCTCACTAAATCATAAAAGACAATGTATTGGCATAATATCATAAATCGATTAGTCTGATATACTATCTCATATTTCAATTGTTTCATCTCTCAATCTGATCAAAAGTGCGGGTATTGATGATTAGCGAGTTTGGTCTGACGCGGAAGTTAAGCATCTTTCGCCAGGATGGTTGCCAAAAATTTACTATTGTCAGTTCCTCTGTACTTCGGAAGGCATGTTAAGCCATAAGTTTCGGCTGTAGCGGTAGTCTTTAAAATGCACAGAACCCCGTCCCCATCGCCCTATTGGTCTTAATGGTTGGTTAGGTTCATTTTTCCTATTTTGATTATATTATAAGTCTCTCGAATAATGTCCACTTATTGTGAGGCATTTTGCTTACTGAATTTATTATTATTTTAAGTATCGGAGTTCACTGAATAAGTAAAAACTGATTATAGTTCTATTAGAGCTGGTGAGTTTCTTGCTCTTTCTTCTTATCATCCAAAAGACGTTCTGAACGAGCAGCAAGGTAATTTTGGACGATTCAAAAGTACTTGAAACCAGTTTACTTGAATAAACATATTTTAAATTTGTTTTTATGCTTACCAGAACGTATTCCAGCGTTTGCTAAAGATTTATTTCAACGTTTGAAAACATGCACAGGCATTTTAACATACGTTTTTCGTTTTTGACGTGTATCGAACTTACGACAGTCCTATTTTGCGAGTGAAATTTCAGCTTTTTCGGGTACAAATAAATTGTCGAATTACACGCTATAAATTCCGATACTGTCCGAGCGTATCGCAGATCCTCCATATATTTGAGTGGCATTGAAAAAAAAACAAGGATAAAAATGTTTCAACTGAACGATTTTGAAGGAGCACCATTGGTTAAGCTTTATTGCTTTTATAATTTAAATATTTATATTCATAATAAAAATATAAATGCAAAAGTAACTATGTATGTGTGTCGTAACGTTTTCACGCCTAAACTTCTGGAATAACTTTTATAAAAGGTTTTCAGATAGAGTTGAATTTGGAAAAAGACATAAGACAATACTTATTCCGAAAAACATAAATACCACGCGGGCAAAGTCATAGACGGAAAGCTAGTTTATTATAAAGGAAAGTCTGAAGCTTTTTGAAATTTTCATAGATGATATATAATTGCAAAGGAAAGTAACGACATCTGGAAGAGTATACCTAAAAGTTTATACTAAAAATTATATTCCTAATAATAATTCTTTATTGAAATTTTGTTACACTTTGAAATAAATTAGGCAAATGCGTTAACTGAACTTGAATTTCCTGGTTTTATACACATTATTGATTTACAAATCCAATTATTGGGATTAATTTGAGTGTGTATTTTACGAGTAATATTCCATATCTAATTACTTTCTCTATCATTACTTTATAGAAAAGTAAGTGATTCAAAATTGAATGAATGAACGAATTAGTGACTTGACTGTGCATCACAAAAAAAATTGGAATAAATTAGTATATCAATAGTAAAATTTGGAGGCTTATCGCTAAAAAAACAATTTCTTTTAAGCTAGGTTGGACTGAAATTATTGATTTAATAGATAGGTAACGAAATCCCAATAATAACTTGGTTCAGCTGAGGTATGTATTCGTAATTATTTTTTTCATTATGTTAAATAGTTTTTATGAATACTTTTTCGGCGTTTGACAACTATTAAATTTGAAAGTCATTGACGTATGTAAATGCCACAACATTTGAGAACTCAATGACCTATCTAGGTAATTTTATTCTTAAGTTTTTTTAATCATATTCTCTACTTTTTCAACGTCTAATAACAATTAAAACCCACGAAATAGGCTAAGAAAACCTATTGACTTCGTAATACTTTTTAAAAACGATATGTTTAAAGTAAGTATCGCAGCTGCAAGTCACATTTTCAGCTCGGAATATGATATTAACGAAATACACACAGCAACACGTGAGATTGTGTGAATGAATTCTGCACTTGATTTTGAGCTCTCAATTGTTGAATTTGTCAAACTGTGTATTATTGTGCTGTTGACTGTACATTTTAAGTTTATTTATTTATTTGACATTTGTTGTTGCTTACATTGATATAATTCAAGTTACTAATTCAAGTTTAGGAGCTCTACCTAAACAATTTTGCCAGTAAGGCAATTTTTAACAATTATTTTAGCGATTCCATAGAGAACTTTGCATAAATTCATTGAAGTTATAAAGACTAACAGGCTAAAGCAAACTCTTAACTTTTTTATAAAGTGAGTATCAGACCTTCGGGCAATCTATTTTACGCTTTTTTTTTCTTTTTTTATTCTAGATAGGCAAGCACTTGACAACAGATCACCTGATGGTAAGCAATGCAGTGGTCTAAGATGGAGCGTGCTTGCCTATAAGGAACCGATTCACTCTTGACTTGAAGAGTCCCAGATTGTATTTGCCCGGAAACAGCGAGTCCGGTAGCGAATTCCACAGCTTTTGAGTTTAGTTTGTAATGTTTCGTCTACTCACTTGTTGAATCTGATGTGGGTGCTATAACTGCTATTATGAGAAGAACGGTGATGCTCCACCGCACCAACTTCGGTGGCCACTGTAACAATAAAAAAATAAAAAATCAGTACACGAAGTAACCTTTCGTTACAGAAAATAGACAGGAGGCACGAAATTTATATTGACAGTAACATTTCGATAGCGGAGTGGTTAGCGCGCTCGGTCTGCGATACGGTTGTTAAGCAACTTTGGCAAGGGTCGGTCGTAGGATGGATGACTTAAAACTTATCTCTAGCTCCTCCGTGCTTCGGAAGGCACGATAAGTCTCTGTGGGTATTAACGACTAATGGCTACACCCGCTGGGCCAGCGTGGTGGGTCATGGCTCATTCTACCTATTCGATTCCATTCATAGAGAACGCCTGAGCCCCAACAGTGGAGACATTATTAGGTGATGATGACGGTGAACTCACATTTTAATTAAAATATGTCATGTACTTTTTTCATTACAAAGCTATAAAGAATCTACTGAATTATTATGTGATGAAAACTGTAAACATTACCATAAAATATATTTATCCGCATTTTACAAGCGGCTTTAGCGATTTTCCATTCTCCCTTCCGAGCCATTTTCATAATGGTCCCGCCCTTGAGGGAGAATTACCGGATCCTACCGGAATATAGCGGATCTGACTACATAGTACTAGAGTGACTAGGCGTTAAAACTAAAAAAGTTGGACAATTATGCCAGACATTTAGTAAAGAGAATAAAACTGCCAAAAGTTATTGAAGAAAAATAAGGATTTTTTGACGATTTAGTCTTATTAATGATAAACAGTTTATATTTAGTCTTGACTACTACGGGTTATAGATAAAACTAACTCCAACAGATTTACGTGACTGCCCACAAATAAAATTTTGGTCACCCATCCGATGACTGATCTTTGTGAATGTAGCTCCACTTTCGCAACACCAACAACTAATAAAGCACCAACTATCGCATCATTGTACTAATCAAAGCCCTGATTGATTTTATGTGAACGCATGGTCACACTATTGGTACCCGTTGAAAAAACGTCCGGATTTACGCGTCCTACCCGCTAACGGGTCATTTTTAAACGTCGAGTAAATTTAAAACGATCGCTTGAATCAATTTTATTGAGTCAACAAATTGAAATAAATTTTAGCCTTTAACAGATGGTTTAATTATTAATAGAAATTAGTCGTCTTACCATCTGACGCTACTAAGGTCAGTAGGAAAATAATTAATTACACATATATCTAGTGGTTCAACTACTGCTAGCTAATTAGAGCAAATCAATAAATACTCTATTATTTAAAATCGTTACTCGATTTACATTTAAGTATTATTGGATTGAAAGTGGAACGTAATATGAATCTGTAATCTTCGAATAATATTTAATGGATACAGTAATCGATTAGCAAAGCTTCATGTTAAATTAAGACCAATTAAGCTAAGCTAACACAGAACTTTCTCGAACGTTGTTTAAACTAGTTATCCATGACTAAATACAGTATATCGGTTAGATATCGCAGCGTTTCACATTATTAAGTTATATACAGTGGCGTAGATAATTATACTATTTAAGGCTCGTGGCTTTGATTATATGCTGTAATAACTAAAATATTTTTGGGTCCTTCTTGGGCTGGCTGGATAGCATTTGACAGTTTTATTACCCTTGGTGTGCAGTGCGTGTCTCGTAAGATACAGTATCGTATACTGCGCAAGACTTACCGCGCACCAAGGAGTATCAAAACTATAGTATGAAATTGCCTAATTATAGTTTATATAATGTTGGAAATGTTAATTTTGGGGTACAGTACCTCAAAAAGAAATAATGGAATTCGGAACTGTTAATACATTTAAAATGCTGTTGATACATTTAAAAAAACTTCTGGGAAATTTATCTTATTACTATCTCAAATAAATGTTACGTCTTATCGTAAGAATTTCAAATATTAATTATTAACTACCTATAATATTTTAATACAGTTGAGAAGTTGTTTAAGAAGTAATGGAATTTACCCCATACTATCTTTTTTTTTATCTTGATTTCCGAAAGGAGTGATTATAGTATATGGTTTTTAAAATAAGAAAAAGATTAAAAAAAAAATAAAGTAATATATGTACACACAGCTTAAGATGCATGATGAAAAATAAGGACAACGCTGCCGGCTGTTTTAATTTGAAGTCACTATTATTCCCACACAATAAGGATGGCGCAAATTGCAAATAAAAAAGCGACTGCTTACTATTCGAAAATACTATGTATTTTTATTTTTTTACTATCACCACTGGTTAAAAAGTGGATTTTTTTAAATAAACTTACTGCTATTACTAATACTGTATATTATTCTTCAAATCATATTCAATTTTTGCTGGAAGCAATTTCATTAGGGTGTACATAATACATGATATAAATAAAATTGAATTATTTCAATTCTCAATAATATGATTAATATTTTATCCGGTTGAGTAAATAGAAACCTCTAAAACACGCAGTCGCGGTTTCCATGTTAGCTTTTTAAAAGCGATTTTTTTTTTATAGAGATAAGAACAATAAAAGTATTTATTCATTATTTAATGTTACAATTATTGTTAATTATACCTTATAAGCATTTCTAACTGTACAAGACTCAACTATAAGCTGTTAATTTAACCAAATTTTGTTAAATTGGAGCTTAAATATACATGTCTAATATTTTTTAAATAATTCTTATGTACCAAGAAGGTTTCTTCCTTTTTCATTGTGGTTTGCTCCCTTAATGTGTGGTTCTTATTCTACATAGTTCTAACAAGTTTATGGTGACGAAGATATAAAAACGGTTTATCGTATTATAATGTAAACATATATTATGTAGACTACGTTTCGTATCTGTATATTAAGCTACAAACATAACAGTTCTGGCGCGCTGGTCGCCACAAGGCCAAACGAAAGGAAAAGGAGTGAACGCAAAAACGACTTGCACAGACTACTTACACATAGAGACTAAAGTGTCCAAGCGAGTTTTCATCTATACTAATATTAAAGAGGTATAATTTGGCTAAAAATCTAAGTCCGTTTGTTTTTTAAAAGAATAAATGACCCCTGTGGAAACTGAGAAGCTATAATTTACGCGGGCAAATTGCGACAAAACAGTTAGTATCTCATTAATCAGACATTAATCTTTCCAGGAAATTATCACTTATTTACTCGGAAAAATACTCTAACATAAGTGCATTCTAATCACGCTTTTATTTGTATAATGATTGAGTAGATCTTTAGGTAGCCCAGTTACAAGCACAAGTTCTAAATCTGGGCATATTATTATGTTATGTTTATTCTATTCTCAGAAAGTAAAATTAAAAATTAAAAGCTACCAACATGCATATCGTTGGTAATAATACATCATGAATTATAGATTTCTTATTTAACTACTCATTTCTCTGCAATTGGTCGAAATTTAATTGGATATACTTATAATTCGCTCCCAGTCAGATTTTTATCATTACCAAACTAAAAGTGATGTCAAAATAATAGCCACTAAATAAGTTTGATTATTTAATCAGTATTTTTAGGATAAATTTTAATCGATTATTTAACACTTTAAATCTAGCAACATCAAAACCAGTATCTTCTCACGCCGCTTCAAGAATACTTGTGCAATCATACTTCCTAGGTGTTTACAATGAATCACTTTCCTACTCGAATAACTCGAATGGCGACTCTATTTGTTGTATGCGTAGGCGTTCGCAATCAATGTCTGTCAAATTAAAGTCACTATATTGCAAATATAGGAATGACATTATATAACCATCGAAATAAGTATGTTATTTGTATGTTAATGACTCAGTGTTTTGGATCGCATTAGTAGTTTAAAATTGATTTCATATTTCTATTTCATTTGCATTTATTTGACAACGTTAATTACAAATGTATGTATGCCTTTCGCATGATTAATAAATCTGTTCAGTAATTTCAAGCTAATATAAGTTACAGTGTTCATTACTAGACATTTTTATATGTAATAGCAATATGTCTTCTTAATGAAAACATAATTTGCGCAAATACACAAATATCAATGCATGACCATATCTTTTAAATAGAATAAATTATTCGTTTTATTGTGATCTCTGTTGCGTTGATTACTCTGTGTTAACTGGACAGTAAGGTCACCCATCCGCTGATCCCATAAGATAAACTCTCTCATTCATAAAAATGTATTAGACCTATCCCTTTATACTATAAAAATATGTGACACAGCACATTTTTTTCTTATAACAAAGCTTTTCACTACTAACTCATAGCGTTCACATAAGTTATATTCACTAAGTTCAAGTTATATATGCGATGTTTGTAAGTTATTCGTAAAAATGACCTCTACGTATAAACTTGGAGGTTGACAGCAAGGCTTACTTGAGCTATTACATACATTCTATCAAAATAAATCTTTTATATTTTAGGAAATATTGTTATGTTTTTAACAATTTGTAGAATATTAGACATTTAACAATATTTATATTATCATTATACGATATGTGGAACAATTTAGCATATCTTGTTACTTGTGCGATTGTAACTTATTTTTTTATACATTGGCATTTAGTCCAATTTATGGCAAGATTAGATTTTTCAATCAAAGGTGTTGAAAAAATAACAAAACTGAAAAAGATAGAGATCTGGCTACCAGGTAATTTTAAAGGAAACCACGAAAACACCGTCACAGCCGTATATTATTATTCTCACACTGAAGTTTTACATTTATTTTATAAGTCTAAAAGTATGAATGACATTTCTTTAAAAACTGAGAATTTAGAAAATAAACATGCCAAAAAGGTTTGCGTAGCGGGTCATCAACAAAAACAATCAACTTTTTTCTTTATTTATTTGAATATACTTATTTCAGTTTATATATAAAATCGCTTTTAAAAACAACAAACAAAATTAACAACAATACAAATAGGTATACTATAAAAAATACGATATCCGATAAATAGTAAATAAATAAACTTTCTCAATCCGTAATAATATTTAAAATGCGAAAGCAACTGTGCCTGTTACGTCTTTACGCTTAACCTCTGTATAACGCATCAAACGCGAAAGAGACCTGAATGAAATTATAGAAATTAAAAGTCAAATGATAATAAACTTCATCAATGTAGCATTCACAATGCTATAGTGATAAAGCATTTCTCATTAAAGATATCAAATAATCTTACTAAAGATACACTGATGTATATTAAAATAGCTCAAGTGAGTTCACTTCAATGATTCCTTATATACGACACACGATACATTATAAAAACTAGTTGTACTTTGTTTAAAGGCTACAACGATTTACGAACCTTGCTTTCATGAGACGTGTAATTGTAGCATTTTGTCTTCATTTTATGTAATAACTATATCTGTGCTGTGTATATGTTTATCGTTTTTTAAAATATACTATTAGACTTAAAAGAGTTTGCTCAAGAACAACCTTAAATAATGATTCGAATGCTTAAAGAGTTTAAAGTTTGCTTCATCTGTTTGTTTATTCGAATGCAATATATCAAAAACTACCAAATATATTATGTATGAAACATATAATAAATAAAAATAATAGAAGTAGATTCTAGATGCAGCACACATGATTTGGCTGTAGAGTTTGGTTGCTCTAATGGTGCGATTGAAAATCATTTGCATGCATTAGGAAAGTCTAAAAAAATTGACGTTTGGATACCCCATCAGGGGTATCCACAGAACACGGAAAAATGGAAAGAAATCCTTCCTTTGGACCTACTTGAGGATGGGCTTCTTGTTTTGCAATTAAAAACTGCGCAAGTTGGCATTTTTAATACTTTTAGTGGTGTGTTTCACAGTACTTACAGTGCGCGCGCTCGTGAATGACTAAACATCGCGATCGCGTGGTGAAGTCACGATCCTGTACATTTGTCCAGGATCGTGGCTACACTGCCACGCTCACAAGGCCCTTTTAACGTCTTTCTGTGTTTTGTGGGGGTATCTGACCTCACCTGACCAAGGATCAAATCGCTTACCGTGCAGACATATGTTTAAATTTATTATCATTTCGTTGTACATTTAATTGACTAAACCATCTCGTCACTGGAGACGAAAAGTGGGTTATATATGTTAAGCATGTAGCAAGCGAAAGTGGCTAGGCCGCAATGAACCAAGCAAACGCAACGCCAAAAAAAGATCTTCATCTTCGCAAGGTGTTACTCTCGGTATGGTTGGATGTACACGGAGTAATATACTGGAAAATTCTTCCTACCAATACCACGATCACAGCGAACTTGTACTGTAATCAACTCGATAATCTGAAGCTTGAATTTCATCGTAAGCGTCCACAACATGACAAAATATTTTTTGTCATGTTGTGGACAAAAATAATAATGCCCGACCGCATATTGCTAAGAGTACCCGATAGAAACTATTGGAACTGAACTGGTAAATAATTCCGCATCCTCCATATTCACCGGACTTAGCGTCAACAGATTTTTATTTATTCCAAGTGACCGGAATTAATAAAAATAAGTTATCATTTTGCGTGAAAAAAGGTTTCATTACGAACCCCAGTAACAACAGTAAATATGTGACTTTTTCAAATCCAAACCGGCAAAGTTCTACAGAGACGCAATCCAATCTTTGCCTAATCACTATCTAAATATAAAAGTATGCCTAAATAGATAACAACGGTGGTTACATTATGAACAATTAGTTATTTCATAAATAAATATTTAAGTTATGTACGCGTGTCGCTCATTATTAATTAGCCAACCAAATAAAAAAAATACATCCACCAAAAAAGAATAGAATAAAACGTAAACAAAACCACGTACCGTATATACTTTCCAAAACATTATCGTACCGTCAGCAGACAAATTAATTTTCTTGTGTGCCAAGTTATTTATTAGAAACAGAGGCTTAATTTGAAATTTAAAAGGCAACATTCTCAAAATCTTTTCACTAACGACGTAGAACGAACGGTACAGAACAAAAAAAATCCAAAACGCTCTGTAGCTCGTTCAAATTTCATTAGTGGAGAAACTTCTCTGAATGCAGTCAAAGTGCAAAAACAAGCTGCGTACAAAGTGGGCTTCTTTCTGTGTCAGTTTGAACGTGACACTGCCAAATTGAACTTTAATGTGAGCTGCTTAGGTCGCTAACAAATGGGGACTCGTTATATTCCTATTTTTGGCGAGGTAAAGGCTAGGACATATAAATTTCCAATGAACTTCCGCCTTTTTTGTTGGACAGTGCATCCCGAAATCGTCGTGTGTTAGTGTTGTACAATATTGAAATATGATATGTCGGTAAATTAATTTTCATTAACATTTTTATTTTAGTTAACTAACTTTTAATGTGTTAGATCTGTGTACACTCTTAGACAATCAAAAGAATTTTGCAGTTGTTTACAATTCACAAATTTCCTCTGTCTGGAATAATTCTATATTCCTATGTCACCAGCGTATAATGTACCTTCCCGTAAGTGCAAGGATTTTTAAACTGTTATTTATAACTATCTTTCACCAGCGGCTTCGCTCGCGTGGTCGCTAGGGAAATCATCCAAAGAAAGAAACTTTCACATTTATAATATTAACAGGATAACGGTTTAAAAACTATTTTTTTTTTACTAACCTCATTTATATTTCTACGACAAGGTGAAAAAAAGCTAAATGCTTTTTTTCAAATGCTTTATTTAATTGTAAAAAAGTTGTCAGTATTTCCATACTTATTACAAAATTTACCATTCATTGGAACAGCATGAATCGTTGGTAACATTCTGTAATATTGAATTTTTATTATTTCATAAAAGAAACACTTTTATGCTAACGCAATTTGCCGTGACTTACCCTCGCGAAGTTGTAAAAGAGATTGTGTAAATCTTACTATATTCTATTGCTAACGTGAATAATTTATGATCTAAGAAAAACTTAGGTAATATTTTATAATATCAAACTAGTTAAACGCAAATAAAATGAATACAAATTTTTATTATCAATTCACTTGTCTAAAGTTGCCAAATGATAAAACTACTTAATAACTATCGAATAGATATATTCTTAATGAAATCGATAAAGTTAAACACTGTGTTGCATCTCTAAACGATTTCGACCTAATCCGTGCTTAATTATTGCGATAATTTTTATTTGTGAATTCTGAATAAGTGAAAATCCCAAGGTTGATGGCATCGAGATGAAGTATTATACGATTGCATATTTCATAATGCGCATAATTGCCATTTAGTTGGGCAGTTAGGAAATGGATACGGTCTTTTATCTTCCAAGTAACCGCAACGCGGATCGTTACAGATATTAGTCTTAGATTTAAATCGCTCTTTATATTGAATTATTCAATTAAAGTTTTGGTCTATTCAGATAATGGTTGTATGGTTTATTTTGTTAAAAATAAGACTTGTGTTCGTCAAGATCAAATAGGACTGTATTTATACTTTTTCATCAAAAATATTTTTTTCGTAAAAAGTATAACACTGTAAAAATATAACAAAATTTTATTATAAATTTTGTCATATTTTTACAGTATTTTTAAGTAATAAAGATTTTTCACAGCTGCTCTGACGCATAGAAGCAGATGATTCGAGTTATTTAGGGTATTAATTACGTAGGCGTTTGTCGAGTTACAAGATATAACAATATCGCCGCCACATAATAACAATAATATTATAAAACGATTTCCCACCATGATTAGTTAATATTGAGTAACTGACCGACAACCGGTTCGCAGCAAAATGGCAACTAGTTTAGTCAGTCATAAAATCGAATCTAATGACAAATATTAAATTTATTATGTGACTGAGGCCTATAAGTGGGTTAATGTTATTTATGTTTCGAATATCATATTTTTTATCGAATTTATACAAGTATACTACAGTATAACTATATAACATTTTGAAACGTTTTCTTATTACCCTTACAGAGAAATCATATGAATTTGATAATGTCAACAGTAATTCAACTTGCCCTAAATTTATCGATAAAATCAAATCTTATCTTGATTTTGGTACATCACTAATTGCTAAAACACCAAAAGGCACTGCGGGACTGCGGGCTAGGTAATTTGAAATAAGCGCAGACCTAGCATAAAGAATTCATGGGACGTCTAATGGTTCTAGTTGTTTTGTTGAGGTTGAATTCTGTGTTCACGAAATGGACTCTGCAACATTAATGACACCAATAATGGACGGATGTTAAAATTAGCATTAGGAAATGACTCATTTTAAATAAATATTTGAGATTCTAAGTTCTTAAACTGACCGTTTTTCTGATTTTTATTTTTTATTATATTTTTTTTTTCCTGTTTGTGGAGATTTGTAATTAGCATTGGAATAATTTACTATGTAAATGAATGTTGATATGTGTATAAAAATCTTGCTTAAAGAACCTACTCCAATATGATATTTCACGAACGACTGATTAATTATTTTTTCCCTCTTTTCTCTTTGAGTTCGTGTCTGATCTCTAGAGATCCCTTGAGTTTCATATATGTAGATCCTTATTTAGTTATCCGGGTATTTTAGGATACATCCCTTGGACACGAAATTTAAGCACACAGATTTTGAAGTAGGTCAAGCTTCCTGGAGATGTAAATATTGTTACGGAGTGCATGGTGTTATGCGCCAATGAATAGCACTAACACTGTCGAAACTACGTGTGTCGTATAGGTATACATCGGGTCGGTAAGAGACGGATGGTCATTGGAGAATTAAAGGACGGGTAGCTGTTCTAGAACTTTTTGGAAATACTTCGAATACACCACATCTAGAATGGTCTCAGCCCCTAATACATACGCATTGGGCTAGCCATCCAGACAAAACGAGAGCGATCGGAAGCGTAACTCGAACGATAACAAGTGAAGTGAACTATCAGGCTGATCGAATAGTTTTGTGAAGCGATGAAGAGTAGTCACGTGAATTATGAAGTCGAAGCAGTGTGGATTTTGTTGTTGAAGTCAGGTTGTGAATTTAATTGACGTTGACTTTTATCTCGCATCCTGAGTCGTAAAAATATCAGTCTAGTTTTCTATGACGTTCTCATAAACTTTTTATAATAAAAGCTCAATATAAAACCCTTCAATAACATCGGTCTTTTTAATTGACATATAGGCAAAAAGACAGATTGTTAAATAATAAGTACGTATCAGGCTTTTCGTGGTTGCTTCGTGAGTGCTGGAATGATCTGTCTTCGTCTATAAAGAATTATGACCTTTTGAAAACAAATTAGGAAATATTTTATGGATCGTCGGAAACTCGCCATTCCTAAATATTGAAATTGCGGTAGCGGAAGTTATTATTTATTTTTAACCTATACTATGTTTATGGGTTTACACGATGTTATTAAATGGTATCTTGTCAGGGTCTAAACTCTATCGATTACGGTTTTTTTTACGTTCGTAAAAGCACGTTGATGTTTTACCTTATAGTGAATCCATGTATTTTATCTCGAAAGTTTATTTCTGTTATATTTATATGTCGGGTATAATGTATATGAGAGTGAGAGAGAGAGCTTATTAATATTGTACAGCCACTTCACTGATATATTTGGAAGTTAAAGTTCTGTTCCATTTTTTGTACGATATATTATGTTCAAGTAATATTTAGTAATTAGCTATAAGTGACATTAACTTTAAACACTAAAATCATCAACAGAAAAGACAAAAATCAGTTCAATAAATTCTAGTTTATTCCTAGATATGTAAATGTTACTATACTTAAAAATATTCTTCGTGAAAAATGGTTAAAAAATCCATTTCCCTGATCTTCTCCTTTTCCCTGGCACTTTGATATGGGAGTCATATCCATCTTAGAGCGATTTTTTAAGCATTGTGAATGTAATATTGTTCAAATATAATATTATAATCGTTTTATCAAACCAGTTGTATAATCTCGTCGCTATAATCGTCTATCGTCACGAAAGTTATGTTGTACCGTTTGATACAGTCTTCTATTTTTATCTTCACTTCGGAATGCATGTTAGTCGAACACGACACAATTATATCTTTGTAAAGAGTTCAATCACAATGCCCGTAGTAGGTCAAGAAACTTATATGATGAACCCACAGAACCAGTTTTGAGACGCTCGTATGGAAGCAGATAATTCAAGTCACTTAGGGAGTCCATTGCGTAGGTGTTTCAAGGATAAAACAAAACAAACTTTTGTGTTGTTTGTAAATTAAAAAATATATGTTTTTCACTTATTTCAATTTAATTATTCCCCGAGTTGTTTTGAGTGTTTAGTTGATATTTATTTCTATATTAGAGATATATTTTTATAATATAAAAATTACAACTAAACAGAGAAATATTTGAATACAGTAACCTATGGAACTGTGAGTTGTATTCTGGAAATTACTTTTGCATTTAATAGCACTATTCTCGAGAAAGATATATGTAAAATAGTGAAAATCAGAAATTTATGTTTAAAAATATATAATATTGAATTGTTTGAGAGGTTTGTATTATTTCATTTTGATGATATATAGCTTGTAATATATTTTATTAAAGCACATTCTTATTTTGAACTGTAATAGAATATTTGGTGTTGTGTAGGAGAAACCAACAAGTTTATAAAGGATTCAAATAAGGATTCAAAGATGTCATTAACCATTAAAATTTACATTCGTTTTCTAAATAAAATATACAACTACGAGATACTACAAATTTGTCATGTCCATGAACTGTCCATAAAAAGTGTAAGCATTCGGAATGTTTACTGAGAAATTGACAAGTGGCACAATTATAGCAACTGGAGCGTGGCGGATTCCGTCACGCAGTATTGTGAAGGAATAGACGGGTATGGTACAAGTCATAAATAACTAACCAGTTACGTTGCAGCATATTAGGAAGACAGTGAACTGGTTTCCGTTTATATTTGTAGTTACTACACATAATAGTATCAAGTTATAGTTAAGATACAGTCAAATACATCTTATAATTAGCAAAGTAAAATATTATGAGAAAGTATTTGCTGGAAAGTGTACTTCTATTTTTGTAACTTATTTTTCGTAGCCATATTAGATTTAATATTTTTCTTTAAATGTAATCTTTTTTATCTATATATAATAAAGATAATATAATACATATAATCACATATGATACAAATTTGCTGATTAGAAAAGTCGGTTGGGATAGTCAACAAGTTCAAAACAATTGTATTAATGGCATATTGGAGAGCAATGTCGGAAGCCAGACAATTGAACGCCGAGGAAGCGTAATACGTGTTTGAATGAACCATTTATGTCTGCTTACCTTACGAGGGGTTCAGTGGCGGAATGAATAATCATTGATTGATGAAACTGATTTCTAAAAGAGGAAATGGATATAAATCCACATTCCTCTTTTAGAAATCAGTCTTACAAATAAATATCTCTTCCGTCTATAACTTACACCACACATCTGCCACCAAGTGTAGACATTAACTTACTCGTACTTATGTATGCAAGCAAAAATACCGCATTTATTATTTCCATCTGGTTCATTTTCTTTTTTCTCCTTTGTGTATTATCCCTTAGAATTTCTGTTAGCATAAGTAGGTACTTCTCTAAAATGTGTCATCTTTTTATTTACTTAAATGTACACACAGCAACACATCGTATAAATACAAAAGGCCAAAATTCTGTAGTTAAGTTTAAACTTGAAATTATCTTTTTGGTTTATAGGCATTTGTCGTATAATAATTGAGGTGGCCATAGATAACGGTATATTAGTGTTATCAATTACGAATCTGCTCATGTTTGGAGCAGTGTTCTAACGAAATATAAAAATCCATAGATACGCCTAGAGTCGTGCAATATATTAGTGAAGTGGTAACCAATGGTTACAATTCACTTTCTTATATATTATATTATTATTATCGCCATCATAGGCCTTAATTCAAAATGATCGGTATTGTAATTTTATTATATTGATATTACAAATAAAATTTAATCTTCCTATTAATAGATTCACCTATATGGTGAGGAGAACTATTTATCTACAAAGAAATAGTTCTCAATCTCGATGCCAAACGACTATTTGGCATTTCCTATTTTGTCTTATTATCAGTTAAGTGACATAATCACATTAAGAATTAGTCAACATTTTCCTTGTTCTCGCAACAGTGAGTGAGAAAAATAATTAATAAAACCTCATTTTATTAAAACCTAATAAGTCGTCAGTAAGTATAATTGCGTCTAATTCTTTGTACGTTCGTGAGAATTAACAAAAATAAGCGTGACTTGAGTTCTTTTAGTTAGACTAAATTTTAAAGGGTAAAAACAGTCTATAACTAAGTCTCCGCTGTCCGTTTGTCTGTCTGTAGCTATGCTGCATCTCATGAACCGTGACAGTTAGATTATGAAAAATTTCACAGATGATATATTTCTGTTGCATCTATAACAATAAATACTGAAAACAGAATAAATTAAATATTCAATAGAGCTCCCATATCACAAACGTGATTATTTTTTCATGTTTCATAAATACAAAACGCTTTGTGCACTAGTCCGAATGTTATTATTTAATTTACATCCCAAGTAGCAAAATTCGATACTATAAAAGTTTCAAGAATGCATTAACGCGTGCTAATCAGTTTTATAATAATGTTGTCAACCCCAAAGTATTAGTTATAGACTCTAGATTTATCACTGATTTGTTCCAAAAACGTAACATAGATACTCTTTAATATTGAAGAGTTATATCGCTTTTTTGAATACCATTATAGAACAACCAGTCACAATGGTCACTCTTATAGATCTTTTTTTAACAGAGGCCCACCACACGGGTCCGGTGTGTTGACGATAATTGATCAAGACTCCACTCCGCACGACTCTATAGTCAAGTCCACGGCTCAACTATCGAGTCATGGAGAATAGTCATTTTTATATTTGACTTTCTATTGATAACAAGTCTGTCATCTATCGCCAGTGTAATCATTCCTATTAGTTGTCCTTAACAGTCCATTTATGAGTAAGAAGTTAAAAACAATTTCATAAAGGAAGAAAATAATTATATAAAATGTTGGTTCAAATGTTTCACTATTTAGTTTGAATCTTTTCAAATAAACGAAAAGATGTCGAAATATCATACACAAGCATTTAAAGAGTCTGGCGTCAAATACTACTAAGTACCACTAAAACTACCAAAGGCATTTTCACTAAGTGACATTTTATTTTTTCAGCCCTACAATTACCGTTATCCAACGGAGTAGGCCGTAACTTGCTACCGCAAAAGTAAAAGTGGTGCACAGGCTTACGCAACACCTGTCTGCTCGTGCCAATCGGTTGATCGAATGATGGTAAAAATTCATTGTAAACTTATAGCGCCATTATATGAAATTGAATATGTGTTTTCTTAAGCTTCATGAATATCGAAGGAGTATGCATTTTATAGATTATTATTCATTTGATAGGCGTCAGTTTGTGTAGATTGAAAAAAGTTTTTATTTAAATTTCCATGAGACGTTAAAATAAATCGAACATTAAGTTCGATTTTTGAATTCCATTTTTATAATGTTTCTAAAATTAATAAAAGCATTGAATTAATTAAGGGATATCCAATAAACCGTGAGATTTCTTTCGTTAGTTTTTATTGAAATTCGAATTGTATTACGTAATCTTGACTTTTAGGCTTTTGATAAGTTTTATCTTAACTTTTAGAGTTGTTTTAACAACTTTCTTTTATATATATTATATCTTATGCAGCATAATATTTAATATTAAGTATTAATTTTAAGGCAACACAAGAAAATTACACTCAAATGTTATAAAAAGACCTAATAAACAGTAAAGTAATTATGGTTGTATATTCGATTTAAAAAACTTAAACTAGGTTCTAAATAAAACATTTCCTTCAGGTATATAACCCGGTTATGAGTCTTAATGTCAACCAGTCAACTGGTTATTGAACTGGTCTTTTAGCAAGTTGACTCGCTGAAATGCAAGTTATAAGTAACCAACCCGTAAACGTGTGATTCAATAATTAAAAATTAATTGTCAACAACATTCGTATTGAAATAGAAAACATATTTTTTGGTAAGGTCAGACCTTATTTTGTGGTTGCAAAACGAGTAAGGCCACTTTATTTTTAGGAACTTGCAATTTCGTCTTTTACGTAGAACGTGTTTACATTATCGATATAATTACCGACTTGAGTTTTAATTAAAGAGGTTGAACTAGTCTAACCTAAAGAGAATTAAAAGAAAATCATTTTCATACAATTCTATTAAAAAAAAAGGGTAATCTTCTGTTATTAGATTAAAATGAACTTTCCGAATAACTGTACGATCACCAACATATGATTGACTTTTAGTGGACCTCTACAACATTAAATAAAACTCAAACAATCTAATTTCGCTGTTGGTAGCAATTTTTATGTTGTAATAATTAATCAGATGTAGATCTAAAGACGACAAGCTTAAATATATTAGTTCTGTTGACATTATTTAGTGGTTTGGCATATTACGTGGTCAGTTCAAGGTTCTCGAGAATTTATGACGTCCAACAATGTTGATATTTGGTTGTGAAATAAAAAGATGTGAATTTTACATCTGTTTCGATTTTTTTATAATCTTTGGGAAGGCAAAGTGCTACACTGATTTAAATATAACTTTAATACTACCGTATAAAATTGTTTTACAATGATGATATTATAAAATATGAACCTTGTAATTAATTTAATTAACAACAACTACCGATGTACATTGCGAGTACAAAAATCGAGTAAAATAATGAATAGTTCTTCGTGGAACGTTCGAAATCGTTTAAAAATTTACAAATAAAATCGATGGAAAATATTTGGCATAAATAAAGAAGCTTACCCTTTCGCAGGAAAAAGCTCTTCGTATAGGATTTGAATTTCAATATCAGGAAAACCTATTAACGAAAAATGTATTTACTTTGTATTTTCCAGAATGCGTTCATCAATTTTTACCTTTTAAAAATTAATTAAATGTATGCAAGTTGTTTACTGATAGCATATTTAAATTTCACATGTTTGAGTTGAATTTATGTTTTTATTTGTGATAAAATTAATCGTTTGATCTTGACTGGATTAAAGATTTACATTTTCTGTGTGTTTCTAGATTGTTATAGTCATTTTAGAGACCAATAACTAAAGTCGATATTATTTTTATTGAATAAACTTGCCACAGTGACGTGTTGCCAATGCTGAGGCACCGGCTTTATCTATGGATAGAATCGAATGTAATTGAATGGGGAGAATTGGCTATGACTACGCTGGCCCAGTATGGATTGATGGGTGTTATGCTGCTGATGCTGCTGGGCCTAACGGCTTAACATAACTTCTGAAGCATGGAGATTTTGAAGATGGAGGAGCTCGACATCATAATAATTTGGTCATCCATCCTATGTCAGGCCTTTGTGAAATTTGTTTGATAAACTTATCGATCTGTATAGAGACAGTAACCGCTGCGACTTCCATAACCATACTTATGATTATTTCATATTAAATAGCCTTCTTAAATAATCAAATTTATTTTAGTTTTATTAGGTTTTCATTTATTATTATTTTTGTTATTAAAGCCTGGCATGGAACCACTGATATAAAAAAGCTAGTGATTCTGACCTCTATATTGTTTTGAGGGATCTTCATAAAATTGATAACCTCTTCCTATTTTGAATTCAGTCGAAATCATGCATCGAGTTAATTGTAAATTGCGGTGTTCAATGCGGGTGTGCCACTTTCAAAAGACATCTAAACAAAAACTATGAGATTCAATTGGTCACGATGTTATCAATCTATGAGAACAAGAGAATGTAGCCACAGGTGCTCTTTCGAGACGAGTCTCAACAAATTACAACACACAATATCGTTTAACAAATATAGTTGACACAATTGTGTAACGATGCCTGTTGGTTTGTAAACTAACCCGTCAAAGTTTCACAGTTTATTTGCCGCTTGTGAAACGTGCTATTGATTAGTGTTCGAGGTAGGAAGTGGACGGGAGAAGCGAGATTCCTCGTGTCCCATTAAAAGCGTTTTACTGTGTATGGTAATACTGTATTAGGAAATACGATAGGTACTGAGTTTCTAAGTAAAACTGACACATTTTTTGCATTAAAAAAAATCTAGATGTTGTCTGGCGACTTTGCATGCGTAAATTATAGCCTACGCCAACTCCGGTATAATGTATAGTAGGCAAAGGAATTTTTAAAATCGGAGCCCATTTCGTACAAAAAACAAACAAACCTAAGTACTATTAAAGTGAGTTTGAAATCGTAATTATTGGGGTTACTTCGTTTAATTAGGGACGCCTCATGGCTACTTCTAGTTATCATTAGGTGAGCTCTATTCCATATTATCATTGCATTGTCTATGTTATAACTTGCAAAATTTCGAAATTAGAACCGGGAAGTGGATCTTTGCTTTGCAAGATTACATCCATACTAACTAATAGAGAAATTTAAATAAAAGCTTCTAAAGAGACTTACAGCCCGTTGCACAAACGTCCATTAAGGTTTAAAGACGTCTTTAAGCTCTAATTAATATCAAAATTGTATGGGTAATGCCACTTTAAGCTAATGAAATTTCAGTGGAGGTTTGTGCAACTGACTGTAAATGTTTTGTCTTTTTAAGTTCCGTGTACCCATATTTTTTCTAAAATAGGATATTTATCTTGCTCGGCTGTCTGACTGATTTATTTAAAAAGTGCATGCTAATTTTTAAGTTAAGTAAATTCTAAATGTTTAACTAAATTTATTGCAAAACTGTTGCATTACTATAACTAATAATTCAACAAACCGTCCATTTTACAAATATAATACTTACTTAATAAGTAATCATTTTAAAAAATACAAATGAAAAAAAGGGCAAATATTTAACTTTGCAAATATTTCAAATTTTTAAATATTATTGGAAAATCTATTAATTAAACTTAGTAATCCTTTAGTTAAATATATGATGCAACAAATTTTGGTTAAGGTTATATATGCTTTGCGTTGCTTCACTTAATAACAGTTGGGTGTAAAATTAATTATTTACAAAAAAGTTTATACACTAGTTAGTTAAGTTTATACACTGACCTAACGATATGTTTAAAATGAATTCGTGATAATTTTTTCATTGTTTTATGTATGGATAGAATTATGAGCCTATTATAACACCTGCGGAAAGACTACGCTATCTCAAACACAAAATAAACAGATCTAGTAACTAAAATATGCATAAATCAAAAAAAAATCCCATTCACTAATAAACATACCATTACCTAAGGTCAGTATGTATTACCGACGTTTCAAAAAAAAAATTAACATTTTGACCACTACTGCTTTTATAATAAAACCTATTACGGGTGCATAATTAATTTGGTGTACTCGTTGACTCACAGACCAAAACCGACTTAAGCCGCAAGAGAATAAAGATCAATTTCACATACGTACCCGTTATGAATTTTCGCACTTTTGGGTTTCAACAAAAGAGTTGAAGTGTTAGTATTTGAATCTTATGCGCCTTTGTTTAACGGTACGGTGTAAGCAAATGATATATTAGCTGATGAAAATAGTGTTTCCGACAGAAACAATAGCGAAGGTTGATAGATAGTCAGTTCTTAATGAAACAGGATCGGAAGTTGTTCCATATTATCTTCACGGTCGATGGAGACCTTTATAATTCACCTTTAATTCTCCGTAAAATTTATTATCAATATTATTAATTTTTTAATTGGATTTTTAAATTTAATTAATGTGAAAGTGAAAGACACCGATCTACAACACGAATCGGAAGGATTCAGAAGCCGATAGAGATCAAGACTCATATTTTATAATCAGATTTCTCGCGTTTTATGAAAGAGAGAGAGATAGAGAGGTTTTATATATAAATAACAAAAGCAGATCCAATGAAAAAGTCATAAGAGATAATATACCAGCCAGTGTTTTTTTTTTTGTGATATAATTGATATAAATTAAAAATAGATGGGTATTTTGTAGGTACATGACTTAACAATCTGTTTGGGCAAAACCAAAATATTTTATATAACTTGTTTCGTTGGCACTAATTTTTATGTGATTATATAAAAAACTATATTTCAAAGAAATATTCATCCAACCGATCTAATTGAAATTTAATTTATCAATTTCGTTGGTAAAATTACTCCCAAGTGATGTTGTAATGAAAAATTCTATAACAGTATCGGAAAATTACGACTCACTCGAAGCTTATTCTCCGAAGAAATCTTCTAGAACGAATCGAACGTAAGCCCTTAATTTTCTGCCAGACGAGAACAAGGATCAAAAACATCAAACGCAGTACTTTATGGTGTACACGATCATCCATTTATAGAATAGGACACGATATTTCTGAAATTTTTTAGTATAATTCGCTTATTATAAATTTGATTAAACATATGCAAGTATTGAATTAACATACTTTACGCAAAATTTGAGGAAATTATTCTCTTTTTAGTGTTCCATAGCAAACAAGGTACGCTTATAAGTTCACCATGTCCGTTCGTCCGTCTGTCCTTCTCGGTTTAGCTCAAAACCTATTGGTTGGTACTAGAAAGTTGTAATTTAGTCTTAATTATGACAAAGTGCTAAAGAAAATTTCGGAAGAATAAATTTTATAGGGCCCCTACATGTAAAGCGGGGATGATATTTTTTTTCGTTTTGGTCTTGTAAAAATGTTGGGAAGACCATTTTTTGATATAGTAAACTGTTTGTAAAGAAAGAAGAAAGAAAGAAAATACATTTATTGACCAAAAAGGTTGATACAAAAATGATTTAACTTAAAGATAAAAACATTTATTAAAAGTGGTGGCCAATCAGGATTCTGCCTCAGCATAAGTTTGTCACTTATTAAGCTTTAAAGAACTAATCTTCGTTAGAGTCAAGTGTCCCCCTCCCTCTATCAACTAATCGGTCATTATTAGTAGTACATATATAACGATGTTAAAAGAAAACTCTTACAGCTTTGCAAGTTTACAAGAAATAGTCGACGAATTTTATTTAACTCAAAAATTTCGAGCAGTTCCATACAAAGAAACGTGATTTTACTTTTTTTTAATAGATAATGAGACGGAACCCTTCGTGAGCGAGTTACCCGGTCGCACTTAGCCGGTTTTTATTTTGCAAATGTTCATTCTTTTACGGCTAGAAATAAAAAGCAATTTCGATTATAAATATGTGTACGATATTAAGCAGGGGTTGGCGACTCACCGCAAGAGATCCTTTACCGCAACGGGTTCCGAGGGCTGGGTTCTGGAACGTGGTGTGTCGACGCGGTTACCAGCGAAAATATCATACACGATATATAGTCCATAGGCACTGATCCACCGTTCTTCCGAAATGTCCTTATTCTCGATAACGAACAATTCACCAAGCTCAATCGAAATTAGGTGTGCGCAGTTAGCAATTTGAATTCACAGTAAAAACCGTCACCCAAGGAATAAGGGTGGGGATTTGGAACGAAGACAGCTAATCGCCTTGCCCATAGACAATAAAAAAAATTACCCACAGTTGTGTTGTCTTTTATAGTTAATTATCAATCAACTGTTTCGTTACGGAACAATATACAAAAACAATATCAATGAAAATTTAACATTAAATCGATCACTAAAAGACTTCACGACTTCGAGACGACTGACAGTATGTTTTAAAATTCGAATGTATAAGAGGCAGTAAGAATGGCTCCTTGTTATGAGCTCAAAGGCCAATAAGTTCAATGAACCCAACTCTGGAACACAACTGTTAATTTTGACATATTTTAGGAGCTCCGACGATTTTTATCTTTAACTCTTGATTGTTGATGTTAAGAGATAAGAAATCAATTGGGTTTCATTTTAGTTAACTTCTAAAAAATTTTATTGAAAAAAATAATTAAACTACAATCATTTATACGTCCCGAAACAGAACTAAGCTGATATCTTGGGTCATTAGTAATTTCTATACAATATTAAAAAGAGGTTCCGAACATGAAAATTGCTTTATGGGAAGCTACATCGTACGCGGGTGAGATAGGCTTTAATTTACGCGGCCGTTGTTACGGGAAATAGCCTAGAGAATTTCAAAAGTCGTAACTTAGCTAATCATGAATTTCGTCTAAATAAATTGCAGTTAAATCGATTGACGATAACTGCTATAAAATACAGTTGCAATATTAAAAAAAACATACATTAGTTAAATAAAAACTTGAAAATATTGATACTAAAATCAATTAAGATATTATTTATAATTCATATAAGTTATAATTTATACAGAAAATATTCTGGCGTACAAGATAGGAGTCAAGAAACTTATCAGTTTTTAAATGCAGTAATGATATTGACATAACATTGGGAATATATTATGATAATATCAAACGATAAAATAAAAATAAAACATAACGAGTTGACTTAAGAATACACAATTCTATATTGATCTTTATGTTATAAAAAATATTAGCCAAATTTGTCAATATCAGATGCCCGAGACTACATTCAAACGAAGCCTTTCGCAAACCGGGCAACTGTTCTAACCTCAAGATAAAATTAAATTTTAGTAAGATTTTATAAAAACCAAACATGTGCGAGTCGAATGAGCCCGCTAAAGGTACCGTACCGAAAACAAGCAAAAAAATCACGTTTGTTGTATGGAAGCCCCATTATATATTTATATATCATTAGTGTAAATTTCATCAGTGTAACTATCACGGCTCATGAGGTACAGCCTGGTAACAGACGGACTGACAGACAGACAGCGAAGTTTTACTAATAGGGTTCCCGTTTTATACTTTAGGTACGGAATCCTAAAAAATATTATGTAATAAAAATATTAAGAGTTGTAATTATTATTGCCACTTGGAGTTTCCTGAGGTCTGTAAGTTTTTTATAAGAAGTCATTTTCATATTGATTGAAACTTAATACAGCAAATTTTATTTTCACTTTAAAGTATATTGGTTGAATATTAATATATTTTCGACTTGGGCCGTCGAAGCTTTTCGACTCCCTAGTCTACCTCAGTATTATACTTAGGATTGAGAAATTAATCAGTGTTTAATAGTTTGTATTTTAAAAAACAATATAAATTTGTATTGTTTTTAAGTCAACAAAAACTAGGTTCTTGGTAGCAATCCCGTTATAAACTATAATTCTAAGTTTGCATCTGAATAACCATAAAAGACCGTAAACGGATACATACCTCGTAAAATATATTACTTTAAACTCTGGGAGAATTATCAGCGCCACTATTGTATTTTTACAATGAATATGTTTTACTAGTTTTAGAAATTTATTATTTTGTTTAAAACTAGTGCAACCGTTTGGATTTGCGCAAATACTGATCATTGGTATTTTTTTCAACCAATGAATATTTTGAATCCATTGCTCAGTACACTTAAAGCTTTACTACAACTACACTCGCCTAAAATTTTCCGTTCCCAGCTGCATCTACAGTCGCTAAAACTACAGAACACGGAAAGAAGTTAGAAAGGCGATCATTTATCCTTTGTACGAAACCGATGTCGCCAGTCTTGCCCCACTTTTAGTCCGCCGGACATCAGACGAAATATCAGACCAATTATACAAAAGATATGTACACACTTGCATTTTAAACATGCCAATCAGAACGCTCCAATATAACTATAACCAATCACGCTCAACCATAACAGACATCTATAGTGCGCAATAAACGTGTAAAAGCCATTTTAATTTGACATATCACACTAGTGATTGACATTAAGTTATTTACTATCGATATTGAAAAACAACAAGTCGATTAATTGAAAGGATACTAGAGTATTGATTTCTTTATATTATTTTGGATATACATTGAATAGGCTTGTGTCCTACAAGTGAAAATACAGATACCAAGAAAAATTAAATCTGGGATATTTATTATTTTCGTATCTTCATTTTGAACTGAACTACAGTGGCCCTCAGTAATTACATTCTCATATTACAAAGGAAAAGTCGATCTATTAATTAATCACAGGTAAGATTAATTAGTTAAGTTATCCTTGAACCCTTTGGTAACTTGAAGACAGGCAATTTGAAAGTTATTTATCAAACAGTAATAGCGATGTCTGTTTGTATGTAATTAGCGCTAAAAAGACGCTTATTAAAAATATAAATAAGCGAAAGTGATGGCCAATGATGAGCTCTTAATTTCACTTGAACTTGATAGGTTAAAAAGGTTGAAGTTTTTATAATTACACTATTTTAAGAAATGAAAGTCTTTACTTTCCTTTCTAAAAATAATATTCAGTTACAAGTATCTTTTATTGGTATACTAGCTGTTTTACTGTGTTTTTTCCGGCGTATATTATAGTCTATGTCATCCACGCATGATGTCGCTTTCTTATAGGTTAAAGAATTTTTTAAATCAGGTCATTAATTGCGTCATTAATCAGACGTTTAAATGAGCTTAGTAATTTCGGAGTCTATTAGATGCAAACAAATTATCATGACTTTCCTCTTAATAATATCAGTATAGATAAAAAGACACCACACAAAACTAGCCGTCTACCCGTAACTGCGCCCGTGTTGATAAGAGCTTAAAGGTATCACCCGCGTATGATGGAGCTTTCTGTAAATAAGCGAGTTTTTAAAATCGGACGAATAGTTTCGGAGCTAATTCTATGTAAACAAACAACCAAATCGTTTATAATATTGGTATAGATAGGGATGTTTGTTTGTTTGTCTTTTTTCAGGTCACAACGAAGCATCCGTATTATTTATGTGGAAATATTTGGAAGGCTGGAAAGTCATATAGACTACTTTATAAGTGCCTTAAATTAATTAATTTAAATCCAACATTTTTAGCCTTTATAAATATACCTTCGGCCATGCCTAGAATAGTGTTGTATTTTTCTGTCCCTTTGAATTGTTTTTCTTTGTTTATTCTACGTGTGTTTTGGGTTTATAATATCATTACTGAGATTTAAACAGTTTTACTCATTTAGATTTGTCTGATTATCTTTTAGTGGTCCATGTTGTCACCACCGGTTCCAGCATATACCAGTATTAATAAGTAAGGGGTGACCCGTTGCTTATACTGAACTGGAGCCAGTTTTGACAACACAACTTTGCACTTTTTCTTTGTTATTTTTATTGTATAGTTACCTTGCGCCATGTGATGTGGTGTGTGTCATCGAAATATTTTTGTTATTCTATTCTAAATAAATTAAGCTAACTGACAAACCCTTTTGTGAGATCAGTTAAAAAATAAAAAAACCACTAATCACTCGCCCGTGTGTACTCTTTGTGTGTCATTGAGTTTCAGGTTTAAATAGGATCTAAGCCTCGGCTAATCCTTAGCACATTACACAAAATTTAATGTCCGTCTGACAT
Organism: Diatraea saccharalis; assembly: GCA_918026875.4. Taxonomy (NCBI): domain Eukaryota; kingdom Metazoa; phylum Arthropoda; class Insecta; order Lepidoptera; family Crambidae; genus Diatraea; species Diatraea saccharalis. Next base: position 16,790,410 of record OU893346.1, read on the forward strand.
TTTATCACTAATTATTTTCAGGGACGGCAGGTCTTGACAACATGACCGCTCATTCGAAAGAAATAACTGGAGCATACTCATACTTGAACCTTTGCGGTTAATGAACCCAACAGATTAATTAAGCGGAGGCTTTCAGGCGACCCTTTTCTACATTGGTTTTAATAATTTTGTGAAGCGATTCTTACATGTGACGTACGGGACGCGGCTTCATAATATTCTTGAGAGCTCTTTGTGCATTAAAAGGAGCCTAAATTTTGATAATATTAAAGTAATAAAGACACTTGAATGGCACTTTAATACATCTATTTTAAACACCCGATGCAAAAAGAAGGACATTATTATTTAACCTGTCTAACTTTGGACATAGCTGAATGAATTTGAGTTAAGTTTTTTTTTATTGTAAGCCTAATTCATCGCAGTAGTTTTAAGCTTGGTTTTATGGAAATCCGTTTAAGAGATACAAGCATTTTGCCAAGATGAAGTAGCTATTTTTTTTTATTATTTGTACTTTATAATCGGTCCAATAGTTTTGGAACCAATTCGATGCAAACTTACAATCAAATCATTCCTCTTTATAATATTAGTAAAGATAACATTCTTTGTACTTATAATGGCGAAGTCTTATTAAGACATTTCAGTTTTCACTATATAACAACCTCAAATTCTACAGTAAATTATCCAACGATTTTCACCGAAACGTAAATTGCTTTATAGTATGATGTATTACTGGCAATTGTCTCTACTTAATCACACATATGTAAAAGCATTTCCGAAACTGCCATCATGGTGAAAGCATACAGAAAATTGCACTGGAACCGAAACTTTTAAGCATAATCATCCTTAATACAACCACTTAAGGTTTTAAACAGAATATATGAATTTAACAGTAAAATTTGCCTTCAAGAACCAGGCTAGCTGGCATTAGTTCAGATAATTAGTGTCAATAGGTCTAGAAAGGTAATTGCTAGAAATTTAGCCACTACCACAAAAAGTATGCTAACCAAACAATTTTTATTTATAACGCATATAATGACTGGACAATTTCACGTTGAATCAATGTGACATAAAAATAAACATACGAATGAAGTAGCATTTCTAATCGATATAGTTGTTATCGAGCGATTGTGTTTGAAAAAAAAAGAAAGCTAAGTGCGCAAGTCGTAAGAATCGGAAAAAAAGAAAGTCGGACACAAAAACTGTGAAAATATCGATATTAGATTGACCGATTCGTGTCAGTGTCGACTTCAATGATTCGTTTTATTATTTGTTAATCGATAAACGTATTTTTCTATTCGCACTGTAGTTGTTAATTGTAAGAAAGTCATCGCTGGTCGTCTCTTTGTTTATACGACGCTGGAAAGCAAACATTTGGCAAATGTATTGGTTGCAAAAGCATTCATAGCACGCTGGAAAGCAAACACGTAGTAACCCGTAAAACCAAAATTGTTTTTTAGAGCAGAAAATCTTTTATTTTTTCGATAAATAATTCCTATAAACGTCCATGGTAAATATAAGGTGTTCCTTAGTCAATTTATACGGAAATAAGATATTTTTTTTGGAAAAAAATAAAGATTTTCCACTCTAAATATCCATCCATCCATCCAGGTTTTGCAGGTTACAACGTGTTTGCTTTCCAGCGTCGTATGAATGCTTTTGCAACCAATACATTTGCCAATAGTGACGCCTATTCTGTGTCTGTCTAATCTCTCATTACAGCTATTAGATAACGAACCAGTCCGTCAGAACGTCCAACAATACCACCCGAAGCAAACTCAAACACTCAGACAATCAGAGCAAAACAGTCTTTATTCTGAACACGAAAAAAATCATAATTACGACGCTGCGTAAGGTTGCGTCGGCGTGTGTGCACAAAAATTTATTGCGGTTACGAAACAAAACACTTGCGCTGTTATAGTCCTTATATGTGATATATTTAAGGTATAGCACCTTTTTCGTACGTTGGACGAGTTACTTTGTATTGCAACCGGGTTGCCACAGGCTATGGTTTACGGTCGCAATGTCCGCTAGTATGTTGTAACTTACCTTTTAAATATGTCGATGCATGCTTTGTTGTTAAGGATCAAACGTGTCATTATATCTATTTCATAATTAAGATACTACTGCTATATCGTACCCTTAACTGGTGAGGTTTAAATGGAATTAAGGACGATACAAAGTTAGTAGATACACTTTTTTATTAGGATAAAATCTCACGATACTTATAGTTTTCTAGTGATCCAATATGATATTTTATTTCGATTAATTAATTATTTTGTAATCAAATAATTGATAATAAGGCTTAATTTTCGTGTATTACCTTGCTTATAGCAATTTAATATCGAATTACTCATCATGAATTTGATAGCTAATAATTTTTTATGAACATTTAGAGTAATTTAATTTGATATAAAACACGAGAGCGCCGGCCCCTTCTTTGAGTACCTCTTCAGACACAGGACATGAGATTTACCAAAGAGGTATGTTTTAAATAATTTACCGATCAGACTCAAATTTCTTGCATTTTGTCATTTTTATTTTTCAGAGATATGAACGTGCGCACTCTTATCCTACATGACTTTATATGTCTATATAAAAAATACCAAATTTTACAACCCCTGACAATTTGCCTCTTTGGAGTTAGCGATCTCGACGTATAGATACCATTAAATCCACTGGTCGTCAAATCTTAAGTACTACTTTGGAAAAGAGCCAATGTTCGAAGAATATACTTCCTTTGATTCCCTGAAAATGATAACGTACAGTACTATTTTCAAAGTATTATAAGAATCACATTTTCAAAGAATTGCTCTTTGTTGAGTGACGAATTCTTAGAATCAGATCATCTTTAAAGAATCAACAACTATTTACTATTTGTTGAAGACGATTGATACTTGTATTGTTTGAAACAACATGTCTTGACCAAATAATTATGTTTCCTTTGTTTGATTTGAAGCAGCAAATATTGAGACCCGGCATAATATTCGAGAGTTCATTTTCTATATTAATCGATCGACCACCGGTACTGGCTCTTCCGTAATTACTTGGAGACGGAGGTCAATTATAATTATTAAAACTTTTCTATGACTTTAATTGAAATCGGTTCAACAACTATTTCCTACGTCAAAATGATTACATTCACCATTTTACTATTGATTTGATTTTCATCATATAGATAATATAGTGTTAAAACAACAGAATGATAATTATCCGGTTTGTGTAAGCCTAAGAGAGAATTAAACTGCAATTATTGCAATATATGATATTCGTTAGCAAAACATTAGTATGCTTTATATACTTTCATTTGAACTGGAATTTAAACGGACCTTATAATATTTTGAGTTATTCGCACTGCAAAGTCATAAAAGTGTATCCTTTATATTTGAACGGCACCTAGCGGTATATGGAACTAAAAATCTCACACCATTTTTTTTCATACTTAGATAAGAACAATACAAAACAAAAATTGTATAACATACAAAGCTTAATACTGTTTTGTAGTTTATTAATATTAACCGCGCCATTTCGCTTTTACTTCAGTTTACGGTTAACAAGAACTATCTTATAGTTTTTCAGACGCTGCCATCGGTCTTCAAATATACACCGGGAGACCTTCAACAGCCTGTATTGCGTTACAAAACGAAATATCTAATAATATGTATGTCGAGATTACTTAACATGACAAGGACTCTATTAAAACGTGACAAGACTCAATTTTCTTTACAATATTGATATTTTTTTATTCTAAAGTGACATAAACATTTATTTGCAGTTAATTGCTTAACTAACGCAAATCATTTTCAACCCTGTAACCTATTGTTAGAACACGAATAACTTTTCTAAATTACAATAATTTACATAAGATAAAGATGTCAAACTTGTTCAAGGAAGTATGATCGTAGATTTCTCTGCATAAAAACTATGTTTTTAAAGTGTTCCATTTTGGCGCTCTTTATAGACCAAAAAGCGTGGGATCGACTACAAAACAGTTTATTAGTTCGAACCAATCAAGTCTTCAAATCGCTTTAGACTTAATCGCTTGTTATTTAAGTTCAAATTTGCAGAAATTTTATATGTGATAAAAACATTAAAAATAACACATAAACATTTTTGCCATAATTGGGATAATGGCTATTTATTTTTAACGAAAAATAATAAAAAATCCACCTTGTCCCTGGCATTATGTGATGGGATTTTTAAACATTTTCCATTAAGAATATTTTTCAGAGTAGCATTGTCAATGCAAAATTTATCAAATTTGATTATCCTGTCCTACCTGACGGTAGATTTATTTAATGTTTTGTGTAATCAATAAATAACGGCGTTACATTGAATTGAAATGTCAAATGACATCACACATTTTATACATGGTTACGTAGCCAGCCCCCTCTCCTCAATTTTAATGCCTTTTATCTAATATTTTTCTATTAACTGACTGACGTATTAAATAGAATATCTTATATTTACCCAGTCATCATCCGTTGTATTCCACACGAATAACTAATTAAATAAATCCGTTGTTAAATTCGGAACATCTAAACAGGTTTTTATTGAAAAGATAATGGGTTTGATAATTAAAAAACTTTATCCCATCAAAAACATGACTTGTACAAAAATGCCCAAGTCTCACAACGCAATTCTTCTGCCGTAATTTCATAATTAACGTAAACCAAGTCGACTAATTAAGTACCTGTCTTCCTGTGAGAGTAGCTATTCAACCTTTTTGGAAGTACTTAGGAATATTTAACAAAAACATATACCCAATAATCACATGAATACTTTTAAGTCGATAAAGCACAGAGCTAATAACTTTAGATGAGTTTTATGTAACATTGTATTAAATTGCTAAAGAATCCAAAACACTAAATATAAAAATCTAAAAAAAAAACAACTCAACGACATTCAGAAGTATTGTCTATAGTCTATACTAATATTAAAAAAAGGTAAGATTTTATTGTTTGTTTGTTTGCATCGAATAAACTTCAAAAATATAGGACCGTTTTTAAAGTTCTTTCATCTACGGGAAGTTACATCTAATATTTTATGACGAAAGAAAATGATGATGAAATCGCGAAGAAATAGCTAATAATTTAACAAGTTTTGTCTGCGGTACCCCTATGAAAATCCAATTACACAATTAATTTCATATTAATCATATGGCAGCCATATTTGAAACACTTAACTAGTTTAATGTTCTTTTGATAGCCTTGGCATATACAAAATATCACGTCACTTCGATGTTTAGTCGCCATATTTGTAAATGATCCTTTAATTGCATAAACCCAGTTGCACAAACGCCCATTAAAATTGTCATCAGTATAAAACGACTTCATAGATAGAAATTTGCAAATCAAAAACATTCAATGAATGTTTGTGCAACTTACTGAACTGAACTAAATAAGGACATTATTCTGCTTTCGCGCATCAAGAAAAAATTAGCAGTTACGTAAATGACCATATACAATTTTCTCCGATATTAGCCTTTCTATTTTTATTACGCTTCATTATAATATTCTACATCTATTACGGAAACAACGACCAAATTCCTAAATAGAATAAAGCTCCGAAGGAATTTTTCACAAATAATCAATGCAATTAACATTTTTTATAATACGACAAACCCGTTTACTATAAAGACAAAGCAAAATAATCAACGTTCAGTCTAGCTTTGAATGGCATTAATTTATGAACATAATTCGAATAAAACATTGTATTTAACTGCAATAAAGGAAATTGACTTACTAAGAAACAGTTTCTGTACTTTACCCAAATTAAAAGTTGCCTGAATAGATCATCATCAAAATTCATAATGTTAGTTGTTAGCGAGTTTGATCTGTGATTGCGGAGGTTAAGCGATGATCGCAACGGCCGATAATCGGATGGATGGCAAAATTATTTTTGGCGAAGTGACTTAGGATGATCACGTATTTAGATTCCATCCATTAAGAATACCTGTGCTTTAGCACCACCAATCCTCATTGGGACCTTCATGCGGACCCAGCACAAAATTCTTGGTGTCAGCACCATATGGACGGGACATGCACGGTAAACCGAGAACACATACACACTTAATACTAAGTATACCCTTAAGTGAACACTTAATGTATGCACATAAACAATGCTCATATATTAATTCCCACAGACTACACATTTATGTTTCCAACATTGTGTACATATTAATTATGCATTTAGAAGAACACAATTTTATGGCTCTTTATATGAGTACATACTAAAAGACGTCCTGAACAAGTGGTAGGGGGAAAAATTTCTTTTTAGACGATTCAAAAGTGCTTGTAATAGCCTACTTGAATAAAGATAATGTCAATTTACTTGTATCTATATTTTTGACCTCGACTGTACCTGGCGTGCTCAATGTCTAAAGATATAAACGAATTATATACGATTCTGAAAATAAAAATGGTGTTAACTAATAAAAAAAACTATTCTAAACGGCATCAGCGAGTTCAGTTTTGATTTTCATGACGATTCAGATCATTTACAGGTTCCGTGTTCACTTAAGACTAAGATGTCGATTGTCTTTTTTTTAATTAAGAGGCCTGAAGGCCTAAATACACCTAATACACTAAATACTATTGGACTCATTGACAGTACAAAAATATTAATTTTTTGGAAAAGTTTACATTTATTATATTAAATAATTCACAGAAAATATGTATCAGACTTATTTTCTTTATATTTCGAATATTTACCCGTGACTTTTCTCTGTCTGTCCGTCGGGAAGAAGAATATTAAATTCGTATCTTTAATCTTTTTATCAATAAATTATGGTAAAACAATCAGTTGAAATGTCGCGAGACGTCACACCTTTGTGCATTTTCTACGTAGTTGTGACGTAGCGAGTCCCCACCCCACAACTTGAATTGTTATATCTAAGCCGTTTATTGTTTAAATGAAGGAAGCAAAAAACGTATCATCTAATGTTTTTCTTTTTATTTTATTAGATCAATTTTGCATTACCAATGCTTTACTGAAAAATATTGTTATTGAAAAATGCTTAAAAAATTTTAGGCGGTTTTCTTAAATTTTTCTATTACCTGACTGAGGGACTAACGAGAGTTTCTTTCTGAGAGTTTATAGAAAATCAGCTGCTTACTTTTTAAATCTATTAGAATATCCTCACAATACATCTAAATTTACATAGTTATTATCTTTTAAATGATTTGACTTGTGAACTCTGATATCGTTATGTGATAAAATAGTTCTTTGTATACACATAGAAACTGTATATATTAATATATTATAGTTAGCATAATAACATATTGCTTTCAGATCAATAATATGTATGTTTACATTTTCATCTGACAACCTCTCTTGTTGAATTGCCCGTCAACTATATTGCAGATTGTTTATTCTCAATGGCAGGTTACAGATCACGATGAAATTTATTTCAACTCCATGTTTCGCCGTGAATTGTTGATTACACAAAAAAAAATGTAATCTAACCTTTTCTTCGATTATCTAACCTGAAGGACAAACTAATAAAAATATTACCTATACATTATCATACTGTAACAGTGCGCCGTACCACCTTTATTTCGTCCTAGGTTTCCGCATGCAAACTTTTTATCTTTGATCTTCAACATAATTAATTTCTTTTTATTATTCACCTTTAGGGATTTGAAATTTTGGCTAATATTAAATTTTAAGTTCGTAAAAAATCATCCGGCGAGAACATGATAATTTAATCATATAAATCTAATAATCTATATATATATATATATATATATATATATTTCAGTGGTTTATATATATATATATATATAAACCACTGAACGGATCGGGCTGAAATTTGGCATGCAGGTAGATGTTATGACGTAGGCATCCTCTAAGAAAGAATTTTGATAAATTCCACCCCTAAGAGGATAAAATAAGGGATGAAACTTTATATCAGGTATTTACACGATATAATGAATAAATATTCGTTAGAATTGCTGCTTAAAGTAACTTTACCATGCGGACGAAGTCGCGGGCAAAAGCTAGTATAATAATTAAGTTATTATAATTCAAATAGGAAAAGTGTAAACGTATATGTCCGTGATATATCTCCTAAGTTCTACCAATTACGGAAAACCCAGAAACGAGTTCTTTTTCTTATTACCCTCTAATAAATCAAATTTTCGAGCTTAGTCAGCCTTTTATTCATTTGCCGAAGAATCGAACCCGTTACAATACGTTTGTATCTCACTTACCTTAAGGACTTTTCAATACACTCCACTTTTTGTTACTCTAGAGACGTTTACATACCTGAAAGAAATGAATAACATCACATTAATATATACTATTAAAAAGGTAACCAATAAAATTATCATTTAACTCAAAGTTGTCACTCAACTCCTAAGTTGATAGCACTGTTATATAAAATACAAGTTTCGCATCTTATATTCGATAATATGATAATAAAGTAACGGATATTGGGCTATTAAACTTGTATTCGTAAATTTTTATCTCACATTATATATAAATTGAATCTATACATATATTTATTTTATGCATGACGCATATAATTGGATATTATTATGATACTGGCACTTTAAAAATAGAATTAAATATTTAGTAGGATTCGTTTCACAAGAAAAACGTATAAAAGTAACAACTCTATTTACTCGTAACATAATGCTACTTCTTATCGCCCACAGTTTTACTTGAGTACTAAAAATCCAGACGTATATATGTTTCGACTGACCAGTAGAAGCGTAGGACTATTATTTACAAATACTGGCTGGCTGTTAGCTCTCCATTTCACAAAAACTAAGGCGACACCACCTTATTCGATTCTAAATGCTTTAAACTATATTAAAATGTGTTACTTTGCATTATACGAAAAAATATAACTTATTTATTAAAAATATGGCAGTATGAACAATTATTCATCCTTTTCTATGTCAATGGATAAATGGTGGTAAGATTTTGAATACAGCAAATTGTTAACTAATGATCACTTATTAAGATAAAAAATAAATAGATAAAGAATAAATAAATTACTTTGAGATGATTATAATTAAAAATATGGTATTTAGAAAGTAAAAAGAAAGCAACTGACTCACTACCAAATGAGTAATACTGGCGAATGCACTTTTTCAACACATCACAGTTTCATCGAAAGTTGACTAACGGTATTTTTTTTCTCGTTATCGTGTAAACATTAATTTAAATATATGAAACTTGCGATTTACTAAATCTAATCAACCATGTAAACAGTTATGATGTATACATAACAATTTTCTGTATTATTAAATTTTTCATGCATTCCATAGCCGTGTTAGTATTTCGTTTTTGCTAAGACATTTTTAAAACTTTATGAAATTGAATAAATGATAATGTCATAAAAACCTCAAAACTAGACTTCGCTACTATAAATCTATGTAATGACTGCAACGTTCTTCTTACAATAGCTAAACATGCCCGCTCTATAGTAACGAGGCCTGACGGAGCTGTGTGTATACTTGCCCTCGCGCATGCCCGACTAGTGAATTACCCTCTAAAGGGTTACCACAAATTATCATATTTTCACAATGAGTTTTTGATCTCTACCCTTAATTAAGGTTTAAAATCAAATGGGAAATTTTGATAGTATTGTTAATATGATCTTAATTATGCCGCAGCTGTTACTAAAAAATATAGTTGTTGAATTCAAAAGTTATCTAACACCCAATTGCATAAACATCCATTATGATTAAGTGATGACTTTAGGATGTAACGGACGATATAATTTTGAAAATATGGATCAGTAATGCCGGTTTAAACTAATGAGAATTTTAAAAGATATTTATTCAACATGCATTAGTAGTAGTAGTAGAGTAGCTCGGTGGCATAGTGGCTAAGTACCGCGGCCCGCGATCGTTGTCGTTAAGCAACTTTCGCAAGGGTCGGTCACGGGATGGGTGACCAAAAAAATATTATCTCGAGCTACTCCGTGCTTCGGAAGGCACGTTAAGCCGTTGGTCCCAGCTGTATTTGCAGTCGTTAATACCCTCCAAACCGCATTGGGCCAGCGTGGAGGGTCATGTACCCATCCATCTTAACCATCCATAAGGAAGGCCTGAGCCCCTGCAGTGGGGACGTAAAAGGGCTGATGATATTTATTCAACTGGACGTAAGACAGAAGACTACACTGACATCTGACACAGGAGACATAGGGCCTTCTTAGCAAGCTAAACACTCCACAGGATGTGAGCGAGCAAGCATATTCGCTTGTTTAAATTTGCTTTTACGTAATTATTAAACTATATTGCAACGAAACACGTGCTTGTCGAGTGACCTATGGAAGCCGAGACTCATCCTAACCTGTTTCTGTCACATAGTAACAAATTAGTAGCAGTTTTTAGTACGTGGCTTGTATAATGTATGATCTAAGCCATCTATCCTCAAACTCAATAGACTTTCAGAATACCAAACAGTAACTTTTATTTTCCAATAAAATTATATAAAAGGCAAAACTTTCGTCAAGTTAACTTATTGAAAGCGTTTCACGTTAACAACTGTGTCACTATGATAAGGGCTATATTTTTTTAACCTTTATAAAAATTAACCGGTAATAATAATCTTCATTTGTCAAAAAAGGTCATAAATATACATTAGAATTAGCATATTTTGTCGTCAAGACAACGTCCAAATATTATATGTTAATTAAATAGTTGTCCTTATAAAAGTCAGTCAAATCAAATTAATAATGGAAAAATTATAAAAATGTCAATGTTGAATTATAATATTATGATTTATAAAATTAGAACTTTATTAGTTGCGTAGTAAAAAAAATTACATTTTCTCATAAAAAAATTAAAAAAACTCAGAAACGCAAAATTTAAAATAATAATAAAAATAAACTTTAGTCGAAGTGAGCGGAGGTTTCAAGTTTCAAAAATTCATAGTAAAATGTACGATGCGAGAGGACGAAATAGATTATTCTTTTATCATAACATTTTAGGTATATACAAAAATATTACAAAGAGAATATGCCTAACTAAATCCAGTAATAAGTATGGTTTATATGGCTGACCTTTTTAGTGCAAAACTTTTTATGTTTTTTTTTTTAATGTAATTGTCACCTTTAGCTTGTACTGTATCTGTGATCTCTATATTAATATTATCAATAAATCTTTTATTTGTTCTTGTTGTCGTTCATTTTCATAAATCCTATATTCAATATCGCTCCGCTTAAGATTCTTTAAAATAAATTTTTATCTATTTCGATGAATCTTTTTCCGCATTCATTAACGTAAATCATTCTTGTAAAATTATAAACTTCAGTAACAGATTAACGTTTCTTGTCATGACTTCTTTGATACCTTTTGAGATTCCGTAGACGTCCAAAATTATAAAACACTCGAGTAGAATTAAGAATGTTCTCTGTTGAAACTTTAAAAAGCCTGCCGGTCGATTCGGTACCCGTTAAAACCAAAACGATTGAAAGTGACCTTTAATTTTCACATCCAAAAAGATTCGGAAATAGATCTGTCGCTTTCAACGTATTAAATTAACATTTCATTCATTTGTAATCTTACGTCTATATAACTTCGCAACGTATCAAATATTTCTTTGACTAAAATACAATTTTAACAAGACCCTCGGCTCCTAATATGTTTTTCCCTATGTTCTGCTATCGGTCTATTTTAAGGGGGGGAGTGACAGCTCTAGCTGTAACGGTGGTATCAATAACCAATTCAAGCTGAGCTCACGCTGAAAGTGAGTTAGTTTGGAATTTAAAGTGTTGTGAAGTTAAAGTTATGTTGGTTGTTAAACAGACTGCTCTGTTGAGTAAGTGGTTGTGTTGAAAGCTGTGTTGGCAAGGCCGGCTGGTCTGTAAGGACACTGGCTCGTGTTGAAGTATAATTGTGATTTTTTTATTATTGTGTATTACATGATTTTATTTGTTACGTTCTCTGTTAGAATATTTATATTTTATTAAAAATGCTTAATAAATGGACTTTTAAAAAGTTATTTATTAAAAACATTGATATTATGATCAAAATTTAAATGGCATTTATTAGTTTATATTAGTTACATTATTCCATATCTGAGTTGAATCACCTCTCATCGCAGTAAACAAAAAATGTACATACAGCAGCAAATCAGGCTACAATATGTATGTCAAATCTCTGAGGGTGATTTTGTACTCTACTCCTAATATATTAAGGTTTAAATCAAGTAAAGAAATTTCAGTTTCTATAATCTGAAGTGCTGTTGACCATATTTAACTATATAATTTTAAAGTTAAGATCTTTAAAAAATGTTAGTTGATAATTAAAAAAAACAGCTCATCTAAAAACTGGCACACGCAAAATCTTTTTTATTTCATCTTTTATTATATTATAGCGGTATAAATAAAAAGTTATCGAATAATCATTTAATATTTCTTTTGAAATCAGCTATTTAGATTATTATTTAGAGTAAGACTTCATTTTGAAATTTTCCAATCAAGTCCAAATCATATTAAATCAATAATTTACTTCATATAACTATTTTGTTAAAAATCCCGTGTAAATTCAATCGTTAGTGAATCGTTAGTAGTTTGTGAATATATTGCGTTCTGTCAGACAGTGCCGACGAGAGCGAGAGCCTTATATAATAAATAAGCAAGGACAATAGAGCTTTACTCGGTGCTAAAGAAGATGATTCATTTACAAACTATAAAAAACACAATGTGCTACATATTGCTACATAGCTACATCGTAGCATCAATAACAGGACGTAAAAAAGACATCAACGTTACACATCATATTGAAAATTTAAATAAACAAGAAAAAGAATAAATATAGCAGTCATTTGTTGAATAATATTATCTCCCAAATTTGATTATCAATTAATCGTTCGATTATTAATGTGGTCGAATAATTAATCGTTCGATTTATAATTGTGAATCTAGAGCCACCGATTTACATATACAATTATTCACTTTAAATACGAGTAACGATTTAATTGTACAATTTCAAAAATTATAATTTTATCTTGACAAATAGAATTTAATCACTTACACTGCTATTAAGAAACAAGGTTTAGCGTCAGAGTAAATTTACGCTAAAATTATGCCTTTGCCAAGACTCTGTTTAATAATATGAATTTCGACTAATACTAAGTGCAGTCTCAGCGTGAATTCACTCCAACGCTAAACCATCATTCGATGTTTAAATTTTTCTTTAGTATCTACGAGTTAAACTGTCATAGAACAAAACGGACTTTGCATTGTAGTTGTACTCGTATCACGTATTCAGAGTGGGCACTCGTTTTGTGGTCATTTCGACCTTGATCGAGTTCGCCGCTGCCATTGAGAGTTCCGCCACGGATTGTGTCGCTGACGCGTTCGATACTTTCATTGTTTTAAAGTTCAATACAACAGTTTAAACATTAAGGACCGGTTATGCTACTTCCTTTTGTCAACTTTGAGCTTAATTGAGAAGGTAATCTGGAAGGTCGTTCGTTAGTTTTTTATCGCTAGTATTTTAAGTAAATAAGAGTGCCGTGTTCCTACGTGAAGAGCGTCGTGGCTTAACCAGTTTAATCATTTTATTCATTATACTAGCTGACCCCACGCATTGTTATAGAGTGATAAACTAAAATAATATCTAATTAATAGAAAAGTAAACTTTTTAGTTTAAGCTACTATTTAATTAACTTATAATCTTAAAATAAAAACAAATAAACAATTAATTTTACTTCATTTAATATTCAAATTACAATATCAGCTCCATCTGTCGAAAATAAAAAAAAAACAATAAAATGTTCACATCTGAAATAAAATAGGTGTTAATAAGGTTGACTTGCATCCATAAAAATTCTTTTGATCTTAAAGTTACGATAAATTTATAAATGTATTTATATTACAAATAAATCTTTATTGATTTAAATCATGTCACATTGTGTTGTAGGCGTGCTAATAGCGTTTCTATATCGTTTATTAGAGTATAGCATCAAATGACTAAAATCTTATAGACCTCAGAAATGGCTGAAGAAGCTAGATTACTTTGTCTTTAATAGAAGATAACACAATAAAAAATAACACAATATAGTCATGTGAATATATTTAATAAACGGTTCAAGCACTTATAGTTTTCACTTTCGGGTTCATTACAATGTCGATGGAGTGTGAAGGTTTCACCTTGTTGGATGTATTAATAGCGAGTGTGACATTTGATAAAGCTTCTGCATGACATATGAGAAGTGCAATATTACTGACTTCATATTATCTATTCACAGTATAAAACAAAATCGCTTCCCGCTCTCTGTACGCTGAGATTACGCCCTTTAAAGAGACTTGTGACCTTGATACGACGCGTTTGGGTCACTTAGGGTTAATAACGTATGTGTACCAAAGGGAATTGTTCAGTTTGTATGGGCACTTTGGCTTTGAGTGGACATTATCTACAGTTATAAAAAACATTATTTTTTAATATTTCATATCTTAAGGAAGTTAACTGTTGTAATATTTTCACGGGAAAGTTTAAAATTGTATATATATAAGCATGTGTAGTATTCCATTAACAATGTGGCGAAAATGTTTTTTTTTTAGTAAAATACTTTAATTACCTTATCATCATATTAACTTATTTATGTTAGAAATAAGAAACAGAGATGTCTAAATAAAGAAATTGTAGATTTACACATATTTACCTTTAATTTGACTATACAATTCTACAAGCACAAGACAGTACTTCTAAATACACTTATTTATAAGAAAAGACTTTACATAATCACTTAATAAATAAATTACACTGCTCATACAGTTTCTCTTCAACTGGAGGCTGGCATTTGGGCAGTCATAAAAGCAGCTACATTCATATAAGTTGGTCACATGACGTCCTAATCTTTGAATTTTCCTTTGACAATCTTTGGCCTCTCCTGACATGTGCTCTCCCTCAAACAAGACTATTCTCCTGATTTGTGCTCACCCTCGAGCATAACTCTTCGGCTTGGAGCCGTAGACTCACATTTACGTCTGCGCCTATTAACAGAAAGGACTATTTTAAAACACCTATTCAGTACATTTGCACATAACTACTTAATTATAAATTAACATTAAATATTGAACAACTAGTTAATAGTATATCATCCTGATGAAAGATGTAGCTTCCCAAAGCAAAAGAATTTTTTAAATCAATTTAATTTTAACTGAAGGAACTACTGTTTAGATAGACCTTCAAAAGTGCACAATATCTTCAGTCATTCCTTCAATATTGTTAAATCCATTGTAAGATTTCTTTTTTACAAATAATACAAAATCTCGTATAAGTTCTGTAGTAAATGTATGAATAGTTTGCATGATAGACAACCATTCAGCCCAATTATTAAAATATAAATGAGAATTACACAGTCTACTGGTTTTTGGTACATAAAAGTTAAAATCAAAAAACAATTTTACCTGAAGCCATCTGGGAACTGTCAGTTGCTGTGGTGAGTCTCAACCCGGAACAAAACATAATGCTTGTGAATCAGATGCTCTTTTAAAATCCGGTAAGGTAATGTTCTGTATAGGTTCTGGAATATTAGAAGGAACTGTCTCTATCTGCTAGCTGCCAACATGGATGACAGATGCGATCAGATCCATCCACCTAAGAGTATAATATATAATTAAATTATTTGTCAACAAAATGTTAATTAAACGATATGGTAGCGATATATTAATGTATTACATGTCATAAAGGAAGTTTAATTATAGTAATCACAATAAATAAAAATAACTATAATCCTACCTGTCGTGGGAATATCCAATCAATAATTTAATTTCCAATGTGTGTTTCTCTGTCGGATATTGTTTGCAGTAGATGTGATCTAGTACGTAATATAGATCTTTCACAATTTATGCAAAGCTGCCGACGACATTCACGTAGGAGACCATTACACGATTTAAATACATTCATTAAACCAAAGAATTTTGAATTACCAATTCTATCTTTCTACATGGATTTACCAAAAACAACACGTCAAACGATATTAATACGTTATTTAAGGAATTATTTTATATAAACAATCATTTTAATAAGAATTATCACTCAAACGTATTTGTTGACAAAGTGAAATGGTGCTGCCATATAAAAATCATTAATCGATTAGAAAGTAATCGATTGTTAGTGTGAATTAACTTATATCTAACCGAAAAGGATTATTTGTTATGTTTTTAATATATTTGATACATGATTTTGCAAAATATCACCTACTGTATATGCATTAATATATATATACTTTAATTACTTTCATTTGTATTAAAGTTAAACCTTATCGATTAATCGATACTATTAGTAATAGTACTTCAATAACATTTATTGATATGGAAACACAATGAAACATGTTAACAAAACACATCCGATACCAAAAAATACTTTTAAAAATAATATTTTTAATGTTTAGTTTCCCATGAAGAGAGTATAAAAAATATTTTTTTCAGTTTTAATAATATTTTACTATTTACATAGTTTTTACAAATTTGCTTGTCCACCAAAAGCCAAAATTGAACAATTCCCTTTCAACTCAATTGGTTCAGTAGTTTGGGGTTAATCATTCATGATAACCGGACATCCAAGTGTAACTATAAGGGTTCCATTTTTCTTTTTTAGTCTCGGAACCCTAAAATTGGAATGGGTATTATTTTAAAATACTGCACTAATGGTAATTGGTGTGCTCATTATTGTTCACCATGCTTTGTGATGGATTTGAATAATATTATAAAAAGGAAAGATTTATTTGTTTGTATAGGCTTCGAAACTACTGTATGGATTTCAAGCATTATAGATAGATATTGATAGAATGCTTGAAATCTATAATTTACACGAGTAAAATCACGGGTTAAGCAACAGCTAATCTGAAGTTAGTAAATATATTTAAGACTTTACGAGGCATTAGAGCCAAGAATATATTTTAATTTATATAGTGTATTTAAAATGCATGTCGCAATAACAAACAGAATCAAATTTCCTTTGTTAGTTTGACAGGTACGAATTATAAACCTATTCTTTCAGTCGCCTTGAGATGCCATTCTAACTGCATCAAACTTTATTTCACATGAAATTAAAAGTTGGGAAATCAAGTTAGGTAATTTATCGATAAATTTCATTGAACTAGATTGTGCCATCACTTAGTTAAATATGTTTAAAAAACTATTTATTTTCAATGAAATATAATATATAAGAAATAATTATTACAGAAAAGTTGAACTTTTATTATTTGTATAAAAACTCCATTAATGTTATTGTAAAATATAACCAGAATCCACGCAAAGATGCATATTTTCCTTGGCCTTAAGTAAATACTTGTTACATCAATCTACTAGCTTTGCGCCAGCGGCTTCGCCCGAGTGGTCTTGTATTATACATAAAAACCTTCCTTTTGAATCGCCCTATCCATAAAAAAAACGGCATCAAAATCCGTTGCGTAGTTTTAAAGATTTAAGCATGCATGTAGTGTTGATGTCTAGATAAATTCAGCACGCAGGCCTGAGTAAGTAAGTGTGAACAAGTAGGTTAAGAGAAATTAGTTGGCTCTAATTTTCTGCACTTCGACGATATACGCTTTTATGGGTCCATATTATGCGTGGCTGCCTTACTCCAGCCAAGCCAACATCGCGAAGAAGCGCTGAAGCATATAAAGGGTTCGCCGACTATGAATCCAGCCTGGAATAATGGCTTATCGTGCCTTTTGAAGCACGCGTAGCTTGAGATAACATATATATCGGTAAACCTTTGCTAAAGTGACAACAAGCGTTTCATTTATTGTCAATTCCAAGAGAAACAATAAATATTTATTTTAAGGTTTTTTGAACTCTTTTCACCGGTTTCATAGTTTGTAATCACCCTACGGTAATAACCATACAATTTTGAGCGTATACGACCGTCTTACGTATGCAAGCGACCATTATGTTGAAGACTTTCGCGGGTTCACGCGTATACTTTCTCGATGGCCCCTGTCGGCTGACTTGCATAGTAATGTGTGCATTAATTACATACTCTCGTTGTAATACAAATGCTGCCATCACATAGACTAATATGACAAATGCAACCATATATACGATACATATATCTATATCGTTAGCTAAGCGAGATTTCTTTACGATATCTGTTGCCGACAACCTTACCATATTTTTGATATATTATTACTGGCCTCTTTAAGGAGGCTTTATATATATTTTAAATGTATATTTCTTTTTTATTTTTTGACTTTTTCACTGTTTCTTTGCTAAAAATTATCTTATTAAAATTGTATACAGTCCACTGTGCTTGCTGTCGATACAATATCTATTCTGATATTTTAAAGATGTAAAGTTTCCAACTTGTTTGTTTGTAGGGGGCAGTCTGCGGGAACTGGATGAGTTTTCCCTTAGTTGGAAATTCTTGCATCTACGGGAAATTCGTAGGCTTTAATTTATGAGAATGAAATCGCGGGAAAATAATAATTACATACATATTTGAAATTAATAAAAATCGTGTACTTGTACAAGTACCTATCGACTTTAATATAACACCGACGATAGCATATGACCTGTTTAATTTTTTTTCAAGATGATTATTTCTCTATATATAGAAATACTCATAGTTTCGTTGGTTTTAACTCTGTGGATTTCGCCTCATTTTGGCTGTGTATGCATTTTCTGTTTTCCTTACAACACACATAATTAATAATTAAGTGAATACCATTCACTTATTTACCTATATCAATGTATAATTCTAATATGTCAACAAGTTATGTTGTTTTACGGACCTCTTGGAGTGCCACTCTAAATTTAATAATTAAAATACTAAACCTTCCCGATAAATGGAATCGAATTAGGAGACTGGGCCATGACCCTCCACGCGGGCGTCAATGTTAACGACTGCAGATGCAGTAAAGACAACACCATCACCATCACCATCACCATCACCATCACCATCACCATCACCATCACCATCACCATCACCATCACCATCACCATCACCATCACCATCACCATCACCATCACCATCACCATCACCATCACCATCACCATCACCATCACCATCACCATCACCATCACCATCACCATCACCATCACCATCACCATCACCATCACCATCACCATCATCATCACCATCACCATCATCATCATCAGCCCGTTTACATCCCCACTGCAGGGGCGCAGGCGTTCCTTATGGATGGTTAAGGAGGATGGGCTATGACCCTCCACGCTGACCCAATGTGGAGTGGAGGGTATTAACGACCATAAATACAGCCGGGACTAACGGCTTAACGTGCCTTCCGAAGCACGGAGTAACTCGAGATAATAATTTTTTGGTCACCTATCCCGTGACTACGATTGCGGGCCGCTTAGCTAATCCACTACGCCATCGAGCTACTCTTCATTTTTCATTCCGCTCACAGGAGCTTGATCAATTTATAAAAGATTCGACATCTTTTGAATAAAGCCGCGGTGCACAACTAGCTCAAATGTCAAACAATTGCTCGAAATATACTGCCAGAGCCTTACTCCCTATATTTATTAATTAGTATTTGGTACAATACACTAATATCATTTGTAATTTATTATGATGGTATGACGGTAACATATCAACATCCGTTTTCCGCTTTTCTCCTAATAAAGCGTAACGCTCAAATGGTATTTTTTTATTAGAAATATAACTGTGTTCTAGATATAATATGAAACATTCCTTAAAATATTGTGTAAGCAAACCAATTATGAATTTAGTAATGTTTAAAACATGACCATAAAGAGAATGAAATATGCAAGTAATGGCTACCTAATGTATCTTATTATATCTGTGAATGCAAAGTAAATCACAAAGTATTCGACCCTATTATGAATGCGTCTAAACCTGAAAGCTTAACCATTTTCTATCAAGTATTGCTTGTCAACGAGATACTTAAAGACAGAGGACGACATATTATACAGTTTAATAACGGCCCTAATTTTATTTTACATCCAGTGTATAAAATACTAACTAAAAATAAAAATATTGTAATGAAGACAATGTCGTTGAATTTCATCATTGAATCGTTAAAGTAACCGATAGATGAGGTGCTATCTATGTTCCTAATAAAAGGTTAAAACAATAGCTTTCTTTTTATATTTTGTTTAATTAGTCTAAAACGATAAGCTATTATATTTAAAATGTGGCTATGTGGCGTTCTATATGTCTACCCCATTAAGGATACGGCGTTAAGATATATATATATATATATATAAATATAGATATTTTAAAGTTCGATATCGCGCTAGTTTGCCTATTTGGTTTGCGGCGTAGG
Organism: Diatraea saccharalis; assembly: GCA_918026875.4. NCBI lineage: Eukaryota > Metazoa > Arthropoda > Insecta > Lepidoptera > Crambidae > Diatraea > Diatraea saccharalis. Next base: position 16,810,627 of record OU893346.1, read on the forward strand.
TTAATCAAATTTCGCTAGGCATAGGATGGGTATCTAAAATAGAATTATCTCAAGCTCCTCCGTGCTTAAACTGTTGGTTTCGAATCTGCAGTCGTTAATGGCCACTAATACATACTCAGCCCGCGTGGTGGGTTACAGGCTGTTCTTCCTATTTGATTGACAATGATATTCTGATATATTCAAATTAAAAAACTATTGAAGTTTGCTATACTTACGGCCTGTTTTAGAATTGAGAAAAGTACTTATTCCAACTATTTTTTTTCAATAACTTAAAATTTACGTTTCACAAGTCTAATTCCGTAGCTTTATCAAAATGCTATTAACTGACTATTAAGAAAACAAAATCAGAAACGAATACCTCGGTAATATTAGTTTAGGTGTAGATGTTCTTACCATTAAATACCTAATTCAGAAACTGGGTGTAACTGCCTTAATGTCTACAAGCTATAGAATGTCAATATTTATCGTAAAAGGACTAGCAAGAAGGTAGATAGATACATCTGCCTATGACACCTGCAAAAAATCATATACCCCGTGCTCATGGCGCACGTAACAGCGGCGGAATATTGGAAACTCAATAAAAACAAGGTAAATAATTTGATGTCAATCCCGCGAAAAAACTATCATTCTGATATATGTGGTCTATAACAATATAGTATGCATATAATGGGCCTCTTTATCTTTTGCGTACATCACTCTACAGTATAATTAAAACTTAGTCTAACAATTAATATAATTTGAGTCATTGTGAAATGGCATTAGTATATTATGTGACAGATGTTTGCGATGAAAGCAACTGCGCAATGCGACGACACGCGTCAGCTCGTAAGCTTCCGCAACGCCCATCCAGTTGCATAAGGTGCACCTTCAATATGCTTCGACATTCCGGGTAGCGATAAGGTACAGGCAACAACACGTCAGGATATACGCAAACGTCGATTTTAAATTTGAAAGAAATGTTTAAAAATCTATTGTGTTAACATTGCAATGAGCTATAAGATAATTTTATTTTTTGATTAATGAATTCATTAATGTATAATCTTAATATTGATTTTTTGCATTAGTATTAATCCTATGATTCAGGTTTATCTAAGAGTTTGGAAAAGTTATATTTGCCTTTTGAGGATCGCCGAGTGGGTCGCTCGCCTGTTTTAAGGCCCCAGGTTTGATCCACGCGCCCAGGTCTGGTATTTTTCTAATCGTTACCTTCATTATTTCAGAAAGTCCAAAACATGAGTGCTATTGCTGCTCATGATGAATTTATTGCAATGTATTGATGTGATCTAATATAATTTTCTTTGAATAATTGAGTGAAATCTATACTAGTTACACAAGGCAAATGTCACTGACAAACTTGACTGATCTATCAACACAGTTACACAATTATACTTTGTTTTGTAATGTGCTAATGTATAATATACTTCACCCAAATAAATGCCACACAATATTTAAAATCGTAGAACACAGTAAAATAGTTTTAATAACAACTGCCAGCATATCATTAAATGGTTTATTCCACGTAACAACACGCAAAATTAATCGTGAATTGCATTCAATAATGTTTACAATAACATTGCTTATGATTCCGAAACCGCCATTGCAGTGGTGAAATTTTTGTGGTTTTAAACTTATAATTATATGTAATTAATAAAAAATGCAAGTCGGTAGTTGTTTCTGTCATCGTTTTTATTAAATCAGTCTTTGTTTTATTATAAACTGCATAATTAACGATATTGCTATTAGTTATGATTACTTTTTAATGACTCATTATTAATTTGCACTGACAGAAGTGAATTTTTATGTTTTAATCAATTAAAAAACGCAAATCGTTACAAAAAAGGTCATTGAATATTGACGCATTTTAAGATTTTTTTGTAATGTTTGATTACAATATTAATTAAAATAATTTTATCACACCTTCTTCAACGGCATAAAGTAAATATAAATTCTGTTTCATTATCAATAAAGAATAATAGCCCATCTCTAAACGAACAAGTATAAGCTTTACAGTAAGGCAACTTTGAACAGACTTGTAATCAACACGGTGTTAATATATGCAAACTGGCTCAAAGGTTTGCGATTGTGAAACGTTAAAAAACCTTCACGTGGTGCACGGAGGAGGTGGGAATTTGCATTTTAATTTAAACATCAGTACATTGCTTTGTACGTTGATGGAAATTAATAAATAGAGAACTGTGACAGTTTGAAATATCAAATTATGTAAAATAGTTACAGGATAAAATTGGATATAAATATGGCATAATTTCAAATTGATGCCTCATGTCAATTAATTTACTATATTTCGTAAATGAAAACATTATGATAATGAATGTAAATGTAGATTTTGGTTTTATAAAACTGATCATTTGCTTTTTTTGTCGTGGGTTAATGTTTTATCCACCGTCCCTACCACTTGACAGACGGGTACTCTCCATCAGTATTGACCCACCCGGAGGTTAGTCATAACGCGAAAGGTATACCTACTACAGAGTAGCTCGATGTGGATGTGGACAAATTCGCGGCCCGCGATCGTAGTCGTTAAGCAACTTTCGCAAGGGTCGGTCACGGGATGGGTGACCAAAATATTTATTATCTCGAGCTACTCCATGCTTCGGCAGGTACGTTAAGCCGTTGGTCACGGCTGCATTTTAGACGTTAATACCCTCCAATCCGCATTGGGCCAGCGTAGCTTAACCATCCATAATGAAGGTCTGAGCCCCTGCAGTGGGGACGTAAAAGGGCTGATGATGATGATAATACCTACTAACCGCCGTCCGTGCACCCTCAGGTATGGAGGAAGGGTCTAAGATCCAACAGGGAGTGCTCCACACCCAGCCCTCGTTCAGCCCAAGGACCATTCATAATGGAGTAGGCTCAAGTGCATCAGTTTCCTCCTAGTTAGTCGGGGACGAGCAATGACCAAGTGGTTGTCAATCATTGCAAAATTGATCCTTACTGTCTTAAATGTACACTTAACTTGATAGTATAATTTTAATAAGGACTTTTAAATTGACTTGTATATAATAAATAACATAATATAAAATTCTTAATGAAATACGCTTAAAAAATCCACTTGATCTCTGGCACCGTGAGATTTTTTAAGTATTTTTTATCAAGTGGATTTTTTTAAACGTTTTTCAGTAAGAATATATGAGATTCTTTAAATTACTACGATTTACACTCAGTGATTTATGATCAGTTTGATATTTTGATTCACTTGAGTTCAAAATAATTTCGTAAATATTAGAAGCTAATTTACTAATTGTAGAGTCATGTATGTACAACGCACATTTTCTTCGCGGTTAATGGTTATTACTTGTACACGATTTCACTGTTAGTGTTTACACAAGTTTAATTTATATTTAATTTTAGTTTTCGAAACTAATATCGTGTTTGATAATGCTTTCTTAAGCTCATATTTATTACAAGAGAGCTATTATTATGGACATACGTTTATTTTGTGCAAACATTCAAATAAACACAAAAATAATAGATGAATTTAAACAGATAAATAAATATATAGATAGTTCACGCGAAATCTAACGAAACCACTATTTTACAGAAAAATACGAGACACGAATCCATTACCTTTCGCTAATTGGGAGTATGCTTTATAGAATCCAATCAATCAGAAACTTGAAGGGTGCATTTTTATTTATTTTACTTGAAAATAAATATTAATAAAACAATATACGTATATAGAAAAAACAGCAGCAGTTATACTACTTATGATACACACCTACTGTGCACCGAGATCGATGTCCATCTTTTGTCAATATACACCTGTTCACTGCTATTGAAATAATAATAAAAATATCAATGAATGTTAAATAAAAATTTATTAACAATTTTAATGCTTAAATATGAAATTTCAAAGAGAAATTCTTCGTTTATATGTTATTTTAATAATATTTAGTCACTGAGAAAATGTTGTGTACTGTTAAAAATGTTTTTCCTGTATAATAAATACTTTTTTTTTTTAATAACAAATAATCACTTGAAAACTTATTTGAATTCAAAAACGATGACTGTAAAATCTCAATTAAATTAGTAAATTTAATAATATTTCGTGATTGGTAATGAATATTTAATAAATAATATTTGTAAAATCATGAATAAATTTGTAATTCTATCACAATATGCAAATCATTAAATGAATATAAAAGCTATTTATATAAAACTATAATCATAAGTAATATTCAATCAAGATTTTTAATATAACATAGGTATTGTTTTAAATTATATATTATAATGTAGGAATGCCATATATATAATGTTACAATGACAAAATTCAAAGAGCCACTAACTTTTTAAATTAACCTTAGAAAATACTGGCATGGAAAATTTCTAGTTATCATAACGACGCAACTGTTTCAAAGAAAAAAACTTTTCTCACGTCGTTTGCTTGAGAAGATAACTGTGAAACTCATAATTAGGTTGTGTGTACTTAGGTCCGCTCCAGATTTATAATGCAAAATATAATTTGGACCGTCGTAGGTACTAACAAAATTTTGTTCGCCCAAAGCGTCCATCGTGTTATCTATGTAGGCTTATTAAAATTGGTCTAGATTAAAGTTCGAAAAAAGAAGGTATATATTCGAATTTTTACAGTCGACTCTTATATATTAATAATTTATATAATATGTCCTGTCTAGACTGTATTCTAGGTTGAAAATCTGTGCATTCGGGTCATAAACTTCTATCGGGAGAACGTGTACTGTGAAGGTCCGACAAGAAATTAGACAAATCTGATTAGACTTGTTAGAAAATTGCAAAATACTAGATACATATCAAGTTAAGCAGTGTAGTTTATTTTTAAGATAATTTTGCCAAAGCCAAGCCAAGTACGCCTACAAAATACGTCAGGGAAATTTACCTATTGATGAGCTTGTCATCAGATACCTCCGTATATTGAGGTTATACGCTCGCTCAGTCCTCTGCACTCATAAATATGAATTCGCCCTTAAGTTCAATCAATTTATAAAGTTATGTTTGACAGACGGAACAATAACAATGTACAGTCAGCAAATAAATATACCATTTTTTTTAATTAACACTGTTTCTATAATGTTTGAACATCATAAAGGTTTTAATGTTAAATACTATACTATGTAGCTATAATGAGTAGCTCGGTGGCGTAGTGGATAAGCGCCGCGGCCCGCGATCGTAGTCGTTAAGTAACTTTCGCAAGAGTCGGTCACGGGTTGGGTGACCGAAAAATTATTATCTCGAGCTACTCCGTGCTTCGGGAGGCACGTTAAGCCGTTGGTCCCGGCTGCATTTGCAGTCGTTAATACCCCCCAATCCGCATTGGGCCAGCGTGGAGGATCATGGCCCATCCTCCTTAACCATCCATAAGGAAGGCCTGAGCCCCTGCAGTGGGGACGTAAAAGGGCTGATGATGATGACTATACTATATATTATTGTTTGACATCCAATAAACAAAAGTATACAACGCACGGGTAGTGTTCTGTCTTGGTAGTAATATTTTTTTTAAATTTAATGTATTTTAATTATTTATTAATTTATTTAATTTTTATCACAGTATAGTAAACGGCGGATTATTTTTTCTTTTTTCTGTTTTAGCACACAATTAAGTTCAGTTAAGAAAAGTGGTTAACAAACTAAAGGTACCCCTTTGAAGTAAGGCGTGGTTTGAGAAACCTATTTCATCTTAACAACGTCCATCAGTTATTGAGTAGTCTTCACATTTTTGCAGCCGGTAACAACAAAAGATATTAAAGGACAAACGAAGCGTAAATTCACTAGTTTTAAAAGTCTTGTAGATGTAGTTCAAAGGATTTTATTAAAACTATTCTAGCTAATCAAGTCTATGTACTGTAACGTCCGTGCATAATACTATAGGTAGGTTTACTCTTCGGATGATTTATGGTCAATGCTGGCCGCTAATATTTTGAATTATTACTTTTTCCGTATTCAGATTCGCGTGTTCGTGTTTTCCTGGTTGATAATCTTTCTTTCTGATCGAGACCGGCATAGAGTTCGTATCTTAGAATGTAATAAGTGATTCGATGTATATCGTTTGCGAATACAATTAGAGAGGTTGAAGAATTACACGAGGATTTCATTGAACTACCCTGAGCTACTGCTGATCCCATTAGAGTACTAGTTTGTCGCTGTCCATTATCAGTGTTAAGTTTCCGAAGTGCGATATGTCATGGTCGTGGGCTTGATTGTGCAACAAAAGTCGTTAGGTCCACGTCTCGATCACGTTACGTCCACGTTCGGGTTATATAATGTTGTTGAAATAATTGTTTAGGAATGGAAATTGTTAGACATATGCCTAACATTGTAACAATGCGTCGAGCCACACCGTTTATTTTGCCCTAGGTTCCCGCATTCAAACTTTTTGTCTCTGATCTAGAGGTGAAACGATACGAGTAAATACAAGTACTCACTCGATACTTTTCTTTCAATGCCGATTACTTTTGCAACCGATACTTTAGAACCGAGTAACAAGTAGCATCGTGCAGTAAATGTTTGTATCGGTACTTGTTCGGTCACTCACTGAGGGAACTCATGTGCATAAGACTTTTTAATCTGTGTTACTGTGACTAAAGCCAGTCTCATGAAAAAGTGTCACAGGCGCGGCGTCCCTGTCTTATAACGAAATATTAACCACTCCTAATTTTATGTAGTTAGAGATCTATCTAGAATTGACACACAAAAACCGTAAACAGAGTATATATGATATTTGCTCTAAAAACCTATTTTTTTTTAATATTCGTTACAAGTAGGTATTGATACTTTTCATTCGATACCTTGGTATCGTTTCATCCCTACTCTGTTCTTTAAGATAACTTGTTTTTAATCATTCAAAATTTTAAAATACGACATGTTCAATCTGAATTCGAAAATATTCTTAAAAATTCTTCCGGCAAGAACACGAATCAATGTTAATTTCAATATTATAAATTATCAATATTTTTTAGAATAATATGTAAAAGTAAAAACGTGATGTTTTAAATAAATCTACGTGAAACATTTTACCTACATAACTTAGACACTGGGTCGGTATAAATGTGTTTCTATTCGTGTTAATCCTAATTTTCGTAAATCCCATAACGAACCGTTTTTTGTGTTATTTTATTTGTAGTTACAGTTTTTCTTTTTAATATACTTGTCAATTCTATTCAGCCTTTTCATTTGACTACCATTCACTAGGATAGCCAGGACCCTGTTACATCATATTGTTCTTGCTTTAATATACTAACTTTGATTCAGTAGATGACAATTAAATAAAAAAAAAAAACAATAATGGTGACATATACGAATATAGATAACATCTCCAAGAGTTCTGATTAAATTGATATTCTCTTAATAGCTTGATTATTAAAGTTAAAGTTATTTTCACTTCATTCATCTCAAAGGTCCTCCCATAAGGTAATGGCTCAATTTGGAATTAGAGTAACGTATCTTATGAGCTGTATTATTTCTATTTTAATCTTTTCGATTCTGTCTTGATTATATGTAGAATTATTTATTGAAAAAGGTATTTCCAAATTGAATTATTTATTACGTAACCATATTGAAACTTATCCATTTTAACAAGCCTCCATAGCCGAGTGGTTCGCACGCCGGTTTCAAGGTGTCACCATCTCTGAGGTCCCGGGTTCGATTCCCGGTCGGGTCAATGTAGAAAATGAACTTTTCTATATTGTCTCGGGTCTGGGTGTTGTGTTATCTTCGTTGTCTCAGATACTCCATAATACGGGTGCTTTAGCTACACATCTTGGAATCTGAGCAATGTGTGTGATGTTGTTTAATATTTATTTATTTATATTTGATGAATTTTGCATTCACAATGCTATACTGGAAAAATAAATGGTGAAAAGTGGTTAGAGCAGTGATTTTGCGAAAGCTCATGGGTTCGAGTCTCGTCTCAGAGTGCCAGGGATAAAGTGGACTTTTGAAGCATTTTTCATTAAGAAGTCTCATTAAATTTAAATCAAGGTAAAACTCTCTTTATTATAATGAGCATAATTAAAACTCGGATGGTCCATTTAATTTTTCTTCCATGCAGAAAATCGTCTTCGAATCTGCTATATTTTAAGTTTTGAATATCAGCTATTAATGTTACTCTTTGTTTCTAGTCTTCAAATATTAGTTTTTTAGATAGAGAGATAAAGTTTTATTTTACATAAAGACTTAGATTAGATTTTAATACGATATTATGTAGGCAATTTACTCTATTGAATGTTAATAAAAATTAGAGAGAGAATAAAGATACTAGTATAGAAGGTCCACTCTTTTTTCTCAAAAACTAAAATGCGTCTTTTTTAGGAACGCTATTTATGACTTCAAAGAAGAGTATTTTTTTATGATTCATAATGCAGTTGTAGTAGCCTAACACTATCTCTGATATACATATAGATAACCATTGAAGGATTTGATAAAAAATAAATAAAATATGTTTCGAAATTGTCTGAAATTTCATTCATTGACAAACAGTACGCCCTTAGTACTTATTGCACAACAATAGATTTCACCGCACTCTAGAAAGGGCTTACTGAGCTGACATTTCCCGAAGTACCGTACATCTTACCTAACTGCTTACAGAAACTATCAGAATTAGCGGTACCATAGATTATACTGGCATAACCACTTTTCATAACACCGCTAGTTACTTGAAAGTCAAAAGTTCAATTGCACGTTAAGCAAGGAAATAACTATGAAAATAATTTAACTTGATAACTTAGGAGTTTCATTATTACAGTGTAACGGTGCTGTATTCTCGACACCGTCCCCTTTAGTAACATATTTCATATTTAACCTTATTTTATTTCCTTCAATCGAATGTCGAAAAATTTTGTATGTATATCATTTAAGTTTTATTAGACTATAATAAATCCTTTTTTATGTTCGTTTGAAAGTGTCGAATAGGTATTAAAAAAAATATAGTATTATATCACTGAAACTATTAATGTATTTTAAGCACTATTATTACTAAAGTTAAAGTATTACTACTTGAGAATTCTAAAATCTTTTCTTCATATAAATTTCATTTACATATAACATTCCTCCGTTTATGCAATTTATATAAAAACAACTCCAAACTTTTACTTTTTTTTATTTCTAAGTGTGGTTAAGTCTTGTTATTATAATATTTTTATTGTTATTTCGTCGTTAGATCTAAACCGGAAATGTTTCATGAAAGTTTTATAAAGTTACGTTTTTATTACATTAAAATAGTTTAACAGTTAAGTCCCTCTCAAAGTAATTCAAAAACGTATTTATGAAGAACGAACAACTGACTCGCTAATTCATTTTTTATTTTATTTTACACGTATAAATAACATGTATCTTTGCTATTCTGTAAAAATTTTAATCAAACACAACTTACTTCAACAGATAATAAAAAAATATATATTTAATTGATCCTGTAAGCACTGTTTTAGAAGTCGAGGTTGAGCCTGATTATATTACAGTACAAAATAAGCTATATAACGTCAATCAACAAAAATTATATAACAAAATGTCAAGGTTTTACCCAAAACAAGCCGACATTTAATGAAACTATAGTCCAACATATGCAAGTAATAAAAAAACAAAGGAGTAATTATACGTATGGTTATTTTTACTACGTATTTGGCGGTAGTTATCAAAATTGCGTGCAAAGTGTAGAATTGTTCTAGAACTAATTTTGGATGATTTTATATAATTTTTTTTGCTTTATAAATCAAAATCAAGACATCGTTTTGCATGCCAAAGAAAAACACAACAATATTAAATTAATACTTGACAAACATATCCTTCCAATACCTGGCGATAGCAAACATACTGGCATATTGACAAATTCCCATGTCAAATCCTAACTTTGTTTATTGATATTGGAAATGGTAGTGAAATGAAATGAAAATATCTTTATTCAAGTAGGCTATTACAAGCACTTTTGAATCGTCAAAAAAAATTTTTTTTCCCCTACCACTTGTTCAGGACGTCTTTTAGCTGACAAGAAGAACAAGCGAAATAAACTTACCAGCTTATGATAAAAAAGTAATGACATTTACATAAATCATGTCATTACCAAAATAATATGTATTATCACAATAATAAATACAACTTTCAAAGTCTGTAGGACATAGGTTGAACATATAATTAGTCTTTATAGAACAAAGCGAAGGCTATCAATTCCATGCATTGCGATCCTTAAAATTATCATAAACTTTATAATAGCCTTTACTCATAAGTATATTCTTTACATGAATTTGAAATTTATTTATGGGTAGGTCAATTACTAATTTTGTACACAAACAAAAGATAAACTAAATTTGGTTTTAGTTCTGTTAAACTGCTATTACAATTATTTAAACAGTACCAATAGTACAAAGTTGTACGTTTCTAACTTTATTTATTTGTTTGTTTGTTAGGGGTATCTCCGGAAATACTTATCCTATCCATTTCATTGAAGCTATATGACATCAAAATAATATATGGTGTTAAAATAATCAATAAGTAGTTTCTAAAACAAAAAGGCTAGAGTAAACTTTTAGTTACGACAAGGTTAAACAGCAAAATTTACGCCTATTATAAATAAGATTTAATGCAATGTTACTTTCATGTTACTAATTGAATGAAATAGTGACACGTTAGCTGCTTTTTCTCTATAATATATTTTTGGTATTCATTCGTCCAGCAACCTTTTAAATGTTACGTGGTACAATAATCACAGTTTCTTATAAATTAATGCTGAAGACCAAACCATATATTATAATGACTATAAAATTGCATATACAGAATGATATTATAATAAAGGATCTAACATTACAAACATGCTCCCATTTTCCAATGATCGTTCGCGTCACACGCTCGCAAACGATTTCTATTCGCCGACTACTTTCACCGGGTGAAACTGTGCGTTTTTGTCCATTGTGCGCCGGCGCACGGCGGGCGTTTGCGGAGCGATTTTCGAATTTCGAATGTGCGAAATGACGGTTACTGGGGCGGAATGTTTCATCATTGTCTTACGATTTAAATTTCATAATTTTTTGAATATTTTTTAAATATAATAATATTTTATTAATCAAAATAATAAAGCATTTTCTTAAAATCTTTGTTTGACAACTATCGAGGCCGAGTAGCTCACATGCCAAATCTGTTGTCTCAGGTTTGATTTCCGGTCGTATCAACATAGAAAATATTTTTTCCCTGTTGTTTCGTGAGTAGTTAAAGTACCTTCATTATTCATTTTTTATAAATACAAGAATTTTTAACTACTTGAATTACAGTCCGAATACCTAATGAATGCGATTTTGTGTAAAATTTATATTTTATTGTAGTAGGTTTATATAATTTTTAATAAAAAAATACTTTATAAAAATACTTCCTGAAATATAGTATAGCACGTAATATTCATAAGTTTTATGGTTATAATATAACATACGTCAGGTATTTTATTTTAAGGGAAATATTTTTAGTTTTACAATTAGTACTTACCATTTTTTAATCTCCACGTAAATTTGACACCAAGGATATTACAAATCCGCACCACAACACACAGTCAGCACACGAAAAGAAAGTTCACAGAAAATAATAGAAACACGAAAAATATTCACAAAAAGAAACCACAATCTTACGATATAAACTATACAGTCGATAAAATTTATATTTTCGAAATGAAAAAAGGTGTATTCGATGACGGCGGTCCTGTCGTCTGCCCAGGTAGAAAGACAGTCGTGGACTGGATACCGCACCGAAAGTTTCGCCTGTCGTTAACGATTCAAAAGGCGCGCGCGCAAGTTACGCCGACCTAACTGTCTTGGCACTTACATATGAATTTTGATTGTGTCAAAATCGAAAGTGAGTTTTATTGTTTGACGAATCGTATACACAATGATTTAATGATGGATATAATTGAATGACTCTGCTTTTTTCGGGGATTGTAATAACTATATCAGTTATTATATTGTTTATTACTGATGAAGATCGATGAAAGTTTCATTTGAGAATGCTATTACAATTTTATCATTTGAGACATTAATAATTATATCATTGGTATTCGATCATTGGTCTTTGATAAAGGCGTATATTTAATTAAAATATTACAAGGTTTAAAGTGTTTTTATTTTCTGATTTTATCAGAATAAACCTATGTATCCATCAATGTGTTGAACAATGAAACGAACTCAACTATGAACTTAACACAAAAAATCTAATGGTTCTTATTTCACAATTATTAAAGTATCAAAATAGTTTATCCGATTCCCACATTTAGTGAAGTAAAAATCTTATGCATGATTCCTTTCACCCCCTATGCGTTTATAAATGCGTTTGAATAAGACAGAATTACATTTGTTTGTGTTATTTTAAGGCTACAAACACTAATTACTTTACTTCCTTCTAAAATATTATCTAATTAAATGGGCCAAATTCTTTTCCTTTCAAGTTAATTACATTATTTGCTTACTTGTTTGACCTTGAAATGATGAAGTCTATTTTACTATTAAATTAATCTTGAATAAAGATCTTTACGTAAGTATGTAATTAGAAATACATAAAGAAATATTTTTTTAGTTAAACTAAGTCCTTCTTCCATGCAATCTTTTGAAGCAAAATAGACCTTATAATGTATCTCATCAAAACGTTTTGCACAAATTAGAAAATCTACTTTATGATTTGTTTGAACAAACTGGAATTTTGTTACTAATTAAGCTGACAATTTACTACCTTGTCACTATTTGAGCTGAGAAAGTTCATTTCATTGTTTTTCAATTAAAGAGCTTTGTAACATTGTACATATAAATAATAATCAATGTCAGTATTCGTTTTATACCAGATTTAAGAGTTTTATTGCAAAAAAGGTTATCTCGTTATAGACTCCGAAAAAAACCCTTTTTATTTTACGCCAAATGACTGATGGCACAAAGCCCTTTGCATAAAATTTGCTGCCATAGCGATTTTTCAAATTGTTCTTTTAATTATGTTTACTGTTTGGTAGGTGAGCGGAACTTTTTAAAATATTGTTAGCTTCATGCAGTCATTGTTTACCAACATAATGAATAAATGTTTAGGTCGCACGTGAAGCTTTGTCAATTACCGAGGCATGTTTTGAGAGAAGATTAGATTGTTTCTTATTGTATAAACATTGTACTATATCACTTAGTGTAATCAAAATCTGAGTAACGTAATACTACCGTACAGGTTCAGACATCGCTGTTACAGCGTAGGTTTAATCAAATAAAACCTACTTCAAAGGAAATAAACGTTTATTCACTGAACTTCTATTTTGTGACAATCCTGTGCTTCTTCTTCTTCTTTTTAATTAATGGCGTTGCCCTTGTGAATTTCGCTAGAATCCAGTGTTTCGCTCAGATTACTTCATATTTTAGTATTTTATAAACTCTGCTTAAAGGTAACTTTTGTACTTGGCGTTAAGTTGCAACTGATTTTATTGCAAAATAGCATGGATGACATATAACCTGTGCTCTATGACGAAAAATCATTACTGTCGAATGTGAATCGATTTCCGATCGAGTTCAATTTACTTTTTTTTTCTGGAAAAGTTAGTTTTGAGTGTCGCTGTAATACTATGACGTAGATTAATACTCCATGTTTTCGTGATTATGATACTGATTGCTCACGTTATCAATACCTTGAAGTACAATCTACTCAAGCCCAGGGGCTGAAAAAAACAGGAAAATTAGTCACATATATTGCCCAAGGTGCAACAAAACGTAGAATTTCTGCAATATATTTTAATTGAAATTCAAAATCAATAAACGGATAATGTCATCTGACCGTATGCCGTTGACTGGACACAAAATTAGACAGATTACTAAAGATTACCAATTAAAGGCCCTACGTTCCATTCCCGGCAAAGTCAGAAATCAAAACGAAAATCCGTCAAATTTTATGCAGCTCCGCTTCTAGTACAACCACGAAACGTGCAAAATAAAAGCGGGACCCTAGTTCAAGCCAGAATAAGGCTGCTGCATTAAGGATTACAATCATAATAATAATTTCATTTATTTCGTCTACGATGTTGTTTATTATAGGTTCACAAGGTGTTTGTACTTAAAATTACTTTGTGGCAGACTGCTGCGTAAGATAAAGTTCACCACCTCTTAAAAATACAGAATGTAATGAATATTATGTGTGCATACATATGCTTTTAATCGTCTTACTGCAATCGCTTAACTTTTAAATAATTCGTGTCTTTCAACGGTTGATGTAATAGTTCGTTCGATCACGATAAGATTCAAAGTAAGGTTTTTGGGCCAATGACCACAGTAACATTAAATTTTACTTCTTTCATTATTGGATTTAGAACGGTCAGTTTGACCTTGCGTTTGTTCGACATTTTGTAACAATTTTAATAGCTCCATCGGTCAGTTTACAGATGTCACGATCAAAATGACCGTTATCACGTTTTTGTTTATCAATCAGCTTCCCATTCGCGTCTTCACCTTAGTGTTCAAACTCTATAAGGGCCCGCTTTTTCAAAATAATTTCTTAGCAAATCTCTACATTTATAATTATAAATAGAAGCTCAATAATGCAGTAGTTAGCTCTATTACAACCAAAATAATACAATAGTTTCGACGTTAAAACGTAAAGCACGAATTCGCAGAATAACTAAAAATTATTATCTCGAGTTTTATCATTGGTACTGGCTGCATCTGCATTAACACCCACCAATCGACAATAGGTCATGGCCCATTATCACTATTCCATTCCATCCACAGGAACGGCCTGTACTCGAACAGTAGAAACATAAATAATCTGATGATGATGATGATGATGATGATAAGCAACTATTATTATGCCAAATTTAAGCTCGAACCCTTCAGTAATTTGATCTGTTTATCAATAGATCGATAATTTATCTATTCGTGAAATAAAGGTACACATGGCTCCACATCTCCACATCCGAGGTGTTGCCATCTCTGAGGTCCCGGGTTCGATTCCCGGTCGGGTCAAAGTAGAAAATGAACTATTCTATACTGTATCCGGTCTGCGTGTTGTGGAAGCTTCGTTGTCTCAGATACTCCATGATCCGGTTGATTTAGCTTCTCATCTTGGAATCTGGGCAATGTATGTGATGTTCTTTAATGTTTATTTATATTTATTATCATATAAATTTATCAATAAGACACAAAGTTATTTTAAGTATAGTAACCACTTCTGCTTCTGTATTGATAATGGATTGTATTGCTATAATAACAATGATATTAGGTTCTTGCATTTAACTGTCGCTTGACGCACCTGTTGCAAATAAATCAACTTTCTCTCCTAAAAGTCATTATATCATTACGAGACTTATATACTATATTGCCATTTTTTTAATGGAACTAATTAAGTACAATCAAGTATATAAAGAACTTGATATGAGTGAAATGCATATGGCTGACAGCTGATAATGTCTAAATTGTCTCTTTTTAGCTATTTATGAGCATCTTTCTTATAAATAATAAGTTATGCTTCACCTCTTACTAACAGGTCATTTTTCTTTAATTTTTATATATAAAACATATATTATTGCGTCACTTTCTTACATTCTAGAATTATTGCTAAAAACTTTTTTTGAGCATTAAGTTGTGAGTGTCAGTTGGGGGTGAACTTCGGCTACCAACTGAGTCGCAGGTGGCAAATAGCGATATGTATTTAGGATAGCTGAAAATATTGGGAAATTTTAATATAAGCAGGCCCGGGCCGAGATGGTAGAGTTACCAGGATGGGGACGGGGTATCTGGAGGCACAGACACTTCCAAGAAGAACCTACTTATAACCTATGACGATATTAGACGAAGGGAGGGAAATGGCAGAAATAAGACTACACCTGCAAGCGACCACAGTACCCGAGGCACCAATTGTGGTACTGCGATTACCAAACCGCCATGGTTAGAGTGGTGGCTTATCGCAGAAAGTGACTTCATAAGTTTTAGTTTACAAACGACTATTACAGATACCAAACCAAGTTTACCTAATATGGTACCGGTGATATTTTTTTCGCTTCTTTGACATATTGAATGGTCTGCTGATATGAGTTGCAGATCGTATTTTATTTATCTATAGCGAGTGTGTCGCTGTTAATCTCAGATGATCAATTCAACCTAGTCTTAGTAAAGATGGATGGCGAAACTCTAATAGTTCGTGATAATATGAAAGTATACAATAATGTGGTAACTGCACATAAGTCGGGAAAGATGTCAAGCGTTATTGTTTCACTCTTAGTTCGGTGTGGCATATTGTATAATGTGTTGCATCTGGATTGCAAAAAATTAAGCTTCATTTATTTGGTGTCGTGCAATTATATATTGCAACGAGAGTAATATACTGGCCACTCATTGCGCAATTTGTTTTTGAGTCGTCTGTTTTATAAGTAATATTATTTCATACGGTTTGGAACTATTTTTAACAAATTTGTATGACTATAATAATTATAATACGCATCACCATAATTGCTGACCACACCACACCAGAACATACATTTCTGAATATTAAATGCTTTAAGATATTTTTAGGATCCCAGACACATCACATGAAAGTCTATTTGTCTGTCTAACACAGCTGAATTGGCTACTTATCTCTTAAAGTACAAAGTTTATAGCAATTTCAAGGTGTCGCCATCTATATGTATAGTCTCGGCTCTTGGTGTTCTGGCACATTCGTTATCTCAGATACCCCATAATAGAAGGACTTTAGCTAGTCATCTTGTAATCTGAATAATATATGTGATTTTGTTTAATATTCATTAATTACCTGCTATGCCCGCGACTTCATGCGCGTGGAATGTAGCCTAAGTTATTCCTTATTGAATATGCTATATGCCAGTGAAACTCCCGTCAAAATCGGTCTAGCCGTTTCAGAGATAGACAGACAAAAAATTTAAAAAATGATATTTTGGTATGTGTTCCGTGTATACATACATATGCGTTTAGTAGAAAGTGGTTATTTTAACATTACAGACAGATACCTCAATTTTAATTATTCGTATAGATAGATATATTTTGATTTAATAATTTACGATTCGAAATTATTTATAAAACTATTACTTACTTCTAAAACTGACTTTTTATGAAGAAATCATCAGTTTGATTTCGAAATAGAAAGAAATAGAAATAGACCAATACCAATCTCCTAGACTTACAATCATCATATTAAGCACGAGCTTTACAAGTATTTCGCTACACAAGCTGTTTACTCCAGAAGACCAATACAACGTGACCTTTAAGATATACCGACAGATTACCATATAATAGGTCTATTTAACTGGCTGATCGGAATCAGACAACCAAAGTAAGCAGACCCTTTCTTTGTCTTACCACTTCCCCTTAAGTACAAGTTAATCTGCGAAACGCAAGGGGGTTGGGAGGTCAACATTGCTGGTCATGTATTACTACTTTCACTCGACTCAGTCCATTTTGCAACTGACCTTAATAATTGTAAAATTGCAATCGACGAATAGGGACAATTATTCTACATGCAACAAAAACATTTAACACTAGCTCTTTTCTCGCGACTTCCCGTGTATGATACAGCTCCCGGTACAACAAAAAAAATTAAAAAAATTGGTTCAGTAGTTTGGGAGGTCTGGGATCTTATTCAATGCAAATGAATAAACAATCAATTGTTTGCTCTTGATAATATTATTATAAAAAAACTCCTACAAATATAACTGGTGTTTAGCTATTCATCTTGGAATCTATATATACAAAAACTAATTACTGTTCCTTTGTCTTGCTAAAACTCGAGAATGGCTGGGACGATTTAGTTGATTTTGGTTTTGTAATGGTGGTCGTTGAGAAGGTTTAAATGATTAGACATAGCGTACAGGGTCAACTAGTTTACTTCTAAAAAATATTTGCGAAAAAAATCCATTACCCATAATTGTTCTGGTCTAAAAATATATGACATTAATGAAAACTCAGATCAAGTCTAATTCAATCTTTACCAAACCAAGTTTTCTGTAATTCTAATTAATGTATATAGAAAATTCTTTTAATACAAGAACATAATTCTTGCGAATGACGAGGTTTGTATTTTTTAACGTCAACAAATGCGTTAGGTATTATCCCTATTACTTAGCAAGCAACAGGTGGTGTGTGGGACTCACCTACGTGCTCATCCGACAATGAGCTGCCCAGTGGGTCTCCTACCCACCTAACATACCTAGGTAGCTAGTCTATAGGTAAGTGACTGTCCTAAATTACCCTCTACTTAATTAACATGATCGATTATAATAATGTGAAAGCATTCGTACCTACATCAAAATCAATACAATATTATTATATGACATTTCGTCCCCTCACATACAGTGCTATTAATAAACGACGTTTAGAGTCAGAGTTTTACACTAAAATTGCAATTTTAGTATTAGTCTTAATTCTAACTAATTCTAAGTGCAGTCTCAGCGTGAATTTAACATAATCACGAAATAGTATTGTTTGCGGATGACACTTCATTTTTGTTTAAAATTAATGACGATGTGAACAATTCTATCGCTAAAGTAGTACATTGATTTAATGTAAATAATCTTCTCCCTAATGAAGGTAAAACAAAAGGCCTAAAATTTGTACTACCTTATATTAAAAAAGTAGATATCAATGTTAATATAAAAGATAAGAACATGGGCCTTGTGGATACCACGGTATTTTTAGGAATAACATTAGACTCTAAACTACAGTGGGGCCCACATATTGATAAATTGTCGAGTAGACTTAGCTCTGCAGTATATGCCGTAATATACTTACGTATCTTAGGTTAACTGACATAGATACTGCCAGAGCAATTAGATCAATTTATATTCTTAGGTTTAGGGACTCTTTAAGAGAGAAATGTAAGGAAATTGACATAATGACCGTTGCTTCTCAATACATATACGAGAACTTAATGAACGTTCGTATAAATATTAGTTTGTTTTCTGCAAAAAAGTGATGTACACAATCTTAATACAAGAAATAAAAATAAATTAATGGTGCCTGTCACTAGACTGCAAAAAGTTAATAACTCATTCAAAGGTCTTTGTGTGCGCTTCTACAATGAGGTCCCGAGCAAAATACAACAATTAGATATCATGCAGTTTAAATCTACTATTAAAAAAAGACATCAAAAAAGCTTATTATAAGGCATCCGATTATATAACTCTTATGCTTGGACTTAACTTCTCTTTTAGAATCTGCACAGAATCTTCGAGAATTAAAAGAGTTTCGTTATACAATGATCGTTAGTAAGAATTTGCATTACAAGTAGACAAAAGGTTTGCAGCTTTGTACTTGAAATTGCATCTTGATTCGCGCTTAAATCGCCCTCTCTTGGTAAGATTTATATCAACGATCTACCCTCCATCCTTGCTAAAAGCACATTATAAGATGTATAAACAACAACTAGAAATAAATATGTCGGAATTGATTAAGTCTAATGTCAGGGTGGACAATTAACAGCTGACTGCCCACTTGTTTCATAGATAATCATAATAAACGCCCATCAAACATCAAATTCTGATTTCATTCAGTGCATCCAAGGCTGCTACATTTAAATATTAATCTTCATTTAACCGACATTTACAAGTTCACCTTGAATAATTTTAACACAGACGCTTATAAATAACTTTTAAATATCTATAATCCGTGGTATGAAGAGTCTTTATAGCTAAACGCAAAAGAATTCCCGTCTAAAAACAAATGAAAAGTAAAAAATATCTATAAAAATATATAAAATTAAAAATAAATGAAAATAGACTTAAATGGAGATGTCAACAAAGAAAAACCTTTTTGAAGTCCATTTTATGAAACAAAAAGTATTTTAATCTACTATTCTAGAGTATTCTAGAGTCGTCTAAAATAGTTAATAATTGCATTCTTCAAACTATGGAATGTAAAGTACCAACAAAAAAATTGTCTCTTAATTTTATAAAAAAATTGTGTGCAATTCATTAAAGCAAAACGCCATTGTAAGTAGTGTTGCGTTTTACTAGCTATCCGAATATTAATTGAAAACCAAATTAAAAACAGTATTAAAATAAAAACTACTTATCTAAACTATGTCTTAAAATAATAACTATACAAAATAAAAAATGTCTCCCAGATCTTTGCCTACAGGTAAGGTACCTAGAAGGCTGCGAGCGTTACCTCTTTGAATAGCTAAACTAATTCTTTGGGCGAGGTACAAACCAGCCTTTCGTTAAATCATTAAAAAGTTTATTTTACTTTACGGCCCGCGAACGTAATTAATAAGCAACTTTCGCAAGGGTCTGACACGGGATGGGTGATCAAAAAATATTTTCTCAAGCTGCTCCGTGCTTCGCAAAGCACGTTAAACCATTGGTTCTGGCTGCATTTGCAATCGTTATTACAATCCAATTCGCTTTGGATCAGCGTGGGGATTCATGACCCATCCTCCATAACACTATATAAGAAGGCCTGGGCTCCTGCAGTGGGGACATAAAGGGGCTGATAATGTTCTCACATATTACTCATATCCCAAAATAAGTACCTTAACTTGCACTATATACACCACTTATATCATAGAAATCTGAAACAACGATGGTAACAGAACCACCCTTTTTTTTCTTTTTTGACGCTGAGAAATGCATTATGCATATCCGTTCCCCCTTAACGCGGGGTCGGCGGGTTATGTGGGTTGCCCCTGTGAACCCACCCCAGAATGGAGGCTAGTTAACAAGCAGGGGTTTATCCATTAAAACTCAGCAATGTCCCTCTCTATGAAGACGATGCACGGGTACAGGCCAAAATTCACTTCCCGCGACGTTCGCCTAAAGACTATTATTCGGCAGTCCGTAGTTGGAAGGATCCACGCAGAACTCTTATCGTGGATCCCTACCGCCAGTGGGTCGATCCGTCCTCCGGTTTCCTGCCTGATCACACCTCTCCACAGATCCGAACAGAACCACCCTCACCAGGCTATAGAGAAGTTCAATTTGACTTAACCGGAAGTTGAACATGTGACCTCAAAGATGGCGACTCTGAAACCAGCGGCCATTTTAAAATCTATCGCAGTCCCTTTTAATTTGACATTTGATCTATATTCACGAACTTCACGCTACAAGTCTTTGACATGTGATAACGATCTCGACGTTTCATTTAAAAACTATTGAATGAGAGATACGATATCTCTAATTTGATATTAAATGGGATTGTCTAAGGCAAGCTTTATACGCAAATATTTTTTAAATTTAGGTTTCTAAGTTTTTATCAAGTTTCTTGGTAATTCTAATTACCATTCGTTCCGAAAGCGATTGCATCTTTAAACGTTAACTAATGCAATAAACCACTGTCACTAGCGTTATACCTTTGAAAGGGCGTGCGATAGATTTTGATATTAGACAATTACGCCACAGATTAGACATGTATTGAATCGAGGTATATATACAGGGTGCTATTTTTAATAAAATCATTATCTACAATATACATACTTATCTCAGAATGTAAAGAATTCAATATATGTAGCTCAGTGGTTAGAGCAGTCGCCCGGATTGCGAAAGGGTGCTCAGGGTGCCAGGGACCAAGTGGAATTTTTAAGCATTTTGTATTAATAATTATTCAGTATGGCATTGTGAATGCAAAATTAATCAAAAATATAATAATTAGAACAAAATTCAATATTTGTAACAATATTAATTTCGGCTGTTTGGGTGAATGCCTGAACATTGATGAGAATACACTCTATAGTAGCGAAAAGTAACAAGTGCTTGAAGGATTCGTCAGTCCTGTTAGGTCCTGGGTAGGTCATTGGTTAGAGCAGTCGCCCGGATTGCGAAAGGTCGTCTGTTCGATTCCCATCTCAGGATGCCGGGGACCAAGTGGATTTTTAAAGCATTTTGTATTAGTAATAATGTAAAGAATTCATACAAATAGAAATTTTTGATTTTAATATCAGACGTTAGCCCAACAATAGGTACAGCCTCAATTGCTTCTATGATAATTTACAAAAGCTGAGCTTTTTACATGAGAATATATAAATAAAGCAACAGCAATCCGTTTCACAATAATATACATTGCAATCATGATTTAATTTCATAGGGGTTGAGCAAAGACAAGTAACGATGTTAAAGCATCAAAGCAACTTCATAATAGATGCTGTGGGTATTTATTTTACAGAAAAACAGCATCGTACTGCGAAAATGAACGAGGAAAAGGATTCATAAAAAAAACACAAAAATGAAAGAATACGAGTGCAAAACAGGGTACCAATCACCAAATGCATCATAATGTGAAGTAACGAGAGACCAATTTTAATATTAACAAGACGCTAGTTATCGCCTGTTTAAATGGTAACGAAAAAAACCCATTCTGTCAGTAAACTTTTACGTAGTGGAATGTCAAGACACTGACGCACGTTTTTCTTTTATTTCCGGATCATGGAAGTGATATAGACACGTAACTAATAAAATATTTATATATTTTCAAATAGTTTTTATGAGGATTTTTGATATCGAAATAACCCTTCTAAGAATAAAGCCATTAACGAATTTGTTACATTTTTAAGTATTCTATAACGACTAGTGACTCACGTACTTGGTACATCTTATCATTATATCATTAGTATTTTATCACAATAAGTCACACAGCCAATTGAACACGTATCGATCATAAATATCACTCTTTACATCGGAAATCTCAGTTCCATTATTTAAATGACGCTGTACATAATGTTAATACAAATATCAGCGGTCTTCGAAAATTTGTATACTAAGAGTAGATACTTATTGATGATCTTCACAGCAAAATATCCTTCGCGAGATCACGTTCAAACAACGAATTGGATTATTTAACTCTCGTGATAATAAAAACCTAATGCGTGAAGGTTTAATTGTAAGAAGTAACATTACGTGTGAGCATTCAACTATGTGTTGTGGAGGCGGATATAGATCAATATTTGCAGGAAGTGGCCAACTAGTTTGCCGTGAAAGCCGCAGGCTAGGTAATGGTGTTGTGAGAAAAAATACGCAATATCCAACTGTAAATAGATAGATGAAAGGTAAGTAGTGTCCCTATGGCATAGACAGACAGGTGTCTTAATTGGTGAAGTGTAGGAAATTCTTGTTGCATCTCGTTAGTAAATTTTAGCATTAAGTTCCTTGGTTAAATAAAAAGGGAATTCAGATTGAAATAATAATAAAAAAATAAAGATGAAGGATTATCTATTAGGCTAAATTATAAAAGTTACTTATTACAATATGTATATGGAACACGACGATTAAGATTGCCAAAGAAATATTGAAGAGTATCAAAAGCTAACGCCAAAATGATTTGCGCAAAAATGAATATAATAATAAACCACGCAAAAATAGCAACTTCAACTGGTTTTGGGGCAGCTGTTTATAGTTTTAAAATTAGTAGTACACAATACCATCATATGGTATGCTTTTTTCTTCTTAGACACTATTCTTAAAAGGATTAAATCAAACGTAGTTTTCAAGCCAATAATAGGAAATTGTTCGAATTGCTAATAACCAAGATTTTAAAATTTTATGAGAAAATTAGGTCGGAAATTGATACTATCTAGAAACCTATTTTGGAAATTTAGAGATAACGTGAAGATATAATGGATATCCAAGTTGTTTTCCTGCGACTTCGCCCGCGTAAAATATAGCATATGTACCTGGCTATGATGTAGCTCCCCGTAGGTGAAAGAATTTTTAAAACAGGTCCAGTAGGTTTGGATCCTATTCGATGCTGGCAAATAAAGAACAAATCTCTCCTCTCTAAAATATTAGTATAGTTAGGGAGTTAACACATAAGTAAATACCTATATTTGTATCTGGAATCAGATATAATACGACTTACTCAAATTTAGCAATTCCCTTGAATTGGAATAGTAGTAGGCGTGGCAATAATTAAAACTCAAAATGGTGTCATCGGAGAAAAAGATTTTACTATCGATTTGCTTTCGAATTTATGATGATGTATAAAACTGAAATATGTCGCAATCCAAATTGGCACAACGCCATCTATGATATGTCTAGTTGTTGAAATGAACTTATAATTTAGAAACCTCTCATCTGTATAACGCAACACGCTGACAAAGGGAATTGATTTGTCCAAGACAGCATTAAATCCACCGCGGCGTCCACCTGATCCAATTAATTCAATATTTTGCGTGTTCGTTTGTCCATGACTACATTTTTTTGTGTGAACGGCCTCGCTCACAGCGAAGACCGAATCGAGAATGTCAGACGAAATCGATTTTGGCTTCTTTAATTTTAGTGTTGATTTTTTACTGCGTCTGTTTCCTAATAGCATATTATTTTTAGCAGGTGAAATACATAATCATTAATAAAAAATAAATGCTAGATAAAACGAATGGAGAAAAAAAATGATAGAAATGAGTATTTGTGACGTGTGTATGAATGAGAGAGATATATAAGAAGCGAGTGAAGAGGCAAATGACGGGGATTCTAAAAAGGACGACGAATATGTGTAAACGGCATGTAAACCTTATGTGAATGACATCGTTAAAGGCGCTTAATTTCTCCTTTTACAGTAAAATGTCAACTAAAAATAAGCTAAACAAATTCAGACATAATCAAAATAAAACACATTTTTAAAATAAAATTTAGTTGTCTCATTTAATTTGAATTATTACAAATTATTTTACAATCCTCTGTCTTGGGTGGACAGAGGATTGTAAAATAATATGTAGTAATTTTATCCAACTACACAATATCGCAGTAATTTTGATATAAAAAAAATAATTGTTGATTTTAATGTTTTGTCTAAAATAACACGTTAAATTTCAAAACGTCAAAGCCGCCAAGTTGAGAACGCTAGGTGTCGCTAAAGTCGCGCACAAAGCCAACACATACGTAACGTAAATTTCATAATGACAGATAGTGCTCCTTGACTAAATTTTTAAAACAATCGTTTGCACATGTCTTATATTTTCATGCAATGCATTCCAGAGACTAACAGCTTCAACTTTAACACTTTAAAGCTAGATTAACTTTAAACCGAGTTAATAAGAATGTAAAAAATTTGCCAAGAAATTTAGTGGAAGTCATTGGTGTCTCCAATTTTAAGTTCTCTGATGTTCCCGAAACTCGAGTGTGGGTATCACTATAAATAAATTTCAATTGTAGAAAGGTACAAATGGCGGCCTAATCACTCAGTTTAGATCTAGGTGTGCGATATATACATATGAATTACATGCTTATATGGACAAATCGTGTTGTTTATCGAGTTCCTTATACCTATATATTAATGGACTTACCTTTCTTACTCGACACTGGTAGTGCATTCCACAATCGTACAGCTTGAGCTGTAAAAGACTTATAGTAAAAGATTGTACAGTGGATCAACATATTCAACTGCAAATTTTCTAATGATCTCAAAAGGCGAAAATGGGATTCTTTGGTATTATGAAGGAAATTAAAACGAATAAGATAAGAAAGATGGCGAAAGTCTGTGTAAAGTATAGAAACGATGTGTGCATTCCGTCGACAACGAATCGGAAGCCACCGGATAAATCTCAATCCGGAAATCGGACACATGATCATATTTGCGTAAACCAAATACGAATACCCCGCACGGGGTACGCCGTGAAGATATAGATAGATATAAAAATATTTACATTCTATACTTTTTTTTACATATAAACTTTCACTGTATTATCTTTTCGCGCAATTTTAGTCAAACCAGCATAAAGTTTTTGCTTCGCGTGATATTATGATACAATAATATAGCATAAAAATTAAAATAGTAGGAGAACTAGTAGACATTTATTGAAATGTTTGATACATTGTGAAAATTTGTTTAAAAAGTTGCTGAACACTAAGCTGCAAGCTCGGCAAAAAGATATTAGAAGTCAGTAAATTTATTCAAGATATATAAGAGTCACAAATTCTGATCTATTGAGAAGTTATGTAAAATTAAATTAACAACAAATCTTGTTCGAAACATTTTCCAAACACTCGACCGTTTTTGAGTTACCAACGACGTGTGAGAGTGTAACAGAATTTCTAAAAATAATACATTTTAGAATGTCTTAAATAATCAGCTTTTTCGAGTACAAAATTTTTATCGCAATCATAGATTAAGTTTTATTTCTATTGAAAATTAATAGTATCATAATTCTATTATTTTTAGTATTGATCTTGAACAAAGTATTATTGTTAAGCAGTTTGCCAATATTTTTGTCATGGAAACAATCTAGAATATTCCGAGAAAGTAGCCAGTCATTTATCGTCAGCTTATCGTGTTCATGAATCGACTCAGTTCGTCGACAATAAGCTTTTCCTATAGAAATGTGTTTTGAAAGTTTCTTATTGATTTTACTGATTAAGTATAATAACTCAAAGCTTATATTAATCACAATATTTTTTTTTTCTGTAATATTATATTCTATTTAAGATGCTGCAGCTGCTTAGAAGTATTATTCCTTATCGTATTTTTAGAGTACAATTTTTGTTTAATTACAATGTGTGTACGTAGATTTACAATGGAATCCAGATGATCTTATGTATTTGAGTCAAACTTAAAAAATTGAGTGTTATTTCCTAATAGATTACATACTAATAACGTTATTTTTTATATCGTCGTTAAACACTCTTAAATGAGAAACTATACGAATCTTTTTATTCGGAAACGAGTCTGCTTTCTTATTCTGTAAATATAGTACTATACGCACCCTCTAACACAGTGCTATAGCAGCATTTAAAGTTTAATCAATAAAATGTCTTATATGATTGAACCTCAAATATAGTAGCAGTACAGTGTTACGGCATAACTATATATCAAGGAAGTCGAATTTCATCTACCCGGTACTGTTACGGACGCACGTCTCGTCGAGTTGTATATATTAGATGATCTTAAGTAAATTATATATAATAAGTAAGTTTAGTTAAATGAATGTGGTTAAAGCTTAGAATTAAATGATACAACCTATGGGTGTATTTATTCCCCTAGTATTAAGATAATTTAAGTTATAGCAAATTAAATGATTGTGAGGGGTTGGATTTTATTTGCTATGGTTTTCTATAAGGTATTGCCTCGCTAAGGAGGCTTAGGTAGCTCTCTGTATGGTATTGCTTCACTCAAGGAGGCTTATGTGGGTTTTCTATATGGTATTGCCCGAGTCAAGGGAGCTTATGTGGGTTTCTATACGGTATTGCCTCGATACAGGGGTGTTTAAAATGTAAAATGTTCGACTACCTTCATGTTAACGATAAAAATGTATCGGAACGAGACGGCGCTGGTTTACGCGGGATCTTCCAACTCGGTTTTCTTCGCCTTGCGGCGGTTTTCGGGCCGAGCGGTTGCTCTTTCCCGGGCTGTCCTCTCCGGGGCGACGGCCCCTCGGTGATTGGGGTGCCTATTGCAGGCACGTGGATGGAGGCTTGCCCTCGGCGCGGTCAGCCCACCCGGTGAGACCCCGTTGGGGGAGGCCGGGTGAGCGCCTGCGAGCGGGCAATGTGTGCTCATTGTAGTGAGGAGAGGTGGGCAATCAGTCCCGTCAGGGCGTTGATGGTGGCCCGGACGGGGTCGACTCCCGCTTCGAGCTCGACTATCACCGCGGACAGGAGCTTTTTGATGGTGGTAATATGATGTTGATAAGGGGAATCTTGAGGGGGTAGTTTGCGACCGTAAGGACAGGGGACAAAGGGGACCGGGAAGAAGTTTGGGTCGTCCTTAGGCTGTCTTGGTCTGGCTGGGTGGTTTGATGTCGTCTGGGGGTGATGGAGCGGTGGTGGTGGTGGTGGCTCACGGGGCCGGTCTCTTCGACCGGCTTTGGTCCTAGGTTGCGGGGTGGGCGAAGAGGCTGCTTCTGGGACTAGTTTGGTAGCCGCAGTGCGCCTCTTTCTTCTACCTCTTCTCTTACGTGTCGAAGCCGGTTGTCCTCTTGTCGGAGGAGGGTTAGCCGGGGGGGCTAACGTAGTAGGCGGCGTGGGGGCTTGAGTAACGGGAAGCGTGGTGAAGGGTCGAGAGATGGTTGCTTTGGTGGACGATGGTATGGGTGGCTGGATGCGAGTTCCTAATCGTCTGGCTTCTTTCAGGAACATCTTGCACCTGCGGCTATTGGCTGGGTGGTCCAGGCCACAGTTTGCGCACGTGGCCGGTTGGTTTCTATCACGTGGGCAGTTGGCTGGTGAGTGGTCGCCGGCGCATCTGACGCACTTCTTCGGGCGGTGACAGTTGGCGGAGTTGTGGCCGAAAGCCTGGCATCGGTGGCATTGGGCGGGCCCTTTCTTGGGTCTCCACGCCTCAATGATGATGCCGGGCATATTCAGCAGCACCTCGGTTTCATAAAGACGCCGTAGGGTTGGGCGATCCATGTGTGTCATCTGTACGTGGAACAGTGAACCGGATCTGGCTCTTCTAGCTGGGATTAGTTTGGCTGATGTGGGTGTGAAACCCATATCCTTAAGGGCTTCGATGATGTCGAGGGTTGAGGTGTCGGCCGGAAGTCCTTTAATTGCGATCTTGATGGGAATTTCGTTTGGTAGAGAATAAGAGTACCACACAATATGGGATTCTTCTCCAGCTTTAGTGAGGTACTCGTGGATTGTGTGATATTCCCTTTCAGATTTTGGTAAAAATCTGATCCCCTTGCCGAATGGACGGGCATTCGGGGAAAACCCTAAAAGGTTCTTCAGTTTGTAGAAGTGGTCAGTCCAGTTTGGTAGGGATTCCGCAACTATTGGCGGAAACCCCTTGGGTTCGTTGACTTTCTTGTCGTCCGGTAGTGGCGGCGTGTGTGAAGAGGTAGGCGAGGCCGGTTTGGCGGCCATCTGGGCGTTTGTCCGACTGGTTGACGGGCGTGGTATTGTGGCATACGATGTAGACGCGTAGCCCTCTCGTGAGTGGGGGCGTGACTGCGTCAGGTTGGTGGAGTCGGAGCGGTAGTCGTCGTCCGAGTCCAATTGGTAATCGTGATGTGGTGATGGTGATGTTATGCGAGGGCGTTTCTCGTCTCCTCCTAGGATAACATCGGAGTCGTCCGAGTCGCGTTCCATCCTGTGGCGGCGAGGATCTCGAGGATGCATTTTTTGTGATGGAGGAATGAGGGAGTCCTGTTTCGGAGAAACCGCTCTCTCATTTCCTTTGGTAGTGGTAGCCATTGCTCCTAGGGTTCTAGGCGCTGGCTTGGGTATCTGGGTGAGGATGCCTTCTTGGCTTCTGCGTCCGTAGTCGGGCGGTTTTCCAGTTGGGGAATCCATGTAGTCCGTGAATACGATGGATGCAGAATGAAAATGGTGGCGGCTTGAGGGTGGATAGCACGATTTTTAATAACTAAAAAATGTGGGTATCCACTAAACAACACAAAGATAACAAACACAGATGGCGTCTCTATCGCGGGATCACTTCAATCCTTGGGTTGCTGGGTGGGGGTCACTCGCGGCGACGCGAGCGACACTGACGAGTGTCCGAGGAACTTCGGGACGTAAGGTGGGGCTCGACGAAGCTAGGAGCAACGGAGCGCACACGACCTCTCGCGACGAAGACTCAGGAAACACTCCCAGTGTCGGGATCTTCCGTCTCGCTCTGACCACATAAATACGTCGGGCAAGAGCGCGGCGCGCCTTAGAACGATTATGAGCTTCGACGGCGCGGTCTTGCCCGACACGATACGAGTCATGGAATATAATATGATGATGTTTTAACGTGATTTATGATGTAAATAGAGAAACAGTAAAACGTAGTAATTAAGAACAATGTAATACATAGATGTTAAGAGTGGGGGGTGGCTTCGCCAAGTAGGGGTTAGATGTGTAATAGGCTAATCAACTGATAATGTACGGAGCTAGGTGCGAGCCACCCCGACAGATGTAAGACGGGTCGTTTTGAGCGATAATTGTAAGCTCTCCGGCCCTCAAGATATACGAATAAAGAAGAAGTGAAAACCATCGAAGGAAGTTTCAATTATACAGTCCAAGCATCGGCTAGCTACGTGTAAATCTGTTCAAGATCCAGGAAGATCCGCAATACGGTACTGTACTGCAGTCTTCAAGTCTAGAAACAAAGATGATTTATCTGAGTTCTAACTTGTAGGAAGAGGAAGCCTAGATTCAATTTTATTTGAAAGCTGTTACATTAGTCACAAAAGGCGACTGAATCAAAGCTATTACAGCCAGTGTAATTTGCAGTTGTCTGGAAGCAATTGCTCTTTAGCGATTAGGCCGCCAATATTTATGTAACTGCTATTTGTACAAAATAGGTAAATTGTTATTTTTATTCTTAATAATTATTCATATATTCCACTGCAAATCAAGGTACTACCAAAGTGACAAATTCTTCATATTATCTTGTTTCTTATGTTTCAATCGCTTCTTATTAATTTAAATCCTTAGTTTAATTGATGTGTTAGTTTACCCCAATTATATTTTAATATAATTAGTGTATATTGAAATTTATAACCATATAATTGGAACCCCGATTATGGTCCGAAGAACGGCCCACATCCGTCGACGCACAATGTCTTTAGATGGTAAAATGAATGTATATCTGGTACATAAGAGTATTAACAACATTATTCCCCGCTAAGCCTATCCGAATAAAGACCAACACTAATCCCAGGTAAGCCCAGTCGTAATGTACCAACAGCATTATAAATAGGAAAGATTTTATTGTTAGATTTTTGTTGTGTTTGTTTGCATTTATTAGGGACTGAAACTCCTGGACCTATTCAAGAAGCTACAACATACGCAGTTGTCATAATTTGTAAGTTTGTAGTGTGTACAGATTTTTAAAAGTAAATTTGTAACTGTGTGTGCCGGATAGCGACCACCGGTACTTGGTTTTGATTATTCGTGGCTTTGGCTATTGGAAATTTTGCGTAATTTCTGGGAGCGATAAATAAAAGATGTGTGTCGTTGAAAAACCGTTTAAAAAGTGAAAGTATAAATTGTTTCAAAAAATTACAACGTCTTTTTCTTGCAAGTTGCGTTTCGTTCGTTCATGAACACTGTGGTTTGTAGAAATAAATAACCATGTCTTCAAGTTACTTAATAACTTGATCATAGAGAATTAATAACTTAAAAATAATCCTTGTCAAGATACTCTTTGTTGTCATAAAGACGGTAACAAATAAAGGTTAAATGTCATTATATTCACAAAACTATATATTTTTGAAATATATTAGATAAAACAAGGTACTCATTTCATGTTTTTAAACATACAAAACCATAAAAATAATGCACATTCGATAACGTAACAGAAATAAAATAACAATAATAAGCAATGATGAAACTTCTTATCGTTTAATCCGTTGTCAAAGTTGTTTTCCTTGAAAATAATTATGTAGACTAATTAATTAGTGTATTTATCTTGTATGGAAAGAAAAATGTAATGGGAATTATAAGCAAGCACCAGATGATTCTTATTCTTCACATTATTAGCCTTATTAAATGTGGTCAATTATGTAGAAGACCACCTT
Organism: Diatraea saccharalis; assembly: GCA_918026875.4. Lineage (NCBI taxonomy): Eukaryota > Metazoa > Arthropoda > Insecta > Lepidoptera > Crambidae > Diatraea > Diatraea saccharalis. The sequence continues at coordinate 16,841,980 of OU893346.1, forward strand.
CAAATAAGAAGCTTATCGATATGAAGCTATAAAGTTTAAAACCGTAAAAGTGACATAGAAAAGTTTTATCTCAACGAGGACTTAAAGCACTGTAAAAATATTTTGACGGACGTTTTAAATTATAAACTTATTTCAGAGCGAATCCTGAAATCAACTTTAAAAAATGTCGAAGAAAGGAGCATTTGATGGTGCTAAAGTAATGGCAGTCTTAGAAGTGGACCCAACAGAATGTCCGTTTAGAGAATTTAGAGATAACGAACTCCAACCAGAGTTCTGGGGGCTGGTTAGTGATCTTTTGGATATTTTTATCATTATATTTATGTACTCGAGAGGAGCTTGAAAGCGCAGTGGTTACCGCATTCTGCGATGTGGAAGCTAAGCAATATCGTAGGGCTGGTTATAAAATAGGTGACCAAAAATGTATTTTTTCGGGCTTCGTGTGTCTGAAGCCACGTTAAGCCGTTGGCCGCCACTAATTCTGCGGTCATTAACACCAATGCAATGCACAATGCATATGCACCATTTTCCTTATTGAATCAGTTTCCATCCATAATAAAGGCCTGTGCTCTAGCCAATTCAGGTCATTAAAAGGCTGATGTTAGTGATTTTTTTTTATAAATATTATACTTCACAAAACTCTGCTCTAGAGTAGGTTTAATTGTATGTATGCCCTTCTCAATATATTAATTGTGAGACAATTCTTCACTAAATTGCATCATGCTACCTAGACCGTTTCAAAATAAGGCAACTCGAGTAGCATAAGTCCGTTGCTATTTTGACATAAGGAATTAAAACCTCATTTTATTTTATTTCATCGATAAATATGAAGAAACGACCTGTCGTTTTCTTACTCGAGGAAACTAAAGTTAATAAAGTGCCAATTCTTTTGATCTAGTGGTGAGAAGGCTAGCTTGTACCTCGGAAAACAAAGTTTTGCGAATCAAAGAAGAACTGCCCTAAACGTCTAGGTATAATATTATAACTTTCGGCGGTCATTTGGAGGATATGATATTTATCTTTGTAGTATAATAAAGATACAATTAGCAAATGTAAGAAATAAAATATAAATATGATTTGTTCCTGATCGCTCACTTACAACAACTTTGCAATTCTGTTATTAAATCAGCCTCAATTTGAAGTCAAACATAGCGCTCTCAAAGAATAAATAATTAAATATTCCTTTATTTTTGATTTCATTAAACCTCTGTGCTGTGATAGAGCTGCATTCAACGTTGATTTTCGCAGATTTTAAAGTGAATTACTAATTCTTCCTTTTTGCTATCATTAATTATAATTAATAAGTATGTACTTAGGAATACTGCTGTCATAAATGAGAACAAAATCATACTAAAACATCAGGATATCAAAGATCGGCATAACGTGCTTGAACTATTGGAAATGCAATCAGCATTTATGATACGAGTCACGGTGATGGAATAAATAATATTAAAAAAAATAGGAATAAGACCTAAACGGTTTTCAGGGACCAGCAGCATTCCGGGCGGCAGTCCTGAATAGCAAAGCAGGTTTCAAGCCTCAGGTCGATCACATCTGGTTGGATGACCAGACTCAACCCCTTCCAAGGTCGGTCAGGCATTACTTAAACGGCTGGGTGAGAGCAGAAGAGCTGGCTTTGAACAGATGGGAAGCGGAAACTGTAGTTTTTGAGGTCAAATTATAGATGAAAGTCCACATAATGTACTGACTATTGTCATTAAGCTTTGATTACCTAGGTGAATTACTTTAAAGCATGAATTTTTAAATATCCTATCAAAAAGACTCTAAGGTACTTAAGAAAACATAATCGTTATGTACTTGTAGTTTGCGGCTTGTAATATTCGAGAGCCGCTTTTGACACTTTACACATAAAAAAATAGCTTGCATTTTAAAAAATACCCAAGACAAAACCATAATTTTTATCATGTCATTTCGCGATTTCATTGTAGATACTTGATAGTGTAGTATGATAGTGTGGTACAGACTTGATAGTGTAGACAGAGATTGATAGTGTATTATTCAAATTTCGAATTATTAGTTAAATAAACTTTGGTCACGATAAACTCACAGTACTGTAGTTGACTCTGTCAAATTGTCAGAGTTATTTTGCATTTATTATTATTCTTTTAGATGAAGATAATAAATTCAATATTTCTTTTGTCTGAAAGTAGTCTAAAATAGGCTATATGTAAAGTAACCTAGTCACTACTAAAAAAAACTGAACAGAATATAATTCTGAAACGAGGTAGACATTGCTCCTCAACTTTTATAGGCGCTAATATTACTTTGTTGAATTATTCATATCAATTGGCGTTCATTCATATCAACTTTGCTTTCACCCGTTATTATGATAATGGTATGTGAGGATAACTTCCAGTTTTCTCGTATTACAGGAGAATAATGGAGGCAAGATGTCTATAATGGACACCCAACTGAGTCACGCTCAGGTCATTCTTCGTTCGTCGTTTTGTAGAAAAGTTTTGTCAGCCTGTTTCCTTTTGGAAAGAGCCGATACGTTTGTGGTAAATTGAATGATACTTATGATTATTTAGTCACTTCATAGTGAGCTACTTGTCGAATATTACAAATTTTCTAGAATATGGCCCACGCTAACTTTCATACCATATATTACAACCAAAATGTAAATTTGTTACATTATCAAACTCTTCCTCGACTTAAAAAAGTCATTAAATTTACTTTTTGTTATTTCTTGAATTGAATGCTTTTAACAAGGGAAATCGATAAATATGTGATCCATTTTCTTAGAATTATTTTATTACAATAATCGTAATAATTTAAGGGTAATTTTTAGACGCAATGAAAAATACAATAGTTCTTGACTTTACACGCGGCTTGATAAAATTTCTAATAGTAATGGAAAAAATTATAAATATCAAATACAAGCAAATTGTAGGGAAATTTCAAATGGTATTGTAAGAAATACATAGCTTTATTTTATTACTATAACCATAAAACAAACCCATGATCAGATGAAGCTAACACCTTTATTGATATCCACTATCAAAACTATAATAGTAAAAGATGTATTTCAAATATTGTTTGAAATTGCGAAATCTTTGTTTTTTACAAGATTCTTTTACACACTAAATCTACTCATACTATATAAGTATAGATAAATTTTTTTGCTCAGAACTCTATTAAAAATCTAAAAAGATAAAATTTATTCACTATGTGACAGATATCTTATTAGAACCGACAGACACAAAGTATTTTAACTTTTTATTTTGTACATGTGGAATGACTTGATTGGCCGGAAGATCGCTAATGTCGAGCTAACATGGCAGAATAGGAACAAGGTTGATTATCGTGGGAAATGTAGCAAATTAAATGCAACTTAATTCCGTTTCTTTTTCTCTAGAAAACACCAACAGCTTTAGAAATCTGCCAACAGAAATGTGTTAAACATTTTAGAATTCTATCAAATAAGGCACGTCTAGACTTGGTCATTAGCCTGTGTTCGTGTGCTTGATTCAATTGGCTTGAATTCTTGAAACCGAATAATATATTGGTAAAACTAGCTATTCAATACGTTAAGTTTTATGGTGAAATTGATGGCAGAATTGCCAGCAACCAGGTATTTCATTCCTCAAAACTATGTTCATCCCGTTTTCAAGCATAATTAGCTTGGGTATAAAAATTTAAATGATATAAACTGCACGAGCAGTATGTTTCTATTGACGCGATTCAATTTTATATCAGACGCGTGGTTATTTAAATTGAACCGAACTAGCAAGTTGTAATCCATTTTAAAACTAATTTTGACATTGAACTAGTTAAACTTCCACTGGCATTATATATTCATACGTAAGTTTACTTACGTATATGTACATGATACCCAGTTTAAAATTTTGGGCTACATCTAAGCCTTCTTCACGAATTTGTGTGCATATTAACAAAAGCTAAACAATCCAAAAGTTTTCTGTTTGGCAATTCTTACAGACGCAGTGGGTGATATTTTTTTTTATTATAAGGACCTATATCATATTAGCTTTTCTCATAGGTAGAGCATCAATGGGAGAACTTTTCATTCAGTATAGCCCCCGAGGGTTGGAGGGCGAGATATCATATATATTCACCCGGTATGAAGCCCGGTGGAGGGCAGCAACACCGACCGGGACTGTCGAAAAACGGTTAGTTATATAAATTCAATTTAGGCAGATTCCAAATTATTGCTGTACATTATCTGTCAAATGCTTCTTTAAGTAAGATAACTAAATTGTCATTGCAGTTTTATAAAATGAAAATAAGTTTGTGAATGTATTAATTAAATTACGGTGAAGTTAAATCTGTCTTATACACGCCTACATATACTGTAACACTCATACTCTAGGATGCTACCTTGTCCGCCTCTTCTACCTCGGTGCCTGGAGATGTGTATGGGTAAACGACCAGGTGCCGGTAGACGCTACCGATTCTCCACTCCTACCATTTTCGCCACTCCTTGGCAACGCCCCAGCAGCAACAGTAACAATACCTTCGAAAGCCAGTGCAAAATCTGCTATTGTTACCACCGTCACCTCTCCCGTGGTTCATCTATGGCCCTTGTTGATCTGCAAGGTAAAAAAAAAAATACTAGTTAGAAATATGTAGATTGCTTGGTATTATTAAAAAAAAAAATTAGAACCCAAAGCCCAATTGCTACAGATTATAATGATGAAACCACTTAAACTTTAAAATTCATCACTCGTAGAAATTTAGTTTTCAAGTGGGACACAAGGAACAATAGATGACATTTCGAAATCTATCAATTACGCGCGTAATGTCTCGTTTACGTTGTCATCTTGAATCATGAAGGCATTTCTTGCCAATGCTTTTCTAACGAACGGAAAGCCACAACACCACAACGCCCAATTACCGTCGGCTTCACAATAATAACGAAGTAAATCTTCAATTTATTTGCCAACCAACAATATTATTAGAAGTTACTGCAGGCGAGACTGCTGAAAATTTTCTGCGGTCCTGCTCCGTTGTCATTTGGAATGATGATAGCAATTTGTAAACAGCACCGGTGGTAGCAATGGGGTCTGAATGCTTTTAATCTTTATTTAATCTTAAAAAGTATGGTTAATTTATTCATTGTGCGTATCGTACTTAATAGATTTATTATCATTGTTACGATCATCTAATATGAGTTATTATTTAAGTATTTGGTATAAGAAATGTTTCAAATTTACAAAATGTAGCTAATTAACCAACAAACTTATTTATTTGTAATACGCCTAATAAAAGTAAATTGCAATAGTGCGCTCGCAGTTTTGATTGCTAATGAAATTTTATCAGGCGTTACTCAAGTTGGCTGCGCCTGACATGAATTCTGATGAGGAGATGGACTCCGTTGAGGATGAAGAAATGCACGACTTCAATATAATGCATTGTCTAACGGGGTCAATGAGCTTATCATACGAAAAGCACGGTTAGTTTTAAATAACGCCAAACAATACTTTAAAGCATATCTTCTTCTTGTTTCGTTTTATAACTTTTGCGATAATATGGCAGTTAAACTACTTTTGAAGAGGCGATATGTTATAAAAAGGGAAATAAGACTTTCTAGAGGTAAGAATAATAATGATTTATTTAAATCGTAGTAGCCTAGTTACACAAAGATATGCTATGCTGCACACACTTAAAGAGGATTTTTTTTATTTAACTCAACTAGGTTAATCTGTTTGTCAAACAGAACAAAGGACTTAAATTAATGACAAATCACAATATTTCACTCAGTATAACGTAATAATTAAGTAAAATAGGTGCATCTTTAATGAAAAATGTTTAAGAAATCCACCAACCAGCCCGGTCACCTGAGGTAGGCTAACTGGTACGGTTGGATTTGTTAAGTAAGATGTTCATATAGCAATGCCAATGCAAAATTGATCAAACATAAGAATTCTGAAGGCACAAACACATTCGCAACCCTCATTCGATGTTCGCCCGTCGACTTCAAGGCGTCGCCATCTCCGAGATCCTGGTTTGATTCCCGGTCGGGTCAATTTAGAAAATGAACTATTCTATATTGTCTCGGGTCTGGGTGTTGTGGTACCTTCGTTGTCTCAAATACTCCACAATACCACAATACGGGGGCTTTAGCTACTCATCTTGGTATCCGAGCAATGTGTGTGATGTTGTTTAATAAAACATAAAAAAGCTATGCTAAAATATATAGTAGGATAATAATGATAATTATATAAAATAAGAATTTTTTTTAGGTTATTTAGATTTTTTTTTGTCAAAAATGAATGAAATAAAACGAAAATCCATCAAACTATAACTTGTATTCTAATAGATCCTGAAGATTTATGGAAGCTGATAACATCAGAAGTTCCAGTGTTCTCATGGGATGAAGATGACGAGACACTGCCCAGCACCGTCAAGTCTAAAAGTACAAAGAAATCAACTGCCAAGGAAACAACAGTGGTAAAGAGTACTGCATTGTATTATTTAGTAGACATAATTTAATATTCCTTTTATTTTCACAAGGTTTTGTTTTAGTAAACCTAAAAATAATAATAAAACCGATTTTATTTTTTAAAAGGTATAAACCACATATGATTTATTCTAAAATAACGCAAGTTCAGTGTCTATTAAGACGAATACATTTTAATTGGCCGATATAAAATCTTATATTCAAAATTTCTTATGAAAGTCAACAGTCAGTAGCGTAGCCGTTACACTATATGCGGACTTCCCCGCATGCAATAATAATTGGGTACATAAATATTTTCACATCCCGCAATATATGAGCTATGTAACTGTTAGTGAAATCAACTCATAAGTACGCATAACGAGAATCTCCTGCATCATCATGCAGGTCTATCAACCGATGAAATAACCTTTATTTTAAATTTTATGTTTTTTCATACAATTTATGTCCTCGGGGTTTAGCGTTAATAGGCATAAATGCTAAGTATGCATTAGATTATCTCATAAAAAACTCAAGGTTAAAGGGTTTACTGTCCATAAAATAGAATCTAAGTGGACTTTACGGTTGTAACCGTTGTAATCAAACTTTATGACCGAGATGGAAATGAAACTCTTATTATAATAAAAAAGTTTCCAATGCTTGCTTTTAAAGGACATGACTATTTTTTTAAATAAATATTCACCTAATAATTATTCCAAAACTTAAAACCAAACTATGGTCTCATATAATACGATCATTGACAACTCAATTGCACAGGAATAATTTTCAAACACTTAAACCAGCAGTATCTACTCATATATCAAATTTATGTTGATACTCGCTATCAAAATAATAATATCACAGTATCTCTTTCCTACATATTGAATTGAATGTTTATATAATGACCGTGAAAATAACATCTATCGTTCAGAAAAGTTCCTTGGCTACATTGCTGATAATGGATTCCAAGAACCTGCCACCATATACTCTACCAGGAATCACTCCGGCACATGAAATGACACTAGCCGTAAATATGGCGCGGGATTTACCACTGAAGAAACCATTGCCAGAGCCAGGTTTGTAAAAACATTATAATTTATCAAAAATTGGTTCAAATTCAACATCAGCCCTTTTACGTTCCCACTATAGGGACTCAGACCTTCCTTATCGATGGTTAAGAAGGATAGGCCATGATCTTCCACGCCCTCCCGATGTGGATTGGAGGGTATTAACGGCTCCAAATGCAGCCAGAAGCAACGTCTTAACATGCCTTCCGAAGCACGGAGTAGCTCGAGATAATAATTTTTTGATTACCCATCCCGTGACCGACCCTTGCGAAACCTGCCCAACATCAACAATCGCGAGCCGCGTCGTTTATCCACTACGCTGCTGAGCTACCTAAAATGAATGATGCAAGTCCGAAATCGAAACCAGTCCAAAACTAAGTTGAAAGTTTTTTTTTTTTAAGTCAGATTACGAAATTTATTGTTTCATATTAGCTTAAGAGCCTATGGGTGGTAGACTGTATTAATAGAGTCTAATCTCCCTCCAAAGATCCCCCATACTACATATATCTACTAAATATATAACTGATATATGTAGATATCTGGTCCATACACGGGATACGGGTAACTCAATTTTTTTACAGAATTTTATAGCATTTTAATAGTCTGCCATTATGAAATTCCTAATACTTTTATTTAAGATTTAAAAAAATAATAACAGACACTTGTAATATTTACAAGATAGCAGGTATATTATGATCATGACATAATTTGATATATTGAAATTTAAATATCAATATATCTTATTATATTGCATGATCAATATATCAAATTATATGTCATGAAGGTCCTTACATATGAAATTGGCGTTTTGTCGTACTGGCAAATTCAAATTTATATACACATGTATTTGTGTTTCGTTAGGCGGCATTCTTTTGTTTTTTTTCTCTTCTGTTTGTCTTATTTACGTCACGCAGTATAAAAAACGGAAAACTTGAAATATCGTATTATTTACTAGTACGAGTTCCATCGTGGTACCAGTGCTGCGGAAACGGCTCGAAGGTTTAATGATGTGTATGGCGGTTGTGTCACAAAAGAAAACACAGCCCGTTTTTGGTTCTGGAAATTTTGATCTGCAGAACAAGCCCAGTGGACGGCCGGAGACTCAAGTTACTAATGAAGAATTGAAGGCTATTGTGGAAGCGGATCCATCGCAAACCAAGTCCGAGGTAGCTGCAGGCTGCGGTGTTAGTGATAAAACTGTTTGAATCCACTTGAAGAAAATTGAGAAGATTAAAAAGCTTGAAAGATTAAAAACCTCACGAATTCAGTGAAGCAAACCCTCAAACACGCTTCGACTGCTGCGTTACATTACTTAACCGGCATAATAATGAAGGGTCTTTAAATCAAATCATTACCTGTAATTAAAAGTTACTTGTAAGCATTTGGTGGACTAGTGCCGGTATCGTCCATTACTTGTAGCAAAAAAGTTACTTGTAAGCATTTGGTGGACTAGTGCCGGTATCGTTCATTACAGTTTTCGGCAGACGTCTATTTTCAGCAATTGCAAACCATGCTGGAAAAACTACCTGTTAAACAACCGAAGCTGGTCAATCGCTCTACGCCACTGCTACTTCACCACAACGCTAGACCACACACTGCACACAACAGACAGCCTCCAAATTAGAAGAGCTTCAATTGGAATTTCTAAGACATCCACCGTACTCCCCGGACCTTGCTCCAACAGATTACCATTTTTTCGAAATTTGAATAACTTCTTGCAAGGAAAAAATTTAACTCCGATGGGGCAGTGTAAATCGCCTTCAAAGATTTTATTGATTCCCGTCCTAATGGTGATTTAGTGAGGGGATCAATGAACTACCTATGATATGGCAAAAGTTCAAAAATAACAATGTTTTATACTTTGATTAAATAAATATATTATATTATAAAATATTCGACTTTTTGTTCCTCCCATACCATACACCAATTTCATATGTAAGGACCTTTTTTTTAGTTATCAGAGTATTAGGAGCCGATAATAACAATGGCAGACATTTACTCCAGTCGTAACATGTCGGTAGACAGTTTGCTACCCGTGAACCCTGAAGCTATATATTTTCTCTATGCCTGGTGTCTGCTGAAATTATTTTATGATACGCAGTTAACAGAGATAACGATTTATTCTTTAGTTCTGTATCACTATATATGATTAATTTAGACGTGGCGCTGTGGAAGCATTACCGATGGATAGATTGGGCAAGAAGACATGGACTTTATGAAGCCTACGATTGTCCAAATACAAGATATCTTAAAATTAACGGTCTTTTGAAACTGTCTCATTCACCTCATTTGCTGGATGTTCAAAGCACAGAATCTGTAAGTTAAAATAACATTGTATCACATAAAGTAGAACTTCATTAAAGTTGTTGTATTATCTACATATTTTGACATGTAATTAGCGATAATGTTGCTCTTTCTTTAGAAATTGCTGGATACTAGTATATTACAGTAAGACACGTATTCCCCATTAAGATACATACGTGATAAAAATGCTATACACGTTCATACGGGCTAGTATATTTGAGAAATTTTGTTTGAGATATGTCTTTGTTTGTTTTTGGCATTAATATGATTACTTAATTAGAATATTCAAGAGGAATTTACAAATGAAATTAAAAAAAGTCTCTTATGTTTTGGGGTAACATCATCAATAGCTGTTAATACTGCAATGAAAAACATAATTATTTTAAGCCAATTCAAATTGTATAACATTTTTCAAATTCTTACTTACAGATTGTCGCTGGTTATCGAGAAGAACACGAAAAAACTGCCGCTATGGTACATATTTACAGTATTTCAATATTTTAAATACATCAATATATACCTGCATATATTCTTAGTGGTCTTATTATGACATATTATCTTATGATATCTTAAGCCGTTTGTTTCTTCTTAATTAATACTTCATTCGCTAGTTAATATTGTTTCTTTATTATAAAATACCAACTAATCCGTATTAGACCGTGCGTTATGGTCCATCCCTGTAGTAGGGCCTCAAAATGGCTGATGATGATGATTATAAAAGGACATCGCCGAAAATGGCCCCAATACCAGTAAATATTAATATTTAAATAATAAATATTAATTTATTTATTAGATTGGTATCAAATATTTATTTGATACGGAAAAGCTGCGATCCAAAATTAATATTTAAAAGTACTTTAACAGTAACATTTTCATTCGCAAATATTCACATTCTATACACTTAAATTCTATTGAGTCAGATGGATGTTATTTACACATCAGATCAAGAAGATCATTTATTTTTATTAGATAACCTTTAAATCATCGAACACAAAAACATTAAATTAAATTGAAAGAAAATAAACTTCAGTATAAACGTCAAATCATTTACTAAAAGTGCCATGTCTTGGTGGTTTTCCAAATAAAACATAAGGACATAATATACAAACTAAATTCATTAACTGTTAATTATGACAATTCACTCTTGTTTATTCAGAAAGATTGATATTCATACGAAATTTCCTAAAAATTACTTTGTTTCTATTACATTACCCTTATATTCCTGGTAAGCAAATTAACATCATATCATTTACGTATTTAAGGCGCCATCTTTTGATGGAAACCATAAAAAAACTATAGGTTTTTCAATTTTAAGCTTATCAATAGCTTATATATTTAACTATTAGAATGATTTATTTGTCTATTGACTTAGAAACTTTTACAAGTCACAACGAAAAACCGACTTTAAAGTTGAGTTTATTTGCTTCGACAATATAGACATCAATATCATGTACTTAAGAGTGCCATCTCTTGGTGGTTTTCCAAACAAATTATAAGCTCAAAATGAATTATATTTTGCGTCATAATAAGTTCTACAACTTGGTCGCGGTATAATAAATACATAATGAGAATTAGTCAGTGACTATATAAAATTAGTATTTTCCTATATTTTTTGGCTCTGGGGCCACCAATGTATGGACGTTGAGCAATGTCCTTTATAAAATTTCCTGGGTATAAAAGCAGTTTTGAGATTTTTGATTCTAAATGACCGACGTACGATATTAAAATCGATCACATTTTAAGAACATTTTATTTCGAAATTTATTTATCACATTTCGAAAAAACATACGAAAGCTATTATTTATTTGTATAATTTTATATTTTTCTACTTACAAAATGCTTTAACATTTCACCTAGGTTAAGAAGGGAACAGCAAAAGACGGCGCTGCTAATGCCACCGTCCCGTCACCAGGAGCCAGAGAAGAGCTGCGAGAATGGGTCCAGTATGATGCAGTCAGTAATTGTTTGACAATTTTATTTAACGTCTATTCATTACAAATATTACCTAAAATAAGTTCATAGTTACGTAAAAATATTTTTTCATTTATTCTCACAGAATCGTATTCTATCTTCCAGTTACATACATTGGTCAAGAATTTCAACGTCTTATATTTCCCATCTATGTACCAGTTTACGTCTGCAGGAAATAGTCCACCTGTCAGGATCACCAAGGGAGCTTCAAACAAACCTATCGACATTGTAGCTCCCAAATGTGCACCATTCTATTTACAAATTGACGGGCCCGAAGAAAATACTGTACGAATTTCCTTAAATATGCTCCATCCAAGAATCATGTTTAATAGTGGAATTCCAATATCAGATTACATAGAACCAGCCTATCTTATATTGGAGAAATTCGAATGGTTTGTAGACTGCGATTTGCCTATAGCCAAGGCTTACATCCAAACAAGAGGCTATGATTCTGTTGAAGTCACTTTTAAACCAGGGAGACACATTTGCAGGTTTGAATATAAGCAAACTAGTATAGCTTTTTTTATTTAAGTCAAACTGAATTCAAACCTACCCAAAAAATCTTGGATATTTAAAAATAACTTTAATTTATCTGCTTATACCTCTAGCATACATCTAGCTTTACCGAGTACTCGATATTACCGTTTATTTAGTATTTAACTATATTTTTATAAATATTTTGAATAAAAAGTCTACTTAAATACTAGCGAGTTTAAATCCCACAAATGCTAGCAAGGAAATTTAATTTAATTTCAGAATCTGGATTCATTCTAGAATGAATTGGCATATCATGATTCTCAGTGAATCTACATTACTTTTGGGTACTAAAGATATCATTCACGGGGCTGCTATCAAAGAATGTCCATGGGCTTCCAGATTCCTCTCTCAATTAGGGGTTTCTTTTACTAACTGGTGTCGGATCAACAGATCTAATATGAATGTCATTGCAGCTGATCGCGAATTCTACCGGTAAGATTTATTGTATGTTAACTCTTTATTGTTACTATATATGCCATATATTAACTATGATGCATTTTCACTATTACTATCAAAATTTACTTATTTAAAACTGAATAAATAATTAAATTATAATTTTAAAACCGGATGAGCACATTTGACAAGTGAGGCGGCCAGTGTTGCCAGTGTTGTTTTTTACCAACGAAAAAAGGGCGTTTACTTTGTTTTTATACAGCAAAAAGGGGTAGCTATAGAGTTTTGGTTATGAGTGGTCATACAAAGTGATTCATGGCAGACTAAATTTTCTGTGCGGTCTTAGAAGTATAAGATTGTTATAATAAACTGAGTAATATCCTACTAACTTTTAATGTCGTCAAAATTGACCATATGAATTTATGATATTATTAAATTTATATACCCATTTACCAACAGGTCGTACCAACCCGACTTAGAATGGGATTCGGAAAAAATTGGGTATAATAAGGCACTCATACATTGGATGTTCCGACAGGCATTACAATCTGTATTGGCAAAACGACTTTCGCCTGTAGACTACCGAAACGTATGCGGCGTATTGCGAAGATATTTCTGTGATCCTGATTTTGGATTACCAGACAAACCCAAACCTCAAAAATCTCTAAGAGATATAGCAAATATGGACCCATGCGACTGTCTTTTGCCTGAAGCAGAAGAATTGGGTTTCGAAGAAGAAATTGTAGAAGAACAAGTATTATTATTATTATTTATCTATATTATGATAATATTATTATTATGAACTACTGCTTCAAAAATTACGATAACTAACTTTTAACGATATTTGTGATGTGAATAAACAGGAACATGAAGAAAAGCCCTTGATAGATGAAGCAAAAATGGCGCAACTCCTGAAAGCTCCTAAATATCCAGTAACATCTCAAGTGTGTGAACTGGCAACTGAAGAGTTGCCTTGTGGAGTTCTAAAGGAAGAAAGGGAAAAGGTCATAAAGAAACATGAGGCAGCAACAGTATTGCAAGCTCATTGGAGAGGAACATGGGCGAGAAAATGTCTACAATCTCATGTGATTTTCACACCCGAAATCACGAAAATTGTAAGTTATTAACAAAAGCAATACTAAAATCCTATAATAATACCCTTGAGGTAAAATAAAATAAATTTTTGAAGCATAATGCTGAAGCAGTTTTTGAGGATAAATGACGGTGCATTAATTTATACCTCAAAAACGGTGCAGAAATCATTTCGAGCAGCAGAGAAAGTTTTTCTTTCTATATTAATATTAAAACAGAGAACTCAAAACAAATTTCACAATACTTAGGAAAAATAAAACGATTCTTTCTTTGCTACATGAAGAGCGTATCATCTGTAAGAATAGTTACCAACAGCTTAAAGAACAATAGTGCAATTAGATAAAATATCGTATAAATGGCCACTTAAAGTTTTTATATTGAATAATCATCAAAAGACATTTCTGTTTTGTAATTTATTAAGTCTCTAATTTTTATATTTATTTTCAAACCCCAGATCATGGAGAATGCATTTGGAAATCTAGACGCATTATCGGCGTTGATGAACGAATTCTTCGCCATGTTCCCCACTGTAAAGCCGGCATTCTCCGTTGCTTCAGCATTAACAGGAACTTATGGTGTTCGTCAGTTCAATGGCGTTACACCAGTAACGGTAAACTACAAATGGATACCATACTTCCAAGGAGTTTTTTATTGCCACGAACCAGTCAAAGTGCATTTTGATCTACAAAGCTCACTCCAGTTTAGCACAATAGCTGTATATGATAATGATACTGGGTTACAAAAGCCTCAAGTATTCAATGCTCATATCACTTTTGATTTCAGTCCAAACAATTTGGGGTGAGTATTTATGATTGGTTTACAAAATATCGACCTTTATAATTTAAAAAAAGAATAAATTCCAGCTCTAGCTACATACTGATGCAATTCACGCATGTGTATAAGCACTCATCGTAATCATTATCATCATCCTTATCTCTAGCCTATTAATGTTCTCATTGCTGGGGCCATATTATTTTATATTTACTTTTTACACAATCGTTTGATATCATATTCTAACGCTCTGGTTATGATTCCACTGAAAGACTTTAGAAATTCTTTGTTATTGAATATATAACATTTATTGAATTTATTTCAGTTATACTGTTATAGGACACGGCACCCTAAATCATCCAGTGGCTACAAATGCAGAAAGTCATTGGCAGCTTACAGTGCTCTCAAGCATCAATGAAGCCTTCCACATCTGCGATAATGATGCAGATGGATGCAAAGAGCAGCAACTACCTCACTCTTTCAAATTACACATTGATGAAATATATTTACCGAACACGAGAAATATACTGGGAGGCATACAGATATCTGTCTTGAAAAACGAAGTTGTAAGTTTTAGAGCTGCTGCTACATCGCCAGAGGTAGGTTAATTTGTAATTAATTATCTATTAAGTGATTCTATCAATTCGTTGACGACGAATTGCATGTGTTCACCCATTAGTTAATGCTATGAATATTCAGTGTGTGTATATTTCCATGTTTATCACATAGCGCGTAACAGTTATATTGTATCAGCCAGGGCACAAATCGGTTAGAGCCAGACTATGTCCATAAAAGGCAAACTACAGTCGCGTACCGAATGATCAGTGAAGACGATTCTCAATGGGGTTATCAGTATTCAAATGATCAAAAACTGTGGGTTTTTATTACTTGAGTGTACCCATATATGAAATAGTAGTATTGTAGCAAAGGTATATTGATTTAGAAAATTCCTACAAACGTATTCAGTATATGTTATTTATTTCTGCATTTTTTTTTTGAACTGTCTCTGCAAATATGCTTGCAGCTTGAAATAGAAGTGAAACTACGAAAACTGGTAGATGGCCAAAAACAGGAGATCGCAAGGTGCGCAGGAAAAGGAGAAGTGTTCTGGCCGTACGTAAAACTAGAAGCTCAGCCACTTAATGAACCTACGGTATAATTACATAATAATATAATAATATAAATGAGAAATAAATGCTTGGTTCATATTTTTGCATGTCACTTGAAATACTAACTTAATAACATTAATTAAATATTAATTGTGATGTTACTCTATAGATAAGTAAAGAAAGGCAGCATGGCAGTGCTAGATCAGTCAAAACTCCGGTCACAAAGCCCTTGGCTAGTGGAGGCAAGAATAAATCTATTACAAAGGTAAAATTAGGAATATAATTATCACAAACCACCTACCAGATTGCATGAATTTCAAACTTCTATTCAACCGACCCAGGGGTTTTAATTTTTATAATTGTTTCTACGCGAATTTTTACGTCATAATATCTATGAGGGTCAGTGCAATTCTGGCGGATAATCCATCAAGTGCCTCAAGAAATAGGGTTTTCTACTGTATTTTAAATAGTATTTGTAAGTGTTTATTTTAATTTAAATATGCCATAAATCAAATATTTCGGATAAATATACGTACGTATCTTCTTCGAGAAGATTATTTTGCCTTAAAATTAAATCAAAATATGAACTTCTCTTATACCCGCGAAAACGCTGTGTGACATATTCATGATGTCATTTAGATATGTATACAAAATAGATGCAGAGAGTAGTAGAGTAGTTTTAATATGTCAATAAAATACGAACAATGCCATCTAACGGTCGAATAATAAAGAGGCGTTATTTACGAATAATCTGATTGCTATCGCCAAAGTGTCGTTACACCATTGTTAGTAGTATTTCAAATCAAGTGATACACTAAAAAAGAATTACTTTTAATAAGCTAATAATGCCAATTTATGACATCAAATAAAAATCTGTATGTTAATAACAATGTAAATTTTTGCAATTTCTGAGGTTCCGCAATCGATGAGATGTCAAACGTTGTCTGTAAAATATGCACTGACCGGTATCATCTAATTACAATAGGGATGATGACTAATTTTTGTTTGTTTGTCCGTCAGGTAGAGTGTTAAAAAATATAAAACATGTACTTTTTTATTTTTTTCGTAATCATAAAATTACGGCGCTATATTGAGTTGAAATTTCCCATGACGTCACGTTAGAGTACGTTTTCTACTCAACTTTAATGCCTGTTATCTAAGCTATTTCTTATTAAATTGAAGTAAAAAAAAAATACGTATGTAATATTTTTCTATTATCTGACTGACGGACTAAATAGAATTGCATTTTTTTACCCAGTCATCATCCCTATTATGACTTACCTTATTATCAGTTTTTAAATCATCGCCAGATCAAACGAAGTCAACACGTCTCGATTTGACACTTTCGTCATATCTGTATGTATTTATTTATTTAGTTTTAGTAAGATTTACAGATAATAAGATGAGTTTACATAGTAAATTATTCCGATTCTAATTACAAATCTCCACAAAACACTAAAAGTAATCCTTAATTATTGGTACATTGAAATTACAAATAGAAATATTTTCTTTTCAGCTGAAATCTGTTGCTCCAGATCCGAAGATATATTATATCGAGTAAGCATAACAGTTATTCAATCAACAAACAAATAAAACCTATTGCTATGTGAATGTCTTGTTATAAAATACTATTTTGTTATTTTTGATAAGTAAGTTATATAAATGATCTTTTTTTAAGTTTTTATTTAAAAAAAAGAAATATGTTGATACTTTTTCCCTGCTACAGAGCGTATTTTCATAAATGTTAAGGCAATCCAATCAAACAGCCGAAATAAATATTTTTACAAATATTTAAACTTACGAAAAAACGATAATTGTTCTAATTATTAGTTTTGATCAATTTTGCATCCAAAATGATAAATGCTGAAAATATTTGTCGCTATAGCAAAGTGAATGCATAATTAAGCAAATATAATCATACTGCAAAACTGTCAAGTAATGTGTCACTATCAGTAATGATTAAAATAATAATATGTTATAGAGTTATTGCTTCACAAGGATGGCCTCTCACTTTGGCTCAATGGAAAAGGGTGGACGAAATTCTCAACTCACAGGACTTCATAAAAATTGATATTGGTCAGCACAAGAAACCTGCAAAAGAGAAAGTATTATTTTTTATACCATACCATACCATATTTCCAGTATCATGGGAATGCTATTGATAATTCAGTAACAATTGGTATTATTAAAGCATTGGCTAATTTAGAAAACTTCGTAAGGCCTTTCAACACTTTCTGAAGTGGAGTTGGGTTCAGTGCCGTGCATGCGGAATCCTGGATCCTTCTTCCTACGAGAGGCTGTACCGAGTTTTATCGGGTAGGTAACCACGCTTCAGGACAGATAATAGTGGTTGGAGAAAGAACAAAAATAAAACAGTCATAAGCACGTCCAACGCCAAAAGTATATTCTTCTATATCGCTACACTCTTGGCAGAGTGGTCTTGGTCATCACATCAGTGTTGGTGGCACGCCGAACAATCCTTCCCCGTTTCTTCCGCACTGCTGCCTACCTTGATCTTATTTGGTCGATCCACGTGGGCACGTGGCCTTCCTTGCGCTGGTAAAATAAAGTGTATAGCAAACACTTTGCCAAACTTAAAATAAAGTGTATAGATAAATAGTTATTCTGATTTGTGAAATCAAATTAGTTTTTTGATCAAAAATAAATTAATTCCAGCCAGCATCAGCTAAAAGCAAAGATAAAGAAAAGGAGCAACCAGCAGCGTCTAATCAACGACCACCTATGCCCGATGACGCATTTGTCGTTATAGAATGTGCCCTAGCCATAGGGGGAGGAGCGTTTGCTAGGCGTGATGACGATAGAGATCTAGAACTCGCAGCTGCCATCAAATCCTGGGACTTGAAAGAACCTGGGAGAAACCTAAGGGGTGCTCAAATAAGGTATTGTTTTACTGCATAAACATTGTCTGGTATTAGTAATTGTACGAAAACTGTATATCATAGATTTTTGTTTCAAATTCAAAACTAAATATTTCATATTCCAATTCAAAAAAATACATAATGTTGCAGCCCTAATTCTAAAATTAACATCGTATATAATTAAAAACTCCTGAAGTTTCCTAAGATAATACAAATTGCCCAGAGCTATGGGTAGCTAGCTACAGTACAATATTATATTAAAGTTAGCCGAGCCAGACGGTGAATAACTTTTACGCTGTCATAACACGGTGGCTAAAAATACATTTTGATTAATTAACTTGCATATCAGAAGATTAAAGTTAATCATATCTCACAGTAGCAGTGATTTGAGGATATTTTTTATTTTGTACACTTCTGTTTCAGAAAAGAGTTCAGAACTGAGTTCTTAGAAGCAGTAACAGTGCCTCCGTCTGAAAGTGAACACACTTTACTTGAGGTAACTAATTTAAAAAGGAAATCTCGTATGTTCTTTCAAAATGAAGCCTTGATAGTGGTTCTGTTTGCATAACAGATTATTTAGGATTTCATTGTAACTTAGCCATCAGGACTACGCGATAGGGACACTGAGCAGCGTTTGTGATATAACTTAATATTTAAATATTTTTTTGTGTACAGGAGGCATTCTTCGAAGAAATTGGGGAAGAAGATAAAAGTGAGTACCGACTTTATATGACTACTAATTAATAAATAATAAAAAATATTTTTGATTGAAAAATATAATATTTCAGAGGATGATATACAACAACAGCAAGGTCCAACACCAGCCTCAGAGAGTGGAAGTAAGTTTCATGATAAATGATAACTCCATTGCGAGAACTGGCAAATTATGATACGTAACAAACATATACCGTGAGTTAGTAGTTACTAGCTTAATATTTGTGCACGGCCGCAAATAATTCCACGTGCAGAAGTGGATAAATCTTGTTATCACCACAGACTATTACTTAGTTTTACTTCATGAAGCAATGAGTCATCTTGAAGGGTAATCATTAGAGTTCTGTGGGGCAGAAATGCGTTTTATCTGTTTTAAATCTCTGGATATTAGAAAATAACAATAGAAATTATGGAACGCGAGTCAGCTTGGTAAATCAATTGGGACACCCAGGAGTCGCGTCATTTGTCATAAAATATATCCTTGGGAATCGTGCTGAGGTTCTTATCTTTAAAAAAAAGGAAATTACTCGCTGTGAGACCAAGTAGTTTTCCGCTACTTCTTTACCTACGCCACTAGCTCACACCGTGTGTTGCTTCATACATTTCCACGACATACATTACGGGGCCAGTATAACCAATTCCTTATCATATCAGCTCCCAGTCATTTTCAAACGCAAACATGGCTAAAAAAATACTTTATCTTGAATTTCAATTTCAAATATTTTCTGTAATAGTTCTCGAGATGACGGTGGAAAGCGAGGAAGAGGCAAAGTATTTAGTGATGCCGGAACAACTGAAAGACAAATTCATTCCGTTGTACTTTGTACCTTTGTGTATGAGGGAGAAGGACGAAAACTTGTGGTGAGTTATATACATTAATAATATTATACATTTTTTACACACAACACAAAATTAATTACACAAAATTATGCTTATCAGTGCACACATTTCTAGATGTCCTTTAATACGTTGCTACTTATGAAAACCCTTCTCTACTTGGAGGTCTATCTCCAATTTTTAACCTTATACCAGGGCTTGGAAACCGGTTTATTTTTTGAACCAGTTTGACGTAAGTACATGCGGAACTTTACATAAAAGGTTCAGCTCATTTTAACAGATTTTTAAACTGGTTCCCTAGAAATACGGTTTTCTTCATGAACCGGTTTAAATATGACTCCAGGCAATGATCTTAAAACTTCAGCACGGTTTTAAGTGCCTATACTCCTATCTATTAGATCTGTACACAGGTATGATAAATGTCGTCGCTTAAAAATGATATAATTCGCATTAAAAGCGTAAGAACATTGCTTTTTATGAATCTAACGAACTAACCGGTTTTTATTCCATCCGAATTTCACTCCACATTTAGTTCCGATCCGGAACGGAACATTATAAGAGAGGTGTTACCTAAATAAAAACGGTTTATTCTGAACCGGTTTCAAGCCCTGCCTTATACATGCTGTTTGTTAGTACATCTGTAATAATATTATGATAAACATTTCCTGGTTATTTTACGTGTGAACAGCTAGTATTATATAATAAACAGATGAAAAGACTCACTATCAAACTATCGCGCTGCATTTTCTCACCTAACTTCGCCTAATAAATCGCATCTAATACCCGTTATTATAAGTATTTAATATCGAAAGATTAAAGCTCTCATTCGTTCATTCACTAAGTATATTGCATTTGTGTCACTCTGGTATATCGAACAGAACTCCTTATGACCAAAGATTGTTCTTCAACATTTGCTCTCTGCATAACGGCAAAGTACTCTTGATCTATCGTTTCTACCTAAACTAAATTCCCATCTCGTGGAATGTCTCACTAGGTCCCTCGCACCTCCCTCACCTGCCTATATATTGTTAACGTTATTATATCTAACGTTATTGGTCAGAATACTCCACTTTTCCATTACAATAGAACTATAAATATAACTTTCTAATCATTTAATTATCAGGATATGTAATAAGTTGTACAAATATTACAAAGTATATATAATATTTAATATTATTAACATTTTGTATGCTGCAAATGGATATATAATATTGATTTTGGTCTATAAAATCTATATATGTAGGTACTATTTGTGTATCATTTTCATAAATAAATTCCTCACTTAAAGATCTTTCATGGATACAATTTGTTTTAGTATTAACAACTGTATTATTCATTACTCCCGACTAATTACTCACCTTATAACTGTATTTCTGAGTAATATAACACTGTTATTCAGCATCTTTAAATCGTTAATTTCGTTACTATCAACCCCATTGAAATATTGAACTTATCCGTTACACGCATGAAAAGTAATAACCGATAAATTATCCCCATAAACTCTGTTCATATTTTGGCCTTTATGAAAATTTTGTTTTATGATATTACAGTGTAAAGATATTGTCGCAATAAATTAAATGTAACGCTGAATAATAGTTATTTCTAGCAATTTTCCGACTTTCTTGTCTTCTACGTTATGAGAGTTAATCGGAGTAATGTCATTTTTTCAATTGGCTTTAATGTATCACAGAATATTATAAAGCACTATAAGACCAATAAAAATAAAATCTATAAATTAATGTCTATGTTTACGCACAACACTTTAATATATCGATTAACAGCGTGCTGATAACGCCTGATCGAGCGGAGGCAGCAAAACAAAATCGTCAGGCGCGTATAGAAGCGGCATTGAATCGCATGCGGGAGTTGCAGGTGTATAACGAGTCGTTTGTGCTTGGCAAACAGAAAATGAGGTGCCAACTGCTGGAGAAACTTTTTATTGGTTAGATTCTATTGACTTTCTAGATACTATTCGCACTTTATAATGTGCTAGCAATTGTTATGTTTATAGTAGCGTAAGTTTCTTTAGAATACTCGAAATACCTTCGTAGCCGAGTGGTTCGTCAGTTTCAAGGTGTCGCTATCTTTGAGGTCCCAGGTTCGATTACCGGTCGGATCAATGTAGAAAATGACCTTTTTATATTGTCTCGGGTCTGAGTGTTTTCTACCTTCGTTATCTCAGATGCTCCATAATACAGGGGATCTAGCTAATCATCTTGGAATCTGAGCAATGTATATGCTGTTGTTTAATATTTAATTATTTTATTTTGTTTGTTTATTTAAAAAAATAAAGTCGGGCGGAGGTTTTCTGTAAGTTATTAATTAAATGATAGGCCCCATACCAAAAGCATTTTCTTGAATAAGTAGTAATATTGAAATCGATTCTATTTTTTTTTTTTGTGTAATATTGATGTTTTTTTTATATTATGAGTAACACTAAAATATTAAATATCTATGTGAATAAAAATATTCAACAAAGTGAGTCTTATAGAAGCAGATAATAATTTATTCCAATAAGACTATACTCATATTTTATAAATAGAGGAAAGATTGGATTGCTTATAATACGCGTTGGACATATTAAGTAGCTTTTCATAGAAAAAAGAAACAAGTAATCCAATAATTTATGCAGGGAAAGTCACGGAAAAATTGCTATTTTGATAGAAATCAATTTATAATTCAAGAAGAAATCGATTAACATACCTACTTTAACAAAACTCCTTGAACATAGGAAATTCAGCTTTCGGATTTTGAATGAATTCAAAATACGCAATCTTTTGTTTTTTAGCTGTAATAGGCTATGTCTTACCATATCAACTAAATATTTGGATGATATTTGGCGGAAAGCGTATTTGTTTTGTGATAAAAATAAAACTACTGATTCTATTTCGATAAAATATAAATGGGACCACCTCGGTCCATTAAGCTGTCGAATAAAAAAATAATTTTGAAAATCACTCAAAAATTGGCGGATATATCAGTGAACATACATAAAAAATACATTACCGTCGAACATATAACCTCCTCCTTTTGAAGTCGTTTATTAAAATATTCCGTCATATTTATTTATATACAGATGAAATTGTAAAGAAAGCCCTAATCGTAGATATTCAATCTCATCTGTACAGACAGTCAATGGAATCCAGAACTAACCCAAGTCTTAGAAGCTCGTGACGAAGCGATCACCACGGAAATTCTGAACCGCACTTTATCGGCTACAAAGAAAAAGCAAGATTCTAAGAAGAAGTAATTACATGGAAACTAGTTGAGCGCTCTTTAGAAGAGTTAAATTTTAAGTTATTTTTAATTTTAAGTTACACTCCCGAAGTTGTTTCTTGACTTCATTAAAATATAGTAAGTAAGAAACTTTGTTTTTTTTTTTGTGTGTTGAGTTTAAGGTAATCCAAGCATTTTCAGATTTGAAACAAGATCTGTCTGTCTTCAGATTATTAATTGCTTTTACTTATGGACACGGTAACAACTATTTCCTTGTTACCACGTTAAAGAGTTTCCAAATGAGACAATCTTATACGAGTATTATAGAATAGCCAATTATCATAATTTAATTACTCTTTTTGCTTACAAGTTTTTCAGTCAATTTTACTTTATAGCGATTTAAAAAAAACTATTGATATTGTTTATGTTATATCTAATATTATCTAAATTGTACAAAGTAAGTGAATGTATGTATCTTGGTCTATGTTTTTCTCACAAATGAGATATTGGATCACAATCAGTCATTTGCACAAACGTCCATTAAGGTTTAGTAACGCAAATAATAATTTTAATGGTAATTTGTGCAACTGGCTCAATGATTGTTTTTTATTTGATTAATCACTTATTAACTTCGAGAGCAATGGAATCTTTATCAATATCAATTTTGAAGATGTATCAGGCAGACTAAAAAAAACTTTAAAGTTTCTTGAATTATTTTCATTAAATTATGAAGTCAGTTCCAATGTTTTTACAGATTAGTTTTGTAGAAATCTTGTACCGACTTGCTTGTTATTAATTCTCTATAATAATGATTTTAGCCTTAGAAATAATATTCGCAGGCGCAGAAAATATTCAAGTTTCACTTCATCATCATCATCATCATCAGCCCTGTTACATCCCCACTGCAGGGGCTCAGACCTTCCTTATGGATGGTAAATAATGATGGTCCATAACCTTCCACGATGGCCTAATGCGAAATGGAGGGTATTAACGACTGCAAACGCAGCCAAGACCAGATCGAGAAAAATATTATTTTGATCACTCATCCCGTGACTGACCATTGCGAAAGTTGCTTAACAACAACGACCGCATTGCTTATCCACTACACCTTCACTTATGCAGAGAATAATAAAATCGTATCGTCCACCGAAAGAAATATGACGGAGCTAAGAAATCCAATAACGCTAGTGATCCGTGCAGATTTAGACGGACCACAGATCATAGAGCAATGACGTGAAGAAGGTAAAAATAAATGTTTGAAACGTATAAGCCTACTTTACATTTAGCCTGATTTATGTTCTGCTATACTTATAGAAGATCATAGAGCAATGACGTGAAGAAGGTAAAAAAATTGTATGAAACGTATAAGCCTACTTTACTTTTAGCCTGATTTATGTTCTGCAATACTTATAGAAGATCATAGAGCAATGACGTGAAGAAGGTAAAAAAATTGTATGAAACGTATAAGCCTACTTTACTTTTAGCCTGATTTATGTTCTGCAATACTTATAGAAAATAAGCTCATACGTATCCTCTTTTGAAGTGATTAATTGAAAAAAGGCTTTTTTTATTTATTATATTTGATTAATTTCGCATATAATAATTAGAACAAATTTTCATCTTTATTAAAATTTTAAATATTTCTTTCGACTGTTTGGATGAATTGTATGAACATTGATGAGAATACGCTCTGTAGTAGCGAAAAACTAACAAGTGCTTGAAATATTCGTCAGTCCTCGGATTGCGAAAGGTCATGTCCAGGTCAAATCCACTTGGTCCTTGGCACCCTATGATGGGATTTGAACCCACCCTATGATTTTTTGAGCATTTTTCATTAAGGCTATTTTTATATTTTAGTAAAATCAAAAAATTACGACCGTCTTCACCAAAATTAGGAGTTGCCCACATCTGTCACTTAAATATTTAGGAATCGCCTAAGGTGAAAATTTATTTCTCTAAGAACTTAAAATCACCTAACGACATGAAGCAATGTCTAAAATTATGACCATGCGTTAAGCGGCGCCTTATGCGAAATGACAGCTTACAAGTGTGTCAAACTATAAAAACAAAAATGTTTATTTGGAATCAAACTAATCTTATGCGATTCGTGAGATTAAGCTATTCCTTGTTCTAGTTTAGTGAAAACCGGTGTTATCGTTAATTCTAATTACAAGATGGATCCTTTGGTAAGCATGTTGCTATTTACGCTTACCCCTTTTTGCGTCGACATAGTTGGCTAAATGCATTATTTTTTTCTTTTTGTTTTTTTGGGTTATCTTAACAGTTAGCTCTCGTTCATCTATGACAGGACGCGAACCAATATCAGAGTTATTGCAGTAGTACTCATTTCAACGTCACAGCACATAGGGTCCGGTATAGTATTGACTCAGCGGCGTGATTACACCTCCACCGAGAAGAACTAGATTGAAATAAAAACTGACCAAGGGCAAGTCGGAATCGCGTATGAATGGTTCCGTATCTATAAGATCAAAAAAAGAATAAAATTTTGTAGCGTGAGCCCTTAAATATTTATTGTATTTTATTTTAGTTGTTGTTTTAGCGGCAACAGTAATACCTAATCCGTGAAATTTTCAATTTTCTCACTATCACAGTTCATAACGGACTACAACATCAAAGTCTTAGTAATAAGGTACTATTTAACCCTAAAAAAAGAGGGATCGCGTTTGCGACAGTTCCACATAAATATAAACTTTAAAAACCATAGCACTATTGAAACTATGCATAATAGGTTTTCCTGTAATCGATAGGAATAAAACTATCTGTACTTTTTTTTTCTAAATATTTAACCGCTTTATTTTATAAGAGGTAGAAGTGGTCCATTTTCTCCTATTTTCTGTAACAAATTTAAAAATATATATTTGAAAAATATGTTTCAGATAATTTTAATAAAACCTTTCATTAGATGTGTCACAGATTATAGTTTCCTCAAAATATACTTCGATGCACAACATTTCCACGTTTACGGAAGAACTATTGTATCACATCGATAACTCTTCTTTTAGTTATTTTGATATAAAAACGACACTACTAATTTGATTTCAATAAAATTTTCAATCCTACTTGGACCTTCTCAATAATATATTCTTTCAAACTGGAACGATATCGTGATACATGCACAAAAAAAGAAACATGCAGTCGAATTAAGAACCCCCTTCTTTTTTTAAGGCGTTGCTGCAGTTCAATCCAAAAATAACGGTAGCCACAAAATAGCCAGAAACACCAAGATGCTTTTTTATTAATGTCTGTGCCAGTTAAACTGTGGTTATACGAGGGTCAAACTGAAAGTTCTTAGAAAATCAAAAACTGATTACATTAGCCAGTTATTAGTTTTATTATATCTTTTCAAAATATTGTCCATTCACGTCAATACACCGCTGCATGCGATGGAACCACTGGGAAAAGCACTTTGCCCACTCGTCCTTAGGGGTCTCTTCAATGGCATCGCGATACGCAGCCACCGCTTCTTCAGCATTCATAAACCGCTTTCCTTTAAGTTTTTCTTTAATTTTTGGAAATAAATAAAAATCACAAGGCGCGAGGTCGGGGCTATACGGCGGGTGACCCAGTAATTCAACGTTTGATGTCGCCAAATAGTCGATCGTTCGCTTGGCGGTGTGCGACGAGGCGTTGTCGTGGTGAAGGAGGATCCTACTGCGAGGTCGTTTCTCTCGAACTTTTTCCAAGACAAGTGGCAAACAATTGGTTGTGTACCATTCTGCAGAAACTGTTTTTTGATCCTCTAACACAATTGTTGCAAAATGACCTATCCTTCCAAAGAACGAGGCCACCATTTTTTTTCCCGCACTTCGATCTCTCTTCACTTTAGTTGGCAACTCCTCGAAAGGAAACACCCACTGAGCAGATTGTCTTTTGGTTTTAGGATCATAACAGTAAATCCAGCTTTCGTCACCTGTTAGTATGTCGAACACAGCATTTGAGTCACCTCCGTTAAATCTTTCAATCATTTTACGACACCAATCCGCACGATGGAGTTTTTGAGCCTCAGTCAAATTATGAGGTATCCACCGGGCACAAAGCTTCCTGACCGCTAAATGTTCGTGGAGGATTTTGTGCACTTGACTCATACCGATGCCTAAGCTTGTCCGAATCTGTTGATAGGTCACTCTTTTGTCAGTCTCTATCATACGCCGCACAACACAGATGTTATCTTCAGTCGTCGCCGTAGAAGGCCGTCCCTCACGTAAATCATCAGTGAGATTAGTGCGACCACGTTTAAACTCATTAAACCAGTTGTAAACAGTCGCACGAGATGGGGCTTCATCGTGAAAGGCCAATCGTAGTCTATCATAACTTTCTTGTTGACTTAAATGACATTGAAAGTCATAAAAAATCATTGCACGAAAATTTTCTCGTGTTAAATTCATGATGACGTGACACAGACAATTTTCAATTTGCCGCCAAATCGTAAAACAAATGACAAATGAATGAAATATATACTCAGTAATATTGGCAAAGAGTTATATTTTCAAATTTTAGAATTATTTTTTTATTATATTGTTTATAAGTGGCCAGTTCTAAGAACTTTCAGTTTGACCCTCGTACTAAATCCAATGAATAACTCTTAATGGAAACTCTTTACATACTTTAATTATAGATAATTATAACTAAGACTTGTGTGTCTATCCTGTGATATTGTAAGGATTCCCAGTAACAAGTTAGTTTTAACGAATTGTTGATGAAATTTGATCCTCATCATAGAAACCCCCGAGGGTAAGACATCGGCCCGTGCCGAGACATGCAGATTAGCCAACGATGAAGGTTTCTATTCGGGAGCCCTATTTGGAATCACTCGATTGATATCGTGGTGCCGCGTCGGCTACTACAGTACCTACTCGACTCGCTTGTATATTTTTCAACATTCACAAATAGTTCTTTTCAATTCAAATACTTATATTGTGGAATTATTGGTTTTATTTATCCATGAGTACACAATTAAATTTAAAACTAGTAATCACAATGTAAACTGTTTATAATAGAAAAAATAATAAACTGCTAAAACCTACTTATACGAGTTAATATGACACTTGGCGGTCTATTCTATTTCTCCGAAAATAAAATTTCTTCAATAACGATGACTCCAAAAAAGCACATATTCGATCATTTATGTCGCAACAAAGGTAGGGCTGCACTTCCTCTGATGCACAGATAAGCTTCATTGATATGATTTTAAGAAGATTATAAGAATGAATATGTCATACGGTTTGAATGAAAATTGTTAGTTAAACCATCGCTCGACACGAGTCGAGTGATTCAATAATAGATATAGTTTCATCAAATACGAAACTCAACCTTATGATGTAACATTGTCGAATAAGTTGTACAACCAACTTATATTTGAGCTAGGTAATTCTAAATATTAAACACGAAGGCCAGACAACCTTGCTTCTATCCTTTTTATCTTTTTACTGAAACATATGAGTAAGTACATACATTACTTTTGTATATTTTGTACATATATATTGACTTGAAGACACTGATCGCCTTATTATAAAAGATTAGAGTTTTAGGTAGCTAATAGTTTAAACCAAGTCTGGTTTACATGTTATTAACTAGATGAGTTAGTAAGAAGATTTTAAACATAATTTTTAGTGTTTTTGTACCTGTAAGTAGTAGTAGTTAATTTGCTACTTTTTCGTATGTAATCATTTAAAATTAGGTAATAAATGCACTTATTACTTATCTAAATGATTACGTGTAAATCAGCCATAATGCAAAATGAGAAAAACAGAAAAGAAAACGACAAATTTTAAAAAGTTTTAATACTCGTAATAAAAGTCATAGTTTTAGTTTGAAGCGATTATAATTCATAAAATTGTATTTCATATGAAGCTGTACAAAGCTATGTTAGCTATTAGGACTTTATTTAACTAGAAATTTTCTCTCTAGAAGTTATTAGAAAGGAACAAGCGTCAATGATTGCGTTATTCGATGTTATCTTTTAATTTTTCTCCGGCGATGGGAGCCTTCATTAGTTTAGCGGGCGGTCCATTAATGTACCCATCAAACTCCACTTAGGAACAAGATGGTACTCAAAGTGTTTTATAAAACCACTCGCAATATCTTCTTAGTTTATTTATAATTGAAGGGTGGATCAAACAGATGTTACTTACTTTCTTATTCACTAAAACGCGAACTTTCATAATTGACAGGGTTTGTACAAAATGACATTGAAATAAATGAAATGAATAGTATTATGTGAAAATTTTAAATATATGGCGAGTGAATCAAAGTCCTCTCCTATCTCTGATAACGTTCCCTTAAAAATACACATCGAGCTCGCTTGATTTTATACATTTTAAATCAAGGAAAAAATCAAATGCAGGTATAAAAAAATCTTTTGATAATTTTTTAATACATTCAAAACTATTTTTGTATATAATTTTTATATAATTAAGATGAAATATGTGATATTGACCAATGGGCCCTATCAGAATAGCCCTTTCTGTCTCATTTTGCCCATCTTGAAGTGGCACAGGGGCTATCGCTGAGATAGATATTTATTTATATAGCCAGCAGTATTTCCGGACCGATACGACCTTCAAACTTTGAAGCGTAGAACATATTCGTCCCTCAAAGACCGGCAGCGCGCTTGTAGCCCCTCTGGTGTTGCAGGTGTCCATGGGCGACGGTAATCACTTACCATCAGGTGATCCGTCTGTTCGTCTGCCCCCTAAACCATAAAAAAAAATAGGGTCCATGTGGACCGCTCTGTTACTTCATGAAAATGTTTGTAATTTTTTTTCTTCTTGTCTTATATACAATTATTGTATCTGTTCATGACAGGTGTGGTCAATAAACTTTTTTTTCTTTCTTTTATATTTTCACGCGCACTATTCATGAATGAAACAAATTTTAAACGGTTTCATCTCGATTGTATTTGGCTTTATCTACTATTCGGACCGTTTACAGGTTCCGTGTTCACATAAGACTATATCTTATAAAAAAAACTCGCCCTAACCCATTCTTGTTTCTATTGATTAATTCCGAAAAGATTCCGACTCGCGACGGTTCTTCATAAATACAAATAATGAAAGAGAATATTTTCTGTAAAATAATTCCTAATTTTTTTACTACTTATCATAAAATAAAAATTTCATATTTGGTATACTCAGAAGACTCTTTTATTTAAAAATCTGATACAAATAATTAAGCTATCTAGCACGCAAATAAAAAATACTTACAACTCACTTACACTGGTCGATGTGGTCAGCTCGCGGAGTGCGGATTACTTCTCCGCGCTCATTTCATTGGTCAAGAAAAAAAATACCGACCAATGAAAGCGAGGAACAGAAAATTTCCGCACGCCTGACGCGAACGTTATAGACTGGTGTAACTGAGCCATAACGCTGAGATTAATTTATTGATCGAGTAGTTCTCTTCTGTCAATTAATGAGAAAATCGTAAAATTTACCTACATCACAATCACCAGCCTATTATGATCTCCACTGCTACAGCTCAGGCCTTCCATATAGGTGAAATCGAATCAAAACTAATAGGGGATTGGGCCATGACCCACCTTGAGCCCAGTGCGGATTAGTGGGTATGAACGACTGCAGTTGCAGCCGGGATCAACGGCTCAACGCGCCTTCCGAAGCACGGAGGAGATCGATAAAATAAAATTTTGGTCACCCATCCAATTACCGACCATGTTGCAGACCGATCGCGCTAACCACTGCGCCAGCGAGCTCCTTTAATATTATTAATCTCTTATTTCTAATTAAGTCAGTTTCAGATAATATTATTTTACACAATCTAATTAAAATGTTTTGCAAATGCGTTGAACTGAAAACATTAAGTTTGTTAGTGTAAAATGAATTATCGTTATTTATATAAGTCTCATGCTATCTTCATTAAGATACGTAAATATTTGAAGGGCCGGAAAATTTTCGAAATATCGTTATACCAACATCTTTATTGGTCAAAAACTGTTTCTGCATCCATTAAGAATATTATTGGTTCCATTAAATATCACTTAGTACCTGACATCGTTCAGTGTCACAGGAATTTTAGACATTACAAGTAAAGCATCGTTTACATACTAATATTACGTAAAAAACGGAATTTTACCAGTCAGCTTCAGATTGTCCCGTAATTTCAAACTTCAATTAATTTGAACCTAAGTACCGTCAAATGAGGTGAATAGATACGGTTTGGATCTTTTGCAACGGTTTTCATAATGTTGCAGAATTATTATCCAACTTTTCTTGCGTCTATTTGTTGAGTCTTAAGTCAAACTAACGAAATATATTCTTTTGCATTTTAATATGTCCAGAAGTTTTAAGCAAATCTATAAAATATATGTGATTTCTAATTACCTTCCATTAGGGGACAATAGACACGCCTAAGGGGAGAAAAGAAAAATATGTTAGGGTTGTCTCATGCAAGATTTCCTGAATTTATTTATAGTTTAAATCAAGGTAAGCATAATAATGAAATTCCAGCATTAAACAAAATATTTATTGAAAATATTGCAATTTTAAATAAACAATTTTTAATTAAAATTAATATTATTTTATTAAATCAACTTAATCATTTTTTTTTTATTAAATTAACTTATTGAATACTGTTATCATTTAAAACCTTTAAAATATCAGCATCAGTTTTAAAATAGCTCCCCCGTCGTACCTTAATTGGTTTCATGTTCTTATTTTTTTGTATTATATCTCTTTTTGAGTTAATTTTAGTATTCAAGGGTATTTTTTTACATTCCAATAAATTAACTTTATGTGGAGTACTATTGACAAACTTTTGTATTGATATAATTTCAACATTTTTACCTGTAGATTTTTCCTCTTTGGTTTCTAAAAATTCTCTATCATCACATTGACACATCTCATCCTTAGGTGGATCTATAAATTCACTGAATGTAGGTTCTATTTCAGGTAAGTAATCTTTGCTAGACATGTTTTCGTCAATATAGTTATTAAGAAGTAATTTTTCATTTTCATTTGTAGAATCATTGATACTAGTGTAGTCATCTACAAAAACTACAGGCAGCTGATCGATGGCCATTTCTTTATTTTTTTCCTTTAATTCTGACATACTTTTGTCAGTTTTAATTTTAGATTTCATTGTTAAATCATTATTAAGTTTTTGTATAAACTGTTTAACTTCTATTTTATTCTGATTTGCCTTACTTACTAAATTCACAGATTGAACATTTTCCATTTCTTTATCATCAGTATTATTACTTTTTGGATCGAATATAACTGCTTTTCCGGGAATCACTTTTATTTTCTTTTTCGAATTTTGTTTAAACGTTTTTATTGTTTTTCTTGCAATTTCGTGTTCGGATTCACTTTCTAAATTATCACTATCTATATTTCCTAAGCTTTTTCCGGGTTCTGAATTTAATTTTCGCTTACGTGTTGGTTCCTTGATATTAATAGTGCCATATCTCATTTCCTTAAGAATTTCTAAAACTGATTTGTCAACGGCATACCTTGATTTTTCAGGATCTTCATTTTCCTCACTAGGTAGTCTGAATAGTACTTGATCACGGTTAATAGGATGAATCCCGGCTTTTCGAAATCCTACTTTAAGATTAGATTCAACATTTTCAGATAAATCAGTTAAAAGTTGTTTTAATAATTTTGGAAAGCATCCTTTCGGTACTGAACTTAGATTTCTGCCATCAGTTTTTTTCCATTTTAATAAAATGTTTCGCCAAGCAATTTTCATTGGCCTGAAAAAGGCTATGTCTAGTGGCTGCGTCAAATGCGTAGAATTTGCAGGTAAAAATATAAAGGAAATATTATGTTGTTCGCAAACTTTAATTACTTCAATTGATAAATGAGATGATAAATTATCGCCAATCACTATTTTTTTCCCTGGCTTATCTTTAAAGAATGGAATTACAATTGACTTAATATAATCTTCAAAGGTGATACTGTCAATCCATCCAGAGGAAGTTCTATTATAGCGTGTGCCTTTAGGTCCGCCTGTAGTCCATGTATCATAAACATTGTTGGCTTTATATATTACGTATGGAGGTAATAACTCTCCTGCAGCTGTGCCAGCCATCATTATGGATATCGAAGATTTTGACTGATTAAGCACTCTTTCAGGGTACTTAGTTCCCCGCTTAACTATTACCTTCTTCCGTCCTGGGTCATCGCTAAGATTAGTTTCGTCATAGTTTAGAATGTTTTCTGGAACTATGTCTTTCAGTGATTCTTCTAACTCTTCAAAATATTCTTTAATTGTGACAATCGAAACTTGAGCTCTGGACTTTTTAATATTTTGACACATTCTCAAGGATATACAATCTTTATATCTCTTTAAAAATCTTGTTGCGTAATCTGGTCCTGGCATATTATTTTTAAATCGCTTATGTGTGATACCCAATTGATCTAAATACGATTTTACCATAAGTCTTAAATCATAAGTATCAAACGGATAACCCCAGTTGCTACATATATTCAAATATTGTACAATATGCCGTTCCGTGTGTTCATCTAAAGCATTCTGGCCGCCTTGGGATTTCATAGATTTTCGATTATGTCTATATAGGACAGATTTTGTTATATTATATTTTTCGGCGATAGACGCTAATGAACATTTTGGGGTAGTTTTGTACTCTTCCAAAGCTTGTTTAATTGTATCACTATCGTATTTACGATAGCGCTTGCCTCGTGGATCTGGCTTATAGTTACGAGGCATTTTAAATCTGAGAAATAAAATAAGAAATGTACACAAACAATGAGTAGTTCTTACATATCAAAAGCAAAAGTTGTATTGTCGAAGAGTTATCAGCCTAACAGTGTTACCATAAGATCCATAGGAAAGCTATCAAACTTAATTCTTGAAACTATTTCAAAGTGCATTTATAACCAGCCCACTGAACGTTTAATTTTTATATGTGCTTAGGTTGGATTAGTTAGGAATAACCCTACATATCGTAAAATTTAGCACAGCCTTTACGTAGTATTGGTAATTGCAATGGTTAAGAACAACAGATAGAGGAATCACCAACTGAAAATAATGTAAAAACTAAACATATTAATTAGGTAAGTATCATGTGGTTAAGCATTGTGGCAGCCCTGCCATAAATATAACTAATCACCCCTCTTTCGTAACTATTCACCCCTTTCCTGTATCTATTGAAAACATTCGCGTGTCTATTAGCCCCTCAAGTGCGTCTAATCACCCCTTTCGTGTGTCTAATCACCTCGGAGATTTTGAAAAAAATCAATGCTTACAAAATATTAATGATTTTATATAATAATACAAGTTCTTGCTATACTTTATGTTGTAAAATATGTTCCCAACAACATTTACAGTAAGCTAGAACTAAATTGAAACTCTTTTAACATATAATTATAATTTTTACCTGAAGTTAAAGTCGCGCACCTCTTACCGATAGTTTTGATTTCAAACTTTGACGTTCTATTTGACTTCTCATTATCGATGTTGCCACAGATATAAAGTTGCCAGAGTATAAAACTGAATTCTGCCATTTTGTGAATACTTCGGAATTTTTACAAGGGTTACCGAGTTTGCCATAAAAACAGTTTTAAATTATACCAATGTTTTTTTTCTATTCCCCCCGCGAGTTCGATTCACCCCATTTGACGTATATTGAAAATAAAGTTTTAACCATAAAACGAAAAATTAATCGAATACCATTCTAATTCCTATCGAAAATAAATAACAAATTATTATTGAAATAATCAAATCCAAGAAAGTAATGTTTGTCGCTACCTTCCTTCTTATATGAAACTAAGACTTATATCGTCTGATTAGTGCAAGTTACGAATCAAAAGACATACTATTCAACTTTTCATAAAAAACAGTATTGTCTAAAACGTTATGGTTTATATATTCAAGTCAAAACTCAGAAAAATAAATGGCTGCATGTTTGACTGTCAAGGATATTGGAGATATTCTGCACTTCGAATACAAAAGGAATGACGCCCCATCATCATCAGACGTACGACGCTTACTGTTGAGCTGAGCATATACCTCCCCGTAGATCTCCATGATGATCGATCCTGCGCTGTCCGCATCCAGCGGCTTCCCGCAATATCATCGGTCCACCTGGTGGCAGGCCAGGCCATCGATCTTCTAGCTATGTGACCTGTCCACTGCCACTTCAGCTGAACGATTCGACTCTTCGAGCAATATCATTAAGAGATGAAGCCTGGGTAAAGAAAACAGACATCTCAGTTAATAAAGTAATCTATGTTGATCTGTTTCTATGACATTTTTGGAATGAGATCACTCATCCACAAAAACGTTGTCGTAATATTAAATATCAATTTTATTGCTAAAAAGTTTTCGACAAAAACAACAGAAAATCACTTAATAAACAGGAATATTTAAATTAACCGTTTAAAACATGATGACAATAAAAGGTTTATGGATGTCAAACAGACCCAAGAGTGGATATCAGCTGTGTCATATAAAATTGTAATAACTAGTTCATTGGACATTAATGCACACTATTGGGACACAGATTTCCCTTATGTACTTAAACAAATATGGAGATCGGTCCGTATATAATCCAGGTCCAGGGTGGTGAGTGTAAACGACAGCATACGTCCTTGTTTCAGTTGCGTCTGCAACAGGTCCTTGTTGCAGTCATGTCCGTGTCCGAGTCCGTGCCTTCAGAAACACGGATCGAGATAAACCATTTGCTAACCCATCCTTCGACTATTCTTGTATCAACGCGCTAACTACTGCGCTGTTGCCTCTCGGTGATGTTTGCGAGATATTGTTGTGACTTTTGCATTTTCCTGTAGGGTGCTTCGAAGACATTGCTGCGTAGCAATAAGACCGCTCTTTTATTCTCTCTTTTTCTAGCTTCTCTATAATACATCCTGTGTAGCGTGCAATAAAGAGAGATATTATTCACAGAACACAGAAAGACGTTTTGGTTGAGCGTGATTGGTTATAGTTATATTGGAGCGTTCTGATTGGCATGTTTCAAAAGCAAGTGTGTGCATATCTTTTGTATAATTGGTCTGATATTTCGTCTGATGTACGGCGGACTAAAAGGGGGCAAGACTGGAGGCATCAGTTTTCGTACAAAGGATGCATGATCGCCTTTCTGACCTCTTTTCCGTGTTCTGTGGTATTATTATTATTGTTTGTAAAGGTGCACAAAACTTCATGCAAATAATGGCTGAGTGCTTAGATATTATTAGATATCGTAGTATCACAGTAACAGAATGCACTAATTATTTAACTGCCGCCGTACGCTATTCGTTTTAATTCAAATTTATTCCGTGATCGTATGTTTAAGTATCAGTATCACTACAGCGGCGCTCGTTGGTTAACCAGCTCGTTACACGTTTAAATTGCTAATGAGCATGTGACAGATGGACAAATCAATTATGTCCGCTTCATACCACCTGATTGTTTCCGAAAACACTGTCTGTCTATACAAATATAAACAAAGGAACTTAACACATTTGCTACGGGTAGCTATAATGTATTAAGCCTGTGTATCATTACTATGTGTATGAACATTAATTTTTATTTTCAAGTTGCTTTAATTACACAGCGTCGATTTTACGATAGCTTGAAAAGAAAACACGAACGTCATATATTTGATCTGATTATTTTTATCGATAAAAAATATAGAATCAACTACGTGATTGAAACATTGTAATATTTTAAAAGTAAATATATCACATCAATCCTTGGTATCTAGCGGAAGATGAACAATGGAATTCTGATGTATAAATTTTAGTGTATATAAGTTGCGGTTTCTAAGAGCTATAACTTTCATAGATAAATAATTCAAGTATTATTTAAATAAGAAAATGTCCACCATATTCAGTACTATCGCCTCTAAATGCTTGATTAAAAACAGAACCAACTAAAACACAGCTTCAGGATGGGTGTTCTACAGTAGACACATTTTTGTAGACAAAAATGACACTAGACTAGTACCAAGTTTTCGATTCAATGACTTAATTGTTTAATAAATCATCAATTTTTATAGGTGTAGTTATTGTGTTAGTAATTTTTATAATCATGTTATGTTTGTAAAATCGCAAACGCTTTTGGAACAAACGAATATGTATGCCTAACACATGGCATAGACAATTACAATTAATATTAAATTAGTTATGTAGTTCGTTCAATATCCTAAAAAAAAAACGCGCGGTATGTCAATTAGTTGTAGCGTAAAGTTCGGTGAATATTTGTGTGTTGAAAGTGATTGCAATAGATTTTTAAATTATACAATTAGGCCTCAGCTCCCTATTATGTAACTCTGGGTAATTATTTAACTGAAGTGATGATTGACTTATTGAAGTTCACTTTTATATTATAACTAGCTTTCGTCAGCGGCTTCGCCCGCGTGGATCCTATGGAAATGTTTAGTGTAATAAAAAGTATCCTATTATCTAAGTCAGCTAATACCCTGTCTATATACCAAATTTCGTCAAAATCCGTTCAGTAGTTTCGGCGTGATTGACGGACAAACATCCAAACATCTAAACATCTAAACATTCAAACATCCAAACAAAGAAACTTTCACATTTATAATATTAATAGGATAATAGTTTTTCGATACAAGTGTCAAAATGGAGCTCGGTGGAGATCAGAGATTGGCATTTCAAAATTGCGAACCATTGATAGCAAATAATGAATATTCTTAAAAACCCAGTTTGTCCACGAGATTGGATTTGTAACCCACGACCTTTCGTGATCCGGGCGACTGCTCTAACCACTGAGCTGAACAAGGACCTAACAGGACCCACGAAGTTTTCAAGGACTTGTTACTTTTTTCGGTACTACAGAGAGCTGAAAGAATTATTTTTACGAATATTTTAAACTTTCGATACAGATATATTTATTTATTAATTTAACAAAGTTTCAACAGCAGTTTTGTTATTTCAATACATAAATAAGTATGCAGCATTGACGCCAATTATAGATACTTATTAACCGATGAAAATGTTATGCTAATTATTATATTTGGTACATTTTTCATATACAATCATTAAGAATATTTTCCAGTATTCCAGTAGTGATTTTGACATATCGGAGTTGCTCACTTTTTGTAGGTCATCGCCATTTCTCGTTCATTACATTTCATTTTCATTTGTACAAATTAATTTATTCACTTGACATTGGCAGAATTGTGCGTAATACGTAGAAAATCCATTAATAAAAGAAGAAGAAGGTGACTACGACTTTAAGTTGTCAAGTTAACGAATAGGATTGGAGGTCGTCCAGCGAATTACTTCAAGATATTTCTGATTGAACTTGTCACCTTCAACTTGGTTGCAAGTTATTTATTGATTGGCTTTAGGATAAAAAAGTGACCTTTAGTTAATTCAGGCTTAGAATTATTAGGCTTCAGGCTTAGTTTTTCCGTGAAATTGTAACGTGTATGTATGCATAACAACCTCACAAACTTTCACATATTGTAATATTAAATGTATATGATGAAAACAGTATTGATGCTTCTTATAGCGGCATCGTTTGTCTTTGTTACTCTTGATAAACAAGATATGGGACATGAAAGAGGAAATATCATTATTTTCCAAAATTCAAAGGACTTTAATTACTCAGGTGAGAGCCATTAGATCAATATTTATATTTATCACTAAAATGTAAATAAATTTGTTCAGACTCTAGTAGATTGTGTCTCTATTGCTGAACGACTTTCAGCCTGTGTTATGTGTATACCCTTTAATGAAAGCCTGTCCCGTGGGTTCAGCACGATCTAATTGATTTCACACGACTCGTACTGTGGACGACCTATCAAAGGTAGCAGAGGAAACTGAATTTATTTGGCCTTGAAGTCATTGTATTTTTAATTTATTTTCAGTATTAGTAATTGCCTGTTGTAAACGCTATTTGTAAACGTATCAATCACCTCTAAGGTAAACATAGAAAAACATATACCATATGGTATAATTCGAGTTTATTCAATTTATTTTCATAAAAAATATCTTCAATCACTATGTAACCAAGAAATGTTATAGAGAGTTTTCACTAAAAACGTAATATTTTCCTGGTAGTTAATTAAAAATAATAATAATAATCATCTTTATAGTACGCAATACACTCTTCATCTGTATACATTTGTCTCATACATGCCTATTGTTTTTGAATTTAGAATATAAATAGAAATTTAATGACACTTTTTTTGCACTTTCACTGTTTATTTATGACACTCACACTAACGAATCTAATACTAACAGTGTAAATAAATTTTATGACACTTATAATTTAATCGCACACTTCGAGCATCTATTGTATCTCTTTCTATCACACTCGAGTTTCGATATGTAACAATATCGTTTAATTCAATCATCGAACCATATGAATTGACGTAAAGTAAAACACAAGTTCTATTTCAAGTTAAAAACATACCACCTGTCTCCCAGTCTGCTCGTAACATAGGACCTTTTCAAATTCTAACAAAACAGATACGAACCTCAATACGACACGATTCCATGTGACGAGCGTCTGTATTGTATTGTGAACCCTTGTCGTCGTTGACAGTTGTACAATTGTGTTGTACTAAGGTAATGTTTGAATTGTGATGTTGCTGATTTCTAATGGCACGTTTTCTAGTTTAATTAAATTGTTGCAAACAATATAAATTGTCTTGGAACAGTTTGTGTTTCTCAGGTTGATAATGTCGAAGTTGATATTGAAAATATTGGATATTTATAATAAAATGTTGTACTTGACTGCTGCATTAATTGCTACATTAAACAGTTTATTATCTAAGATGTTAAAAATACGTAAAGCTTTCACGTATTTTATTTATTAAGTAGGAAAGATGGGTGTTGGTGATGTATTGAATTGCCTTCCTAACTAATGTTTTAATACCGAGGGCATTACCGAGACTTCCCTGTCGATGGAATTAAATAGAACGGCTACAAACCCAATGTGGATTGGTAGGTATTAACGACTATAGATTCAGCTTAGACTAACAACTTTAGGAAACTTGAGGTACTAAATTTTTGGTTATCCATCAGGTCTTGTCAGGGTATAAAGTCTGCGGCATATTAATTTGTTTTCTACTTCCAAACTGGCAATAGTTTTTTACGATAACATATTAATTTATACTTTTAGGTAATGAATTGCGTAAATTATAATAACACTGAAATTAAATATCACGAGTGCACGAGTCCACTCTTTATGGCATAATTTTTGTTATAATATTACTAGGCAGAATAAACTTCATAAATATACATAAAAAACTCATAATTATGAAAGTCAGAATATTTTTAGGCATATTCGGTTATTGTTATAGTTTTTTTGTATAAACTTCATTTTTCGAGATTTTTTATCCGTGTTGTAGCCAGGTATGAATATCATCATATTCATACACATCATCATGTGTCCTACACCTATGGACTACATACCGATACATAAATATGTATGTACATAACACGCAAACATATGCACAGACCATAAAACAATAGTATATTCAGTTTCATGTTCGAGCGACCGATGGGGCTATAGTGGATCGGGAGTATTTCCATTATACGTTTTCTTTTAGCTGTCTTATTTTTTAATTTTGATGTTATAGAAATGGCTTTAGAATTAAAAAAAAATCTAAGTAGGTATGCGTGTGGTGTAAAAATGTTATTTACTAAAATGATATTGTTTACACGACCAGTTTCAGTAATATGAGTACTTTGTAATACCACAAAATTTATAACCAATAAGTATTATTAAAATTGCTATATTTTTCAATTGGTACTTTTCAAGTGGATAAGCGCCGCGGCCCACCGCGACCATTGTTGCCACGCTTGTTGTTGTTAAGAAACTTTCGCAACGGTTGGTCACGGGATGGGTGGCCAAAAAATTATTATCTGGAGGTACTCCGTGCTTCATTTGTAGTCATCAATACCCTCCAATCCGCATCAGTCCAGCGTAGAGGGTCATGGCCCATTCTCCTTAACAAAGAAGGCCTGAGCCTCTGCAGTGGCTGCCAAATTATGAAAAATAAATAACTGCAGTGCTACATCAAAAAAAAACGGAACTATGAAGACTTTTTATTGCTCACACACATATCTATTTAAAAAAAGTAAACAACTGTGCCACTAATACCGGTGAAGGCAGTCTTATCGCTAAAAGTGATCGCTTCCAGGCGTAGAACCAATCACGATCCAGTGTCTAAAAATTGAACCCATAGACTTATACTCAATTAAAATTAATCAAGATTTTATCCAATAAAACTAAAAGCATAAAAACAGAATTATAGTTAGATTCGTTAGAGTTTAAAAATATATTGAGATAATGCTAATTAACTCGTGTCGTCTCTTACCATGGAAATACACCGTGCCGACCTAACTCATAGTATTAAACGGACAATATGCAATGCCGTGCACACCTGTGTGAGTTACGCCAATGTGTGCAAGCCCTTGTCTACCACTGCCCCTAGAGAAAACTATGTATTTGCCTTTTTTTCATCACTTTATTGCTTATAAGCACGCTTTGGAAAATCGTAACGTCTTTTGTTCGAAGTTCATTTTTCTAAATGTAGACACTCGGTTTAAAATTAGTATTTAATTTAATTATGATTATAATAAATTTATTTAACAAAAAATACAGTATGGATTGTATAAATTAAATATATAGCAGGACCCAGCAACTTACTATTATCAATAACTTAACTATGCAACTTTTTAAATACATAGTTACATTCTGAACATTTTCTATAATTAGTGATATCAATTAGTAGATACATTTAATTGTGATAATAATACACTTTTATTTCAATTTTAATACCACTACATACTATTGTTTTTTTACTTAATATGAAACATTGATCTGCTTAAATTTTTTTATATCAGATAATTTTGATATTTAAGTATTTTACTTTACTAAAATAAAAAACCGACTCCAAAAAAGTAGGATTTACTCAATTCGATGAAATGTACATTATTGTATATACATTTCACAATATCTTCGTCAGTAGTGAACCGTCTCTGATGATACTTTTAGAACATATTCTCGAGAGGACTTTTAAAATTTAATCGAATGCTTTTATTAGAAACAAAAAGTAATTTCAAAAATCGATAATAATTCTTAAAAACTACAAAAAAATGGTCAACAGATTCAATATGTATTTAGTTTGTTTTATTAGAACGAAAAATATATTCTAAAAAAGTGGGATTACTAAAATATCTAGCGACTGATAATATTATAGACACCATGCCACTATATCAGAGATTATCATACCATGGATTACCTACTCGATTACACAAATAAGTATACAAACTATAATGATAAAAACGATAACGTTAACCAGAATCGTAAAAAATAAAACGAAAATAAAGAATAGTACTTGTAAAGTAACAAATAGTACTACTACCTGCATTATGAGAAAAAGTATGGAATGCAAATCATCTAAATACATTTCTAGAGTCACGCAAAGCATCTTTACAAACAAATGTGTTGCTGTGAATTTTTACGCCAGGTACTAATTAATATTGTCTATTGCATGATACATTCTTACTCAATTGGAGCGTAGAACGTGCCAGCGAGCCCATACTAGGTTTGTATTACACTGGGACTAGCACTCAAGATAGGCGGTTGGTTTTTCATTAGGCTCAACACGCGACGCTTTTGTCGAGAAACGGTACGCAAAAGTTAATTTAAAAAAAAAGTTTGTCCAAACAGTCCTAGTCCGAAGCGAGTGTAATTTTGAAAAGTTTTCGAACGCGGCCATCGAATATTTTTTCTTTTTTTATTCGTTGGCAATACAGAAGTTTGGAACGTAACGTTCAAAAAAGTTTTGATCATTCAAAGAGGCGGTATTTGATCGTCTTTTTATCGGTGTATTGTAATTATGTTTTGTTAGTGTGTGTAAGTGGGATAGTCGCCGCTTATTCGAGTAATCAAATTAGTCCTAATTCAATTAGTTTGTCTGTGGACTCTGTGGCTTGTTACCCTCCGTCATATAGGTTAATATTAGAGGACATTATTTATAATTGGGTTCAGTTTTACGTTTTGTGTTGTGCGCAAGTGCTGATAAATATTTCAATTGTGATCTAGAAGTTGTAACTTCGAAACAAAAGAAAACCTGTAAGTGATTGTATAATTGGTTGACCTTACTGTTAATATGATTGTATAATAGCTAATGTACTTGAAACGAGAAATCGTAACATTTTTATTTCAAAACAAATATATAAATAACATTGGTAACTTAAATATTGACGAAATATACCCTGATTAGTAACTAAAAATATATTCTAATGCCACTTAACGTTCAAGCAATAAAATTAGTAATGTATCGATAAGTAACAACACAATGGCTTGATAACGTTGATCTATATAGATCATATTTTTTAACATTATAAGTTATGCTATATACAGTTAGTTTTTTAATAATTTTCATTGACTGTTATCGACAATAAATCTTTTTTTTCTACATGACAACGAGCACTCGGTACCTCGATGGGTTGTTTTTCCTTTGTAGGCAGTAGTTCTATTCTCTAAGAAGAACCT
Organism: Diatraea saccharalis; assembly: GCA_918026875.4. Classification (NCBI taxonomy): domain Eukaryota; kingdom Metazoa; phylum Arthropoda; class Insecta; order Lepidoptera; family Crambidae; genus Diatraea; species Diatraea saccharalis. Next base: position 16,885,763 of record OU893346.1, read on the forward strand.
CACTATTTTATGATAAAATCAGTGTCGAACACAGCGCTGTCATAACATAGAGGTTTGTCCGAATAAAACCTTATTCAAAAGGTTATTAAGTTTATTTGAAGCTGTGTGTGAGTGCTGTGCTCGACGTTGAATTCGTCACTGATTTTATTATAGAATAGCAAATCAGATGTTATGAACTTCATTATATAAAGATAAATAAATATACGACGAATGAGTAGGGTGAGTGCACTAGTCTCACACCAGGGACCAATAATACACCGTTTCAGTCTTCAAACCTAAATATTTACATATTTTTGCATTTCTCACCATTTTACGTACGTACATGGTATCATTGTCGTACTCCTACCAACGATGTGATCATAACTATAAGCTATACAATGTCATCATAACCAGTTCCACAGCAACTACCCACACTTTTATTTATAAAAATAAACTTTGAATAAGCTTTATGATTATATATATGCATACTAGCTATCACTAGCGGCTTCACCCGCGTGGTCCCTAGGGAAATGTTTAGTGGGATACAAAGTATCCTATTATCTAAGTCAGCTAAACCTGTATACCGTCATTTAATTTCATCAAAATCCGTTCAGTAGCTTCGGCGTGATTAACGGACAAACATCCAAACAAAGAACCTTTTACATTTATAATATTAATAGAATGGTAAGTAAGAAGTACAATGTTATTTTAATTGAAATGGTTGTTGTTAGAATTAAGGCACATATTCAAAATTAACTTACAAATGTTGCTAAATCGGTTGCTAGTAGTGCACTCGCCCTATCTCTAAAAATCAACGGTTTGATACCTTCAGTCAGAGGGTATTGAACCTTTCGATATCCGGACGATTTCTATTCCAAGTTGAACTTATAGAATTCCCTTTAGTTTCGCTACTAGTAAGCTTTTTCTCCAAACTACTTTAACGATCCAAGAAAAGGCGTAAGATACCTTTTTTATTATAAAGTATTAATAAAATCTTTTTTATTCTTTGCATTATGGCAATTTATAATCTGCATATCCTCTTAATATAATTGCGAAACTTTGAGAGGATGAATTTGTGCATGTATATTTGTTATTCTTTGACCCAAAAAAAAACTATTTACATGTGAACGAACTTGATGAAATTAACATAATATATATTACTTTTAATCCCACTGAATGGCGACCCAGAGACCTCGCAGCAAAGCCGCTGGCGGAAAGCTAGTGTATATATAGACAGAAATTGAGCGTAGAACTAAATAGTCGGCACATATAATGACAGAAGATGCGTCGCGTCAGCACTGACCAATCAACCTTGCACAATCGACGGATATTCCATCGAGAACATAAAAGGAACACCTTCGGATTGGTACAATGTATTCTACAAACCAGCGTTTTAATTCTACAAACGTTAAAGCAATGATGGCGCGTTGAAGACGTCTCAGTGACTTCCCTTCTTGACACAGTTTTGTTAAATTAAATAACGATATGTCATCATTGTTGGCATGCCAAATCGCCATATAATATTACGATTTGGCATGCCAACCGTTTAGATAATACAGTCGGATAATGCCAACATGGCATGGCATGTAGATAATACAGTCAGATAATGCAATTAAGTAATTAAAATGCCATTAGGATGCCATTATTATTTTAGGTGAATCAAGACCCAAACAGAATAAAAGTTAATTTTAATTTTATTTTATCGTGTTTATTGATTAACCAATAAGACATTCACACAATTTTTACAAGTTCTAACATATTTCTGAATTAAGTTTAAATTACAGGCTTACACAAAGATCATAGTGCAATTGAATTAGTAAAATTTATATGTAAGTAATGACGTAATAAACGTATTTACGATTATTAGTCTTGGAATCGAATGGAATTCACTGATGCTTTTCCATGGCCCTAATATATTCATCTACTATAATCATAGTAATTACACAGCCCTACGAGGCAGCATCTTGGAATCAATACAATGATTCGATCTCACTGATGTAGATTGCGATGAATAAATTGGACTCGTTTAAGATATAGAGGTAACAGAAGCAGCCGGACGAGAATATATCGACATCTTTGTCTTTAGAGAATTTTATAGAATTTTAACATAGAAAATATATATAATAAACCAGCACCAGGGCCAGCTGGACTTTAAAAATGACAACTTTATTAAATCATATCCAATTGAGTATATTGTAAATGTTCTTCATAATATATTTCCCCTTAGAATATTTGTGTTGTGCTAAGAAAGTTTTGCGTTGATTTGCTTTGTGATGGTTCATTTCATTGTTAAGCTTATTAAGTACGCCAAATTAATGAAGCGAAGGTCTATTTGAATAGCCCAGAAAATTTCCACAAGGGTTAAGGTACATTCTGTGAACACTTGTTCAGTGTGCTACCGTGTATACCATGCACGGTAAAATAATGACTTTTATACTTTTCCCTTTAGTACCTTTTCTAGTGATTTTGTAATTATAATTATTTATTTATTTGCAACACTTAACAAATACTATTAAGGACGATATTATTACGATATTATTATCAGGAAAAATGAAACAAATCTCATCCCAAAAACATGTGATAGAGTAACAATAAAATAGTAATGTGTAATTAAATTTAACATTAACTACGCATTAGTATTCACTATTAATTAGTCTTAGGCATATGTTATTTAAACTGCAATTCTTTTAATTTTAATAAAACTCAGTGATCAAATCGAGGCTGCTGAGGACATAAAATCCGTATCCGTACACACATTTATAACTTACTAGCTATTCTCTATTAAATCATTGGACTTTAAATATTCATATTATTTCGGTACATTTACAGGTACAAAAATATTTTATTTAGTAAGTATTGCGCGTGATAATATCAGAAATTATTATCAGCCTTTGTCTCACATGTATGAGAAACATTCTTGGGAGAAACGTTTCGAAAACAAATCGAGAAGTTTTAGAGCCTATTAAATGCAAACAAGCAAGTGAACAGTCAAATATTTCTTTGCGAACTTCATAGTACTATACAGTTGATAAAATATAAATCTCAATAAACGTGAAAAATCACTCAAGATTAATGAATAAATCTATAGGTATTCGAAACGTTTCTTATAACTTATTCATCGACAGCTTTAAGGTTCCCTTTCACAAGTTAAAGGGAAACAGATAGCTTTGATCAAACTCGCCAAAATGGGCAAAAGTTTCGTCAGTCTAGATGTTGCGGCGTCTGCTGTACGTCCGTAAACTTGACAGATAACGCGACTTTGAATTATTATGATTACAGCCAATGTTTATGAAAAGGCTATACAACATTATAAAGAGGTGAAGTTTCTTACTTCGTTTGTAGGGAATACTGATCGCATCTTGAAAATTCTTTGACTTAAGACCAGTATTTACGAAGATCTACAAAATTCTTTCACTTACGTGAAACTACATCATACGCGAATAACATATGATATAATTTAAGTAGGGTAAGTCGTGGGAATACAGCTAGTGAATTATAAATGGCATGTGCGAACGCCATTGTGAATATAACATTAGCGATATATAGAAAGTTTTCGAGCACCAGCCGGACCCCAGGGAACATTTTACACGTAACAAACCTCACAGAGAATAAATAATGTACCTAATAACACGGAATTAATTAGTCAATGCTGCTGTTATATCTCAGTCAGTTTGTATGTATGTACTGAGCAATCTTGGAAATTTCGATAATATTTGTGACATCCAAAAATTATGGCCAGCGATGTAACCTTGTATAGCAAAAAATAGCTGCATACAATAATAGCCGCTCACCCACCTATCAGTTAACCTCTGCAAATTTTTTGTAACCTCCGCAATTGCAGATGAACAAGCTAGCTACCACCGAGCTCTGCTATGAATGACCAGCATCAAGTCCACTTGGTCCCTGGCACCCTGGGATTCGAACCCATGACCTTTCGTAATTAAGCATTTATCATCAAGTTGTTTTTTTAATGCGAAATTAATCAAATATAATAAATAAATATAATTTAAATATGTTCATTTTTAATTGCAGAGTCTTATTGGATATATACAAATACCGGACAAGGACCACATTATATAATTTTCTCTGAACCCAACGTAAGTATCTGGAGTGCTTATTATTAATTCCAAACATATATGCGTATATATTAATTCCAAATCATTTACCTAAATATAAGTCTAGGCAATTATAAAAATAACAAATATAGAAAAACGTAACAAAAAACCTGGAAATAAACAATAATGATATAACTTCCAAATAGCTTTTCTGTAATGAAATAGTTTTCAAGGTATTATCAAAATTCTACCGCGACTTAAATCAATGTGCCGTACCTGAATCTCGCCTTGATGGTGTACAAAAAGCGAGCAAAGTACGGATTAATTAATTTCTTGTCGACTTCTTAATTGTCTCACAAACGTTTTCATGCAGGTCATCGCTTTGAGTCGACGTCGCATCCAGACGAGACATCTCCAGAAGCAAGCCATCCTTAGCAAGAAAGCAATTAAGGTAAGCCCGCACTTATCTTCCTTAAACAGCTTGTCAGGTGGCGTTTTTTGTCTGGGATTTTTTCAATCTCTTATTTTTTTAACTGCTATTCCAGCGGAGAAATTAATGATAATGGGAGAGTAAAGCTATTTTGTTTTCGAAAATTCTAAATATTACTTGCATATTCTTTTTGCCTTACAAAATTTTTTTTTTGCAGTAATAAATTTATTAGGATTTGATATATTCAACGCCATTTGTTGTATTTAAATAATTATTTTTTATGACTTTCATTTATAACTTGATAGTTACGATTGGTCTTAGCTGTGTATATGCTTCGGACATCGTCCCCACGAAATTGAATGAAGCTTCATCTGCGACTGCGTTATTGCTTATTGCAGAGTGAAATATGGCCTTGGTTTTATGATAGCAATTAAGAAATTTATATTTAGTCACGAAATTCCGTAACAGTTCATGTCTTCTATTAAATCCGCTCAATAGCAAATATTAAGATCGCCTTATTTTACAGATAAATTATAGAAACATATATATTTGTTTACGTCTGATAAATATGGACTCTTTAAGGAAGACATTTAAGGAAATAGACATAATGACTGTTGTTTCTCAATGCATATACGTTCGTTACAATTTATATTTGTTTTCTATGAAAAGTCATATTCACAATTTTAATACAAGATATAAAAATAAATTACGATGCCTGTCAACTGCAAAAAGATAATAACATATTCAGAGGTTTTGTGTGCGCTTCTACAATGAGGTCCTAAGCAAAATACAACAATAAGATATCATGCAGTTTAATTCTACTATTAAAAAATACTTATTAAAAAAGCTTATTACAAGGTATCCGATTATATAACAGAAAAGAATGCTTGGAATTAAAATGGTCCAGCAACTGGATAGGTCTGTTGCCATTATTATTAAATTATTATATTATCATTATAAGACCATAGTTTATTTTCTCTCTATTTATAATACATTGATCTGGTAATGACATGGTTTTTGTAAATTTTATTACTCCTATTAGAGATAGTGAGTTTCTTGCTCGTTCTTCTTATCAACCAAAAGACGTCCTGAAGGAGTGGTATAGAAAATAATGTTGGACGATTTAAAAGTACTTTTAAGAAGTCTATTTGACTTTGACTTGTCTAAATAATGATAAATATTAATTCTATTTGGGAATATCGTGAACCATATTTGCTTTGATTTTTTTGGATCTAAATCATGAGTATTAACAAAATTTCCTACACACATCCACAGGACAGCCAGATTCAACTGGTGACCAATCAAATTATGATCAGCTAGTTTTGATTTACTTCGCTGTTTCAGTTCATTTAGAAAACTGTATTTTTGTGTTATATTAAAGTCTCGAAAGTTTTTTAGATTACAATATTTCGGTAACATATATTTAAAAAAATGATAGGCTTTATTCAGTGACATTGATTTAATCTATTGAATCCTTAGATTTGTGTTCCAACCCTGCTGGGTAAAAATATGTTAGTTCAAATGTAAAAATAGCGAGGATACGCTGTCTATTGTTATCATCCCGATGTTTCTTGTGATAACAGCATTCCATATTAATACCTAAATAAATATATAGCTACATTAGTAATGTAGGCATGTACTAAAATAATGTCGTGACTGCAGAACTGCAAATTAGGGTCTGTCCACGGGAACACTTTCTCTTGTTGTTGATCTTCAACTTATAAGATATACATACGCAACTTACCGTAATCTGTCATAGTTTCTTGGCATGTACGGTATCCGTCTAGTAGAATCCTGGACTATTCCCCGATTATTATAAGAGTATTCCATAGTGAGTTTTTAGCAGAAAGACCTCACCTCCTTGGGATAGCTCCTTGAGGTTGGAGAGCGCTAATTTAAAGTCCCTTTGCATAAGCTGTCTTGCTCTTGACTCCAGAACAACTGAAATATGCTAAATGACTATTAAATGTGGTTAGTCTTTTAGTCATTAACGTCTCCGAAGATAACACAGACCTTACTTGACTCACAGTAAAACGTTGAAATGTGAGCTTTATATTGTGTTCGTTATAGTAGATTTTTCAGTATACAAACAATTCCTTTAATTATTTAGTTCACAAACCTTTAAATAGTGACTTGTGTCCGCTTTGTGTCGATGCACTAACTATTAAGGACGGTATTTCATTGAAACTTTGTAATGAAGAACATTGAACTTTTTGTTGGAAAAGTTCTTTTTTTTATTTCACTATTCAACCAGCTCCTTCGTCTTCCTCGGTTGTTACGCAAAACTTTTTTCATTAGTGTTAAGCTTTGTATTTTATCTCATTGAATCGTATAAAATTATCATAATTTGTGAGATACATATTATTTTGTGATCATTTGGAATGCTCACAATTAATTTTTGAAATGTTGAGTAGAAAACGATGTTCTTGAGTGTATCGAATCAGATATTACAAGCATATAATGCTTACCGATCTAAGAAATTTATTCAACAACGAAGATTATCTATCTTATCTGTGTTTTATTCATCGGTTACTGGTAAAGAATCTTCAAAGACATTAAGCCTCCGTTTGTATAATTTTACATGTAATAAAAGTATATATAAGAAAATAAATATCGTCGTCATTTCTTTTTGGAATAAACCATTAAATATTTATTCACTATATCGTCATTTTAATTTTGTTTTTGATGTCATACTTATTTAGTTTGTGTCGGCTATAATAAGAACAAATTAAACCATGTATTTGATTGTACCGATTCTCACGGTGGCCAATAACCTTCACCCTCTAACTATATTTAGAACAGACTTCGATTTTATAACAGTTCCTTGTGTTACTGAACTCATAAAATGCGAAAGTCCATACGTCATATAAAGACTCACTGCTGCTTGTTAATAAGCACATCACTTTATTCCTGTATAATAGTTTTTTATTTTTATTAAAGACATTATTTTAACAGTTATTCTTATATTATTAGCTAACTAGATAGATTTTTTAACTATAAAAAGTGTCACATAAATTACACCATAAATATGAATTTATTATTCTTTAATACGAATATCAATTTGAAATTGACATTGTAAGATTGATCAAATATAATAAATAAAATACATATTAATCGAAAGTTTAAAAAATATATTATAAGATGTGAGTTAATTGCCTTAATGTTGATGATACCTTACGAGAATGTGTTATGATTTAAGCAGGTATTTGTAACAAATAAACAAGAATTTCAATGATGTAAGATCTGTTAATAGAATACTATTAACAGTTACAGGGTGACTGACTGATTGACAGACAACGTACCGCCGAAACTATTGAGCGTAGAAAGATGAAATTTGGAATTAACATTCCTTAGGGAGTGTAGAGGAGCACTAAGTGAGGATTTTTGAAAATTACTCCTTGGCTGAAAATTTATATGACACTTCGTTACTAAAAATGCTAGGAGTTTCAAATTTTGCCCGTGGATTCTTTTTAGGACGTAGTAGGTGCTCACTAAGACGAGATTTTACGAAATTCGATACCTAAGGGGGCAAATTATAGGATGAAAGTTTTTATGAGTTTTTTTATTTCTGGATTTAAAACTAGATCACGCGGTCGAAATCGCAGGCAAAACTAGATATATATAAATAGTAATAATAATATATAAATAGTACTTCTCCCGACTATAGGTTACGAGTGTAATATCGAAAGTAATAAGAGCTTGAGATATTCTAGTCTCACTCATGTCTCGGGTAGCTCAACTTCTAATTGGGCCATTACTTGATGAATCTGGCATATTATCTACATATAATCTATAACTCATGCGAATTAACATGCCACCTGAGGCCTTACTCTATTAAAATTAGTCCTCGAACGAAAATTTGGAAAATTTGGAATGACAGTGTCAAGTCTTACCTCCGTTCCAATATGAATTATTGAAAATTGCATTTCTTTGAATTTGTTTTAGCATTACGAAAATTGGAATAAGCTGTCAGATGTCATGTTAATTCACACGAGTGATAAGATAATTTGATTTTTGACATCAATTTACAACTTTAATCGATTACGGTTCAAAATGACGTGATAAATAAAAGACACTTAAATAAGCAACGACTAAAAATTCTCAAAATATAAAAAAAAACTTTAATTACTATTGTACAGAATATCCGGCTTACACAATGGCCCACAAATCTATTGTTCAACTAAAACAAACCGACTTTTGAATTATTCATGCTATGGCACAGTAGTAAAAAAGGAGTGTGATTTTTGTTAAAATACTGTAGCTTACTTTAATTTACGTTTATTACTTTTGTTTTGATGATTTCATGAATGTAATAGACTTTAAAACAAACAAAAAGAAAAGATTTTTTAACGGTATCACCTTATCTATTTTTTGAAAAATTATTAAATTTTTCAGACGTTTTGGATTCTTTACAGACGTGTTCACTATATACCTAATATGGGTTGTCTTTTAGTAAATAACGTACATCATTGAAATTATTCTTTTTGGATGAATTCATAATACTAAACTTAATTATGTGGAATCGTTTGCATTAATAAAACTATTATTTCTAAATATTATTAAATGACTTACATTCATGAAGATGAAATCTTTGTGTGTGTAGATTTAATATAATATTTTTCCCGCTGAGACAATTGTACCTAACAAAATAATAGCAAACATCAAAAGAGTATAATTGCGAAGTTTACTGAAGTGTATTGTTTTCCTCGAACAAAATTATGTAATACACGTTCTGAGTCTAATCAACATAGGTCTGTATAGATAAAACCGTCTGGCATAGCCTTGTAATGGAGAACAAGAATATACGTTGTAAATATATTTTTAGTTATATTATGATTGAAAATTACCATAAACACAAAAATTTTAAAACCGACAACAATCTTGAATAACATTGTGCTGGAGCATTTCAAAGTTACGACGGAGAAAAAATATACATGCTTTTTTTTAATTCAATCACTAACCTGTAAAGATGTCTTATTTTTTTACATATATTCTTTTTTAATTCTTTTAATTTTTAAGGGGTTTTTTTTCTTTAGAACATGCTAACCCCATCTTACCATGTACTTAAATTTCATTCATTTGATAACAATATTTCACTAGGTAATTTTTTACAGCATTTACTACAGTTTATCTTAAGTTTATTTTACATATTTATGTAATATTCGTAAAAAAACGACTAAGCTGTCCTTTAGTCATCGTTATTATGATATTGCTGTCGCTATGAAATAAATTACTTGTTCCAAACTTTTTAGAGCGTTATTTAGCTGTGGTCGGGTTTGAGTTGTTGAACTTATTTTTTATTTAAATAATTTTCAGGTGTATTTAAGAAAAATCGCAAGCAAATTCTATCAGTGCAAAATATGTAGAAATAACCCTCTTTTTCGCTTCGCCGTAGTCGGGTAAAAAATAACTTTTTTTTGTTCATTCGTCAGTTATAGTGCGATTGCCGTTGTTGAGATTGATATTTTAATTCAGTGGTTATAAAGTAAATTTGTATGTGTAATTAAAAAACATTATTATACAATAAAGTAACAATTATATTATATGAGTAAATAAACCTATTATTTTCGGTTATCTACTTTTTAAATTACCATTTTTATAATAATCTCTAGGTTTTAAATATTAATCATAAAATTCCATACCATATTATTAATCTAACTTGAGGAACGACAATACGTTCCATAACAAATTATAAATTAATACAACCAAACAATTACATAACCCAATCATCGCTATTCTAATATGTAATTAGATATTTAACTTTTCCAAAAGTCATTTAGAATATATGTATATTCGAATGCTTTTAATAAAAAAAACAAAGAATATTGTAATGCAAAGTGGAGAACTACCGGTCATTATGCCTTAATTCATTAATTTTATGCACCACTGAAGAACACGGGGCAAACTTAAAACAAAGCCATAAGGTTGATTATTCAGTCGCGCGTAGTTCACCAACTTTACGCAAGCTAACTTCTGTGTTCCTAAAGGGGTTGTCATAGAAACTGTAATCTACTGCGCGCGCATCACCCACACAAACGCACTGCACGCACACGCTCTCACAATCTCCCCCTAATGCGAGAACGAGATACAAACAATGTACAGTCACGAATAAAATTAAAATAGCTTTGGTAAGCTCCTTAACTGAAAATAATAATTATTCATAGTGATATAATTAATTATATAGGTTATAACTTTAAATTATTTTAATTACTCATTACGAATATAATATAATTTAGTAGATTTATAAAAAAAAATCTTAAAAATCTTAACCATGTTAGGTTTATCGAGATAGTATTTTTAAGCAGCTTTTCTCAAAGTGTACTGAGCTGAGCTATGGGACTCATCGATCTCAAATCACAAAAGTGCCCCAATAATGAGGTATTAATCGTGGACACAAAATCACGTTTTCGTAAAAGGCCATTATTGTACTTACGGCCATGTTTTCAAAAATTATCGGAATTAAAGTAAAATATATATCAATTGACAGTACACAAAACTAGGTTTTACTGCCAAATGGGTTGCGCCGCCAAACATGTAAATATAAGAACTACAATGAAGCATAAATATCTCTTATAATAAGTTATAACTTATTTATTTTGAATTATTAAAAATACAATAAATGGCAAGTCAAAGTGTTTTTACTTCAATTAGGTGTTTAGTCTACTATCTAACTGATATAGAACCATAGGATAACTACTTTCATTAAATGTTAACGTATTCACTTAACTCTGATAAATTACAATGTAATATTTAATCATCGAACTTTAAATAGAACAAAAAGCTTAAATCGTTTTGCTAGCAAGGCCTGTTGTAGGGCTGTTATTGTAAAAATCTGCCAATATTATATAACCCAAAATACTAATTATAAAAGTAATTATTAATTAGTTTTATTTCTTATACTGATTATAAAACGTTCTCATTTCTAATTCAATCAAATTTTACACAACAATTCTGTAAGAGATTGTACATAGCGTACCGTCCCTTACAAGTACGAGCGTACAGACACCACTTATCAATGTGTGCGTGTTTTATACCACAGATTCTGCGCGATGGACCCCAGTATTCTTGCAGCCATGGACAAAGAGGCACTCAAAAAGCAGATTGAAAACATGAAGTACCAAGCGTCAATGGAACGCTGGCCGCTATCGAAAAGCATTGCTGCGTGAGTAATTTCACATTTCTTATTTAAAAAAAAAACGTGTAGTGAAGACGTCAGGTGAAGTGCAAAGGCCAGTTTCGGGAGTGCCCTGTGGATGGTGTCACGCGAATCGGTGCCTTTTATAACAAGGAATGAGGTATAATGTCACTTGTGGTGGCAAATGGGCGTTTAAGGATAATTTTGTGTATTTCAACGTTTGTTTTAAATTTAGCATGAACACTTATTTGTTTTTAGTTGTATTATAATTATTTTTGATGCGCCTGTGTGTGTGGATTCAGTGTCAGCTACGTTTTTTTTTCTGATGACAGTGCATTATTTCAGTATCATATTCCAATTATGATATAAATTTTCAAAAGATCTTGCATAGTCTTCAGTGTTGAAATTATAAAACGTGTAATCGATACGTCTAATTCAGTTTTTTCAAAATAAATTAAAAATGAATTCTCTACGGTTAAAAATGTAATCCGTTAAACAATTTTACTTGTGTAGATACTAGCTAATCACTATCAGTAATAGTTTAAAATAAAATTTCATTAAACAGTTTGTGATTGATTTGTAAAGTTATTACGTGTACGCATACGCTCGTAAATATGGATTGTATCAAAAATCTAAATATTTTACTTTCATTAAATTTCATTTGCATCACTAAACATAATAATTTATATTTAATACGTAATACCTTCTTAAATACATATAATTTTTTGTTGGAATAAAAAGAAATAGATTTTTATAATTAGTTTCACAGTTAACTAATGAATAAACTATAAAATAGTTTGAGCACGAAATAAATATAATATTCTTACAGAAATCTTACTTCAATATTTGCGTTTACATTGATCCACATTGAAATAGCAAAAACAAACCTGTCATGGCATAAACCTAAATCTCTTGAGTGGTATGAAATTTAAACCAGAGGGTATATACGCTTTTAATGTACATTTTGCGGTCTAAATATAGAAAAACGCGCATGTTTCGATCCCATTCCGATGTTTGAATTAAGCAAATAAACGCCCCGGTCATCTTTAGAAGTCGCAGGAATATAGACTTTATATTTATGTATTTAAATGCGGTATTTTGATAGCAATATTACAAGATATTATATCCGCAAATTAGGTACTGTATTTAAACTTTTTTAACTGTTACGGGGATATCATATTACCATCGCCAATTTTTATCGTCCATCTCTTTCTATTGTATCATCAATCATCTTTCATTCTGATTCATGTAAAAGCTTTGGGCATTGTTTTGTTTCTCTGAAAACATTTGAAAGTTTTGTTTGAATTATTATATGTTTTTAGATTCAATAGCTTCTTGTTTTTATTTTTAAATAGAATTCGATATGTATAAAGATACTTTTAGTTCCCTACGGTAGTATTTAAATTTACATTTTTTTTTTTTAAATCAAATGTTAGGCATCCGTTTTGATATTTTCGACAATTGTTGCAATAATTGTTAAACCCATCCAAATGTGGATGATTAATACCAAAATACACGCCGATAAAAATGTGTGTAGATAAGACCTTAAATTTTTTTATTGATTTTTAATTAAACGTGAAATATAGATAATTAAAATATACAATATATATACACAATACACAATATACAATATATATAGATATATATGTATATATGGCCTTCCAACAAACGTGAAATATAGATAAAATATCTGGTTAGGTTACGACCAAAAATTTACTTAGTATTACTAAATGTGCATTAAATGTATTCTTTTTATTTGCATTACACCTGCCTGATATTAAAAATTTGATCATCGTTACATTTACTTGTAATTTAACTATCTGTGACAGCAATCTGACCCTAAATAACTTCATACCAATTTCCTATCCATTTATCTGAATAAACATAGACCAGTATGATTTATTATACATAATAATTGATAACAGTGAACAGTGAAAAAGCGTTATGTTAATTAATTATAATCTTGTTGTGATCGATTGAAAAACAAAAAGGTTTGTGTTGGTATATCTACATTAACACACAAAACATTCAGCTTAGCAGTTTTTATAAACTGATTTTTAACTTTAATGCTTTGAGGTATAGTTTACATTAGAAGATATTTGACATGACGCGTGCAGTTGTGTGTAAATTAATACTAGTTTTAACCCTCGCTTATTCCTCGAAAATTGTAAAATACTATTATATGGCATACATATAATCAGACCGCAATGAATGTGTAGTCTTTTGTATTATGGAAATCTCTAACAACAGTATACTAAAATTTTCGAATTCGAGATAATATAACAAAGTTCTTATCGCTTTACCGGAAATCGTATTCGATACCTCAAAGCGACACATGAGAACCGGCTTGTTGGCCGCTTTGCCATAGAGATCTTCAAATTAAGGTGATAAATAAAGAGTAAAATATTATTTTCAATGTTATGTGAAAATCTTTGTGCTCTGTGCTACTCTATGGCATTAGAAAATACGTCACATGGCTGGTTTCACTATCATTAAATAGTTTAAATTTTTTAAGAATTGGTGAATTCAAATAAAGAAAATGTGTGATTTTGATTTGTTTTTCTTACTCTTGAAATGAGTGAACGTTATCAAGAAAATCGATATATTTTAAAATTTTATTACAAAAAAAGTAAAGACAAGCCGCGACCAAATTTGAACCGTTTATGGACCTATTGTATTTTCTGTGAGAATACCATAAATTTGTTTTAAACGCGTTTAGTCCGGAAATTTTAATGTCAAAGATTACAGATTACAGATAAAATTGATGCCATTTTTGGAAAAGTCGAGCAAGGTCGGCATATCAGAAGTTACGACGTAGCTGAAGAACTGGGGATTGACCACATAACAATTTTGGCGCATTTGATAAAAGTTGTGTACACAAAAAAAGTTAGATATTTAAGTACCTCACGAGCTCACTGAAAGAAACCTAATGAACTGTGTACTCATTTGTGATTCCTCACTACGGCATAATGAAACGCAACTATCGTCCTTAACCATCCATGAGAAAGGCCTGATCCCTTGCAGTGGGGACATAACAGGGCTGATGATGAATGAAACTGAACCATTTTTGAAGAAGCTGATAACTGGCGATGAAAAATGGATCACGTATGACAAAAACGTGCGAAAATGGTTGTGGTCTAACGTTGGTCGGGATTCTCAGACTGTGGCGAAACCCAGTTTAACTCGCAATAAGGTGATGCTGTGTGTAAAGTGGGATTCATCATCATCATCATCAGCCGCAAGACGCCCACTGCTGAGCATAGACCTCCCCCATAGATTTCCAAGACGATCGATCTTGCGTAGCCCACATCCAGCGGCTTCCCGCAACCTTTATAAGATCGTCGGTCCACCCACTGAGCGTAGTCGGTACGTGGTCGCCATTCCAGAACTCTTCTGCCCCAACGGCCATCGCTATGTGTCCCGCCCGCTGCCACTTCAGCTGAGCAATTCTTTGAGCAATGTCAGTATCTCCTACGGATCTCCTGATTCCTAATTCGATCACGTAAAGAGATACCAAGCATTGCTCTCTCCATTGCCTGCTGGGTGACCTTGAGACTTCTTATGAGACCCATAGTGAACGACCACGTTTCGCTTCCGTAAGTCATCACTGGCAACACACACTGTTTGAAGACTTTGAAGACAATTTTTACTGGAGTAGGTACAACATGGACTTTTGGCATGATTTTCGTCTTATCCATTTTCATCTTAAGTCCCACTCTTTGGGATGCACTATTGAGATCGACAAGCATGTTGTTCAGGTCTTCCAATGGTGGGATTGGAAGGGCATTATCATTATGAGCTGTTACCGCCAGGCAGGACCATCGATTCTGATCTCTCGCTGCGAACAACTGATAAGATTAAAGCACGAAGTTGGGAGAAAGCAGCCAAAGTTAATCAATAGAAGGGGTGTGGTTTTTCATCATGATAACGCTAGACCTCACACATCTTTTGCCACTGAGCTAAAATTAAGAGAGTTGGCTGGGAGGTGTTATTGCATCCGCCTTGATCCGCCTTGGTCCTGGATCTTGCACCTGCAGATTTCCACCTGTTACGGTCTCTTCAGAATTCTTTGGGCAGTGTCAGGTTAACATCACGTGAAGACTGCCAAAACCACTTATCGCGGATGTTTTGATCAGAAGATCCAAAATTTGAAACTTAAGCCTCAAAATGGGATTATGTTATAATAAAGATAGCAAAAAGTTAAATATACCTAAATAAACTTGTATTTTTATATAAAAATAAAAGGGGGCAAACTTTGTTCCCAACCAATTTTTAATATTGATGTTTTGGAAAACTAACATTATAATATTCTTGATAAAAAATGCTTAAAATGTCCACTTTAAGAAGTTTAATGATCAACGTTAAGAATATTTTCAGTATAGCATGGTGAATGCAAATTGATCAAATATAATAATAAACATTATGTTTTTCTGCTCGAAATATCAGTTACGGTTTGGCTATCAAAGCAAAATTAACAGAGTTATTTATTTCTATTATAAATAACTGCATAAGAAAGAAATAAAGAAATGTATTTATTCCAGTGCCCAAAGAAATAAACATTATACATTTTGTCATATTCACCAACTTTTTTCTAGAAGTTTTCTGCCTCGCACAGCCAAACTCTGGAACAGTTTGTCGCCAGCGGTATTTCCGGACCGATACGACCTTCAAACTTTCAAGCGTAGAGCTTATTCGTCCCTCAATGGCCGGCAGCGCACTTGTAGCTCCTCTGGTGTTGCAGTTGTCCATGGGTGGTGGTAATCACTCACCATCAGGTGATACGCCGGCTCGTCTGCCCCCTATTCCATAAAAAAAAAACTATAATAATTTATTACAATATAAAAATGCCGCACACGTTGTACCTAAATAGGCAGCCAATTCAGCTCTCTGATATATTGCTTTACCTGACGCTGATTTATCAATTAGCAATTACTATTTATATATACAAGCTATTTGCTTTATATACCCATAGTTATTTGTACATCCAAAAGATTTTTTTAATTTGTTTTTAAAAACAAAAAAAATATATAGTTACGGTACTCTTCTAAGTGAAATCCTAAACGCACACTCGAGACAAAAAAGACCTTTTTGCTATGTACGTCAGATTTAAAGATACGTGAATGAAAATCCATTTATAATCCGCTTCAGGCAAAATGACTTGAAGAACCATAATCGCATATCACTTTGGAATATCGATGTAACACTTACGTGCGATCCAATTATGAATATAAAAATCCATTCATTTATTATCAGTTTTTTCTATACATTCCTTGTGTGGCCACGAAAACTAGAAAACGAGTATATATTCGTTATAAAACTGAGTCGAACTTGTCACATACATAAATTTGTTTTCGCAAGAAATCGAATAGATGATTTAATATAACAGTTTGATCCGTTAAAAAATAATTCACCATCTTTATCATTATCAAAATATAGAAGTCCCCACAGCTGGGCATTCCATATGGATGCAAGTGAATAGTTTGTACGAGCCATTTTAACCACTACGCCTTCTAGTTCCTTGTGATTAATCTAAACTGTAAAAGTAATTACAATTAAAAGTTTTGTTTATCGGTTCGTTCTACCTCTAAAATTTTAAACTAACAACAATATCTATGCTGCTTTCCGGGCGGGGTTCCTCCATAAATAATAAAGTAACTAATATTCTATTTCATTAGTACTTAATGAACAAATAGTGAAACCCTTTGTTAGCAAGATGACTCATTATCAAATATTCATAAACGTTTCTTTCCCCCCCATTTGAGCTCGTCAAACATAACGCGACCTATTTCCATTTAATATCAGCTATCGTAAATTTCAGACAGCCTTTCCTTGTTCCATATCATAAATTATTAGTCAAAGCTTCAGTGCCAGTCGCTGGATCCCAAACACCATTTTATATAGAATACGTTCACGTCGCACTTCACTGAGTATCGACCTTCCTCAATAGCGCTATGATTTGGATGAAACGATTTTAATAGAGTTGATATTACAACTTTCTTTACACGACTCGGTCTACGTTATGGAACTGTGAATACTTTCGTGTAATAATCATCAAACATCATTTGCTTGTTCCGGTTCCATTAATTGAAATCGGAGCAATATGTATTGTTCTTCCATATTTCATGATCAACCGTTATCTTAACTTATCATTCACTCCTTTTTTACAAATATCGTCTTTCGTACAGTCTACCTTCTTTTATTGTCTTTCTCTCCTTATATTCCTATCCATATTCAAGCTTATAACCTTTTTGTTATTACCAGACTGCGGCGGTGAAGTGAGTGGTTATGATTCTGGCCGGAATGTGTGTATGAGAAATTTTCATAAAACTTTGAAACTTCTCATCATAGTTAGACTATTGAGGTATCATTCAAAGCGTCTTAGTTGTCCGCGTGCTACATGCTATGTGACGTTACATTAAATTACCAACAGCGCCCTCTAAAGAGCATAAAGTGAGAAACTAAAATAAAAACTTTTTTCAATCAATCAATCATTCCGTGTAAGGTATCAAATGGAAGGCTTAACTACAGAGAAATATCTTTCGTGTATGATTCCTTATGGAGTAGAAGTAATAAATGTACCATACGTATAATTTCTCTTCTTAAACCTTAAGTTATTTATCTTAAAGAAATACTATAAAAATCACATGTCCCACCACGATAAATTGAAAATTCGCGATTGCTTAATGCACGGGCAGTTTTCCGAGAAATGGTCATAATATAACCGAGTTATAAAGCTAGATTCATACATATCAGTGCTGTATCGGTTAGTACCGGGATAGGTCTGTGTCTATACTTTAATATTATAAAGAACAAATGTTTATTTGTTTGCATTGATTTGACTCCAAAACTATTGGACTGATATTAATTTTTTTTTTCATTTATGGTGATATAAATCATACGCAGATGACATATAATATATGATTAACGATGGTGAAATCGCAGGAAAACAGTTATCAGCGATATTTAAATATAATGACGATCACTACTCTAATTATCAGTACCAGCATCTGTACTGACAAGTACATACGTTCATAGAGAATGTATGAAAGAATAATTATTACTGTAACAGACTTGTGCCGGTACTGTTCCGGCACTGCGCCATAACTGATACGTCACTCCTATCTGTGAATCATGCCTAATTGAATGCTCGTGAGAACCTATATTTTCTATTAACACGTGACATGACATTTAATTTGTCAGTATCGTATAATGGTGTGTCGCTCACACCATTAATAAGATTTATAATCACTCCTTTGTTCTCAAGAAATCGTTTACTTTACAATAAAACTGTATTTTTATTATAGCAACTTTTATAAACGCAGTCATTCTAAATCATTTTCTACTTATTGTTCATCCAATATGTATTCTTTTTCTTGACGAGCTATCTCGTACTCGTCCGTGCTTCAAAAGGCACGTTAAGTCGTTGGTCCCAGCTGTATATGCGGTTGTTAACATCCGCCAATCCGCCCAGTATTGCCCAGTATCGCCCTCTATACGATTCGATTTGATTTCATCCATAAGGATGATACTGGGGATATTAATAGGTTGGTGATGATTATGAAGTCTCCTTTTTTCATACATTTGTCATCTCAACATATACTCATTTTATATATCAACTTTCACTCAATCTTTTCTCCGGTTTTCCTCTCGTTTTGTTTCGGTTTAAAACTCTTGAAGTTTTGGAACTCTTGTCACTTAAGACTATAGATTATATTCATGAAATGGTCATAATAAACAAACAATCAAATCCTTCTTCTTTATAACATAAGTATGGTTAATGGATTCCACCATGCGAAAATAATAGAGGAAAAAGGATTTTTATAATCCTTTTTAAAAATGTTTGAAATTAAATTCTCTGAGAGTTATTTATTACATTTTGAGTACTATTCGATCGACTAAAAACGAAACGAAACCACTTCATATTTTTGCTATGCAAGAAACTAATGTTTTACTTTAAAATTAAAATACGATTTTAATATTAAATGTGTACCATATTAACAAAAACTTTGCTATTCTCTTTGGATCTGTTTTTGTAGGTATTGTACGGAAAGAGTGGTTGTCATACATTATTTTATTCCTTTAACTTCTTTCATTAAAAAAAGATTATTTTTATATAAAAGTGGTCCATGTCACCAACCTCTCGTATTATATATATACGCTTTTTGACATCAAGGTTTCACCAAATGTAAGCCGAGATTTCTATTTCCTGCTGGATTTATGAAGAAAAACTGTTATTTATGTATATTGTCAAAGCTCTGGCTTGTGATGGTTTAATTGTTTCAATTTTCTATAAATAAGTACTTTTGCCACTTCATTTTCAAATCAGCTTTGGTATTCTGTAAAAATATAAATATGAAATTACTAGGTAATCTTAATAAACTATCACATAGTCTAAGAAAATTCAGTGTGGGAATTGTCCTATAAAAATAATATACTGATTAGTGATAGTGTAATAAAAAATAGTAATCTCCGATCATCAGTAATTCTCCGTATCTTTTAATATATGCTACGAATACTCTTCTCAAGAAAGCACTTGAGTAGTCTGTGGACTTAATTCAACCCTCTGATACGGTTCACAGATGAATTTATCTTAACTTGTTTTAATGACACTTTTAGGATAAACACTTGAAAGGGAGTCTCAAAATACTCGCGAACTGTAATGGATGTACAGTCGGCGGCTAAAGTCGAAAATATACTTCAACGACTTCCAAATTAATTGTAAATCGGGTATTAACTTTTGAGAACGAAATGGAATACGGCAAGGAATTACTAATAACTGCTTAGAATAATTTAGACTAAAACTTAGACTTACAAGTTTAGTGAGAGTCAATAAAGTTGGTAGAAGTTGGTGTCTTGAATTAAAATTAATAACAAAAAGGACTACGGTTTTGAGAGATAATTAGATATCTTTTTTTTATAATAAAATAGCATTACCTTGACATTGTAGCAAGATATTTTTATTAAATTTTGAGCATTGTTTGGACCTATACATTTAAAAGAACTCTTAAAGCAGTGCTATTTCAGCATGGAGGTATAATTAAATAAAACCTTTTTTGAAAAGCAATAAAGCTTTCATTTCATTGAAACCCTATGCTATTCTATTGAATTCGGAACTGTTTTTTAACAAAATAGCATAACTGGTCTGTTCAAATGAATTGTATTGTGTGACCAGTACAAATAATGTTTTATCTTCGTCTTTTTCGTTTTTTTAGGGTCATAACGGTTATAAATTATCGTATTAACTAATGCTAACTTACGTATGATTTCTTTAACATATTTTCATTAAATATATTTTTCAGTGTGGCATTGTTAATGAAAAATTGATGAAATATAATAAAAACAATTATTCATCTTTATCGAAAGTTTAAATATTTGTAAAAATACTTATTTCGACTGTTTGGGTGGATTGCTTGAACACTGATGAAAATACACTCTGTAGTAGCGAAAAAACAAGTGCTTTAAAAATTTGTCAGACCTGTTAGGTCCTGAGTAGCTCAGTGGTTAGAGCAATCTAACGGATTGCGAAAAGTCATGGGTTCGAGTCCCATCTTAGAGTGCCTGGAAAATGTGGATTTTTTAAGCATTTTTCATATTAAATACTTTTGTCATAATTAGAAACCCCTTAGTCTGTCATATCGGTTACTTTTAATCTGTCATATTATCATAATTTTTACTTCAGGTTTCTTATAAATCGGTTAAAGTATCATATGTTGAAAAAAGAACACGCCTATAGATTAAAGAACTGAGATTCAGTACAAAGATATCATACAAAATAAAAGTAAACCACATCGAGGTCCGATATCGATTTCAGAATTATCGTTGAGCAAAAAAAAGTAATACATAAACTTGGCAAGAATAAACAATCCAACAATGCCCCTCGCCTTTTATTCGTGGATTCCTTTTTATGAATCGATTCTGAGGGCGAATGTCAGTTCTTTGACATTCGAAGTGCCTACCCGGAGACAGACACACTTAGTTCCAAATGGGAGCGTTTATCAGATGGATTCGGTCATTCAATGAATTTTGTATTCGATGATACTAGAATGATATCCGATATAAGAACGCTGTTGGCTCTTCTATAATTTTATACGTTTCATGGCTTAAAGCTTAATTTGAAGTGGAAGCTTTCTAATAAAGAAAACTTAGCAAATGTTCTACTAATATAATAAATGTGAAGGTTTGTGAGAATGTAGCCACATTTATTATAGCATGCAAATGGTAAGAAATTATTATTCTATTGATTTCCTTAATACAAACGTTTGATCCTTTTAAAATTTATCCATCAAAATGAAGCCACATCAAATTTCAGCAGACTCAGCAGGAGTGGTGTAACTAATCCCAGACCCGGTCCTTAATAAATAAACTGTGAACGATTTAAGAACGTTATTCTCGCGTGATATGTACTAATTATGTTCTTAATTTAAATAACAATAGACACCAGTGTCCCATAATAAAAGTAATTGCATATTAACATGTTAGAAATTTTTTCAAAGTACCGGTTTAGAAAAATCCCACGCTTATAATGGGTACTAGCTTTAAAAATGTTTATTATTCTATTAAAGGTGAATGAATGTGATAATAAAATTTAATGCGAATCAGGGCCGGATTAGCTACGTAGCAAAACGGGCCCCGCGTGTTTGGAAGCCCTGAGCAATTGGAAGCTTCGCTATGGTTCAGAGCCTTATAATAAATTTTTCAAGTCAGTATTAATGCTAGAAATAAAAATTAGCAACGCTCCTGATTAGTCATACTTTTAAGTAAGTTAACATAAACTGACAAATAAAACTCAAGTCACAGATTAGTTGTGGTGTGTTATTCGGAAAGCAAAGGATGACTTTTTTGTTTGGGGGTCGGGAGTATTGCTATGGGCCCCGCTCTGACTTAATTCGGCACTGATGCGAATGTTTTATTTAACACGGTGATTGCGCACATTTCATTACTTTTATTCGTGTAGTTTTTTTTGCGTATAATTATAATCAAATAATTTGTTTTTTTGCTTTACATAAGTAAATATACTACATGCTTTTTATACCTATTATTATTATAGTTTTTTTTTAATATTATAATAACTCTTTGTGGTAGTGGGTTATGGCCCATTGATCCTATTTGATTACATGCCTCCCACAAGAAAGAAATAATTATCCAAATACACTTTCGCAGTCGAAGTCATGGGCACAGCTGGTTTGTAAATAAATTAGTTGTTTATAGCAATAACAAATAGCTTATTTGATTACGAGATCCGTTATAGATAATAGAACTTAAATTCTTAATATAATTAGAGTACACACTATACTTATTTTAATTATTGGTAATATTGATCCCTAAATCTTCAGTGTTAAAGTCCAAAATTGAAATAGGCACAGCGGTAATAATTTGTTTTCACAAGTCCAATGTTTAGATAGATAACTGGAGTAGTAATAAATCGTGGATATCTTATCGATTCGCGAAATTGCATGCGGATAGCTACCGAGGGATCTTTGGTTGATGATCGATATTATTCTGCCCCGATACGAATGGATTGGAATGATTTACACACGATACGCCTAACAATCAAAGTACAGAGCTATTGTATTCATAAAAAGATATGAATATGGGACGTCTGAGTGTACTTTTATGGCATTTGAGTAGTTGTTTATTATTTATAAAGAGTGGTTTATATATTTCTAAAAATACTAATGTACTGCTTTTTTGTACGAGCTTATATTTAACTCGCTATGTTAGTATCATCGTTAGCCCTTTTATATCCCCACTTCCTTATGATTAAATAAAGAAATTGATGACTGCAGATTCAGCATGGTTATACGGCTAAACCTGCCTTCCGAAGCACGGAGTAGCTAGATATAATATTTTTTTTCGGTCACAAATCCCGTGACCCACCCTTGCGAAACAACAATGATCGCCGGCCGCAGCGCTTATCCACTACTATGTGTCAGTATAGTTTGGGTCAGTTCTTGCAAGCCAAATGACATGGCCCAAAATTGCCATAGAGTCAAACGGTCATACTAAAGAAATCTTTACTCGAATAAACTTTTAACGTCAGACGTCTTTTAGCCAATAAAAAAAACAGCGAAAGAAGAGAATCCAATAATAACAATATCCATTTATTATGTGTAACAATTAACAAGTATCAGAACAAGTAATATGTACAAATAACAACAAATAATAATTATATAAACAAGATAACACGTACAACTTTTATTCATCGCATAAAGTACACTTTCGTCCATAACAAAAACAGTTCATTTTCACTATACAGACCCAAATTAAATGCAGGATGTATAAATTAAACAGCTAATTACGATTCCCCAAAGATCTACTGTCCAGATTAGAGGTTACCGGGATGGATTACGGTAGGTACTTTGTTCTAATCATTAGTTAGTCTTTGATGCTATTCTGTTACCTAATTTAATTTAAGCGTCTCAAGTCAAGACGAATAAATATAAAACCCTCTCTTCGAGCTTTGATAAAATATAAGTAGGTAAATTAATACATTTTATTATGCGCCTTTATAACATAATGAGTTGACTTCTTTTATTTCATTTATTTGCGTCTTTGAAAACATAACTTGTCATTATTATGACTTTACGCCAAGCGGCGAAAACGACCATCAAAATTATCATTACTTTAAAACGACATTACTTTAATATTTATTAGAATTTACCGTATTCATTAAACATTAATGAAAGTTTATGAAATGGAATATTTACTACCCAAGTTATTATCCATTTACTGACAATTTTACAATTTTTCAAATGAACCAATAAGAGTACAGAAAAACCTCTTTAGACTTTGGAAATGAAGTTTCATGTTTCTATCCATAAGGAACTTTCAAAGCCGTTTCAACGCCTTAGGTCTGGTTTCCACAATTTACAAATATTTATTTACTAAAAATATAGTTTCACGTTTCCAACTTCAACAATAACAGACTCTCATAAAATTTTCAATGTCTATTTTATCTCTTTAGGAATATAATTCTCTCAGACGCTGAAACATTTACTCGTTTATTATTAAAGCTCAAATATGAAGTTTTATTTTCTAGCTTTAAAACTGTTTCCAAACTTTCAACTACTATTTCACCCCCTTAGGGGATATATTTCCAAAATTCCGGGGCTAGAGGATTTTTAAGCGTTTTTCATTAATAACTTTAACCATTATTAATTGGATGCAACAATTTAATATAAAGGAAAACATGTAGCACTATTATTTAGGTTAATCTTGAGGGTGTTATGCTCCCAAGAGATGAGTATATGAAAGACTTATGACGTGAATATACAAGAAAATGTTTCTTCATATTATTTAAGTTAATTATTTGGCTAATTAAATAATATATAGTATTATTAATTTAATTGCTAAGTTTATTATAGCCACGATTAATTATTATCTTGTTAATATTCGTGTAGTATTAGTAGTGGTAGTAGCAGTAGATTCATATTTTACATGAACCAATATGATAATATTACTGTGATATCTTATTTCATATTTAGGTGTGTCTCTCAATAAAATATTTTCACGAACTAATGACGGAATTAATTAACTAGGCAAAAATAATAAAAACTAAATCACGATGTTAAAAATAATAGCAAAGTCGATTATAGCAAACGACGTTGACATAGAATTCTAGTCTAACATCCAACATAATAGAATAATAATTGTAATATTTTATGATAACAAATATAAGGGGTATTTTTTGTAATTACTGACCCGGTCATAAAAATTCTTTCATCTTCGGGTAGCTATATCATACGCGGGTTACAGATTATAATTTACACGAGTGAAGCTGCGGAAAAACAGCTAATATTATTTAACTTATATTGCTGAAATCCTAAATAACTGAAGCCCTTGTATTATGATCATAGTGTATCGCAACACGTAGATCCGTGACAGTAAATTAAAATTCATCTTCTATATTACTAGCTTTCCGCCAGCGGCATCGCCAGAGTGGTCTTGTATTATAAATAAAAGAATACCTTTTGAATCACCATGTCTATGAGAAAAAACCGCATCAAAATCCGTTGCGTAGTTTTAAAGATTTATGTATACATAGGTTTATAGGGACAGAGAAAGCGACTTTGTTTTATACTAGTGATACCTTGAAATGAAACTAGCATATGATAACTCGCGAAGGCACACCCTTTCAAATTGGTCAAATGCCGTTCAACCCAAAGCCGATAAGATAAATCGCATTATGTATCTATACCAGATAAAAGTATAAGGGAGTGTGGAAGTGCCCTATAACTATTTACTACACTATGACGTCATACATCCGCCGCTGACAATGCCTCCGAGCGAACTTGGCAGCGCGCCGGCCACGCACGGGCTCCTTGCTTTACGTAACAATATGGCGGCTGCTGTTCCGAAATGAATAGTTATTGTTTTGTTTTTTTATTTCGATAGTACTCACTAAAATTATTCGGAGCCAATTCTAGAGCGGTATTCGTTCTATCAGTATTCACTCCCCATCTCATCGTGAGACCTAATACAACTAAAGGTTATATAATTGGCAAACGCCTGTACGATGAGCGTTTTCTACAGCCTATATTATGGAGAATACAGAATATTACCACCTTAAATTAAGAATTGGCTTGCTCTCTTTTCATATGTGTGTGTTTTTTACTTCCTACAACAAATCTCAAAAATTAAACTGTATATTTAGACTACCCTATCAACAGCAATTAAGTTGCCGAAAGTTTTTTTTTATGTACAATTTTTGTATACTATACCTTTTATGTTGGTATATTTCTCTCTATTCCAAAACAATATCCAAACAAACTTTAATGCAAACTTATAGGCTTTCTTTCTAAACTTACATATTAGAAAGAAGGCTTATGGTCAGCTGCTCAGCAGTGGGCGTTGTACGAAAAAAAAATCATTTTATGATAATAATTTGTATTTTAAGAAGATGTGTTTTAAATAAATATTTTATAAATTTTCCATATTTTTATTAGCCAGAATTACCTATTTATATTTGTCTGGTGGATAAGAGCTGAGTATTCAGTGTTTTGTTTATTTAATATATGTGTATTTCTGTAATTGTATGATGACTAGATGTGGGAAGTTAGCAATTAGCTAGTTATCTAAACAAAGGACCGGTTTTGTCAATTAGTTTCATCCTTTTAACGAAGAAGTTGCGAGCTATAAGCTGTTTATTAACAAAACTTGAAATGATAGTAATAGATATATATGTACTCAGTTGTCAGGAGCTTTTTTTATTTAAATGCTTCCGAGTTCCAAAGAACAGGGTCCAAAACACTACCTGTCGCTTGCCAGGTGACAGGGGTCATGATTGAATACTTATTTGTGGATAATCAAATAACATAACACGACATGCACACATAACGCATTTTCCTTATAAAGTGCCTTCAATAAATTTGAAGGTTAATTTAGATTGCCAATATTAGCACATCCAAAAAGCTTGAATCTTAGTTCTAATCTATGGCGGGAGACTTTTTACTGAAAAGGATAGGCAAGAATGTAAGCTAGCGGTTTTTTCTCTGTGATTTTTACATAAAATCAGAAGTAAATATTGGAAAAGCGAATAGAAATATATGCTAAGGTCGTTGATTGTCAAAATAGTACTGGTTCTAATATGACTTTTTTAAGTAATTTTGTAAATTAAATTGAACAAATACCTTTATTGTTTTACACGTAATATATTACTAGTACTACATATAATTTATTGAACGAGGACATTCTGAAAGCCATCCATCATTTCCCCGATAGTAATTCCGAACAATAGGATAACTTAAAAAAACGCATTTTCACTTACACCAGTTTTATTCGGAATCGGAACCATAAGTCATGGCAGGCAAAAACATTCCGCTCTCAATGAAATGGATTGTCAAATATTAGCCTTCCCGTTGGAAAATTCGGCCATTTTCTTTTCTCGCCACTTTTTTACGCACGAGTGGTCACGTCTCGCGTAAAATAACTCCACTCGAGCACGCGTTATGTAAACGAGTGTACAATTAGATCAGCGCACAACGTATTTTATACGTTAATGCGTGATGTTGAACGTCACGGTTAAATTCAATTTGACTGTTAAGAGATGGCGCTTTTATTAGCATAAAAAAGTTTTCTTGAACAAAGCAGTTATAAATGAATTTTGAACTATGAACTACTTGGTAACAATGAACTGTATTATAATTATTTTTGACAAATATGGCAATATAAAAGTGTCTGTTGTGCGATTTGACTAAAGAAAGTTTTCGCTTTTTTATAGTTATAGGTATTTCTTTCCCTTCCACAGTAGACAACTGGTTTAGCCGATTTAAACGTATCAACTAAGTCGAAGGTGCATGCACAACTGCATGCAGTACATAAAGAACATAAAGAATATGTGCGGTCCCTACGGTGCAGTGATAGCAACCTTATTGAGCTTATATATATTTTAGTCTTGATAAACAAATTTGATCAAATCCCTTAAGAACATTTCCCTAACCATGTGATTAAAATTAGTTCAGTAAAATTCCGAAAAATAATTATCACTTAAATCACTTGTATGTACGTCCTTGCATTTCTTTATCATCAGGCGCCAAATAAAAAATTGTGATCGGTTTGTTTTAACAAAGGAATAACTACAAATTGTTTTAACTCAAACCTTATTTGATCAAATCACAAGATTTTTTAAAGGAAAGGTTAACCTTTCCTTTAAAAAATCGTTTTGTTATTATACCATCTACCCTTTTCTTAACTGTTCAAATGACAATTTTTATCAAGTTGCTACAACATTAAGCCTTTAGTTTGTAAACTAAATTGTATAAAACCTACACAGACTTCAAGTAAAACATATCAATATAAAAAAGTATCGTCATTTACATTTTGAAAACATAAAAACCTCAAATTATCATATCAGCACCATCTATCGGCAGTCAAAATTAATAAAACCAAGCCTAACTTGATTACGCCACGACAGTGATGTTAACACGATGTCTTTATATATTAGACAGTCATCGTTGTTATCAAGAAAACTGCTACGTCATGCACCCTTGAATTAAACTAAATAATAAATTAACCGTTTGACCTGACAGCCATACAAAGTTGCGTGATACGAATAGATACGATTTTTACTATTATAATACAGTACATAAATATTGAGTAGCTCGATGGTGTAGTGGATAAGCGCCGTGGCCCGCGATCGTTGTGGTAAAGCAACCTTCGCAAGGGTCGGTCACGGGATGGGTGACCAAAAAAAAAATTTTTTTTTTTTCTCGTGCTACTCCTTGGTTTGGAAGGCACGTGAAGCCGTTGGTCCTGGCTGTATTTGTAGTCGTTAATACCCTCCGATCCGCATAGTGCCAGCGTGGATGATCATGGCCAATCCTCTTTAACCATCCATAAGGAAGGCCTGAGCCCCTGCAGCGGGGACGTAAAAGGGCTGATGATAAAAATACTAGACAACCTCACATACAATTGTCAAATTCCAATTGAGAAGCTAAAGCAATTGTGTTATGGAAATCTAAAAGGACAAATGTACAACAAGCCAGAGCCGAGACAACATAAAGAAAATCATTTTCTATATTTACCTGGCCGGGAATCGAAGGAGGGACCTCAGATATAGCGACACCTTGAAACCACCTGGCCACTCAACCACGAAGTAACTGTCTAGTTATTTTAAGCTTTCCCACGACATGCTTTACGTAAATTATAGCCTTTGTGGCCCCCTTATAATATACCCATAGGTGAAAGAATTTCAAAAATCGGTCCAGTAACTTCAAAGCCTATTCAATGCAAACAAACAAACTATAAAATCTTTCCTCATTATAATAAAGTTTTTAATATATTTAATGAAAACAATACATAATTATATCTCTGTTATATTTTACCGCTATTAAGTATTAATTTAAATTAATCAGTTTATAATAGAATTTTTATTTCAATTACTGTTTCTACTGTTCTAGTACTTACGTCATTGTTCAACGGCAAAGCTCTCAACATCACCCTGTTTTTTCTAATGATTATAGAACCCTCTCCCCTTCTAACCGCGCAAGGTCATTCGATTACAGATAATGTGATTGGTCCGCTCGACGTATGTCACATTTATATACGCAAATTGTTATCCAATTGATTGCAAACCAAAGAGTTTTTATATTTGAGTACATAATCCTACATTCAAATTCTGTTTAAGTTTACGTAATACTTGCATATCGATAGAATCTAACGCATTTTGCCATTGTCTTATCTACCTGAAGTCCAATATTATTATAGGTATATCTGTCATCATTGATATGTGAAGAAGACATTGCAGGACTTAAGGTAGATAGTATAATGGGAAAATTTAAGTTGTTGATAGTTGTAAATATTAACAGAAATGGCCTGCAGGCCTTTTGCCCGCCTCTTAAGAAATCTCCAAGAGTTACTCAAATAGTAAGAGAAAGAAGATAATGTTATCCTATATTTCTGAATATGCAAAGATAGACGAGCTCCGTAACCGAGTTGTTTAAGATGTAATCATACTTTAAATATAAATAAAGTTACTTTTATGCTTTATAAGGTAATAATAGCTAATATACTAATAAATATAAAATTTTTCAGCGATCCATTCATCAGCGAAATCTTTTCCGCCATAATTTCTTAAACGTTTTCAGAATTATTAAATTATAACACTGTATCAATTTTTAATATCCCTAATGGAAATTACTAGTTGTGACGAAAAAATCAATGGTGCATTAATGCGGAACATTCATTAATTATTAATGATTGAGTATTTATGAAATAAGCTTCTCGTTTTTTGCGAGAAACTTTAGGGAAAAAGGTTCCATGAGAAAGTAACACAAAGCGAAAAAAGATAACTTTTGCATTACGCTGATCTAGCCTTTTTGATCCCTTGCAGCGGATTATAACAGAACTTTTGTTTGTTGAAAGCGATCTATATATATGAATATATGACATAGAGTATGAGGGTTGAAGTAAATCTGGCAGTGACACCTTTTCTGACACTATATTTGTTTGTTGTTTGAGTTCTATAGTTCAATTACTATTTTAAAATGCATATTACTCACTTTTTTATTTTATTTTACTGTAGGGAACACCATAATCAACATTTTGGTTAGATGAGGTTATAACAGTAATCAATGAATTAATTAATTAATAATTATTTATTTAAACACAACTTAAGACATCACACAGATATGTTAAAAATAATAATAATAAAAAACTATGATTGATTTAATGTATACTTCAGTATTATGATCTAGATTTGTATGAAGACTCTTTTGACCATAAGGTATAAATATAGGAAGTCTTATGAAATACTTTGCCTTATTTAACTTAACCATTATGTATTATTATTATGACATTCCTATATTTAATTCCATTTTACATTATTGTGTTTCTATGACATCTTAAGTTTATTTACAAAATTGATTATTCTTATTACTAGCGTTACAATTTTTATTAATTAATTATGAACTATATGTTATTGATGATGGTTAGATGTTATTCATTGTTCGTGACCAATATTTCTTTCTTTTTTTTTATATCATAATATAACTTGTCTGTGCTTTGGAGATTCCCTATCAAACTAGCATGATAATGTATATACAAATAATGAATAATAAAAAAGACACCAAAAATGTTCTCGCGAATGCACCAAAATTGTGTCCAATTCAGAATAGTCATGTCAAGTTTTAAACTGACGTTGATTGTTAGATGACACCTTTAAATTCTTTTTGAAAGCTGGGGTGACCATGCCAAATCCACATGTAAATATATCAAGTTATATTTTAATATAAAAGATCCGATACAAATAAAATTATATATAACAAATTCGCCTCTACATTCATCGTACGAACTGCGAAGCTGTGGAATTCGCTACCGGACTCGCTGTTTCCGGACAAATACAATCTGGAACTGTTCAAGTCAAGAGTGAATCGGTTCCTTCTAGGCAAGCACGTTCCGTCTTAGACCACTGCATTGCTTACCATCAGGTGATCTGTGGTCGAGTGCTTGCCTATCTAGCAAAAAAAAACAATGATTAGTGAAAAACTATATAAACTAGGAAATACTATAAAATATTCTTAATGAAAAATGCTTAAAAAATGAATCTGAGTGTGTGCCAGGGACAAAGTGCATTTTATTTCAGTATAGCATTGTAAATGTAAAATTGATAAAATATAATAATACTACATAATGAAAATATATGATCAATAGCATTTTTCTGGAAACCCAGAACCGTTACCGTTATCCCAACTTCTGTATGCTAAAGCGAATCGAAAGATTTTGATAAATGAATATTTCCCGAGAAAAGTATTCTAGGTTATATTTATGATGCCTGTTTACGGGCTTTTTTGTTTGTTTTATATTTTAAAAAATATATAATTTTATATATATATATATATATTTTTATTTTAAACCATCAGCTGTACCGTATATGTGCTCTCTATATTTATTTTATCAATAACCCAATATATTGTGCTAGTTAACGTTCTTAAACGCCATTTCCACTAGCTCTGCTTCAACTACTTTTTTCGCACAAATATTTATTATTCATCTAAAAGAAAATTCAATTCAAATAAGCATAATAAAAAGACCGAAACAAACACAAATCACGAATCTAAATTACAAGAAGAAAAAAGGTGAAATTAAATTCAACCTTCCCTACGAAATTGTCCTCGCAAGCAGAGAATATCCGGTAACGAAAGGTACACTCATAAAATAGGTACACAAAATTTATGTGTGAAAAACAATAATTTTGCTGGAAGGATCCCGTGCCCCGATCCGTATCATATCTCGAGGAAGGTGTCCCAAACGGATCTGATGTTGAATTATTTATCGGAAGGACCGCAGAATTTTTTTCTTATTAAACTGAAACGAAACATTCGTATTTTTGTACGGAAATTTTTGATAGGATATCTGACTTTCTTTTTCAATACTTATTCTTATTCGTCTGCGGTGAATCAAAAGGAGTTATGATTTTGACCGGAACGTGATTATCACCAGTTTCCCTCCATTATTTCTAAACTATTTATCATAATTTAATAATTAGGGTATCATTAGAAGCGTCCTGATCGTCCACAGCTCTTCGATGAAGTTATGTGAGCCATTTTTATTCTTTGAGCAGCTTTATGAAAGTACTCCGTTCGATGCTATATCGATACTGCGTTCAACGCTGTATTTTTAGCAGATTAGCATTGCTGATCTTCATTCACTGGTCTATATAACAAAATTTGCAGGTTTTATTATCCTACCTTAGAATTTTTCACATAAATATTAAAGAACAAGCTTCTGTGAATACAATTTATATAGCGACGGATGTAAAGCTATCAGTGATGGACGTAGCAACCGTTTTTTTTCAATATTTAGTTGAGTATAAGGTCTAATTATGAAATTGTCGTTCTGCCGTACTGGCCATTTCAAATCAAAATATTTTTTCTCATAATTCTAACTTCAAATCATTTTATTTTAAAAACATTGAATTCTTTTTTCTGAAATCGTCATTTGTTTAACAATTAGTGTTTTGTTTTTAACGCATTCGAAAATGTTTCGTCATTATGGATACATTAAAAATTCGATTAATTAAGGAGTATGAGTACTGTCGTTGCAGCAAAGCGGCACAAGTGGCACGCAACATCAACGACGTTTACGGAGCGAACACTACAAACGAACGCACCACCCGGTATTGGTTTACTCACTTGCGTTCAGGAAATTTTGACCTGAAAAGTGAACCCCGTGTTCGACCGAAAACTTTGGTCAACAATGACGAAATAAATGAAAATCAATCTACGGCTGAATTAGCAGCAGCTTTCTACGTTAGCACCAAAACAATATTGGTCCATTTGCGCTAAATTGGCAAGGTAAAAAGCTTGATAAATGGGTACCCCACGAACTCAATGATCGTCAGAGCAAAGTATGTGTCGAGTCATGGCTGGTACTGCTCAACTGGCATACAAATAAAGTAATTTTGAACGGCATTGTTACTTGTGATGAGAAATGAATCCTGTTTGACAATCGTAAGCACTCAGTAAGTTGGTTGAACCCTGGTTCAGCACTCAAACAATGCCCTAAGCGAAAACTCACCTCTAGAAATATGATGGTTAATGTTTGGTGATCTAACGCGGGTGTAATTCATCACAGCTTCTTATCAAACGGGACAAGCATGATTATGCAGAAGCTCGCATGTCTCCAAACAGCTTTGGTCAATCGTTCGGCTGCACTGCCCCTGCACGATAACGCGCAATCTCAAATTGCATATTTAATAATAATATTTAACAATATTTAATAATAATTTTATACGTAATAGTACAGTAAATTTTGACAAAAAAAAATTATTATAATAAAAATAAATCTTTAAATACAGTTTTGCAAAATAGAATATTTCTATCACCAGTAACTGCAAATATGATAAGCAAAATTATACTGACATTGAAAAATTCAGTCTGATGGCTATAATTCCGTGTGCATCAAAGTCTTAAAGCTGTGTAGAAATGCACTATACAGTCTTTTAGCTTTTCTGATAAACTTGTCTACAAACAGGAAAATTTCGCGAAAAATTAAAACTGGCAATGTGAAACCGTTGTTTAAAAAGGATGACGAATATGACATATGCAATTATCGTCCAATAAAAATATTACCTGTCATATCTAAAATATTTGAAAAAGTTATGCATGAACAACTCACTAATTTCAAAATTTAAAATCATCAAGGACAGCCAATATGGTTTCCAAAAAAATAAATCGACAACTCATGCAGCTTTTGACTTAGTAAATGAAGTTATATTAAATGTAAACATGAAATACTATACAACAGTAATATTCCTCGAAATGTCTAATGCTTTTGACTGTGTTTTTTATAACGTACTATTAAAAAAACTGGAATGTTATGGATTAAGGGGTCCTGCATTAAACTGGTTAGGTTCCTACTTAACTAACAGAATGCAAGTCGTCGAGATACCACAGATTGACAAAAAAATACAATTCAGCTTTACAGATATAAACCAAAACATAATAAATTCCTCGAGGCAGTGTTCTAGGCCATTTGTTGTTTTTGCTGTACATAAATGATTTACCTGACATTACAAAATTTAATACGGTACTATTTGCTGATGACATTTCTATTATTGTTTCAACGAAAAGTACCTTAGACCAACACAAACTTGACATCACAAATACAATGACATCAATTATTAATTGGCTTCAGAATAACAATCTTAAGGTAAATTTAGCAAAAACTAATATAATTAATTTCAATGATTTGAAAAATCAATCAGTAGACGTATTTTTTAATGGATATACTCTAAAGTGCTTCAAATGTAAAATTTCTAGGCTTAATAGTTGATTATAAATTAAGTTGGAAAGAGCATATAGAGAAAGTGTATAATAAAATGAACTCCTTTTCCTTCGAGTTATATAAACTTAGAAAAGTAGCAAGTGTAAATACGGCTATCATGGCCTATTTCGCATATGTAGAGTTGTAATTAAAAAATGAAACTTTTAACTAATTTTCTAAGAATTCTGTTTGTTTAACATTATTATCGTTAAACTATGAATTTTATTCTAATATCTCGATTTGACTCATATGATTCGTCTTTGTTTTATAATTTGTCGAAAGTCTTCTGTAAGCTTTAGTCTTCGAACTTGCAATAACTTATTTTTTTTTTGTATTAATACTAAGCTAATATGTATGTATGGTGAAACATTTCTCTCAGCATATAATAATAAAGTCGATATATCTAATATGTAAAGCTAAATATTCTGTTGAATTATTTCATTTTGATCAAAGCTAAAATATGATAACCGATACATCCCATGCTAATCAAGTGAACAGTTGGTTGCTTGTTTTTTGGTGGAGCAAAAACCCTTTCATATTTCTTTGACGATATAGATATAAAATAAGTAGCTCGACATTTTTTACATACAAAAATTACTCGCCGCATTTATATGTATGTTTAAATTTCTCTCCAATCATATAATGCAATTCATGTTTTAGTCTATAATTCACATTCACAAATTTATTACCACAGAATGATAATGTTTGTAGAAAATGTTGGAAAAAAGCATACCGAATGAAAGTTCGTGTTAATCACACCCACGGGAAGTTGTAATTTCAAACTGGATGGAAGCATTAGCCAAATTTGTTTTGCATATTACAAATGGACAAGCCAGTGAGTTCTATTACTAGCAACAAACATATATTTCAATACATAATGCATTCGAATTATTACAATTCTTTGAGTTGGGTGAGCTTGATCGTTTATTTTCCCGAAGATCTAGTAAAGAGCCTCAAGGAACCCCCAACTGTTCCCGTAATAAAATTCGTTTATTACGAGAAAACTCACGTAAACCGTAATTTATTTCGACGCTCAACTTTCAATACTCAAGAACAATATATTAGCAGGTCCCAACGTGCCACGCCCACTGTAGGCGGTTACTTAATTGAACTTTTCATATTAATTGATTCAATTTGAAATCCCTTTAAAAATATGACCAAAATTACTCCTAACTTCCCACTTATTAGAGTCATAATGTTTGAGGCTGATCTAAAACAAAAACTATTTGCCGTCGCATTAGAAGACGAGAACTAAAGTTAGTAATTCATTGACAATGACTTATACCTGGTACTAAATTTATAATAAGACGACAAGACTTCAATAGGAAAGTTATCAACAATA
The DNA here is from genome assembly GCA_918026875.4 of Diatraea saccharalis. Classification (NCBI taxonomy): domain Eukaryota; kingdom Metazoa; phylum Arthropoda; class Insecta; order Lepidoptera; family Crambidae; genus Diatraea; species Diatraea saccharalis. The sequence goes on from OU893346.1 coordinate 16,921,966, forward strand.
GAGTAATCTGTTTAAGAGAAAAACTATGAAATTGAACCGAATATTTCAGAATATTCAAACTTAACCAAAATGTAAATCGAATTTCGGTTAAGTTTAAATATTCCAGCAACTTTTGCCCAGTAAAACTAAACACTAATTAAAAATGCAGATTTTATATTCTCCCAAAATAATAAACCTAATTTTCATATAAACTTTGGCGTATAATCGTTTACTTTAATCAAATCTTGTTTGTTGTTACAGGATGAGAGAATACGTAGAGGAAAATGAGAAAAATGATCCGCTCATACATGCCCCAGACAAGAAAAACAACCCTTGGGCTGAGAAAGGAAAATGCATCATCATGTAATCATAATGTTATAATGTATAAAAAATATCACCAAATTCTAAATCATACGAAACAGTTTAGACAGTTATGGATGAACTAACGCTTGTCTGGTAAACATCATAGAGGATTAACAGTTCTGGAGAATGAAGATAGCACCATCATAGAAGTGTCAAACGAGATATGTAGACACAAATAAACAGAAACTGCCAGACAATATGAAGAACATAGCGTTGTAGTACTGCCGATTCCGTTATACTTTAATATAGGAGTCAAAACTTCGGTTGGGTTTAGTCCGTTGCTTTATTTAGTTTCTTTGTTTCCAAACAAACAATTCTAGTCCTTGTAATTCTATAACATTGTAAAGGATTGTACATTTTGACTGTGCGCGACGCAAGAGAGTACTTATGAATGTTATGTTAAAAAAAGTTAAAATGGTTGTAAATACGTTAAATTTTGTATTTCTAGTAATAGAATGTTCGGACACGAATCTATCGGTAGAGATAAACGGGAAAGTAAATAAATAGTGAGCGCGATAAAATGTAATGAAGCAATGTAAATTTAAACAATTTTACAACCTGTCTACAGAGTTTATTTTGTTTTGTTTCTACTAAATAGAGTAGTACCATGAAAATTGTTATGAAGCTAATATTATTTTCTATTTTATTCCAAATAAATTGGTAAAACTTAAAAGAACCCATGCAGTTCCATACAAAGCAAAGCAACTTCCTCTTCCATTTTTGTATGGAGTTGATATGGATTCGTCCACGAATCCATCGTAATGAGCTAAATCAAATTCTGCTATTACGATCGGTTCGAATTATTATGGTTTCATTAATTCTTTAACAACGTGTAAGAGATCAGTTTTGCCATCAACATTTAGAAATTAAAAAGCGTATAATAAATGTGAAGATTCTTCGAGCTCAAGAATCTTTGTATTTAAACGAATATATAATTAAACTATAGGGTTAAATCGCAAATCACAACTTAACATCTATTTGCTTAGTCACGGAACGTGAGGATATTGTTGAGGGTTCATATATTGGCAATAAAGGGAGCTGGATGTAGGTAAAGAATGATGGTGTTAAATTAGTTCTCAGAGAATAAATATAAGGTAACTTGAACGATTAAGATATGAAGTAACATAATCTTGTTCAAAACCAAAGTTATTGTTAAGATTATTTAGGATAATTTTTTATAAACACAGGTACATTCCGCAGTGCCATTAACTAGTAAAGCTTCTATAAAATATCTCTTAGCGATCTTCTGTACAGCAGTTTTTAATATTTGTACTACTCTGCTTCGATACCCTCTTCGTCTCTATATATTATTTATGATGTAGCTGCCTCTTGAAGTACTTCTTCTAAATTCAATTTATGTTTCTTCCTCGACCGACACTAAACATTAAAAATAATTTAAAAAAACCTATCACATTTAAATCTAGCACTTGATTAGCTTAGTGTAATTCAAAATTAAATTGAAAAAAAAATACCTAAGTCATTCAAAGTTTACTTATTAAAGCAAACTATTGTAGTTTCCAAATAAACTTCTTCTAAATTATATCTAAGAATTCTGGGATTGGAATTCTCCAACTTTTCTTGATTGAATCGAATCGGTCTGTGAATTTCATTCAACTGGGAAAAGTTCAAGGAATCCAGACCTGAGTAGCGCTATTAATCTAACATTCCATTTAAAAGGATTGCCTTTAATCCTAATTTTGATTAAAATAGTAAATAAACTATTGCACTGTAGATAATTAGAGATTAAAATAAAAACTAACTTTAAACTTAAAAATTTCTAAATCTTAATATACCTTCCCCCCTTACCATATCTAGACATGAAGTATGGAGAATCATTCTGGCTGTGAATACTTCCACTTTATTTAGATGCTTCTATCATTGTCGTTAGTGTCGAGACATAGTTTTCTTTATATCGACGATATAATAATGCTAAAACCGACAATAAATTCAACATTTCAAATATTGCTAACATAAAAACACTTAGAGCTTTCGCTGTAGAATCATATGCATCACTTCTGAATCAAAGAGGAACTTATGTCAATTCCTTATACGTACTTTTATTAGTTAAATCTTCAATATATTTATAATAAACTACATCTTCATCTGATCTTTCCACTATATTATTAGTTCCATCGTCATTTTCTTAACCACGATAAGTTTAACATTATATACTATCCTTTATTAGCGATAAATAGTTTTAAAACTAGAAATTTAGCAATTAATCGGTAGTATAATTTATAAATAAGGAACAAGAATCAAAGTTGTTTGTTAATCTGTATGATAAAATTTGCAATTCAGAGAATTAACCTTAGATAATATAAAAAATGAAATGTAATTGCTTATTTATAAAACGGTAGTTGGTTAAATTTAGAAACGTGGCGTTTGTTGAGATGGCAAACCTGTTCTCATTGTTCATAATATTTTATTTATTTAGTATAACAATTTTCATGGTAGCACTTGACAAATGTATTTATTTTATTACCATTTAGTTTATATTTATTCCGTTTTTATGCTAAGTTCTTTAACCAAAGATTAACCTTCGAAACCAATTATTGTATTCATGAAATTATTTCAAAATGGCGGTCAAATAAAATAGAGTTTTTGACGTAATAAAAATCTTAGCGTTTAGTGTGGAGAACTCCGTTTTATCTGACCATCTTGTTTTACATTAATATATAAGGTTTAAACATAAACGGTAATTTTTAATGGATTAATCCAAAATTTAATAAGTAGCTAAGGGTGATGATATTGGAAAAGATTTTTTAGAATCAATTAGGTTTAAGATATCGTATGTTATTATAATTATGTATTCAGTAATCACTGAAATAAATGAAAATCTGTAATTATGCCTGGTTTTATTAACCTGTTTTTTTTTTCGAATGTACAGTCAACAACACGCCAAAGTCCTTTCAGTCAAATTTCTCCTATCGATTTTATATTGATAAAATTAGTGCTTTTGGAATAATCTGATATGTTGTAGGTTGTAGCTTAAAGATCAAATCAAATTAAATTATTTCAGGTTTTAATCGAGAGATTTTAAAGTTCAGAGTTATTTCTATCAATTTTTTTTATAGAAATAACGGATTTTGATCCATATCCAATTATTTATATGTGCAAGCCTGAGTTGTGAGGAATGCCAGGACCACCAAGATTTATTTTAGCTACAATATCCACTTTTGCAAACACCAGTCACCGATGATAATGTAAAGATATATAACATTCTATAGTATATAACATTCTATGAATGCTAAACGAGATATTATTATTGAAGAAGTAGAGAAAATCGACCAAATACCATGTACATATGTTAATTCCCTGAAGTCAGCAAAAAATATTCTTAATGTAGAAGAAAATAATTCTATCTATATCTTATCACTAAACATCAGAAGTATAAACTGCAATCTAGATAGGTTCCTGTTATTCTTAACCGAATTAGATATTCCAATAGATGTTATAGTGCTGAAGTGTGTATACTTACTTATTACATAATATCTTCAATTCTACATATATACTTCTCTCTATGTTACTTTGTAAAATCATTTGATTAGTATTAAACCTACATCTATTCTGAACGGTTGTTTGATTTCCCTTCATGGCGACCCTGCCATATACGGCGACCGCGGCTAGTGTTACCGAGCGCGTTGTACCATTGTAATAAATTAAAATGAATCGTTATTCTAATTCTGAGTTTCTAAGTGCAACAGCGTCTAATTCTGTCAAGAATGGGTAAATCACAGTCGAAACAAGAAGAAATTATTATAGCGCAAAATGCTTCTGGTGGAAGTAACTCTGCATCAGCGACGGAAGATTTAAAATACCACGTTAGCACTACCAATATCTTATTGATTGTGATAGTTACGTTTATCGCCTTGGGAGGCCTGATATGTTTTTATAAATATTACAAGAAGACTCAGAAAAAATGGATGCGACGAGAAATAACTATGAACGACCTGCGTAGATCACTTCGTTTGCGACCGATAGCAGCTCTTGGGAGAGATCAGCGGGAGCTGAATCAAGCGTCGAAAATTGAGCAAGTTTAAAGGTGTTCGTGTGAATAATACCAAGTTATTTGAGTGATTTTTATTTTTCAGTGAAATTTTGCAAAAGTAAAAGTTAAATTTCCCGATTCGTGATTACGTAAAATATTATTGTAGAGACAGTAAGAATATATTTAGTTAACTAGTATTCCATTTATTATGATTTAATCAATTTGTGTATCTCTAATTAATCTAATTATAGCTAACGATCGTGTGTGACGCATATGTAAAGTAAACGCATTCCAATGCACAATAATTAATACGATCATCCTGTGGCCCCTACTATGGTAATTCGTGAGAGATGGTGAGTTGCATTGATTTATTTTTTTACTTCTTAATATAAATAGGAATGGAAAATGAGTTGTTACAGTGTTTAACAGAATTAAATGTAATAAAGAAATATTTAGTAAAAAGAGGTAAAGCTAGATTTTTAGGAAAAACTATAGAAAATAAGTTATTAGAAACGGAAACAATTCATAAAAGAGGTTCTTCGATTATTACGTTATTAACTAAGGAAAAGAATATTAAGCCAGAGGTTTTGGAGTCCTATTTTTCTATTTGGAATGATATAAAAGATATTTATAGTAAAATATTATTATTGTGTAAGAAGTCTACAGAATCGAGCAGTGATAGCGATAGCGAATATAGTGAGCCGACTGAATATTCAGATTTAAAAATGGAGTTTGATCTGAAAATTGCTTGTAATTTAATACCGGTTATGGATGGTGATGAAAAAACGGTAAAAACGTTAATAGATGCAGTGGAAATGTACTCCGAAATGTTGTCTGATGCTGGAAATAAATTATTAATTAAATTTGTCTTAAAAAGTCGATTGTCAGAAAATGCGAAATTGTGTTTGTCTACGGAATACAAGTCAGTAACAGAACTTATCAAAGATATAAGACAAACTTTGCTTACTAAAAAATCATTTACAGCAATACAATCACGCCTACAAAACGCAACCCAAGGTTGGCGCACAGTAGCTCAGTATGGAGTTGAGATTGAAAAATTATTTTCGGATTTGACTATATCACAGGCAGATGGGGATAACGAGAAATATGCTGTTTTAAAACCGTTAAATGAAAAGTTGGCTGTAAAACGCTTTTCAGATGGTCTTCGTGATTCCCGGCTGAGTACCATTATTGCAGCGCGTAACTACGAGCATCTAAAGGATGCTATCCAAGCGGCGAAAGATGAGGAGCGGTATGGAGCATCAACTGTAACAGCGGGAGATGAAAAGGTTATGCAATTTTCACGCCGAGGAAGAGGTAAGTTTCCTAATAAGTTTTATGGGCAGACTAGCAGTCGGGGCCGAGGTCATCAGTACTATCAGCGCCAGTATGTAAACAATGGCTCAAGATACGTGAATAATGGTAATTATCATAACCAGGGTAATAGATTGCCTAAAGTTCACTATGTAAATCGTGAAATAAACAGAAGTGATAACCGTTCGAGTTATCCGAACACTCGTGGTAGTGGTAAATTTACACAACGAGTATTTTACTCGCAACCATCTAACCAAGTCGAAGATTCAAACTTAGAACAAAAGGAACAAAATCAGTTTTTTCGATCTTAAGAATTTTGTGCTAACATTGAATGGTCAAATTAAATTTGTTTCTTTTTACGTAGGGAATAAGAAGTATTATTGGTTAGTCGATACGGGAGCATCTTTGTCGGTAATCAAAAGAGACGCCTTACCAAGAAACATCGCCATACATAGAGACGACACTGTCATCAACGGCATAGGTGGTCAGATTCAATCATCGGGCTATGTTTACATAAATTTGACACATCGTGACCAATTCTGTTCAACTGAGTTTAATATTAAATGTTGTGTTTTTAATCAGGTGCCCTTAAAAGCAGATGGTATTCTAGGTTTAGATTTTCTGTGCAACTATGCATCCAATATCAACCTCCACACGAATATGATTACACTTTACAAAGAAGGAATGGAATTTTTGTTACCACTTTGTAATCAAATCAATTACTCTTGTGATAATTTAGTTATTCCGGCTAGAAGTGAATCAATTCATTATTTATTTACTGATTTAGAATTAAACGATGATAGAGTTATCTTTTCGGAGCAATTGGCAGAAAATATTTTTTTGGCAGGATCTATAGTGCGAGTACAAAATAATAGAATCCCAGTGAAAATTTTAAATACGAGTGAACATGACGTAATGTTGCCCAATTTTCAACCACAGTTGTATTCATTACAAGAATACGATATTTGCGAATTTAATCAATGTACAAAAAATTCAGAAAGAGCTAATAAATTATTAGGTACTTTAAATTTAAATAATCTCAACACGGAGGAAAAAAGCTCTATTCAACAGATATGTTCGAAATACGCAGATGTTTTTTTCTTGCCAGGTGATAAATTAACAACTACGAATATTTATGAACAGTCTATTACAATAAAACCAAATACTAGTCCTGTATATGTTAAGCAATATAGATTACCACAATCCTTAAAAGGTGAAGTAAATAAACAGATTGAAAAATTAATCAAAAATGACATAATAGAAGAAGCAAAGAGTGAGTGGTCTAGTCCAATCTTATTAATACCTAAGAAAAACTCAAATCCAGAGAATAAATGGCGATTGGTAGTTGATTATAGGAAATTAAATGATAGCATTGTTGACGACAAGTTTCCATTGCCAAATATAAACGAAATTTTAGACTCACTCTCTGGTTCTATCTACTTCTCACATTTAGATCTCTATCAAGGTTACTTTCAAGTACTTCTAGAAGAGAAGAGTAGAGAGTGTACTGCCTTCTCTACGAACGCAGGACAATATCAGATGAAAAGATTACCAATGGGACTTAAGACCAGCCCTAGTGCTTTCAGTCGTGTAATGTCTGTAGCTATGTCTGGACTCAATTTTGAACAGTGCTTTATTTATTTAGATGATTTAATAGTTTTTGGACGATCGTTAAATATCCATAATGAACATTTAATTAACGTTTTAGAAAGACTTAGAAAAGTAAACTTAAAACTAAACCCAGAAAAGTGTAATTTCCTACAAAAAGAAATACTTTATTTAGGTCATCTAGTAACTGCGGATGGTGTACTACCTGATAATTCAAAAATAGAGGTTTTACAAAAATATCCAGAACCAAAAAATACAGATGAGGTGAAAAGATTTGTAGCTTTTTGTAACTATTATAGAAAATTCATTAACAATTTTGCCGAAATTACAGCACCATTAAATAGATTGACTAGAAAAAATGTACCGTTCATATGGACAAACGATTGTAAGGTCTCATTCGAAAAATTAAAATCAGCATTATCTACGCCTCCAGTGCTGCAATTCCCAGATTTTTCTGATAACAATGAATTTATTATACAAACTGACGCCTCAGGAATAGCTGTAGGAGCCGTTTTGTGTAATAAGAATATGAAACCAGTTGCATATGCTAGTCGACCTCTAAATAAAGCCGAAAGAAATTATCCCACGATACAAAAAGAATTAGTGGCAATAGTTTGGGCTGTAAAATATTTTAGACCGTATATTTATGGAAGGTTATTTTCAATATTGACTGACCATAAACCGTTAGTTTATCTATTTTCACTAAAAGACCCTTCAAGCAGATTATTAAAATTTAGATTAGCACTTGAAGAATATAATTTTAAAATTTTATATGTAAAAGGTAAAGATAATAGCGTAGCTGACGCTTTGTCTAGAATTTGTATAACATCAGATACATTAAAAACTATGAATGAGGAGATAATAACGGTAATGACAAGAGCACAAAGAAAATGTTTGAATGGAAAAACAGACTCACACATTTTTAGTAAATCTAACAACGTTAGGCCTGATCAACCAAGAGTAGTAGAATTACTAAAAATGCCAAATGATTCAGTAGAACTGACTTTTATCGGAAATGACGAACTAACTCGAGTTAAAACTTTGAAAAAGGTATACCTAGAATATAAATGTTTTATATATGACGAAAAGAAACGCGTTATGTATATAAATCTCAACTGGAAGGCACATTTTACGCGAGTCGAATTTGTGACTGAGTTGATGAAATTTTGTAAAAGAATTAAAGTAAATAATGAACTATGCATAGTAAAAAATGAAAGAAATAATATATTTATAAAAGATTTATTATGTGAGATAAAATCTCGAAAGGATTGGACCGGTCCACGAATATGTGTAATAAGAGGAGTTAAGAGAATTGAAAACGAAGAAGATAAACAATACATTTTAAATGACTATCATTTACTACCCACTAATGGTCAAAAAGATACATGGAGTGAATGGCTGCCATTTTGGTGTTACAGTTTTAACAACACTGTCCATACCGAAACAAAATATACTCCATTCGAACTTGTATTCGGGAAACCCAGTAAATTACCTTGTAGGATTAGTGAATGCATCGAACCTCTATATAACCCAGAAAGTTATCCTTTACATATGAAATATCGATTGCAAGTAGCGCAACAGGATGCTCGTAATAATTTAATATTAAGCAAAGAGAAACGTAAATTAACCTATGATAAAAATGTTAATCATATAGAGTATAAGAAAGGTCAAAAAACGAAACAGCTGAAAAGCTAGACACTAAGTATGATGGTCCATATATTGTTTTGGAAGATTTAGGTGTAAACGTAGAAATTTCAAAGAAAAATTGTGATGTCATTATACATAAGAATAGGACAAAATTATACGTCCAGTAAATGTAAAAAAAAAAAATATTTAACAATTTTTTTTTCTTTCTTTTTCACCCCGGAGGTGAAGTGTGTATACTTACTTATTACATAATATCTTCAATTCTACATATATACTTCTCTCTATGTTACTTTGTAAAATCATTTGATTAGTATTAAACCTACATCTATTCTGAACGGTTGTTTGATTTCCCTTCAGTGCTATCGGAGTGTTGGACGAGCATCGATGTAATTGTACCCATAATAGATGGTTACGATGTATATACTAGCCAAATTATACACAATCAAAATGATGGGGTTGTAGTATACACAAAAAAGGATCTTGAAGTCACATGCACAGAGGTTGAAATTAGTAAAGGAAATTGCTTATTGATCAAAATTCCTTTTGACATCTCTATAATATGCACCTACAGACCACCGTCTCTCAATACCACAGATTATATTAACTCACTAAACGATCTGCTTATGAAAATTACATCTAATAACATTATTTTGACTGGAGATGTAAATATCAATATCTTGCCGGGACAGTTAAATGGTACAGCGAATGATTACTTAAATATTATGGCCTATTATGGCCTTAAGCAAGGTATCTGGAAACCAACTAGATTAAATGCATGCTTAGACCACTTCATGATTAAAACAACCCTACCTTGTCAGACAGTAATTTTTGACCAATTTACGGATCACTCGCCTATCTTACTCAACATTAATAAAAATATAATTAAGTATAAACCCAAACCACACACGAAAACCACGACCGACTATGATAAGGTACAAAAGGATATCTTGGAATTGGATTGGAATAAATTCTACAAATTTACAGATGTCAATATTGCTACAGAATTTTTAATGAACAACATACAGAATATAATAAATAAAAATACAATTAAAACGAACTTATCGAGTAAGATTAAACCTTTGAAGGCATGGATTACCGTAGGAATAGTAAGATCTATTCGAAAAAGGGATAAATTACTTCAAAAGTTAAGAAAATCACCAAATGATTTAAATCTAGAAATAGAATACAAAAACTATAGAAATACATGTAATAAAATCATAAAATGTGCTAAGTGTAGTTATTATAGGAACAAATTAGAAATGTCAGCTGGTAATAATAAAGAAACTTGGAAAATAATAAAAGACCTATGCAATATAACCAAAAGTAAAGAAACAAACTCAAACTTACTCTGTCTAGATAATAACCCAACAACATCACTTGACCAAGTAAATCAATACTTCACCACCATAGGCAGTAATCTAGCAAATGAAATCTTAAATAAACTGGGACTTACTGAAACTGACCTTGTTAATAAAACAAAAACTACGTCTACGCCGTGTCAAACCATGGCTCTTTTGCCTACAGACCCCATTGAAGTTTATAATATTATAGGAAATCTAGATTCAAACAGTGCATGTGGAGGGGATAAAATAACTATTCGTTTTTTAAAAATGTTTAAACTGTTGTTGACACCATTAATTGTGTTCATTTGTAATTTAAGTTTTTCTACTGGGGTTTTTCCAGCAGTATTCAAGAGTGCTATGGTTTGTCCAATATACAAAGCAGGAGATCGAAGCAATCCTTCAAACTATAGACCGATATCACTTTTACCAACAATTTCAAAAATAATAGAAAAAATTGTAAACAGTAGACTTGTTTGTTATATGAATAAAATAGATACATTATCAGAAAATCAATATGGGTTTCGAGCCGGTAGGTCTACTGAGGATGCCGTGCTTAATCTAACTAGTTTAGTCACAGGACATCTGGATAAAGGAATGAACTGTGTTGGTGTATTTCTAGACCTTCAGAAGGCCTTCGACACAGTTTCAATTCCGATACTACTTAGACGCCTCGAAAATCTAGGTGTGAGGGGACTGATGCACTCTTGGTTCACTGACTATTTGACAGGTCGAAGTCAAACTGTTAGGGTTGATAATTATTACAGTAAGACAGCCTTGTGTACCTACGGCGTCTCACAAGGCAGCACTCTTGGCCCAACATTATTTTTAATATATATCAACAGTTTATGTAATATAAAATTACCTAAGGCTGAAACAATTATGTTTGCAGATGACACCGTAATTTTATTTCATGGTAAGACGTGGAGCGAGGTTATAAAAGTGGCAGAGAAAGGTCTATGTGGGATTACAAATTGGTTAGAGGAAAATCTCCTATCAATAAATTCTGTAAAATCTAAATTCTTATGTTTCAGTAAGACTAAAGCTAAAGATCCGAAAAATAATTTAACTCTTACATTACACACATTTCCATGTAATCAGAAAATGAAACTCAATTGCAATTGCCCAACACTCTTACGCGTTCCAAAAATTAGGTACTTAGGTGTGATCGTAGATGAAAATCTTAAATGGAAAGAACACATAAGCACGGTGTCAGCAAAAGCTCGAAAACTGATGTTTGTTTTTAAACAACTACGCACTGCTGCAGATTACAAACTTCTTATATCGACTTATAGAGCCCTTTGTCAATGTATACTCACCTACAGTATATGTGTTTGGGGAGGTGCCGCAAAGACACATATGATACAATTAGAGAGAGCTCAAAGAGCTGTACTTAAAGTAGCTTTAAATCTACCATATAAATTCCCAACAGAACAACTCTATCAGCAAGCAATGGTTCTTCCAGTCCGTAAACTTTATGTTTTCCTTTTACTATGTAGGTTTCATTGCAAAACAGTTCCATATACACCCTTGGTAACAAGAAGAGTCCCTAGATACAAAGTTCCAACAGCTCACTCAACACTTGTTAAACGTCACTTCACATATATAGCCCCACGTCTTTATAACAAGTTACTGAGATCACACAAAGACATTGTACAATACAGGTCAAAAAAGTTTCAGGACTCGATTATAAAATGGTTAGAACAATACAAATATGATAACTTAGAACAAATAATACAAACAATCACTAGTCTTTCTTAAAAATAAGATAAAGATGTACATGTTGATATGTAACACACACACACACACACACACGAACACACACACACGAACACACACACACACACACGAACACACACACACACACACACACACACACACACGCACACGCACGCACGCACGCTCAGACACAAAACACAGGCATTATATTATTTACTCATTGTTTTATTAATATTTATACTTTAATATAATTATTTGCAATGTATTGAAGGAGGAGCCTGCCTCTCATAACACAGGGTAACCTTATATGAGAGCAGTTCACATTTTGTACTGAAAAAAGTGTATAAAATAAATAAATTTTCATTTTCATTTTTCATTTTCATTTCATAGTGATTCCCTTCTCGATGGAGAAATTTCCATTGGTCATGAAGTATGAAGAATCATCCTGACTGTGAATACTTCTACTTTATTTAGATGCTTCTACCATTGTCGTTAGTGTCGAGACATAGTTTTCTTTATATCGACCATATAATAAAACCGACACTAAATGTAACATTTCAAACATAACTAACATAAAAACACTTAGAGTTTTCGCTATCTATAGCGAATCATATGCATCAATTCTGTATCAAAGAGGAACTTATGCCAATTTCTTATACGTACCTTTATATGTTATATCTTCAAAATATATATTAAAAAAACAATATCTTCATCTATTTTTTTAGTCCTTTTCAATTCGCGTTGAATGGGGTCACAGGACAATTATTAGTTTTATCATTCATCGTCATTTTCTTAACCGATAAGTTGTCAGCAATCAGCTTGACTTCATGGTACAACACGACGCTTACTTCTTCTTTTACTTATTAAATGTAGCAACGTGTAGGTCTTCCACCGTCCTCTTTCCTCTTCTATTTTGCCTTCTATGATGTTTTTAATAAGCTATCGTATCGCAGCAAGTGCTCCATCATTTCTCCCCTTCCAAATAATTAATCTAAAGATATGTCATCAAAATTCATATTGATAGATTATTTATCGCACTCCTTATGCTTGATGTCTGTAATCATTTATCGTTGTGTATTACCAGCCATTAATATCTCGTTTATTAATTCCCATGGCATCTTTCCACTTAGGGCCTTAACTCTCCACGTAGACCCGGTACAAATCAGTGACTTCTGACGATTGTGAAAGCAACCACGAATTATAACTTGAATCACTACATCGATAATCACCTACTGATTGCTGCTGTTTCTGTTATTTTTAGTACTTTTCAATTCGCGTTGCGTTAATGTGGTGGTAATAAATGGGGTCATAGAGCAGTTACTGAGTCCCGATAATAGAGCCATTTAGTCCCCATGGTTTGCTTATAGATTCGATGATGATGATGGCCAAAAGAAAAATGATGATATATGTGTTTTGTCTCTCCACACATAGTTTATAGCTTGAGTTAACATGATACTTTATATCTTACCCAATTCTCCTACAGAAAGTAATTCTGAAATCCATCCAAACAAAGTGGCGAGCAAAATCTCCCCCTTTACGTTTACAAATATGATGTAATCTATTACTTAAATCGGATATTGTTCCAATGTATCCGCCAAATTGAATTTCCTGAAACGACCGGGGAGATATAGGACGGAATAATATTTGCGACTTAATATCTGGTCGGGTAGCGGATCAATCAATTAGCTTGTGACATTTAGTGCCCATAAAAACGATTAAGCTACTATACCAAAGTTCTATTTAAAAGGAATTTATCAGGGTACGAATTGACATCGAAACTGGTGACCCGCCAAAAGCAAAGCTTCCGACGGAAGTTAAATTTTAATGTGAGCTGTTTTTAGTGCTGATTATTGATTTCCTTTATTATTGGTTGGCGGTACTAAAGCTACTATTCCACTATTGAGATATATAAGGCTAAGTTTAACACAGAAAGAATAAATTAGTATATATTAAGCTTAACACCGAAGTTAAATTTCTTAAGTGTTAATCAATGAAAACGATGAGTGTGTGTTACGGATGTGAACTAAAGATAGTGGGTATAATTACAAAGATAGTGGGGTACGATCTAATGATTTTAGTTAAAGATATGTAGGTGCAAAGACAGAAGTAGGTAAGATCGAGCAGCACAAGTGTTTTCATTCTATTTTCGGTTCTACTCCGTTTGTTTTACTAATAGCAATGCGCCATTTTGTCGTATCTTCCATTTTGACTACGCACCATGTACTGGTGGTTTTTGTCATCGACTTATTGTTTATGTCACAATACTCCTATGATTTCTATGGAAGCCACCTAATTATCACATGTTCAAGTGCACACGCTACCGGAAGGAATCTCAAGCACTGTGACAGGAGAAAGGTCTCGAGAACAAAAAGTTGTCGATTTTAAGAGTAAGCTTCACAGACTTCGTGCGCAGTCTGTGAAGCTTACTCTTAAAATCGATATTCGATATATCGTACGAAGAAAGATAGACGACAACACGGTTTATAATAGGTATATAAAATATCGAGTTATAAGAGTACTTTTTTGCCTCACACATTTTAATAAAAAAAATTGTTAATTTATTAATTTTCATGCACAGTTACTTTTCGAATTTTTGATAACCGATAATTAACGAATATTACAAGTGCTTTTCAATAGTTTATACCGATTATACAATTTATGAATAGTGCGCGTAAAATATAAGAAATCAATATATATTGATATAAAGAGTTTTTGATCTACATCTCGCCGCTGACCTGTCACGTATATCTCAAAGTGAGCCTAAAGCTGTCAAAAATATAATACGTTTTTTTTACTACTTATAGTTACTTTACAATCTAACCAAAAATCTTAACATGTTTCTTTAGTATTAACAATAGTCGGACATGTTACAGCCACGCTGTACCCTTACCAAAAGTCACTTTTAGGAGAAGATTTCTGGATAAAATCTTTAATCGAAGAATGCGAAGAATTTCAGTTCAAACGTTTTAACAATAATTTAGGAATTTTGTGTATTCTATATGTAAGCTTTGTCAAATTTTCAATGATAGTCAAATAAAAACGATATTTAGATGAAATGGCAAGAAGCTATAAATTGTAAATAAGTCTGTTTGCAACTAAGCCATTTGTTACGTGAACGTCTAGATTGCTTCCCCGTTAAATGTGTCTATTGTTTAAAAAGAAGAACTTCGATCGTTAGTAATCTGAATAGAATTTCTACTGTCTTATGTAAATTGTATCAGGTTATTAATGGTATCTTGCAGAAGTCCTTTCTAGCAAAATCTACACCGAGTTGTATTGCAAGATATCTATGTACTACACGTTAATCAGTATTCGTGCTGATACGGCAACAAATCTTTCCACAGTAGCTCTACATGTACTTCGTTTCTCCACGGAGCATTCTCAGGAGTTATTAAACCTTTTTCAACAAAACAGTTTACAGTTACTTAAAAAGTATGGAGCTATTATTTTCGTTAGTTTTTGTATTTATAATCATCATCATTAGTTTATTAATATCCCCACCACTGGAGGCACAAGTCTTCTGGATGGAATTAAATAGAAATAAATGCCGAAAATACCATAAAGAACCATACAGGCACTTGTTCAATTAAATAGTATTAACGACTGCTTAAAGTGCCTTTCGAAGTACAAAGTACCTCGAAATTATAATTTTTGGTCACCCATCCAAAGACAAGACATTGCGACAGTCACCTAATCATCGCGTAACAATTAATATTGAGACGATATCCTACTGGACGAATTATAATAATAGCAAAAGTAGTAGTAGAGTAGTAAGAAATCTGATTCAGTTATTTAACCAGAAAGTTAGCTGATTTTTTATACCAACTAAATCATGTCTATGAGAAAAAAAAACATGTTTGCCTTAGTGTAGCCTATACATTTTTTTTAATTCTGGCAGTAAGTCATGACATGGTGTGGCAAATTACATAAAACCAATTTCTCGTGAATTAGGCATTGGTAAAACACACATCACAATCCAATTGGCTGTTTAAAAGTATTGTTTATAAAATGCCGCATACAGCAGCAAGACATAAATGATGTTAATAACCTCTAACTTTGTGTTTCTATCCCTTCGCTACATTCTGCATTGCACGTAATGAAACATTAATGTCAGAAATAAAATGTTCTAACCGAATTATACTATCGTGGACAAAATTAATTGAGCCCCAGAGCTCTCTTGCACTGTTGTAGTTCGGGTCATTTGCTAATCCTTAAATCCCCGGGCTCGCCTTAACACCGGTTCGCAGGGGATACCACCGGTTATGTCTGCATTTATCCGTTTTTACGATATCTAACCAACCTTGTTTCATCAAATATTACATTCAGCAAAATGGTGTATTTTTCTTTTATTGAGACGTGCTTATCTGAAAGTAATCTAACAAAAGTAATAATTAAATAGCCGATTAAGAAAAGAGCAAAAATAAAACTAGTTTTAACCGTCTTAAAATACTTTAAATTTAATCATTTTAAGAACTTTCGGTAAATATACAGGTTCTACGTTCACTAAGACTGAGTTGTTGATTCTCTATTCTTAAAATGATCAACTCTGAATGCGTTTTTATCCGATAAAATTAGTTTATTTAATTATTAGTTCGCGTGATAATTCAAAATTAAAAAAAAAATGTACCTGGAAAGTTCGTTAGTAATACGTAATATTAATATATGATACTTTTATGAATTTGTTAACCTCTTTAAAAAAGTTATTAACGTTTTTGAAAACGGGTGCGACGGGTGTTTGAAGGGATTTTGTTTTATAATTAGGTTTAATATTGGGTCAACTCCAACAAAATGTAATTATTAACTAAAGTTAATTAAATATCCAAATCAGTCAACCTACCTACAGATAAATTTTTACCTTAATAATAACATACTAAAAGAGAACCTAACTTAATATAAATAGAAAAATGAACTCTAACTAACAGAGCAATAAAGAACAAAACAGCTTAGAACGTGCAAGTTTCATTTAAAATTCCATCCTACGTGTTGGAACATAAATATTCCGTGGAGTCAAAAGTTTGTCTTCACGTACACACTAACTTCCTTTGTGCAATACCTTTTGTAGGAATATACACTTTATTGTGATACTATAGAGATGAGTTTCAAAGTAAAAGGCAAAAAATATCTTTTGATCTCACAAAAGAGTTTCGATATCGTAAGCTTATTCATGAATATAAGTGAAGTAGACAAATGATCATGAAATATAAAGTCACATATCTCAATGATTTGCTTATAACCTTTTCGAAGTCAAAGCTAATACTTTAGTGATATTGGATTTAAGTAGCTAAATGCAGAGGTTAGAGTTCGTCCTGCGACTTCGAAGCAACTTCCGCAGGGACAAGACATTAATGAGTGACTAAAACTTAATTACCTCGAGGAGAAGACCGCAAGTAACTTATCACTGTGCAGCATGGCGCGTAGCATACAAAGGAAAAGCTTGTGCTCCAACAGTTAAAACATTAACAAGCTGATGACGATAATGAGGTTATCCTAGATATCTGATACAAACGTCGGAAGATAATTTAATAATAATAATAAAAAGTTAATTTCCCACGTTGTTGCACAACATAATACAAAAGTGTTAATGACATAATTAAAAAAGAAACTATTATTGGCTAATGAGCTGTGCCACAGTGGTGACGTCTCCGGCTCAGCATATATCACGACCTCAAAAATCTTATCGACATGCCGCTGATTTTCATAAAAGTTGCGCGTGAGTTGATACTTATAAGACTAAATTAAGTAAATCGTCGCTGTGTAAAAATCAGAAGATAAGAATATCCCAAGTGCAATTTTTCTAAATATGTGTTCTATTAGGATTTAGAAATTATCCAATATAATCGAAATCACAAATAAAATAATATATAAATTAACAAATTAAATTAATATTCAAATATCTGTTTAAAATTTAAATTATCCAAACATAATCATGTACTTATTTATTATAAATTCATTAAATTCATTTCAATTATAAATAAAATTTCACAAAACTATTGACATCGGTAATTATCCGGAACTCTGTCGATAAGTTACGGTATATGACAGCCTTCTATATTGCATTGACTGTTAAGGAAATGCTTCTTAAGCCAAGTTATAAAAGCAAACTTAGACTTAGCCTGTCTAATTGGTGGTGGTAAATTGTTCCAACATTTTGTTGCCAAATACCGAAAGCTACCACGAAATGCTTCATTTTTGGCCGGGGCAAGACGAGTTTCCAAGAGGCACCTCGAGACTTCAAGTATGACCTAAAATTAGCCCAAATCAACTTATCTGCCAAATATTCCAGAACCGATGTAGATTACATCTGGCTTCCATCCTTAACAAGTTGGCCCTATTGAGTCTTCATCCGCCGTATCGTAAAAAGAGATTGGGTCGGTGCGCCTAACGTAGTCAAGTTTTCAAAGCAGACCGGCTTCTTCAACAAAACTAACGTTTATAGATTGTCGACACCGCCGACATCAAGGCATTCTGTCCATTCTGCCTCGTTATACTGCGACAAGATTTACTGTCGGCAAGTTTTACAGATCACAAATGATATTGCTGGAACGTGCTATCTCAGACTATAAACTCGAACAACTGACTGGGGACCACATGTTTTCAAATGTGAAACTACCCACAAATGGTGCTACAAAACCAAATAATCCCGATGAGTTAATACTGCATTAGTATGCATTCAATATTCTTGCACGTTTTAACTAAACTAAGGATTCGCCTAAATCTGTCACCAAAAACAAAATACGACTTCAAACAATAAAACAATTACAAAACAAATATTTTTTTAACAAAAACCGACTTCAAACAAAAATAGTATATATTCCAAAAGAAACAAAAATTTTAAGAAAAATAAAAAACAACTTAAAAAATATATTCCAAAACAACATAAAAAGCAAAAAATAATTTCTTTTTATATATAAACTTTTTTGAAAGAGCTGTAATCGACCTAGGCAAAAAAAGCTTTGTAAAATGGCAAATATATGTATGTTACTCTCAGTCGTGTCAAAAGTTTAGAAGGCATAGTTTTATCGGATTTAGACGCCAACAAATTATTAAATTGACCGCACGACGACAGATCGTTGACAGAAATGACGAGACTGCGAAATCTGTCTACCGACAATGAAGTTTAGTTTACTCTAACTCCAATCAAAAAACTACCTTTAAAGTAGGTACATAGTTTTATGGTTCTATCACTGTGAATGATGAACTTCCATACAAATTAGAAGCCTTATTTAAACCCAATCCACCCCATTGTTGCAATATAAAGAAGTATTGAACAAACCCTTTCGTTATATATGAAATGCTTTAATACAAAGTTTCATTGTTTAATCTCTGTAAATGACCAAGTTTCGTACAAACTTGCAACCCCTATTTTATACCCTTCGGGGAGCTATTTCCAAATATCCTCTTTTGGTGCTCCCCTACACTTTCCGAGGAATATATATTTGCCAAATTTCAACTTCTTGCATTCAGTGGTTTTGGCTGTACGTGTCTGTCAGTCAGTCACTAAGTAACGCAAGAGTCTTATTATATATATACTGATTGGTAGGTCTAAACTTGAAATGTCTTAACTTGAAATGGGACCACACGGCAAGCACTGGGTTTCAAATAAAAAAAAAGAATCATCAAAATCGGTCCACCCAGTAAAATTATGAAGTAACAAACAGGAAAAAAATACAGTTGAATTGAGTACCTCCTTCTTTTTTGAATTCGGTTAAAAATGCATTTCACCTATAGTATCAACCTCATGCTCTACACTCCCCTTCATCACACTAATTTTCTTTTCAACTCTTATAATCTGCTATCTTTCTTTGTAATGCTCTTCAATTTTATATATGAGTGCATTCAAAAGATACGTTGACTGTGCCATCCCGTTCTGTAAGTAATTTATATTACCTAATAAAAATATTGAATAAAAAAAAAATTATTAAGTTATCGAGCCAATTATAAAATTTGATATACCAACGTTTTACATAACCGATGGCCAATATTACCAAAAAATCCCGAAAATATCTAGTAACCTGGAAGTCTTCGGTAAATAAACTTTAAAAAAGGACGCAAGAGAACATTTTACACGTAGTTTCTTAGCTAAAGCAATACTCGCTATATCAAATTGCAAAATAAAAGTTCGTGCTTGGCATACCGTTTACGTTTGTAGAATACAAAACACCCACTGAATTGGTAGCAATAAATAGGGTTGGCACTGTAGCGGTAGATTGGATGGCCCACTTTGTAAAAGCCTACGACGACATGTTTACTTCATTGGGTGATTGGGTTGTTTTTCTTTTCAGATAATTTGGTCAACCCTTGCCTTATCCTGAATAGCAGGTTCTGTAATCCAGTACTTAATTTGTTTGGTTCTCATTGAGAACGTACATACCTATATGACATTAACGTGTAAATGTCGTAAAGGTTGTCATTTTTTTTAACCAAAATCCCTATATAACGAGCCGTTCAGAATTCAAATAGAAGCACACATCCCGGCTAGCTGGCTGCTACCGAAATCACATTTCTAATATAACTTAACCTATTTATCGGTTCTTTAATGCCTAGGAACATAATGCCAATTAAAAATATGGGAAATTCCTACATAGGTGCGAAAATATTGTTTTTTTGTATCATCCATAGAGGAGCGAGTACTTACAAGCACCTTAGCTTGACATTAAACCACACAGTTTGTAGCATACATTATGTCATATTTGGCTAAACGATATACCGGATGGATAAGAGGTTATTTTAAAAATTCTTTCAACGGACATGAAGGATCATGAACATACCTACTTAGCAAAATGAAATGACAAAGCTAATATGCACTAAATTAGCAAATAAAGACACCCAGAGGCAGGAAACAAGCTTTGAATTCTTTACTTTGGGCACGATCTCTTTTTTTTACAAATTAATCAGTTTACTTTAACAAAAACAAAAATGCTCTAATCTTCTGATGAAAATCCGTTAATTTGGAAAAATCAGGTGTAGGTAACACAGAGGCTTTCTTATTTTGTCCTACCTCACTTTTTCACACAGTTATTTCTTTTATTTTTAAGATGTTTTCATGTAGTGAATGAATTAAGTACCCGTATATCTATGCTTTTACTATGACTGTATCACAGTTTACAAGTTTGTTCGGTACGTTCTTGAATAAAGTTGGATCTTATTTCAATTTCTTCCAAATTGAAGAGCGGGGGAAATAGAGCATAGCTATTATAGCTATAAAAAGGGGAAAGAATATGGAATAAGGTTAATCAAACAATATGTTTTATTTGTCACATAATAAGAGTTGAGAATCTGGAGCAGTAGCACAATGTTTCACTATTAACGAGAGCCGAACCAGCGTGCCGTTTGGCGGCAATCCAAACGCGTGTTCCACAGAAAAAAAAGAGGTTAGAATACCGATTGTCCACCGTTAGTACGAGAACCGCTGTCGTCTGTTTGTGCCTAAATTCGATCATCACCACTACCGTTGTACTCTAATAAATATGAACTTACTCACATGTGCAGTGAAATGCAACTAATATGACTTATGGATTAGACAACATGACATACATTGGTCAGACTTCAAGATAAATAGCTGAAGCACTTGTATTATGAAATATCTGAGACAATGAAGGTACAACAACAACAAGATCCGAGAAAATACAAAAGAGTCATTTTTCTACATCAACCCGACAGGGGCTCGAAGCTGGCACGATCTCGAAGCTGGAACTTCAGAAATGGTGACGCTCGGCTACGGAGGTTATCAACTGATGTATCAGTGCAGAAGGCTACGAATCTTCTAAGCTGCACGCGCCTGGTTAATCAAAAATATTCAAGTAGAATACTTTCAGGCCTTCCGCGCGTCTAGCTAGCAGCAGGATATAGATTGGAGCATATCACATATTGTCGGTTGCGGAACATCAAAGCAGGCTTTTAAATTATGATTTTCAACCATGCACACTCGACAGCCGAAGATAACGCATACTTCCGTAAGACTTTTGACGGATCTGTATTCAGATTTGTACTGACCTTTATACATCTCGTAAGAGTTCTCCGCATGCAACAATAATATGTCTTTGTCTATTAAATTTGCTACAAAATTATGTAGTTTTCGATTCTATCACATTCAAATGCGGTAAAAGGACTCTGTTCTATATTATATAGTTATAATATTACTTGATTATATAATCCAGCTCACTCACCACTCCACACAAATTCGCAAACACGGGTTTTGAAGTGGAACGAGTTAAGTGTTTGCCACAGGATCCTTTCTATACAACGGGGGTATACAATGAACGGGCAATTTCTGGTAGCGCGTACTAATAATGGAATTTATGGAATGATGACTGGAATAGTTTATGCCTACGACTTCTCTTGCATGAAATGTGAACCTTGAATAAATTTAGCAGGATTTTTCGGTACTTAATTCTTTGGAAACTCAGATGGTGGAATTTACAGATTAGAGAGAAGTGGGCATCCTTGGGGCAGCCCTTTACCCATTCCATAGACCTCGCTTGGTAATTATAAAATAAAAAAACAATAAGTAAACTACAAATAAATCACCCAGAATTGATAAAGTGACAATTATTTACCTAGCAAATAGTAAGTAATTGATCATAAAAAATAAATTGTAAATTTATTAATTTTTTTTTTTTATTACTTGAAAACTATACTTGAAAACTATAAGTGTTACAGGTTGATTGGCTATAAGCGAACCAACGAATTTTCACTAAGCGAGTAAGAGCTATTGCAACTGATCCAACCGGAGGCTGCGTTTTTCCATAAATTTTATTAAAATATTTAGATATTAATGCGACTGCAAAATTTACAAAAATTGTGATATATAAAAATTTATATATAATATTTTTATAAAGTAAACATTACACAAAAATACATAAAAAATTGGCAATATTGTATTCAAAACGGTACAAAACATTTAAATTAATTAATGTCCATATTGCTAGGGCAAAGCACATCCATAAAAATGGATTCAGACACAACCCTCATCACGAGAGCAGATTGGTGACTGTTAACAACTGCAGACGCCGCCGGGATCAGCTTCACGTGCACGCTTGGAGTCGATCTGCGATATCGATATAAAAATGAGGAGGTTCACAGACGAACCAGTGACCGACATAACTTGAAGAACTGCGGATCTGAAGTAGCAATGGGCAGGGCACATAGCTCGTAGCACAATGAACGGGGCAGCAAATTCCTCGACCAGGGGCCGGAAAACGGAGCGTAGACTCAGATGCTGGATCAGCATTACCAGCAGTGGACGTTATCCGGCCAGTTGAAGATGATTACTTATAAGTACAAAGTGTCTAAAGTTTTAATCTCAACTTGATCTCAGCATATATAATACTACAAAGCAAAGGTATACAAATAACGCAGGAGACAATCTATCTTGAGCTGAACCATAAGAACGCATATTATTAGTTTTAATAGGGCTCAGTGTACACAAACAGTTATTGTCTTGCATTTAGTTTCATATTTATAAAAAAATAAATTTCTAATAAACAATAGTTAAAAATGAAAAAACTATATCACATTTCAATGGCGGGGGGCTATATTCAGCACTTTTCTAATACTCATAATGATTTACGAGTTAATAATCGATTTTTTTTTTTTTTACACGGAATTCAACATTTTTTGTCCCTATCCATCTCATTGCCGGGTGCAATACAACAAATAGGAACAGCCTTTCCTTGACACCCAGCTCTAACTACCGATTCTCCATTATCCAGTTTGCGATCCAGGAGCATAACTACTTAATATTCGACTACTCGAGGCTCTGGACTCTGAATGCATCGAACTGTGGATGCCGCAATACCATCGGGAACTTAGCACTTGAATTATTTGCCGCCGGCAGTATTTACATAATCTACAATTCTACTACGGTTCCATTCATGAGTCTCACTTTACTAATGCAAGCAGTTACTGAACAGAATAAATATATTATATTTATCGCTCTTTCTCACTTAGCATTTTGTCTTTAATCCTTTGTTCTTATTGGTTATATGATATGATATTTATTTAGTATCTCACTCAGTACGGTATTTTTTTAACAATTATAATACAATTATAATTATAATAACAATTATAATATTTAATTAAAACTGTATGGATTAAAACGACTGCTCAGGTATAGTTAAATTCCAACATCTACTGCAATGTTGTATCTAGTTAATGAAAAAACTACGAATTTAACGGTGAGTTAAACGTCCATTATAGTTTAATGACGCATTACACTCTAATGAGTGCCAAAGTATCGGTAATGTCGCTTTAAACTTATGACAATTTTAATGGGTGTTTGTGCAACTGGCTGTAAAACTATTAAATAAGCTGTGAATAAAAATCAGAGAAAATAATATTACTTATTGAAGTATACCCTTACATGATTTCAAAAATCAATAAAAAAGGAACCAAAGTATCTACGATTAAATATCATAGAGGATCTCAAACTCCTTTTTATAATTTATATGTTTTTATTGGCTGTGGACATAATTTATACGAGGTTTTTAAGTATAGATAGTGTTAATACGATAAAAAAGAAATTAATTAAGTAAAGAAATTGATCAAACGCAAAAGGTTTCTATCTCTCTATCTTATCGACAGTCCTTGCTATTTCTTTTCCTTTCTGATTAAAGAGAATACATAAATAAAAAAAAGTAATCGCTACTACAATCCATCTTAAAACACATTCATCAATTTCTGTCTCAAAATAAACACCCTCTACGATAAAGTTTGTTGCACTGTCTATATTTCCCCACTTCAATAGATAGAGACAAATAGATATGGAGACAATCCATTTTTACTACCCCAAAAGCGTCTCGTTCGTCTTCATCGCAATCGAGTTACGTAAATAAATCGGCCCTTTTTCAAAATGTCAAACACTTGTTTGTAAAAAATCCCTATCCCGGCAAAGGGTCGGTAACGATGTATGAACGCAAAAAGTGAGTCATAGCCTAAGTTTATTCAGTACACACACTCCGCCGAGTGATAATCTGAATAACACGCTGATCACTTCATTATCAAGTGCAATTACCTATTCGGGACAGCTTATATATGTGTTTTGGGGATTAAGCATTCCCAATTTCTCATTAGTGTGCTGCGTTAACGACAGTTATCGTGATACTATTGAAGCCTTAATCATCTAAAATATCGACAGTTGTAACAAAAGATCGATAGATAATATTGATAGTTTGATAATAGACCTTGCATGTGTATATTAAAATATTTTTTAAGTCAAATTGTGTGATAGGTGTGAAGGACTTATTTAGAATTATTATCATCACAATGATCATCATCAATATCTACGAGTGTTGCGAACTGGCCAGCAGGCCGATGAGTTATTTTTACTGTAGTATTAGTATTTGTACTGTAGTGTTAGTATATTTTTTCGTTGACATTTTATTCTCTTTTTTCCTTTGCTCTTTGTTCTTTCTTCGGTCATGTAAGTTAGCTAGTATTTAAGTTTGTATTTTAATTATTTTATTATTATATTATTTCCTTAACTTTGAGCCCTTTTTTTACTTCCAACTCCTATCACTACCTCCTATCTTTTACAACGAGTATTAATTTTATAGTATTTCAATAGTATCTAAATTGCAGATTCATCTTTTTACAGTTCTTTCTTTTAGATTCCACAGTAGCTTTTATTTTTCACTATCGATACTGTTAATAAATCTCATAGTTTTGATATTCAATAAGTCTATCGTAACAGCAAAGAGGAAGCGCGATTTATTGAACTTCACGAATCGTAAGACCAGCCTTTCTATAAGATGCTTAACATTATTATTAGCATTATAATCCAATGTCATCACATTAATAAGTCGTTTTTAACAAAAATATATTAAGGTCCTGGATAAATTGTTTATTGAAGAAATAAAAATACGTGTCTACACCTTGCTTGTTTATTTTATACTAACTGCGGAGATCCTTTCATACACTTATAAAGGAAATGCATTAGCAATAGGCACGGGCGAACGTAAATATAATAATTACACAAACAATTAGATTAAAAACCTTAGTATCGAGCACAATTCATAAATGCCTTATATGTGCCAGACAAAAGGCTATCTCTAAAAACCAAAAAATGGGCGACTTACCAAAGGCTCGAGTCACTCCTGCTCGTGCATTTCTGAATTCAGGTGTTGATTTTGCTGGTCCACTTCAAATTTTGATATCAAAGGGACGTGGCCATAGATGTACCAAAGGATACATATGTATCTTCGTATGTATGGCAACTAAGGCCATACATTTAGAATTAGTTGGAGATCTAAGCACGGATGCTTTTATTGGTGCGTTTAAGCGATTTGTAGCCAGGAGAGGTCGTTGTGCTAATCTATGGAGTGATCGGGGAACTAACTTTGTAGGCGCAAGTAAAGAAATCATAGATATGTGGAACAAAACTAAATTAGAAGTACCGGCAAACTTAGTAAATTTATTAGCTGAGGATGGAACACAGTGGCATTTTAACCCGCCATACAGTCCGAATTTTGGTGGTCTGTGGGAAGCGGGAGTTAAATCCATAAAATACCACCTTAAACGGATACTTACGTCAAAGTTAACTTTCGAAGAAATGTGCACCACCCTATGCCAAATAGAGGCATGTTTAAATTCCAGACCATTGTGTCCAATTGATAACTCAGAATCAGATGATTTAATTATACTTACCCCAGGACATTTTCTTATCGGCGAAGCTCCAATTACTGTTCCTGAACCTAATTTACAAGACATAAACTTGAATCGTTTGTCAAGATGGCAGCACACTCAAAGACTTGTACAAGATTTTTGGCATATATGGCGTACAGAGTACTTGACACGTTTACAAGAAAGACCCAAGTGGCTTAACTCGAAGAAAGAGTTTCAAGTAGGAGATGTTGTTCTCGTAAAAGAGGACCACCTTCCTCCTGGTAAATGGGCCTTGGGTCGTATCACTGAGAAACATCCTGGTGCCGATGAAATATGCAGAGTCTACAGTTTAAAATATCACGGTAAAATAATAAAACGACCTGCAAATAGATTATGTGAACTTCCTATTAACGATAAATAAGTTTATTGTGTAGGTGAAAATTGTAAGGTATATATTATAAATATATATATGAGTTTATATTTTTCGGAGAGTTTAAGTTTATTAAATTCGTAAATAGATAAATATATTCTATAAGTTCACGAATTGTTATGCATTTGTGTTTAGTGTGTCACCAACTTAATGTTTGTTTAGGTTTTTGCATGTTGTTTACGACGTAGAAATAAACAAGTCGTACAATTAGAAGATGTCATTATTCTAATACATGAATATAAAAGATTGAAGGTAATTGAATATATGTTGTGATTGTTTCTTATTTTGTAATAATCGTGTTTGTTTGAACTTTATAATAATTTTAATAGAACACTAATAATCCAAAATTTAGATCTCACATAGTTCATGGTCAATTGCACACCACCATGTAAGGTTTTTTTATGTGCATCTGTTGCAATCAACTTAGCCAATGGATTTTTATTACCTATTATCATAGGGTGTTTACTACTGTAAGTCATTTCAGCATGTCGTAAACGACCGCCCACCCTCAAAATATTTTCTTTATCTAGAAATGGGTTCAGGTTTTTTGTTTTGCTTTTTCTAAGTATTTGTTTGTTATTTTTTAAATCTTCTATTTCTCTTTCAAATTCCTTGGCTTGTACTATTCTGACACAGTTTTTTAATGCTTCATTTAATTCTTCCGTTGTAATCATTAAGTTTGGTTGTATTTCAGAATTCCTTCTATATTTTAAAAATCTTTTACAATACGATATAGTTTTTATTAATTCATTAAGCGTTTCAAAATTTTCAAACTGGGTAAGTAATGTAATTTCCATTGTTTCCTTTTCTTCAACATTTAAATTAACATGAATGTTTTCATTTTCTTCTAGGTCTAGTAGCGGTTCTTTGATTTGATGCATCTCTATTTCATCGAAACCCAACCAATGTGGTCCGTTCCACCACAGTGTACATCTCTCCAAGTCCGTCAACTGCATCCCACGGGAGGCAAGGTCAGCGGGATTGTCTTGTGACTTGACATGAAACCATTTTAGTCCAATATTATCAAGAACAGTAACTACTCGGTTTCTTACGAACGTTTTCCACCTACCAGGATCACCTCGGAGCCAGGATAGTACGATTGTGGAGTCTGTCCAAGCAAAAACTTGTGCTAGAGGAATACTTGTGGCTTCACTTATTTGTTTCAGAAGTTTTGACAGTAAAACAGCTCCACATAGCTCAAGCCTCGGCAACGATACCGGTTTTATGGGTGCAACGCGAGATCGAGCTGCAATCAACCCTATCTTGTATTGGCCATCTTCCATTTGTACTCTGAGGTAAGCAACGGCACCATAAGCCTTAGTTGACGCATCGCAGAAACCATGTACAGTTGCATTAGGTAATGTATTACATGAAGTGTTCAGCCACCTGTTTATTTCAATTTTATGTAAATTATTCAAATCATTTCTTATTTTTAACCATTCTTCATTTGTTTCAGGTTCCAGTGTCTCATCCCAGGTAACACCCTTTAGCCACAATTTTTGTAAGATAAGTTTTGCTGGTAGGAGTGCGGGTGTCATCCAGCCAAGCGGATCAAATACGTGATGAATCTCTGCTAAAATAGATCTTTTCGTAACTTCTTTAGGTGGCGGAGGTAACGTGGAAAAATATTTCAATTTATCCTCACCTAAATTCCAGGTTAATCCTAATGTTCTGACACCAATATTCATATCGATCTTTACATTTAAGTCTGTACTTGAAGCATTGAACTCTTTCTGGAATTTTGTACTATTTGACGACCATTTCTTCAGACAAAATCCCCCTTTTTCCAATATAGCCGAGATGGATTTCGCGACATCTATTGCCTTTGTTTCAGTATCTTGACCTGACATCAAATCATCCATGAAAAAATCTCTTTTGATTGTTATAGCTGCTTCTGGCTGAGTCTTGCCTTCATCTTCTGCCACTTGTTGGAGGGTTCTTACAGCAAGATATGGAGCCGAAGCAGTTCCGAAAGTAAGTCTAAGTAATCGATAATCCTTGATAGGTAACTTAGGGTGATCGCGCCATACAATTCGTTGATAATCTGAGTCCCTCTTGGTCACCAAAACTTGTAAATACATTTTTTGAATATCAGCTATAAAGCCAATTTTATGTAGTCGCCATCTCATAAGTAAAGATCTCAAATCTTCTTGAAGTTGCGGCCCAACCAATAAATCATCATTCAAGGAGATATTGTTAGTGTCAGGAGAAGATGCATTAAACACTACTCTAGTTTTCGTTGTGTCACTGGTTTCTTTTAGAACGGCGTGATGTGGAAGGTAAACAGATGGTGCACTCCTTTCAATTTCCGATACTTCTTCCATGTATTTCAAGGTAATGTATTCATTTATGGCTTTATTGTATTCTGTCCTTAACTTCTTATTTTTCTCGAAACGATTTTCCAGTTGCTGTAGCCTTTTTAATGCAATATTTCTTGTATTGCCTTCTGTACTTCTTGGTGGTTCATTTTTTAATGGTAACTTTACGATATATCTGCCTTCCTCGTTTCTCTTAAAGGTGGTTTCATATAGTTTCTGGCACGTTTCTTCTTCCTTAGTAAGTTTGTTTTTATCATCGCTATCAATTTCCCACAGCTTGTATAACAAATCATCATATTCTACTTGGTGATGCATTACCATTAATGTTTCGTTTGAAGTACAGCTTTGTACCTCACCAAAGAGAATCCAACCGAAACTAGTTTCTTGCGCGCATAATTTTCCATTTGACACTCTGATGAGGTTGTTCTTTAAGATGTGAGCATATACTTCCACACCCAGCAATAAATCAACCTTTCCTGGTTGGTTAAAGCTTGGATCTGCGAAGAAAAGATTGTTGAGTTGTGGACAGTTGTGAAATACATCAATAAGTAATTTTGCGGGCAATTTAGTTGTAAGCCGAGTCGGCATTACATATGTATTGATGGTAAGTTGAAACTCATTATCATATCTCGACAGAAGTTGTAACTGAACGACTTGATTGACTTCTGTTTGTATTGATCCCACTCCAGTAACGAGTCCTTGCGTAGCTGTTCTTTTCACTTTCAATGCTTGTGCCGCTCTTTCACTAATAAAATTTGCTTGGGACCCCTGATCGATTAAAGCACGCAATATGGTTGTATTTCCCACATTATTCTTTACAGGTATCAATGCTGTGGCGAGCAATGCTGTAGACTTCCTTGTTACTATATTTGAAGATATTGCGATCGCAGCTTGATTATCGGGGTCTTCTTGGATTCCTTCGATAACTTGACCATGGTGAGTTTGTAAATTGTCTGATTGACTTGTAGACTTTGGTTGATGCAGCAACGAATGGTGTCGTCTATTACATACTTTACAGGACATTCGTAATCGACATCGCATAGCAGAATGACCTGTGATCAGACAATTGTAACATAAATTCTTCTCTCGTACAAACTCGCTTCTCTCTTTAGGGTTTAGTTTTGTAAACTTCTTACAATGGCAAAGTGTGTGGCGTTCATTACACATAGTACATGTTTTTATGATCGGAGGTGATGTAGACATATGGAAGGATTTCTCTCTACTTGGTTTGCTTTCTCTTGTTATAGATAATGGTGTAATTAATTCCAGCGTGCGAAATTTAGACTCTAAAAAATTCTGTAGTTGTGACCAGGTAGGTAATTTATCAGAATCAGGGTTGTAAACAAAGTCTTCCCATGCTTTGTGTGTATCAATATCGAGTTTTTGAATGACTATGTAAATGATCATTGGATCCCATGATTCTGTTGGTACCTGTAAGTTGTTAAGGCTATTCAAGCATTCTGTTGTCGTGTCTAGTAGACCTTTAATTTGATTTGCAGTTGGTGCAGTAATCTTCTTTTGAGTGAATAGTCTCTTTAATAGAGAATTCATAATTAGACGCTTACTTCCATATCTTTGCTTGAGAATCTCCCATGCCTGTTCATAACTGTTTTCTGTAATCTGAATGTGTCTTAGTAAGACTTCCGCTTCTCCAGCGATGCTTGACTTCAAATAGTGTAGTTTCTGGACCTTTGTCAACGTGATATTGTGGTGTACTAACGAAGTAAATAGATCATTGTATGCTGGCCATTCCTCATATTGACCGGTAAATGTTGGAAGATGTATGTTAGGCAACTTGACCGATGATATAGTAACTTGTTCTACTGACTGACCGGAAGTATTGGGTGAATCTCTTGGTGCATTAAATCTTATCAACATATCCTTCAAATCTCCTGTTATACATAGATATAAATCTTCCATAATAAAGTAATCTTCATTTACGAAGTAGGGTAAATCAGCACGTTTTTCTTTCGGCATACACTTCACTAACTCTTGATGGTAAGATTTGAAAGCTTGCCAGTCTTCTTCGATCGATTTTAGTCTTATTTCAATATAACCTCTTGTGAGACGTTGTTTAGGACATTTCTTAAGATTTGTCTGTGTCTTCTGTAACATCGAAGCTTTTTCTTCCAATAATTTTAATATTTCATCACAATTTAAACTCATTTTCACTATTTTTAAAATTTCGAATAAAATTATAAATATTCAATGATCTCAGTGTGCCACTGTCTCAACGTTGTTGCAAGCTTATCTCTGGAATGCGGTCCTCTATTGTTCGATCACTGTTGAACGCCACTGGTTATGTTCAATATATCCGGTTCGATTTTGACCACTATGTTCTATATATTAAGGTCCTGGATAAATTGTTTATTGAAGAAATAAAAATACGTGTCTACACCTTGCTTGTTTATTTTATACTAACTGCGGAGATCCTTTCATACACTTATAAAGGAAATGCATTAGCAATAGGCACGGGCGAACGTAAATATAATAATTACACAAACAATTATTGTTTATATATAATATTAAAAGTGTAGTAACGACCACTATTTACTACATCATCGATAATATTACATACATCCCTAAAAGTTTGTTAGATTCGCTCCATACTCCAAGCATAGATTATATAATTAAGTTAATTAATATTCTCGGCAATGTTAATATCTTTGCATATTAATTGTTAGGGATAATCCACTAATATTTAGAACTGTGTCTAATATTTAATAAAAAAATAATTAACGTAGTATTAAAATAAAAGAACAAATGACGATTAAAATTCAGAGAATAATTTACTTTCTAGTAATGACATGAATTTAAAACTTAACTATATTAAGTTTTAATGGTTTTTCTATGGCAGAAATCTATTTTAGGCAAGGTAAGAGAAATATTACATATTATATTCATCATAAGCCATAATGTTTCTACTCCCTCACCCCAGCACAGCCCTTCCGTATGGATGAAATCAATTCGGATCGGAATAGGGAGTCTGGTTCGTAGTGGGTGTTATCAACTGCAGATATGTGCCTTCAGGCTTAACGTGCTGTCCGAAGCATAAAGTAGCTCGAGGTAATCAATTTTTCGGCACCTATCCTTTGACCGACCATTGTAAAGTTGCTTAACTTCGGAACATAGGTCGAAAGCTAACATCGACTATTGTATATGAAACTACATTAAATAAATACTGGATTGTATTATTTTGCACAGCAGTCTTATTCTAATGTTTGTTTAACAATAGCATAATGCATAATGTCTACTACTTTCATTATACCTACCATCATCATCATCATCATCATTAGCCCTTTTACGTCCCCACTGCAGGGGCTCAGGCCTTCCTTATGGATGGTTAAGGAGGATGGGCCATAACCCTCCACGCTGGCCCAATGCGGATTGGAGGGTATTAACGACTGCAAATGCAACCGGGACCAACGTCTTAACGTGCCTTCCGAAGCACGAAGTAGCTCGAGATAATAATTTTTTGGTCACCCATCCCGTGACCGATCCTTGGGAAAGTTGCTTAACGACAACGATAGCGGGCCGCGGCGCTTATCCACTACGCCACCGAGCTTTACCATAGTTATACTATTTACCTGTTAAGTCTAATATTAATATATATTTGACACCATCGATATTTGAAGAAGACATTGCACTAATAATAATGGGCTTTACAACGGTAAAATGCGAGTTAAGTTTCTATTGAGATGCGATTTTCACAATAACATTAACAGAATTGACCTGCGGAGCGTTAGAAGAACGAGACTTCATGACAAAGACAAATATTCTTGCTTACCAGAGAACGTTAACCTCCATTGTATCATTAGGCAGTAATAAATTGTTTCTAGAAATAAAACCTTATTCTGTTATTTATATAGGTAGATACATTTACTTTTTTTTCGTCGTTACTAAAGAAAAATATTATTGTAGAAACTGTTACAATCATTTTTAGAATTTAGCACTATTTTATTCGTAACAAAAAAATTAAAGCTAATAATAATGTTACGCAATGCAGCGTTTTTTTTTTAATTAACTTAATTTCAAATTAAAGTAAAGGGAGTATTCAATAGATTAGCTAGCGATAGGTTGCCTATTGAAAATTAGCCGCATTTACCTATAATTATTTTTTTTGATAATATGCATTGCGTCTATATGTTTTTTAATAAGTTTTATGTCATTTTAAATAACATTATGTAGAGAATAGAAAAAGAAATGGTCGCCAGCTCTCAGTCAGCTGCTACGCCAGGGTATAACAGGTATATTACTATTAATTATTTACAGTCATCTGTTTTTTTTTTATTCTAATGCAAAATTAAAGTTTTATTATTCCTGTGTATGTACAATAATCCATGGTTGCCAGTTAAAAAATGGCCGCAAGCAGAGGTTGCTAACGATTCTTCCTCCAGTAAGTGTGTATATGATTGACAAAGAAAAATTGTGTACTACACAATATACTTAATCTAAATTTCAATCTTACAATTATTCATATATTTAATTTGTTTCATTCTTGTTCTGTATCAGTACCGTCTGCATCATCAGAGCTATAATCTGCATCCATGCTTTCTTCTATGTCTTGTTGACGTTCATCTAAAGTTAATTCTTTTGATTTTGATGTTTTAAGTTTCCATTAATTACTGACCAACCATACTCTTCCGGATGAAATTTGATACAACATGGCTCAGTTGCATTTTGCCACATGCAATTTATAAAAACGGTCCGCAACATTTTCTGTTTTAATGATCTCCAACAAGGTGGAATCCATTTCGAGTCAAAATTCCTTACTTTTTTAAAAACAATATTTTATCTTCGTCGCTGAGTATTATTTTTGGAAGATTATAGTAAAAAACTACTAAAAATCTGCACTAAATACGAAATGGAGTGTTCAGCCTTCGCAAACTCAACGTAAACGAAACGTAAACTGTCACTATAGGTTATGCCAGGATAAATTCCAGAGTTACCATACTTTGTCCTTATTTATCGCACGTAACAATGGTTCATCTTCTCTCTTGCGCTCACACTTACCTGGAGGGAGAATAGTTGATTGAAATCAAGGTAATCTCTGTTTGCGGCCATTTTTTTACTGGCAACCATGGATTATTGTACACAGGAATAATAAAACTTTAATTTTTCATTAGAATTAATAAAAAAAACAGATAACTGTAAATAATTAACAGTAATATTCTTGTTTACACCTGGCAACCCTAGCGTAGCGGCTGACTGAGAGCTGGCAATCATTTTATTTTCTATTCTCCACATCATTTTCTTTGAAATGACATATTTTTTTAAAAAGACATATAACAAATAGCTGCAGGATCGAGCAGTGGGATCTTGTACTAAGAGGTCCTAACCTAAAAGTAGGGATAAACAATACCGCTCATATTGGTATCGAATAAAAGAATCGATGGTACTTGAATCGAATAGTTTTAAAATGCCTCACCATCGTCGTTATTTTTATAGCAGATTTGATACTATTGATAACCAATACCAATATTCTGTATAAGGAAGAAGAGCAGCAGGTCCGGGCATAAAAAGTGATGCATATAGTTATACAACAATTTTTTTGGCAGTGTAGAACCTCTGTAGATATATCTTTAACTACATAAAATTAGTAATACATGTTAGCAATGCTTCGTCATACATTAAGGACGCCACGCCTTTGTGACTTTATCATGTTACAGACTTTAATTGCCTTACCACAGAGTTAACCGTCCCACGAGAGTATTTTGACTTTACCTCAGTGGGTGACCGATGTTGATTGAAAGGGATGAATGTAAGAGTTTGGTCTGTAACTATAGGTTTATAAGGCACAAGAGTAGCAGCCTGACAATAATAGATGCGCGTGGTGTCTCGTGCGGTCGTGAGTGAAGAGTGACGTTGTCGCGGCCCTTGGTCGGTGTCGAGCCTCCCTCCTCCTACTCCTCATCACCTCATGCCTCGGGCTCGCCCGCGTGCGCGCGGGCAGTGTTGTCACATCCACTGATAAAGTCGGATTGTGGATTTATAATATATTTAAAATCATAATAATAACAAATTCTTTATCAAAATACGTATGAACACTGTGTATGAAAATTAGAGTAAAAAATACAAAACAGAGAAAAATAACACAAGAAGGTCAGGCAGAGAGAAAGACTTAATTAACTAACATTTACTATCACTATAAAAATCAAATGAAGAACTTACATAAGCTAAACATAAACATATTGTTGTATAATGTAACTCCTTGCTGGTAAGCAGTGTTATCCAAATTCGAATGTCAATAGACAGCTATACCTACTTGTTTACCCTGTCAATAAACTTTATTGTACGTAGTACAATAAATCTTTTATTTCCAACACATATATAGAAGAAAGATTAAATGCTGTTTATTTAAATCTCCACCTCTATTCATTTACTAACAATAATCTCTCGGTATCTTCGTATGATAATATTTGAAGAGCTTCGTGAAGATTATTCTTACAAATGTTGTATTAAAGGTGATATATGTTTAGCTTGCCATTCAGTCTGTTATAAAGAAGACTTCCAAAGAAAAAGAATCTGGAGGAGAAGGAATATTTTGTTAGGGTATTATCAAGGTGTAATGTGTGGTATAATTAAATTACATACGGTTAAGACGATTGGCGTCTATAGTCTACCGCCATTTTAGGATTATGTCGTGCAGCGATATAATAAAAATTATTGATACTTTTATGTATCAAGTAAATAAATATAAGTACTATTATTTAGTTATCATTCACGACAACCACTTCAGAGGACAAATTTTATTCTTTCTTTTATTAATTATTTCAAATAAATATTAATAAACACAAATTGGATATCCGATGAATTGTTCAGATTTCTAAGTAAGCAGCGTAAATTTATAATGGAGTATCTAAAACAAGGATGAGATTACAACAACCGGCCGAGATAATATAGAAATGTTCATTTTCTACATAGACCCAACCGAGATTCGAATATAGGACTTCTCAGGTAGCGACATCTTGAAATCGGGGAGCAAATTACTCAGCTACGAAGATAATCACTCAATAAATGATTACCTACATGAATAAGACAAAACTAATTATTTTTTATTCTAGTTTGTACCACATCACATCACCAGCCTATTTATCCACTGCCGCGGCTTAGGCCTTCCCTGTGGATGGAATCAAATCGAATAGGGAGAACGGGCCATGACCAACCACCCAAGCCCATAGCGGAATGGTTGGTTGGACTGCAAATGTAGAGCTACTCCGTAATTCGGCAGATACGTTAAGCCGTTGGTCCCGGCTACATTTGCAGTCGTAAATGCCATCCAATCCGCATTGGGCCAGCCTGGAGGGTCATCTCATCTCTTATCAATCAATCAATCAACCAAATTTTTTATTTGCATGAATACACCCTACACAAGTTCTTAAAATATTTAGATGACAATGTATTCAGTCTGCAAGCAGACGTCCAAAATGACAATTTATAATTATAGTATCACAAGACTAAAAAGAAACTTTACCTTAAAAAAATATTAAATATTATTGTTCCCATTCTACATATTCCTAATACTATAAAAACACTTTTCAATCAACCATCCCGTCAAATTACTTTTAAATTTATTAATTTTTGTTATTTCTCTTAAATTGTCTGGTAATCTGTTATCTAGGTATGTGCACATATTATAAGATTTTTCTTATAATATATATTTTCTTATATTATATACATATTTATGACAAGGGGGCTGATGCAGTAAGTTTTTGTATTATTCCCTTAATCTCCTATAGGTATATTCTGAAACTTCTAGCTTCAGAATACAATTTAAAGTACTGGGAGTATTGCTTTACAACGCAACAGGAATCCGCCTTAAACATCCATAATAAAAGCCTGAGCAGTAGTGGGACATAAACGGGTCGACGATTACTATTTAAGTTACGACTACATAATTAGTCACTTAAGCTACATCTATACTAATAGAGGTAAAGTTCCTCACTTTGTTTATTTGTTTGTAGGTGTTAATCTACGGAACTACTGATCTTGATACTGAAATGTAAATTTTTTTACTTGCGGGAAGCTACATCATACGCGGATGCTATAGTATATAAGTTAGATAGATAGATAACTCGTTTATTGGACTAGTATCACTACACCAATACTCAGTTGGTGTGTTGAAAAATTAATAATAACAACAGATAATGATTCGCACAATCGTAACTGAGTGTGAAGCAGTAGCTACGTATGAGGTCTGATGGCCTGCGTAGCTGAGAGTTTCGCATGCCAGTTTTCAAGGTGAGGTCCCTGGTTCAATTCCCGGTCGGGTCAATGTAGAAAAATTGACTTTTCTATATTGTCTCTGGTCTAGATGTGTGGTACTTTCGTTGTCTCAGATACTGCATAATCCGGCTTTAGCTACTCATCTTGGAATCTGAGCAATATCTGTGATTTTGTATAATATTTCTTTACGCGGGCTCTCTATTTATTTTACGAATAACTCGACGGATTCGTAAGATACATAAATTTAGCGGTTATCCCAAAACAAATTGGTAATCGAGCTAACGTCACCCCCCGATTACGGGTGCTGTTACGTAAACACGAAAATCCTTTCAATGCTTCTTTCCACAGCGATCAATCTCGAACTGACTGCTTGATATCCTTAAAGTTATTTATACACTCGCTCGTGCCAATTTTAATAATTTTATAAATTCTAATTTCTGAACTATCTGATATCTGGGTAGCTTTATATAATTAATCTACTAATAATTTGTCTCTTTTATTACTACTGAATATTTTACTATAATAAGAGCAATCAACATGTCCCGTGTCGTGTAAAATGCTGTAGGGCATGTTGGGTGAGATCGGACGACATTGCAACGTCACGCAGATTATGTGTTGTATGTCATGTTGCCGACATTTTGTCCCCTGATGTATTTAGGGCTTTATCTATACCTTCAAATGGGAACTCTTGCCAGATAGGAAGCGAGAACCGAACGCCACAAGGTGCGGTCCTAGCATACCTCTTTCACCTCCTCGGCGATGTGCATTACTCAATTTTCATACTTGCATACAGGGTTTAATAATAGTATTATTTTTTTTAAATCATAAATAATTTAATATTAATAAATAACATTAATAAATAACATAATTATCAACAGCTGTACGACGCCCGCTACTGAGCATAGGCCTCCCCCATGTCCACGATGATCGGTCCTGCGCTGCCCGCATCCAGTGGCTTCCCGTGACCTTTGTGAGATCGTCGGAATACCTTGTGGCCTACCCATTGAGCGTCGTCCACTGCGTGATCACCATACACAACATTATGAGCATTATGATATAATAGCAGAGACTTTAAAGTATTATATTTTATATCCATTTCATTCGTCTAAACTAATATTACAAAGAGGAAAAAATCGATTGATTGATTGTTTGCATCGAATAAACTCAGAAACTACTAGAAAGATATTAAAAATTCTTCTACCTGCAGGAAGCTTCATCATACACGGGCGACAAAGACTTTATTACGCAATTTCCAAATCCAGGCGATTGCGCCAACCGCTGAGTTACCTAGGGCCTAACGGAACTATAATAATAATTCCTCCGACCGATTTCGGTCATGGCGACTACTTCGACTCCTAGTCGGTACGGCGATCGTGCGCCCGAAAGTGGCTGACGTAGCCGATTTTAGCCGTGAACTTCCGTGCGCACTTAGGGCACGTGAGCACACCTTGCTCATAATGGTATTGTATGACAGCAGGCTGGCGGGACTTCAGCATGTCGCGTTTAGTGTCGAGGTCAACTTTACGTTGCTCCTCGAAATCGCTGACTCGCTTATGTACCAGCCTGCGCCACTCGGGACGGAACTAACGAATTCTTCAAGCACTTCATCGCTACTAATGAGAGTATTTATATCAATGTTCAGGCGATCCACCCAAACAAGCAAAATAAATATTTTAAACTGTTGATTAAGATCTCAATGGCTGGTTCTACAGAGAAGAGAATTTTGTTTTTTTTTTTTTAATTTATTCATAATTTTTTTTTCCGTAAAAGCATTGTGGATGCAAATTGGATCAAATATAATAATTAAACCAATTAGTTTGTGACTCCAGACCTTTATTCACAAGTCTACGTTCATGTTAATCACGGCACCCTACATACAATTGTCGGAAACAAAGGCGTTTCATTTAATCCGTTTGTTTGTAAAGATGAAAAGATGGTGTCTCTATTGTGTCACGAGGAGGTCGAGACAAAGCAGCATGTTGGAAGCGACATCTGTCCGACAAATGACGCGACTTCTGCTCCATTTGTTGTAGTCAAAAAGTCACACACAATTTGATAATATGATTCATTTATTAGTTGTTGCAAAAGTTGAGTTAAATGAATCGTATTATAGATTATTTTTAAATCGATTTCCTTTGCAGTAATCTATTTAAATAAAATTGGAATGTCTATTTGTGATATGAAAATAACCACTTTTCAGTAAATTAAATTACACGGCTGGGCCGATTTTGATGGAATTTTCGTTGGCTGATAGCTCTTGATTAAGGGGTAAATTAGGCTACTTTACATTTGGACGAAGTCGCGGGCACAGTTAGTATTACTCATTTTTACAACCTATAAACTATTTCCAACAATGATACTATTTAAGTTAAAAAAGAGATTGATATCTTCCAAGAGATTGATATCTTCAATGCCTTGAGGCATTGATAATTTTTACAATATTGCGGTAAACAAAAACAAAATCACATAAGTTTATACCTCTATGGACTATAAATAACGAAAAACTGATAAAGTAGAGTTGAAAATACCGTAAAATTATTTCGAGAAAAAAAAGCATAATTGGAACTGGTGCGATTTAATAGATTTACGAGCTTACCGTATACGTAGATAAAAAAACCAATATGCACCATAGTTTTCAGCTTCCACGCGTGCTTTTAACAACCTGTCTTTTTTCCTCGTAAAAATATAAAATGAAGAACACACAAATAAAATATATTTCGGTGTAGAGTCTGGTTGAATGCCCAGTTTACCGATTATACAAAATCCCTTTCCTAATCAATGATACTTTGAACGAGTCATGTTTTCATTCTTTTAGATATCGATTTGCTCGTTTTAAGGTATTAGATAAATTTGTCTATTGATATTTATTTAAGAGCAACCAACAAAGCGTACACTACAATTGTATAATAGTAAAGCTCACAACAGTAACTTACAATGGTGCTGCTTAAATTACGGGTTGTCACGACATGTACCTTAAGCAAGTAAACAAAGTATTAACTATTTTAAATCTGTAGGATATTGAGAACTAATTATAAGAAAATAAAAAAAAATAAAACAAATTTAAATGCATATCAAACAGAACAGTTATAATAATTGAGTACAATTTGATCGAGATTGTAATTCAAAGCTAAAATTATTATACACAGTATCGGCAAATTGAGTGGGCTAATTTTGATTTTTTATTTACAATTATTCCAATCAATTCAGTACATTCCGAACTTATAAAATTTAAAATGTTCGTAAAGTACTGGAATGATTTAAAAAATTCTTTCATTTACTGGAAGCTACATCATGTGCGGCATAAGATATAATTGATGCACACGAGAGAACACGCTAGTTTATATTAAAAGTGACAACTGTGGATCGATGAAACATTCCAGCAATTTTAATAATCTTTTTGTATAACAGTAATGATATGTCCCGACTTCGTACAAGTGACAAATTCCTTCAAGTGACGAACATGTTACATTCAAAGATCAAAATTGCTCATTGCGCGTTTTAGTCACAGTAAAATATCCAAAGAATACGAAAATTCGTATTATGGTTGTTATGGAAACGCTCACAACGCGTTGTGGCATTCACAGAATAATCACATAAAGAAATCCGTGTCGTGGCTCTCATGCTATTCGAATACCATGAAGCATATTGAACCATATTTAATTAGATTATGTTAGGTTAGTTGAGATATTAGATGACAAACTACCAGAAGCGAATCGATAGCGTGAAATGAAACTTCTAGTAATTCTTAGAACGCATCGTATCTTTTCACAACGCGTTGAGGTCGAATAGCATGTCAGTCACGACACGGATTTCGCTATGTGGTTATTCTGCGATTGCCACAACGCGTTGTGGATTATTTTTTCGCTCAATAAGCGATTTCGCTCTTTGAGCGTAACATATATGCAACAAAGAAAATCACATTCAGAAATGGAAATCAAAACAATAGAATGGTTTATAATAGGTATAGTTTAGCTCATTCCGCCCGCCGTGTGTATTCAGTAATAAGTGTTTTCTTGGGTATGATAATATAATATGGACCTTCATATATAATAAATATATCTGTGAATGTGAATCTATTTGTAAGTTTCCATTGTACCAGAAACTTAAAGCGAATCGAATCATTTAAAAGAACAACGTTCGAAATAATCGAAACATTTTTTATAGTTTATTTGTAATTGGTTTTCAAATAACATTCACCTTAGCCATCTTTAAGATCCCAGGTTCGATCCTGGATGAGTCAATATTACTCATTGTTTTGGATTTTCATAATTAATGTGCTAATAGCCACTTAATTTGAGATCTAAAGGACAATACTGTTGATGGTCGCTTAATTAAGGAAAGTCTATAGCGCTTCAACTACAACCCTTTATACACTGTTCACTGTTAATATATATACTATTACCATTAATTTGTAAAGAAGACATTACACTAATAATATTGGACTTCAAGTAGATATTACAGTGACAAAATTCACCTACAGATAGTATTGCGTAAAAATTGCAGATGTGAGACCGTGAGCAGTATATGTGAAGTTAAAGTATCCAAGTTTTATTTCATATTCATTTATAACTAACTAGCTTTCCTCCAGCGGCTTCCTGCATGGTCCTATATTTTAAATATACACCGTTCTCTTGAATCGTTGTAAAAGATCTCAGCGTTCAGACAGCGGGGAGCAACTTTGTATTATACTATAAACTGATAATAGTAAACAATCTTAAAAACAACTATTCAAACAAGTTTTCTGTCCAGCATCATCATCATCATCATCATCATCAGCCCTTTTACGTCCCCACTGCACTGTCCAGCATGCTACTATTTAATAAGGCGAGTACATTAGGTGAACACAGGAAAAAACATTAAACTTTTTTACCCACTACAAA
The DNA here is from genome assembly GCA_918026875.4 of Diatraea saccharalis. Classification (NCBI taxonomy): domain Eukaryota; kingdom Metazoa; phylum Arthropoda; class Insecta; order Lepidoptera; family Crambidae; genus Diatraea; species Diatraea saccharalis. The sequence continues at coordinate 16,964,379 of OU893346.1, forward strand.
ATAGAACAGGCGAAGTTTTTATGGACCGATTTGCAAATTTATTTTTTTTTGTTCAAAAGATTATAAAACCATCAAATATTTTTCATGTTTTCACAAATAAGTTTTATATTGGCTATTTATAATGCAAAACCTTGTCAAAATTGACCTGAAATAATGAAATACCCATGAGCAGAATCATTAATAATTTTATGATTCGCAATGAAGACAACATAAAAAGCTTTGGGAACTTCTGGAGACTATACAGTATACACATAACACTTAAATACTTCTAAAATCCTTAAGATCCATTCCAAAGCCAGCAAGAGCTTTTAAAACAGATTACCTACTAGTTTTTTTTCTTTTAGAAGAACCAACAGCTCAGTAACGGCTTTTCAGTCAGGAAGGTTATTTTAAAGTAATGACTACTTGGAAATAGTCTAAAAATATTATTTCGAAGTGTCTTTACACAGTGGAAACAAATAGCTAGGGAGGTGTGGTTAGTGATTTTCTCGAGGGGCACTGGTTTGGAAGTACTACAGAAGAGTAGCGTTACCATCACTTCAAGTTAGATTTGGGATAAAAGTGGATTAGTTGTTTAGCTATACGCTTAAGTAGCTGGCACATCGGCGTCCTTTACCAAAATCTGTTTTTTTTTGGTTATTAGAATATCAATAAACAGAAAAAAATAATCAATAAGGGGTTGCTTATTTGACAATTAAATATCAGAAAAGGTGGAGAAAACTTTCTGTTTATTTGTGTATTTGTTTTTAGTTTTCTAATTAATTTACCTTAGTAAATATATGCTTTGTGAAAATTATTTATTTGATTGTATATAAAAGCAATAAAATAACAATATTTGAAGACCGCAAGCCTCAAGACGTCGTCATCTCTTAAATCCCGAGTTCGATTCCCGATCGGATCAATATAGAAAATGTACTTTTCCATTATTATTTTAAGTAATAAATGTTATGGTACCTTTGTTGCTTCAAATTGTTTAGCTACTTAATTTCATATTTTGGTCATTGTATATGATATTGTCTAAATTTATTTATAATAAAAGAATATCTTGTAACCGTAGTCACCCTAGTCCTAGACTATATTAAGCTCAGTTCACACTCGTTTGGGTGGAGTGTTTTCGCATTCAGTTTTATTTACATTTTCACTGTTCGCGATTGCAGCTAAACTACTTTTAGTTTACCTTTCAAGTGATTTTTTTATCTTGCTCTAATATTTGTTTCAGCTATAAATTTCATTAAGATATTTAAAATAATTAATTTTACACTTTATATTTATAAGCCTGTGAAAATTAATATAAGTAATTGACAGTTGATTTAAAAAAAATAGATAACATACCAATTGTAGGCTGATTATGAAGGGTATAATATAAATTGTTCACTTGGTTAAGGTCTTTGGGAAAGGCAAAAAATTGCAGGTTTTGTAGTCACTAAACGCTATTTAACGAAGTATATAGATATAGTGGAATATTCTGCAGATTGCTCTAGAAGAAAATAACTTAGGAGCTAAATCTATAGATCTAAAAAGTCAAATCCAATAATACCTCAGCATCGCCAACCGGAAATGATTTCATCTAAGCCATTTAAATAATATAAATTATCAACTCAATAAAATATTGTTCTATAAATAAAATTTTTCAAATTTGTAAAAGTTTGCCGTTTTTATTCCACTATTCAATCAACGTACTTCACTAAAGTATTTCTATTTGTACATTCGCAGCAAATTGTTTGACCAGTATTTTCACGGCTGAATACTAGGGAATCTTTGAACGGATTCCATTCGAATTTGAATCGACCGTGAGAGGACGTCTTTGTTTGAAACGATCCTGTGAAAAGCGATTCATGGGAATAAAAGTAATAGTGAAATTCTTTGACTTTTATGAAATTTGAAGTTAAACTTCCGAGTTTATTTCTTAAATTGGTATATGTTCAAGTAAACCATGGCGTTATGCATAGTAAAAACTGTCATGATAATATTCTGAAACTATTATTACGAATAATTATTTACGAAAAAATTACGTCTTACTAAATTAAAAAGATTTTCGTTGAAAACAATATAATTAAATTCAGAATTTAATAACAAAAAGAACATTGATGAGAATACGTTATGTAGTAGCGAAAAGTAACAAGTACTAGAAAGATTCGTCAGTCCTGTTAGGTCCTATGTAGCTCAGTGGTTAGAGCAGTCGCCCGAATTGCAAAATGGTCGTGAGTTCGATTACCATCTTATCTCAGGGTGCCATCTCAAGTGGACTTTTTAAGCATTTTGTATTAAAAATAATTTTCAGTATGGCATTGGGAATGCTAAATTAATAAAAATATAATAAAAAGAAATTATTTGGAAGTCTTATATTTGACCTAATAATATCACGAAGTATTTTGGGATTGTTTCCAAATATTTTGAGTCAAGTAAGGTGTTATGCCATCGGTGACTTTTTAAATTTCTCAGAAAATCATTAGATAGTGTATAAACCCCGCCCAACCAGGCTCGGATTTTGAGAGCCCAGAACAGGCGTACTAAAACTCTGCTATCCACCCGTCTGGCACCAAGCTCTATCTTAAGAACCGGCATAGTTAAACAGTTAACTAATAAATACCATCATAAAATAAAATAAATATTTTATTAATATTGGGCTCCGATGTAAATGTTGACATGATTTTTTTGCTCGTTTCTGGTCCTTAACCTTCGTGCGGAGTCCTACTCGCACTTGATCGGTTTCTTTTAAATCGTTCGGAATGTTTTTTTTTTAATATACCAGATACGTCTTAAGTCACAGCATCCTAATTTTTAACAATAATATTATTCTCACAAAGTTTGGATGTACTTTTTAAATTAGAACCTTTTAGTCAACAAGTCGAAAGATCAAACGAACCGAAGGCGCATTATGAAGAAAAGTTTTTCCATTAAGCCTCTGTCAGAGAGAGACAGTGCCTTCTAAGACAAACATCACGCCTTCAGAATAAGAGATTTTGAGTTGGTTGAAATGAACAGTGAAATAGACGGCAAATTGAATATAACTAACTTATGTCACTGTATGAAGATCGAAGTGTTGGTAACAATTATGAGTAGCTTAGACAAAATTAAGTTGGTGATTTTTTCCCCGATTTTTTAAAATTCTATCAATTCACGATTTCATACCTTACACATTTCTACAGTTTTCTCATTCTAATAACAACTTATTTGAATTTTTAGTTTATGCTACCGGTAATCTGTATAATCCGGTATTCTATACACTACCTAGGTAATATATAGAATTCCTTCAACGTGTAAGTGATATATTAAATATTATTTATTTTATACTTTACCTAGTTATTCTATACAAACGCTAATGTTTTTAAAAGATGATATCAAGGAAGAAGGTAAGCTGGCAATAAACGTGTTGTAACATGTTACATTATCATCATCATCAGCCCTTTTACGTCCCCACTGCAGGGGCTCAGGTCTTCCCTATGGATGATGAAGGATGAAGGGTCACGACCCACCATGCTGGCCCAATGCGGATTGGAGTGCATCAACGACTGCAAACACAGGCAGAATCAACGGCTTAACTTGCCTACCGAAGCACGGTAAAGATCGAGATAATAATTCTTTGGTCACCCTTGCGAAAGTTGCTTATCAACAACGATCGCGGGCCGCGGCGCTTATCCACTACGCCATTGCCTACTATATTTTAAACAATTGTATGTATTACTAGCTGTGCCCGCATCTTCGTCGGCGTGAAATAGTGAGTTTCGACAGCATCCTTAATTTTTGACTTATGAACGTAAGCAAAGAAAAATATCAAAAATTAACTAATAACTTAGAAAGTGAAAATTTTCCCATCTCTGAGAGCCAGGGACAAAGTGGTTTTTTAAGCATATTTTGTTTTAGAATATATTAGTATCTATATTTATAAAATTCTTGAAATTTCCCTAAAGATATACGAAGATTCCTTAGGAATACACTTCCTAAGAGCACTAAGAGTGGATTCCACCCAGAAGGGGCTACATTAGGGGATGAAAGTTTGTATGAAACTTCGTTACTACAAGTGCTAAGAGTTTAGAATTTTACATATGGTTTCTTTTTAGGGCGTAGGTGCTCACAAAGACGGGATTTTTTAGAATTCGTCCCCATAAGGGGTAAATTAGGAGATAAAAACTTTTTTATGGAATTTTCTCATTTCTAGTCTTAAAACTAGACCACGCGGGCGAAGTCGCGGGCAAAATCTAGTATATACATACATATATTTTTTCCTGCATATTGTTATCCTTACGAATGACATTTTCTGTGTAACTTTAGTGTCAATTCGTGGTCTCAACGGTTGTCTAGGCATCAACAATATAGCTATGATTAATGGTAATATTTTGTCAACATAATTGTACTGCGTCAACCGAAACGTAATGAAATAAGAGTGAGACTAATGGACGGAACCCCTAGACGAGCGCTGAATGGTATACATTTGTATCCTTGTTTCATACATATTGCGTAGCCGAGTGGTTCGCGCGGATTCAAGATGTCGCAATCCCTGTGGTGCCGGATTCGATTCTCGATCCGGCCAATGTAGAAAATCTCGGGTATTGGTATTATAATCGTTGTCTAACCACATATAAAGTTGAGGAAATAATACGGTGCTTAAGTTATGAACAGAAAAATTGTTTTCTGATACATATCGTTCCTTCTGATACATTTAAATTACAGAACAACTTTTATTAATGCCATTTTTTGTTCGTGTAGATGCAAAGCAAATAGATGGTCCTAATGAGCAGTTTTCCAATAGGTATATTAGTTTCTCAACTAATATATCTTCCTACCTTATTTTGTAACGCTAAGAATTTTTGAGGAAAAAAATTATCATCCGTAGGATTCGAACCAGTGTATTCAGGTTTCTACCTTTTTTTCCACTTTAGTTCGTGTGGTAAAGTAATTTGTTGGTCTCAATAAATATTTTCCAATAAATACATCGGTTTCTCTACGTATGAATAACACATACTGTTTTTTCACGATCAGTATTTTATCGTGTTTAAAAAAGAAAGAAAATCAACATTACAACCCATTACAACCCTGCAGACAATGACGAAATCTACCTTCGTATTCTAATGATATTGTTGTTTAAAAAAACACCTTCATACGAAATTTCATGAAAGTCGTTGGGGATTCCAATTATATATATACAAGAATTGCGCATCTAAAATTATTACATTAGATAATTTGACTAGTTGAGATACTATAGCAACTGTATCCCCCATACAGTTTAAGATAGTTTGCTAGAATAATTGTAATTTGTATTATTCAGATTTGTAATGAAGCGTGAAATAAAAACAACACAAACATTTTGGCGTATAAACACCGAATTGTGGTAACGAATTGCCGTTCCACGCTTCAGACTTCAGAAAACCAGAGGATCATTTCTGGGTAAATGTATTGCTATGTTCAATAAAGTCCCACAAAATGTAATTGACCTACCCATAAATAAATTTAAAATTCATGTAAAGAACATACTTATGAGTAAAGGCTATTATAAAGTTGATGATTATTTTAAGGATCGCAATGCATGGAATTAATAGCCTTCACTTTGTTCTATAAAGACTAATTATATGTTCAACCTATGCCCTACACACACACAGACTTTGAAAGTTGTATTTATTATTGTGATAATACATATAATTTGGGTAATGACATGATTTATGTTAATGTCATTACTTATGATAAAGAGCTGGTAAGTTTCTTTCACTTGTTCTTCTTGTCAGCTAAAAGACGTCCTGAACAAGTGGTAGGGGAAAAAATTGTTTTTGAACGATTCAAAAGTGCTTGTAATAGCCTACTTGAATAAAGAAATTTTCATTTCATTTTAATTCAATTCAAGTTGACTTCTCAAACTCGAAAATGGCGGACCAATAGCAAAGTCAGGCTTGATACTAAAATATTCTGAACTACTCAACCAATTCTCTTACTCAAGCTGTAACAGTTGTAATGTATTCAATAATTCTGTCAAAACCGAACTTGTCTCAAGACGCAAGTTGTACAGGGGACAACTTCCGTTTTCGGCAGAAATTCATGTATCGTCCAAGGACTAAGGCATTGTTTGATATCTACCATTGTTTGCATTAGAGTTGTATCTATTCGATATTCGGCATATTTAACTAACTTCAAAATGGACCTATTCGATTTTTATATTAAGACGCAATATTCATTATATAGGTTTATATGGGGTGCTAACGTGTATGCGAAATTTTGTAAATGTTTTTACATTGCTTTTTTTAACGATTAGTTTACTTTCAACACAGTGCACAGCATAAGTTTCATCAAAAAATAAGCTTCGATAAAGATAAAAAAAAACTATACAAGCGTAACCGCAAATATTAAAAAAAATAAAAAATAAAACCGCCTTCCAAAGAGCATCGAGGGTACTTAAAAATTATCAGGGCAACTTCTATTGAAATCGTCTGAATAATATCAAAATCAAAAAATCAAAAAATCAAAATCAAAATCATTTATTCAGTCTAGGCTGTTACAAGCACTTGTGAAAGTCGAGAGCTACGACAACGGTTCGTAAATCTACGGCGGGAGACCTTGTACCGAGAAGAACCGGCAAGAAACTCGGCAAGGGTGCTTTTTTCTCCCTGTTTTATTTCATACAGAGCGTCAAGATTGAAAAATGACTTCATTAAAATTTGAAGTCACTTTCCATTACAATATTACACAATATTAAGAGTAAAACAGTATTTTCGTCAATCCAATCACATTTGTAGCCAAAGAAGCTCACCGTTTAACAATTTAATATATATGAAAAATGAGCCATATTTAACTCCAAGTAGTTTTGTCGTTTAAATATTCATTAATAGTATAATATCCTTTACTGAGTAGACATTTCTTAATATGGGTTTTAAACTTAGGTAATGGTAAATTTAAAATTTCCATAGGAATTTTGTTATAGTAGTGTACACCTTGACCCATAAATGACGATTGAACCTTCTTTAGCCTGCATGACGGCAAAACAAGTTTATCTTTGTTTCTAGTATTATAATTGTGTACATGACTATGTTTAATATAATTGTTAATATTGTTTCTAACATAAAGTATACAATTGTATATGAATTGGGAGGCCACTGTTAATATCCCAATTTCTTTGAATTTATCAACAATCTACACAAAATCTCGACCAGAATTCAATAGAAATTTTAAAAAAAGAAAACTAGACTAATTTATTTAGCCACAAATATTAATAAATATTGCGTTAACAGGTCGTCATAAAGTAATTTAATTAGTTATCCGTAAATAATTAGAATATTCAAATACAAATTCATAATTAATTGTTTCTTTATACAACTCACTCGAGTTGCCTAATCAACTGCAATTCAGACTACACAAAACTGTAAAACTGAGTGGGGAAACCACGCTTTTTTAAATAGAGGTCAAAATCCATTGCAGAAATTCGTCATATTGTGGTAACCTGAAATAAGGAATAGTTTATTTTTAACATAGTTTATGTTTTTTTTTCAGCTTTGACTTTATCTTATTAAATTAATACTATTTTTCATTTTTAATTAAATATTAATTCATGTAAAAGTATAATACATTAATGCCGCGAGATATATTCTCCATGAAACTTTTTTCTAATCGCATAGGGACACTTAGGTGAGATCCAATTTTTGTTTACGATTCACAGTGAAAGTAAGAGCAAAATCTATTCGACTAGGGAACACCTTTAACCTTTTCGTTCTACCTGGATGAACAATTTAGGCAGATGCATTAAATCTTTCATGCAGAGTGTTGAACGAACCTTGAATATAGATTTATCAGATAGAAGACAAAAATTATATTGGTACACTTATTTATATTTGTTTGTTTAAGATTAACAGAGTAATATAGTGGTTACAAGTCGTGAAAACACTGACAAATGTCACACTATTTAAAATATAACTTTTAAATGTACACACACACACACACACACACACAGACACACACACACACACACACACACACACACTGCCAGCATATTCACATAGAAAACCAATTAGGTTCAACAGGTACTTCTATTTAGCACCTACAAATGGAGTGGTTTGTGAAAGAACAGCAGATTTGGTTGAAAAATTGTATTGGAGTCGAGCAATTTTCCAAAAAAAAAAATTCTCATCTCAAAAGCGACTTATACAAGAAAATGCTATTAAAGTCGGGCGGAAGTTTTGCTGTAGGTTATTAATTAAATGATAGGCGCTCGACTTCAATAGCATTTTCTTGAATAAGTCGCTTTTGAGATAAGTTTAGTTTTTCCTTTTTTAAATATTGAAGTCAGTTCTATTTTTTTTTTAAAGTTTTTATTTCATGCTTTTTTGTAATGTTTGCATTTTTATATAAAAGGTAACACTAAAAATACTTTTCTGAAAACCGCGTCAAACCGTGTTAAAGTGCTAACCTCCATTTTTTAGTCGGTAATATGCCTAAAACTTTCTCTTAAGTGTGACAAATACTATGCTGGAAACCGCATCGAAATCGGTTCAGCCAAATGCGAGATAATATATACATAAAGAAAAACTGAGAATATCCTTTTTTGAAGTCGGTTGTAAAGTAAAAGCACTTAACGTTAAAAGGACATTGAAATCATAGTTTAATAGATCGATAAACTAGCTCACGTAAGCTTGTTTAATCCCTTTATTTTTAAATTTCATTAAATATTTAATAAACATCTTTATTCTTATATATTTTAGGTTGAGTGCTGGACCTCTTTTCTGCTTTTTTTTTTATTTTAGACAATAGTTTCTGAGGTCGGGTCTAAGCTCTTATTTGCATCTATATTTTGAAATATCTTCAAAATTAATTTTATGGAAACTGTTAAAATAAAATCTATTTTCACAGTAAGCCATCTCATGGGTATAGCAATTATAAACGTCCTTGCTTCAATTGAAATGAAATATGTAACTTATCTGAAAATAGTATAGTATGTAGCTACTGAATCCACATAGAATCCCAACCTAGATCACGCGCTACAAAACAAAAAGTTACTGTAAGTTCTTTTAGAACAAATTAAGATAAAAGTGTGCCATGATTTTCTTGTCTGTGTTTGTTTGGCCAGTTCTGTTCGAATTTCTTACTTTGGTGCTGACAGCAGCTACTGATAAATAAATAAATGATACTTAAATCTTTTGAAATAAAGCAATTACAAATACATAACAAACGTTTCTATTACATAATTGTATTAAAAACATTGCCTATATCGGTCGGTTGCACAAACGTACATTAAGGTTTAATGACGCCTTTAAGCACTAATGAATGTCAAATTTGAATGGGTAATGTCGCTTTAAACAAATGAATATTTTATTGGACGTTTGTGCAACTAGCTGCAGGTATTGTCAGATAGTAGCTATGCCTTTCATAATTTTAAGACTAACATCCCATTCTAGTTACTTGGAATCTGTGAAATATGTATCCAAAATATCTATCGAGAAGTTGGTTTATTAAAAAGTTCTTAATTAAAATGCATGTGGAAATGTTATTCCCGTAACTGCAAAATAAAACAAACAAAATTCAACAATGATCCTATGAGAACCCAGGAAATTACTAGGCCGGAAACAGACTCGTAAACTCGAGTCTTCGAGGCTGTCTCATCCTAAATGGGTATGTTCAAAGCAGGGCTGTCACCTTTACAAATGAAAAAACATATCTTATGAACATAAAGTACCATTTACACGAAGCTAGAGCCGATTCAATAAAATTATATTTAATTAATTAAAGACATAGTTCGTAGGACATATGGCCTGTAGGTCAGTAAAGTTCTCGAATAGAATTACCGGGAAGCGTTGGATGAGGATCGTGCACGACCGATCATCGTAGAGATTTTTTCCAGCTGTGACATTTTTCGGATGATTATGAATAATAAACAAAAATAATTGTCTGGCAAATGTCTGTTATGTTCAATGTCTGTAGAAAAAAAAATAACTTTTAACTATCAATAACTAATAGCTAAAATTATCTTTTATATTAACATTGGCAGGAACCGAACGCTAGAACCACTACAGTTACTTGATACGCTTTTCGAAAAAAAAATTGTTAACATTTATTACTTAGTTATCCCTTTATATGCAATGTGTCTGTTATCTACTCTGAATTTACTAAAACAAATATTATTTTTAAACGAGCAAAGTTATAAATCGAAGAAAAAGTTTAATTGGCAACCCTAGCTGAAACCGAAATAGCTACCTATTCTGTTACAGTAGCTACATGTAAAATAATGTAGGTAAGATGTAAGTAAATAAAAATAAATCATCATGACTGCTAGTTGTGTCGCTTCCAACGATATCGATTTGGTAATGGTAAATGAATCAAAAACAGATAAATATTTATAGAATCATTGAGAGTGACCTGTAGTGACAACTCGTAAGCCATCGTTCCAAATAAGACTAAGAACCTAATCGTGATATTCCTAGAGGCAAACACAATCACAATCACATATTTATCAGTTATTCAAGCTCTTTAAATGTCCAAGCAAAATTCAAAATCTGTTATCGTGCTGCGGCTAGGAAAACCAGCGAGCGCCTTTAAAATGCATAGTGTCTCAACGGCGACATGCACTCAACGCACTGACATTGACGTCATCGAGAGGGTAATGAACTTGACGTCACCAGTACCGACAGCAAAATATGGACAGGAAGTCGGAAATAATAATTTTGTAAAATATTTCTCATTATAAAATTATCCCAAAAGATGCTGGATCACACAAACACTTGATCTAATAAAATCACCCAAGTGCGAGTCAGGCTTGTGAACGAAGGGTTCCGTGCCATTTTCCATTAAAATAGAATGAGGAAGTATTTATTTAAAAAAGAAAGCACTAAAAAAGCATCACACTAGATCTACCAAAAGTTGATATTTGCAGGAAACGAACGGACCAAAGATAGTCATTTCCGTTCCTTTTAACTAACATATTAAAAAACTGAAATTTGTAAAGTTCGAAACTTAGTCAATACAAATGCGAAAAAGCACATATAGAATATGAGTTGTAATTGAGTTTTAAAAATTAATTTACTTTTAAGAATACATGAAAGAAAATCGGAAGGGTTGTCATGGAGAAATCAAGAAAGTACCGTGGTGACATCTAGTTTGATTTCGGGAACTAATGTTTTCAGTGGAGTTGCTCGACATTTTCGGGTTAAATACAATTAGGCGACTAATACTTGTGAACTTGTAAATTCAATATAAGTGTGATAGCTTTTCTTTTAATTTTTTGTATATAGGTACTATCGCCGTGACGTTTATATTTTTAGCAACAACCGTAGTTATTAGAGGGGGGGACGCTTGACTCTTACGAAAATTGTCTCTTTAAAATTAAGAACTTACAAACGGCTTACTCAAACTAAAATTGGTCTTCTTACGTCCTCAATATTTTTGTAAGACCTGTCCAACAATAACCCCATGGCGGAAAAACCAAAAACTAGCCACTAGACATGTAGGGGAGGTAACTTAAAAAAATAAATCAGTTTTATTTTACCACTTTGTCGGCATGATTAACGTGTGTACGCATGCCAAATTTTCATTCAACTTTCAACGTTCCTTGTTTACTACAGAACCCTAAATAAGGTGAAGATTCTGTCCAAGAATTCAACCACACTGACGATTTTCGTTGACATGATAAGATCTGAAATTCTGATATCTCAACTCTTCCCAGATTTACCTCTAATGCCATGTCCGACGTTGCGACCATGATGTACTTTTAACAGCACTGCTAGACGATCGTTACTCAACGGTGTTCTCGTCATACCTCATATGTGAATCATCATCATCATCATCACCAGCCCTTTTACGTCCCCACTGCAGGGGCTCAGGCCTTCCTTATGGATGGTTAAGGAGGATGGGCGATGACCCTCCACGCTGGCCCAATGCGGATTGGAGGGTATAAACGACTGCAAATGCAGCCGGGACCAACGTCTTAACGTGCCTTCCGAAGCACGGAGTAGCTCGAGATAATAATTTTTTCGGTCACCCATCCCGTGACCGACCCTTGCGAAAGTTGTCCAACGACTATGATCGCTGGCCGCGGCGCCCATCCCCTACGCCACCGAGCTACTACATAACATATGTGAATAAATGGTAGATATAACTATAAAAAAATCGAAAAATCTGGGAGAGGTATTAAAAAATATATTTTTAAGTTTTTATGTTGAAAATACGGTAGGGTGCAATAATTTTCTTTGCATCGAAAATTTATGAAAAAAAAACATTACTTGAATGATATAAGGAAAATGTCCGGTCGGAATGTTAGGTTACGATCAAGTTTCGGCAAAAAAACTAGTTTCGGTTTAATATTGGTTTCGGTTTAACTTACCGAAACTACGACCGAAGCCGAAACTGCATTCTCGCGCTGTGATTGGTCACATTTCACGCAGAAATTTCCATCCGCGAAAGAAATCCGAGCAACGGGTGGACCAAACATGACAGATCGATCAGTATGGTCGTTGGCAATACATGAAATCAGTAATAAATACACGTAAAATAGTATTTTGGGTTTGCTAGTTGTGTGTTTTTTAACATTGAATTTGGTATTTTAATAAGTTTCACTCTTTGTAAATTCCAATTGCCCAAATAATCACCCTATCTATTTTTAGTACTTTAAAGGCACAATTTTGTTTTTTCTTTTAAAGAGACGATTCAGATGTTGTTTAGTATGTTGATTATCATGATGAAAATGGCTAAGACTAAATAGCTTTGTGATTTAAAGATATGAAAATAAAGACTGACTGATTATAAAAACATTTTCTTTAGTTTTTCTTCAATTATGATATTTGTAAAGAAGTCTCGGATTCGGTTTCGGCCGAAACTGAGACCGTTGCCGAAATTCGGTTGCGGTTTCGGTTTCGGCCAATAAAGACTGTCTAATTATAAAAACGTTTTCTTTATTTTTCCCTCAAAATAAGATCTTTGTAAAGAAGTTTCGGTTTCGGCCGAAACTGAGACCGTCGCCGAATTTTGCTTTCGGTTTCGGTTGAAAAATCAGTTTCGGTCGGACACTAATAGCAATATATTGGAACGAAATCGATGCGAATTAAATATACAAACTGTTTTGCTGACGTCCAGTGTCTAGTCGCGTCAATAGCTGCTGAGGTGCGTCGCGTGTTCATTTTGCAATCCGCAGTGTATGCGGCTTTCCACACTTTTCTTGTGACACTTCGAGTATGGTCTGAAACATGAGAAAAGGGCGTGGTGAGGCGGCGTGTAAATAGCCGAGACCTCACGCGGGATCTTAATCGTATGCGGTTAATAATTGTTAAAGAGAAAAAAGCGAAAGAAAAGAAATATAGAAAGAGATTATCCTTAGAGCGAACCCGATGGAACTCTGATATAAAATCGAGAGTACTTACTGAACTGATGTACGCCACTTGGACACGAACGCCAATACCGCTCCGTCCACTATCCTTCTGGTGTTCAGTCTGGGTATACTTATTATGACGAAATATTTATATTATTTATGCGGCTGCTAGATATTATTGATGCGTTGTTGTGAAAAGACAAAAGGCGAATGACAGAAGAAGTTTTCTTCTTTTTATGCCGTCGTGGCGTCTATGCGGCCAGCGGTGAGGTTGCGTACGTAATGCAACCTCCTTCATAGTTCGTAGCGTCCACGGCGGCGACGCAGAACAGCAGACCACCGAAAGTACATCAGATATTCCTTTAGTGGTGCACTCATAAGGAAATCGAAATATAATTTAGAAAAAAAGTTAAATAAGAAAAGTAAAGCAATGAAGCGGCGTCAACAGGGCGTTTATACTTAACGGTTTAAATACTTTTCATACCATTTTCGTCTCCAATAATATGTTTAAATACGAGAGAAAAATGATACACAAGATAGCTGGTAGCCATGGAGTAGCTGGTAGCGTACTAGTCTATAATCAAAAAATTATAATAAGGCCATAACTCTTATGTAGACTACTAAGTATCTACGTTACACTAAGACCTTCATTTTATTTATGAATATGCTAATTAGTTGTTTATTCGGTAGTTAATTAAAAATAATACTGAGTATAACTAAATACACAAATAATGGATTATAATATGGACACAATTTCCTACCCCCACCCGCATGTCTTTATAATATATGAAAACTAACACTTGGCGACAGGAAGCACGGGGCGGAATAGATATCTTCAATATATTACATCTAAAAGTGATTTAATAAATATATCGAGTAATCTCTATATTCTTGTTACTTGCAGCCTGTTACTAAGGGACAAAGTAAGCATTGAAAGGTTTCAGCCGCACTCCTCTCAGTACAGGCTTCAGTCTGTCGCTCTTTCATACACAACACGGGGGGCTACACCGAGTATATTAACCCTGACGCTGTGCACAATAAATGGATCGCGTAATATAAGATATCGTGACGGTTTAAACCGTTTCCGTTATCCGATCTATGCTATTAAATAAAATATAACCCCTGACTCGTTGTTATGACAGTTCTGTCACTTTATTACCTTTTGAAGTGGTTTTTATTTGATTGAAGTTCTTTGGCATAGTATATAATAGTTATTTAAGATACGAGTGCGGAAAGCAAGGTAAATGTAAGAAACTTGAGAGAAAATCCTTTAACGCTCAAGTTTCTTACATTTTTCAATGCTTTTTGCGAGGTAATAAAACAAATATATAGGTTAATAAAACTTATTTTGTATTAAAGGTAAAAATTATTTGTTAAAATTAAACGTGATATTTGAACATGTTTTCGTGTCATATATTTTATTTGAAAATATTCGTTCTAGGCTCCTTGAAATACTTTTGCCTCTAAAGTTTGACATATTTTCATAATTTTTTTTTATTTCTTTGGTGCTCGGCCAAAAATAATTAAAAAAATACTTTTAAGCACGTGTGCAGTAAAGGATTTCAGTACATTTTTATTTAACACTTGTTTAAAGACTCACTTTCGGTGTTTACAATGGATTAAAAAAATAGCGCTTTATGAGCGACTGCATTGAAATTTATTGTTAGCTTCTAATGTAATGAGTAATTTTAGTTGGTAATAGTACTACATAAATGTGAATGTTGTACATGCCTGTTATAGGTGTACACATCAGGTACATTACTGACTGATTAATTTTATGTAAATGTTGTGTGTGAATGCTATTGGCGTGTCATAAATAAATAAATAGCCAATCAACTATGTATGATGATTATTTTTCTTACATACAACGAGTAATTTTTTATTTCCATAGTTTTTTAAATCATTTTAATTATAGCTAATAAATTCTAATTAGATTTTTTTTTATTTGAGCCGAAAATGACTACGCCTTGCCGCGCCGGGAACCCGCGATAGTATTATATCTGTGTCCCGATAGTATTTATTACACTAAAATATATCGATGTCATGTTCGTTGCAATGTCATGGTTAGTGTCATGTGCCATGCTTAATTTTATCGGATAATACGTACCATTACAGTTCGCGGTCGTGTCATATTACGCGTTATGCATTACTTACAGTACTTACACATCTCTAGTCTAAAGATACAAGTTTCATATAAATATCGAGTTCGATATATATCGGTTACAGTCGATATCGATATATCACTTCACAAAGCCGATACGTCAATATATTTTTTGGGTATAAGTTAATTAAAAACATCTTATATTTAATCAAATTTGCATTTTCAATCTATACTGGAAAATATCCTTAATGGAAAATGCTTAAAAAACAGATCGTGTTTAATTTGAAATTATAGTAATGAAAACTACTACAAATTTCAAAGCAAAAAATAAGATTTCATTTCATATTAGCTTTCGATATGTTGTTTTTTTCTGACATATCGTTGCGTCCCAACTCTAGACTTCGATTTTGTTCAAGTTACTATATGAATTGTAGGTGTAGGAGCGAAACAGAAATTATAACAACATCCGATTTTCATTCATTGACATTTTCAATATATGCATGGCATACACACTTTTGTACAAAAGAAGAACATGCTTTATGACGTCACTATTTTAGAATGCCTTTTATTGCCACTACTGAAGTGATTTTTATTAAATTCAATACGGAGAAAAAAGTTGACCTCACGAAAGGACTATACCTTTTACTTTTTGTTTAAGGAATTTATCTTTTACCGCGAAAAAAGGGTATAAAACAGTTGAGACTATCTATACCTTTTACCTTTTATTTAAGGTATTTATCTTTTACCGCAAACAAAGGGTATAAAACAGTTGATGTTGGATATGAAAGTTTGTATGGACATTCGTCATTCAGTCAACTCAGACAAATAATACGAAAGTTTACCCTCCTGACTCCAAAATTACTTATTATGAATCCAAAATCACCCTCACTAAGAAAGGGGGTAGAATTTGCAATCCTGCAAGCAGAGCTCCGGACCTAACCTATTTTAGGATCTAGGAAGGTCCCCATCTGTATATTGATATTTTTTTTTAACGTCGAGGAAAAGCATTTGGCACTACCCCTGCCGCACGGCAAGCGACAGGGGGTGTGTGGGGCTCTCCTATACCTACTAATATTTCTTATAGCATAGCATAGCTGTTAAATTGGAGGCTGGGCCATTAAATACGTCAGCTGCAGATAATAGGTAGGTGTATAAATTCCAATACATACAGCTATACCTTGCATTGCACTTCTCTCCCCTCCCCCCCCCCCCCCATTTTAGTAATAGTTATTTTTGTATCACGTGCAAAATCATCAAGAATCCATAAAGCATTTTTAACATCATAAATCGCCTTTCTTATTCTCATCTGAAATATCAGGCTACTTATTCAATTATTGATTTAGTATCTTATTGATATTCACGGCAGGAAGGAACTGTATTAAAACATCTATAAGCAAAGTTTAGTCTTAAATCATAATACCAGATATTATCAGATTGGCATAAATTTTTAAGGAACTTTTTAATTTCAGATGTATTTATCTGAAATCAAAAAGTTACCTTATTTGTTAGTATAATGGGGCATTGCCACCACATTTATTTTTTTGAAGAGCAACAATACGCAACTCTTTTATATTCTTTAACTTCTTGTAATCACTAATTTCTATTACTCATACAAAACTATACTATAAAAACATTTACAAATAATATTTTCAGCGAGTACTCTCTATTGGTGAAGGCCCAGGATCCGAGACAAGCAACCCGCCGAATTCAGCACAATAAAGGTCTAAAAAGTCATTAAGATGCTCCATAGAGAAGCAAAACACTGGTAGAGTGATGAATGCGAGATTTGCAACTTTTATATTATGAAATTGGTGCACAGCAAGTCTTTCAGATATTTACTGAGGGCATTCCTTGCAATAACATTGCAGATCGAA
This sequence comes from Diatraea saccharalis, assembly GCA_918026875.4. Classification (NCBI taxonomy): domain Eukaryota; kingdom Metazoa; phylum Arthropoda; class Insecta; order Lepidoptera; family Crambidae; genus Diatraea; species Diatraea saccharalis. The sequence continues at coordinate 16,981,624 of OU893346.1, forward strand.
TTCACTCAGGTGTATTAAAGTATAGAAAAAGTTTCGATTCCATTTTTGGAGAAAAATACAAAACTAGATTAATTGATTCATATGTGTCTCAGATATTCTATCCCTATGTAATTTTGAATCTCACGACACTTAATGCACAAAACATTAATACCAATTCAAGGTTACGCAGATGTCGCCTTCAAAGTGAATCCGGACGTCTGAGTGAATCGAAATCGGATTTTTATACGAAATCGCTCTGCAGGCGGCATAGATAATTCATAACATGTTTTCAAGTTGTGCACTTTTGACAGAGTAGTCGCGGTGGAGATCGCGTCCAATAACATCAAAATTGGATTCCTCATACCAAAGGATATAGTTTTAGTTTACACATATACTTTAATATGCCCCTAATGTCTTGCAATAGTTTTTCATCGTACAAATATGACGGTATTCTAAGCTGTAAGACAGTTCCTGGCATATCTATCATGATAAAATGATATAGGAGCCGATCTATCACACGAAAAATATGAGTGAACATGTCTCCTGAAATTATTGAAGCTATACATCTTTGTCTACCTATTTATTAAGTACTAGCTCTTTTCCCGCGACTTCGTCTCGCGAGTTTATGTCACCCGCGTATTGTAGTGCAAAAAAAAATCTGTTCCGTAGTGAAGCAGTTTTCGCATATAATATATGTTTGTTTATTTTTTTTTCTATGGTATGATAAGCACAATTCCGTTTCAAAATTATTTAGGATGGATTACTTCATTATATCTGGCCACTCATTCTTAATTAGTTCCTAAGCCCGCCGCTCAATACCAGGGAGGCGCCACAAGCATAACCGCCTTTTTTTGAAACAAACGAAGTTCAAGACATTGCGCTTTTCAACGTGTTACGTGCGGCTGCATATGTGATTTTTTCTAAACAATAATTTCGTTCATTACTTGCGTCGAATTTCATAAAATTCGAAAGGAACATTTCCCGCTTTACTAAGCGTTTTCGGTGTGAAAAACACAAGGAGGAAGATTGGAACAGTGACCTAGGATAATTTCGTGTGGTCACTCTGCGCCTTGACCGTTGTCCTGAGGGAACTTGCAGGCCCGGCTAAGGAGAAAAAAGGTGAGTGGCCAGTCTTCTTAACAAAATCAGTTCCATAGTTTTAAGCCCGTCACACACATAGCTGCGTGTGCGGTCATTTGAATATTTGTATAGAAAATATATCGTAATATGCTATAATTTATATTAATATATATTATAGCTACGTGTATGACGGGCTTTAGAATCTACTCGATGCAAACAAACAAATAATCAAATCTTTCCCCTTTATAATATGAGTATAGATTTCTATTCGTATTTATCTTAAGAGACTAGACCACTAAGACTCATTTACAGTGGTCAATAAAATAAGTTATTAAGGATATAAATAAAACATAAATAAGTAAACTACTCATTTGCACGGAAATATAGAAAGAACATGTTTAAAAAAAAATATCTCTATCTACAAATGAGTAGATATATTTCAAAACAAACAATGTAAAGACTTTTGCAAACTGTAATATATAGACGATGGTTGGATATTGCCACCTGAATCTAACTAATATAAAGTCATATTATACTATGTTATATTTTTATTTGGAATAATTTTTCTGTAATTTTATTTTTCTGAAATAAAGAACTACTATTATTATTATACATAAGTAATCAACCCTATTATAATTACATGCACTGAGAACCACATCTGCGCTCAACATGAAGTGTCAACTGACGACCCTCATCAAATCCAGTGAGCTAATTTGATTCTTAGGAAATTATATGTACTTTAAATTAAATTATACATTAATATAAAGGGCATTACTGCAAAGAACACATGCAAAATATTTGAAAGAAAACAGTTCAAAAATTAAAAAATCGGACTTAAAATATAAGAAACAAGTTATAATATGGCTCGGCTTATTAAAATTCTTACAGCAGTCGCGAGGAGCCGAACATTTGTAATCTAAGAGGTTTTTAGTTAATCATAACACAACTTGTTTCTTTTATTTTTATATTATTTCTCAACCCATCAAGACATTAAATTTGATAACCATATTGCTATAATTTAATAAAAAAGCACAATACACTCCTTTTTTTAGCCAATCGTGTAAAAATGGTTTCTCATATTTTATATGGCATCATAAATCCACCGTGTTAAACTTTTTTTTTTATAAATACATAGGCAGTGTTACTTGGGATGATGTAAAATATCTAATGATACCGTAATACCCTAATCTAATCTAATAATAGGTATAGGGCCTATACCTATACATTCATACCCATTCAGCCTTTCAAAAGTCATGGTGGAATAAAGAAACACACATTAACCTCTTTGGGCGGTCGTGTAAAATATAATTAAATTATTATATTTGATAATAATCACACACATTGTTCAGAGCCTGTTCCGCCGATTTTCACATTATAATCGCAGCTCAATAGAATCACAACAACTTACATTTGCCATTACAACCTTAACTGAAGTCCAATATTAATAATGCAACGTCTTCCTCACAAATGGTGACAGATATATTAATTATTTGTGATTTTGTAACAAGCAAACTGTTGTAGCTGAAGCGCTAATGATTTTCCATAATAACATTAGTAGTATAGTCGTAAATCAGACTTTAATCTTAAACGCAATCTCAATGTCAATTCCATTTCAATCCAATGACGATCTTAATTTTCATCAAATCTTAGCTCATACTCTTGAAATTTACACTTAAACTTACTCAATGTCAATTAGTTCATTCAAATCTCAAATTAAGTAGCTGAAGTGCTTGTATAGAAGTCTGAAATAACGTAGCAACAGAACACCGACGCCCAAGAAAATTTCATTTATATAAATATTAACGGTATACTTAGCCAGATATTATTTTTCTCTAAATTATTACTGTTTTCCTTTGAAACGTGTTTCTAGGCGTCTTTAGAAGAGGATTTGGTAACAAAAAAATATTATAATAATACTATATATAATAATACTATATAATAATACTTTAGTATTTATTAAACGTACCATATACGGTACATTGCCAATTTTATAGAAATCGACATTATCAAATGTACATATGATATTTAACACATTACCATGCTTACAGATATTATATTTTAAACAAATTTTAACATAAATAACCGGAATAATTGAATATATATTATTTTATATATTTGGAAAAATATTTTCTATTATATGTTATAAATTAACGTATCAAATAATACCAAGTGCCAAGAATAGGGTTAACTACATCAGTAATCGAATACAAGACCTCATAAATCGTAACTCGGCTACGGAATTCAGGGTTAATTAAGTGCTAATAAATAATGTTAATTTTAAGAACTTGATATTATACATTTAAGTTACCTATATCATCGTAGAACCATCTCGTATGGTTTGAGAAAAATTATCGAGTGTAAGTAAAGGTGTATAATAAAAACATATGAGAGTAGGCAACAGCACACGCAGTTTATAGTACCCTGGTGTAATTTATATATGCTGCTGGGGAACATTTCAGCACTCTTCAAGGAGAGTTACCCGTGACCCTTTTCAAGTATATTAGCACCTTAACGACTTGTTTCCTGTGAGCTAAAGGTGTGTAAAGGACATTTTAGCGTAAGAGCGTTTTATAACGCTTAGTTTTCATTATAATTTTCCGTGTATATACTAGCAAATTACCTAATGAGAGATATAGATTTCATTGTACGACGGAATGATAATAATTTGTTTAAAAATAATAGTAAATCAATTAGAATAATAGTTTTTTACGTACATAATAGCAACCCCTTAAAAAATATAATTCTAATGAAACCTTTAAACTATATATTATTAAACAAATATTACTTAAATAATCTTTCAACTGTCATGAACAAATAAAATAAAACAAACAAATAAACATATTTAAAAGAAATTTCGTTTAAACATTTTCGAAACGCTAATAAGATTCCAAAGATTATACATTTTTACTAATTTTCATTCGAGGGTAAAAAAAGGCCCTCAGATGTCATGTTAATTCATACGGGAAGGTGTTACACAACCCAGACCCGAGACAACATAGAAGAAAATATTTTTCCAGCTTTACTAACGCCCTGTTACACAAATCTTCATTTGTGACTAATTTATTAAACTCTAATTTGTTTCATGGGAAAGAATTCCATATAATATTCTAAAGCGATATAAACACATTCTGTCCATTTATATTGCCACCGTTTTTAATTTATATTTGGAGCACGGTATCTTCCCAATGACTCTTTTAAAAAGTCTCTTATGCGTTCCGTGTATAATAACAGTGACGATGCCTCTGTAAATAACCTATATATATTCTCCCGGCTCTATCAAAATTATTGGAAATATAATAAATAAAGTCTAGATTACTTTTTTGGAGGCCAAGAACCTTCATGGGCACCAAGACAAAATCATTAGTAGTTTCCTTGATCTTAACATACCACTCGAAGCAAACTTTCAAGGCAAATACAAACAACCTACTTCGCCATTTCACAGTTAAGCATTAACCTAACCTACCTAAGTTTAAGTATTCATATTTTAATAAACATCAACGTCAACATCAACTGTTTATTTATTTATAAGGTAATTTGACTACGTAACTGGGAAAAAACAAATACTTAATTACAATCGTGAGTTATTATGGGATATAAAACGCCCTCCTAAAATCAGTGCAAAATAATGAAATTGAATTTATTCGATGTCCGAATCTATTGTTCATAATAAATATGTTCTAGTAATTTTCTCGTAGATTTTTATAGCAGGATTTACTATGTAATTCCCCTACTATTATAACTCGCGTTATAAATCATGATCATATTTAGATACTGTCCGAAGTTTGGCGAGAAGTCAGTTGATTTATTTTTGGTAGTCAACGCCCCGTTCTGTGGTGCGATATTAGACATTGTGTATCCCGAAATGTTAACGGGTTAACACGACACCATTACGGACGTTTGGGACCCTAACCCTTGCAGTTGTGTGGTTCAAGTCACCGAGTTCTCACCGACCGGTTGTATAAATTGAAATTGCGCGTACTGAATACTCAAATTGGCAGTAAATAATGAAAATATCGCCTGACAGATAGAAGAAAGTGTAATCCATGATTTGGAATATTAATATTCCATTCTAAATAAACCCAGAATATTAGCAATCCGTTTACGGATTGGCTTATTTTGAAAGCTTATTAAAATTTCTATAAAGAGTATATTGGATTGTAATTTCAGTACTTATTTCATTTTAGGTATACTATTCTGAATTTGGGTATTTATTCATATATACACATTCCTCTTTATAAGTTAACAATAACATTGTTTGTCGTTTGGAATATGTAGCAAAATAATCCATTGATACTTATAATATAATAAGCCTTTACTTAATACAAACGCGATGAAACCGTTTAAAATTTGTTTCGTTTAAGCCATTGGGTTATTTTTTTATATTTCTTAAGTCTACTTTATAAAAAAAAAGAAACTGTGATAAGAAAGATTTCATAGTTATTTTTAATACATTTTCATTTGAACTAACAAGAGTTAACTACTATTCTGTAAGAAGTTCGTATTTTGATTTTTTTTTTATTTTAAAGTTATAATCAAAATACGAAATTCTTGTAGACTGTCAATTTCATTTGAATCAAACTTTTCGTTATGATTTCAATTATCAATTTATTTTCTGAAAGATAGTTACAAAAATGCTATGAAAACAATTTAGTTGCATACAATGATATTAAACGTTGTAAAAAAGAATAATTCATGAAATCGTTCAATATACTCTGCATCTACAGCATTCTCCGGCATAAGCAAAGTTAGCTCCGGCGCATTCCATTCTGAAATAATAATGGAACAAGTTACTTTTAAAATAGGTAAATCATGTTGTATCTTAAGTTGTCTCAGACAATTTCAATTAATTTCAGTGAACTTCGTGAATATCTTTCTAATTACAAATTTTAAAAGGATTGCGATAGATTATATGATTAGGCAATTAACCCCCGGAACTTTTATAAGATGGTCAATCCATATTACATTCACGCGAGCCCTAAAACCTCACTTCGACTAATACTCAATATCATTGTCTAGATTGATTGTAATCATAATATTTCATCTTCAGTTATAACAATGGTCTTCTACAAGGTAACGCCGGGTTCTATGAAATAAAGTGAGATTTCCTATTAGCTTCCTGGTCACATTGGACACTCATTTTAGACCCACACTTGAAATTGCTAGTAATGTCATATTTTAACGCGCAGTTGCCTGATTTTTTAATTAATTTATAATATAAAGAACATATTATCAGCAATAAAAAGGTGTACAAAAACTTACTGGCATAAGTTCCCATAGCTGCAGCCATTGGTTGCGCAGACTGGGTCATAAATTAAGGGGCAAAAGCAGTCTGAACTTGATCTTGAATAGGCAAAACTTGATGCTTGCCTTTGGCCTAGTGCTAAAGTCGTAAAGACTAATAGTATAACGAAAACTGGAAACAAATAAAAAATAATAGTCTTCACATACATTTTCAACGACACCTACTTAGAAACAGAGAAATACATTTTTAGTACTTAGATACCAAGGTCAGAAGAGAAAGTCCTTGTATTAAAGAACGCATAACAAAGCTACCAGTAATGTTACCATCTTAAATCTGCGTGTTAAAACTTCACCAAATTAGTTTGAAATTAATAATATTTTAACTTTATACATAAATTTGTACAAATTCAAGCATTATATCATCTGGAGAAGCATTACAAATACTGATTAAGATTTTAGAATTATAGAAATCACTGATTGTACCACTTTAAAAAAATATTATATTTCGGTTATCTTTTTTATACGGTAGCACAGTAATTAAAATTTATTTATTTTGAAAATAATTGTACAGAACTCTCATTAAAAAACGAGACGATATTTTAACATTTTTTTTATTAAGTATTAACTCACTCATGTAAAGCTTCATGTTGACTTGAAAGAGACACTTATGACAGTAATTACTAGTAAATAAACAGTTTTATACTTGTGTTTCGTAAAAATAATGCATTTGAAGATAAAGACTCTTTCCTTGCATTACATTACAAAAAAGGTCAAGTGCGACTCAGACTCGCGCACGGAGGGTTCCGCACCATTTGTCTATGGAAAATGCAAAAAAAACACGATTGTTGTATGGGAGGCCCGCCAAATATTTAATATATTCTATCTTTTAGAATTTGTTGCTAAATCAGTAAGAGAAATAATTACATCATCTATGATAATTTCATCTCTAAGCTATCACGGTTTATCGGATACAGCCTGGTGCCAGACAGACGGACGGAGAGACAGCGGAGTCTCGAAGGAGTCCATCAGCAGCCCTTTTACGTCCCCACTGCAGGGGCTCAGGCCTTCCTTATGGATGGTTAAGGAGGATGGGCCATAACCCTCCACGCTGGCCCAATGCGGATTAAAGGTTAATGCGGATTGGAGGCTCGAAGGAGTACCGTATTTATATTTTAAGTGAACATTACATATGTTTATTATTTTTTCGATTTATTTCACTGATTTTATGCAATTATTGAAATTTTATCTATATCCAGCCTTTTAAGTTGATTTTCTATTAGTATAGTATAGTCGAGAGAAGTAATTATGTAATTATTTTATTTTATTTTTTATTTATTTATTTATTATGACGCTATGAGAAACATACAGCACATAATCTTACTGTAAATGATACGACCGCTTGTCTTTAGCACACTGACATTTAATCATTTATTTTTTATAATCTATTTCAATATGTACAAATATATAGTATTCCAAAAAGTATAGTTATATAAAATCAAAGAGTATAATAAACCTGGTATCAAAAGCTATTTACATATTAGAGCACAGTTAGTCGTGAACACTTACCAATAGATTATTACAGAAAAAATAATAATACAATGGCCAATAAAGTTTCTACAATTACTCAATGAATTAATGTTTATGAATCTAAAAAGTCATAACTTAAGCAAATATTTTTACCTAATAAACAAAAAAAACTGAATGAAGTAAGAACTATGAATAGATATATAGAATACTCTTGTTATTGGCTTTAAATGTTCTTATTTCAATCAAGTTCTTGTTCATTTGGTGAAAATGTTTGCTTAAGTTATGACATTTTCTCAAGCAATTAATTCTCTCGGCTATAGATACGAGTGTTAGTAATAGGGTCCAGTTTTATACTTTTGATACAGAACCCTAACAAAGTGTTATTCTAAGGTTAAAAATGAATAATTACCTTACCATTGCAACATTATATTAATTTGTATTGTAATTGTACAAAACATAATTCTATATCCGAAAATATTTAAACATATTTTTATGCCAATCTATGCTCGCACGTGTTTGTTAGAGCTCGCAATGTCATAAGTCTTGCGTAACAAGATAATGGCTGTGTATAGATAATTTACACGTATTGTAATGTAGAACGTGCAATATCATTGTAATGAGTACTAGAGGAACTCCATGGCGCAGTGTTTGGAATCCGGAAGTTAAGCAACTTTCGCAAAGGCTGGCCATGGGATGGGTGACCAAAAGTTATAATCTCGAGACGGCACGTTAATACCTTACAAATCCGAACTAGAGCCGCGTGGTAGGCGCGCATTCATGGCGCATTCTCCTTGTTCAATTTAATTCCGATTCTATTTTTATGAAATCTGTTTCAGTTTTTGAGAAAGAAAACAATTTGTTTGTTTTATTCTAAAAGAGGACAAGGTAATCTATTTTTTTTCTGGTTTACATGAAATTTTTACTAGATCCTGTTAGAAGATACAAATTTGGTTCACTGTTAGTAATGATATCGGATAATCTACATAATAAAAAAATCAGTCCTTCTCCATTTTGAAGTCGAAACCGTGTTAATTATAAATATATGATTATTTATTTGTTTATTTGCACCGAATACACACCGAAACTACTGTAACGGTTTTAATAATTGTTCTATCAAAGGAAACTGTAACTTATCCGGGTGAAAAGGGCTATAATTCGAATGAAGGCGCGGGATAACAGCTAGTCAATACATTGTTTCCGTGTGTCTATCCATCCATATGCATGCTTAGATCTTTAAAACTAAGCAACGGATGCGGTATTTTTCTCTTATATATTGGGTGATTCAAAAGATAGTTTTTATGTATAATACAGAACCACGCGGGCGAAACCGCTGGTGCAATGAACTATTAACAAACCTCCAACTAGAATCGATCAAAAATATCGCAACGTTGCACCTTAATAAATATTTTGGTGTAACAGTTTACCATTTGCACCACCCAAATTACACAAGTGTTAATTAGTTAATATCGTTCTTAGTTTTAAGTTTACTGAGAGCTCCCTAATTAACCGTCTGTTGCTTTTTGTTCTAAAGCCTGCACAAAACTTTTGCAAGGGTGTAAATCGTGGTCCACTCGCTTGCATTAATTATACGGATCGGGCTAGAGCTCGTAAAACTTTGAAGTAAGCATGTGGGTATTGCACTCCACCGAATAAATTAATTACGTATACTAGAGGAATTTTACGTATTCCATTTTAAACGCAGAATTATGTAGTTACAGTGTACACGCTGTATATTATAAATAATACTCGTAAGGGTTTTTAAAATTTTATTGAGTAATTAGTTAAAGTTATAGGTAAGTAATATTACCATTAATTGTAAATCATCGTAGAAAGTAGGTTCGTTCGTGTACGTGACGCGATAACGTGCGCGTGCGCAACGCTGTGGTGTTGAGTCGGGACTAGTGAGTGCGCCGGAGTTCCGCCTTTGTGGCGTCTGTCCCGTCATCCCGCTTCTCGCTACATACAGTAAGATCAATTTATTTGATCCACCTATGTACCTTAAGTGAAAACTAAATCTTGAAGCGGCAAATGACGGCCAATGAGATTGATTCATATAGCGCGCTATCGGTTGAACCGCGCACCCGACCTCCGCCGAGTGTAAAACAGACAGCTAATGCGATGTATTATATTTTAAACCTTATAGTTATTGGAACAAGACTCGCTATTAATTTGAATCAGATGATGGTGGATCTGCTCTGGGTCAAAGATTCATCATGCGCTGTATTAATTGGATTGGATTGTATGTATACTGTAACAAGCAGAAGCTTATGGTCAAGCTAATCATGTATGAAATATGGTAAAGATTGATTACTGTTTTTCTTCTATTTAATAATTTACCGTCGTAATATAAATAATATCATTACTACAGTCCTTATCAATAAAAAAGTTATCGAATGCATCTAATACCGGAAAATAACGGGATAAGAAGTAGCCTATATGGTTAATCCAAACCAAGTGTTGCCGATATACCAAATTTCATCTAAATCCCAGTAGTTTTTGCGTGAAAAAATAAGAAACATCCAACCTACAAATCTTCGCCTTCATAATATTAGCAGGATTAAAAGGAGAGTAAAGCTTTGCTTATACTCCTACAATAAAAATTATTATATACATTAATTAATGCAATGCTTTTTTTAATAGCTATAACTTTAATTTAACTAAATCAATAATAAAAAAAACTAAAAAAAACAATAAAAAAAATTGTTAGTGGCAAAATAAACGTTTTACAAATTGTGAAATATTTTCAAACCTATTTTCGTTCCAACTTTATTCAGGACACCTTTATTGGATTTTTGTTTGGTGCCAACAATATTGCTTTTTTAGTGCGATGACGACTCATATCGGCGAACGAGACCGTAATAAATGAAATGGGGATTATTTTTTTTATTTTTCATCACAAATGTCGACAAACCTGTCGCTTGAATTGGCTTAAGAATGAAAATTGAATGAGCTAGCCTTCTAAATAAAAATATTTTTAAATTTGTCATTTTTACAGGGGAGAAATCGATCCAGCTTTTATAATAATTCATCATGGATGTGTTTTCAATTTCGTTAAAAACAAAGATGGTAGTTTTATGTGGATGAATAAGGGCGTAATTTCTTAATTTTTTTGCAAAATAATTTGGAAATGTCCTTCAATACTTCTTAAGCCAACAGGGTTGTAAGTCAATTCTACTAATATTTACCTAATGATTGCATCTCAACTACTACATTTTATGATATCGGAAACCATCACTGGTCCGATAATAAATTAATGTAGATATTTGTATTTATTGAACACTGCCAGATAGCATATATTAATACATTTAATTATAACTTATCCTAAATAAAACAATATATCTGATATATGTATCAATTAAAGCGTACATAGCATTCGTAGTCAATTAATCAAAAAAATATTAATTCATTAATTAATTAAATAATTGTCGAATACTATAATAACATGACAGTCAATAAAATTTTGTGATATAGCGGCCTTATCGCCAAAGAGCAATTTGTTGCAGCAAAATCATCATTAGCATTTATCATACTCACTATAGCGGCACAATTTTTTTTTTCCATTTAGACTAGGTAGTGTTAACTACTAGACGCAGTTTCAAGCAACGTTTAAATGTGCGCTATAAAGCACGGAATAGCTCGAGATGATAAATCTTTGGTCAGTCATCTTATAGTCTTTTTTGCGAAACTTCTGTCTCAAATCAAATGCTCAAATAGTTCGAAAAGGATTTTCCGTAATCAAAATACATTATTATAAAAAATCCGCAGAAGACATAAACATTTATCTTTTTAATATAAAGTATCTGTTATACGTAACATTAACCAAAACTCTCTTAACAGACCACTTTTGCCAAATTTCAAAGTAAACATTGTAGATACTCAAATAAACCTGGTGCAGTGCAACACCAAGAGTTGACCTGAATATTTAAAGGCCAATCACAAATCATGGTAGTTCTCTGCAGATCTTAGAGCGGCAACAAGATAAACAAAAACCGGGACATTACTCATATTTTGACAAAACCCCAGATTTATTGTCGGTTATGCAGTGATGACACAACAAGATATGATAACTGTCCAACTAGAAGCGATAAAAAGCTGACGTAAAAATGTTTTAATAGACAAGCAGGTAGACTGTTACTACGTTTTAAATTGCTCTCATTTAAATAATTTAAAGTCATAGAATAAAAAGACACGATGAATTTTAAGATATGTTAACCGCTGATTTAGCTGCGCACTGGCAACCGTTGGAGACATTGTATCGAGGAGACGCCAATAAGTGTTATTTTTCGCTTTATTATTACCAGTTGTCAAGTTTATTTTGTAAGTATTTTTTAATCGCAAGATTGCCAGTGGCGTTTTTTCAGATAAAAACACGAGTCAAACCACACAGTGCTGCTGTGTGGTATGAACTCTTGTAACTAGAACTCTGTGAATTGACAACTACTACTACTACTAGCGAAAAAGTAACAAGTGCTTGAAAAATTCGACAGTCCTGTTAGGTCCTGGGTAGAAGTCAGTGATTAGAGCAGTCGCCCAGATTGTAAAAGGGCATGGGTTCGAGTCTCATCTCAGTGCCAGGGACAAAGTGGATTTTCAAGCATTTTTCATTAATAATATTTTTCACTTAACCATTGTGAATGCAAAATTGATCAAATATAAAGTTTAAATTTTTTTTTAAATATTTCTTTCAGTTTTTTCTTCTAGAAGATTGCCTGAACAACACAGATGAAAATATGCTCAGTAGTAGTAAAAAAGTAAAAAGTGCTTGTAAAATTCGTCAGTCCTGTCAGGCCCTGAGTAGCTCAGTGGTAGAGCAATTGCCCGGACAACGAAAGGTCATGGCCTCGAGTTCCATCTCAAAGTATCAAGAACAAAGTGGAATTTTTAAGCATTTTTAACTTCTCCCTATAGATACCGGTGAAATTCGAACAGTCTTGTAATTTAAGACCGAACGTTTCGATCAGTGACCTTTTGATATACTGCGTATATTGTCAGAGATACTAATAGTACATATATAGCATAAAAATCCACATGCATTTTTTAATTGGAAGTTTGGTCCCACCGTCCCCATACTTATATTTTTCGAAAATCCTCTTCACATTACGATGATGACTAAAAAATCATAAAGTGTAGCTCAGCTATCGCTGTCGCTACACATTAAGACTTATGACCGCAAGTTGCAACAATATGAAGCACACACAGCTCTTGGCGCGTCGCCATTCGATTCCACCCTGCGAGATTAGAATGTTAATGCGGCTGTTTGTCTTGTTGCCTTGTCGCTGGCAACATTTGTTATATCTACGTGCGCGCAGTACGACAACTGGATAGGTATTGTCAAAGAAAATATATATGTATTGCGATGTCCCGCTTTTGTCACTTCAGATAAGTGGTACCCTATGTCTCAGATGTCTTTGATGATATCATGGCTTACGTCTATTTTACACATTAGTTACAAATCATAATAGACATAACAACCAGGCAAGTCCGACTCAAAATATGTCATATTTGATATTTTTCATTGATTCACTCAAAGAACATTACCAGTGACTTTTTTTTTCGCACATCATTTGTATTATTATATAAACTATACGTCTGATTCCTCAAATAGACCTAACAACAAGAAGATACAGTACATTATTCATAACCTAATTAACCTTTAAGTGATAGCAAATCTAATTGCGTCTTTGTTTCAATGTCTTGATTTTTTTTTATTTTGTAATATAATCTTACTTTAATCGTCACAAATTAAATGTAAAGTGGGAACATATATCTTTTTAGAAAATAAAGATTCTTTAACTTTTTAGGCAATATTCTATTAAATATCCACCAGATAAGACACAATTCCTTGATTAAAAATTAATATGCATAAATGTAAAAAAAGTCTTTACGTTCTTGAACAGTCGTATTAAAACGAGAGCATTTCACATTATCTAGCTTATGAATGAAACAGACGATATCGTTATTTCATAACGAAAAGTATTATAGTTTAATATTAAAATCTGCCTTTTAAAAGAACATACTTGTATCTGGTTTCCGTTCCTGAATGTCTGAAAAATGTTATATTCTATCAAAAATAAACGCCATTAACCGATTATAATATTTGTCTTTGTCTATACTAATAATGATATAAAGAAGAAACATTTGGTTATTTGTTAGTTTATTTGAAACAAAAATAGAATATTGCCTAAAAAGTTCATTCGCTTACGGGAAATTACATCATACGTGGGTTACAAAGGCTGTAATTTACTTGGGCAAAGTCGCAGGACAGCTAGTTTATTCGGAAAGTAGCCCACTCGTAGCATAACCATTTAGATAGGGGAGAAATTAGAGAAAAATACAGGTGTTTAGCAAAATACTTATGTTCGTTCTAAATAAGTTTTACCTTAAAATTATCTTTAATCAAAAAAAAATATAATAGATTTCCCCGTCTCATCCTCCTTAACCATCCATAAGGAAGGCATAAGCCCTTGCAGCGGGGGCGTAAAAGGGCTGGTGAAGATGAAAAAAAATTACAAAATCAATACAAATTAGATACTTCACATTGTTTTATTGAATGAAATAGTATGTTTAAGTCAGAGAGACAATATTATTTCACAAAATTGAAGTTTATATCACATTTGAAAAGCGCTAGAATGCGTTTTACAATCTGCCGAGTAGATCTTGTAAAATTATACTATACTCGGAACAAAAGTCAATAAAATGCAGACCGCAAAAGTTTCCCAACTTAGAGAATGCTCCGTTTATTGCTCCTAACTTATATTTATGATCCTGACTTTGCACTGCAAATGGTGTAAAGATTTAAAGTTATACTTATTTAAAATTGATATTTACCGTTCGGAATTTCTAAAATGTATACTTACAACACATTAAATTAAAGTAATCGATCGCTACTGCAAAGTAAAATAATTCAAAATAATTTTTACTAGAAAGTATTTTTTATTATAAAAGTACATTAAATATGGTTTATATTCCATTAATATGGTTTACCCTGCGAGATAAATATGAATATATATATTATAATATAATATATAACATATTATGTTTTAAATTGTGTTGAAAAGTGTAAGTGCCACACAAACAATTATTAACTTTCAATTGTTAAAGTACAGACAAGCCGTACAAAACTGTTTCTCCGCTTGATTTTTAAAACTTAATGCATTGGAACTTTGATATATTGTGGTAAACTGTGATGCAGCCCTGTGTACAAAGCCCTGTGTATTGTCTATATAAGCTGTAATTAATGATTGAAAAACCTAAAATATGAACTTATAAAAGAATCTATTAAAAAAATGGCAATATTAACGAAAATATACAGAGTTTTTTTTTCTATTTCTTGTCGAAATTGTACGATTTTTTAGAAAAAGATTACAATTATATTCATTTTCTAGCCTATACAAGGTTTAATACAATACTTTAAATTTAACCATTGTAGTTCGCAAGTAATTAATTAAAAATAGTTTTTGGCGAGCTATTCACCATTCTTTATCGCTATCTATCCCGTAATGATATATATTAAATACTAGCTGTGCCCGCGACTTCATTTGCGTGGGAAGTATTTTGGTAGAATTAGTTTTTCCCATAAATGGAGTCAAATGGAATAAGATCAACGGGCCATAACCCACTATGCGGGCTTAATGCGGATCGGTGGGTCTTAAGGTTGCTGACGCAGCCAGGACTAACGGCTTAACGTGCATCGGGTCAGTGTCGTGCACAGTGCTCAAAATAATAATCTTATGGTCACCCATCCTGTGAACGTCCTTACGAATGTTATTTATCTATCTTTCTTCTCATTTCTCGCGCTCTGGTTGTCGCTTGTGGCTGAGTATTTTATTCGTACCTTTAAACTTTCCTACTTTCGTTTTTGATCTTTTTGATTTATTATTAATTGTCTAGTTATATGCACAATCGGCTATGTATGACATCAACTGAATCTACTATATGTAGATAAAAAATAAAATAACAATTTTGATATGTCTTCCAATTGTAATGTTTATGAAGAAAACATATCTACAATATCATCTAACAAGCTATTGGATATTTGAGAGGCAAAAAAGCTACCAGCTATAAACTATTTTCTAAAACAATATTAAAAAAAATGAAGATTGATTAAAGTAAAGAAAGAAATAAGTTACGGGAAATGATAATGCCTATCAGACGAACGCGCGGGCAATAGCCTTTAATAAATAAATATCAACACTAATTTTCATCACAGGTTTCATATTAGTGTATAAATTAAATTTTAAGCAGGCGCCTCTTATAATTTAGGGTTTGCGCTTAAAATGACTTAATTCCCTGCAGGCACCGACACTTGGTAGGTGCAGTACTGGCCAGGTTCCAAACTCGCTTATACTTTGTCGCACTATGTTGCCGGGTTCCAATTACAGCAGGTGTTTATTTAATTTAATACTAAAAATATTCCATTTCAGTTTAATAATATATAATCATTGATTGATTTTATTAGTTGAACTTACAAACTAGAATTTAGTTAACAAAACGGCTCAAGATTTTTATAACATTTCTTTATCACTACATAGTATACTACTGCAAAGTCGCTTTCTCTGTCCCTGTCCCTATGTATGCTTAAATCTTTAAAACTACGCAACGGATATCGATGCTGTTTTTTTTTTAATAGATAGAGTGATTCAAAAGGAAGGTTGTTATGTATATTACAAGACCACGCGGGCAAACCGCTGGCGGAAAACTAGTTATCCATAAGTATATGATAATCATATTTATCTGATTAAGTACTCAGGTTAATGTTATTACTGAGACGAATTCTGTCAAATAATGAAGCTGCTATCATGCGGCAAATCCATTGATATGGGTCTCAGCAAACATACTAGAAAATGTGCCTGAGCTATTTAGTTTCTTGTTATCAATTGATTAATTTTATAATAACGTACTAAATGACAGTCAACAATCTATCACGTTCAGAATCCAAGATGAGTAGCTAAAGTCCCCGTATCATGGAGTATCTGAGACAACGAAGGTACTGTAACACCCAGACCGGAGACAATATAGAAAATTTCGTTTTCTGCACTGACCCGACCAGGAATCGAACCAGGGACCTCAGGGATGGCAACACCTTGATACCGTCGTACGAACCAATCGGCTACGGAGGTTATGTTAATGTTACGCCTAGCTCTGGTAGACAATAACCACCTTATATTATAATAAAAATTACAGTAATTGTAAATAGGTACCGAGAGTGTCCTTTTAAGCCAGCTGCAATTATGACCCCACCCTGCCGACTTCACATCTCACATATATTACGAAGTGGGAATGCCAGAATCACCTGAGGACTACTGTTTCACTGAAAACCTTAACTTCACTTCCTGAACATAAATCAAAAGCTCACAGAGTACCCACTTAAAACTGTTCACACTTTTAAACGAAAACCTCCATTATGTCTGTGGTGTGCGCTCGCATTTCGACTGTATAACACGTATTCGACTTTTATATATTTTTCATATGTTGTAAACCTTTTCTGTCTTTTATAACTAAAAAAAAAACATGTTTTTAATGAAAAATGCTTAAAAACCATTACCAGCCGGAACATACCCGGAAATGGGGCTCGAACGTACAACCTTTCACAATCCGGGCGACATCTCTAACCATTGAGTTACTTGAGACCAAACAGGACTGACGAATTTGTCAAACACTCGTTACTTTCCGCTAATAGTGAGCGTATCCTCAACAATGTGCAAGCAATCCATCCAAACAGCCGAAAGAAATATTTTTACAAACATTTAAAATTTTCGATTGAGATGAGAATTTGTTCTAATAATTTGAATAATATACTGATACTGACTAATAGCACTTGTATATTCGTCAGTCCTTTTGGGTCTGGGGTAGCTTAATGGTTAAAATAGTCACCCGGATTGCGAAGGGTTATGGAGAAAACGAATTGCTAATAATCTAAATCCAAAATTTTTGGGTCAATTCATCGACTACGTTTTTTAAGCTATGACGACACAAACACACGAGAGCTTTTAAATAAAAAGATTTATCTTATTTAGCAACAAAAACAAATTCATGTTAAACATATGATTTATTAAGCAGAGCTAACACAAACGTTATCCACTGCATCACCACAAATCCTCACTGAACCGTGAATAAATGAAACAAACGATCCAACTACCCCAGTTTCCTTACATTACTCAGTTCCTCCTGGATTTAGAGGGATCACCTCTATAAGGCTTCTATATTACTGCTGAAGTGATTTTTTTTCTAGGCTGAATCGAAATTGTACGTCAGCTTTCACCAACCTTTTTTTAATAACTAGTTATTGGTTTGTTATTATATGTACGAGATTTTGTCTAAGATATACATGAAAACTCAGTAATATGTTTAGTTAAATGAAAGTGAGCAAATATGGAAATGCTGTCCCTAATATTGATACTGAAAATTATACTTTACTAGGTGTCCGCTAGCGGCTTCACCCGTGGGGTACTGTTTAGTGGGATCAAAAGCATAATATAACAAATTTTATTAAAATCCATTCAGAAGTTTTTGCGTGAAGTAACAAACATTCCAACATACAAACTTTCACCTTTATAATATTAGTGTAGTGTATAGTGAGATAGGAAAAAATAATGAACACTGAAAAAAGCAAAGCAAATGCACTTATTCATATATGTTTCCATATTAAAATCCGGAATTTCTCTATTCCGCATTACAAATAATAATCCATATTAAGTTACTTTTCTCTAATCGTATTTTTGTAAGCTATTGTAAATTGCATTGTTATTGCCATTTCAAATGAACTTCTACGAAATACGCGTAGACCTAAAATAAAAACAACGTCTACCCTTGAAATTCCCTTTCATTTGTCAACGAAGCCGAAGTAAGCCCGAACTATGTGTCAACTTGAGCCAGCTCTCCTGGATTTTAGAATTTACGACGGGGTTTAACTTGAATGCTGCTGATGTACTCGTTCATACATTAAATGATCACCTTCGTGAATTTCCTTAAAACAAATGATTATTGAAATTGTTTATTTCCAGAAACCATTACAATTTTATACACACTGACCCCCACACTAGGCAATGCCTGGCCTGTGGAGGACATTATTACGATTTCCAATAAAAGTATTTAGTACAAACAGTTTTTCCGGTATTTTTTAGAATGCTGTTTACGGACATGTATATATTTGACTGCATTAATGTTTGTCGTATATGTATGAATGCTATGTGATGAGTGTATACGTGATAGTGTATGTGGTATAGTACTCGTATTATAATTTATAATTTGTTTTATATCGGGACTACTTCAGAGTTGCCAGTAACGCCTCGGTCTTCTCATGCGTCCAGTTCATCAGTGTCCCTGAAACCAGACTTTTGTTTCTGAACACTAGAATACTCGAAGTGGCAGATTTTGGCATGTTTGTTATAGATAAAAGGCCGAAGAAAAAATCCGAAACGATGAGTAAAAGCGGTAACTCTAAATGGAATTGGTGGTTTAAAAACACGCTTTCTCAGCATCTGTTCATATGCTTCTGCTTTCAGTACAGACTTATGAACTGAGACTGCAACTCTCATAAAATACAGTCTTCTAACACTCAAAACTCCAGCAGCCTCATAAAGAGCAGCATTTGGATAACGCATAGGTTTTCTTTATTGTAATCACGGAATTCTGAATTTAAATTCGATTCGATTCCTATATTAACTCGTTTATGTAGCATCCAATAGTTCAGTAGACCAGCACTCAATCTATTTTAATTTTTAGAAAATGCATATGCATACCACCATGTACATGTACTACCTATACAGTAACTCTTCCCTGATATTTAATTTTCTATAACAATTCATTTTCGCTTCAATTTATACAACTCTCGAATGTATTGCCTTCCCACATACAAGCTGCTCCAAATAAACTTGCCTTCAAAAGTCTACTGCGCGTACATCTATAAATAAAATTATATATTTTTTATTTATATATGTACCTGTATATAAATAAAATATGAAAACACGTTTTGATGTAGTTTGTAATTTTATTTTTCTCATTGAAACTGTTTATCTCTCTGTTTCATTGTTGCGCCGCCTTTTAAGCTCTCTGATACAACTCTCCGGTTGACTGGTATAGAATGCCCCCATGGCTTTCAATAAAGCTTAAATAAATAAATAAATATTTTAGCAGTCTTGAGATTGTTCAAAATATTGAGACATACTGCTTTATTATTTATGTAGCCCTGACGAAGATAAATCTTCGTCTTCATAAATAACGTATTAGAAAATCCACAAACACGTTCCCAATTATCGACGTATGATATTGGCGTTTGGTATAAAACAATAAAAAATTGTTGTTGGATAAAACCTTTTTTAGGATTCCGTTGTAATGAAACCTTTATAGTTACCATGTCCTTCCGCCCGGGGTTTAGCTCAAAAACTATTAGTACCAGAAAGTTGTAATTTAGCATGAGCGATACACTTTAATTACGCCGAAAAAGTGGTAAAGAAAATTATTAAAAAAAAAAGTAAGTTGGAGCATCGTTGGATAAGTCTTTCAAAAACATTTTTGCAGTAAACCGTTTGTGACTTATAAAGCTTTAAAGAGCTAATTTCCATCGGAGTCCCCCTTTACCAAGTAAACGGTGGTTGATTTAAATGTTACGATAGTAATAGGTACTTACATAATGATGTTAAAAGGAAATTATACACTTAAGTTGACTTTATTAGTTTATGAGTAATAGTCGACCAATTGAAACGATATTTTGAACAACTCCATTGAACACAACAAACGTATTTTTTAACTTTATTTTAATTAGTTAACCTTTTTTTCCCAAAAGCAGCAGTCAGAACGTATATTGCTGAGGTATTATCTAAATTTAGCATTCAGAATGCTATACTGAAAAATACTTAAAAGATTCACTTTATCCCTGGCACTCTGAGATGAAACTCGAACCCATGACTAACCCATGACTCTAGGGACAAAGTGGATCTTTGAAGCATTTTTCATCAAGAATATTTTCCATCTTTCATTCTAAAGCTGATAACAAAAATAAATGTGAATAAAGTTTTACTCTGAATTTGGTTTTAATTAAAATCGGCCAGTTGCAGTTTCGCATTTAACCGCTCACGTTCGTTTTCCATTTTACGTCTCTTGATCAGAAATACCTATTATTGAAAATCAAAACGCGCGCCTTTCATGCAAAGTGTACAGCTGAAAAAACTGATTGAAACTTCATATGAAAACACGTTCTGATTTCGAAATCAAAATTCCTAATCTGGAAACCGAACACATAATACGGAGGTTCGCGGTCGAGCAAGCTCGACTGATACAATTACTGATAGATTAGTTTCTGAAACGTTATACAGATGATGACGGATGGAGAAGAATGAAACAATAATAACAGAATACAAACGAAGAAGAGAATACACTACCCAGACTTCGAAGAAATTAGAACCAAATCACAAAAATGATGATTTACAAACAACATTTGAAATGTCGAACGAACAATATATCCAAATATAGCTACAGAAAGAATACTCACGACAGATGCTCTGGACACTAAAAGCTTACACTCTAAATTTTTTACAGATAAATTCTTGTTATAAACGTGTATAAAGAGAATTCCCACTGCACAATAGACTAGGAACATGAAACTACACAATGGAAAGAGAAAACATAAATCAACTAAGTTCCGCCTCGCGTTACCACCGCCTGTTACACCGTACCTACCAACAATAGGAATAATGACCAAATTTCAATATTTTATATCCCCAATATATGCTGTCATATTCAAATATACGTAATATGTAAGAACGAACAAAAGAATAATTCTAGAACTCACGGAGATTTTTATTTAAAATTTTTACAAATCAAGAAATTGATCTAAATTTATAACAATGTATTTTAGGTACCTAAACCATAAGCATCTTATAACCGTGACAATACAATTTGTAGGTTGTGAACCTCTGTCATTATATTACGCAACCTCATTTAGTTTGATTTCGTTTGATTTATCTTAACGACAACTTTAGTCAGAGATGATTTTCAGGGTCTGATGATGGAACCAGAAGGTTATGTAATTGTAATTACATGACTTCGGTGACTTTGTGCTCGTATTGATTCACCTATCTATGCAATATAAGATATCTGATCCAAGATATTATAAGTAAGATATCTGAAACGAAGATAATATAAAATCAAAAGCTCGTTTAAATATTATCATGATGTCGTAGCCGTTCAATAAAACAACCATTCAATGGACAAGACAGATACAAGAGATAAATTACAAGACAAGTTTTATAGTTAAATCTTTATGGCCGGTGGAATATTCATAAAACAGCTGATAAAAGTCATTTAGTATTTCATAGAATCAGGTGTTTTTCAACTTCCACACCCAGTCAGTATCCGCAAGACCTGTGTACCACCCGCACATAAATTTAAATGTACAAACGGCAACAAATCTTGTAAAATTCGTGTCATAGATAGATAGATATACACTTTATTGCTCACACACAATTATTATTAATAGATAAACAATACAGGTACTAATGCTAGGGTGGGCAAAGGCGGTCTTATCGCTAAAAGCGATCTCTATTATAGTTCTATCATAGTTCCGCGATTATACCATATGTACATATATAGTACAGTAGTAGTATAGTAGTATATGTATCCTGCACCGCGGCGCAAATTTCGACTGTCTATATCTGCACTTTTTTTTTTCATGATAAGTTGCTTTTATATGTGGAAAAAATGAAAATATTACCAGTTTTATTTAAATGTAATGTATGGAGTTATCAATGACATAATAAATTGTCAAATTCTAAGAAATTTTAAGCAAAATGTTTTATATTTACCACTTTATCCAGTTACCGCCCACTTAATCCAGTATCGTGTTCAGTGACTTAATCAATTCACGTTACACATCTGTGCTATAGTCAGACCTACTCAAGACTATTCACACCCGATACGTTCCTAGTTAGACCATAAGGCATTTTTGCTATAATATAAGCTATATTTATTAAGAGTTACATTTCCTTGGATGTATGGTAACGACGACGCCAGTAGCATTTCCCTGGCTACCTTGGCGTCCATGAGATGCCAAAACTAGTACCCAAAGTGAGTGACAGATGATATTAATATGATGATTAAGAGACGATAAACAGCTGATGTTGGAATAAGATAGCCTTGTTTCACACGCATATTTTTTTAAAAGCGAATAAAACTGATTTATTTGCGTCATAAAAAATTTCTACTTATTTTTCTTTAAATTATATTCTCTCTGTTATTGATGCGAACTAGTGTGTTGCAATTTGGCGCGTATATCAAGCGTCCATTTTGTGCGTACAAACAAATATGTCCAGATGCCCTGTAATAAAAAATGAGGAAACAAACATAACGGTGTAATACAATCAAATTGCGAAGCTTTAAATTATCTCGATCGAAAGTAAGTCACTAATACAACCTTAAAATTTGGCATTTTTTCCCCACAAATACACGCTTTTTTTATTGGGAAAGTTCATGAAGGCTTATTGATGAAGAAATGGAGGTGTCATTTAATGATTTAATATTTATTATGCAAAGAGACGACATTTTTTGATAAAAGTAGATTGATGAACAATTGGAAGACTTAGCATTATATATAAACTAACTGTAACCCGTGGCTTCGCCCTCGTGATCCGAGGGTACTGTGTGCACACTGGCCTGCTGTATTAAGCTGATCTTAATTAAAAAACCTGCCAATGAGCATCCACCTTTGTGTTATCATCATTAACTTATCAACATCTCCACTGCAGGGGCAAAAGCCTGCCCAATAGATGGAACCAATTATGGAAAATCTACCGGTGTTTCTGTGTATTACGCACATGTCTTCATATAATAGTCCAGTTGCTCATCTTTCCATCTAAGTGTGCAGTAGAATCAAAACAAATGTTTTCTTAAAATAATAGTACTTTTATTGAAGTCGTTTAATAATGATGCCGTCATTTTGCTTGGAACTAGATATTTGATTAATGTGCTTATTCTGGGCTTTCATTTTAAGAGTTTAACACAACCTGATGATTTGCTTGTACAAGATTCTACGCCTGATCCTCATACCAACTCGAGGATTAGCTTGTTCTTGCCATCTCAATTCAGCATTTTCAGAGGTTATAGTGCGTGACGTGCGTGAAATTATTACAATGAATATTCTACCTACAAATTAAACCTACAATTCCCCATTGTTGACATTTCCCCATGAAATCGCAAAGTATAAAAAAAAGGTACTATGTTTTATAAAATCAGAAAAAAAACGTATATAAGTAACATTTAACGTCATCTAAATGTAGCATTTTCATGTAATTAGCCTAAATTACATTTGCATTTAATATTAGCGACAACAGTTATACCGATTTAAATTATTCAAAATATTATTTAAGGTCAGTTCATTTAATAATAGATTTGGAAACGGATGACATAGGATATAATTACAATGACAAATTATATTGTAGACAATGGTTTTTATGTTAACGATTTAATGCCTCATGCGGACTTCTACTCCCATTTTCATCCCTTTATGTGCTTTATTTCGGAATAACATATAAGATAGACATATGCTGCCGCAGATATAACTTGTAAAGGGGTTCGATTTCATACTACATGATTTTTCTTTGTTTTCTTTCATCATTTACGCAGAGCATAAATGCAGGAAAGCTTTAAAAAAGTAAATTATGCTCCCATTTTTACATTATTTTTCATTGCTGCTCCACTCCTATACATGGCTCAATAAATGGGCTGTTCTAGTAGTTCTCAATTCTAGTAGTTCTTGATATTATAGAGTTTAACCAAACAAACTCATCAACTTTATTATTAGTATAGATTTGCGTGTATTTCTGTAAAAAGAAATAGAGGTTGAATAAACATTTAACGTATTTTATTATGATTAAAAATTTACATCGAAAATACTTTTAATAAAAAACAGTCAAGCGTATTTAAGATAATATTTCCTTAATAAATTATGAACGAAAAAGTTAAGTGGGTAATAAGAAAAGTACCTAGTAACAAAAAAGACTTGGCCATTGAAGAGTTTTATTATTGCTGCCAGGTTGAATATAGCTTTTAAGATTTTTTTTTACTTCTAAGTTGGATAAACAGTACCATCTTAATAAAAGCTTAATTTAAGGTATTAACGACAGCCAAAATATAAATATAAAACTAATTATTATACACACAATTTCATATATGTTATGTCATTGATAATACTACCATGCACTTCATTCTAATTACCTCATTATTTTAATATGGCGTGGCAACATGACGAATTTTTTTAAGTACCCAAGTTAGCCAAGCTTTGATCTTGTTGTTTGGGGCAAGTCCATATGGCTGGAGAACATCGCTTTTAAGGTTTCAGTGTATTTCCTCTGCTGCGAAAACAAATAAGTTTATATCCAAAAGTTTGTCAATTATGCAATAGATAGCTCTAGTAATAATTTATATAGGTGTAAAGTTAACACTAATAACAAAACTCTATTAAAATTGGAACGATCTCTCTCATAAAATTTGTAGTCACGTGAATAAAAATATAAATTCCAAACCATTCTGAGCTTTACTCCACACTATTTAAGATTGAATTCGTTTGATAACTTTATTCTCAAAGGCTTCCATATATCGTTGGAACCTTTAAATAATTCCATTATCATTGAAAACCACATATTGCTTTATATTTTATAGTTCTATTGTGTATGTGTTTGTTGGAGTTCGAGGACGCAGTGATGTTAAGCAACTTTCACGATGCCGGTAATGGGATGGGTGACCATAATATTATTATCTCAATCTTCTTCGGAAGGCACGTTAAGCCATTGGTCCGGTAGGTATTGACCCCGATCAGTGGATCATGTCCCATTCTTCCTATCTACTTCGATTCCATTCATAGGATAGGACGAAAAGGACTGTGCCCCAGAAATGGCGACATTAATCATCCGGTCTTATGAACGGCCGTACCATACCGTAACCGTATCACAGACCGAATGTGCTAACAACTGTACCGTTGAGCTACTTGACTAGAATTCAGTATCAGATAAATGAGAAGATTAACAGCGTCGGTAAGCCATATCATGGACGTTGGGTTCAGTGGGGGTAAATTTACCTTTCGTTTTTGTCCTGGGGTCTGCGGGTAATGTGGGAATCCCCTTGCGGAATCCCCCAGAATGGGGGCTAGTCAAGAAGCAGGGCTTACACGCTAAAACCCAGCGACGTCCCTCTCCATGAAGACGATGCACGGATACAGCCTGAAGGACACTTCCCACCCCTTTCGGCTCTCCCTGAAAAGGGCAAGTTGGGGTACGTCTCAAAGATAATTGATACGCACTCCCGAAACGCTGGCCGGGCACCCCCCAATGCCCGGCCAGTGCTCTTATAGGCCGAATTGACCGCAACTAGAGACTGGAAATGCGCAACTATGCATTTCCAGTCCCCGTCCAGTTGAGAGGATCCACATAGGCAGAAAACCTTATCGTGGATCCTTCCCCCTCCCATGGGCAATAAATTTGCCTAATGAGATCTCCAGCTCTAAAGAAATCTGCTGACAAATCAAATATTCCACTATGATTAACTTTAATGCTCCCACAGTCAAATCTTATGCAGTAAAAACTTACATCCCGATTAAAACAAAAATTATTATATTTTAGAATATTAGCTCTATGAAAATTTTTGATAATACACCTGCCAGATGAAAACCATTTTATAAAACATTGTTCACTAAGACCCTAAACTTCTACTGAGAAGAAATACCAGGGCCAAAATCTAAATATTTAATAGAAGGCGTAATTAATGTATTTCAATCAAAATATCATGTGAGAATTAAGTTTAAAAGTCAATTAACGAAAGATTTCTCTTTTACAACTTACGCAATAGTGCAAAAAAGTATTATATACAGTTGCTCGAAATCACACATTTTGTTTCCAAGAAAAATATTGCAATAACTTCTGTAGTTGAAACCCAGTCTTACTATAAACAGTGTTAACGAAACTGTCATCCGCGATGTATACGCATTTATTGTGACATACAACAAATATATTTTTAACTAGCTGTGCCCGCGACTTCGTCTGCGTGGGAAGTATTTTGGTAGAATTCTTTTTTTCCGAATGCAGACGAATCAGCAGACGAACGGGATCTTAATGCAGATCGGTGGGTGTTAACGTTGTTGACGCAGCCATGACTAACGGCTTAACGTGCATTCTGCCAGTGTTGTGCACAGTGCTCAAGATAATAATGTTTTGGTCACCCATCCTGTAAACGGTCCTTACGAATGTTATTTTTCTATTTTTTTTCTCGTTTCTCGCGCTCTGGTTGTCGCTTGTGTCTGAGCATTTATTCGTACCTTTAAACGGTCCTTCTTTTGTTTTTGATCTTTTTAAATTATGATTATTTGTCTAGTTGTATACACAATCGCCTATTTATTGTTCTATTTTTCATGTAATGCTAGTTTTCCTGGAAGAAATCGCTAGCTAGCGATGAGTTTGTCGTTTGTACTTATTTATGTAAAATAAGTATTCATACATACTTCTTGTTGTACGGTATTTACTTACTAATTTAACTGCAATTTAAACCGAATGCGCTAACCCGCTACGCCATCGGACCCCTTATACCTAAGCTATTCTAATATTATAAAGAGGAAAAATTTGGTTGTTTGTTTGCATCAAATTTGCTCCAATACTACTGGGCCAATAGTTGCAGAGCGATTCCGACCTACGGAAAGCTACATCAGACGCGCATGTCATAGGCTATAATTTTGCGGCAAAGTCGTGGGAAAATAGCTAGTTCATTATACCCTGTGAAAACTTATCTGCGGTACGCCTGTGGAGTATGAAGTCAACACGGGTTGGCGATAATCGAAACTACTTTCTCGATCTGCGAGCTGTGAAGAAAGAGAAACTGCGAGCTCTTTAAGAGACCAAGCGCATTTCCCTATCAAAAGTAGTTTCATACTCATACCATACTACATGTATGTAAATGCTTCAGATTCAACTTTATAGTGCATGATCCTCGCGATGCGCAGTTAAATACGCTTCACGTTTTTCAGGTGTCTCCCGAGACCGAGCGCTTTCTGTCTGTACTCTTTCTTTGTCTATAAAAGTCGGTCAGTACATGTCTGACGGAAGATACGTGGAGTTTTATTTATTGATATAAAAAAAATATATATACATATTTTAATTTCGACTTTCCACACTCGAAGGAAATCGTCTACAAACATACTTCCGTGAGGTGCTTAACTGAACTTCTGTCAGATTTCAACGGCCCTCATCATCATCATCATCATCATCAGCCCTTTTACGTCACCAACTGCAGGAGCTCAGGCCTTCCTTATGGATGGTTAAAGAGGTTGGGCCACGACCCTCCATGCTGGCCCAATGTGGATTGGAGGATATTAACGACTACAAATACAACCGGGACCAATCGCTTTACATGCTTTCCGAAGCTTGGAGTTGCTTGAGATAATATTTTTTGTTCATCCATCCTGTGCCCGACCTTTGCGAATGTTGCTTAACAACTACAATCGCGGGCCATGGCGCTTATTCACTACGCCACCGAGCTACTCTGAACCGACCCTCAGACTCGCGTAATATTATATGAGTGTTGTGACCAATGAATAAAGCATTGTTTCCAGCGAAGACTGAAAATACCAACTTTGAAGTACGTATCTACAGCAATTTGTATGTTAAAAAAAAAACAAAAAGAGTATTAACATAAAAAAATACCAATAAGAAAAAAAAAATATATAACTCGAGTTGTCTTTACGTTCTTAACTTCAGTTGACGTGAATTTAAGTTTTTTAACGTCGTGGAAAAGCTTCTGACATTGTCTCTGTTACCTGGCAAGCAACAGGGGTGAGTAGGATTCTCCTCCGTGAACCCGACAGTGAGCTGCCCGGTGGGTCCCCAGAGGCCTACCCACCAAAACCCGTACTCTACACCTTCTCATGGGAAATGAAAACCGGCAAGCTATGGCCGAGTCACCAGGACACTCAAGTATTGGACTATTGGTCCCCTTGCAGATGGAAAATTGGAGAGACTCGGGTAAATCGAGTGCCTCTCCCAGACAGACGAAACCGTGCAATGCGGGAGCGGCTGCCAATCACCTCCGCTGGCCCCGACGACGACGTGAACCTAATCTGATAAAAATATGCGTTCACTGTAAACTACTCGAGGCTTAATTGCATCATCGGAAGGCTCTTTCCGCATGTTCTCCTACTCGCGTGATCGTATACCACATGTCCATTATAAGCTGAACCCTATTTAATACGATTGGCCATATATAAATGAGGTCAACTTACTTCGGAGTGTCAAAATTTTGGAATCTTATTTTTTTATTTGTCATCATACAAATTATCATTTTATAGACAATATTAATTCGTAGCTCGGTGGCTCTACGGATATGCGCCGCTGCGCACGATCGCTATTGCTAAGCAATTTTCGCAAGAGTTGTTCACGGGATGGGTGACCAAAAATTATTAAACAAATGCCTGAGGCCCTGCAGTTTGGCTGTGAAAGAGTTAATGATGATGATCAATATATCAAAGACGAAAATTTAATAAAACAGTAAATATTTCATAGCAATTTTGGCGACCACGTCACTTCAAATTGACATAACTTTTGTATTTGTGAACCGATTGAAATAAATCTTACACTAAATGTTAACGGAAGAATGCCGCAATATAATAGTGAAAACTGCATTTAAATCGGTTCAGCCGTTTCTGAGATTATCGTGCACAAACGCACAGACAAACAGACAAACCGACAAACAGACAAACAGACAAAAAATTTAAAAATCATTGTTTTGTGTTCTATTACTCTTATAAATGTCCCTCATAACAGTTTTTTTCATATATCTTCAATGTACAGACATCGATCGGTTACGTTTTTATTATAGTATAGATTTAGAATAACCAGATAAATTATTGGACGAATTATAAGTGAACTCAGCGGGTTGAAGGTCGTCAATATAGCTCACTACTTAATCATATAAGGGTCCAGTGGAAAGCCTATCGATCTAGAATCCATTGTACCTCTTTCATTTCAACTATTTAATTTATTTGACATTCCTATAATTTGACCTGCATGATTTAGACCTTTGTATTTAATTTGAAATGTTTATTGTAAAGCCGAGTGTAACTTTCTGAGTTATATGGCCAATAAATGATTTGATTTCATTGATTTGGAACTGAGTAATAAAATGCCATCAAGGGATCGTTGTCGTTAAGCAACTTTCGCAAGGGTCGGTTACGGGATGGGTGACCAAAACATTATTATCTCGAGCTACTCTGTGCTTCGGAAGGCACGTTAAGCCGTTGGTCCCGGCTGCATTTGCAGTCATTAATACCCTCCAATTCACATCGGGCCAGCGTGGAGGGTCATGGCCCATTCTCCTTAACCATACATAAGGAAGGCCTGAGCCCCTGCAGTGGAAGGCCTGAGACGTAAAAGGGCTGATGATGATGATGATGAAGGGATAATGACTGGGTGGAAAGGAAATTATATTTAGTCCGTCAGTCTGGTAATAGAAATATACTAGATATGTATTTTTTTACTTCAATTTAACAAGAAATAGCTTAGATAACAGGCATCAAAGTTGAGGAGTGTGGGCTCGCTACGTCACAGCATTGTAGAAAATGCGTGACGTATCGCCGTAATTAAACGATTACGCGAAAAATTAAAAAAAATGTGTTTAATATTTTTCAACAATCTACCTGACGGAAATACAAAAAAAAATATCGTCATCCCTATACAATAACTACTGGGTAAACCAACAGACAGACAAACTAAGGAATCGCATCCTGGCTAGACTCGCAACAAGCAAAAACTTATTTAGATGAATATTAACACAATAACTAGATTGTGTACCGCAGATATATATTATTTATACTCACGAAGTATGGTTATCAAACATCTTTAAAAAATGGAACATGCCTGTACTAAGGACTGCCCGTGGGCAATTCATGGACACTGATGGAAAACAGCAATATTCGAGGACTGATGTGGTTTTTTAGGGGGGGGGGGACTAAACCAACTGTATCCTCACGCAAAATAGGCTCTTGGTATCGACTTACGAAAAAGGCCCAGGATACAACTACAATGCATACTAAATTTCCTTAAACCCGAACAATGTCTCGCAAAAGGGCAGTCATTCATGAATTCAAAAATTCAAATAGAATTTCAAATATTACGTTTGTCTTGCACACATTCAGGAGGGAGTGAAAGAGATAACCTGATTCAGAATTCAGCTCAGGATACCTTTGTAAAGGTTTGAAGCACGTGTTATTTGAATAATTCTCGGTTGGCTCTGAGAAAGGTTCCGAGCAAAGGGTTTAGACTGAAACTTTGTCCCGTGTATACCTAAGGAATATCCGAGATGCTCGGCGTATCATTATGTAATGCTTTTATTATATGATACATGTCAGTTTTGGGTTATGTAAAATAGAATTTATTGCCTTCATCTTTTGGGATGTCTTCTGTAGTATTATTGGTATGCTTTATCTCGTGTGAAATAAAATGCGGTAGTAAATAACATTGACACTAAGACCCTTCTCACATCGAGCTATAAACTTGTTACAAACTCAAATTACGTGCAAGTTGCTTCAGCGTCACCAACCGTACATCCTATTCTCATATTTGTACAGGACACGGCTAATCATAAAATGTATTTTTAAATGAACAAAAGTGTTAAATAGCCGTTGCAAGTTAAGAAGCATCTTTTAATTTGTGGAAAATTATTGCATATTGAGCCGGAATAGATAAATTCTCATATACCATCCTTAAATTAAATCGTAGAGTCCGCACACGTGTATAGATTTTTAATTATTATTATGAACGAAGCTCCATCTAAGTAGAACGGTAGAACCTTAATGATAGTGCAGTAAAGGCGCTAATGACAATTGTGGTTGAATAACAGACAAAATGCCAAAAAACTTAGTTAAAGCTCTATTGATTTTCACAGTTGCGCTAACATTACTAAATTCCCCTTCGTCTATATTGGTTTCATAATTACAAATGAGGTGATGGTGTAGGAGTTTTGTTTTGGTTCTATATTAAACTATATGTTACGCACAAAGGTTGAAATCGGCTCATTGAGCGAAAAAATAGTTCACAACGCGTTGTGGCAGTCGCAGAATAACCACATAGCAAAATCTGTGTCGTGACTGACATGCTATTCGACCTCAACGCGTTGTGATAATGAAGAACGGCGACAGTACCTTATTATATAATAGACAGTGTAAAATAGAAGTAAATTATCTGTATTTATGAGGTTAAGATTCAGCTTATAAGGAAAACCCCGAAACGGGATATGTTATTGTTTTATTTACTTATAGGTACTATAAGTGCACGAACTGGTTCTTCATATATTATTTTTATATTTGTTGTCTTTTGTCTTTACCATAAATATATTTGTCAAGCCTAGTCAATATATTTTTTAAATCAGCCTTTTCATTTAACTACCTACATCGAAACTACCGGACCCGTTACACTGTGATATATTTTCATTCAATTTCACTTTATAACTGCCACATTTTAATTTATAAACACAAAAGTTTGGCAACAACGCAGCAACACTGCTCAAACTTAGCAAACTTGGAATGCAACAAACGGATAAATGATAGCAGCACTCCCCAGACTGCGGCCAAACTCCTTGCATTGTTATTTACAACTGTATATTATTAGGCAAGATGTTACGTATTGACTAGGAGAGCTATTCTCCTAATGTTCATGTAATAATCGCATCTCATAGAATCATATAGGGTAGCTCGGTGGCGTAGTGGATAAGCGCCGCGGCCCGCGATCGTAGTCGTTAAGCAACTTTCGCAAGGGTCGGTCACGGGATGGGTGACCAAAAAATTATTATCTCGAGCTACTCCGTGCTTCGGAAGGCACGTAAAGCCGTTGGCCCCGGCTGCATTTGCAGTCGTTAATACCCTCCAATCCGCATTGGGCCAGCGTGGAGGGTCATGGCCCATCCTCCTAAACCATCCATAAGGAAGGCCTGAGCCCCTGCAGTGGGGACGTAAAAGGGCTGGTGATGATGTGATAGAATCTCAACGACTCGCATTTAGTCATTGTACTATCTACCTGAAGTCCAATATTATTAGTGCAATGTCTTCCTCACGAATTAATGGTTACAAATCTATAATAATATTGAATTCAGGTAGATAGTGCTATGGCAAAATATAAGCAGTTGATATTCTATAGAGATGCATTATCACATCACTAAAGAATCTCTATAGAATTACGTAAAGAAACATCGACGGAACTGATTTGCTGGGTGTGTTGTTGAAGGTTATAATTACATACCAGCAATTACTAACTAATGAAGCACAATACCGTATTCAATGAGTAATGTATTAAATGGACTATACTGTACTAGTAAAGATACACGTATGAAACAATGATGTCTCCTTCCTAACTCCAGCAAATTGGGTTATTTATTGTTACAACCTAGAACCGCTAAGCTGACATTCTAAAACGATAACCAATTTTAGAAGCAGGTTTAAACAGTTATAAGGCCTGATGCGGGCATAGCTGCATGTCTGTTGGAGGCTATATTGGGGGACAATGGGAGAAGAGACCGCAAGAAAGATCAGGCAGGTCTCTGCAGTGGATAGGGGGGGGAGAAGGATCGCTTATTGCTACATCTCTCTTTCTCCACAACGATTTCCAAATGCCAAAACGCGTCGTGAGCTTTTCCCTAAGAGCTATAACACTAATTTCGCTATGTGGATATCTTACTGTGACTACAACGCGTTGTGTACAATTTTTTCGACAAGCGATTTTATTCTTTGAGCGTAACATATACAATGCACTATAAGAATCTTCCATTGTCCATTCCTCTGTCAAGTCCGTTTAATACATAAGCACTATACAGCATGTATTTACTGAGTAGTCTTAAAAATATTTCACAAAATCGTCTTCTACAGAGTGCAATTTAGATTTCGTTTCATTTTTGCATTTCATAATTTTGGCTCCCAAGTATACTGTCATAGGATAATGTTAATATTTTAAGACAAAACAAGTCGCGAAATTTTCTTAGAAAACAAGCAAAGTAAAATTCTGTATTCACGTTAGAGCTTGCGGATATAACTTTCATGCATTTATAATGTGTGCTTCATTCCACATCTCATGATATAGTATGGAAGTTGTTAATATTCGAAGCAAAATCTTAACTTGAACTAAAGATTTCCCTGTAATTTAATACGTAACTATAAAATTCAAGATGCAAAACTTAATCTTAATTGAAACAGAAATATATAAAATCAGCCTGTAATAGGTAATTAATTTATTGAAATTGTAATTTAATATAAGTTTATAGTCTGTGTAGATTTCTAAAAGCTTGTCGTTATTTTTGTAGTTGTTTATATTTGTCAACAAAATACTTTAAAAGCTTTTTTAGATTATTCATTCTACTTTGGTAAATTTTCTTTAACTTCAACTCAGTACACAGAAGTTTAAGAATAATCAATTAGGGTAAGATTGATTTTGAATGGCAACAACATCTCAAATATTTCGATGAGGAAAATACTTATTAAATAAGTCTTATATAAAAAAACAATATCATGTGTTGTTTCAGATTATTCAACACAAGCATAATAAAAAATATATTTCACAATGGGTGCTGTCATTTAACGACTGCTTCTTTATTTGGACTGGTCGTTTGCCATCATTGGAATTCGAAATTATTTTATAGTCCACAGAACGCACCTATGGAAATTCATTCAAATGAAATACGAAATGAAAATCTATATTATGAAAGCATAATAAAGATTTACTTGATAATAATAATACATATTTTTTTAATAATATTTATATTAAAAAAAATGTTTACATAGATTTTCAAAGTCAATGTTACAGTTGAGTAGTTTCTGTGCTTGAATGAGGTTTATATTCTAAACCTGAATCTCAGACTCCAGCGCTCCTCCCTCATTATACGGTCTTAATATAAGTATACAACATTTGAATAAATATTTAAATCCATAATATATCCATTTTAGTTTCAACAAACAAAAAATATCAATTAATCAAATAGTAATAATAAAAATTAAAATCAACATAATTTGAGTTGGATATGACCTTTGTGTACCCGTATGTTTTGAACCCGTACACAATACGTATTTTCTATTTTAAACTTATAAGAAAGGATACTAATATAAATCAAGTTTTTTCAGATTATGGAAATAACTTGATTTTTTTTATGGGATAGGGGGCAGACGAGCAGACGGATCACCTGATGGTAAGTGATTACCGTCGCCCATGGACACCTGCAACACCAGAGGGGCTACAAGCGCGCTGCCGGCCTTTGAGGGACGGCCTTTGATTATTAGCGAAAAAGTAACAAGTGCTTGAAAGATTCGTCAGTTATGTTAAGTCCTGAGAAGCAGAGTGATTAGAACAGTCGCCTGGTTTGCATGGGTTCGAGTCCCATCTCAGAGTGCCAAGCACAAAGTGGATTATTTAAGCATTATTCATTACGAATATTAAAAAAACTTTTTAAGTTGGTACTTTATGCTTTCTTTACTCTATGAATATTATTTGCCATGTTTACTATGATAAAATAAAAAATACTCATCGATTAAATCTTTGATTTTAGAGATTAGACTCATTTATTGAAACTGGGTCAATAATAGCAAGTGACACATAAATTTATAAAAAAAAAATATTTAAAAAATTTATGGTTCGCCTATTAAAACGAATGAATAAGAGTCGATTTGATAGATTGTTACATTGTCATCAATAATACTCTTAAATACAGGTAATTTGTACTCGTGCAAAACTGAGATGGGTCAGTAGTAAACAAATAAGACAGGTCTCTACATATGTAGAGTATATACACGTCTACCTTCCTTTAAAAGGTTGGCAATGTAACATGGAATTCGATGGAGAGCGGTATGCCCACCGAAACTCATCCAATTAGCACTGAATTGCCGACTGAAAATAACCCCCCGTTGTCATTAACGAATGTTACGTACCTATTGAATTGCTTTTGGAGGCAAAACTGGGTTACACTTTTATTTGTATACATTACTAACTGACCCGGCAAACTTCATCCCTCTACATCCCCGCGGCTTCGCTCGCGAGGTCCTGAATTATATACATCTAAAACATTCCTTTCGAATCACCCTATCTATTAAAAAAACTACATCAAAATCCGTTGCGTAGTTTTAAAGATTTTTTTTTTTTTTTAAATAATGGGCTTACTCTTGACCTCAATCTAGCACAAGGACGTAGATTAGATCTACGGTGGGACGAGCTTGCCCAGAAGGAGCCTATTCACTCTTGCCCTAAATAGGTCTGGGTTATATGTACTCGGGAATATAGACGCCGGCAGGGTGTTCCACTCCTTGGCGGTGCGCAGTAAAAAAGAGGAAGAAAACCGCTTTGTGCGGCATCTCGGGATATCAACTAAATGTGGATGGTATCCCGCCGTGCGTCTAGATCTCCGATGGTAAAAAGGTGACGGCGGAATGAGCACATGCAGCTCCCGACAGACTCCCCGTAGACGGACAGACATCCTATAAAAGACGGACAGGCAGGCGACACGGCGATGGCTGAGGCTGTGTAGCTTGGATTCGACTAGTTTTATGTCGCCAATGAGTCTCTTGGCTCTGCGTTCCACCGAATCCAGTGCGGTAAGCTGATACTTAGCTGATCCATCCCACAAGTGACTGCAGTACTCCGTCTGTCTATGCATATAGATCTTAGCATACATATGCATAGACAGACGGAAAGTGACTTTTTTTACACTATATATTGATGAATCTTGTCCTGACAATAATAAATAAAAAAGGAATCATTCATTTTGTTGGCAGTTATGCGCGT
The DNA here is from genome assembly GCA_918026875.4 of Diatraea saccharalis. Classification (NCBI taxonomy): domain Eukaryota; kingdom Metazoa; phylum Arthropoda; class Insecta; order Lepidoptera; family Crambidae; genus Diatraea; species Diatraea saccharalis. Next base: position 17,018,232 of record OU893346.1, read on the forward strand.
ACATACATTCCGTCGATTCTTTTTATGTATATATGCATTTTTTTTTCATTTACCATTCCAATTTATAACCTTCCTTTTGTTTAGCTGTAATCGTGTAAAAATTAAAGTAATAGTCTAGTCTGGTTGCAATAGTTATATTCACAATATCGATAAGACTATCAAAATTATCGATAAATTTTGAAATATTAAAAGTAAAATATAGGCAAAGATGGTAACTGATATAATACAAAAAAACAGTTCGCTTTAATAGTCATTTGTTTTATTTTCACATCACAATGCTATTTCATTTTATCCTAGAAACGACAAAAACTATTTTGTTTTACATAATATTAACTCCAATAAAATCTCTCTTTAATTTGTATTATACATTTAAATTTAGTATGATGATTCTGTTAATAAACAGAAATGGGCAGGTGAATTGTTTAACCAGAGTTTATCTGCACCTAACCCCAAAAAGATTAGATGAGCTTTGGGAACTTTATGATCCAGTAACTATTATAAAATATACCCCTCCCTATTATATTATTCTTAATGGTAAAGCTTGTAAAGGATGTGGCTCTAGCAAAACCCTTTGTAACTGTACAATTTATATCTCATGAAGTTAAAACAGCATTAAAATATTAATAGAAACGCATTTTAAAAAAAAAACATAAATATACCTACATCTTTATGTCGGCATTAGCGTCAAGTCTATCGACTATCTTGTTGGGTTGAGGTTAACCTTGAAATATCTTACACTATCAATAATACTATCGAAACTATCGGCTATAGTATCGATACTATAAATAGAGTATTAAATAGTCTTTAATGGTTATTATACTAGTATCATAATGTTGAAATGGCTTAAACTTATATTAAAAGATAGATAAAATAGTTAAAATACAAAAATAATTGCCAAAATATCGTTATATAATTATAAAATCAATATAAATGGAAAATTTCCTTAACTAGTGATTCATTTAAGCATAGTTTTTCTAAATATACTTTGTGAAAAATAAAATAAAAGTGTACTGCTACTTTTCTCTAAGAAGTCTTCCGACTTTATAAATAATTAATAAAGCTTTAGGTTTCGTTAAAAGAAAAAATTATAGACAAATTAAATTATTATATATTTTTTTCATTACAGACATACGCTCGCTTATACTTGAGATATCTTCACTTTGCTTGTAGATCTGATGTTATAGACTAATAACATAAAGAAAACTTACCAATAAGACCATTAATTTTCTTAATTGATATATCCTCACAACAAAAACCAAAAGCTATAAATTATAGTATACAATCGGTATCATTACTTTTTAAATTATCGCTTATCGCAAAATAGCGGCAATTTCACCCGCAATCACGTCAGGTCGTATCATAACTGTGACATCTTTATTACATCCATAATAGCTTTATTACGATGTCAAATTATTATTCGACGTTTGCAAAATACCTTAAAAATTTCCCTATAAAAATCTTTACGTGCGATTTTATTAACATTCAATTTGGTGCGAAATGTGGTATCACTCGTGCGTCGTATTGTTGGTCGCGTACGCGGCCAAAGGGTTAAGTAATCCCGAAACTAACTTAATAATTAAATATTTTAATTACAGGGATGTGAAATCTGTTTGTTTCTTAACTTGCGACGACTATTATTGTGAGATTTCATTTATTTATTGCCTTTTAATGAAAAGTTTGAAAGATTTAATTTTATAGCCAAAATAATAAATAAAATATTAAACATTTTATTATAAATCATATAGCAATATACTCCAAAAAGATTCTTTAGGCTCGACTTACCCTCAAACGAGGTATATTATTACTCTTTGGGAAAAATTGTTAAAAAATCCAAACTAATAACAGTCTTCTCTTACAACCATTGACACTATAACAACTTACAATAATACTTGACTTACTAAAACTTTTTTAAGTTACATATTTTTTAATTAATATTGCAACAAAAATATCAAATAAAATGTTTTGTATTAGGGCTTCATAAATTTACAAAAGAAGCTGCGAAGAAGAAAATAATAGTATCCGCAGCGTTATTAAACGAAGAAGAAGGATTGTTGAAGCTTGAAAAATGTCTCCGCCAAGACTACTCGTCTAATGGTGTGATTATAAATCTGAAATGTGATTTTGAACGAATAATGCAATACGTACGTAGTATATTTTTAATGTTATCAATACTCGTGTATGGCCATATTTATAGCTTTATGTACATAGCGTAAGTAAATGTACAATGAAATAAAACTTCTTCAAAAGGCAAAAAGGTTTTATCATATTGAAGCTCTAGGTTATGACAGCGCTGTACTCGACGACGCGTTCAAAGTTTCAATGAAATAGCGTAGCTATCTTTGATTATGTTTTGACTCTGGTTTCCTTGCATAAGTTGTACAATGATAGCACATATTAGGTTTAACGTAATTCTTATTATGCCAAATTTCGCTTATAAATCTCTAAACAACCAAATTAACTAATGAGGTTTTTAGATAACCTTATATTGGAAATGTCTATAGTTTATAAAGAGGTATAAATTTTTGATTATTAGTTTGCATCGAAAGAGCTCCGGGACTACAGGACCAATTAAAAAAATTCTTTCACCTTCGGGAAGCTACATCATACGAGGGTAACATAGACTATAATTTACGCGAGCAAAGTCGCGGAAAAGCAGATAGTCTCATATAAATTTCCAATTATCGATGGGCACCACGATTCTTACTTATTGACCTATACACTCTGCATTAAATTGTATTTTAATGTTCTTTTAAAATATTAAATATATTTATTTAGAATCCACTTTGCTACGTCTGAACAAATTTGTCTAACTCAAAATTATGTATTCGAACCTTTCTATTGTTACAGGCGTCAAAAGAGTCACTATTTGATGCTCAACATAAATGGTTATTGGTATATAATGGTAATCTAACCAACAATATGTCCACGTCAGCATCAAGGATACAAGAACCAAAAATAATTGGGAACACGTTACAGGCTCTGAATAATCTCAATATCAGTGTGGATTCTGATATTGTATTAGCTTTAAATACAGGTAAAATTACTCTTGAATAAATTGTTATAAAAACAATCATCATTATCATCATCGTCACCTGCCCTTTTACGTCCCCACTGCAGGGGCTCAGGCCTTTCTTATGAATGGTTAAGGAGGATGGGCCATGACCCTCCACGCTGGCCCACTGCGGATTGGAGGGTATTAACGACTGCAAATGCAGCCGGGACCAACGGCTTAACGTGCCTTCCGAAGCACGGAGTAGCTCGAGATAATAATTTTTTGGTCACCCATCCCGTGACCGACCCTTGCGAAAGTTGCTTAACGACTACGATCGCGGGCAGCGGCGCTTATCCACTACGCCACCGAGCTACTCACTATAAAAACAGTAATATTACTTTTTCCATAAAAATCCAGTATTACTTAATATGTATCGAATTCAATAACAGTTTTTGATCAACTTCTAAAAAGGAGATAAACAGGAGAAAACGCACCTATCTATGGTTCCATCTAAAGTTCGATATTAAAAAAAATATATCAAGTGTAATATCTATTCCCCACCAATATTTGTTTCCTAAATCAGCCCAAATTTAGCGTTTGAACAACTTCATCAAGTGTGGTAATAAGAAGGAAATATTTTATTGTTTGTTGGTTTATTTGTTTCTATTGATTATGCTCCAAAACTTCTGGAGAGATTTTAAAAATCCACCCACCTATAGGAAGCAAATCATACACTGACATAATCTATAATTTACGTAGGTGTAGTTTATAAAAAAAACTGTAGTTTGTACAAACAGGCCAATACGAGTACCGACTTTACGAAATATACAATTTTGGCAAAATACAAGGTGGAGATTGTAATATTAAAGAAACAGGAAAATGGCATCTCAGTAATCGTAAGTTTCATAACTTTTTTTTTTATATTCTTTAATATTTGGATCATCAAATTTAAGTCCATACCTATGTGGCAACATCAATCTCACCGCGCTAACTTTGCCGCAAAATCGACGGCAAGATGGAAGCTTCATGTTACAACGAATAGTCGCGAGATGGCGCCGCAAAATCTGCATCGCGCTAGCTAAGTTTCGCAACAACTTCAAACTTTCCAGTATTTCCACTTTTAGAGACTTGGCATTATTGTAGATAACACATGTCGGCAACATCATTGAAATTAAAAAATCATTTCAAAATTAAAAGTGATCTAAGAATCACAAAGTTGGAACAAAGTTTTAAACTTGAAACACCGTCACGGAAATTACAAATACCAAAACATTGATAAAATAATTAAATAAATATTAGACAACATCACATACATAGCTCATATTACAAAATACAGCCCCAGTATTATGGAGTATCTGAGACAACGAAGGTACCACAACACCCAGATCCTAGACAATATAGATAATATAAATGCTATAATTTTCGTATCTTAAGATATCATCTTAACCTACGAAATGTATATTTCGTATCTTAAGGTACTATTTTCACCAACGAAACATATATTTCCGTATCACTTGGCATCTGTAGCACCTTTAAATGTTCTTTCTTATAAACAGGTCCCAGTACGTCCAGACTCAAGACGAATTTGAATGAATTCAAATATTATCGCAGATTTAATTTTCATCGATTGCCACTTAGAATTATAAGTGTCGTAAGTAAATTATCTGCTAAATAATCCCAATTTTTATCAATTCAAATGTTTTTATTGAAGTTCATAATATAGCTCATAATATCACATTTTACAACGGCAGGTAACCCCGACAAGAAAAGATTTTGATCCAAAACTGCTGACTGACAGGAGACCATCACCAAATGTTACCACCATTACGAGGACCTCCTCAACTATTCTGCAAGTTGTTGCCGACATACATAACATCAGGTTTTATTTGACTGTATTCTCTGTTTCTTAAAGTATCTTATCTTAAAAGAAAAAACCCTAGGATCATTTAAATCTTAAACAACATCGTTCTCATCGTCATTTTAAATACCATATTCTATAACGTACATTGCTAAGTTCGTAAATTAAGTAGTAACACACCGATCCACATGGACCCATTTTCTACATGGACCCGCCCGGATCAAAGACCTCAAAGAATCGGACCAAAGACCTCAAAGATGGCTGCATCTTGAAACCGGCGTCCAATAAATAGTTACATGCAAACTATCACGTTTTAGTTTGTTATTGGTGACTCAAAGATAACTGTGTAAATATGGCATCTTAATTTGGAGGTAAACATGTAAATTAAATAGTACAGCTTTGTTATTCTGTGATGAAACAGCGTCGAACACAGCGCCGTCTTTATTTAAAAGGTAGTGTTTTATTTGACACTTCGCTTGACGCAGTATTTTTAAGAGCTGTTAAATTTTATTATGCAACATACAAAATGATAAGACGTAGCTAATATACAGGAAAGCTCTGACTACTACGGCTGACTCAAGTACTACGATATTTGTGTAACGCGCGCGCTACGTAACTTGTAATAGACAATGACTGCTACGAATCGTAGAAGCCAAGCGACCATTGTATTTGGTTATATTTATTCAGTATAATATATCTGATAAAAAATACTAAATTTTTTATTTTTTATTATTTTATTTATTTTAATATTTTATCAATTACGCATTCACAATACTATACTGAGACAATATCGCGAAATTCATCAATTTATGTAACAAAAAAACTTTATTAATAGAAACTACATGCATTAACTTTAAATATTACGGTAAATATTTCAATAGCTAATGAATAAGAACGGTCATTCTCGTCCAGGTCATTGTGAGTAATTGTCATAATATTCGTGCGAAGTCAATCTAGAACTCTATTTGTTTGTTGCATTCATATAAATCAGTATTATAAATACATATAATTAGATATTGATATCTCATATTTTCACGCGCACTATCCATAAATGAAACAACTTTAAAACGGTTTCTTCGCGTTTTTATTTAGTTTTAGACGTTTCTGATCCTTTACAGGTTCCGTTTTCTCATAAGACTGAGGTGTTGATTGTCTTTTTAAATTAAAGTATAACTACCTTAAAAAACCAACACTATTGGACACATTCATAATACAATTTCTTTTTATATCATGGCAACGTTTTCATTTAATAAAATAAATTATTTTAAAAATACATTTAACTTTTTTATTTACTCCTAGCTACCGTAGTCTTCCACCGGTTCCAACTTTGGGAGTCTTGTCTGAGAAGAACTGGCGAAACAAACTCCAAAAAAAAAGTGAAAAAGTGTTCTCCCTTTAATTTAATACTTACAGAATGAACGAACCGTATCTATAACATATAATTAGAACCAAATATATCTTAATATTAGGCCTTTCTGCACTAATTAAAGTTTTCTTCGCAGATTGGTGCATTCTTTCGGTGACCGATGGTTAGGAGGCTTCAAGGCTAATGAGTCACAGGTTTGTAGTCTCCTATTTTCTCGGGATCCCAGAGGGAGATGTGTTTACCATAGTCCTATCACTGTTTATCTACATTTTGCATCTAAACCAAGTGATGCAATGAAAAATCGTAGTCACCAATCTTCACGTATGACGCCCCTCCACGGAACATCCTTAGGAGTTGTTAACCTTACAGCGTCAAAAATAAAGTTTTGCGAGTTTTTTTTTTTTGCCGTATTTACATGTGAATTTGTGTTCAAGCGGTACACAGCAGACGTGTGGAGATTGCTAGATATTAAAGTTTCAAAAAGCAATGGACATCCACAAAATAACGCCTGATTTATTATTAAATATATCTTTAAGTGCTAAACTCAACCTTAAATGAAATTTAACCTTTACTTTTGCAGATGGTTATAGCAAGTGCTCTGTTCTTCAAAAAACAAGACTTAACCGCGATGCTCAGACTGTTGCCGTACACATTTGATAAGTTTGATGTTGTGAATCCACCAGTTACATATGTCGAGTGAATTACTATTTTTCTTTTATGCTTCTATAAAGATAGCTTTATTTCTTTAATAAGAAAATCAATAATACTTTTAGGAATAGCATTTTTTTGAATTTATTTCACTACCGATAATGACTTTTAGTGGTCACCCTATCTGATATTAAAACTACTTATTAGATATTATAAGGTCATCATCATCATCATCAGCCCTTTTACGTCCCCGCTGCAGGGGCTCAGGCCTTCCTTATGGTGGTTGGATGGTCAAAGAGGATGGGTCATGACCCTCCACGCTGGTCCAATGAGGATTGGAGGGTATTAACGACTGCAAATGCAGTCGGAATCAACGGCTTAACGTGCCTTCCGAACGATAACGATCGCGGGCTACGACGCTTATCCACTACGCCACCTAGCTATTATAAGGTACTATCGCCTAATAAAGCCCGCTGATTTTGACTGCTGGAGTGGTTAAAAGCCAACTAGAACATGTGTTAATTACAGACGCAAATCGACTGATTTGATAAGGAAAAAGGAATTTAATTCAAGTCCAGTTGAATATTCAATCCTCGAGCAGTCAAAACAGTGGGCCTTATTAGGAGACACTTGCTAATGATTATTTAATACTAGCTTTCGCCAGCGGCTTCGCCCGCGTGGACCCTAGGGAAATGTTTAGTGGGATAAAAAGTATCCTATTATCTAAGTCAGCTAACACCCTATCTGTATACCAAATTTCATCAAAATCCGTTCAGTAGTTTCGGCGTGATTGACGTACAAACATCCAAACATCTAAACAAAGAAACTTTCACATTTATAATATTAATAGGATACTCGTATTTATTACAGAATGAGATACTACTACAAAATACCAACATACGGCGTTGGGAAGTTCGAGAACCAGTTCCTTAGACCTCTCAGTAAGGGTTCTTGGATATGCGTGGTCGTTACGATGGTGTTATGCACCGCAGTTCTATTTATCGCAGCTAAATTTGAAAGGCAGATGTCATCGGAACAATATGCTTTATTTTCAGTCTTGGCTACTATCTGTCAACAATGTGCGTATGAAGTTATCTTGTTGTATCATTTCAATATATTGTTTTTGTATAGGAGCAAACAAATTAACGGGGTTATCCGAAACATAGCCAATAACATTGCGCAATCATCATCGCAACATTGCGTAAAAATCTGCGTCACTATTGTTGTGAATCATTAGCCTTATAACGTCGCCATTGTTGGAGGCAGGCCTTTGAACATTATGCACCATACGGGTCAATGCGGATTGTTAGGTGTTAAAACTGCTAATGCAGCCAAGATCAACAGTTTAACGTGCCTTCAGAAGCACGAAGGAACTCGTTCCTTGAGGAGTTGTTTAACTTCCCCATTGCAAAGCAAACGCGCTAACGTCGTAAAGCCATAAAGCTTCTTGTAGGTGTGTCTCTTCTTTAAAAAGTTTTGGTGATATTATTTCTTTTAAGATAAGATCTCCACACCGATGGACTAAATCATTTTCTGTTTTTATTATATTTTAAAACATTGTTTCAGTTTTCGAAGAATACTCTATACAGACTGGAAGTACGATGTCTGGTAAAGTTTTTGTTTTTAACTATTCATCACATCACCAGCCCTTTTACGTCCCCACTGCAGGGGCTCAGGCCTTCCTTATGGATGGTTAAGGAGGATGGGCCATGACCCTCCACGCGGGCCCAATGCGGATTGGAGGGTATTAACGACTGCAAATGCAGCCGGGACCAACAGCTTAACGTACGTTCCGAAGCACGGAGAGCTCGAGATAATAATTTTTTGGTCACCCATTCCGTGACCGACCCTTGCGAAAGTTACTTAACGACTACGATCGCGGGTCGCGGCGCTTATCCACGCCACCGAGCTACTCTAACTAGTATAACTGGATAAAGCAGCTATTTGATACTTAAACAGATGGAATCAAATAAACGGCAAAGTGTACACGCATTTGATTTTAATTCACACACTTTCACTAACACTGACTTATCACAACGTAATAAATACAACGAACAAAGTTTCAGCTGACCACTGAAATGATGGCAGACTAACGCTAATGTATTTGCAGAATGTTATATACAACACTTTGTTCGGGGTAGATTCTCGGCTTGACTCGGCTTAGCTCGGGTTAAATGACACGCTTTCATCTGCAAAGGCGGTGTAACCGTTGTTCTACAGTTTATAACAAGATCATCGCGGACCGACATCGCCATCTTTAATTCATTTCATTTTCATTTTACATGTAAAAATTACTTTATTTACTTGACATTGGCAGAATTGTGCGGAATGCGCAGATAAGCCATTCATTAAAAAAGAAGAAGAAGAAGAAGTTTATAACAAATTATTAATCTTCTCTTCTGTATTTCAGCACGTAAACTCACAATGTTTGTGACTGGACTATCGTGTGTCCTTATTTACAACTACTACACGAGTAGCGTTGTGAGCTGGCTGCTCAATGGTCCACCTCCGTCTATTAACTCCTTGGAAGAACTAATTCATAGCTCCCTGGAGTTGATCTACGAGGACATAGGTTACACGCGGTCTTGGTTGCAGGTAAACTATGAATAGCTGCCCAACCACGATTGAGTTGACATCGTATTCAATCAAAATGCACTTTACATTCAATACTCAATTTATTTATAAATGAAGTTTTTTTTTTTTGAAATAACAATTTTATACAAATTACCAATTACCAATTACAAATTACCAATTACAAATTACCAATTACCCCCTTAAAGTAAAAAAATGAAAGGGTATATTTTGACCTTGGCTTCGCTGGTTCATATAAATTACAAATTAACAATTGCCCCCTTAAAGTAAAAAAAATAAAAGGGTATATATCGACCTTGGCTTCGCTGCCGTACTCAGAAGGAGTACGGCAACACAACAAACCGGGGGCTGTCTGTTGTCCTACGGTCTCACTGTCCAGCGTTATAATTCGTAGACATAAAATAACATTTATAACACTTAATGCTACTAAACACAATAATAGTTGGGCACAGCTCAATGTTCAGCTTGTCTTTTGTTTAAATAAATTTAATAAAATTTCATCCACCTCAACAGCGAAACAATCAGGTCTTCCTTTTTATTCAGCTCAGTAATGTAGGTGGGTCAAACCACAGATACCCATCCACATGGAGCGATATAGCATTTACATACGGTTACTGGTGGTACCGTCAACCTGTATCGGACAACTCGCACCAGGCAGCCAGTACAATACAGCCAGTACCAGACAGTCAGGACAATACAGCCAGTACCAGACAACCAGTACAATACAGCCAGTACCAGACAGCCTCTCGGTTTGAGAGGCGAAAAAAAAAAAACACTTATGCGACCGGCGCCCACAAATCGCAGCACTGCTCGGCCTTCCCTGCTTCGAAATCACCACGAATGGAAGCCCACGTATTCAACAAAACGAGCCGAGATACGGTAGACTTGTAGACTTCACTCTTAGATGTGTTCCGACTTAAATACGATTTCCATTTCCATTCGACTCAAGCGACCTGAACAGCTGTTAAATGAAGCAACTCCGTTTCACGGACAACACACAATGGCTACAAATTTTGACCTTTAAAAATTTAATAGGAAAAATACATAAATAAAATATTTATGTTTTATTGAATTGAAAATAAAATTATAGGACACGTGCAAATATGCATGAAAAAACTGACAAAACCCTGCATACAAAGGAATATAACTAGGTGACAACTTCACACTATTGCTTTATTTTCTTAATTCAACGTTCTAAAACCTGAAGTCTGATTTAATAATTTTGTTATAAAAATGGGTTTTCGAAACAGCTATTTATTGTAATTTTAACGAATTGATTATATTCTATAAAGAAGGTCAAATACTACTTAATTGTTATTAAAAATAGGGAAGAGAAATTTAATTTGGAAGAAAATATAAATATGTAAAGGTAAGTTCTAAGGTTAATTACGGCTTTCGGAACGTACACCAAGTGTCAAAATAAATGTTTTGGTGTTTTGTAAACAATAGGTTCAACTTTATTTTGTAAAATTAATAAGGTTATCTCTAATGGAAGCAAATGAGAAAATAGTTAAAGTTATAATTTTGAGACAAACTAATGGTTCTATTTTGTATCTTGGGGGTTGATAGACTGGTAAATAAGAGTGGAAGGTTGTCACCGGTTAAGGAATAATGAAATTAGATTAGTGAAAACAATTTTTATACCCTAATGGCTTTACCAGAAAAATATGGTAAGTTGACATCCTAAAAACAATGTTTAGAAATCACAATATACTTGAACATTACTAGACAAGAGTAATAAAATGTTGTGAAAGTTAAAATAAAACCTTTAAAACTACGCAACGGATTTTGATGCGGTTTTCATAGATAGGGTGTTTCAAAGGGAAGATTTTTAGATATAATACAAGAAGACCACACGGATGAAGCCGCTGGCGGAAAGCTAGTTGAATTATAAATTAATGCTCTTGCAGTTGAGTAGCAGTTAGAGATACAGCATAAGATTATGTACCTTGAATTGGTATGAATTTTAAATAGTTACATGGAACGACCAATTCAAAAAAAACTTCAAACTTTGAAATCAACTTGTTTATATCAAGAAATTATACAGGAAATCCACTGGAGATTTTTTTTACAGTATAATCACAAAACTGTATCTGTAAACTAAATCATACAAGAAAGAAAAGTCTCAAATTACAAATTATGAAAAACACTTAATAACCTGCTTTGCCAAATAAAACCCAATTCAATATGTAATAAAGGTTTTATTGGGTTTGCTCAAATCACCCTTTGAACTTGAAATTGCTGTGACAACACTGCGTTTCACGCTGTATTTATAACAGAATAGTGTTGATGTACTCTTCAAATTAAATAGTCAATCTAATGTTCCGATCAAGCATGTTTACTGAAACATTGAACATTTAGTTCTTCTTTTAATTAACTTTGCATTAAAAATTTACTAAAACTAATTGATGTTTAAAGTCTATCAAGCTAAAGTAGCTTAAGTTTCTGTGTCATGGGAATTTGAAACAACAAAGGCATACTAATCCGACCCAATCTTTTTTTCTTTATTTACCGTGTCGGGAATAGAACCTCAGTAATGGTAACAATACCTGATTAATACGTTTAAGATCAAACTTGTTTTTATCTCATATATATCTAAATTCTAATTTCTATTCCATTTCATATAGTCTTATTTTCATTCCATATAGCGGTTTTTCCGCGACTTTGCACTCGTAAACTATAGCCAATGTCATTCACGCATGATGAAGCTACCCGTAGGTCAAAGAACTTTTTAAATCGGTCCAATAGTTTCGGAACATTTTCGATGCAAACTAACAATCAAATCTTTTCCATTAATAATATTAGTATATGTAGATGAAACCGTTTTTTCTACTCACAGATAAGTATCAAAGTAAAGTAAAGTATATAGGTATAGGTGTAATATTATCATGTGCCAGGACTTTGTGAAATTATATTACTGAATTCACGAAATTATTATTCTTCAGCTCTTTCATACTGTTTGCGATTATAGGTATTACAATTTTCTACGAAACAGTTGATAATTTTTTGTGTAATCTGTGTTGCTCCCATAGTAAAAGTTCAGTATAATTAATTTATCATCCCCACGAATTCCTGGCACATATTTCACACCTTATATAAATATGTTTTCATTTGAAAACCTTTTAGACCCCGGGCTATTTTTTCAATAAACGGAACATGAAAATAGAAGATGAAATCAGAAGGAAAAAGGTTTTTAATAAAAAGAAAAATGCACCTTTGTTCGAGTCGGCTGAAGATGGTATCAACATGGTCAGAGGCGGAGGTTGTTTATATATACTGCTTGTTTATATATCCAGCTATGCTAGAATCATTTTGCTAAAATACAGTCTCGACCTCGACGTCCAGCTCAGCGCTGTCAATAAAAAATAATTAACACTTCGACTTTCAGCTTTCGCCTATCACTCTGATGTAGACAACGCCAACAGGTTGATCTCCAAGACATTCACCCAAGATGACTTATGTGAATTGGGTTCCTTGCAGTCGATGGATAAAACCCCTTTATATATTTCAGTTCAAAAGAACAGTCCTTATAAGGAGTTTTTCAGTTGGAGGTAACATTATATCACTGAGATTTAAGGTACTCGTCCACTGCCTCAGCACGAATGCACCAGCCGCACGATACGCCAAGCATTACACGGATTTGTCGATGTCATACGCTGCACTGTAGTTTTAACGTCGGAATTATGTTGCTGATGTCATAGGAGTTTTTGTTAGAATCCGTTGCGTGTCGTGCGGCCGGTGCGTGCGTGCTGACAAATGGACGTTTATTAAATCGAAGATGACTAAACAGAAGGCCTACTCTGTTTTACTGTTAGCTTCATAAATCTTGTTTAAGGCACCTGTACTTTGATAATGATACTGCAAAATTTTATCTGATTCTGCTTACACAGTTATATTTTTACACGGCAGTCCAGAAGACCTATATTTCAACTGTTTAACTTTCACGGATCATGAAATATAGCCAAGTGACAGACGGACAGACAGAACGTGAAATTTTAGTAAGGTTCCCGTTGTACCCTTACGAGTACAGAACCTAAAAAGGAGTGTATCGTGTTTGGGGTTAATGTATTAGATGTATGTGAATTTTTTAATCCACCATAACTTTAAAAGACTAAATTATAAATGTATGGGGTATGATAAAAGAACCTTACATCATCTCGAGTATCTTTTTTATATTCAATATGGCGGATGTATGACGTCATTTATTTAATTAGTCATTGTTTTTGTGATATATAAAATATTTTAAGTTTTAGGTTATACAACAAATTAAATAAAGTAGGGTGACCAAGCATCGGAAAACAATTACTTGATTAAGTTTATTGAGATATTTGTAGGAATGTAGTGCAAAGCAAAACAAAGGTTATACTATAGTTTTATGGATATGTCGCAAAATTATAATAAAGACAGGATTATTATCTAGCTCCATAGGATGAATAAAATAAATATGAGGATAGGAAAGTTTTTGAGATATGAACTGAACTAAATTTCCTAAATGATTCACTACTTCAGGTCACGTGATAGGTTAGAAATTGAGACAATACACTTCGTGATCGTATTAAATTTTGAGGTTTTTTTTTTTCAGATCATAAAATCATAACGCTAACTTATAAACAAATTATTTTAGAAAATAATTAGATTTCAATTTTGGACACCCTACATTAATGATATGACAAAACGTTTCAGTTTGTTGCGGCTGTTAGAACGTGGCTTTATTCGTTGCATCCAGATTAGAACGAGATCGAAGGAAGTCAAATGTGAGGGTAGCTCGCCAAGAGCTTTAGCGTTGGGAGGAGCGGCTCCCGCTTTCATACTCTTAGCTGGAGGATACTTATTAGCCACAATTATTATGCTAATGGAGAGGTAAAAATTATAGCTCGATTTATTGGTGCCTGCTTTGAAATTTCATTCTTTTTTTGTAAATTTGTAGTGTTGAAATAATAAGTTAGTCTGCAATAATTAATTTCATCATTATATCTTATGAAGTTCAGAAATTTCTAAAGAATCTTTGAGAGAACAAAGGTTTTTCCTTGCGTCCCACAGTATTTTATATATAACAACTTATCCAATCCACAATAACATCCCTTACCACCATTGTATTCAGAGATAAGCAAAATGTAATCTGGATAATCACTGCATTTTTATTAGCCTTCAACTTGGTCTTATAAATTAATATTTAAGAATATCACATACATTGTTTAATAACAGTTAAAGCTCCGGAATAGCACCGGTGCTTTAACTGTTACTAAGCAATAATTACTAATAAATAATCTAAAAATTAACGAAGGAATCACACGGACCTAAGATGTTCAATTTGATACATTGACCTAACCAGGAATCGAACACGGTCCCCTTAAAAATGAAAAACTCATTTGATCACACAGACTATTTAATCCATTACGATTTCATCATTGGACAGGCTAACGATAAATTATTAATATTGTGATTACAACGTGTTATCTTCAATTCATAATAAAAAATAAATGTAAACGTTAACTGAACTGAACTGAACTGAACAATTTGCTCACTGCCATAACCAATAAAAGATGTAAATATCATCTTCATTTTGTTAACAGAGTCATATGGAGATACAAGCAGAATCACATCTTATAATACACTAATAGAAGTTATAATGTTACTGATAAAACTGCACGGTCTCGACTTAAACAATAGGGATGATGACTGGGTAAAAAAAAATGCAATTATTAAAAAATGTTACTATTTAGTCCGTCATTCAGATAATAGAAAAATATGAGATACGTATTTTTCTTTACTTCAATTTAACAAGAAATAGCTTAGATAACAGGCATTAAAGTTGAGGAGTGGGGGCTCACTACGTCACAGTTGAGTAGAAAACTTACTCGAACGTGACGTCATGCGAAATTTCAACTCAATGTAACGCCGTAATTTTATGATTACGAAAAAAATAAAAAATACGTGTTTAATATTTTTTAACACTCTACCTGACGGACAAACAAACAAAAATTTGTCATCATCCCTATTTCAAGTAGTAAGTCTAGTATTGAAATAAAAGCTATTTGAGAAAAAATACGCTAATTGTATAACTGTCTTGCTTTTTCACTCCTCTCGCACTCTTCTACTTATATTCTAGACAGCATTCGTGTTGGCTACCTTATTTAATTTAATATAAATTTATATACTTTTACTATTATATCATGTGTACCTAACGTGTTATCAATAAAGTGTTTGTGAAACCAATTGCATCTTTTAATAATAGCACTTCGTCAATATTCAATACACTGTGTCTATCTCATTGTACCAAAAGGTTATAAAAAAGCCTCGAACTAGACGTCGGGCGTAGCGTTTATTGCCTTTTAAAGTAGATTTTATTGATCATCTATGCTATGTGTAACAAAACAGCACTGCAATAAGAAATTTGTATTAGATGGACATATGTATTTAAATATTTGTACGTGACCAGTCAGAACGTGTGTGTTTTATTAAAAAAAAAAATTGTAATCACTTCCTTGCAAATAAACATTTCATTCGTTTATTTATTCGTTCATTAAAGCAGAGCAACGGCTTTATAACATAACAAAACCCTGATTGATGTATGAAATGGAGTACCTGTATGATCTGTGGAGACTCGGATGTCCTTTTACTACTAAATATTATGTCATTAAGATGTAGTTTTAAATATTAATTTTATAAATAAACACGAATAGTGAAAGCGAAAAAAACCAACTTCTCTATCTATTATTCTATAAATGTACCAAATACATCGATCAACCATTAATCATCTAATTAATTATACTACTACTTTTTGCATGGATCAACCGACATAAGCGTCCAAAGAGTAAAATATAATGAAATAGGGAATAAACAAAGAAGAAAGTATGGGAATAAATTTCGAAAAATTAAACACTCGACAGTTCCTCATTTGATGTTTTGAGTGTCTAATAAAATACGCAATGTATTTTTTCTTAATTAGATAAAATAAAACTACTTATTTGATACCATTTAATAATGATTATTTTACACTATAATTATGCATTTATGAACTTAGATGGTAGCTAAAGGAAGATATTTAGACCATTTTAAACTTATTAAAACAAGGTTAAATGTATACGGAACGTTATTTTTCGGATATGCAATTTTTTACGGAAATAGGCGAATTGTTAATTATTTATACTCCGTAATACGTGGTTTTTATCTACTTATCTTGGGATCTAAGCAATGTATGTGATGCTGTTTAGTTTTTTTTATTTTATTTATCGGTCGGTGTATATCTGACGGAAGATGCGTCACCTCTACTCAGTCGCAGAACGTCAGATTAAAAAAAAATCACCGAATATAATTACATTTAACCGTACACATAATTATCGGCCCTTTAACATCCCCAATGCAGGGGCTCAGGCTTTCCTTATGGATCGTTAAGGCGGTTGAGCCATGACCCTCCACGCTGGCCCAATGTGGATTGGAGGATATTAACCAATTCAAATGCAGCCGCAACCTTAGCTTAACGTGCCTTCCGAAGCATGGAGTAGCTCGAGTTAACAATTTTTTCGTCACCCATCCCGTTTATCAAGCATCTTTCGCAAGTGTCGGACTTGCGAAAGATGCTTGATAAAACAATCGCGTGCCGCGTAGCTTTTCCACTACGCCACCGAGCTACTCCTTACAACCTTACACACTCGACGGAAAATACATTACCAACTAACGCTTACTTCCGAAAAACGCTTGCCGAATCTTTGGTCCGTTCTGCACCGACCCTAAAGCCTACTGAACTAGTATTTGGAAGCTATAACACGAAATTACTGTTTGTATAGATTCGTTTTCAATAATAGTCTGGCATACAGCCACGGCTTACCCGGGACCTATTAAAATAAATCTGGATATAACAAGCCGGCATATTGATGAGTCGGATCGGATGAACGGACACTGTTTCGAGTTTTACGAATGTGCCAAAAGGGCTTAATAGTTTTGCAGTTTTTGGCAATAAATTCCAATGTTAGATGGTAGAACATTCTTTTCCAACGGCATCAGATTAATCATTCTCCTCAAAACACAGGAATAACATTTAATGAGTCAGGCTTTATCTTGCGGCAGTTCAAGCTATAACTGCAAAACTACGATATCTATCTATTTCCACAATCTGTTAGAGTCTGCAAGACCTACTGCGCCAACAAACTCTTAGGTTTACCAACTCCTGAAGAAACTTCGTGGATGGGCGAAACACGTATCAAGTGGTTACCGCTTGTGCATTTGCATTGGCGTACGGGTTGAGCATAGCAGGTCATGCAGGTTCTGACTGGATATGAGAGTTGCTAGATATCAGTTTCACAGTTATATGAAGGGAGAATAACCCATTATCTACCATGAAGCTGTAGTGCGTAGTGCGAATCAACAACTGTTGCTGCAGCCTTCATACTAATACATGGAGATAATAATTAACATATAATTAATATTATCTGAGAGTTCATACGACTGCACGTTAAGTTACCATAATATGTCAGATTTCCGTAATGAATTTTGATTTCTACCCTTAACGTATTAAGGTTTTAAATCGAGCAGGAACATTTGACAGTTTTGTATAGCCTGGTGTACCATATTAACCAGACCCCAGATCATAATAGAAAAGTTAACTTTATACATATACCTTGGGACCTCGGACTTGACGACATCTTGAAACTGATGTACGATCCATTCAGAGACTAAAGTCGGTAAACACAATTTATATTGAACAAATTATTGAATCATCGTCATCATCAGCTACACCCACTGCAAGAGCTCAGAAATTCCTTATGGATGGGTAAAGAAGATGACCATGATCCTCCTCGCTAGCCAAATACCGATTGGAGGATATTAACAACTTCAAATGCAGCCGTAACCAACAGCTTAACGTGGCTTCAGAAGCACGGTGTAGCTAGAGTTAATAATATTTTGGTGACCCATCCCGAAACCGACCTTTGCGAAAGTTGCTTAACAAAACGACCGCGAGCCGCGGCGTTTGTCCACTACGCCACCGAGCCATTAATTACTTCTAATTATTGAATATTCAGTTAATATTACTATGAAGAATCCCAAATCAATAATCATTAGTTAAATAAACAAAATCAGCGGATTACTCTCACCACAAACTGTGTACTAACGCACAGAACCCGAAAACAAGACGTGACCACCAAATTGAATCTAACTCCCCTCATTCATTATTAAGTCGGCCAACTTTGAGCTCTAGTTGATCCGTAAACTTTAAGACAACTATTATATAACCCACTTGAGTGTAGTACTCCATACCCTTTGGCATGATTCGATAATTAATATACATATAATGTTATATCAACATTTTATCTATACAACCAGATGATAAAGTAAAGACTTATATTTTTGTGATAACGTTACAAAAATTAAGAAATAATAAAATGTAAGATTTATAAATATAGTAATAATAAACGCACATTAAATCGTAAGTTATAAATATTAAATAAAATATTATTTATCTAAATACATATAACTCACAGGTAACTGTCTGACAGACATAGTGATCTATCAACGCACAACCCAAACCACTGGACAAATTGGGTTGAAATTTGGCATGCAGGTAGTCGTTATGACGTAGGCATCCGCTTAAAAAATTATTTTGATCAATTCTACCCCCAAGGGAATAAAACAGGGGATGAAAGTTAGTATGAAACTTTGCCAATTTTAAACCGATCGGGCTGAGACTTTGCATGCACTAAGCTACTATGACGTAGGCATCCCTTAAGAAAGGATTTTGATAAATTCTACCCCTAAGGGGATAAAATAGGGGATGAAACTTTATTTCAGGTATTTTACATGATAGACTGAATAAATATTCGTTAGAAATGCTGCTCAAAGTAACTTTACCACGCGAACGAAGTCGCGGGCAAAAGTTAGTTTCATAATAAGACATAACAAAAATATATAAGATAAAGACGTTTCAATATACACAGATATTTCAAAATATAGGTATTTAAATATATTCATTTTTGATAGTTCATGAGTTCCCTTTGCAAATAATTGTAAGGATTAAGATCCTTACAATTATTTGGACCCCATTAGGGCCCCATTAGGACGTAATGGCGATGTCAACAACAGAATAACAGTGTAACTACACAAAGACCCCTTCCCTTTCGTACTAGTCCTTTTATATGCACTCAGTTTGGTGACTGACTGGTTATTAAAGATTTACAGTGCACTTCATCACCACTCTTCCAATATCCCCACTACTGTGCTTCCCTGTAAATGGAATCAAATAAAATCGAAAAGGGAGAATAGGCTATGACCTACCACGCGGGCTCAGTTGGGTTTGGTGCGGATTAACCACTGCAGATGCAGCCGGACCCACGGCTTAACGTGCCTTTTAAAGCACGGAAGAGCTCAAAATAGTAAGTTTTTGGTCACCCATCCTCAACAACCAACCAAAAGTTGATTTAACCCAAATTTAAGTATGAAAGTACGATAATTACAGTACCCGGCACGTAAGTAGCTTATTATTTGCGCAGCAATAAAACTGTAATATGGACTTTTTATGTTAAATTCAATGATATTACTATAAAAAGGGTAGATAGGTTACTTGAATTCAAAAAGCATCACCTTTAAACTATGCTAATTATAGTCTGGCTAAGTCAGGCGAAAGTGTTGATAATGTGCGTTTATGTACCATAATCATTTTAAAAATGCCATTTTGTGTTATGCGAAACTGTAGAAAACAACATAAGTATCTCATCAAGGGGTTACATTTCATTCAAGTGTAAGTATACATTTTTGCATTTTTTTACAGAAATATAAATAATGTGTCATAAAAAGATAGAGTAAATACCCCAGTTACAAATTGTGAAAAAGATCTGTCAAAGATTATGTAAGTAACAGAATGGATCATTCGACTTTACTACGCTCTACCTTACATTTATTTGAAAATCTATATAAGACTGAAACTCCAGTGTTTAGATTCGGAGCATCGAAATCTAACGCCGGAGCTAAAAAAAATACTCCTCAATTATATATCAGTGCCAGGTTTATTTTTTCGCTTGAAAAGCTTCGTTATTTATACATGGGCAAATAAAATATACAAGGAGAAATAATAATGTGAGATATCAACATTTTAAAGATGAACTGTTGATCGAAATCTAACTCGTTTAGACTTCGATAGTCTATGAATAATTGGAGAGTATAGTGCCATGTGCGTATGAATTTCCTGAGGACAATTTTTAACATCGTTGTAGTACTGACATGACCTATCTATCCTTTTTTACTGTCATATCATTGGTTCAATTGAAATACATCTTTAAAATTACATACAATTTAATGATTCCAACAGTTTACAATCTACCACCCGGTGTTATATTGATGCAAATCTAATCAGACGTCAATTTCAAAGTGACAGTGACAGCTCACAGACAGATAGGGATGCCCGTATTGCAATATAATAATGATGTTAGTAGAAGATATATGAAACGTGAAAAATAATCGTTAGATATCTAAATGGTGGTTTAAGAAATGTCCAGTCGGCTAATTAATATACAAAGTTTCCTCTCTTTGGGTTAAATTTCATGGTTGGCACTGAAATAAGTATTCAGTGTAATAAATACTTATATAAATATTAAAATCATAATGAACGACTTATTTATTCCACTTATTACTTCTAAAACTCTAAATTCCGTGCAAATACATTATAATAGACTTTTCTAGAAATATCAATTCCCAAGTCTGTAATATTGGCCAACAATGACCTATTTGGTTACGGGTACGATAACCTCTGCGTCACTAACAGGTGTTGATTTCCCTTGCGACAATAGATATTCCCATCACGCAATATGCTAAGGTTAGAAGGTAATCAGTCACAGGATTATAGACCTTATGGGCGTAAGATATAGATACATCCAATAGTGGATTTCCAATGTAATAACGCAAAGTCGGTTGGGAATTACAAACAGAATTTCTGTTTATTCTTTTTCCTATTACATTTTTTACAGATAATGTCTATACCATTCTATTAAGGTTGCGTACTCCAAAAGAAATACTTCGGATCACTCGGAGTTCTATCTATTCGTCTATCCGTCCGTCCTTTATACTATCCGTCCGTCTATACTCCATAACTAAATTGTTCCGAAACTTCTAAATCAATTTACCCGAAATGAAGTAAAATGAGCTCGATAGCGCTGTGGTTAGCGCGCTCGTTTGCGACGCGATTAAGCAGTTCACAAAGGCCGGTTACAGGATGGGTGACCAATAATTTATTGTCTCGAGCTCTTGATTTGTGGAAATCTGCATAAGTATTTCAACTACATAAGAAGATTTCGAAATTGTGTGAAGTTTTACTTACAGAGAAATATAATGTAGACCTCCTCTAATAAAAAAGCGAACGGACCCACAGCGGAGGTGCAATTATTAATAAAGTCGCCACTCATTAGGTGCGAAACCCAACATACTCGCATTTAAGCTGGCCGTAATGACAAAAGTAGTAGGGCAGTGGTGTAATGGATAAGCGGCGCGGCTCGTTTTTGTTAAGCAACTTCCACGAGGGTTGGTCAGGGAATGGGTGACCAAAAACATTATTATCTTGAGCTACTCCTTGCTTCGGAAGATACGTTGGTTCGGGCTATATTTTGAGTGGTTTATTGGGGGTATCCTCCCCAATCCGCATTAAGCCAGTGTGAAGGTTTATACCTCATCCTCCTTAACCATCTACAAGCTACGCAGTGGAATCGTATAAGATAATGTAAAGACAGAAAACTGAGGATGGTGAATTGCTCGTAAAAAAATAATCAATAACTCGCATACCGTTACTATTATTGTAAAAGTATTGCATATAGCTCTCGCCAACAAAATACTAGCCTTCGATGTTACTACTAGCCCGAAGTTATAGTACAAACAAAAACTTGTAATAACAAAAAAAAAGGATTATAAACACTTCGTTATGTATTACTAACAATAAAATTCGTTCGTTATGTATTACTTATGATAAAAAGCTGGTAAGTTTCTTTCGCTTGTTCTTCTTGTCAGCTAAAAGACGTCCTGAACAAGTGGTAGGGGAAAAAACATTTTTTGGACGATTCAAAAGTGCTTGTAATAGCCAACTTGAATAAAGATATTTTCATTTCATTTCATTTCACTAAAATTAAGATAGTATAAGTATAAGATGATATTTAAATAAAACAATTACACAACCCGTTTCTGGGTTTTCTTTAATATATAAAACTTATTGTTTCATTAAATTTTTTTTCCTAAATATATTTAATTTAAACACACTTTACTTAAAACATATGTGTTAAAAGTAATTTAAATATTTTTAATTACAATAACAACATCTTCTTCTTAACTTTAATAACGTGTTATGTTATGTTAAAATTTTCCAAACTGACAGAAAGAGTATATCGTGTTACTAAAATTTCAAGTTACGATATGTGAATAAAAAAAAAGATCAAAGGCAAAAAGTTTCGATGCGGGAACCTAGGACAAAATAAACGGTGTGGTACGACGGACGCACCGTTACATACTCTTTCAGACTTTTCAATTACATTTTACAATTTATTGAACTCAAATAATATTAAGAGTATCCAACGAAGCTAGCAAACCCATAATAAATTAAACCCTGATCAAATTGCCTGTCGGCTCGCTGGTGATTTTTCTCGGCCATAATCCCAATAGATACTAAATTGACATAACTTTGTTACTAAAAGGCTTGAAAATATTTGTTAAAAACTAATTTTGTTTATAAAAGCGAACTGAATAATAATTTGATCATATTTCGGCTACATCGTGTAAGCGCGCTTACTCGACTGAAATTCACAGACAAGATTAAACTGTGCTTTTAGATTGTAAAGACTCATTCACAGCGAATTCAAGAAATCTTAATAAAATGCTTAAAAATATAAAAAGAATGCTTTAAAGTCCAGTTGGTTACTATCAATATGTTACGTGACACAATAGCCTCGTCCCATAGAATTTACTCGGAGAATTTTTTGAAATCGGTGTCATTTTTAGAAATATTTTTCGGCCTAAATTATATAATGTTTTAATATTTTTGTGCTGTTGAAAAATGTAATTAAAAGCACCGCCATCATTGAGTATTTCAGTCTCCGTCTTCTGTTAACCCAGTTCAGAGTTTGTAATCTATAGACTAAATATTTTACTAGGCGGCCAAAATATTTGTTTTAAGTATTAATTATTAGTCGCATCACATCACCAGCCCTTTTACGTCCCCACTGCAGGGGCTCAGGCCTTCCTTATGGATGGTTAAGGAGGATGGGCCATGACCCACCACGCTGGCCCAATGTGGATTGGAGGGTATTAACGACTGCAAATGCAGCGGGGACCAACGGCTTAACGTGCCTTCCGAAGCACGGAGTAGCTCGAGATAATAATTTTTTGGTCACCCATCCCGTGACCGACCCTTGCGAAAGTTGCTTAACGACTACGATCGCGGGCCGCGGCGCTTATCCACTACGCCACCGAGCAATCAATTATTAGTATTTAGAATAAAATCAAAATTTGTACTTAAACCGAAGATACCGTATCTCTATTGCCATCGCATATACAATGATGGTCTAAAATCAATAAAATGTCCTCAAATCCCATTAAAGTAATTCTAGAAATATTCGTGCATGGTTTTTTTCAATAAGCTAGTCTTGTAATGCTCAAAAAGTAAGGTCTATATTTCACGGTCTGTGAAAAGAGTAACATTAAATTAAATGTCAGTGAATAAGATCGGACGTTACGATAACTCCGTTAATGCCACTCGGAAGATTAACATGACCCTAATAAATTAACAAGCGGAGCAAGAATTTGGTGAAACATATAATACGAGTAATCAGTTTTTAAATTTTGCGATAGCTTCGATAAGCTTCTTTAGGAACATAAACACACAAACAGTAGAATTGTCTCTTGAATAATTAATACAGGCTTTAATTGATTTTACAAATTAACAAAACGAATACAAGCTTTAAATGAGTTGATAGTAACAGCTTATATAATATCTAAGGGTAACAGTTATTCTGATTGAGAATTACTATATGTTTTCATTTAAAAATATTACAAAAAGAGCCGTATAAAATAGTAATAAAAATACCCTACTCCGGAACTGGTAAACGCGGCACTGTCACGTCATATAAGTTCAATCAAATAAAACCTATTCCAAAAGGTAATAAAGATCTTCTGAATACATTTTAGTAAGATAAAAATTATGGAATCACTGTTTAATTATTTGAATGTTTTAAAAATATTACATCCTAATTTATTTGCAAATTAAACGTTTATCGTTATTGAATATTATTATTAGATACTAGATAGTTAGTCAAATAGCAATCAATATCGTACTTCAGCATAATCCTTATGCATCGTTCCAATAGCATTGATTGATCAAAGTTGGTCAAAGCTTTGAGAGCTCACAGCACGTCTAGTACATTTCGTATGCGACCGACTACTGAATATAAATTTTACAGTTTATTTAGTCGATGCAGTTTAGAAAACTACCTAAATAATAAAATATACATTATAACTATAACATCAAACTACTCCACACTTAAAAACAAACATCCAGAAGTCAAAATAATATTACACCGACTTTACAAATAACTGGCAATTAAAAAATAATAATAATAACATTTGCTAAAAATGACGTCTATAATATTAGTAAAAAAATATCTACCCACCCTTTGAGCTGCATCTCTTAAAATTTATAAAATACTAACAGATATTAATAGAGAGCGCACACGCATAATCACTAAATTTGTACTTATTATTTTAAATCAACAGCACTTCAGGCTATAAAAAACTAGAAAATTTCTCTATTTAATTCTCTCTTAATCATTTATTTTCTGTTTGATTTTCTCCGTTTTCCTTATTAACCACATTTATTTAGGTTATTCACATTGACTCTGATATGAAAAATTCATTTTGTCTAATACCAATATAGATAGATAATTTTATTATTATTTTCGCAATAGTAGACACAGTGCATCAGGTGCGGGTTGTGTTAGAACAAATAAAAAACACAATAAAACGCGAAACGCAGATACTCCTAATAAATATGAAATGAAGGAAACAAAACGGAAACTTCCAGAGAAATGTTACGGAAAAATAAGGCTCGAATCGGACGAAAGGTTTTCTGTCAGATTCAGAATGAAACGTTAATTGTTAATTTTACAGTTGCACTCGGTTCGTGTCTAACAAATAACAATATACTTATCTGGAGAGACTTATAATAAGTTAAGTGATCCCAAGGAATTAGCCACCGAATTCGGTAAGATTGCGATATTAAACTTTGTAGAGACTGCAGCTTCTTACTAGATGTACCGACGAGGTATTAATGGACATGGTCGATCAACGAATAAGAGCCCCACTTCACTTCTTCATTCTTCGCAGTATTTACGTTCGACTTGATATGACGAGCGCAGTTGTGCTAACTTTATTGTATCCAAAAACCAGCACATTACAAAATTGTGTCAATCAAAGAAATAACACAGATTTTCTTTTTATAATAGCTCTCCTGAAAGCTCAAACATCGATCTCCTTATTAGGGCAGATGACCCGGTTTTGATCATTTACAAGATTATAAGCTCGTTTTGCCCACTTTGAGAGTTTCGACGAAGTGAACTACTTGATACATCCTAGTTTTGCCATAGTGCAACATATAGAAAACCGTTCACGATAAATCAATATATTTGGTAGTAAAAACGCTTTGAAGTACGAAATTACCAAAAAGGGGGCAGTTGCAAAAACCAGATCTTCTGACCTATTTGACGATTACTAACTTTAGTTCCAGGTTAAAACCATCATCCGACCACAATACATCAACACATCTTAATTTAAATTTTTTTCTTCTGTCATTCTCAATTTGCTGCCGGCCAATGGTTTGGAGTTTAGTTCTCGTTTTATAATAAAACGGAAAGTGTTACCGCTATGACAGAAGCGGCCATTTTGAATATCAACCTCACCATGTGTAAACACACCTTCTTCGTACTTTTTAAACCGTAATGTGCGATACGAATTTTACATGTGGATTATAACAGTAGTTTAATTTATTTATAATGAAAAACTGCGTAAAAATACGCCTTTCGTCTGTTTTGGGCCTAAAGTTATTTTACTACCGAGTACTCCCGAAACGAGTGAAGTTATTTCGTAAATATTATACCAATATATAGGTAATATAAAAGTTTCTAATGATTTCAAAATTCAGTATACTCGCGTGTTCAGCTTGGATGTATATTTTACTGCGCTAATTAAAAGTTTAATTACACTACTTGTATAGTGTAGTGTAAAATCTGTACTAGTATTATAGATTTTCTGTTCATTTTTTAAATGACAGAGATTATGCAATCTGGAAAAGATTCAAGATAATGATATAGTTGCACAAATGCCCATAAGATTTAATGTCGACTTTAAGCTCTAAAGGATGTTCTAAATTTGAAAATTTGTATTGGTAATGTCGTTTTAAACTAATGTGAAGTTTAACGGACGTTTATAAAACTGTGTGTAACTGTATTACAGTAAGCACTTTGATCTCCTCACGAGGCTGTGCCTGGATCGCATAAATCAAAATTAGTGTTTAGTTATAACAGGGTACAGACAACAACACATCAGGTTATACACAACTGTATCACCATTATTGATAAATTTATTAATCGTCATTCATCCCTATTGTATATATTAACTTAGGAAGAGTAGATAATGGACAATAATATTTATAATATTTCATAAATTCGCTGGATGCCCCAGGTATTCTATACATTGCCTTAGTGTAACATATTGTAGTGTAAGTACACAACTATATACGTGTACATACACACTATTACTTACGAGCGATATTACTTTACTAGATGTAACCCGCAGCTTCGTCCTCATTGTTAGAGGGTACTGTGTGCACACTAGCACAGGAGCATTGAATATGCTACTGCCAGTAACAATTCACCTTCATATCATTATTATTAGCTTATTAGAGTCTTCACTACTAGGACCTGCCCAATAGATGGAGCCAATTGTGGAAAATTTACTGAAGTTTTTCAAGTTGTTCGAAATTTTCGAGTTAATAACATTTGGTCAACTATTACTCATAAATTTATAAAGCCAACTTAAGTGTGATAGTTTTCCTATTAAAATCATTATATATAAATATATTACTGTCGTTACTTTTATTTTTTGAATTATACAACGATACCCTACCACGCTATGGGAAGATACATTTTTTACATATAGGGGAAGTACCCAAAAAAAATGATTTTTTTTAAAGTTTTTTTTTTTGCCAGTTGGTCGGCCTGATTAAAGTATATGCTTATACCTTTCTAATACAAATAGTTTTTGAGCCAAACCGCAGACCGACGGACAGACAAAAGGACGTGACAAAATTATAAGCGTTCTTTGTAGACTATGGAACTGCAAAATTGACAATAAACTTTAAATGAAAATAGACTTTGTTTAATGAAAAATTCAAAAAAAAAACATCACATAAAAAAATCAAAACCCCGTTTTAAAAATACATTACTGTCATCTAATGAAAACAGCTAATTGTAAATTTTTTTTTTTCGCCTGTTTAACAATTCTTCATTAATTAATGTCAATTGGAAAAATCGCAAAATCGAAAACAAAAGCTACATCGTTTTATAACAATATGAAAAAAAGCAAAGATTACAAACAGAACAAAAATCAAAATCCCGTCAAAGTACAGTAACGTCAGCTACATTTAATTTATTCGCCATATTAATAATTCCCGATTAAATTATGTTATTGAAACGAAACAAAGTAGCTTTCGTTTCAACGCAAAATTTGAAACGAAAGCTACTTTGTTTGATAAAAATTGGAAAAAAGAAAAGTACAGTAGTGTCATCTAGTGATCAGTAGCCTCAGCTAAATGTAAAATTTTCGTGTACTTAAACATCATAACATATGCATTTAATATTAGCGACAACGATTATACCGATTTGATTTTTTTTTATACACTTTATAGGTTAACGCTTGACTACGATCCCACCTGATGATAAGTGGTGATGAAGCCTTGGGTGGTATAGCGCATTAACCTAGTAACAGTCTATTCACTCTTGATTTGAAGACATTCACATTATAATCGGACGGAAATACAGACGCTGGCAATTTATTCCAGTCCTTGGCGGTACGTATGTTCAAAACATTATTTAATCCTGCGTTAACAACTAAATCATTGAATTGTAAACAATAGTTTCTGTGGGAACGATTTAACGCCCTATACGAACTTCCACTCCTATTTTCATCCCTTTATGATATAAGACAGGCATATGCTGCCGTGGATTTTTTTTAAACTTTTAATAGGGATCAATTTCGTAATACATGTTTTTTGCATAACTTTCGCGTTTGCGCAGCGCACGCAAGTAAAGCTTCAAAATTTAAATATTCTACCGTTTTTGCAACATTTTTAATGCTGCTCTACTCCTATAAGTCATACTCATATATAGCCTATAGCCTTCATCGAGAAAAGAGCTATTCAAGACAAAAAAAATATTTCGTTCCAGTAGTTCCTGAGATTATAGAGTTCAACCAAACAAACAAACTCTTCAGCTTTATTATTAATATAGACATAGATTAATGAAACCTTTATTTGACAGTCGTAGAGGCACACATAAAACTATAACCTTGACATGTCTATCTCGGAAAAAAAACGGCTCGGTCGAGGAAATAAACGTCAAATGAAATATAACGGTGAAACGACAGCAGCCTTCAAGATGTTAAACGGAAATATGTGGTCGATGCCAGAAAGAATTTACCCAGTATTATTTTTTGGAATAACTCGACTATTATATTTAGTAAGCTGCCTATGAATTTGCTAAATACTTTAAAAGGCATTCGTAATCATCATCATCACCAGCCCTTTTACGTCCCCATAGCAGGGGCTCAGGCCTTCCTTATAGATGGTTAAGGAGGATGGGCCATGACCCTCCACGCTGGCCAAATGCGGATTGGAGGGAATTAACGACTGCAAATACAGCCGGGACCAACGGCTTAACGTGCCTTCCGAAGCACGGAGAAGCTTGAGATAATAATTTTTTAGTCACCCATCCCGTGACCGACCCTTGCGTAAGTTGCTTAACGACTACGATCACGGGCCGCAGCGCTTATCCACTAGGTCGCCACCGAGCTACTCGCATTCGTAATGTTACTTCTTTAAGTAAAATAAAGTAACAAAATTTATCGCTGCCAAAAAATTAAATATAAGACTTTTAACCAAAACACGTTTTTCCATAGCACAAAAACTCACAGTCCTTACCAGAAACACCAGTTTTATTTCTAATCCTGCCAACAGCGAGATCGTCACGTAACTTGGTATTATCGTCTTCTTCTAACACCAAACTTGAAGATAAGCGCACCTTTTAGAACATCCATAATACTGTTTAAGGGGTGTATTTTCTAACCATGAAACCGTTAAAAACTTTAGGCGACGTCTTGACTCTTATTTTGCATGAGGTGAATTTCATACAACATACTTTCAATGTAATTTTTACTAATGGTCTCACATTTTTTATGTAAATCTCTCAATAAAATCGTTTAGTGAAATTCAACTAAAAATTGTTAAAATATTAATTTATTCCTGTCGTTCTCATGCTGCACAGGATCAATTAAAATGCAAATATTAATATCAGAATAGTAACTTTCGGCAGCATCTTTAATTTTTGGGGTTCCGTACCCAAAGGGTTGTAGTATGTGAATATTAAGAACAAGTTATAAACGTGATTTGGACGGAATGCACTAATATGCAAATAATTCACGTTCGATGAATGTGCTTCCTTAGCAGTTACATATCACGTACCTTAATATCCCCTCTTAGATTTAAGTAGTATATAAGACGAATATTGTTTCGTTAAATAGAGTTATTCAACCTGGAACGTAGTATCATTTCTCCCGACTACACTGACGCTATTTCAGGGTAAAATAACAACCCTATTGCTAAGACTTCGCTGTTTGTCTGTCTGTCATTAGGATGTATGTATCTCATGAACTATGAAAATGAAGATATGAAAAAGGATGATATTGAATATTATTTTAAATTACAAATTGAATTGTAAACAATGGTTACTATGGTAACGATTTAAAGCCTACACGAACTTCCACTCCCATTTTCATCTTTTATGTGCTTTTTTTCGGGATAGACATATGCTGCCGCGGACTTCTTTTTAGAACTTTGAAAAGAATCAATTTCGTAATATATGATTTATGGGTAACTTTCACCGTTTACGAGGCGCACTCATGAAAAAACGGGAGAATATTTAAAAAAGTAAAATATTCTAATATTTTTCATTGCTACTCCACTCCTATAAGTCATAACGTGATGTTATTATTTATAGCTTTCCTCGATGAGTGAACTATACAACACAAAAAAATAATTCAATTCGTTCCAGTAGTTCCTGAGATTTTGGAGTTCAATCAAACAAACAAACTCTTCAGCTTTATTATATGACAAAACTTATAAACATAACAAAAATATCCTTACTTCATTCTCATTGGTTGGATATATATATTGAATATCTAAAAAGTTAATTCGAAAACGAAACCTCAATAGCAAAAAAAATCAAATGAAAAAATATTTTCATATAAAATAGACGAAATACACGTAGAATTTGAAATAGCACAAAACAATAATACGCTATTAACCTTATTGGAAGTTATTTATCAATTAATTATATACAGTTTTTATTGAAAACACAATTTTCTTATATAGATAATATTAAGTATATTCATTGGTAGAGAGTAGACCCCTTGGCCACGATTAAAAAGCTTATAGATATAGTAAAAGTATATAAGTGTCTTGGTTACGATGCAAATGAGTGACGTATATAATCACAGTTGGTGGAACATGGTGTTCCAGGGTACTGAGCTATGGATTAACGTTAACCGGGGCGTGTTCTATCTACCTTTTTAGATGAAAGGGAAATTGTTTTGACGTTGAGGTCGAGCGAATAGAGAAACACGAAACCTTTAGGTGCAGAATGACCGAGTAGTGTTGTTTAGATAATAAATTGGATAGATTAGAATTCGCTTTACGTTGTGTTCGACTAGCTTCATCGTCAGCTTATTTTGCATCCCAATGCTTCGAAAACAAACTGGTCATTAATAATACTTATGTCCGCTTTTCTCTAAAATAGCTGGGTCTCCAAATTGTAATTTTTGTTGGATATATCAGAGCCCAGTAGATGGTATTGGTACAAAAATATCAAAACTATCGATTATATTAGATAATGGAAAGTGACTTAAAACTCTAGTAAAAGTATTTCTATACCTGATTTCCTATAGATATTATATTTTCTTTTAATAATATTTATTTTATTTTAAAGTGAAATTCGGCTGTCTCACTCTCCTTATAAAATGAAATGTCAAGAAGTATGCAGTCTTTATTATATTTTGTACTGGTTCTTCTCAATATCATAACTATCCGTAAAAGCTTTCAAACGTTACAATAAAACCCAGATCTGCGTGGTTCACATACCAACCTGATTGGTCTGTAAAATTAAGTATGTCTATTCAATTGGCCTGTCAGATACTATAAAATCAATCAGATTCTTCATTTTAAAGTTTAAAAACTATAACACAATCTGCGGATAGTTTGGTGTATTCAGCAATCGAATAGTAGTATTTCAACTATCGCAAGAGGTTGATAACAGCTTAAACTTAATATTTAAAGTTGCTTTTTAAATGTATTACCATTATATTATCGGTAAAAAACAATAGTATCATAGCAACCGATGAGAAAACAATACCATTATCGATATAAATTTGTGTATCTACTTCTACAACACTAAACAGGACGAACGAGTCAGACTACGCGGTTTCATGATGCCATTTTGTCTCTGTTCTCAAAATTGAACATATCTTGGATAGTTTCGTCGTCTTGCGTATATCCTCTGCTCTAAATAGGCACCTATACTAAATGTTCTACAATATCATAGAATAATGGCGTACCTACTTATTTACACTGATTGATAATAACATCTTGTGTGGTGGTGTGCGGGGGATTTTTGTTTCTCGCTTTCATTGAGGGACCGGACAGAATATCTTTGTTACTTACTTGACATCATACTAAGTATTTCCAATTTTATTGCTTCTGTTGTAACACTAGTGTTAAATAAATAAATATATTGTTTAAAATGCAAGAAAAATACCTGACCAGTAGTTTCCTACATAAAAATCTGACAAAAAATCATATTCACATGCATTATTTCGACTTCTTGCCAAAGAGCTAATAGAAATAAATAAAAATCTTTGGTAAATAAACATCGTTATATTGTATATTATTTAAATTCTCCAACAAACGAACATCAGTCATGGTAACCAATTTCAGTGAGGGCCATTCGTCAGACCGCCTTCACTGATTGTTTCATTCATTAATCTAAACTTCCTCTTTTATATCATAAATCATCTGTTATCGAATAAACCATAGCAATATGGTAATTAGTTTCAAATCGTATTTTAACAACTTAAACTTATAAATAAAAAAATATATATTTTCTAATATAAAGTTGTATAAGTAATAGTCTAATAATTGTGACATAAATGTATTAAATCCTAAGTAAGTTTAGCTAATCTTCCGTACGAGACATTCCTCAATATCGGAAATCAAATCAAATCAAATTTGTTTATTCAATTTAGGCTTTTACAGAACACTTGTGAAAGTCGAAAACTACGCCATCTTTTCGCAAAACTACGCCGGAAGACCTTGTACTGAGAAGAACTGGCAAGAAACTCGGCAAGGGCTGCTTTTTCTCCCTGTTTTATTTCACACAGAGAAGTCTTATTGAAAAGTGACTTCATTAGAATATGAAGCCACTTTCCATTACAATATTAGAAAGTTAAATACAATAAAGTTAAAATATCTAACATCATGCCTTTTTGTCATTTAGATATTCCTTAACGGTATAATATCCTTTACTTTGTAGACAATTTTTAATACGACTTTTAAAATTATTTATTGACAAATCTAATACATCACTGGGGATCTTGTTAAAGTACTGTACACCTTGACCAATGAAAGGACCTAATACCTTACTGTAAGAAGGCATTACTAGCTTGTTTTTATTTCTAGTGTTAAGTTTGTGTACATCACTATGCTTGGTATACACATTAATATTGTTCTGAACAAAAAGTATATAACTATATATAAATTGAGATGCAACCGTCAATATTCCAATTTCTTTAAATTTCTCTCTAAGAGATATTCGCGAGCCCAACTTATACTCGTAGATAGCTTGACAAAGAGAGTTTGACAACGCTGACAAATAAAGTGTACGAACTAATTAAGTCATAATTGTTTGTGAATAAGGTTTCTAATCCAACAGTATGTAGTCTGAACAATTACTAATTGAAACTATGTAACACTAGGAGGATTAAGTAGAATAAACATACAAATATTGTAATATTAATCCGTTGTAAATTTGTTACGTCTGTTGTGCTTTCTAATAGATACCTAACCCAACTAATCGACTGGTAGAGAAAGCTGTATAGAATCCAGTCTGCCCTTTGTATAATTGCAATAAAGATTTAATAAAAAAAATAATCCGCCATGCGGATTATTAGCCCTATCCTAGCCCTATCGACCAATGACGCCACACAACATCGAGGCAAAAAGTGAAAAAATATTATTTCAAGCTGAGTGCTTCCATCAAATCTATTTTAGCATGCATGAAACATAATGTCGATTCCCATTGAACACGTATTCTGAAGCACATAAATTGTTCCAAGACAGGAGGAACAAAAATTTATGGCCCGGGGCCATGCCACTGGTTTGTGGCGCGATGAAATCTAGAACAACGTGGACTTAAGTGACAAGCTGAAAAGAAATGTTAACTTTGAATAATATACTTCTTTATACAGTTAAATGTATTTTAAAATATCAAGTAAAATCTATACATGTACGCTGAGATCTTTGAAACTACAAAATGGATTTGAATGCGGTTTTTAATAATAAATGTCTGTCTGTCTGGCTTTCGGCGGCCAATGATTTAAACCAAGTCCTAACTTCAGTCCTCGTTTTATAATGAGACTGAAAATGTTTTGTTTAATTTAATTAGAGCCACATATTTTAATCACTGCACATTATTATTTTATTTTATGATAATATATGGGAGTTAGATGTAACAGAGGCAAGTAGTAACGAGCATTTTTGAGCTACAAGATAGAAGAATATTCATTTGAGATTCAAACCAACCTACTTTTTAATACGCAATGTATCATACAAGCTCAATTATCACAGAGTACTTTATATGTCAGTATCCCGCCCTGTGATCCCGCCGGACGGCGCAGGAAGCGGTGATGTAGAGCTGCTCCGAATTATCCTGTGTAAAGTAACGGACTTTTATTTAGTTTATACGAAATTAATTAACTTAGATTTCAAATTGTTTAGCAGTTGTTGATTAAACATTTCTTTAGTAAGCGATGTTTTTAATAGATGACCAAAACCTTGCTATGGCGTATACTTATTGTAACACGGGGCCAGTTGTAACGAGGAGCGGATAAAATTCATCGTGTTTAAGATGTGGGCACTTGTAATAGGCAATATGATCTCATTTGTGTGTCTCAAATGTAATTTCAATGAAGACTGATTTCATATTTCATCTACGTCATTCAAAAGGCTGATTACTTAAGAAATTGAGATTTTGCTATTAAAAATGACTGTGAGCCTAAAGTTCCTTTTTATTTTAAGAAATAATATATTATTGTTAATTAATTAAGAATAAAACTAAAAAACCTAAGTTTGTTTAAACCTGCTTAATGTTTAGAATGCTAAATACGCTAAATTAGTCAAAAGTCTGATTACTGAAGTAATTGATATTATAAATGGTTGTAAGTCTAAAATTTCTTAAATTGTTTAAGTAAAGAAAGAACGTGTTGTTTGTTATTTTTTTAATTTTTCTGTTAGATTAAACTTGATACTTAATAGTTTAAACCTATGTGAGCATATCTAAAGTTTTCATACCAAATAAATCATTGTAAAATATAAAACTGGTTTTCAATTCCTAATGTTGTAAATTGCCACTAGTCCGTTACAACTAACCCGAATCATGGGGTAAGTTGTAACACTCATCAGTTTTACTTCAAAGCAGTTACTATAATAAGTTGTTACAGGTTTGTTTAAAATTTTATCGGTACTTGAACTCAGTATACCATCGTATTTAATAATTAGAAATATAATAAAACTCGTGTTTAATATTTTTCAATAATCTACTTGACGGACAGAAAAATAAAATATAAAAACGATTCTTTAACACGCAACAGATTTCAAAAACGGAAATCAAATGATTGGAAATTTCTTCCTTTCAAATGCAAACCGGACCGCTAGTTTTTGCTTATTCTTCACATAAGTATAAATGCAAATAAGAATATTATCATTTTCAAAAGTGTACAATAACTATCTTAAATAAAAATGCTTCAAAGTTCACCATTACCTAGTTGCACAAACGACATTTAAGCTTAATGACGTCTTTAAGCTCTAATGAATGTCAACATTTTTGTTGTTTTAATTACAACGTTACAATTTAAATGGACGCTTATCCAACAGACTGATCTGTTAATTCGTATCGGTAATGTATATAAACTACTGACAATTTTAATAGTAATTCGTACAACTAGGGTTCAAATATACAAAATAAGTTAATCATCCACATAAATTATGTAAAAATTTATTCCTGTGATTTCATCTCCCAACAACAAGTTTGCGAACAAAGAAACTTTGCGATTTTAGTTTCTATAGAAAATACAAACTCAAATTCATGAAAGCTCATATAAATATTCATAACATTAAAGGCTAATAAATACCTAAAGCCATATCGCTTGTGACTTACTTCTTTGTTGTCAATAAGCCGAGTTGCCCCCAGTTTGTTATTGCCTTAATATACAGCCTTAAAAGGTCCATAGCGACTACGTCAATTTCATAAGCGTGATGAAATCTTCATTGACTTGGAATATTTATTATCAATATCCACTGTTTCTCTCTCTACGAAATAAAGTTAGTATTTAACGAGTAAAAAGAAGGGATATTAATTTTTAGTGTGCTTACAGCCAATTGCACAAACGTCCATTAATTTAAATTCAAAATCATTATTTTAAAGCGACATTACCCATACGAAGTAACAAATAACGTTGTTATAACATCTTCTCCGGGGGCTTTGAGCTACTTTAGTTCTATGGGCACTCAGGTTCAACGCGTGTGTTGTTTCAAGTATCTCGGAAGTTTCAAAGACCAACTCTCCCCTTTTATTTTCTAGATTAAGTTAGTAAACTACTACTACATTTTACAGCTTTGTTGAGGATCTTCGGACCTCGATGTTATTCGATCAGGACTGTTTTTTTTTTATATATCAGTATCTGATGCTTTTAGATATCGATCGATTAACTGCTATTTTGTTACGGCGGCCATTTTCAATTAATAATAATACCGTTTATACATAATTACAATGTAATTAAAACTAAAGGTACACTTCGAATTTCTTAAACGGACACTGGGAATTGGGTAAAATTTAGCTTGCAAGATTTCATTACAAAAAAACGAACATCAGGACAGGCGAAACTAAATAACAGCTTGTAAAAAGTATTCTAAAATACTCGAAAATTCCCGTTAAATACGGATTAGAGCAACATTCAGATATTGTTTAATATTTATTAATACACTGATAAATCAGATCTACAAGTATATTTACTATGATAATATATTATTCTTTTAGATATCTTTACCCGGCTCTGACCCGTGGGATGACATAATGCGGTTATTTTTCTGGATAGTTGTAGCCGGAAAATTGTTACAAACCGGACCGGACACACCACACACGAATAGCGTCTTCTAACAAAAAGTACGACTTGAAGAATGCACTATATCCCACAATTGCATTATAAACTTTTAAATAAAATGTAATTGTACAACACGTTAGTAGAAATGAAAGATGATATATGAGTTTATTTCGATTAATATTTTACTAGCGACGGAACTGCCCTGCGATTCTGTAACAATCCAGACCCGAATTCGAATTCACTCATGTGTCCGAATTCTCGTCATTTAGTATAGAAATCATATTGATTCCATTTTTTGTATAAAAATACTAAACAAAATTGATTGATTAAACGTGTCTTAGATATTTTAATCCTATATCATTTCGAAACTCACTTCACTTATTTCATGAAACATTATTACCAATTCAAGTTTGAGCGGATGCCGCTTTTTGAAGTGTATTCGGACACCCGAGTGGATTCGAAATCGGTTTTCAAGTTTTACAGAATCGCAGGGCTGGTGAACTTACTTAAAAATCAATGATGTTATACATGAGTATGCAGAGTAACTATACCTACTTATATTTAAAGAGGTAAAGATAATATTGAACTTTTAAAAATTAAATTTAGCAGATTTTGCATAATTTAATTGGTACCAGTTTATTTTCATATCATATAAATAATGTATTATGAGGTTTATAACCTCGTTGGTAGTTTAAATTTAAAAGAAAATATTATTTTCTTCTGAAAATAATTTGAAATCTGAAAAACTTTTTGTGCTTTTAATTTTCATAAAAGTTTTTATGCTTTTATTGCATCTTGCATAGACAAGGGGAAGCTACTTTGTTTCATACTATGTTTAGATAAATAAGTCATGTCGAGGCCATTGTACCGCCATAGATTTTATGCGAATGCTTTTAACATAATGAGACTCAAACACTTCCACTTATTGTGAATTGGTATTACGAGATTATTCGTGAATCAAATAAAACCTCCTCTAGATATTAATCCTATTAATATTATAAATGTGAAAGTTTCTTTGTTTAGATGTTTGTCGGTCAATCACGCCGAAACTACTGAACGGATTTTGATGAAATTTGGTATACAGATAGGGTATTATCTGACTAAGATAATAGGATACTTTCTATCCCACAAAAAATTTCCCTAGGGTCCACGCAGGCGAAGCCGCTGGCGAATATGAACGTATTTTTTGTTAGAGAAACATT
This sequence comes from Diatraea saccharalis, assembly GCA_918026875.4. Lineage (NCBI taxonomy): Eukaryota > Metazoa > Arthropoda > Insecta > Lepidoptera > Crambidae > Diatraea > Diatraea saccharalis. The sequence continues at coordinate 17,056,607 of OU893346.1, forward strand.
GGAAATAATTAATTACTATATTAATCAAATTAACCTTTATATAAGACGTAATTACTCAACATTACGAGTAGCTCGGTGGCGTAGTGGATAAGCGCCGCGGCCCGCGATCGTAGTCGTTAAGCAACTTTCGCAAGGGTCGGTCACGGGATGGGTGACCAAAAAATTATTATCTCGAGCTACTCCGTGCTTCAGAAGGCACGTTAAGCCGTTAGTCCCGGCTGCATTTGCAGTCGTTAATACCCTCCAATCCGCATTGGGCCAGCGTGGAGGGTCATGGCCCATCCTCCTTAACCATCCATAAGGAAGGCCTGAACCCCTGCAGTGGGGACGTAAAAGGGCTGGTGATGGTGATGATGACGAAGTGTTCACAAATTTTGACTGATTATTCTGACATCTGATATATGATAATTGACTTTTGAATATACTCGTAGTTTGGTATTTGTTGATTTTGTATTGTGTATCGCTATTTTATTTTTGCAGGATGATGTATTAATTAACTCCAATATCTTGTAACTGTAATGTATTATTATGTAATTATAATTGTATTGTAATTAAATAAATATTGTAATGTAATTGTAATGTAAACACGAATGGGATATCTCAATTGTAACAAATGCTGTGCATGTCTGTAACTGTCATAAATGCTAGATAACGTGCCTTGAGTAAATAAATTAATAAAATAAATCATTCTGTAGGTGAAACGATTTTAAAATCAGTCCAGCTGTTGTCGAATCTATATACAAAACAATAGATATAAAACTGATTCGGCGAAATGTACATACGCGGATAACATTCGAATGATTGCAAAAAAATCGATGATTCTTTTTTTATGTGTTCCTTATTGTCAAGACAAGGTTTGTATATAAGAAAATTATAAAAAAGAAAATGAAATATGGCGGGCCGAAGTTCGCCGCGTCAGCTAGTTTTACAATAGTGCTAGTTTTAAAATAATATACAAACTATAAGACAGATTTTTTAATAATAATATTTATTATATTATAACATTACTCCATTGTCATTATAGTTACAGACTACTAGCAATTTATTATAATTTGCACTACACTATATGTCCACACTAGTTGTTAAATATATTATACAGGGTTATGGGAAATTAGACCGGATCCTTTGAAAGGGTCGTAGGGGAGGTAATTTACAATTATTTTCACCTCACATTATGTATCCGAAATTGAGCCATTTTTGTGATAAACTTTGAGATATACAACGTGAGGTAAAAATAATTATAAATGACCTTCCTTACGACCCCTTAAAAAGATCCGGTTTAATTACCCATAACCCGTATTATTATCGCTGCTAATCTCAAAAGCAAAAAAAAATATTTACTTTCAAACACATAAAAGTTTCATATGCTTAAATATATTCGGGAAGGCCACCACTTCCCGAATATATATAAATAAATAACCATCTTCTAAATTACCCCATGCAACGCCATGATCGCTTGTTAAGTGACTAAATGGATTAGATCTATTTTAAGCAAATATGATACATACATGCAATAAATTACCCCAAAGTTTGTTGAATGGCTTATAAAGGGTGTATAATTAATCTTGATTAGGAAGTGTCATGTATATGAAAATCAATTTTAAAGTTTATTTAAACATTATAAGATTTGTCAGTCTTATGTTGATGACCCAAAACATTAATGCAAGTATAGGTACTAATTACAACCGGGTTTACATGCTACCGATGAAACAATTACAAAAAAAATATATCGACGCTGGAAAGCAAACACGTAGTAACCCGCAAAACCAAAATTGTTCTTTAGCGCAGAAAAACTTTTATTTTTTTCGATAAATAATTCCTATAAACGTCCATGGTAACAAATAAGGTGTTCCTTAGTCAATTTATACGGGAAGAAGATCTTTTTTCTTGGAAAAATATAAAGATTTTCCACTCTAAATATCCAATTTGGTTATGCAGGTTACTACGTGTTTGCTTTCCAGCGTCGATATATTAAAAACAACTTCAATGATTAACCGGTTCTATAAATAATTTTCCACTGTTGTATTAGATAAATAATTTATAATAATACACGTAAACGAAGAGGATAAATAAATATAAAGTTGACCATAAGCTTAATTTATACAACTACAGGAAAATATAAACCGAGTAGGGAGAATGGGCCATGATTGCCATGATTGGTGAGTGATTAGGACTGTAGATGCAGCCGGGACTACTGGCTTAACGTGCTTTCCGAAACACGGAGGAGCTTGAGAAAATAATTTTTTGGTCACCCATCCTACGATCGGCACTTACAAAAGTTGCTTAACCACTGCCCCATCTGCACGATGGCGTGGGTTATTAATTTTTTTATTGTTAAAGCTGTGGTTATAGAAAGTTTTGGTTCTTAAGCTGTAATTTTGCAAGACATACACATAGGTAAGTCATAACCAGGAAATAATTCGTAAAATTAGCGCGGGATCGCGAACAGATGTAATTCTACTTATTTGCTATTCAGAAATAATAACAAAACAGGTTAAATGAAATAGAATAACAATTGTACATGTGACTCAACATTTCACGTTTCCAATTATCAATTTAACAATAATAGCAGAATATCACGGTCTAAATTGCTTTTAATAGAGTTATGGTTAATAAAGCTGTGGTACATCATAAGCGGGAGACTGTACATTGATGACAAAAAATTGTAAGCTTGAAGCGAGTCACATCACACCACAGTCCCATAAATTTCATTTGTTTAAATTGCAACAATGGACGTACGACTAACACCGGTTATCGCTAACTTATAACTTATTCTAGGATTAGACGTTTATTAATTAAATTGTGCCAATGCTCGTTTTCACTAAACTTAGGAGTCGCCTAAATCTGTCACCTAAGTATTTAGGAATCACCTAATGTGATAATGCATTTTCACCAATAACTAATAACAACAATCAATGTCTATTATTATGACATTATTTCATTTCTTACTTAAGCTATACCTTGCTCCGGTTTAGTGATAATTGGTGTAAGAAACGCCTAATCTTAAGAATCAACTAAGCTGATTTTGTTAATTCCATTTTGATTTTATCTCTCGCCTATAAGGCTCAGCATATCGCATATCAGAACTTTAGGCAATAATGTCATTAGGTGACTCCTAATCATTTGTAAAACGCGTTTTCATCCTAGGCGATTCCTAAATATTTAGGGATCAGATTTCGAGCACTCCTAAGTTTAGTTTAAACGGGCATAAGTAAGGTACAATGTACCTACATCAGCCACTTGATTTTGTGTAAAGGTTACCTTTGTAAAGAAGCACTAATTTTTTAATTAAATTAACTTTTCTACTGTACAGGGATATAAGGATTCTCATTGGTTAACATATAAATATAATACAGAGCATTGGGCATCGATGTTCACGTTCTGACATTATGACGTCTAATGTATACACTCTATATGTGATGCACGGTATTATCGTAAACGTTATGAATTATAAAAACATTAAATGTGTCAAAATTTTCTTTTTGTAAATGAACTATGAATGTTGTTTGTAAACAGAATAAGTGTCTTTAAACTTAAATAATGAGAACGAACCCGTAAGATAATCCTCCCCGCTTTCACACTAACCTCGACCGCTCATTGTATCATTAATCAAGACAGATACCGCGATTATATGGAATGAAAATTAATGGTACAGGTAACATCTGAATTTGTTGCTGGATTACAATGTGGCAGTTTGATTGCGAAGTTATGTTGTATGGTAACATTATTATTTTAGAGTAAGTTGTATTCGTTTACTTCCGGGTTGAACTAGATACGAGAGGAAGAATTTGATCACTCAGCGTAGTATTTATCTAATCCTAGATAATATGTACTATTTATCTCTGATGACCAGTGATCAGATTAGGAGGTGCTTATCAGCCTAAACTTGAAAGAACATTTTTGTAAGATAAAAGATCTTTTGTATTTGTAATTATAGTTCCTCTATCTCCATTCAAAATACATATAGTAAATGCTAAAATGACCGTTTTATTATTTAAGGACAATAGTCGGTTCTTCTTTCATTTATTGATTTGAAAATTGGCCTAAGAAAAAAATTATCTCTGTTATTCTAAGTTTAGGCTAATAGGCACTGCCTATTCCTATCACTGTTGATGACCTACTCAAAGTAATCTTATTTTATTATTAAGTTTTATAACATCGTTACTTAATCATTCATGCAAATTATTACTTGCTTTTTTAATATAATACATAATGTTTCCGAATATAATCAAATAATAAAAATTGTTAAGTTATGGCATGACGCCGCCGATACTACCTCTGAAGTACCCGCACAGAATTCTATGGTCCTTCTTTGAAATTCCGTTTCGGTCAATATAGAAAATTAACCTATATTGTCGTGGGGCAGGTTATTGCGGTACCTTCATTGTAGGAATCGAAGTCATAACCTCAGATATCGAAACCAGCATAAATCAAAAATCATTATATACAAGGATAGTCTAACATAAATATTTTTGAAATAATAAAATATGTTTCTTAATAATAGATCTCAGATTAATTATCAAAATATTCAGGTCAAAGAATTTTACGATAAAATGGAATTGACCGAGTAATTTCCTTGTACGCCATATTTTCGTAATGGCTTATTTTACAGAGGCGCATCGATGAGTTTTTGATGAAGGACACCGGACAATTTAGTATTGCGATAACGCTTTTAAATGTTATTACATTAAAAAAGGAATTGATGCTGCGAGCACAGTTTTATTGGAAAATTTAATATCGTCAGAGTTTGATGGTGCAGTATTATTATTTTAATTATTTGTCGGTTTTGTATATTTAATAAATTTACGATTATTAGAGAACCAGTCTGACTATTTATAATATGACCGTAGCTGAGTGGTTCGCACGCCGGTTTCAGAGTGTAGCCGTATCTAATGTCCCGAGTTCTATTGCCGGTCGGCTCAACTCAACTTGTGGTGTCTTCGTTGTTTCAGATTCCCATAATAATAGATAGCTAGCTAATTATGGTCTAAGCAAATATTAGGTAAAATACCTATGGAAATTTTAAATTTACCCTTGCCTAAATTTAATACCCATATTAAGAATTGTCTACTCAGTTAAGGATATTATATTGTTAATGAATATTTAAACGACAAAAATGCTTGGTGTTAAATAAGGCTTATTTTGATGTATATTCAATTGTTTTTTTTTATGGGATAGGCGGCAGACGAGCAGACGGATCACCTGATGGTAAGTGATTACCATCGCCCATGGAAACCTGCAACACCAGAGGGGCTACAAGCGCGCTGCCGGCCTTGGAGGGAAGGGTTGAGGGGTAGAGGGAAGGGAGTAGGGAGGGGTTGGGCCTCCGGTACCCTCACTCACACGACGAAACACAACACAAGCGTTGCTTCTCGTCGGTTTTCTGTGAGGCCGTGGTATCACTCCGGTCGAGCCGGCCCATTCATGCTGAAGCGTGGCTCTCCCACGGTTATCAGTGAGCTTGTTTGAGGTAGACATGTGATTCGATTGACGTAAGTATACTGTTTTATTTTTATATTTTTCTAATATTGTAATGGAAAGTGACTGCATATTTTAATGAAGTCAATTTTAAATCTTGACGCTCTGTATGAAATAAAACAGGGAGAAAAAACCAGCCCTTGCCGAGTTCTTGCCGGTTCGTCTCGGTACATGGTCTCCCGCCGTAGATTTACGAACCGATGGCGTAGCTCTCGACTTTTACAATTGCTTGTAACAGTCTAGACTGAATAAATAATTTTGATTTGTTTTTATTTATAATTGCTAAGCCTCTTATCGGCTCCAAAATTATGATTTAAGTTTGTCTAGACATTAACCTATTCGTACATTTTCTTTTGCGTATAAAATATTTTATTTGCTTGAAAATTATTCAAATTTTAATAATTATTCTTTTTTATATATTATATGCTTCATTAAATTACTTATAAACGAAGTTATCATTTTTTTTAATTTACGCATAGATAAAAAGTCACCCTGCTATTTCAAGACAAAGTTATGTGTACTAGTGATAATTTTAACTACGCATTACTACAGGTATTAACCCGCCTGCTTTTACAAGAAAAAAAAATTAAACTTTGTTAGATATATACACACTACGTGAAGACACATCGATTACGGAATCGAAGGTCCGAAGGTTGTTTTAGATGGTATCGTGGTAAAAATTGCCCTAAACCTGCCATTAGGCAAAAGAGCCAAAGGCCGGCCGCAGTCTACCTGGTAGAAAACCTCAAGAAAGCCGAACTCGCAGGCGAGACAACCGAAGATAGACTAACGTGACGCAGACTAGTGAGGAAACTCGACTTCAAATAACGAGATCAGGATAACATGAAGAAGAAGAGAAATATTGATTGAGAATATTTATCCTACACTGTATCTAGATACACTGTATCTAGATACAGTGTAGGATATGATAGGATAGGATATACTCGCAGACTTGAGGAATAGAGATGAGATGACACTTTAGTAGCTCGTCGGCGTAGTGGATAACCGCCGCGGCATGCGATCGTTGTTGTTAAGCAACTTTCGCAAGAGTCGGTCATAGGATGGGTGACCAAAAAATTATCTCGAGCTACTCCGTACTTCGGTAGGCATGTTAAACCGTTGGTTTTGGCTGCATTTGCAGTCGTTAATGCCCTCCAATCCGCATTGGGCCAGCGTGGAGGGTATGACCCATCCTCCTGATAATGAGATGAGACTTGGTGATGAACTTGGCATAGCTCAGATCATAAATTAAGTAATTGAAACACGTAATAAAAAAAAAAGTTAAACCCCTTAATACTTAAGATAACCGCGATCGGGGTCATGTTCTATAAATATAGCGATCCACAGACCAGAAATTTCAGAGTTTACATAACTTGGCCCAGATCAGTTCGGCATGCGCCAGACTTCGAAGTGGCATACCGCAGAGACCGCAGGCTTGGCAACTATGCCACTTGTGATGCGCACTACACTAGAGTATTATATGTGGAATTATAATATGAATACTTGCTTACCTATCTACACTAATATTATAAAAAGGAATGTCTTTATTTGTTTATATTGGATGAACTCAAAAATTTTAACGATTGCCTATCACTAGAGCTAAAAAAGTAAATAATGTATATACATTTTCGTCTTCCCTGCGTCGTACAAACGAACAGTACAAACAAGAGCGAATCTTCTGGTCAAACCAACAATTGAGCTACAACCACGAGGCCTCGCGGTAGTCACCGCCCTTTCCAATGATAGGTGATTTCAAATTAGAACCCTAAAAATTCAAAAACTATAGAGTTTCAATGCCTAAAACTGACAAACAATGAGTCAATTTTCGTGAAGAGTATCAAATATAACCATAGCAACGAAGAAAAACTTTGATGTCAATTCTGTCAAAACAATTAAAATTAGCAATAAATTGTGTTATAATATATAAATAAGTGCTTTAATATGATTAGGTAAAATGTATAACGAATAACTATGAAAGCTACAGGTAAGGGTTCACATTAGTGTAAGTAGTAAAAAACATAGGATGAAAGTTCATAGAGGTTTGGATAAGTTTTTTTCCAGAATTTTAATGGTTACAGGTATAAAATTAAAGGTCCATTGTTATAGAATGGAGAAAGTAAAGAATATAAATGGAAAACACTTAAAAGTTTATCGATATGAGCAAAATTAGTGATATGAATCTAAGGAATGAAAACGATACGAAAGGTTAGTTACGACAATAACTAAGTGTAATCTTATTAAACATCTCTCACGTATTTCCTCTTGTGTAACTGTACATGCCGTGGCAGCTTGTAATTGAGGCAACACTTATTTGCATGCTATTTTATTATTGTAATAATGCTATTATCAGTGTATTGTCTTGTAAGCTGTCCTTAAATAAATAAATCATACAACATATAAAAGAAAAATCAAAACATTTCAAAAAAATTAACATTCGGTTCAATCAAAAACCATTCCGTTCGAAAACAAATAGAATTAACATTAAATAATAACAACCAACCGCAAACTGCAATAACACGCGTGCGACCGAATGGATCGGATTTTAAACACAAGCCACACTGAGAGCTAAGCTATACGAATGTGTTTTGCTTCATTCATGTAGCCCGATGATGAAAGTGATACCGCAGATCGTTTAGCGTGAACTGAAGTGAACAAGACAAACAAACTTGACATTGATTCAAAGTCACCATCTAAAACTTGTTTCCTCTGTCTTACTGTAACGGTGCGTCGCACCACCGTTTATTTCGTCCTAGGTTTCCGCATGCAAACTTTTTGTCTCTGATCTTCAACATCATTCATTTTTATTATTCACCTTTCTTAATTTGAAACTTTGAGTAATCCAATGCGCTGTTTATGAATGTCAGTTCGTGAAAATTCATCAATTCAGAAACATTATACATACTTAATTTCAGTAGCAATTTGGTGTAGAATGCTTAAATATGTTTATTATTACCTGTTAGAAAGTACCTAAACGATATTCAATCAAATATAATAAAGTGAAATTACTCACCAAACCCAAAGAAAATGGGTATATAATTGTTCTATTTAATATTATTGTTTTCGTAACCATACGAACTGTTTTTATATTTCTTTTTTGTTTGTTACAGTTTTTTTGTTTACCATTTATGAAATAAATTTATGAAACTTAATCAGCCTTTAATTCATTTGCCTAAGCATCTAACCTATCACATTACTACTTATTATTAATAATTTAAACTTAGTTAATGTTAGGTGTAGAAGTTTTAATTCTTACATAATACAGCACAATATTCTATTAAGATAATAATTGATAGAATATTATCATGCCATATTGTTATAATAATTTTCAACTGCAACATAAAATTTCATCATGTAGATATTTACATAACATAAAGAAACAAGAAGTACCAGAAATAGAAATAATTGTACGTGTGTAGTTAAAGAAGGATCTGGGCTCTGTACACTAAAATCTTCTAATGCAGATGAATAGAGAAAGCAGAGAAAAAATAATTCCAACAAAAAAGAAATGTCAAGAAATATTATAGTGCCTTTACTTTCGCTTCGCTTGCAGTGTAGCTTTTACTTTTAACGGGCGGACGAATTGTGATTATCCATTCGGCTTTCCGGTAAAATCGGAACGTTACCAGTACCATGAGTGCCTTTCGAACTTTACTTAAATTATGCTCATATGAACTGTTTATCAATAGATTTTCAAGCTTTTACCGACTTGGACCATTTACAAGAAGAAAAATGGTTTTCAGTCTCCGTAAACTATGGGACTTTATAAAAGTATTAAAAGGAAAGTGCAGCGAAATGTATTTTATAAATTAACATATTATACATCAATTTCGCTTATGAGCTAGCTTTAACCGTGTTAATGCCAAACTATTGACAAGCCAAGTTATCTCAATGTTTTTTATTTGTTTTATCGTCAATGAAAAAACCAAACAGGCTCTACCTAAATGACTACAAAATTATTGAAGATTAATTACATTCTGTAATTCATATGACTTATGCTTCATTTACATTGATCGATAGTTTCCGCAAAGGTACGGTGATGTGAACTTATATCATTGGTTGATAAACAACTATTGAAAATAAGCTACAGAAATCACCCGCACTACGCATACGGATCCTACCAATCCTTTCACTGTGAAAACATATAAAGTTTACAGTACACTAACCTCCTTTGTGAGAACTTTTTAATAAGCTCAGTGGCCACTTTAAGCCGGGGTAGGGATCGACCCCAACTATTACACAGTAAAACAAGTAATTTAACAACAAGTGGAGTGTGTGCGCAGGCAGTGGTGCGGGTCAGCCTCTATGCGCTCGACTCGACTGTACCAACAAGAATGCTATAGACCTAATAAACTTATTAGAGCACCGAAGCTCAGTGATAATATATTATTGAAATTTCAGAAAAAAAAAACTTTTTAGGATTCCATACCTAAATGGTACCAACGAGGTCCTATTACTTAGACTGTCCGTCTGTCATCTAGCAGTATCTTATGACCCATGACTCTGCCGCTGTAAGGACAAACACTAAAAACAGAATAAAATAGATATTTAAGGGGAGCACCAATACGTTTGTCGTATGGAAGTTTAATCTTGCACTTGGACGGTCTTTATGCTTCCTACGACCACAAACTGTTATAGTTTGACTGTGAAAATGTAACGTATACATAGGCAAATAATATTACTTTAGCATTTGTAAGCAGAAAAAAAATCGATGCCTAATTTATTTTAAATCTGCGAGACAAATATTTATAGTTTTTATGAAGTTGCACTTTGTACATAATCCATGATGTCCTTTGGCCAACAAAAAGAATGGACGATAGTCCTTACAACTTACAACGACAATTATATGAAATTACTTTTTTCATTTTATATATATAAAAAAACACTACATATAAAATCAATAATTTTACTATCTCAGGTCCTATCTTGAATGTTTTTTTTTTTAAATTAACGTAGATTATTGGTGAACTTTATAGCTCTATGGTCTCCGTACAGTTGAGATACCAAGCTAACGAGCTGAGAGTACAAATAGTGTTCATATTTGCACGCAATAACTATTCTGTTGTACAATTCGTCTTGTGAAGAGTGACTAATGCCGAAAGGGAGATAAACACGTATGATTTTAAGGTGACTTGGACACCTTTTACTTGTATTAAAAAGTATCTCTTTAGTCGGAGTGCAATTTGCTTTTGACACGAAGATATATCATCATCGTCAGCCTTTTTACATATTCACCGTAGGGGGTCAGACCTGGTTAAGGAGAGTGGGCCATGACGCTCCACGCTGGCCCAATGCGGATTGGAGGGTATTAATGACTGCATATGCAGTTGAGACCATCGAGCTGGCCCAATGCGGATTGGAGGGTATTAATGACTGCATATACAGTTGAGAACATCGGCTTAACGTACATTCCGAAGCACGGAGTAGCTCAAGATAATATATTTTTAGTCACCCATCCCGTGACCTATCCTTGCGAAAGTTGTTTAATAGCAACGATCGTGGACCGTGGCGCTTATACACTACGCCACTGAAAAAACGCTCATATAAAGAAGAGATATATTTGTTTAGTTTGAATGATTACTCTTTGATATACGGAGTGGTAAAAAATGGAGTGCAAGACTCTGTAATGCATCATTTATTTTCAATGATTTTTAGAGTTTCGTAACCAAAAAGTAACAACCTATTGCTAAGACTGTGGAGTGTTAGTTAAAGAGTTAAAAAGACTATAACAACAAATATATTCTTCAATTAAATCTATTCTTCTCGGCACAAGGTCTCCCGCCGTAGATTTACGGACCGATGGCGTAGCTCTCGACTTTCACAAGTGCTTGTAACAGCTTAGACTGAATAAATAATTTTGATTTGATTTGAATTAGAACAATAGACGTTAGTCGAATTGGTAATCTTTCGCTATTTGAGGCAACTCTTCCAACTTCTGACCAATTTCTCGAGTACACTCACTAGCAAACATGTTCCCAATAAGGTTTAGGTCATCACTTAAACTGAAAGAAATAGTTTTAGAGTATAGTAAACAAATTTGGAACAGTATCTCTAATATGGAAGACTGACGAAAAAGTAAACTTTGAAATAAGCCAAGCGAATCCGCAAGCAGTACGTTGATTTGTTAAACTTATTGGAAATTTACAAATTTCACCCTATTATGGACCATTTAATAAAGAACTTTTTCATATTAGGGATACTTATTCACATTTGGTTACTTTCCTCTATAAATGTTACTTCAAATAATAGTCTTTATAACTTTGGTCACAATGTCTGGCCATCTGACTGAAAGCTTAGCAATATGTAAATACCTATGCATTTATCTATGTTTATTTTCCCTCAGGCAAAAAAATACTCGAAAGCTGTATTTTTTGTTAGACAGATATTTTAGACGATTCAAATTTATAGTTCATTAATTAAAAAAAAAAAACGAATGAAAATAAGTACTGACAATAATCTTTATATATATATAAACAATAGCAGATCACAGATGTTAGACATTAACAAAAGCACAGATTGCAATTTGATTCTTTTATAAAATAACCCCAAAAATCATTCAATACAAATTTATTATGCTTAAACACAAAGAATGAAAAACCCGAAGGCACCGTATGATTTGTCTGCTTCGTTCAGAAAAAAAAAACAGAATTAATGATAAAAGAACATCGGCCGCGACCTACCAAAATATATCCCTTTGCCCTTTTACAAAGGAAAAACTTTTCGCCGCTGTCACTGAAATATCAATACCAAGCAATACGGGATCGCAACATGAATACAATCTCAATATAATTCACCTTCCGTTATCGGAATAGAGTTTAATTTTGAATGGAAACATGATGAGCGATGATGATGTATTGATCAAAGAATCCTTTTTTTGTACATTTTCCACGGTTGCTTTCGTTGTCAAATTAATGATGTGAAGCTAGAACTCTTTCGATTACACACAACAAAAGCAACTATAAAAATGGCAGCCCATTTTCCGTTGTTATGATAATGTTATTAAAGTAATATTTAAACGCCTGGCAAAAAATCATAGCAATTTAACCTCAATGCTAACAAATTAAAAAATTAAACTACTCTTTCCATAAGAAAAGATTAAAGCACTGGTATTTAAGCAATGATAATCGCTGCATAAGAATAATAACAATAGAAATACATTGGTTATTTGTACAATTTTCATAAAATCTATCAAAGGTCACAGCATCTATCGAAGTGGCGTCGTGTTTTGTCAATTAGAAAACGGAGTTTTATACTAATACTTACGCATGATGATGAGGATACACAATAAAGAATCCATAATACAGCGCGAATTTTCTAATTACTTCCTACTCGTACTAATGATTTATCACTCCTCACGTAACTCAACATTTGCAAACTGGGAATAGTAGCAATTCCATTGCACAAACTAGAATAAATTTTGGTTTAGTCTTGTCAAACTGCGTTTTTAATTATGAAAATAACTAGGATAAGATAAGTAAACTTATTAGATTTTACGATAGCTATAGATATTAATTAAACCCAATGTAAAATTAGATTTATTAGTTTATTTTATTATTGAGAGTAAATTATTACTATAAATTATTCTGCTCTGTTAATACCAATTCTGTATTAACAGATGTTTATCCCAGATCTTGTATACTTAATGACGAAGTGAGAGAATATTAACAACTAAGCGGTCATCAATATTCTTCCTTTCATAATTCTGGAACGAAAAATGTATAATAATTAATTACATATTTAAAATATAACATTTTTCTAAGAATCTTTTCTTTCGACAGTTCATTTCAACATCCAATGTGGTTGTTAAACTCACAAACTTAATTAACAAAAAGGTGATCTTAATGATAAAGGATAAATAATTTTTCATAGATTTGACCAAAGCTTTTGATACTATATCGATTCTTCACCTCTGAAATAATTGAGGTATCCCACTGAAATAATTTCAAGATTACCTCAGTGACATAAAACAACTTTTTAATATTGACCACAAACTATTACTACGGTTTACCACAGGGCAGTATTATTAGCCCAACTTTATATTTCTCCTGCAAATAATTTATATAATATGCAGTTACGTAATGGAAGTAACATCTAGAGTCCACATATTAAAGCAGCAACAAATTCTGAAAGCAATTTATATCTTTTGTGCTTAATGGTACTCACGGAGGTCTACATTTTCGTTGCAAGTAACGAACTGTGCCTGATCCTATTAGAGATATCTGCCGTCACGGCAGCATTACTGTCGAACGAGATATACTGCCGTGGAGGTATAACTGAAGTAGTTTACCATTATAAGGGTAAACATTTCTTAGCGATACCACTATGGTAACTGATATAAAACAATTAAGAATGTTAACAGTTTTACCTAGTAAAGGTGATGAGAAAACGTGTGGAAAAGGCGTGGCCTGTTAATGAGACAATAAAGAATGATAACATACTTATTTCGCTAAATAGAACTTTTTTAATAATATTGATGTTTTTATAACATTTAATAAAATATTTAAGGTGCTACCCTTAAACCCTTAAATTTTTCAATAAATTACTAACAAACCATTTAGGAGTTATCCATAAATTACTATATACGTCGTTAATGTTTTTTTTATCCTCATCCCGTGTCCTTGTCACACTGATCACGTTTATACTTTATATTAATGTTATAACATAAAGCATATTGTATCGATATATTATTTCAATTAATTCAGTAAAAATATATTGTTTTAATCTTTCATGGTCGTTTACATTAAAATGATAGTTTTTTAAGGCGTTGCTATCATGTACCTTATTTTTTTAGCTAGCCCGTGATCATGGCACTTGCAACAGCGCCAAAATAGGCACGTGGTAGCAATCAAGTAAAAAACTATCATTTCAATCTGTAAGAAGTCAAAATACGTAATTGTCGACCATTCTTATTCAAGGGAGCTACAACAAAGAATCAAGTTCGTGATGTTGCCTATCCCGGTATAAATAAGTACTCCCTAATCAACGGTGACGTCGAAGGGATGGCCCAGATGGACTTCCAAACAGGCAATACACTAAAAGGGTGCATTGCCGTAATCCAGTGAGACACGGAAAATGTATCAGGATACGTTCCCCTGGGAATAATTTTACGTGGCCACACAGATAAAGCTTAACGATTTTGTTTCTGGCATAAAACTTTTGTCTTATATTTTGAAGGAAAAATGTGTTTACAAAATTACTAGCGACACAAACAGAGGGCTTATTCTGTTTAACCAACGAACGAGGTGTCGGAAATTTTCGAATCGTTCTTGTAATTTTGTTAAAATCGTATTCGTGAAGAGTATCTGTGCAGCAGAAGTGATGTCAGGTTCTTCAAAAATTCCCGTTCGACAATCAAAACCTCAACAAATTTATAGCGTTATCTTTTTCACACAAAATATCCTACACGATTTTTGAAAATTCAAATATACACTTTAACTCAAATGATTGTCTTTAAAAGATTTATCACCTTAAAAAAAACGATAAAAAGACTAAATACGAATTTCAGATTTAAATATGTTTTTTACAGCTTATTTAACCGTTGATATTTAAAAACTTGTTAATATCGGTTCATTAACTACGAAGATATATCCGGATATAGGTAAATACATAAGATATAAATATATAACTACATACATATGAATATATTTAAATATGATCCCATAAAAATCATTTAAAACATAAATTTTCGACATATCTCTCGCGAAGGTGCTAAGGGCATTGAGATTGTATGTTAGCTTAAAACATTTATGATCATATTGCTGACACTATTGGATAAGGCGTTATAACTTAACACTGCTACTAAAACTTTATTCTGCAAAATAAAACAGTATAGTGAAACTTATCCATAAATAATTTCGGCAAATATAAAACTTGTGAAGTGCATTTATAAAACCAAGTGATTTGTTATACTAGCAATATTTGCCAAACATGAGTGCATAGTAAGAATATGAGACTATAGCTTAAATATATTTTAGTTGTTTTAAAGCACTCAAATATTAAAAAAGTGGAAGAGTATATCTGCGTAAACAATTTTATATATTTCCATTTCAAAATTATTCTTGTAACAGTTATTCAAATAGTTTCTAACAGTATGCCTATAATTAACTATAAAAATGAAGAACTTAATGAGCAAGGTATATTTTAAAGATCCGTAATGACTGTACACATCATTTAAAGAAGACCTGCAAAAAAAACAATATTCAAATGTATATAGAAAGCGAGAGTCTGCGAAGAGTGACGTCACATTGCAAAGGGCTTTTATGTCGTCATGGCGACCACCACGACTCAGTAAAAAGTCTTCAAGGTATGTCTGTACCAATCATTTACCAATATTGATCTTAAATCGTGGTTGACGAGGAGCGCGACCATTCTCCATTCAGGATACTACTACCGAAAATACATAATTTCACAGAAAATATATCGCCAAAAGTGCGATGGCGTAGTGGTTAAATTTTTCGATCTAAGATTGCAGCGGTCATGCTACAAAACCACAACAACATCTTTTTTTATAGTCGGTAATCAAGTGGTTAGCCCAAAACTTATTATCTCTTATTCATCTGTGCTTTTGGAGGTCGTAGACAGATTGGGGAAAAGGTTACTCAGTTACGCATGTCCCGCGCTTGACGGGAACAGCTCGGAAAGTTAGCACAGCGAGCGTTTGCATTATCCATCCCTGTCCTATCTAGAGTGTTCAGGTTGAGCTCAATTATTTATACATTTCACTCAACCCGAAGAGGGATTCCCGCAGGGTACACATGAACAGGACTTGGGGTTGCTTACGCGCATATCCTAATATAAAGAGAGACATTGATGGATTTTACGTACAACTTTGTATTTTGAGTAGCTTCGTAACTAAAAGTAAAGTATGCAGTAATTTATTCCACTTCGTTAAGAAATATATATGAAGTCGTTGGTACACACTACATCTGCAGTCGTTAGAACACAAAAATCTGTATTGGCCTACTCTATGGACGGATTATAGTGCAGTGTTGAAGGTTCGGGTGTCTAAATGATACTCGGACTGCGATTATAATAATGTGTTTATACGTAAAAAAATTGCTTATATATATAATGAGGAATGGGTGTGAGTAGCTCGGTGGCATAGTGCATAAGCGCTGCGGCCCGCGATCGTTTTCGTTAAGCAACTTTTGCTAGGGTCGGTCACGGGATGGATGACCAAAAAATTATTATCTCGGGCTACTCCGTGCTTCGGAAGGCACGTTAAGCCGTTGGTCCCGGCTGCATTTGCAGTCGTTAATACCCTCCAATCCGCATTGGGCCAGCGTGGAGGTTCTTGGCTCATCCTCCTTAACCATCCATAAGGAAGGCCTGAGCCCCTTCAGTGGGGACGTAAAAGGGCTGTTGATTGATTGATTGATTGATTGTGTGTACACACACTACAAAAGTACATTCTCTCTGTTTATTTATCTGTCTCTGTATCTTTATCTTCACGTCGTATCTCTTCCTCCTCACTCTCTCTGTCTCTATGGAAAAGTCAAACTTAGCAAAGGGGGCTAATAATCTGCTGTAATGATGACCAAAATTGTTCTATGAATAAACTCCCAACAAAATTACACTAGCATATATAAATTTTGATGTCAACTTCTTATCTGACTTCCAAGATAATAGGGTCAAAGATGGGCGACCCCCAAAAACAGATCATACGTGTTTTCGTACAAACATCGTAGTGTTTTACTCCAATCGCTACTAAAAGTGTTAAAACGTTAAACATGTGGTTAAAGATTGTTATAATTTGTGTTTTTGGATGTACAAGCACTGTAAGTTGTAACAAATACTTAATTAGAACTTTTAAGTATTTTTACTCTCTTGAGATAAACTGATAAGTAACTTGAAAAAGTATTTATAAAGTTGGGCATTCCCAAATTTTTGGTAACACTTTCATTTACAATTTTTTAATAGACATGGGATGGTCAAATTTTTTAATGAACAATAACTAGCTGATAGACATTCATTCAATAAACCTTTTACATTTTTTAATTTTTTTTATTTACCCCCTAAATGAAGATAGGAGGCACTTAATGAATTCATTTGGTACACATACGTGTACCAAGAATTCATTTGGTTCTAGGATTCTTTATGATGTCTTAAAAATTAATTTAAAAATTAGAAAGAAACTGGTTTTGATAAGCCATAAGTACATAAATACTTCATAAGATTGATCACACTTTCAAGTATTTTACAACTACACATCAAACGTAACTATAGTTTATAACGATTATACTTCTAGCGGTGAGAAAGGCAATGATTCTGCTTCAGCGGTTTCCCCGCATCTTCACGTGGAAAATGTTTGTTCGCAAATATCCTAAGTGACGTAAATATGGACTCAACAAATACTCACATTTTAGAGAGGCGTTGGAGAGCTATATTAAAACCAATAGCATGTGTCTCTTTGTCAACCGCAGAGTTAAGCTTACATATTAATATATAAAAATGAATCCCTATTTTTACCTTGGTTGCGCCATCACACGTAAACGACTGGACCGATTCCGCTTATTCTTTTTTTGTTGTGTTGTGAGGAAAAAACGGTTTTCATATTTTTTGAAATGGCTTCGTACATCCACCATATCAAACACTTAAAAAATATATGTTAATGTAACGTTTCAAATAATACATCGATATCCGATTAGTATTTCAAAGTTATGGTGTAATCATGAAACTTACATACGTTGTGACTGGTTAGTTGCTTGGGCCAATTAATGAAAGGCTGACTAGCTTGAGAATGAATTTATTTATGGTATAAAGGATAAGTAGTAGAGTAGCTCGGTGGCGTAGTGGATAAGCGCCGCGGCCCGCGATCGTAATCGTTAAGCAACTTTTGCAAGGGTCGGTCACGGGATGGGTGACCAAAAATTATTATCTCGAGCTACTCCGTGCTTCGGAAGGCATATTAAGCCGTTGGTCCCGGCTGCATTTGCAGTCGTTAATACCCTCCAATCCGCATTAGGCCAGCGTGGAGGGTCATGGCCCATCCTCTTTAACCATCCATAAGGAAGGCCTGAGCCCCTGCAGTGGGGACGTAAAAGGGCTGGTGATGGTGTGGTGATGGATAAAGGATAAAGTAAAAAATCTGTAACAAACAAATAAAGTAAAAATAAAAACAATTTGTAAGTTGCCTAAATATAAAATTAAAATTACCAAATAAAACGAATACTTTTTGGGTTTCTTGATAGAAACTTGGATCGTCCAAGTAACAGAATACACTTTAATTATATTATAAATTTTTTTTTTAATTACTCATTCATTATTATTAACAGTCATTAATAAAATTTTATTTATTTAATATGATTTATAATATGTGTGATTAACATGTTTACAACAGATGATTTTTTTATAAACTGACATCCATAAAGAGTATATTTGAATAATCAAAATTTTAAATTACGAAAGGTGAATATTAAAAAGAAATGACGTTAAATATCAAAGACATTTTTTACATGTTGTAACCTAGGAAAAATAAACGGTGGTATTATGGTACACCATTACAACGTATTAACCCTAAATACAGTACACCCTTTTTAGTAGTCGTGTAAAAAATTTAATCAATTCAATTTAATATCAATTTAATTAATATTTTGTACAATGCATATTTCCAATAGTCCATTTTTTTATCAATCAATCTCCACTCATTTAAAATTATCATGAAATATAATGAATAGTTTTTACGCAAAAAGTAGTATCTTATCCACCACTAAACACACAATCAAAATAAATAATTCTGCATACAAACTTTTCTTTTCATTCCTTTGTGAGTAAAATGGTCCTACGTCTTTCCGTGTGCAGTATTATGACTGCTTTAGATTGAGACAAAGCTGAAATTAAAATAGTAATAAGTTGCAGCATGTAGAAAAAGCAAATATAAAGAAGCATTCCATTGATCGACTTCGTGCAAGCTGACAAATAGCTGACGATTTCAATAAACCTTATTTTCTCTTTTTTGAGTCAGTTTCGGACGGATGCAATGTCGTGTGTTGACATATTATTTACCAACCACCGATGTACTACTGCCGTGACACTCCCTTGTGTATATTTTTAATTGTTTTCTTTAATTATAGTCAATTCTACAATACAATTCAACTAATGTATAACTAAAATAATAATTTAGTATAGTAGATGGCGTTAAGTAAAATTTTAATCACACTTACATTTGCTTTTTATAAAATATATATATCGAATAAGTTCATGTTAAAGTTCGTTGCTAATACAGAACTCTTGAAATCAGCTGATGTTTAATTTTAAACACCAGCTGATAAATTTATAAATTTTAGCCAAATTTATACAATAAATATATAGTCAGATGCCATACTTTCATAAAAACATTTCATTAATGTAAAATAAACAAAAAATATATGTAAAGAAAGACCTTGCCCCCTGCTCATATCACACTACTTTTAAATGTCATGTCTGTAACCGCAGAAGATGTGATACATAGCCTTCTACATAAGCTCACGCACTAGCTGGCTGAAAACAGGAGCCGCAATGTATTCGGTTTTGAATTTTCACCTAATCACGTGCATTTAAACGTAGTGCCGTTCCAATTTTATGGCGTTCTATCATCTCTGTCTATACCATAAGGAATCTTTTGTATAGATATACTGTCATCATCATCACCCCTTTTACGTCTGCAGGGGCTCAGGCCTTTTTATGGATGGTAAAGGAGGAGGGGTCATAACCATCCACGCTGACCCAATGTGGATAAGTGGGTATTAACGACTGCAAATGACGCTGTGACCAACGGCTTAACGTACATTCCGAAGCACGGAGTAACTCAAGATAATACTTTTTTAATCACCCATCCCGTGAACGATCTTTGCGAAAGTTGCTTAGTAACAACGATCGTGGGCTGCGGACCTTATCCACTATACCATCGAGCTACTTTGTACTTAGATGTATATATACATAGATGTACTGTACATATACAGAATACTATAATATGATAATATCTTTAGTTGACTAGTTCCTTCGATTTGGGCGGTGTGATATCCGGTAATCGCATGGCTGCTGTACCGTTGGGTATGACGCTGGGTAACGGCGAGCTGGACGTGGAAGGAATATGTGCGGAGCCTGGCTTCGCTTGCTTGAACTGTACACACGCGATCACATGCGTACCATTGCCTGTTGGCTATTTGAAGGTAAGGATTAAAGGTACCGCAACATAATTAAACGTGTTAATATTATGTCAACGTCTGTATCGTTATTATAATTTAAACAAATAAAATGGGTTCCCAACATTTTCTTTTTTCTCAAAACGTTTAATTGTTTGGCTTGTTATTCATGGTGAAGTATGGGAAATTAACAAGTATGGAAATCCCCATACAAGCTGTCAACCTGGGTTGGGTTGCTTGGGGAATTTCTCGAGTCATAAAACTCGACCGATATTAATCGATATGAAACCTGCGTGTGCGCAGTGGCGCACTTCACTATAAAAACTATTATAAACAACCGGCATTATTCGATTGCGAGTCTCGCTGACGTCTAAGTATGATATAAATATATATTTGAAAATCTTACCTGAAATCAAAACAACTATTTTTGTGAAATTGTATGTATGTAAATCGCTTAAAGGAAAAGGTGAGACGGCGTATATTGTTTTTCTCTTATTTGTTCCCAGTCTAATTTGCTCGATTTTTTAACGTTTTGCGAAAACATAGTTTTTTTCAATACCTAATGCGACGGGATATTGCCGGTCTCGTCACAACGTCATCATATCAGCCGAAAAACTTTGTGGGTAAAGGCCCCCCAAATATCTGCACGTCCTCATCCGTCGCTTTCTGGCAATCCTGATCAGAGGTGCGACCGCCTAACTTATGGACGTAGCCGTAGTCGTAGCTATAACCTACGCATTATAGGTTTTACACATGAATCTGTTGATATTGTTTTAAAATTAATCATTTTTTATTATTTACATATTTAATTAATGCTTTCAGTTGTTTTTGTTTGCTGAATTATTAAAGTTAAACGAAATTTATAAAATGTCGAATCGATACAAACAATGCTATTTCGAAAAAAAAACAAACCAAAACGTTAGATAAAATATATAAATAAAAAAAAACAATTTATTTTAAAAGAATATAAACAGATTCATAAGAAATATCGATAAAGCGTAGGTTATAGCTACGACTACGGCAACGTCCATGAGTTAGACGGTCGCGCCCCAGATCGTCGGTTATTCTTGTGAGAGGTCGACCTACGCTCCATTTTACAGTCCGTAGTCCACTCGAGAATTTTATTGGCCCCAACGGTCATCTGTTCTACGAGCTATGTACCCTACCCGTTACTTGTTCAGGCTAGCAAATCTTCGGGTTATGACGATCACCTTGATTCGTCTGTGAATCTCCTCATTTATAATTTGATCTCACCGAAAAATTTCGAGCATAGCCCTCTCCATCGCCCTCTGAGTGGCTTTGAGACATATTGATATAATCCACAACATTTTGTCAGGATTAAAGAAAAATATGAGAACTTTCAACCAAAACATAATCCAACATACTATTTGAACAGCCAAATAAAGCTTTTTGGTTACTTAAATAAAAGTCAATTCTAACTTCGACAACCTTCCTCCTGTGGTTAATTTATAGATACTTTATAGCGTATATAAAATAGTAGATTCTATCTTCCAGGTCCCCCTACAAGAATGTTCTAATGGACAAACATGCAACGCCCACTTAAGCCAATGTTCTGACCAGCACGTACCAGAGTGCCAAGACATAACCCAGAAATATAAACACGTTTGCGAACAGGTAACTAATTGTTATAAAATCATTCCAACTATTTTATCGAGTTTTCCTTATGTGAGATTCAGTTTAGGATGCAGGCGACCAAATATTATTAGAGGTGAAGAAATCATGTATTTTCTTCACCTTGAATCAAGCCTTATGTTTTTCGACCAGATGTCTTTCTTCTACCTTTTATCTCCTATTATGAACAGTGCCTACACTATATTATTATAAATATTTATATTAAGCAGCTACTATAAGTAAATACTTAAAAATATGATAATTATTAAAAGTGTAAACTTTCATTAAAAATACTCGTGAAAGTAATAGATCAATAAATTAAAAATCTACCAAGACAAAATTTGCATTAAAAAACCAAACCGAACCCGAAAGTCTATTAAAGCTACCCTTTGCATAAATGGAGAATAGTGGAAATGTATGATAATAATAGGCTTTAATTATTTCAATGAATTCACAAAAGAAATGGTTACCGCTCTGCATACTGTCCTGATATAGGTGTTATGGATCAAAGTACTAATAGTCTGTAAAACAATTAAACAACAGACCCTTAATATAGGGGCTGTACATTAATCACGTGAGGCTCGAAAGGGGGGGGGGGTCCATAAAAAAGTCACGAAATATCACAAGGGGGGAGGGGGGGTGAAGTAACATATCACGTGTATTTATTTTTTCGACAAACGCGCGATACTTAACCGAAAAGCGGCGTAAATAAGTGTATAAAATAAAATTTTTCGTCAAACGTCTACCTCTAGACATTATTGTACTCTTTAATTGTCTATAATACAATTAGAAAATTAAGATTCATTGTAAGTACTAAAAATACACGTGATATATAGGGAGGGGGGGGGGGGGGTTAGTCTTAAACTTCACCATGTATCACTATGGGGGAGGGGAAGTTAAAAAATGCCAAAAAAAACATCACGTGATTAATGGACGGCCCCATAGGACTGAAAGCGTATAAAATATTTTGAAAGAAGGGATTCGTAAAGCTAAAAAATGTTTACATCGCAAAAGCCCTTATATAAAAGGAATAAATTGCTCGTGTGTTATGAAATACTGACAAAAATATAAATAAATCACTGATAGCAGGTGTAAATATAAAGTCTTTTGATATCGTTTGCGGAAGCATACGTCCCATCTGTAACGGTACTCTTAGCAGCACTTCGATATACGTATATCCCGACAATTGAATCGATGAGACCACGCGTGAAGATGTTATCGTAAAGGTCAAGGTGCTAGCCGCATAATAAATCTGGCATCTCAACTTCCTATAACGGGGGATAAATTAAAAACAGTTCGCAAACCTCTGCACTTTTGATGATAGAACGATATTGTCTATTCTCTACATTTAGCATCAATAATTTTCTTATATATTATAAATTGTTCGTTTAAAAAATATCTTAGCTAATTCAGATGATTAAGATGTTTATATGCATTAGTCTCCACTTTACTGTATCGTAACAAATTAATTATAAAGCACAATAGATTCTTTTCACGTTTTCAGGTTGGAATATTCCCAGATGCCCACGACTGCAGAAAATTCCACCTTTGTTCTCCGCCTGAAGGATCACCACTGGGAAGACCAGCTGATCACCGAACTGCATTATGTCCAAGACATTACGGCTATAATCCTTCAACTGCACAATGCTCGGTAATCAAATAAATAATAAAATGTTCAATTAATGATCGTGAAATTTACCTTAAAAGTAAGCCACGAAAACTGACTCAAAATCAATTTACCCGTTTCAGATAAAACTTAGAAAGGGACAGTGTAGCACCAAACTCGTTCCAGAATGCACAGCAATACGTCAAAATGGGGTACTGCCCTTAAGTCCCAATCATTACTATGTTTGCCTATCCCGAAAAGGACATTTGGTCCCTCAAATATTTCTCTGTCCACATGGCTGGATTTTCCGTGACGGGTACTGTTATTCAATGCCACAAAACACAGACAGAACAGATACAAATCAAGATTCTGCAACAAATAAAGATATTGAAAAATTAACAGAAAAGAACGAAGAAACAACAACAGAAGCAGCCGTGGAAGAATCCTCGACTGCTCCTACAACTAGTAGAATAGAAAGTTTCTTTTCGACAGAAAAATCCACCACATTTGCACCAGACGCATTTTTAGCGGACAAGTTCGATTTGACCAATTATGAATCAACTGACGATATGGCACCAAAAACGAACTCTAATAACTACGATTACGCGAATTCTTATGAGAATTTTTGGAACTAGAATGTAGATTCAATTATATTTTATTTCATAGCACATAAAATATGATGTGTCTTGTATTCCATATACAAAGCTAATCGATATTTTAACAATTTTAAATGTAAATAACTCCAGAAAAACAAGTACTAAAGTAACGATAAACAAGTCTTTCGATAGCTGCTATTTTAACATAAATTAATAAAAAATATTTTCTGACGCAATATATTTTATTTTTCATCACTTTGCCATAAAAACAACTGCAAAAATTGTTTCATGTGAAGATTAAATAGAGAACAAATTTTATAATAAAAGAAGGAAACCAATATGTTTTTCTAATACAACTAGATTCCGGTCAGAGTAATAACGCCGCACTTCAAAGTGAGGTCTTATTTTGATTTAGTTTGTTTGCGACAGCGCCAACGTTCGGACATATTACGATGCCACAGTGCGTATTAAAACTTCAAATATAACTATCGGGATAAAAATGTAACTGTTGGAATATCATATTTACGAGTCATAAATGTGATTTAACAATGTCTATAATTAATAAAAATCAAAGTATTTTCAATAAAATAACCGAGTTTTGTTTCTGACCCGAACCACACGCCAACATGGCAGTCATTCAAAAATAGAAGGCCAAATATTCGATGTTCTCTTTCATTCATTTCATTTTCATTTTACATGTAGAAATTAATTTATTTACTTGACATTGGCAGAATTGTGCGAAATGCGCAGATAAGCCATTAATAAAAGAAGAAGACAGCACATACATGGAGTAGTGTACTATTACATTTTTTTACCAAAAATTTGAACAATAATTGAAAACCGAAATAGATTTTTTATTGTACTGTTATTTAAATTGAAAACCTAAATTATCATATATAATAAATTACACGTATATTTTATGTTTACGTTATTATATATTTTACACGTAAAAAGAAAATTAACAATGTTACTCCATACTTACCCAATTCCGGAGCTCAGTTTATACCTGGCGTATTAGCACAGAATATACTCTGTTGTATAATGTTCCTTGGTTGTCGCACTGTATAGTCTATAGTTTGGTGCCATATTTGAGTATTGTTTTAGTATGGGACGGGTTATCTTGTTATATTCTTGATCGAAGGCTGGAAAGCATGTGGCATTCTTACAAAGATAGTCAAAAAAACAGAAAGTAAGAAAAACTTGAAAATATCCCAGCTATATCCATGGATTAGTGTTGGAAGCTATTATACCATTAGCTTAAATACACTTTTCAAGTCTTGCCTTTGACGAAAAATAGGAAGCTATCGGTATAAATGTATGTATATTAATATTATGTATATATGCGTAGGTATATGTATTGTATGTATATATGCTAATGCTTATAGTTACGATTTTATGTACGGTTTTTAATCTTTACCGCCTACTACTGTTCTGTACAATCTAACTGGTTGACTGGGAAAGAATGCCTCTAGCGCATTAAGTCCGCCATTCGTCCTTAGTTAGGCAATAAAGAATAAATAAAAAATAAATATAAAAACAAACAGTCGATTTGATAACCTCCTCCTTTTTTAACTCAGTTAAATTTCAAATTGTCCCATTTATGTAGCTAGCTTTAGCCTTTTAGGCTGCCAGCATCATTCCATTTTAGAAAACGTGGGCATTTTTAAATCCGCTCGTACGTCCACTCCCTGGCTTTTTCACAAAATGGTCCACGTTATTTTGACATACATTCATTTTACGAAGAGGGTTTTACTTTAACCCTGCAGCTCTACCTCGTAACTTTAAGCCTTGATCGATCTATCAAAATGAAGCCCTGACAATTGGTCTGTCAGCCTGACACATCATCCAGCGCGCGAAGCATGATGAACTCGAGCGTTTTACGTGCGTCGTTTTTGGGTCATACGGTATTCATGCTCGACTCGAGAAATGTTTGATGTAGACAAATTGATTCTCAAGCTACTAGTGCTGGGCTTAATTTCGATTTCAACCCTTATTTCACCCCTTCAAGGGTTTAATTTCCAAAAATCCTCTCTTAGTATATACGACACATAAACTACACAAAATAACAAAACGTTGACCAAAGATCATGGGTCCAACTTCAACAGTTTATGTTTGGCTATGATGAATTAGTCAATTTATCAGAACAAGTTCTATTTAAAGTATAGATTGACTAGCCATCCACCAGCGGCTTCGCCCGCGTGGTCTAGTTTTAAGTCCAGAAATGAGAAACTTCTATAAAAACTTTCATCCCCTAATTTACTTAGTGGTCGAATTTCGTAAAATCCCGTCTTAATGAGTACCTACATCCTAAAATAAACCCGCATGCAAAACTTGACACTCCTAGCACTTATAGTTTGTGAGATATCATGATAAGTGATTCGCTTTTAGATATACAGATAGATTACGAGCTTATTTGCGTCATAATAATCTATACGAAATTATTCATTTCTTTAAAATAATTCAATATTAATAGCTGAATCATTAATATAGTTCTTTATTTATTATAAATCTTGTCTTAAACAATATTATTTTTATGCCCTCCTATCGGGCATTTATCGGGCAAATAAAAACACTTTGCCCATCTCTAACCCCAAAGCGTCTATCAACCACTTATTTCATGAGACCATCTTTAAATTGTACTCTATCATTGTGGCTATGCACAAAAAATATCTTCCCCTTTTTGTTACATAGTTTAAAAACACACCAAATCCAGTTTTCGGTGTAACCTTTATATAAAACGCTCTCAAATCTTTTTACGAACGCTTGACGTACCAACAAATCTTTTGCCCTTATTTTTGCCGACGCGACGACGACGGTGTCTTTACAGTCATGTACAGTTAGCCGAATCTATTTTTGTGATCTCCACGAGGCATTCACGTCGGAAACAATCGAGGACCTTTGTCCTAGACGTTACAAAGGCGGACTTATCGCTGCGATCTCCTGCAAAGAGTAAATGGTGCAAGTTACGAAAAAACGCGATTGTCTTTTATCTTGCAATTCAAATGTAAGTATTGGCTACATAAATGACCTAAATGTTAAGTAACTTTCAGCACATGTGTTATGGAAATTACGCCATACCATAATGCCCAGACTAGAAAAAATAAAGATTAGTTTATAGTTTTTTAATTGAACTTTCCTTATGAATGTATGATGAAATAAGACAGGGAGATTAAAGCAGTCTTTGCCGAGATATTTGTCTTTATGCTTAATGTGATGGATACAACGTTGTCATTAGGGAATGCAATCTCAATCTCGAGATTAATCTCGGTCGAAAAATGGGCGAGATCTCGCGAGTTTAACGAGATTGCACTCGAGCATAAAAATTTCTAATTTCCGATTTATTCTAAGTGCGGCAGCACGAATTTATGCGATTCCGGGGGTTTAAAAGGCGAAATTTTAAACTTTTACAGTACTTGTATTTTCGAAAGGGTCTTCTCGGTGGCTGGTTATCTGGCCAGGCAATAATAATACGAATAGCAAAGTTGCTTTGAACATTTTCTGCTTAAGAAGCTCCTTTCAAAATTATTCGTAATAATGACGTTTAAAATAAACCGAATAAGCCTTTAAATCGATTTATATATTTTGTTAATTTATTCTCTAATTTCTAATAGATCTCTGGGTATAATTAGATTTCTTTCATTGATAATAATCTCAGTTAAATAGTCAATTCAACTTAGTTCATGATAGTAGTATAGTTTTTGTACTTTTGTTATTAAAACTGTCTATTATAATAAATCTTTTTTAAATTTGATATTAGCAGAGAAGACTGCTTGTTTATTTCATTTTGTATTTGATAAGATACGTCAATGTTTAGTTTCTTAAAAGATTAGTACCTGGAGGACTAAGCTTTACTTGGCACTTTTATAAAATAAAAAATTAAACCTAACTAAATCGATTTATCGCCTCTGAAAGCCCCTGCATACTTAATGTCATGAAAATTGTTTGAGCCATTTCCGAGATTATAATACAGTAATTGCTCTTTTAAAGGTTTTAGATAAAAAAAATATAATTGCGTCAATCAATGTTAAATACATAAAACTTTATTGAAACTCCCCTTAAAAAAGCGTTTATTTCATTATACCTATAATTCTATTTCTTTTTTTCTAATTTATCCAAATATTATGAGTTGAATAAATATTACAGTAAAGCAGTAAACACACAAAAATGCCAATCTCGCGAGATCTCGTAATTGGCGAGATCTCGCGGTATTGATATTCATAAACTCGCGAGATCTCACCCTCGTCCTAATCTCGCGAGATTGCATTCCCCATTTGTCATAACTTACGTGTACATTTTATTTAAGTAATTTCGTGTTATTTAAGTTTTTTTTTTCTTTACATTTGACAAAATAGAACTTATTTTATTTAAACAGTTTTGCATTCGCAATGCTGTACTGGAAAATATTCTTAATGAAAAATATTTAAAAAATCCACTTTGTCTCTGGTACTCTGAGATGGGATCCGATATCATCTCATACGCAGCAAATAGTGGTCGTTTAATATGCTACGGGAAATATTGTTATTATTGCTATCTCGCTTATTTACTAAAATAATAATTAATTTATCGATTATTTATGTATTTTTATCACTCTCGCTTGTCACTTGCACCACACGTTTAATTTGGAACACGTATTTTAATAATGACTTGAATCCGACATTTCAATTATTGGATCGAGAATATTCCGCTAATGCATTTCGAGCGCTGATCAATATCACAATGCACATTATTCGCTACTAAAACATACTGAATAATTTAATAAAAGCGTTGGAAAATAACCATTTTTCCCACAGAACACGGAAAAGAGGTTAGAAAGGCGATCATGCATCCTTTGTACGAAAACCGATGTAGCCAGTCTTGCCCCACTTTTAGTCCGCCGTACATCAGACGAATAATTAGACCAATTATACAAAAGATATGCACACACTTGTATTTTAAACATGCCAATCAGAACGCTCCAATCATAACTATAACAGACATCCATAATGCGCAATTTGACATATCACACTAGTGATTAACATAAAGTTATTTACTATCGATATTGAAAAACAACAAGTCGATTAATTGAAAGGATACTAGATTAATGATTTCTTTATATTATATTGGATATACATTGAATTGTATTGATTAAATGAGACATTATCTTTTTTCTTTAGATATAAATTCTTAATTAGTTGGTTGATTCAATAAGAAATATTTAAATTACTAATGAACTAACATTGAATCGGTACTAGTCGAGCTTAAATATATGCATATAATTATTAATAATAATAGTAGGTTTTTTTTACGTTACGTTACTCGATTTCGTATCAAGTAAACAGATAAGATCGGCAACATCGCTTAAATGAAACTAGTAATATTGACAAACAATATAATGTAAATAAATATATACAAAATAAAAAAATACTATCAGTACAATAAATGCTATTGGAACTTATCCTGAACAGACTCCGATGATTTAAAAAGTATTGTTGTTAATGGTTCAAAATAAAAAATAAAAATATTACAATATTAATACACTCATTATTAAATTAATATACAAACGCATTGCAAACGGAGTCAATATGGTTAATCTCTGATAAAATTTATTTTTTATTACCACTATTTTTATTGTCTATACTTTTATTTAGTTTTTACTACCTAACATACCAAGAATCGATTACATGTTTCCAGGCACTCACTACCCATCTACCGTAATCTATTATGTTGTTATTTAAAACGGTAATTTCGCGATATTCATTACATTACGTGCTTAGTACGACGCAATGTAATCAAATATGCGCACTTCTCCAGCAATGTATATTTTCTTGGAAATATTTTTTGTGATTCACACTTTTGATAACATTTCACGATTTTCGACTAAAAATACTAAATTTGAGAAGTATTCTACTTAATAATGGAAAGAAATCCTTCCTTTGGACCAACTTGAGGTTGGGCTTCTTGTTTTTCAATTAATAACTGCGAAAGTCGGCATTTTTAACACTTTTAATGGCGTGTTTCACAGTACTTACAGCGCGCGCGTTCGTGAATGACTAAACATCGCGATCGCGTGGTGAAGTCACGATCCTGTACATTTGTCTAGGATCGTGACTGCACTGCCACGCCCACAAGGCCCTTCTAACGTCTTTCTGTGTTCTGTGCATTTTTCCCATCTCTTTTGTGCATCTCTCGATGAGACAAATAGAGAAAAAACTACTAAATTATTACCTTCAATGGGGATGACGACAAATTTTTGTTTGTTTGTCGTGAAGTAGATTATTGAAAAATATTTAACACGTATTTTTTATTTGAGTTAAAATGTCACATGACTAAAGAGTCATGTGACATTTTCAAACCAAAGGGTTTCTACAAAACTTTGAAGTAGCGAGCCGCCACTCCTCAACTTAAATACTTGTTATTCGAGCTTTCTTGTTGAATTGAAGTAAAAAAAAAAATACGTATCTATTATTTTTCTATTATCTGACTGATGGACTGAATAGAATTTCTGTTTTTACCCAGTCGTCAGTCGTACCCAAAGCTTAATTTTTAAATCTATCGCAATCTCTTTCTAGATCATCATTCATTTATTAATGGAATGAGGTGAAGTTACCTCATTCCATTAATAAATGTTTCTTCTTCTTCTTCTTTTTCTTCTTCTTCCATTAATTGCTGTCAAAATCGCTATATTTTATGTGTAATAGTACCACTATCTGTCATTATAATATAACATCACCGGCCCATTATTGCACTGCTGGGGTATACCTACCGTATGGATGGAATCGAAGCGTATGGGAATGGACCATGACCCACCACACGGGACCAGTGCGTAATGATGAGGGTTAACGGCTGCGGGGGGAGACCAACGGCTGCCGAAGCACAGAGGAGTTTGAGATAATAAATTTTTGGTCACCTACTCTACGCTGTACCTACTTTGCTTATCTTCCGCATGGCAATCGAAGCGCTTACCACTGATCTATCAAGCTCCTCCGATGTTCATGACTACTCGAACTTTCTTTTTAAATAATCTTTTATAACAATTTTATGAAAAGCGGCGTGGATGATGATTTTTATTTATTCACTGAACACAATATTCACTTAACACAAAATTCCACAGAGTTACTTGAGATATTAAAAAAGCGCATACCGGAAAGGGTACCGGAGCACCGGAGAGTGTGAGTGAGGGTACCGGAGGCCCAACACCTCCCTGTTCCCTTCCCTCTACCCCTCAACCCTTCCCTCCCTATGATAATATTCGTCCCTCAAAGGCCGGCAGCGCGCTTGTAGCCCCTCAGGTCTTGCAGGTGTCCATGGGCGTCGGTCATCACTTACCATCAGGTGATCCGTCTGCTCGTCTGCCCCCTATCCCATAAAAAAAAGCGCGTTATAAAATTATTATAGGCGAGTCTGTAAAGTACTTGTATATAACTAGGGAAAAGAGAGCTCACTCTCCATTTTTTCTTATATAAATAGTATGAGAACGTTGACAGATATAGTTTTAACGGGCTTTCCATTAGATGGCGTGACTGTATCAAATGCGATGTAGGTCATATCAATCTTTGTCAATATAATATAAAACAAAGTCTCTTTGTATGCTTAAATCTACGCAACGGATTTTGATGCGGTTTTTTTTCATAGATAGGGTGATTCAAAAGGAAGATTTTTATGTATAATAAAAACATACGCGGGCGAAGCCGCTGGCGAAAGCTTGTATTTCTATAAATCTGTATGACATAATATTATACATTGTTTTTTCATTTAGAAATTTAACAAATTAAATGTAACGTACGTAGATAGAATAATAAAATGTTTATTCCAATATTCCTAGAATTTATACCGATTCTACGATCTTCTATATATATAAAAATGAATCGCAAAATGTGTTGGTAAGCGCATAACTCAACAACGCCTCGACCAATTTGGCCAAATCTTTTTTTAAAATGTTCGTTGAAGTTCAAGGATAGTTTTTACGGCGAGAAAAATTAGAATTATTGCTGGAAAAACCCTAAAAATAGCCCTTTTCTTTTTCCCATACAAATGATTTGTAACTAAAACGTAGTCAATTTGAGCTTTATTGCTATGGTATAAAGTTCATATTAAATTACAAGCACTCACTGTTGTCTAAGCAATGTAGGTGTGTTCCTAACGTCAAAGATCATATCTATCAAAACAATGTGCGTGTGTGCGTTGGAGCACAGAATACATAGTTGGAGGAGTTTAATGTCGCGTTCCGAAACTCGCGTTTCTTTTGTATTAGTTTCGGCACGCGAGATAAAATGCATCAGTTTCCACGTCATTACATGTGTTGCCGGAACATTGATGAAAATACGCTCTGTAGTAGCAAAGCTGTTGGGTCCTAGATAGCTCATTGGTTAGAGCAGTCCCTGGATCGCGAATGGGTTCGAGTCCCATTCCGGGGTACAGGTAGATGGATTCTTCCAGCATTTTTCCTTGAGAATGTTTATATATTTTTTTAATTCGAATAGTTTACTTTTATAATGCTGTTGTGTGTAATGTGTTTTTATGATCATAAAAATCTCTTTTTTCTATATTTAATACTATTACTATTAATACATTGCAATAATAATTATGATTCACATGATTAACAATAAAGCGATTACTTACTTTTAAATCCTTATATATGTTTTATTTAATTATTTTTTATTCACAACGCCCTATCACCAGGGTGACGGTTCTGTTCAGGAGATTTTTTTTTAAATACGTAGGCAAAAAAACTGCCACATTACAAATCTTTTTGACAGGACGAAGTCTGTCGGGTCAGCTAGTATCTTATAAAGCTAAGTTTCCTCTTAACAAGCAAGACTTCAGCATTACGCACCAAGTATCACCATCACACTGTTTTTTTTTTCAATAGGGCTTCTATTATCGAAATATTTTTCATCTAAAACTTATAATAAATGATATAGATTATGAAGGGGATCAATAATATAATTTCATTGAAGTCAACAATTGTGTCTGGACACTTCAAACCCTTGGTTTAAATGCTTAGTTACATCACTGTTGACGTTTTAGTTTACAGGGTAAAATGTACGATGGCGCATCGTGTCAACTGTCACTTGTAAGAGAGTGCAATGTCTATAGTTGATACTTCAATTGACAGTTTTTTCCCTATTGGAGCGTACCGAACGTCAGAGATAAGAGGAGTCAGAGAGAGGAGGTATTATTACCTCTTGCTTGAATATGAGTATAGCTTAATAATTTATAATTACAATCACAGTTAGATACTAGATAGTAAATACTAGGATAATGTAAATAAGATGAGCGTATACAACCTCAAACATTAAGTATGTAGGCGGGTAGTCTCAGGGGGCTATTACGAAGCCCAAATAGATCGTCCATATCGGAGGACTATCTTTAAAATAACACTGCAGGCGTGTATACCGATGTGGATTTATTCCATTTTATTACTTTTCATACGAAAAGTATAACGAGATCAGCGTGATGTCGTCGGATGTCTTTACTCCTCGACGATAGGCAACAGAATGTCTACCAAAATGGCGGCAACTTGCTTTTGTTAATTAACTTTCGTTTAGGAATCAATATCGACTAATCGCGGTACAATCGATGCGCCGACAAGTATATTTAAAAAAATATTACATTTTGTATCATTATTGCCTACTAATCCGCACTGGGATCTCGTGGTGGACGGTCCATTCTTCCCATTCGCTTTGGTTCCATCCATAGGGAAGGCCTGAACCCCAACAATGGGTACGTCAATAGACTTGTGATGGCGACGATGATATTTGTATTAAAGTTTAACTAATCACATTTTTTTTTAAATATCATAATTCATGAAATTATAAACGCCGACTCTTGTGACATGGCCCGTGTCGGTAAACGGTATACAAAAATGAGCACTGGCACAAACAAAACAATGATTGCACCTATGTTATTGCGATCCATTAGTTAATCAGAAATAGCATATCTCGATTGAACCCTGCAGATTTGAATTATGGATGACGAAGTCAAAGCAATGTGACGGGTTCGGTGATTAGGTAAATCAAAGGCTGACTGAGCTTGATAAGAAAACTGTAACAACAAACAAAAAGAATATAAAAAGGCAGTTCGTATGGATTTCTAAAATAATAATAAAGTAGTTAGGTAAAACAGTCACATAATAATAATAATAATTTATTTTCGTTTGAATAGGATATACAAAAGAGATGTAAAAGGTAATACAATTATCGCCTATTCAGCCATTAACAATAGCATGCAAATGTAGTAAAAGAAGATACTACAAGCACTGATTAATCCACCCAGGCTACCGTTCAGTTTCTATAGTCTAAGAACTCATGCAACGAATAAACCCCTTCCTCGGGTTGTAGATACAAATAAAACTTTAGTTATACGTTACATTTTCTTTTACCGATTTATAATATGTGATAAATAACACAACTATTAACAATAAATAAATTCTAACACTTTTTAGTATCACAAATTGATGCCTGGATGAATTTTCACGAATTTACGTTCAAAAAGAGCATATCTTGTTACTCAAAATTTCAAATTACAAAAATGCGGAAACTTATTACGAAATAAACGGTGTGGTACGATGCACCGTCACAGTATGTTGCTTAGAATAGATATACAAACCTTTATAACTATTATATCGTATTATCACTATTCAGATAATAAATTTTAACATATAAAATTATAGAATTTATTTCTATAATTCTCAATATTCTTTTATTTTATATGTTAACGTTTTTACATCAAAATAACATTGTCACAAGCTAATCTCTAATTATTATTGTCATTAGACCCATTCTTGAATTGTTCAGGAATCCTATTATTAGCTATCTTATCATATTAGAAGCTTCATACATACTACACGTACAAATTAACACGACAACTGAAGTTATTTCTTCAAAAACGAAATTTCGTAAATTTTCGAAATGCTAATACGACTCCAAAAAACGCATTTATCTATAATTTATAATGCACCATACTTATGTAGCACCTGACACTGCTTGATTTTAACGAAATTATAAAAAACTATTAAACGAGTTTTCATTCGAGAATAAATAGAATAGACCCCCTCAGGTGTCATGTTAATACGTAAAGGTTATAAACAACATTTCGTACTTTATTAACACACATCTTATATTTAATTAACTAATATTTTCTTTATAAATAGCTTAATCATCATCATCAGCTCTTTACGTCTCCACTGCAGGGGCTCGTACCTTCCTTATGGATGCTTAACGAAGTTAGACCGTGACCCTGCACGCTGGCCCAATGCGGATTGGAGGGTATTAATGACTACTGACGCAACTTTTCTTTTATACATAATGGCTGAATAAAGTAAGTACAACCGTATCTTTACCTCGAATCCTGTGCCTCGAAGACATCGAATATCTTGAAGGTGCGGTCTTAACACGCTTCATTTCACTTACTTGACGATAATTACCGGTTCATTCATGTTTGCCGGTTTTTATGGCTTCCGACAGCCGAATAATACGCGACATCAGTCTCCAAATAATACGCTATTGATCTGACGTGAGAGATGAGCCTTGTCCTCCCACGGTTTCAAAATTTTAATTCATTTTACTAAAATTTTGTTAAACTAAAATTTTTAATTAAACTAGTTTATTTAGGGCCAAATTATAAATTGTATCATATAAAAAAGTGTCAGTTAATAGAAAAATATTAGTACGCAATTTTTTACTTTATATTAGGTGTTAAAATATGAAAGTTCCTTTTTATTGTAATAGGTTCCATGAATTGACATAGAATCTTCATGGTTTGAGGTTTTCGAAAGAAACTTTTTTCACATGGTTTCTAAGATATTCTTTTTTTTTTAATTTGAAACATTTGAATATCGCCAGACATTGCTCCAACAGACTACCATTTTTTTCGTGATTTGGACAATTATCTACGTGACAAGAGATTTTCTTCCCAGAAGGCAGTACTAAATGCTTTCACACAGTTTGTGCAGTCTAGATCCTCAAAGTCCAAGACAAATGCATAAATGACCTTCTTATTAGAATGCAGCAATGTATAGATAATAATGTTAACTATTTTGATTAAATAAATTTGTTAAAAATTTTAAAAAAATAAACAATTTTGATTTTCAGTACAAATCGGCAATTTTATACTTTAACTCCTATTATTAACAAGAAATGGCTTAGATTAAGTGGGAGTTTCTATATTGCCTCAAAATTAGTGGTTTTACTATATTTGTTGTTTCAGGTTTCCAGATAATAGGTACTTTGGCTACTTAAGGCGAAGTTGTACGAAATCACCATATTTAAAACCAATTTTTTCTAACTTTTATAGCTGCATATGTTTTTCCTGTGCCCTTAATTTGGGGTCTAAGTGTCACATACGTTACTAAAGGTTGATTAATAATTAGTTATTATTATTTATAAAAAAATTCAACAATATGCCTATATATTAAAGAAGGCATGCACAAAAGCACTAACTTTTAACTGGTTTTGACAAGAAATAACGTTTAAATAAGATATTAGAAAATTAATAATAGACAATAATTTAAAAATGAGACATCTATATCATATTTATACGAGTCTAGAAATTTTATAAAATTTCCTCTGTACATGATTGCGTTGTAGTTATTTGTTTCTATTATATAATTTATAATTTTTTGTGTAATGTTATTGTGAGTTCAGTAGAATAAACTAATTTATCTATCGTATCCATTCTGAATTTCAGCTTAATCTATAAGCGGGAAATGGATCTGTATCTATATATTTTGCTTAAACTCACAGCAACTAACCACCACCAGCCCTCTTACGTCCCCACTGCAGGGGCTCAGGCCTTCCTTATGGATGGTTAAGGGGGATGGGCCATGACCCTCCACGCTGGCCCAATGCGGATTGGAGTGTATTAACGACTGCAAATGCAGCCGGGACCAACGGCTTAACGTGCCTTCCGAAGCACGGAGTAGTTCGAGATAGTAATTTTTTGGTCACCCATCCCGTGACCGACCCTTGCAAAAGTTGCTTAACGACAACGATCGCGGGCCGCGGTGCTTATCCACTACGCCACCGAGCTACTACAGCATCTAACATGACAAGTTAAATAAAAAAATGGTTCTGGAAAAAGACTCGTCCCATAACCTTCAGCAATCCGGACGACTCCTCTAACCATTGAACTACCCAACAGGACTGACGAATTATTCAATCACGCAGCTGGTGTTTTTTTTTAATATTTTTAATGAAAATATTTATCAGTATAGCAATGAGATTGCAAAATTGATCAAATGTATTTAATAAATGTTGATTTAACTTACAGTTTTATACAATAAGTAAACTAAATGAAAGCTTATAAAGTAAGAAAGAAGCATGACGGTGAAATTTTAGAGAAAAATTTGTAAAATTCTTTATTAAAAATGCTTAAAAACTTCATTTTTTAAATAAAAAATTATAATGTTTTTACTATCCACTAGATTTTTCTTCCAACTTTGTCTGGTATTAGAATTTCCTGTAGTCTTTTTAACCATGTTTATTGTATGTTTTCGTGAAATATTGTATTTAGTGGACCGCGTCCGATATATATATTTCTTTTTGTTTGAAAAACTATGTTATCGATATGGATCCATTAAAATTTTATCGTAATCGAAAACTATGTCGTACACGTCAAAAACATCGTATAATATATTCGGGTGGTTAACAACTTAGCCATCAGATTATCACGTGATCGAAATGAAGATTGTTGAATTTGTTAACCAAATTTGTTGCTTTTTTTAATTATAAATAGTTACTTTTTATGTCGATTTTTTTCTTCGAGTCTTCATCAATCTTAATTTTTCGAATTACTATAAAAACTGACAGCTTTAATATTACTAGGACAATATTTTATTAATCCACTCAGTGTCCATATTTAGAAATGCTGTTATTATCTCATTTTAATGCCATATATCTGAGCAATCATTAAAGTCAAGTTAATACAAAAGAGCAAATACATATAAAATTAAATGTAAATGTTGTTAAAGTTCAAATTTTATTACAGTTTGACCTATTGAAAGTATTTTATTTATTTTAGCGCTGATTTTATAAGTTTTATTCCAATTCCATTCTTAAATTATATTGAATATAATCAAAATGCATTTTTTACCACAGTATATGATCACGGACACCTGATGGCCTATTCTATATATTTTTAAAGAAACAAGGTAGAAAGTTATTGCAGGATCTTCATGGATTCAGGACCTCAAGACATCAAGTACGGCACCTAAATTTCGCTGTCGGAACAATAGAATAATCCCTCAAGTATCATGTTAATTAGTACGAATAGTTAATTTTAAATTTCACATTAATTACTCTTTTGAATTCAATTCATTTTTCTATTCTTAAATGTTAGCCATAAGATGATATGTGAAGTTTAATATAAAATATATCTACATTGTAGGCCCAAAAGAGAGCATACCAAATTCAAAGAGAATTACTATGCAAGTTGTATTCCGTTTACTCTAGGGACAATATACTCTGTTTTACTTTTACTTTACTTGCCGTGACAAGCTAAATTGGACTCACTTCCCGGACTGAGCTCTTTAGAAAACTCTTTTATCTCTTTTATTATTTGTAAAATTAGCCTTATTCGTACAAATTGTTAACCGACTTGGTAAAAAGGAAGAGGTCAAAAAATCGAATTAATGTTTTTCAAATATGTGTTCCACTATATCAATTATGAACTGATTTTGTTATTTTCCTTTTATTTTCCCAAATGTATTTCACAACAAATTCACAAGAATCGAATTGATATAACTAAAATTGACTCCAAAAAAGTAAAAAAGTACTTCCTTCTATTCATTAACAAAACGGCCAAGGAGGTCATCATTACTTCAAAAACAAAGGTGGTTAAAACAAATTTCACGAAACTTCGTTTGAAATTTGGACGATTAAAACATAATTAGCTAAAGCTCGTTCTAAAAGAAGTCTTTTTTTTTATTTCATTGTTTTTTAATTGTATTATTTTTCAATTTATTCTTATTATTGAATCTTTTTTTTATTAAACATTTTAATAAAAAAAACAAATAAAGGTAAAGGATGGATGGTCCAAAATTGCCTGTCTCGGAAGGCAAGTTAAATCCTATATTCTGTTCTGCATCCGCACTCATTAATACCATTAATAATTATATTCTCTATTGCACAAATTCTGTATAGGTACGTTAAAAGAAAAATAATTATGGACATGTTAATATTATAATTATTAAAACCATAACATAAGAAGCAAAACATTATTTTGAAATAAATGATCGATAATACGCTACTGGCCCCAACTTGGTACATACGGTCCCAGTGCAAAACTAACGGTGTGTAAAAAACGAGTACCTCTGACATTATTCGATAGTTGCATCAGTACTCGCGGACCGCGTGGGAATCTTACCTATAAATGCGTACATCTTTAGGCTAAGCGAGTGTGGCAATGGCTATCTATGTAACTAGCATACATGATACGCACACCGCTGCATACTACAGACTATTAAAATAAATTTATATAAAATACATTACTCCAAAATGTTTTTCCAATTAATATTTCATTTTCTTCTTTTAGATTTCAAGATATTCAATATCTTTATTGCCCGAAGAGCTCCAACAGGATCATATATTTTTGGTAATTTGATATTTTAAAAATTGGTGCTTCCAGAACCTATTCAATGCAAATAAACAAACAATGATATCTTTCTTCTTTTTAATATTAGTATAGATTCATGTTATCACCGTAAAATAAGACATAACGAACCTTTTTCTTTTGTTTTAGTTTTAAATTTGATTGTTGTTTCAATTAATCGCATATTACATTTTGAATACCACATAACTATATAGTTTAAGTACTATCTCTCCTATTTTCGTAATAAAGCCGACAACACACTTCTGAGGGAGGGATTTGGACGATTTACGAGTGCTTTGAAAAGCATTTTCGAGGGCATTTGTCAGGGCGAGATGATTTAGTGTACCAATTGTTGGGTATCAGCAAGAAACAGCACCGGTCGAGAGTTACCAAAGTAGAATTTTTAGGGCACCATGGCAAATTATTTTGAATTACTTTTTTCCTTATTTCAAAATTCTCATTTTAATAATTTGAATAAGAATACATTTTAATATTCAATTACTTCGTTGCCTAATAGAATTTCAAATTGCATCGAAGTTGGGTGTTTGTGAAATTGCAATATTTAAAAAAATCATTTATCCCTAACAATAGCATGCTCTGATTAAATCGTGATTACTTTTTATGTTGCATTACACGCATCAAACAAAAAAATACTTTAAAAATAAGGCATAAACTTCTATTACATATGAAATTAATAGAAATTAAAATACAATTAAAAACAACTAACAACTGTACACTATCATTTTATTCACATATATCATGTTACTAATTCCGTGATATGAGTGAACTGTATATAATTATGATGCAAACCAATTTCTATAATCTCAATCCATCCTGCCCGTCCGGTATGCAAAAGCCGTCATTATGATTCGTTACAATCGATTAATTAAAAGGTGAATAAATTGTCTAATAGAGAACGTTAAAAGGTAAATAACATAAACATTTCATTCTACCTTTCATAGCTAGAGCAATAGCCTTTCTTCAATTAAATTATTTATCAATTAAATTATTTATTAATTAAATTACATGCCTTTTATTAAAAAAAAACGAAAGTCAAATGTCACAGTTTTTAAGCATAGTCCGTAACCGAATAGTTTATTTTCCCTTAACATGTATTTAAGTTACAATCTAATAAGTACGAAGTATTTTAACATGAAGTTCGAACGTGCACTCAAATTTCCAATTTCAGATGTATTAATTACACTGTCTCTTTCTGATCATAGCATTTTATCCGGTATGCAAATGTTGCCAATAGGTATTATTTATAATAAATTAATAAATCAAACTCCATACAGCCGAGCAGAAGCCACATAAACATTTGTCAGCCGAAATGCCAAGTTGATTCGGTGCGAATCTACGGACAGCTTCACCTTGTTTCACGGTTGATTGGTCTTGATACTTGTGCAAATGCAAATGTTGAAAGTGATTAGAATAAATACAGGATAGTAATAATTAAACACAGGCAGTTCTCTATTTCTTATTTCGAATATTGAATTCGCTTATGTACATCAAAAATTACATTATATTATAACATCTATTACTTGTTATTTTTTATATAATTCATAGAGTAATATTTTTTTGAAATTATAATATTGAAATACATTTTTACGTAATTGAAAATATTGTTATATTATTAATAATTTACATAATATTGGAATAAAAATATGTGAAGCTTTTTTATTTCTCTCCTTTTTTGTAACATATTATTAATAATACTTATTATTATATTAAAAAATCAGGATGTCGCTTAACATAATTTATGCTTGATAATATAAAAGATGAAAATATTATACACAAATATTAAATAAAATAAAATATGAACCGCAAATGCAAACTCTTTCTCGGAAACCAAACCTCAGTAATGTGAATAATGCAGGTATGACTGATAAGAATACGGAAAACTCTACGGTCACACTTTCAATAAAACTATCATTGAAAACCGCAACGACATTCCTTAAACTAATTAAAAGCACCAATCAGCGGTGGTCGCGCTACATTTTAAGCAACACATTTACAGACACACAGCGTTCAACAGGGCACCTCACTACGGCCATTCATTACGCTGGCATCGCACTCCACTAACCGATGCATCGCGACACTAGCCACTCTAAATTCGAAATTTGAAAAAGTTTTTCCATGTAAATCGCGACTCAGTGCGTTATTTCTTTGTTTCTATTCTGACATCTGTCAAATAGCGCGCCACTTTTTCCGATTGTGTATTTTTGGTGTTTTCTTTTTTTTTCGTGCATGCATGCAGTTCGTGTAGATCTTTCCTAAAGGTATTGAAGGTGAGTGACTTATATTTTTTGCGGTTACTTTCACTATATCAGAACTGCTCTTATTTTTTTAATATCTAGATCACTGCATGTATTATAACTTAGTGCGTAGTAGAAAATAAACAAGTTTGAATGTCGAACTATATACTAAATATTAGCTATTGCACGTCTTATAATATAGTTATAATAAAAATATAGTTATAGAAAAAGATTAAAAATAATTTCGTATTACTGCTAAGAAATACCAAGTGGATATCTTAAAGATCCATTCTAAAGGATTGAAAAGAATTAAATAATTTTCCATAATAGGAAATTGATAAAACCATAGAGTAATTAAAAAACTACCGTTTGATAAATATGATTGATCTTATCTGGAATTTAAAAAAAGTTCGTATTGAAATACGTAATTCTTTATGTTAATGATAAAGTGCAACTTATTCAAAATAATATATATGTGTAAAGATTTGTAAATTCGGAGAGGAATCATCCTTCGTCTATATCATGAAATTAAATTCCTTGTTAAGAAATGTGAAGAAAGACTTATCACCATCATTGACTTCTTCATAATAATCAAGACTAGAGCACTGGTCCTCCTTATTTCGCTGACTTTTAAGACTTAATTATTTACCTCTTTGTCATAATAAGAACTGAAAGCGATCAATGAACCTTACGAAAAACAAATGGAAAAGTGTTTTTATTTAATAAACATTTTGTTTGTGGCAGAATGTCAATAAATTCCTTAAGCAGAATGATAATATTTTCTTTGCTAATGACAAATATTTGACTGAACTGTATTTGCGTTGTACAGAAGTTTACAAAAAAACGCAGTTAGTCGGTGATTGCAACATTTAAATATGATGCAACACGTAGTTCACAACAAAAAGAATCCGTTCTATTATACTTAAACATTATGACTAAAATGTTGTATGTTTATTATATTTATTTTACAAACGAAAGGTGATAATAATATGTTAACTCATCTGGATGACGAGGAGATACTTTTATTTTGATTATATATTGGCAAAGATTTTGTCTAATTAAAGCAAAATCACAAATGAACAGTTTACAAAACGGGAGTACCTATTAAAATGTTGATTACAGGGTGTCAAAAAAAATAGAGACAATTGTCTTAATTTGGAGGTTTTTAGTACGAGTATTTTGAATGTTTCTAAGTGGGAAAATATCATAAGAAGATGTGACGTAAAGTGGGAGAG
The DNA here is from genome assembly GCA_918026875.4 of Diatraea saccharalis. Lineage (NCBI taxonomy): Eukaryota > Metazoa > Arthropoda > Insecta > Lepidoptera > Crambidae > Diatraea > Diatraea saccharalis. The sequence goes on from OU893346.1 coordinate 17,100,095, forward strand.
ATTTAAAATAATATTTGTGATGTATTGATGTTTAGATTTGATAAATAGTATGCTATTATAGTTTTTTGTATTACCGTATATCATTCAATAAAAAAACTGACACCAATAAATATAACGGAAACAGTTTCGTAATATGAATAGCGAGGTGGAACGAATCTGGAATATTTCCATTAATAAGTATCGGAAAAAAATGTACAACGCAAGACGTTCGACCTCTATTTACAGTAAAAACTTTTTGGAGTGGCTCCCACGTCGGTTTTAATGTGGCGCCATTGTTTGGTCCGCAATTGCAAGCCCTGATTGATAATTTGTCAGGTTGACAGATCAACTGTCAGGACTTCATTTGACGTTTGAAAACGTCAAAATCTTGTAGTGTACGTGCACAGTGGTGATTTTTTGTACATCATGACGTATTGTTTCTGTTCCGCGAGACTCGAACAACATTCGCAAATGCCATTGATGGGTGACCAAAGTGTTATCTCCTCTGTGCTTCTAAATGCACTTTTAACCGTTGGTACAGGCTCCATCGGCAGTCATTAACACCCAAAAATCCGCAATGGGCCTAGAATGAATTATGACAGGTTATCTCTATTTGATTGCATCGATAAGAAATGTTTCTGGGACACAAACCTTCCTTATCGATCAATGAAGATATTGAGACATAAGGAGCTCAATAGCGCTGTGGTTAGGGTTGTTAAGCAACTTTCGGAGAGGCTGGTCATATGATGGGTGACCAAGAATTTATTATCTCGAGCTCCATCGTGTTTTGGAAGGCAGGTAAGGCCGTTGGTTGGCTACATCTGCACTTATTAACATCCACCATTCTCCACTAGGCCTATGTTATAGCCCTTTCTCCCTAATCGATTCCATTTCATCCATTAGAAAGGCCTGTGTCTCAAAGGTGGAGACATCAATAGGCTGGCGATGATTGAAGACAATAGATTTATGATCAGGATAATAATTGTAATAATTCTTCTTAATGTAAGATACTTAAAAAATCCACCATCCCCTGTCACTCTGAGATGGGACTCGAACCGTTGACATACGAACGACCTTTCCTTTGACTCAATTCGGTCGACTGCTCTAACCACTGAGCTACCCAGAGTAAAAATTCATCAGTTCTATTGGGTAATGCGACTGATTAAATTTTGAAGCACTTATTACTTTTCATTCCTAGTGAGTATCTAAATTTTCGAGTCTAGCATTCTGAATGCAAAATTTAGCAATTATATAAATAATTCTTGTTAAATTACATATAAAATGGCGAAATATACATATTTACGGTGAGATATATGTATGTATGAGTCTGTCTAACAGAATAGATGACATACTCGTAAAATGGTATTAGCTTATAAAAACATTCTTTACAGAAAACCAACTGTAAAATGTACTTTATCGCAATTTTTATTGTCATCGTCATTGTTTCCAATTTGATAATACAGCGCCGCTATAAATAAACGTGTGGCCATGGAAAAAGCGTTCCGAATTTCGTTTTTTTTTTCTTAAACATTGTCTGATCTTACCGCGTAAATATTAGCCTATTTAACTCGCGTATGATGTAGCTTCCCGTGAGTGAAAGATGTTTTTTGATTGGTAAACCAGTTTTGGAATCTATTCAATGCAAATAAACAAACAAACAATCAAGACATTCTTCTTTCTACTAGTATAGATAAAATACGACGTTAAATTTTATCTATTGAAATAATTTTTAAAATTGGTAGATATTCGACCAATCTTTGAGTTAATAAATTAAAACAAATAGATAATTCTTTTAAGTAATAATATTGATGAGATCCTTCAAAAGCTCTACATTATTTATATGCGTTGAAATTGTAAATATGTATATTTTATATTAAATAAATAACAAGTCAAAAGTACTCCCTACCATTATCTTGAAAAAATGCAAGAAAATCGGGTTCGTGAATGGGAACCCCCCTTTAATATTTATATTATCTCATTTTTTTGAATTTATTGTTATAGGAACCCCCCTTATATTTAATTAATATTTATCTCATTTTTTTGTATTTGTTATTATAGCCGCAATAGAAATACATCATCTGTGAAAATGTCAACCGTCTTACCATCACGATTCATTATATACAGCCTGGTGACAGACGGACAGACCCGTTTTACCCTTTGGGTACGGAACCCTAAGAATCGATTGAAGAATGTTGACTTTTTTGTAATAAAGATTGATATTTTCATAGTCTTGCAAACTGCAAACGTTACAACATAGTTAATTAAAACTTTTTAAGGCGAACTACAATATTAAACTATTACTATTACTTTGTCTATGAGCTAAAAATATCGTAACGGTACTTTGTTGACTTCGATAAGCATAAAGCAAATATAAAGCAAAATACTGGCAAATTCACAAACCGTGTGATGCCATAACAAAATAAAACTAGTTTAAATAAAAGCATACGGATCAAACCCATACAGCCAATTTAGAGAAACTTTCTCATTTTCATATTAAAAAGTTCATGTTTGACATTTTGAAATACTTTTACAAACTATAAGTGGAGTGACGACAAAATCTAGCTTCGGGACAGTATGCCTCTCTAATCCAACCTCCTCTTCTTAGAAGCGAACAATACTTAAATCCTTATTAATCAAAATATATAATCTTTCATTTTCTGTCTTCTGTTTTAATTAAGAGATGTCTTGAATATTTTTGCCGTTATATTAAATTGGCGTTTCCTTAATAGCGGCCCACCAAGACCTAAAAACGTGATTTAGAAACGCCTCAATTAATTTATAATGTAATGATAATGTGTGATATAATATCTCAATAAAAATAATTATTTTTTGCATTAATAACAGCACATTAGTGATTGATTTGTTATGGGTCAGTCATAAAACATAGAAAAAGAGCTAGTGAAAAAAATTACCAGGAGTTTTATAACGGTTCATACTTGAATACAATTACTAATGACCGAGTGCGCATATCAGGTGCTGTAACATCTGGTGATGGATCCTTAAAATGCTTACATTATTGAAAAAATAGAAAACTCACTCTTAATATAAACTAACAGAATAAACAGTTTAGACATCAAGCCCGTGGAACGTCGTGGATTAAGGATGGCTCAGAATAAGAGTTTCGTAATGGTTGAAAATTAATATGTTACTTGTGACTGAATTATCACAAGTAAGTTATGAAGACAATACTTAGTTTACCAATTGTTATAAGTTTATTTCTTAGTTACATAATAATATAATACCCTTACTACTGTAACGGGTTCGTTACTTGGGCCAGTTAATGAAAGGCTGACTAGCTTGAGAATGGATTTATTTATGGTATAAAAAATATAGTGAAGAAACTGAAACAAACAAAAAATGAATATAAAAACAGTTTGTATGTTAAACTAAATATAAAATTAAAAATTACCAAATAAAACGAATACTTTTTGGATTTCTTGATTAAAACTTGTATCGTCCAAGTTACAAAATACACATTATATAATTCCTATTTGAATTACTCATTCCATCTTTAATAACAATTATTAATAAAATATTATGTTTAAATTTATAATATATGTGATTTACATGTTTTACGAACTGGCATCCATAAAGAGTATATTTGATAAGTCAAAATTTTAATTTACGAAAGGTAAATAATAAAAAGAAATGATGTTGAATATCAAAGACAAAAAGTTTGCATGTTGAAACCTAGGAAAATAAACTGTGGTACAGCGCACCGTTACACTACTTCTCTATGCTGAAGTAACATTAATTACAAAACTCATGCACATTAGGATACAAAAACTTTCTGTTCTTTTCTACCCAATTCAGATAATTATCTTTAGTAGTTTAATAGAACTTATTTTGGAAAGAAACTAAAGAAGCATTTACACCGGACTCTTGCGGATAGGCAGAGAGGCCTGAGAGCCACAAGGCACAGTCAACATAATATATAAGTCGTACGAATTAACATGACATCCGAGGGTATATTCTAATTGTACCTACTTGAAATAAAATTTGGAAAATTATGCAATAATTTTCTTAAAATCATATCTGTGAAGATTATGGTGTCTTTGGAGTAGTAATAGCGTTTCGAAAATAGATAAAATTTCGTTTTCAGAGAAATCGATCGAATCGGCCTTCGGGTGTTATTTTAATCCTTGACATTAACAACTCTTCATATTTGCAATTAAATAGTTTTTTTTTTCTTAATTTATCAAAATCAGAGGTGTAGTTACATTCCAAGTCTCTTTCGAAAAACGGATTGTAATAATAAACTCGCAAACTTTTACCGTAGCAACAAAAACTCATTTACCTTGAGTGCCTATACCCAACACGGGTTTGAGAGCTTAAATGGAAACTTTATACATTTTTTATAAATAGATGGTTGTTGAAAATGTGCCCTTTGAATATATTAAAATGCGCATACAATACAATTATCTTGTCAATTATTTTCACACGTGGCGAATAGCCATGTACTTTAGAAGTTCCATACATAGAAATTTATATTGCCATCCGTAAGCAGACAAAATGCGTTCGAATGAGCCCAATGCGTATATTTTGGTCTAAAATAAGCGTTCGTCTTCGAATACTCTACCAGGGCGCTAATAGCTCCAAAACTTTCTTGCATAAAAATTATTCAGCCTAATTATATCATAGATTATTAGCTTAATTATCATATGATGTGGCCGCATGTTTGCATGTCATAATCTACGATGGTTTGTTAAATAATATTATATAATCCTTCGGCAAAATTTATACCAAACATAAAAAAATACTTTACATATCTAAAATATATGCTTAAACACGAATTCGACTGTGAACTTTCTGAAAAATAATGGTTGTTCTTTTAAATTATTATACACATAAAATAAATGTCTAAATATTCGGGATTTCAAAATTATATGTATAAATGAGTGTATACCAAATGTCTTTCTGCTAAATAGAGTTTATGCCATTCGCTGATCTAAGTAAATATAACAAAACATAGCGTTATATCTTCGTATATCTGTCATGGCATGCAGGTTTAATCAAATAAAACCTACTTCAAAGATAATAAAATTTTTATTTAATTGTTCTTAGTTCTCAGTTTGCAAGTATTTATGTATGTTTGTATTTATGTACATATGTATATTATGTGAGATTATCTCGCGTTTGGCTGAACCGATTTTGATGCGGTTTTCAGCATAGTATTTGTATAGTAGACTCAGGACAAGGTTTTAGGTATATTAACCGTTTAAAAAATGGAGGGTCGCACTTCAACACGTGTTGTATGTACTGTGCTCGATAATTTTGCGTTTTGCTTAACCGATTTTGATTCGGTTTTCAGTAAAGTATTTTTAGTGTTACCTTTTATATAAAAATATTAATATCGCTAAAAAGCATGAAATAAAAACTAAATAAAAAATAATACTTTTCTTAAAAGCGACTTATTCAAGAAAATGCTATTGAAGTCGGCCGCCTACCATTTAATTAATAACCAACAGAAAACCTCCGTCTATTTTAATATCATTTTCTTCAATATTTCGCTTTTGGGATATGTATTATTTTTCACTTTTTTTTAATTTAAAGTCGGTTCTAATTTTTTTTAATAGAATAGTTTAGCAGAAGCGGTACACGGTCGAAGATATTAACGGTCAAGAAATTACAATTTTGCTAACTAAGCTAAATACAATCGCTAAGCTATAATATAGTATGTATCTGTTGGAACAGGACATAGGTATAATCTATAATATAATCGGTGTAATCTGTAGTTTGAGGCCATGAAATTATAATAAATCATAATTTCGTGGCCTCAAACTTGCCAGAACTGTGAAACAAGTAAATTTTGTCGTTATTCCACTTAACATCACCTGCTTAATGAAAGATGATAGGAGTCATTCTTTATCTGTCAAATCTTCAGAAAAGGGTTTAATTAGAATCAGGCGATTCATTGTCTTCTATAATAAATAAAACCGGCGGTGCCTGCGAGTCGGACTAGCTCAAGAAGGGTTTGTTTTGTGGAATAATACAATTATTCTGTTAGAAATACATAATCTGTATAAATTTAAAAAATGTCTAAATATGACGGTTTGTGAGATGCAGCCTGGATAGCGAAGACTTTATCTATGGTTGGAGAAATAACTTGAGAAAATGTCAGAACTATAGGCAAATATTTTTAAACCAACAGACGAGAATTATAATAATGTGAGAATAGTTCTCACATTATTAACACTTCATTCAATATATTGTTTAATTGTTAAAAATATGTACTTAAGTAATTGCTCTTACTCGACTACGTATAACATAGATACGAGTGTAAGTAATGGGACCCACATCGTTACCCTTTGACCCCTAAAACGGTACCCTAAAACGAACAATTTACAGATTGGAATATCACTCAGTACTGAAAATCTATTCTGTATTTGTGACGAAGATTTTTAAATGGCAATTTATTTTGTGGATTTTAATATAAAAAAAAAAAAAAACTTTTGAACGGATTTGCGGTAAAAACATACATTTGTTTTCGATCAACAGTAAATCTGGGTAGTTCATTTTTTGTTTCATAATCTTTTGAATTCATTTGTACCTAACTTATTAATAGAAACATTAAATTATACAGGAGGAGCTTGATAGCGTAGTGGTTAACTGTCATGCGGAAGCTAAGCAACTTTGGCAAAGGCCGGTAACAAGATGGATGACCAAATGTCTATCTTGAGCTTTTTTATGCTTGGAAAGGCACGTCAAGCCGTTGTTCCCGCCTACATCTGCTGTCACTAACACCCACCAATCCTCTCTGGGCCCGCGTGGCGTGTCATGGCCCGTTCACTTTAATTGTTTCTATAAATAGGGAAGATATCTAGAGACACAAATAAAATTGTGATGAATTATACTACTCATATTTTAAAACTCTGTTAAAAAAAAAACAAATTTCATCTCAACCATCTGCAAGCACTTAAGTACTAACTAGTTTCTCACGGACCTAAGCGGTGAAAGTGCATAGGTCTTGAAACATAGAAAGTTGACTCTGCCCATAAATACACGACGTCGCATCTAACATCTGTTAAGGCGCATTTTCATTAGTCGATAAGATCCGCAAGCGGGACGCGGAATTCTGTAAAGACCTCTTCAGACAGTTCGCACATTAGTGAACACTTCTTTGTTCAGATACAATTTATGAGTGCATAAATAGGGCGGAAGACCTGTTTTAGCCATTTTAGGATTATGATCAGATTTTAGCCATTTCAAGATTATGACCCAATTTTAGCCATTTTAAAATTATGACTAAATTTTGGCCATTTTAAAAGATAGGAAAAGTATACTGATAAATCGCAGCAGACAACAGTATAACATTTTAATGACCGTGTAAACTAATATAATACATTTGCCTATATGTAAATTACAGCTTAATTTGTTAACACCTTAATTTTGTTGCCACACTTATTTGAAGTGTATGATTTTAAACATAATTTTATATTATTATTTAATACAACATTATTGTTTTTAATTTATATATAATTTTAAATTTATAGAAAACTAGCTTTCCGCTTGCGGCTTCGCCCGCGTGGTCTTGTATTATATATATAAACCTTCTTTTTGAATCACCCTATCTATGAAACAAAACCTCATCAAAATCCGTTGCATAGCTTTAAAGATTTAAGTATACCTAGGGATATAGGGACAGAGAAAGCGACTTTGTTTTATACTATGTAGTAATACTCAATTGTAAAATCATAGCGATTTTCTGAATAATAATATAATCCTATAAATAATAACAGTACACCAATGTATTTGTTATAACACAAGTATAAATCCTGAAAGACCCACCTGGGGTAAAATTGTAAGTTTTAAAATCTAAGTAGCAATAGTTTTGTAGGTACACTATTGAGTTTCATGTTCATATACATAATTTAAATGTAGGTGTTACAATATAAGGCAAATAATCCAGTTTTGGCCACTGGCCCACTATTGGCCAGTTGGGAGTTTAATGCATTCTAACTTAGACTTCTTTTGAAATGGCCACAATCTGGTCATCTGCCATATATTATGTAATAAACAATTAAAATTTACTTCCGGCTATTTGTGAACGACCCGACCTTACGTTGTGCAACGGAACACGTCATTGACTGTTGACTTAATTACCTTCAGAAAGATCCCGCTATATATTGACCAATTCAAACGAGCTTATAGACACTAAAAATCTTATTCTTATTCTTTCCTTTTCAACGTTTCCATATCTAGTCAATAATGACGCCTTATTAATATAACACATTGCCTGGAGTATGATCGCCAACTTTTCAACCACAATGGGCTGATTAGAGCGTCTAAATGCGGAGAATTGAAGCTTCTAAGCTAACGTATCGCATGCAGAGGACAAAGTTGTAAAAAATTGCATTTGACCGAGTTTCATGCTGACATTTACAAAAAGAAAAAAAATCAAAACTATATAAAAAACATAAATTTTAACAATTAGCTCATTAGTAAAAATAAAATGTGATTATAAATATTTCTTAAATCTTTTTTACAACTAAAACAATTCATATTAATTACATGGACATTAATCAGGTAAATATGATTTTCATTATTTAATATTGTGTGAAATAAAATTATTTGCAAACCTTTTTATTTATTTTTTTATATCATTATTATTAAATTATTGAAGTTTGTGATCCCTTTAAGTAATATAGAAAACGTATTTTTTTTAAAAAACATTATTCCGTAGCGTTCAAAATGGAGTCAAAAATATTACCATTACGAACTTCAGATCAATTCCCTTTATGTTTTATTGACATTTACAACAATACTATTTATTTTTAACTATGAGTAATTTTTTATCGCATTCCGACACTGTCACTTTCTTTGTCACACCGAAGGTCGACTTGACTCGTGTATTGAATCACAATGAATCATTATAAAATTAGTCAACAAAATGATCAACCATTTATTGGAACCTTATTGTACTAACATTATCGATTTGCTTCAGCGAATTAAATGCAGACTGTGGGCTATTGTTAATTCGAAAAGGTTCTATTACACATTGGTAGCAGTTGTTTTTTGTTTATTTAAGATATTTGAATGTATCAAGGATATGTTCCGATATACACTGCGAGCACTGCGCTGTGGTCTTACTGCTGAAAAATCCGTTCCGTTATGGACTGCCAGTACACTGCTACAGTACCCTAGGGAAATTTATGACGTCATAAATTGCCGCCATATTTGTACTGTGAGCACTGGAGATTTCGAGGTAAGATGCTCGCAGTGCTTTTGATCACGTGATCAGTCGAAAGAGAATCAGAAAATGATAAGTTTCTTAATAAACAAAAAAAAATACTTACGTTTATTTATAAGATGGATTTAATTGATAAATAATTTTTTTATACAATTTTCCAATTTTCTTTTGAAATGAGGGAATCTTTATATTTATATTCACCTTGCATTAACAAATTTGAAAATGGCGCAAAAAAAATAGGATTAACAGTATACTGGACTGCGTTCCGTTTTAAAAAGTCACTAGTATAACTAGCTATAAAGGAACGGGCTTCCAGTATACTAATTTGACGTCATACTGTTCAGTGGTCGCAGTGTATATCGGAACATACCCCAAAGCGTTGGCTGTTATATTTCCGCTAACATTGGAATAGATAGGAAACTTTACATCTTAGTAAAATTAGTATAGATTTTAATATTCACTATGTTGTTAAAACATTTAAAGATTTCCTGAGGAACAGTCTTAAAATATTTATTATTTCATGATATTATGTTCCTGTTCTCTAATTTGACGTAAAAACAAAATTTTATAATTAAATATTTATGTTAAATTTAAATAATACGGTCGTTATAGCCTGTTCTTTCAAAAGTAGTTATTAAATCAATACCTAAAATACAGTATATACAAATGATTATTCTAGATTTTATTACTATTTAAATGCATTTTAAACAATAAAAAAGTATTATTATGAATATTAATAAATAAGTTTTTTTAATGCAAACAAACCTGACAAAACTGCCTTTAAAGTAGTCATAAATTTGTTATTTTATTTGCAGATTACAGTAATAAATTAACCGTGAAACCGAATTAATGATAAGCTTTAAATATAAACTAATATTAGAAAGTGGTAAAGTTCTAACTAGGTTTCTTTGTATTCTAAATTGGTATTCTTTGGTATTCTAAAATACTGATTTGATCACTAAAACTTTTTTTTTTAGTAATTTGATTTGAGTAACTCGGTGGCGTAGTGGATAAGCGCCGCCGCCCGCGGTCGCTGTCGTTAAGTAACTTTCGCAAGGGTCGGTCACGGGATAGGTGACCAAAAAAATATTATCTCGAGCTACTCCGTACTTCGGAAGGCACGTTAAGAAGTTAGTCCCGGCTGCATTTGCAGTCGTTAATACCCTCCAATCCGCATTGGGCCAGCGTGGAGGGTCATGGCCCATCCTCCTTAACCATCCATAAGGAAGGCCTGAGCCCCTGCAGTGGGGACGTAAAAGGGCTAATGATGATGATGATGATGATCACAAAAAATCTGTCACCTACCGAAAACTACTTCATATGCGGGTAACATCGCGAAAAACAGCTAGTTAATAAATAATAAAGTGGCACAAACTTCGCTTCTTCAACTAGTAAGGGATACTATACAATAGATACGAGTATATAACAATACCAGTTTGTTTTTGTCGAATAGCATTTACATTAAAAGGAAGATTTCCTCACACAAGAAAGCAGCCTCCATTATAAAGATTTCACTTATCAATTGATTAAATCACACATAAATGTCTTAGATAAGTATGTTAGATAATTAACGATGAATGAACTCTCTCAATAGATAAATTACAAAGTAATATTCTTTAGTCGCTAACGACTTAAGAATATTACATGGGGTTTGGGTTGAATGGCTAAAAGGGGGTCTAAAATAGGCCAACTTAGTTGTGATGTTAAATTATTCTATATTTTTTTACGGTTTATAATAAATGTGAAAAGGTGTTAATATAAAAATCAAATTAAAGAAGCTTATTTTTATCTCCACTAATATAAAAAAGGGAGAGCATATATTATTAATGAAAAATGTTTATATAATCCCTGGCACTTTGAGATGACATTCGAACCCATGATCCTTCGCGATCCGGGTGACCACTCCAACCACTGAGTCACTCAGGACCTAACAGGACTGACGACAAGCACTTGTAACTTTCTCCCTACTGCAGAGCGTATTTTCATCAATGTTCTTGCGTGGAATGCCTCTGTGCCCGCGACTTCGTCTGCGTGGGAAGTATTTTGGTAGAATTCTTTTTTTCCTATGAATGCAGACGAATCGAATAAGTGGGCCACTACGCGGGCTTAATGGATCGGTGGGTGTTAACGTTGCTGATGCAGCCAGGACTAACCTTAACGTGCATTATGCCAGTGTATGCACAGTGCTCAAGATAATAATGTTTTGGTCACCCATCCTGTGAACGGTCCCTATACGAATGTTATTTTACTATCTTTTTTCTCGTTTCTCGCGCTCTGGCTGTCGCTTGTGTCTGAGCATTATATTCGTACCTTTTAACGGTCCTTCTGTCCTTTTTGATCTTTTTAAATCATTATTAATTGTCTAGTTGTATGCACAATCGGCTATTAATCGTTCTGTTTTCCATGTAATGCTAGGTTGCCTGGAAGAAATCGCTGGCTAGCGATGAGTTTGTCGTTTGTACTTAGTTATGGAAAATAAGTATTCATGTATGTCCTTGTTGTGCAGTATTTACTTACTTATTTAACTGCAATTTAAACCGAATGCGCTAACCCACTACGCCATTGGACCTCTTATACCTAAGCTATACTAATATTATAAAGAGGAAAGATTTGGTTGTTTGTTTGTTTGCATCGAAATTGCTCCAATACTACTGGACCGACAGTAGCAGAGCGATTCCGACCTACGGGAAGCTACATCAGAGGCGCATGTCATAGGCTAAAATTTTGCGGCAAAGTCGTGGGGAAAATAGCTAGTTCATTATAGCCTGTGAAAACTTATTTGCGGTACGCCTGTGGAGTATGAAGTCAACACGGGTTGGCGATAATCGAAACTACTTTCTCGATCTCTATTGTGCAAACTGCGAAGCTCTTTAAGAGACCAAGCGCATTTCCCTATCAAAAGAAGTTCCATACTCATACCATACTGCATGTATGTAAATGCTTCAGATTCAACTTTATAGTGCATGAGCCTCGCGATGGGCAGTTAAATACGTCTTCGCGTTTTTCAGGTGTCTCCCGAGACCGAGCGCTTTCTGTCTGATCTCTTTCTTTGTCTATAAAAGTCGGTCAGTACATGTCTGACGGAAGATACCTGGAGATTTATTTATTGATATAAAAAAAATATATACATATTTTAATTTCGACTTTCCACACTCGAAGGAAATCGTCTACTAACATACTTCCGTGAGGTGCTTAACTGAGCTTCTGTCAGATTTGAACGGCCCTCATGATCATCATCATCAGCCCTTTTACGTCACCAACTGCAGGAGCTCAGGCCTTCCTTATGGATGTTAAAGAATGGGCCACGACCCTCCATGCTGGCCCAATGTGGATTGGAGGATATTAACGACTGCAAATACAACCGGAACCAATCGCTTTACGTGCTTTCCGAAGCTTGGAGTTGCTTGAGATAATATTTTTTGGTCAACCATCCCTGTGCCCGACCTTTGCGAAAGTTGCTTAACAACTACAATCGCGGGCCATGGCGCTTATTCACTACGCCACCGAGCTACCCTGAACCGACCCGCAGACTCGCGTAATATTATATGAGTGTTGTGACCTAATGAATAAAGCATCGTATCCAGCGAAGACTGAAAATACCAACTTTGAAGTACGTCTCTACAGCAATTTGTATGTTAAAAAAAAAACAAAAAGAGTATTAACATAAAAAATAGCAATAAGAGAAAAAATATATTTATAACTCGAGTTGTCTTTACGTCCTTAACTTCAGTTGACGTGAATCTAAGTTTTTTAACGTCGTGGAAAAACTTCTGACATTGTCTCCGTTTAGGTGCCAGGTGGCAAGCAACAGGGGTGAGTAGGATTCTCCTCCGTGAACACTGACAGTGAGCTGCCCGGTGGGTCCCCAGAGGCCTACCCATCAAAACCCGTACTCTACACCTTCTCATGGGAAATGAAAACCGGCAAGCTATGGCCGAGTCACCAGGACACTCAAGTATTGGACCATTGGTCCCCTTGCAGATGGAAAATTGGAGAGTCTCGGGTTAATCGAGTGCCTCTCCCAGACAGACGAAACCGTGCAAAGCGGGAGCGGCTGCCAATCACCTCCGCTGGCCCCGACGACGACGTGAACCTAATCTGATAAAAATATGCGTTTACTGTAAACTACTCGATGATTAATTGCATCATCGGAGGGCTCTTTCCGCTTGTTCTCCTACTCGCGTGATCGTATACCACATGTCCATTATAAGCTGAACCCTATTTAATACGATATATAAATGAGGTCAGCTTACTTCGGAGTGTCAAAATTTTGGAATCTTATTTTTTTATTTGTCATCATATAAATTATCATTTTATAGACAATATTAATTCGTAGCTCGGTGGCTCTACGGATATGCGCCGCTGCGCAGGATCGCTATTGCTAAGCAATTTTCGCAAGAGTTGTTCACGGGATGGGTAACCAAAAATTATTAAACAAATGCCTGAGACCCTGCAATTTGGCTGTGAAAGAGTTAATGATGACGATCAATAGATCAAAGACGAAAATTTAATAAAACAGTAAATATTTCATAGCAATTTTGGCGACCACGTCACTTCAAATTGACATAACTTTTGTATTTGTGAATCGATTGAAATAAATCTTACACTAAATGTTAACGGAAGAATGCCGTAATATAATAGTGAAAACTGCATTTAAATCGGTTCAGCCATTTCTGAGATTATCGTGCACAAACGCACAGACAAACAGACAAACAGATAAACAGACAAAAAATTTAAAAATCATTGTTTTGTGTTCTATTACTCTTATAAATGTCCCTCATAATAGTTTTTTTCATATATCTTCAATGTACAGACATCGATCGGTTACATTAACCATTGCTTAAAGATTGCAGATAATTTTCACGCCTTCTTTAATAATAAAATTTTGTTATTCATGTGAAACCTCCTTTATGAGAATGACTTAACTACCATAATCGCTAATCGAAAACTCTAATCACTTGCCATTAGACATTTCATTCTTTTAATAAACACCATAGAGTAAAAACTATATTTTCAGTGGCTATTAGTCAGCGTTACATTTTTTTTTTAATTATAGCACGCAGAGGTTGACGGCTGTTCACCTCACGTCCGTAAACAAAGAGTACCGTTTAATAAAAAAAATTAACTATCTCAATTGCTCGGGTTTTTCCAACCTCCGATTAAACGTGTCTGTGTCCCAAATATGCCTATACTAGCCCGTGAACCCGGATGCGGTCGCTACCGTTATTATTTCATTCAAACTGGATGCTTTAATGAAAACAAACCACTTGTCCGACTTAGCCAGTAGCCATTTTTCGTCTTAGCTATTCGGTCGGTAGCGATAAAAGTGGGTGAAAATTATTGTGTACACATCGGAAGTGCTGAAAGTGAGGTGGGTGGCATACTGTTCATCGACAACATGTTTTAAATTACTTTTAAAAAACAGATTCTTATAAAAAACAATTAATATTGAACAATGAATATGATTTATAATAATCTTGTGGTATTTTTTGTTTCTATAAAAAAGGTTTAATTACAACAAGAAATAGAAAAATTGTGAAACTCTGCTGTTAAATTGTGTTTCCTTTTATTAACCACGTTTTTGTGTGATACACTTTTAGAAATGTGATGTAAACTATTCCATTTTTATTTTCTTACAATTGGGACGTTATTTTTTTCTACAAAACCAATTGTAATTAAGTAATATTGAGTCTACGTCCTATTTGCTGAGAGTAGACGTTCGTTCAAATCCAGCCTTGTTGTTTAAAGAAAAATGCATATTAAGACATTAAGAATTAAATGCAAAATTCACAAATAAATTCATTTTTTTTATAATAATACTACAGACTTCAAAAACGTTGAAAAATATACTCATCTTACAGATGATTCGTACTATTAAAATTCGAAATTTTATTCAAGACTGGCGAGGATTTTGTGTAGGTAGGTAATATTAACGTTCTACTTCAATAATGCTCATTACCGCCTTAAAGATATGTTATTTTTCACGTTAATTATTAATGTTAATTTTTTAAACACTTTTATTTTTCAGTTCTTACTGATCGGATTTCAGTAAAATCTATATGAGGCCCATAAGTTTTCTTATAAAAAAGAATTTTGAAAATCGGTTAAAAAAGACATAACCACCTACTTTTTCATTTTAAAGTCGGTAATCTCTCCATATTTATGTGACAAAGCGACTTCAAGCCCAACTGAAGTCTACTTTGTGTAACGACTCAAACGAATATCCGATGAAGCAACAATTAATTGAACACCAGTCGCCATTCCATTTCTCTGTTAATTAACAGTTAATTTATAAACGTAACTACGAGAGATAATAGGGATGATGACTAATTTTTGTTTGTTTGTCCGTCAGGTAGAGTGTTAAAAAATATTCAACACGTATTTTGTATTTTTTTTGTAATCATAAAATTACGGCGTTACATTGAGTTGAAATTTCGCATGACGTCACGTTAGGGTACGTTTTCTACTCAACTGTGACGTAGCGAGCCCCCACTACTCAACTTTAATGCCTGCTATCTAAGCTATTTTTTTGTTAAATTGAAGTAAAAAAAAATACGTATCTAATATTTTTCTATTCTCTGAATGACGGACTAAATAGAATTGCATTTTTTTTACCCAGTCATCATCCCTATTGGTCGTATGTGCGAAGAATTTTTTAACAAATAAACATCGTACAGTGCTATACACACTTATATATTAACTAGTGGCCGCCAGCGACTTCGTCCGCATTTGATGTTATATAGCCTAAAGCCTTCCTCGATAAATGGTCTATTCAGCACAAAATTAATTTTTCAATTCGAACCAGTAGTTCCTGAGATTAGCGCGTTCAAACAAACAAACAAACTCTTCAGCTTGACAATATATATATAGATGTTAATTCCGTCTTTTTGCTGCGCTTTCATGAATGGTTTATTTCTAAAATTGGAAATGCAATCGGATAAAGGTTGAATGAACTCTATTTCCCATAATAATTGCAAGGTTTTTGATACTTTATTTCAGATCTTTTACGTATGTGATGTTGTTTATATTCGTAATAATAAAATAAACCGTAGCTTTGCACACGTGGCCAAAAAGAATTGATTTTCGCCGGTAAAGTACAACAGGATTGTCAGATAAATATATTTTCTAATTATATTAGTATAGTTTCAAATAATATTAAACTTAACACATCAAAAAATAGAACAGATTTCAAACTTCAAAAGAAAATGAAAAATAATACTTATCTCAAAAGTGACTTATTCTAGCAAATGCTATTAATTTCGGGCGGAGGATTTCTGTGGGTTATTAATTAAATGATAGTAACCCACAGAAATCCGCCCAACATCAATAGCACTTTCTTGAATAAGTCACATTTGAGGTATTATTTTTCACTTTTTAAAGTATGAAGTCGGTTCTATTTGTTTTTAACCTTTTATTTCTATACCGAACACCGCATCAAAATCAGTTCGCGAGTTAATCGCGCACATATATACATACATAATTACATATATATACATTCATGTCAAACTGGGCACCTCCCTTTTTTTAAGTCGGTTAATTAGGATTAATGCACGATTAAAAATAATCGATACAACCTATTGGCATGACCCTCGTACCTGTGTCAGTAACGGGATAGCTCGGATGTGTGCTGACCCCGTGATACAAATAGCTATGGACCGGTCCTTCTCTATTATAATACACGTGCAATGAACTGTTATTGACAATTCACGTTTATTGACAATTTGTTTAATATTGAGTAGATCGTAACGGATAAACGCCGCTGCCACAATCGTTGTTGTTAAGCAACTTTCGCTAAGGTCTGTCACGGGATGGGTGACCAATAATATTATCTCGAGCTACTCCTTGCTTCGGAAGGCACGTTAAGCCGTTGTACCTAGCTAGATTTGCAGTCTTAAAGTCTCCAATCAGTATTGGGCCAGCGTGGAGGATGGTCACTTCTCGTTAACCATCCATAAGAAGATCTGAGCCCTTACAGTGGTGGACAATTAATCACAGCATCCAATTAAGTTATTTTTGTTGAAACCTCTTCGGAACAGGTTAAAGCTTATTAAATATCCTTTGTAAGCTCTGCGGTCACTTCACGAGGAGGTCAGCCAATCATATTAATATAGTGTCGTATCCACCTTATCTATAGCATCCGAAAAAGTTTCTAAACGACGAAAACTATATATTAAAGAAACTATATTTTCATCAATTAGAATACAATATAACTTATAGTCCAAAATATTGTAAAATTGCCGAAATTAAAACCTTTGAAACTTTTCGAACAGTCGGACATCAGAATTAAACATAATACTAACTTTTGCCCGCAACTTTGGATCAATAGGCGCCCTTAAAGGTACTTCTATCCCTCGGAAACCTTTTAGTAGGATAAAAAGTAGCACAGATGTTATTCCAGACTAAGAATTACTTATATACCAAATTTCATCAAAATGCGTCCAGTAGTTTTTGCATGATTATAACTTTCTGATATTAGTAAAAAGTAAGATAATGCTTGTAATAAAAAACAATATACAACTTAGATGATGAACAAGCGGAATAATTTTTATAGGCACTCGGTAGTTATTAAGCCAAGATCGAGAATTTCAAGCGGACGTATGTCACCTTTCTGAACGAAACCGGTTCGTTTATCAACTTTTTGCTGCAAACTGTTTTGTGAATTGTATCCTGTAATAAAATCCTTTTAGACCGGATCTATCGGCGTCCGTGTCCGGCCGTCTAGACTATTTACGTGTGCTGTGACTCAGAGTCGCGTACTGCCACTTGCTGTAGGATGCGTAGGGTTGACATCCGTCTGTACACTAACGACCGGTTTCTGAATTGAGAAAAACTCAAAATCTCATCTGATTATTTTCAATAACATAAGTTTTTACGTTTCATATGGCAATCGTCCTAGTTTTATCAAATTGCTATCAACTGATCATTAAGAAAATTAAAATCACAAAAAAAGCCTGTTCAAATTACCTTTAAGATGGGTTAAGTACGGTTTGAGACGTGCTTAACTTTAAATTCTCAATTCGGAAACCGGGTGTAACATTCGTATCTATAGTCAAGTAGAATAATTTACTTAAGCAAATTATGTTTAACTAATAAATAAGAATTTGTACGAAGTATTGTGTCATTCAATTTCTCATGTATTGGTTAAAAATATCTCACAAAAATTCCTATTTAAGTCTATTATCGTTGTTCAATAATGCTACAACAACAATATTTTACAAATCAAAATGGCCGCTAGATTAAAATCTAATGATGCATAATACTTTTTACCTCCTCCTTGACTCTTAAAACTTTCAATGTAACCCTCGAAATTCATACCTTACTAGCTATTTTCTGCCCGCGTGAATCCTAGGTTATATCACCCGCGTTAGGGTGTGTGATGTAGCTTCCCTTATGTGAAAGAATTTGAATTTTTAATATCGTTCCAGTGGTTTCGTAGCCTAATCGATGCAAACAAACAGTCATATGTTTCCTCTTTATATTTTCTTTCTCTTTATTTTAGTATAGATTATATATTTTCAGTTATTAAACTCGTTAAAAAATATTTTTTTAAAAATACATTGAATAAAATATCATGTCATATCAAAAAAGGCGTGAATTTTAAAGCGACATAAAATTATATGTTTACTAAATGTGAATAAAAAAATATTATAATTAAAAACAGTAGTTACAAAACTGGACTGCAGACTTAAAATTGTCGCCTACATAATTGATCTATATTAAAATTGCGTTACTTCAAGGCGATGTTGGTGTATATCCAGATCCAATTGAGAAGTTTTCGTGTTCCGTATATTTTGTTGATAACCCAATTTATTTGCTCAGGGCAAATGTTATTCGCTGCATTTTACATTGACAATTATTTTCATATAATAATCTACACCTCCATTTGGTTACCATCCATTTTTACCACTCTGTTCAGTTACCCAGCTTGCCCTCCTAAGATCGTAATCTAAAACTTTAATTATAAATTATCAGTCTTCTGCCCGCAACTGTTATGTTTTCTGATTTTGGAATCATCTTCCTTTATTGTTACAATAAATTTAAATCTTACCTCATTTTGAGAAGCTTCCAAATAATGTTGATTCTAATCACCCTTTTCTATTTGTTTTTTAATAAAAACGCTATTAAAAATTGTGTCTTACATATGCCGACTAATACGTGATTTTGCATGTTCGGAACTATATACTACTGTAAACAGTACATCGGCCTATTATTTTTCATCCGTATTTCTAAGTTTATCGAGTATATAAACGGCAAACTGGATACAGAACATAATTGTTATATTTAGTATGATCCCTGAAAGCTTATCAACGATTCCTGACCTTTTCGAAGCAAATTATTATTTTAACATTTAAAGCTCAATATTAAATTAAGAAACTATTTTTATTGTAAATAATTTTTGTATTCATTTGTAATGAGAACCGGTTATCTCATAGCGGTTATCATTTTAAATCGTCCAGATACCCCAATAACTGGTAAATCCGAAACCAGCTTTATCAGTATTCTGTGTCTAACAACCTTCAAGTGACACTTAAATTACAGCTCTCGTATATATGCGGATAATTTCTTCAGACAAGTTCCTAGCTGTCTTACTTGACAGTTCACTAACCTCTAAAAAAAAACTTAAACGAAATATAATATAAAATCGTTTCATTTTAACCATCAAGCTATTATGGATGTTCAAGGTGGATAGGTTTAGAAATAAGTATGCCAGAAGAATGTGAGTAAATACCATTACTTAGACAATAATTCCAATATGACGCCTATATATCATTATTTATTATAATCCCGTTGAAACTCCAAACTGTGCGTACAATGCTGTATTGTTAAAAAATTCAGTTAATATTTGCCAAACCAAATGTGGAACAAGCTTCCTCCGCACGAGTTTCCAACTCCTTTTAGCGAAAGGTCCTTTAAAAGAGGTGCGAACAGCCATTTTAGCTGGGGACGCACCATAGTTAATGAATAAAATGGAAATGCCTAAAGTCCTTCGTACCAATTAGCTTGCATTCTGGTTTCAAGGTGTCGACATCTCTGGGATCCTTGGTTCAGTTCCAGCAAAGCGATTCGATAAGCTATCCCTATGTCATTTCCAAACTCACTTCACTTACGCCACGATACCAATGTAAATCAGATGTCGCTTTCGAAGTGAATTCAGACTCCTGGATAAATTCGATTTCAGATTCGGATTCTTACAGAATCGCTCTGCTAGTCAGAATATTGGAAATTACCTTTTTTATATTGCCTCTGGTTGGAGTGTTGGTAGCTTCGTTGTTTCAGTTCTCTATAATACAAGCGCTTCAACAATCTAAGCAATGTGTGTGATATTGTCCAATAATTATTACTTATTTTGCTACCCAGAAGTCTTCAACATGCTATTTCAGATCAGAATTTATTGTGACATCATAAAGGGTGCGTTTAATAAACCAAGTTTGGACAATGCACTGATAACTTTAACTTGTCAGTCCCTTCCTGTACATATGCTGATACCTTGACTCACTGTATTATCTCCTACTAAGGGTATGTTTTAGTAAACCAGAACGATACACAATTGTAAAATAGATAATTGAATTAATGCCATAATTATGGATCAATTATTTTCAGCAAGCAGCAGGTATATTTTTAAGCAAATCATGATTAACAAGTACCTGATTATGCGTGGGGAGCGTTTTGAGTATAGTCTAAATTTGCGAATAATACTTTGATTGGAAAATAATCAAGATCGATGAAGACTTCTCTTAAAGATAAAATTAAAATAATACAAAATCAATAATTCTATAAATAAATATAAAAATAGAGTCCAGTATGTGGAAGAAGAATTTTTTAAATTCTATAAGAGAAATATCAGTATAACATTGTTGTTGCAAACTTAATCAAATATAATAATACATCTTAATCGAAAATTAAAAAATATTTCTATTTGCTGCTTAGGTGAATACCTGATTATTTATAAAAAATAAGTTTGAGGAATTCGTCAGTCCTGTAAGGTATCAGGTGTCTCAATTGGTTAGAGCAGGCGGCCGGATTGCGATTGTTTAAGGATTTGAAACCATGATTGGTGTTATCTATGATTGATAAATTCTATAAACCTTCTTTAAGCTAAATGTGAATATAGCATCGTGAAAACAAACTTTATCAAATATAATATTTAATTAAATGACCCTTCCTCTTTTCACTTGCGCCATCACAAATCACTTTTTTAACTGTCCCTCTCGTGTTACATTTACTGTTACTAACTGTACCAGTGCTACAGTTTTCGAGAGCAGGTTTTTTTACTCTTAATTACCCACCGGTTGCAAACAGTGCGGTTTGGAAGATCCCAGGCAAAAAACGAGCGATCGAAACCAAGGTTATTGGTTTTTTTGTTTATAAGTAAAAGTTATATAGGCAGTGTGATTACTGTAATATAATATTAAAACACGATGCCACGTTATAAAACGGGACGTGGGTTGAGTCGAATTCAGAATTGCTTCGCCCTGAGATTCTTTAAAAATCGAAACCCGAATTCGAATTCACTCAGATGTCGGTATTTACTTCAAAAAACGGCATCCGTCCAATCTTGAATTGGTGATAACGTTTCGTGGCATAAGTGAAGTGAGTTTCGAAATAGCATAGGAATAGAATAGAATATCTGAGACACGTATAATCAATCAATTTTGTTTTGTGTTTTATACAAAAAATTTAATCTCTATAGAATAAATTAAATTTCTTCGCTAAATGACGTGAATTCGAATTCGAGTTCAGATTTTTAAAGAATCACTCTGCAGAATCTGTACAACTGATAATATATCTATCTATATCTCCATGCCGTCTCCCTTGCGGGGTAGACAGAGGGGACCGAACGTCTTAAGGTACGATCCTTACATACATCTTTCGTCTCATCCACTTTTCATTACTCTTTTCATACATACTAGCCGGTTTTTATGGCTTCTGACATCACCTTCTAATAAATGGCATGCGATCGGTTTGATCATGAAAGGTGTGTCGTGGCCTTCCTCGGGTTCTGCATCTGACAAATAATACTTGTATAATATACTAGCTGTTTTCTCTCGACTTTGTCCGCTTAGATTAAGCCAATGTTATCCACGTATGATGAAGCCTCCCGTAAGTGAAAGAATATTCATGATCTGATCAAAATTTCCAAAAGACTACCCCCTCGTTAATTACTTAACCCACAACAGCCTTTCAAAATTTCAGCAGTCTAGATATTTTCCTTCATTATAACATAACAATACTTAATATCTTAGTATCGCATATTACTTAGTATTTGAAGAGAAACAACTTAAAGTAAAGACAAATAGTAAACGAGACGTAATCAACAGGTCAGGCAAAGAAGCAAATAGGGAAGGGGAATAGGGTTGCCAATCGTACTCTAAATTATATAGTGTTGTACTCCATGTCACGCAAATGTTCCTCATATTATATGCAATCATATATAGACACAGAGTAAATTCTACATACAATCTTATCAATAAAAATAAAATTTCAGAATGTATCACTTGTAATGTCAGCACCTAATGTACTTACATAATCCTAATAATATAATATGTATATGTGAAAATTTATTTGTTTGGATGTCCAAACATAGAAATATTTGTCCGTCAAGCCGAAACTAATTAACGAATTTTGATGAAGTCTGTTTACAGAATGGGGAACTAACTGACTTTGATAATGGAATACTTTTATCCCACTAAATAGTTCTCTAGGGACCCCACGGGCGAAGCCACTGGCGGAATGCTAGTCAATAATAAAAACAAAATCATTACAATAAACATTTACTATATATATTCTATTATTGTGGAATTTTATTCTTATAGTTTTATAAGAATAAAATTCCACAATAATAGAATGTCAAAAGATATAATTAACTATTCATTGGATAGTTATTTGTCATTTAAGTATTCATTAACTGAGTAGTATCTTAGTTCTAGAAGCCAATAGCATAAGGAGTTTTATATATATATTCATATGGAAGACCCTAATATTTAGTAGCAGATTATTACAGATTATTAATTGTCATACAATACACATTTTTTACTAAAAAGAGTTAAATTAATTTTAGTTTTTCAGGAATTACAAGGAATTTCTTTGTTCGTGTGTTTATAATCCATAAGCTCATATATGACGAAAATACGCGATTTATACAAAATATTTATTTTTACAGTGTCAGTCACGTATGATGCATACTATAATCGTAAAAAACTACTCTTTATCCATAACAAAGAGTACGGACTACTCTTTGTTT
This sequence comes from Diatraea saccharalis, assembly GCA_918026875.4. Lineage (NCBI taxonomy): Eukaryota > Metazoa > Arthropoda > Insecta > Lepidoptera > Crambidae > Diatraea > Diatraea saccharalis. The sequence goes on from OU893346.1 coordinate 17,123,506, forward strand.
ATTTCCTTTGAAATCAGATATATTCAATTTTTCTCTAACGACAGTTGGCAACCCTAACAAGGGAACGCATAATGTGCGAAATTTCCATCAAAACTTTGATTAGTTTTTTACACGAAGGTGTTAACATTCGGAATTGCAAAAACAGTGGGCATTAAATAGCACCTTATTATATGTATATACAATAACAGAAATATACTTTAATTGTTTAATAATAAGAGACTTCTAAAAAAATTCCAGGCGCACAGAATGTCCCAGAACTACAGGACCTACCCAACGGCGACTACGAGGGATGCCAACAATAACACCCTGTACCACGGCGGCGCAGTGCAGGGGTACGGGGGGAGGGGGTACTCACCGCCCAGCGTCACAAGCACGGGGAATTATCAGGTAAATTAGAAAACTTTGATTTATTAAAAAACAAATTCTTTACGAAATAATATGCTTAAAAAAAAATTTGTCCCTGGCGCTCTGAGATGGGACTCGACCTTTAGCGATCTAGGCGACTGCTCTAATCACTGAATTTTTGAAGTGCTTGTTACTTTTTCATTGATGCAAATACGCTCTATAGTAGCGAAAAAGTTCCAAATGTTAGAAAAATTCGTCACTTTGGTCCTGGATTCAAGTCCCATCTCAGAGTGCCAGGGACACATTGGATTTTTTAGCATTTTTCATTAAGAATATGTCTAGGTTATATTGTTTTTAACTTAAACGTTATTGCAGTCTAGCTCTCCGCCAGCGGCTTCGAGCGCGTGGTCTATTTATCATATTTTTAAGTTCAGAAATGATAGAATTCAATATATACTACACTCTCTTACGGGTTGAATTTCTAAAAATCCCTTCTTAGAGTTTAATAATATCATGAAAGGAAACCCTGTACCAAATTTCATGTTGCTAAGTGTAGCAGTTTCGGTTGTGCGTTGATATATAAGTCAGTCAGGTTTGCCTTTTATATGATACTAGCTTCCCGCCAGCGGCTTCGCCGGCGTGGTTTCTAGGGAATTGCTTATTTAAGTATCGATTCATGTCATGACATGGATATAATTACAATGACAAATAGTAAACAATGGTTACCATGGTAACGTTTTAATTTCCTATACAAACTTCCACTCCCGTTTTCATCCCTTTATTAGCTGTTTATGTTCACGGCATATGATGTATAACTTCCCGTAGGTGAAAAATTACTTAAAATCAGTTTAATAATTTCGGAACCTATTCGTTGCAAATAACCAAACAATCAAATGTTTCTTTATAATATCGATATAAAAGTAACAAGTCCTAAAAAATTAAGATGCGATTTTTCGTAGCTGAATTTGGTAGAGCATTCGCAGGGTTAACAACAGTTTAAAGGTCTGAATTTCATCTCGAGCATTGATGCAGTTGGATATTCAGAATTATTTACCTCAGTTAAAAATTAACATCTAGGATTGCCTTAAAAATATGTAGGATATTTACGATCATTATAATTTTAGACGTTGGTTCTCAACGTGCAGTGCATGAACAACTTCAGCTATGCCTCTATGCTATTCTCTTATAATATCGACCTCCAACTCAACATCGAACTAATATAACCTTTCGTATCTTTCAAAGTAGGTTTTATTTAATTGAATCGACAGTGCTCGACGTTGATATTGTTATAGAATAACACTGCAGCTTTATATTTTGTCTCATTCATTCTACGATGATATATATAGAAAGATATGCCTCACGTGTAATGTTGGTGACAAATCCAAAGTCAAATGAAGTTGCGAGCATAAGCTAATCCTATGTTTAAACAAGTTTACAAACTAGACGCTAGTGCAGCAACACCCAACTCAATTTATATGTTAACTAACGTTCGGAAATTGTCCAGTCTCACTTCACTGGAGTAAAATCGTTTAATATTTATAGCTTATCAATACGTGTTACGTAATACACGACCAATGACATTAACAATAATCAATATAGACTTTCGATATTTAAAAAGATATATGATGGATAAAGGAGCTCGATAGGTCTGTGGTACGCTTGATAAGCAACTTTCGCAATAGACGGTCACAGGATGGATGACCAAAAACTTATTATCTGGAGCTCCTCCGTGCTTCGGAAGGTACGTTAAGCCGTTGGTCCCGACTGCATTTGCAGTGTTAATACCCAGTTAATACCCAATAAACCGCACCAGGACGTGTGATGGGTAACGGTCCGTTCTCCCTATTCAATTCGATTCCATCAATAGGGAAGGTATGAGCCTAGGCAGTGAAGAAGATAGCCCTATCGCCTATAGTTTTCCAAAACTCTAGTAAGATAGTAACTAGAATATGTTTTAGTTGCAATTCTGCGATCGACTGAGCAGTAACAGTTCTTACTGCTCATCGATTTGTACGTTATTCGGTTGATTTATAAGCAATCAAGCTTTTAGAGCGTTTACATGCGTTATTAGGCGGTAGTGCCATATATTATACTTGCTATTTTCCAGGATATTCACCTGCGGAAATTATAACCGCGTATGATGTAGCTCCCCGTCGGAGAAAGAAAAGTCAAAAGTTGAAATAATCTTTATCCAGATAGACTTCTTAAAATTACTTTTGAATAGTCTAACATTTTTTTCCCTACCACTCGTTCAGAACGTCTTTTGGCTGATAAGAAGAACGAACAAGAAACTCATCAGCTCTAATAGGAGTTATGACATTCACAAACCGTGTCATTACCAGATCAATACATTATAAATAGAGAGAAAAAAAACTATGGTCTTATAATGATAACATAATAATTTAATAATAATGGCAACAAGATAATTTTTGATATATCTATCCAGTTGCTGGATCATCCTAAGTACAAGCATTCTTATCTGTTATATAATCGGACAACTAAGAACTATGCGATAAGAGTTTTCTTGATCTTATAAAAAAAAACAAAATAAGAAACTTTACCTTTTTATAACATCAGTACAGAATTGCTGTAGGTAACTGATTGACAATAGTGAACTGGTGAAAATTCACTACGATTTACTTGCTACAATTGCACATATTTGTCAGGATTTGCGCATCAATGAGCAAATGTTATACTGAACCACTTAGTATTGTAATTGGCTTGATAATTAACCAATTTAGAATACCATTGTGTATACACAACCTGTGGCTTGGTTAATATCTTTCATGTTTACTTTTTTTTTATTCGGTACCCATAACATTGTCCGATAAGTAAAATGTATCCTTCAGAATTAAAGAATCTGCTAAGGAATAAAATATTGGTTTCAGTTTTTCTAATATGATTACCCGAAGATCTTCATGGTCTTCAAACATTAATTAATTATTCAAATTCTATGTTTTCTTAATTTTTAACAAATGGCTGAGTTATAAAGAATCATGAAAAATACATGAGTTTATTGTCGTTTGTTTTTTTCTGTTGTTTATGACCTTGTGATGCATACCTAATTCCTAATCAAGCGTTGCTTATCCCAGTGACTTTTTCTAAATTCCATCACGAAAATGTCTTGAAGAACCCATGGAATGTTTTGCCTATACTCTTCACTAACGTCTCCAGAATCTCGCAGCGAGTTTAACCAAGCCGGCCTCGCTTAAGCCTGTCCTTTTCAGGACGCGTGTGGGGTCGGAAAGCTCTGATTTAAGGTTTAAGGTTACATTTCCCCTGCGTTAAAAAAATGTTGATGTTATTTTTATAAGGGTTATGCAATTAACTACAGTAGTAGTCGTAAGAAATATAGACTAAATAAATTTTTGTCCGACTAGATCAACAAAACTCTTGTGTGCGAAACCATTTTACCCGGAAATTGTCCCTTTTGTAATTGCGATTACCATACTTACTTAATATTTCTATAAAAAGTGGTCCAGCTAGCTAACTTAGCCTTGAAATAACTTTATTAAGGTTTTCCAACACATTTATTATCATAACATATCTACTGATGAGAAATTCCATAATCCGGGGGAATTTCAGTATTTTACCTCTTTCCGGATAATCCGCTCTCGATAAAGACAGAGGATGCAAAATATAAAAGTAGTGTAAGTGCGACCGAGACTCTTACACAAGATATTTTTTATCACCACTAATATATATTTTTTAACATTTATCTTAAAATACTTAAAAAAATAACTGTCTCTGAAAAGATTGGACCTAATTTTTATGGTGAATACACATTACAATAAAAATTATATTTTTTTCTAATGTTAACTTTTTTTGGTAGGTAAAATTCAAATAATTAAGTATAGTCAGGATTGGATTCTCTGACAGCATTCAACTGGCTCTATTAAAATAGTCATTAGACATTATCAATACAAAATTGACATTCATTAGAGTTCAAAGGCATTAAACTTTAATAGACGTTTGTGCAATTGAACGTGAGTTCGATTGGATATAATCGAAATGGGAATACTTCGATGTTCTAACACCGATTCGAAGCTATCGATCGGTACACAATAAAGAAAATTATATTTACAAAAACTAATGCATTACCATGTCAGTATAAGTATAGGTACACTTTGCAAAATAATTGATTTTATATAATTTTTCCTTCATTTAATATGTTCTTTTGATTCTTCAAATGTTGAAAAATTACAAAAATTATTATCATAACATCTATATATCAATGTTCTCCGGGATTCAACATAAATTAGAAATATCGGACGTTTTAAAAATTTAGCATAACTAGCTTTCTGCCAGCGGCTTCGCCCTGTCCTGTATTATACATATAAACCTTCCTGTTGAATCACTCTGTATATAATCTTTTATATTGATGAAAACCGTTTGTGTAGTAAAGAGATCTCAACGTACAGACAGAGGAAACAACTTTGTTTTACACAATTACTATGTGATAGAAAACGTAGAAATAACTACTACAGTTTACTTCACTGTGTTATATAGACGCCGTCCTTAAAATGGTTGTTAAATCGCAATTTGTTTTCTTTTTATCATCATATTTATAGATAATAAAGAATTAAATGAATATTATCTTCAAAGTTAACGAGGGCAGCAATAAAAGCAAAACAATTACCGTTCTTTCGTATTTTAAAGTCGTAATGGCAATTTAAAGTCAGAAGAATATTGAGAAATGTATGAATAATAAAAGGTGCCCCAGAAAGTCGAATAAGTTTGAGTTTACGTTGTATTTTGGGAAAGGTACCTACGTATCGGATCGGGCGACGTGTCATTCGCTCGGTGAGCTGACAGCGTAACATTATTATTATAAAATTTGGAGCGATCGTGTCGGACGCTTCTTAAGGCCAAGTTTCTAGGTGAACAATATAAAAAGCATTATTTTTGCACGACTGCCCAAAAAAAGACTTTTGAAAGACTTACAATCAGTTGCACAAACATCCATTAAGGTTTAATGACGTCTTTAAACTCTAATGAATGTCAAATTAGTATGGGTAATGTAGGTTTAAATTAATGACCACTTTAATGGATGTTTGTGCAACTAGCTATTAATTTATACGAATGTATGGAGTATCATTAGAAACGTTACATTATCCCGAGTGACACTGGATGATTGAACTGAATTAAATCTAATATGAGAACCCATGACTCACCACGCGGGCTCAGTGCGGATCGGTGGGTATTAACGACTGCAGCTGCAGTCGGGGCCAACTGCTTAACGTACCTTCCGATGCACGGAGGAGCTCGAGATAATAAATTTTGGTCACCCATCCTATGACTGACCATTGCGAAAGTTGTTTGACAACCGTATCACAGACCAGGCACCAGTAACCACTGCGCCATCGAGCTCCTTAAGCGATAGGCTAGCGATAATAAAAGACAAATAAACTAAGGACTTCATTTTTGGACAACGACACTAAAATTGGAACAAAAAAGAGAAGATTAGCATGAACCCTGTGAAGGGATTTCACCCTCCACGATTTTGTATGACAATCGTGAAGTGTTCCACGTTTTCGTGGCCGACGGGCTTCTTGCCAGATCTCGGGTTCTTCCCCATAGGCAGCGGGTTTTATCAAGTGGGCCAGCCTTGTTTAAGCTTGTCCTTCAGGATAGGTGTGGGGTGCAGGATTGGAGAGCCCTAGTTTAAAGGGAAATGCACCTTAGACCAGGGTTCTCCATCACCGTGTTATTAACAAAAGGTGCTTGAAAGAAAGCAGAAGGATTCCGGGTTAGAATCCGCTCTCGGACACGTTAAATTTTATTATATTTTCCTCTAAAAGAATACCCGTCGCCAATGGAATCTCCTCCATTTCGATTTTAATACCTATCGGTTTAGGTCAAACATAGTAGGTAGATATACGAACGTTTCGCCAAAGTGTTTTGCATGCCAACATTACCTAAAGTTATAATCACTGGCTGACAAAGGAGGGGCGGAGGGAGCCCAACGGTGGTCTTCCGTGGTAACAATGTTGGCTAATTAAATATTTGAGTAGTATTCGTGGCTCACTCTCACGGTTATTTGTGGAAACAAAGTTTGACTGCCCCTTAACAGCCTTTCTCCACCATAAACGATAATGGCGCACCTAATTGGGGAGGCTCTCGTTAATTTCAAAAGTGAACCAATTCACCGGACATATGAACTGTTAGCCAATCTCGCCGAGACGACGGCACGTCGCCGAATTATAACACTATTGCGCAACTGAGCGATTTTTGCTCGCCGATAATTTTTGCCCTCAATTTTTAGAGCTTTCAAAACTGTAGTATTATCTTCGGGAGACATATCGTCAAGATTATTAAATATTTTAATTAATGCATCCGTTATTCGGTTGATACAGTTACTACCAGTTGCAACTTCCACCAAATCATAAGGTAATGTCTAACTTACTATAATTCAAAGATATCATACAATTTCAAAACTTCTCTTATTTCGTTTTTTGGTCATCTTATAATAAAAGTAACGGGACAAATAGTTTGTTAGTTTTAATGATTAATTATTACGATTATGATAAACTAAAAAAGTAATACGCACCCATGCTGGCAAAACCTGTTAAATTACATTTTTTTACAAAATTGGAATGGTTTTATTCAACAGAAATGAAATAGTGTTGTATTTCTGTGGTTTTACCAATAGATACTTTGCTTTGAATTTTCTATCAAATAGTTTTCTTTCTGATTTTTGTAAAAAAATACAGTTAACCAGCATTTTATACCAGCATGGGTGCGATATTAAATTAATATGCTTGACTTCTACGCCTGAATATATAAGTTACAGTACGATTAAAAAATCTCATTAATCAAAACTCAAAATCCTATTATTCCGTTTAGATTTAATTAGTGTTACGGTAAAATTCCCTAAAAAGTAACTTAGACTAAATTTGAATTTCCAACTGTAATTAAGTCCAAATCTTTCACTGCTGGACGCCGTTTTCCTACAAATGTTTGAATAATATTTTTTGTTCTCTTTCCATTTCTCTCAATTAATAATTATGTTTTTTTAAAACACTTTCCTTGGGCTCGATGAACTGGATAGCAACGTACCTTTGTAGACTCCCATGCTGACCACGAAACAAAAAACAACGATTCAATAAATTCCCGTACAACTAGTAAATAGTTGTATTCCGATTAAATTCGTTGTGTAAACAACAAATTGAACACCTGTCACTATTTGAGGATTTTGACCTGATGCCAATGAATGGTGACATGTTAATCAGTCATTATTTCATTATAAGTGTCACATCTAATTTAACTACAAACACTATACAAACAGAAAAAAATGTAGGTAAGTTGTGAGGGGAAAACCGGAAAATAGAGTGCTCAGAAGTTTAGCAAATAAAAGAATACCGGTCCTTTTCGCGTGTCTATGATCAAACCTTTCTATGTCGACGGCGAAGATATTGTCTTTTTTTTGTCAACTAGAGTATTGCGGTTCTTTTTTAAAATTTCTTCCTCGGGAAAGAGTAAATACGGCTTTTTAATATTATACCAGAGTTAATGTATATTACACGGTCCTCCTTTGAACGTTAAATTATATCAACTTTTTAATACACAAAGGAAGTTAGATGTTCAGCCAACATTTAAACCTTTCACGATAAAAGCGGTTAACAAAGTATTACGCATCTGTTCCATATAATAATAGTCTTATTAAAAAAATCTTTTTATCACCGTTAAATTTTGTTTTTGTCTCCGTCTTATTTTTATAGGAGTCTCCTAATCGTCACGTGCTCTAATGCGTACGGCGCCGCAAGGTTTCTCAGGCACAGTGACAGGACACAAAAAGTGACAGTGACAGAAAGTCACCAGTGCACTCGTAGCCTAACTGAGAACATTACACCATCAAAACGGGATAGGCTGGGTGTTCGCGCGGCATCTGCCAAGATAGCCGCATGATTTATATTCCTACTTCAAAAACAATTTCCTTCGCCCACAATGGAGTCCTAGGCTAAATTTTAACTTTCTTTAAAAACAATTTTTTACTTTACCTTGGCTATCATTAAAATATGGTGCCTGTAAGAGAGGGAAATTTATTGAAGACATCACATTTATTATGATTTGTGACTTTAAACAATGAAACACAGGACTTTCAGAGCAGATACTTCCAATTTATATAAAACATAGAACAATTTGCGCGACTTAAGAGGAACATATCTATATATAGAGAACGTATAAATTATTTCCTTTGCTATATCAATAAAATAATTATAACAATTGCTAGAGGTGCAGCTATGAGCTAGGCGTTTGCAGACTCGTTCTTGCGTGCATAGTACATTTTCCTTTACTTTTTAGTTAGATATTTACCTTTGTAGGTTCAATGGTCAAACTCTGCTATCACGACTACAAGAGAACAAAAGAAAAGTTAATTGATATATATTTTTAATGTTACTACTACCAGATGTTTAGATGAAGGTTCATAAAAACCCGCGAACACTAGGACACTATTATTACTCGTATATTGAATCTAAGGCATGGTATTATGTGTCTAACGTGGTGTCTCATATGGTGATCTCAAGTGGTGGTGGCTTTCCTTAAATTCTCGCGTCTGTATTTGTATATTTATTAACTTAAAATATGTAATGAAAATCCAAAAAAAACTTAAAAAGCCTACTCTGTTTTTCCAAAAACGAAAACTCGTCATTTTCGAAACACTAATGCGACTCTAAAGGAACACATTTTTCGATAATTAATAATGAAAAGGAGGTAGGACCGTAACACTGCTTCTGATGCACAGATAATATTAAAAAAATGTAAGAACGATTTGAATTTTTTGTAATTTTCGTTCGTAAACAAACAGAGTAGCCCCTCTGCTTTATAAAACCGACTTGTGAAAAACATAACACATTAAAAGACATTATCGAATAAGACATCATCGCCTTCATTCCGCAAATCACGCAAATGGATTTATTAACATCACCTAGCTACTATAGATCTATTGTTTCACACTAATTTAACGCCGATTCACCCTGAACCATGCGAATAATCACCATTAAAGACCCCCGAGCTCAAGCTGCTCTACCTATGCGTACAGATATTAGAAATAAATGTTCTAGGGATGTCACAAGTCTGGAATATGGTATTTTTCTATAAAATATCGATACAATTACGAATGTACAATTTCTTAATCGGCTATCTTCGTAACCGAGTGTTTCATTGTGTCGTCCTCACTGAGGTTATGTTCGATTCCCGCTCGGGTCAATATAGAAAAATAACTTTCCCATATTGGTTTGGATCTGGATTTTGTCGTACCTTCGTAATTTTCGAACTTCGGGTTTTAGGAACTTGTCTTGGAATCTGAGCATATATGCGATGTTGCTTAATATTTATTTATATTTATCAATAGGAACTTGGTTGTTATAAATTGGTTGCAAAAACCTAACTCCAATATGTCCTAATTAAATATTTTTCTTACGGGCTAGCTGACTCCACCAACTTTATGTCGATCTGTCTATATTAGTTATAAAGAGGAAAGACTTAATTGTTTATATTGTATTGAATAAGTTCCGAAACTACTGCACTGCTTTTAAAAATTCTTACACCTACGGGAATCTACATTATACGCGGGCAACATCCTATCCTACTAATATTAAATATGTGAAAGTTTGCGAGGATATATTTATGTATGTTCGGTACTCTTTCGGGCAATAAATATTGGCAATAAATATAAATATTGTTGAAATTCCCCTAAGCACTATTCTCCAGGGACCACAGAAAGCTAGTAAGCCTAAAACTTATGCGGGCGAAGACGTGGCATAAGAGCTAGTTCATTGTTAATAAATAAAAATCAACGCTTTCCTCTGTAAACAGGTACAATTATTGATTTTGAACTTAAGCTCAGGGTAATAAGGATAAAAAATCGGTCAGGAGCTAAGGTCAGAAGGAACAAAATTTTGAAATCTTCTCGATTTTGATGGAGATTAAAATGCAAAGGATAATTATGCTAATAAATCCATTTTTTTGTATCCTTTAACCAGATATGATAAATGTTTTTAACTTATTCACACAAAACACCTTCTCTATAATAAAAATATAGTTAGCAACAGTGCTAATGAGTTTAATTTATACAAGTGAACTTAACTAGAAACACTACACGGAACGGAAAACCTATTTCCTTATTATGTACGCTAATTGTACAAGTCTAATTGCGGCTATAATTTCAATGTTCAATTGACAGCACATTTCATTGACATTAAAATCCTAACGAAGCAAATTATATTATTTTATATGTTATTAGAACATAATATAATTAATAGAGTGCAAAAAAGTAGATAATCTTTCATTTATAAAAATTGATCCTTCGAGCCGGATTTTTGTTCTGGATCCTTTGAATGGATTTTTTAATAAATTGAGTACGTATGGCAACCTTAATAGTTTTTAAATCAGGTTTTAAGTAACAAAAGACACTTCATATAGCATGCAACTTGGTTGTCGTCTGGGGATATTGGATTTGTGTGCTTTAGAAAGCCATTCTTTCAAAGTATCCAACAATGCCCAAATATGCTCATTACATATTTGTAATATATGTAGATTCAGTAAAATACCAACCATAAAAATTCATAAAATCATGAATTATTGCCGAAACTGATCGCAGCAGAAAACTTTGATTTTGATATTAAACTACTTACACATTGATTGCTGCCAGTGCCATTAGATGGCGCTTTTTCCAAGCAACATAAATTTAAATTCAGTCGTTAAATACACAGCGCTCCACAATTTCGAATCGAATAGCTGTACCTAGTTACTCACTCGTTAAATATATAAAATATCGATGTAGGCACCTAGACAACCCTATAATGGCCCAATTCCGCAATGGGCGATACATCAGTCGACAGCAATTTGATGCGACTCACCGCGTTCTTGCAGCAAGTTACGGCGAAAGTACTCTTCGGCAGTGTGACGGCGATCAATGACCTCAAGCGACAGGAGAAGGCCGAGCGCGAGGTGCGGCGGACACACTAGCGACACCTAACGGCAGGTTGGTGAAATACAGAATACTAATAATAACACCAATGGTCACTAGATGGAGGTAAAGTAATAAAGTTCCGACGAAGAGTGCAATTTCATATATCAATATTTTAATATTTTCTAATAAAAGATACTGGTACTAGTTTAGTACTAAACTAATACCAGTATCTTATAATGGTGCTGAGATTTCACAATTTCGTAGAATATTTGTTATATATATAAGAGCAGAATAACATTGTGATGTTAACAAGCAAGTTATCGAAGCTAATAATTTCAGTTGATGAATATAGATGGCGATACTGTCGTTAATTTTATTAACTTACAATTTAAAAACTACACAAACACAAGATTTTAAAAAAGTTTTTAAAATTACAGGTATTTAAAGCATTCTTGAAGAATAATCTGTTTTACACTTCCAAAGAAAATATAATTAACATACCTCTATTTTTTCGTATTTTATGAACATGGACTAAATTTAGTTACAGTCAGAGTGGCATGATTTTTATTTTATTAAAATTTATATTTTGCAGGTTATAAAAAGGTATTTTTATAAAAAAAAATTAAAGCGAAAAGAAATATTTTTTTACTAACCTCTTACCTAACCTCTAACCTAATGGTTTCTCTAGTTAAAAAAATACAGGATTATACATTTTTAAATCATCAAAAACCTTGCAACGTCTATGACGTTGATAATTCGTTACTTTTATTTTTTGCCAGAGTTGCGTCGAATAATCGTTTGGTATTCAGTATTCGGCGTATTCAGCATATTTTTAACTATTTGTTTTCGGCTGAATTATTCGGTTCGAAAAGGAGGAGGTTATATATTTTATTCGAAGGCCATCTATTTTTATCTGCAAATTGTTGACCGATTTTCAAAATTAATTTTTTATTACACAGCATGATGGAGCAAAATGGTCCCATTTAAATTTTGCCGAAATTGAACCAATCAAAACATGCTTTCATCAGGTATCACCTAAATATTTTGATGATTTGTTTACATTTGTGAAAAAGCTAAAATAATGCATATTTTGCATTCATTCAAAATTCAAAAGGAGGATTTTCTGTGTTCAAACGTCCGCTCGACTTCGATAGCAGTTTATTGAATAAGTCGCTTTTAAGATAAATATTAATTAAATTTGGGCCTGGAAACTCTTCGTTTAAATAAAAATAATGAAATGGTAAACCGAATAATTCGACCGAATAACCGGTTCGGTAAAAGTTAATCCGAATACTATTTGGTATTCGGTAAAACCACTATTCGGCGCATCTCTAGCTTTCAAAATCAAAACATAGACCTATAAATTTGACAGTTCAATAAATATTCGAAAAGTCATTATTGATAAAAGTTTAAAGTTATTTTAAAACTCATAGATCATACATTGTTATTTTCGATCTAGGCCTAAGAGGTTACTAGTTTTTCATAAATGACCCTGTATAAAACATATCTAGATAATATGTCTTTTTTTTTTATTGCAGGAGGCGGTGAACAAGTACTTGTGATAAGAAAACATGGAAGCTAAGTTGTGATCTCGGCAGACAGAGTAATTTTATAAAAAAAAAATATTATATTACAAACTTAACATAATTTAGTAGTTTCATTAAGGAAAAATATATTTTTTATTTCGATGAGGATCGGAGAGGATCTAGTAGTCTAAATGTTAGGGTTGTCTCTGATAAAAAAAATACTATTTACAACTGAAATTCTTGTCATGTGAATGTTTTTCTATGTATTAATATTATAAGATACTATAAATGTAAAAAAGCTATTTTGTTGTAAACGGTTATACGGTATTAAACGAATTTTTTGGTGATAACTTCCGTCGAAACATTGCTATATTATACTCAAAAAACATTGTGATTGGATTGTGATTACAAATATTTGTTAAATAGACATACATTAAACAGTACATCATGTTGCTATTAGAAGTTAAGTTCGAAATCGAATGGAACCTGTTGTAATAATGTCATGAGCTGTGTGTACTTGAAAATTATCTAAATAGAATATCATTTTCAAGATTTTAACGCTTATTTCTATTAAATAAAAAAAATATAATTTTTCAACAAATTCATTATAGAAATAGGAGAAGCTAACGTTTTATTAATTATTTTTATAAAATTTATTACGATAAAAACATTAATTATAAATATTATGCAACACAACCCTGTGATTCGTTGATGTTTTTATAGAGATTTAATGGAGACTATACGAATAAGTTAATTTTTTTATACAGTTATATAAGTAAGTTACTAATCATTCGTTATAAACGATATAGTTTATTCGGAATAATTAATGAATTTGTATGCTACCGAAACTAATTAGTTATATATCTGTATGCTGTATATTTATATTTTATAACATAATTTATCTTGAAAATTATTTTCTTAGAATAAATGCCATTGATTTCTCTCACTCTAAACAGAAAATTAACATCTTCTGTTTAGATTTAGTGCTCTATCTTTAGACCACTCGTTTAACATCGCATTTTCGTATACGACATAAAACACACTTGCACTTATAAACGACGTAATGGAGTTGTCTGTAGTTTCAGTTGAGAGAATAAAAGCAAATAAATTACCGCATTGAAAACTGCAAGTAACGTAATATGTTTAAGACTTATATTTGCACTTTAACAGAAAATAAACAAGTTAATAGCATAAATCGTAATTAATCGTTTCCAGCAACTTCAAAGTTTCATATCATGAAATATTAGCAGAATACAGCGTAAAATGGAACAAAAGCATAGTATTTAAAAAAATGCTAGGGTTGACACATGGGTAAAAAAAAATCTATTTAGTCCGTCAGTCAGAAAAATATTATATACGTTTTATTGCTTCAATTTGACAAGAAATGACTTTGATTATAAGCATTAAAGTTAGGAAATGGGGGCTCGTTACTCTATTATTCGCCGTAATTGTTTGCCTAGACTCAAGTAATACGTACTTCTTACAATAGAGAGATAGTGAAACAGAAAATAGTCGTTATAATGTCGAATGAAAATAAGTAGTAAACGGACGTTCCAAGAGAGACGAGCGATTTGAACATAAGAGCTCTAGATCATTTACGGGAAGTTTTGATAGAATGGTCCAAGATTCATATCTATGAGACCCACTGAATTGGCTGTTGATTTTTGTGTCTTATTAAATTTTTTATCAATGGTTGAAAGAAACTCCTTTCACAAATTTTAATTGTTTAAATACTAATCTACTAATTTAAACATTCTTGTCTTAGTGAGATTTTTTTTTATTTTATTTTAAACACTGGAGAAGGACACCACTGTCGAGTTTTTCATTCGAAAGAATGTTAGAGCTGGTGAAGGATCCTAAGAAATGTTATAAATACGTAATTGTTTTTAAAATTCAACAAAACCTTTGCATTAGCGTTTTGACGAAGGCTATTATGACTGTGGTAGAGAACAAAAAATTAGTGAAATCAAATAATTTGTGTTTTTTTTAGCCTAAGAGCATATTTAGCCCACCCCACGCCACCTCTCGCAGATCAGATTTATATATGTAGTGCTGAGTGACGAAGCTCGGCATAGATGGCAGCACAAGCACATATAGTAAACAAACAAACTGTCAAACATTATTCTTATTAATATGTCTTTTGGAAATTAATTATTCCCTGCCATCTTACATCCACATGCAGCAATTATGTATTATTGGATTTAATTACACTCTTTATAATAATACATTAAAAAAAAATTAAATTGTAACTGTCCTCACTACTACTTTATTGTTCTCTACTATGCGAATGATCTTAAACTTATTCAATAAAGAACTGTTAACTACTTGTACTAGGGCTGCAATATGTCAACAAAAAGTTGTACTAATATCTCATATTAACACCGTCTGGCGTGTCGGGCAAATGTATGACAACTAATACCTATTCGCCACGCGGAGAGGGCTAAATATAACCGGCGCTTTAATGTTACTTATTTGTATAGTAAATTTTTACTTGTAATCTTTATTATGTGAACAATACATATTATACTCTGCAGTGCTATTCTGTTATAAAAACAGCCTCAAACTCGACGCCAATCGCAACATTGTCAAATAGATTAAATAAAAAAAACCATACTTTAAAAGATAATAAAGGTTTTATTTCATTGAAGCTCGGCACTCGACGTTGAGAGTTAGGCTGTTTTGTTACATGGCTATCCTATTCTACAAATATCAAATGTCTATCAAAGTCTATCAAAGAGAACGATGTCAAAATTACATCGTTTCAGAGATATAACACGGAAAATTGAGAAGATTGTTTGGATGAATTTATTATTTTAGAAATTTTTATTTATGTGAAAATAATGTTTAAATTAATATCGAATGCCAGCATAATTTAAGCCAGTGATGTTTAGAAAATTATACTTAGGTACATACGTATATTTTTTTTATTAAAATTGTTTATCAAATTGGGTTGTTTAATTTATATAAATTAAGTCCACAATCTTATCTATCGGAAGTCTGGAAGGCATCACAATAAGCAATAAACCTTAAAAACCAGGAATTAAGGATTCTATTTTATACGATACATTCTTTTAATTTTTTGTGTCTTATATAACACATTTGTGACAATTCTGTTGATAGAAAGTAAATAATAAAATATTTTTTTCTTATATGTATTTTTACGCGCAGCACTCGTCACAACCCAACTGATCACACATTGCAAATCCTAAAGTTACGGTTAGCTCTTTCTGTAAATATTAATGGAAGGAAATCCCTTTATTGTAAGAATTTCTTTCGCCAGTTCTTCTCAGACAAGACTCCCTTTGCGACTAGTGGTAGTTTATGGTAGTCAGAAATAAACAAATAATAAATTAAATAATTCAAATATTTTTGGTTTTAACAATTGTGGTTATAAAATATTTATTTCTCATAACAATGTAAATGTGATTTGGTTTGATATGAAATGGTTTATTTTCAGGTAAAATTTTAAAAACAACCATTTCGTTAGTTTAAATATTTTACAGCTAAATTTTGAAAGATAGATTTTCACAAAAAAAAATCATCTTAAAGTTTAATTGTCACTTAAAATAATGAAAGCTCTTTTTTTAAACCGACTTCAGGTAAGGTTAATAAATCAGACTGGGCCATAAACTTCTATTATCAACATTTAAATGCATTTTTCATTTGTTTTGTAAGAATATTTCGCAAAGACGTTGGAACCCAACTGTAACGTACTTTCTTTTACAGGAACTTCCACATCATTATTGGTTGGAGTTGTTTATGCAGCGCTCGCGCTGGTGTGATGGAATCCTATTCACCACCAGCCCTTTTACGTCCCCACTGCAGGGGCTCAGGCCTTCCTTATGGATGGTTAAGGAGGATGGGCCATAACCCTCCACGCTGGCCCAATGCGGATTGGAGGGTATTAACGACTGCAAATGCAGCCGGGACCAACGGCTTAACGTGCCTTCCGAAGCACGGAGTAGCTCGAGATAATAATATTTTGGTCACCCATTCCGTGACCGACCCTTGCGAAAGTTGCTTAACGACTACGATCGCGGGCCGCGGCGCTTATCCACTACGCCACCGAGCTACTCCTATTAAGTTTTTAATTTACTCAACAAGACGATGTCAGAGAAAAATCAAATGGTACAAAAACAAATTAACCACTAAACTCGAAACGGAAAACATGAGTCTCGATATGGAATTGATTGAAATCTATACTAATATTATAAATAGTAAAGATTTCATTGTTTGTTTATTTACATCGAATACGATTTGAAACTAGTGTTAGTTCCTAAACATCTAGTTCCGTAATAAACTCCAGATATTTGAGTGCGACAAGCTCAGTAAGATAAAAATGTATTTCTTAAAAACTTAATTCTATTCACCTTAATTACCTGATATCTGTAGATTAACTGTAAATCGATTATTAAATTGACAGCTATTTTCTCGTAAATTAAATAATTTATAGCCTATGTCACTAATGTATGATGAATCTTTCCGTATATGAAAGAATTTTTTAATTCAATACAGTTGTTTTAAATGTTTCCTTTTTGTAGTATAGTATATTTCATAATATCCTACACATGTTGTATATGAAAAAATAAGTAATATCTGGCAGCCCTATGATCTTATTATATTATGTATTTCGCTTTGTACCCATGAGTTGAAAAGAGGTTTGTTTCAATCGTTTATTTAAAAAATATTTTGCGCTTTACTCATATGTTATCATTATAAGGCTACAGTTTTTTTTTTAAACTTAATTTATAATATTGTTTTTGTAAATGTCATTACTCCTGTTAGAGCTGGTGAGTTTCTTGCTCGTTCTTAATATCAGCCAAAAGACGTACTGAACGAGTGATAGCGAAAATAAAGTTGGACTATTCAAAAGTACTTTTAAGAACTCTATTTGAATAAAGATTATTTTGACTTTGACATACATAGTAGCACCAAAAATTGTAATTAAATTTAAGTTCAAGTTGTTACTAAATCAATGTAAGCAATTAATTTGTTGCACAAACACAGGTTCACTAAAACAGTCATAAGTACACCAACTCTAGTGAGCGAAAGTTATTACTAATTACAAACACTCAAAATCTAAAATCAAAGTATTTATTCAGTCTAGACTGTTATAAGCACTTGTGAAACTCAAGAGGTACGCCATCGGTTCGTAAAGCTACGGCGGGTGACCTTGTACCGAGAAGAACCGGCAAGAAACTCGGCAAGAGCTGCTTTTTTGTCCCTATTTTTTCAGAGCGTCAAGATTGATACATGACTTTATTTAGGTATGAAGTTACTTTCCGTTACAATATTATAGTTGTTTCAAGTAATCGTCTAATTTATATTATTTATGTTGAATATTTACTTTCAGTATTAATACGTTCTTTATATTGCAACATATATCAAATAATCGTATATCTTATTGTATGTTACTGGCAATATGCATATCGGCGACATTCTATACAATACTTAAAGTAATTAATGAAATATAGTTTATTTTACACTTTGAATAGATACATATACCAGTTCCAATACCATTCGGGAGAGAATGATAATCGACCAAGTGCGATTCGGGCTCGCGCACGAAGGGGCCAAACCGGAAGCGAGCAAAATAATTCACGCTTATTGTATTTATATTTAAAATTACTATATTAATACACATTATGAAATCATTCAAGCGTCTACCTGTTGTCGTTATCAATATCGAGAAAAAAAAAGCAAAAACATTTTTGTTGTGTCTCTAAGGGGGGCCTCAAATGTTATTTTATTCTAGTTTAAAGTATTTCTAGTTAAAGCGGCCACAGAAATACATTATCTGGGAAAATTTCAACTGTCTAACTTTCAGGATTCGTGAGATACAGCCTGGTGACAGACAGACAAACAGACAGCGAAGTCTTAGTAATTTAACAACTTATCTTGAAACATGAGCGAAGTATATATATGATGAAGATGTTGTCTAATATTTCTATTTGTAAGAATCTGTAAGTTTCCATGGCCGAGTGGCTCACTCGCTAGTTTCAAAGTGTTACCATCTTTTCGAGCTGTTCAACTCCCGCTCGCGTTAATGTAGAAAATAAACTTTTCTAAGTATATTGTCCTCCCCGTTCTGGGTATTTGGTACCGTGGCAACTTAGTCTAATGGTGGAGGTGGGTGGCGCAATGAAAAAACTGATAGAACTCCTCAGTCTTGATTTATTTTCAATTAATATTACATTTAATCACTTACAGCCAAATACTATGATGCTCACTCTAAGCTGGTCTCGATCAGAAAAAGACTATTCACCAGCAAAACACGAACACGCTAATTCGAATATGAAAAAGTAATATTTCAAGTTCCGAAGAGTAAACCCTACCTATAGTAATGTGCTCGGACGTTACAGTACCATCGTTGTTTCAGACTACCATAAGGGTTTTAACGACTTAGTTCGAATTGGTAAAATGTTAATATATTAAGAGTTGAAAGAATTGATTTTAGTTGTTGTTGTTCTCTGTGTTATATTAAGTTTTACTAATATAACAGAAGTCGAATTTATACAAACATACTTTGATTAAATATATAAAGAATAGTAAAAAATATATCATCATAATATAATATTAACAGAATCGTAGATAACATCAATAAAACGTTCTTATAATTATAGCTAGAGATATGGCGAAGAGATTAAGACGGTTGCTATCAATGGTACACCTATATGCCTATACACCATGGGTGACTCGAAAATTTCATATCATAACCTCCTTCGTGCTAATAAGTACCCACCAATTTGAATTGGGCCCGCTATAGTTAATATCGTCGACCCAAAAGATAATCCGAAAAAATATTAGCAGCACAGAACTACAATCGACTGTATAAGAGCTGGGAATCAGCAACGATAAGAGACGGCTGCGAGGGCTGCCGTATGACTACATTATTTGATATTGGTTAATATTGGATGTATGAATCGGCAATCGGCATATTAATCACTTATCGAAAATATCTCTCTTATTTCTAATATTGTGATGGAATGTCAATAAAACTTCTCTGTGTGAAATAAAACAGGTAGAAAAAAGCAGCCCTTGCCGAGTTTCTTGCCGGTTCTTCTCAGTACAAGGTCTTCCGACGTAGTTTTGCGAAGCGATTGCGTAGTTTTCGACTTTCACAAGTGCTGTGTAAAAGCCTAAACTGAATAAACAATTTTGTTTTTTTTTTTTAGATTGCACCGAACATTCAACATGTATTGTTAGATCAAGTATATAATATGCTTAATATATCGGGTTGAACCCAATGCAATTTTACTGTTTTTGATTAAACTCCTGCCTGCTGAAAACCATAGAAAACAGACAAAGGAGAATGTATGGACACTTCATATAACAAAACGACTTCTTTTAAACCGGGTTGGAAGCAAAAATAAGCTAATGACGAATAAAACTTTGACTGTGACACTATCAAGAATCATACGGAAACGAAGGAAAATTACGATAAACGCACTAAGCAAAATGTCAATTCATACTATCGCAGAAACTAGGACGATACTTACAGCAGTTAATTATGGGCCAAAAAAATAATAAAAAGAAACATGAGCTGTGTGCATATGGCTTTGGTATTCCATAGAAACGACTTTATTAAAAAAGCCGGTCAAGTGCGAATCGAACTTGTGCAAGGCGGGTTCCTTACCGGAAAGGGAAAAAACGCGTTAGCTGTATGGCAACCCCTTAGATAATTATTTTATTCTATTTTTTGGTATTTGTTATTATAGAGTCAACAGAAATACATCATCTGTGAAAATAAATTATCTAACCGTCACGGTTTATGAGAAACAGCCTGGTGACAGACGGACGGATAGACAGCGAAGTCTTAGTAATAGGGTCCCGTTTTTTACCCTTTGCATATGGAACACCAAAACGAATCTCATTGCAAATATCTTCTCTAAATCATAATATTGCATTTCCATCGATAAAGTACATAATATCGAAGCTACTATTCATATTATTTGTGTAGCCCTCCTCCTCAACAAAGCTTGAGTTAGTCACAATAAGAATTATTTTTACAATTTTCAAGCCTGTTTATTTATGAAAATAGACATTTTTATTTGAGTGTTCCTATGTAACACCATATCAAGATAATTTAGGGGATGTAATCATCCCAGTTTTGTTTTATTCAAAAAAATTACAGATCTAATTTCGTCAATTTCAATGGCATTATTTGAGGACATACCCCTTCAAACAAAAAAAAAGTTCAATATGGATACAAACAAGATAACAGTCAAATTGAAAATCTATTCTTATTTTTCGAAGTTGGTTTAAAATAAATGACTGTAAGTACTAATACTACGCACACGAAGTTGCCGGTAAAAGCTTTTGCCCGCGACTTCGCCCGCGTGGTCTAGTTTTAAGTTTAGAAATGATAAAAACTTTCATCCCCTAATTTACCCTGTTAGAGGTAAAAATCCCTACGCCTAAAAAGAATCAGCATGCAAAATTTGAAACGCGTAGCACTTGTAGCAACGAAGGTACATACAAACTTTTGTCCCCTAATTTAGTCCAGTCGGGGTGGAATTTTCAAAAATCCTCCCTTAGTGCTCCTCTACGCTCCTTAAGGAATGTTCATTCCAAATTTCAACTTTTTACACTCAGTAGTTTCGGCTGTACATTGTCTGTCAGTCAGTCACACAGTAACGCAAGAATTTTATATGCATATATAGATAGACGAGAATGTGAATCCGCCAAGGACTGGAATAAATTGCAGGCGTCTGTATTTCCGTCCGATTATAATGTGAATGTCTTCAAATCAAGAGTGAATAGGCTGTTACTTGGTTAATGCGCTATACCACCCAAGGCTTCATCACCACTTACCATCAGGTGGGATCGTAGTCAAGCGTTAACGTATAAAATATTATATATATAAAAAAAATTTAAAAAAAAGAATCAAGTAAGAACTATGAATACTTATTAAGAATAATAAGCGCCGCGGCTCGCTATCATTGTTGTTATGCAACTTTCGCAAGGGTCGGTCACGGGATGGATAAAAAATTATTATTAGCCGTTGATTCCGACTGTATCTGGTCCGCATTGGGGATGTAACAGGGCTGATTTTGATGATTATGGCGATGATGATAGAGTTCTAATTATTAACAATTCTCATGATCATCATCATCATCATATCAACCGAGAGACGCCCTCTGCTAAATATATTTCCTTAAGTCATGACGAATTCTTATGTAATTACTTCTCTCGTCTATAGATGAGAGTTTTATATTAAAGTAACATCTATCAAAACAAAAGATAGAGTATTTGGCTTTCCAGCTATATACTGTTAAAAATCAGTCGTTACCTTGTCGTCGAACGCAGCGCCGTAACGTCAATATTTAGCATCTTTTTAAGTGGGCCTTTTTGATTGAACCTCTGTGCTGACAGTGCTACGCTTTACGTTGAGTTCGAAACTGTTTTTATTATAGAATAGCACTATTGAAAAGAAATATATTTTATTGTAAAAAAGACACTGCAAAAACTCGAATTAATTGTAATTTTCATTGAGAAATTAATAACCTACACAAAAGCTAAGCTCAATAAGTTTTAAATATTACGTTTCTTTCTATTATATTTAAAAACCGGGTAGTCAACCAATGATGTTAAATGCTTATAACCAAAACAAGATATTATATATTACGGATTCGTTTAGCATTAACGAGTAATACATAACAATATTTTCATTTATATATATAAAAAAAGTAAAATTTCAACACCGTCTAATGAAAATTCAAAATAAGAATATCCCCAAGATTTGGCTGTATGGCTTAGTTCCTTCGCCTGTCCCATGGACGAATTATAATACTACTACAAAATTAGAATAAGAAGAACCTCATTAAAGTCTATTGCCATAGCCACATGTAATATTAACTATACCAAAGCATCCATAAACCTACTTACTTGGGAATCTAAACCTACATATATTAAAACAGACAATTCTAATAAATTATATTCTTAATGAAAAATATATTCTTAAAGAACCTAACTGGACTGACGAATTTTTCGATACTGTCTGCGCCGTTTATTATAAATATATACATATTATTAATATTAAATTACTTGCATCACAACATACAATGTAAAACTATACAAATGACTCAAACGGTAGATAATAAAACCTCTTTTAAAATTCCACCCGCCCAATATATTAAAAAAAAGAAGAAGAAGACCTCTCTGTCATGGTGTCAACGCAAAAATACGTGAAAATACGCTCCTCTCGAAAAATAAACCGCTGTGTTAATATCTCACCAAAAATAAACTGTGCTCAAAATAGTGTTGAGTGTGTGAACTATTTTTTTTTATATAATAATAAGAATTCAAGAAAATGACCGAAACCTATGGAAAATAACTATGTAAGTCCACTAATTTTCAAAATTTCAATCATTGGAAATCCTCCAGATACTACAGAGCATATTTTCATCAATGCTCATGCAATCCACACAAACAGCCGAAAGAAATATTTTTACAAATAATTATTTCGATTGTTTGGATAAAATATATTCAAATAAGAATTAAAAAAAATAATCTGGATCAAACATTACTTAACTTCTTACTATAATAAATTAACAAAACTCACCACACAAATACCTAAGTCAAGCAATCCGTTATTTTTTATAATCAAAATATAAAACATTTAAATAAATTGAGGCAATTAATCAAATTTGTGAAATGAAAGATGTGTCCTTTGTGGAATTATAGTTTTTACCTCTTTCGGTCATTGCCCCCAACTACATCCAATCGGTTATCGCCAAAAAACATGGCGTCTGCGACAATAGTTCTTTTTTCGAATGTTTTTCTTCTAAATGTCATTGTTGGAGGTCTTTAACCGTGTTGGCTGCAAATCATCGGTGTCCGGTCCCACAAGATTCTAATGATTTTTGCCGTAAGCGCTTTTTTTGGGCTGCAATTACACCGTCACGAATGCGAGAACGCGAACGAGCAGCGAGGAATATAAAATATTCGTATCTGTGTCTTTACACTATACATCTACAGATCGGTAAGTACCTTAGCATTCAGCACCAGCCTATAAGTGTCCCCATTGTTGAGGCTCGGGCCTTCCCTATTGATGAAATCGTATATGGAGAATGGGCCGTGACCGCGGGCCCAGTGGTGATTGGTGAGTATAAATGACTGCAGATGCAGCCAGGACCAACGGCTTAAGGTACCTTCTGAAGCCCGGAGGAGTTAGAGATAATAAATTTTTGGTCACCCATTCAATGACTGACCATTACGAAAGATGCTTAACAACCGTATCGCAAACCGAGCGCATCTCAGCACTAGGCCTTAACATTAAGCCTAAACAGGCTTAGAATTAATAACATACAAACAAAAATAGTATTTCATAAGTATTCTGAGGAACAATAGAGAAACATGGGGTCGATTAATACTTTAACTTATAGTGCCATCTAAGCATATAACAAACTTAGGTATCTGTCCCGCTTCGTAACACTTAGGGACACGAAAGTTCTTCCACCATTCTAATGTTCTGTGAGTCTAATAAACTATAACGAAGACCGTCACAGTCATTTATACTCTTTGCGAAGACAATTTTATCTAAATATAAACAATTTGAAAATATTGATTTTTATCGAAATTGCAAGGCGGTCTCGTATTCCTAACACTATGCCTAAAACACTTAAAAAAAAAGAGAATCTGGTCTAAGAGTATTTCTAAAATCGTTTTCAAACTATATACGTACCGTGTGATCGCGCCAAAAAAGCTCATTTCGCCGCAACGATCACGCGAACGAGAGATCATCGCTCGCTCGAGGTCTTATAACAGTACTCGGATCAACACAGCCTCCAGGCGTTATGTAACATAATGTCAGGTAGTCCTCGCTCGGACCCCGGACCGGCGGGATCGGGAACCGACTGACCACATCACTAGAAACGTTCCAAATTCGAAAAGTGACAAGTGAAGACTACACGAAAGGGCGCCTGTTCGATTTTTGAAAAAGTTTCGTTAAGTTTGCAGTGTTATGGTGTTGAAGAGTTTTTATAGTTGTTTCATACAATGGAAGTGTTCAGGTTAGTTTACTTTGGTAATACGAACTTTTTGATTTTTGTAAAAAAAAAATCACTAATTTCGAATTTCGAAAATTATTTGTGTTTATCTTAAACCGTGATATAATAGGGTTTATCAAATTAAATACTAGATTAAATAATTATAAATCTTACTATGCATAAAATAAAAACAAATGAAATAATAACTAATTGAATATATTTCCGATTAATAAATTAAACTTGTTATTGCAAATTGCTAAATTTAGAAATTTTGCATCTTTAATACAAGGCTGCACCACGATTAGGAGAGCGAATAAATTGTGAATGTCAAATTTAAACGCCAATAAACTTCGCTAATAAATAAAAAATCGTCCGGTACACCTTGACATATAAACGTTTTAAAACCGAAGAAAATAAACTACAAAAGCATCATGAAGGAGTCAATATTACACAATCGATTTGTTTTCTAGTTCAAAGCAATAAATTTAATGTAAGAATTGTCAAAATGTCAAAGGAGATTCACAGTCAGCACAAAAAATAACAATAATCTGAAAGTGCCGTAAAAATAAACTATTTATTTGGAGACAGCATACGAATAGTTCTAAGTGTAGGTATAGTGCGCACGAAAATATTACGTTTACATAACAAACCTTATCGGTTATAAGTCAGCTAAAAGAAACTAGTACAAAACATCTGCCTAAAAGATAATCCTTCCTTTATATGCCCATTTCTCTGTAATAGAAACTTCCTGATTCAAATGACACGGAACAAATGAAACTCTACTTACGTAAGCGAACTGGAAGTAAACATATGTGACATAATTGAATTACAGTGATTCTGAGAATCGTTTTATTTTATTATAAATACCTATACTTCTTATTTCCTTAACGGCAATTTATTTGTTTGCTTTGTTTGCTAGATTCTATAAAACTTGTTTGTGCTAGCGCCCTTGTAAATTATAGTATACATCACCCGCGTATTATGTAGCTTCCTGCGGATGAAAGTTTTTTTTTAATCGGTCCATTAATATCGGCGCCTTAGTAGATCCCTTGCGGGGTATGCGGGAACAATCTATCGCCATAAAATCTTAACACACTATTATTTTCATTAGAGATACGCCGAACAGTGGTTTAATAGAATTTATTTATTTATTTTATTTATTCTTTATTGCCTAACTAAGGACAAATGGCGGACTTAATGCCATAGAGGCATTCTCTCCCAGTCAACCAGTTAGATTGTACAGAACAGTAGTAGGCGGTAAAGATTAAAAACGATACATAAAATCGTAACTATAAGCATTGGCATATATACATACAATACATATACGCATATATACATAATATTAATATACATACATTATATATACATATACATTATAAGATATAACGAGTACTGAAATGGTGGTGAATAACCGAATACTACCATTTAGTTTACCATTTCATTGTTTCGCCACATAAACAGGTTTAAAAATAAATGTTGATTTGGAGTTTAATTGCTTCATTTAATAAATTTTATTGAACACATTCTTCATAGGATTTCTTTGAAACATTTAACTTTTATTTCTGTAACATGACATTTATCCACAAATTATTAGAAAATGATGCCGAATACACCGAAAACCAAACGAATATCTTACGCATCCTTACTTTTCATACGTTCTCGCCGGTTTCATAGCTTCCGACATCACCTGCAATTATACGTATATTACGTTCAATTTAAACATGTAGGTTGACCTCCCTTGGCTACTAAGTTTCACATGTCACTGTTACAATTCTTAATATTTAATGTTGCTTACATAAAATATAATAATCGATTAATTAAGCTTGAAAAACTATTGGTAAACGTCTACAAAACAGTAAAACTTTACAACATCAACAAAAATACAAATGAAAATAAACAAATCATATTCCGTCGTTCCAGACAAATCCAATTGATCTTTAATAAGTCGACGCAATTTTACAAATAAATCACCGCCGAAACAGGGGACTATTCTATAACACCGAAAATGAAACCAAGAATGTTTTCGAAATACTCGTTTCACTATTAACCAACTACGACAAAGCAAAAAGAAGAGGTCAAATAGAGAATTAATAGTAACCCTGCAATTTCACATTTATTCTATTTATATATTTGGGCATTGTAATACTGCCTGCCTTAATTGCATATGAACCTGTAATGTAATATTTTAGAGATGTTAGAAGTTGTAACAAGTATTATCAAGTAATGTAGTGTATCTCGGTTCTTTTCCATCACATATGTAATGCGTGATCCGTTTCCATCATTGACGTAAATGCTCTATGTAAAAAAGAGCACCTTTATGTATCAATGAATGTCAACTCCTTACTTGTAAAATGTTTATGATATTTTAACAATAGTTACTATTGTATTATAGAGGTTTGTCCATTAAGATATACGAGTATAACGATAAATGCAATGTCATATTAAATTGAATATTGTTCGTAATAATGAAGTTGTGTTAGGTATCAAATGAAAGGACTCGCATTTCTGATTTTTACTCTTAATTTATTGAAAATACAAACTCTTTACAGCTTTTGTTGAAAGAGTTATATATTCTGACATTAAAAATATTATTGAACAAAACATGAACAACAAAACTTTGAAAAATGAATCGAAACTACGTTTTTCACAAATCGAGAATAGACTCCTTGTTGCTGCTTTCGAAATAACGTTTTCACAATGTTGAATTTGACGCCTATTCCGTAATATTTATAGAAAAAAGTGATTAAATACTTTGAGACAATATCTTTGATTGTTTTTCTCGTTAATTAAACTTTTGTTTACTATTGGGGCTGCCAATGTTTTTACGACCACGTCTAATCCGTTACAAAAACAAAATAAAATAGTTTCTATAACCTCCGTCGCTAAAATAAAACGACGGAGCTTACATCCGCAGTCTCCTTAGTTTAATTCTCATTCGTAAAAAGTAAAAACCATTGTCTGAATTTGCTGTTATATATATTTTATTTCTTTGCTTTATAATCAGTTTAACATTCTTCAATATTCACAAAAACTTCAGTTTTCTGAATAGAGGTTCATTGATAAAATCTAATACCCATAGTGGCCGATATACCCAACTAAAATACTTTTAAATTCTAATTAAATGTCCACTAAATCATTCAATTTGTATCAATCCAATTAAACATATGAAATAATTAATTAAAATATGAACTTCTAAATTTGTTGGCAGTACATTTATCTTATAGTACATTATACTGTGTGAGTCTTTGTGCTGTCATAACCTTGAAATGTGGTACTTAAATATTATTATAATTAAAATTTATTTTAGGATATATTGACATAGTCACATTTCTTGAAATATAACTGTATAATTATAAAGTTGTAGATTTTACTTGTTTCAGGTACAAAATTGTCTTCGTAGTAATAGCACTGTCATTAAATAGAGTCAGTGACGAGAAATCTACAGAATCTACAACGGAACACAACATAGCAACATGCCCATTCACTAAGATAATAGAAGACATATTCAAAATACACAACAAAAGTTCAGATTCCAGTTACACTTCGAAAGACAGTGAGAGAGTTAAAATATTTTTAAACTCGATAACGAATATAACAGGTAACGAAAACACATCAAATATTGACAATCAAGAAGATTTAGTCAACAAAATAATTGAATCAATCAACAAAATCAAACATAACATTACTTATAATAAAAACGATTCAGAAACCAATTTAAATGAAGCTATTATACTAAGTATACCTAAACAAAATGGAAGCGACACTAAGAATGCGACAAAAGAAGAAGGCTTGACCAAAAGAGTACCAATAAAAAGTGGCATTGAAGACAAAATAGACATTACTCAAACACAAATCGACAATATTAAAAACAAAACTGCAACTGAAAATAATACAACTACAACTGAAAGAATAAATTATGTTGAAATATTAACAATCGAACCCAATAATACGAATGGAAATGACACATCATCGCATAATATAATTGATGTTTTGAAGCATTTGATGCCGTTATTCAACAGTACACTCACAAAGGAACTTCATAACATAACCATTATAGAAAGAAATCATCACAAAAACCATTCTTTTACCGCGACAAAAAATGTGTCGACTATAGTAGTCACTTATTGCGACAAAGAAAACCTGACAAAATCGAACTTATCTAATATTGATTCTATCATGAAAATTGATAAAAAGAAAGGTGAAAGTGAAGATTATTATTCAGATAATAGTGATGATTCTGATGGAATTTATGACAGTGCAGAGTACGATGATAGCAAACCTGATGCTAATGTGACAGGTGATGAAAATAAAGATCTCATAGAAGCAGCCGAGTACGGTATGAAGAAAATGCACGAGTTATACACCATTTTGGAACCGAAACTGTATTCAATGGGTGAGTCAATTCAATGAATGCGAGGTAGCATTTTCCACATAAATTACATGTGTAATTCTCGTAGGAAGTTGCACAATCAGGAGTGCATTTAAAACACCTCTTAGGACGTACAGTCAACAGCACGTCAGGTTATACAAATCTGTAAATTAAATATTAGA
The DNA here is from genome assembly GCA_918026875.4 of Diatraea saccharalis. NCBI lineage: Eukaryota > Metazoa > Arthropoda > Insecta > Lepidoptera > Crambidae > Diatraea > Diatraea saccharalis. Next base: position 17,152,833 of record OU893346.1, read on the forward strand.
TTATTGAAGAAAAGTAGCGTCAGCGCACACAAACGATAATCAATCATTTGTTTATATCCCCATCCAACTAGGTCTATGGCTTGACGACACTAATCCAGCCCGTTACGTGGCTGCTTTCAACGCACCAGCCGAGGAAGCAGCCAAGTTCTCCCGCTTCGGATACGCTTCACTGCAAGCAGCAACAAGATTGAAACAACTGACTAGGTTAGTAGATAATTATAATAGGCTTGTGTCCTACAAGTAAAAATACAGGTTTTTGTTATATCTTCGAAAAATATGAACCATTTGAACTTATAAATGTTTAACAAACATATTTTAAGTCAATGATTTGGAAAATATTACGCTTTGAAAACTTGAAAAAAGTAGAGAAAATCTACTACAAAAATCTTATAAAACACGTAAGACATTAAATTAGATATAAAAAATGTTACAACTTTCATTATAACAGCTATTAACATAAACGCACAAATAACAAATATATTACAAAAAATGTCCAGACGCCCATACATTTTTCGCTACTGTAGCACCGTGTGACGTCACTGAGTGCCTTGAATTTGTAGGGAGCGTTTTCGGCCAACTAGCAGTAGTTCTACAAACACAGCACCATATCTCCGAAACTATTAATCGCAGACATGCTGTTACTTCGACATTATTTCTCAGATGTTAATGGACTATTTATTTATGAAATAAAAAAAGTTGTCAACTCGCCTATTATTATATAATACTACAAGATTTGAACTAAAAATTCGTGCTGAATTTCAGTGGCTATCTCAAACTCAACTAATTTAACTCAGACATCAATTGTCTACTTTTAGCATAAAAATATGTAAATGCTTAAATGTAGAATCATCTTTTATGTGATGACAAGTCTAACCATACACCACTACACATTATGCAAAGTGTGTTCTTACGAAAAAAAACCACTTTGGAAAAAATCTCAAAGTAATGTACGATTAAAATGTTTCAGTAAATAGACATCTTGTATTTCAACATCAAAGCAATTAACGTAAATACTTATAGCATTCATCCTTAACAAACGTAAATACTCGACTCTTTGGATTGCCGTAATCTAAATGAAAAAAGCCATACTAATCAGTAATATTATTAAAAAAAAATTAATAATCAACTTTTGAATGGATATCCTCCTTAACCATACATAAGGAAAGCCTGAGCCCCTGCAGTGAGGACGTAAAAGGACTGAGGATGATTACAAATTTTGAAAGCTTGTATGCTACGTAGTTTCTATACTATGTCGTTTTAAATTTTTAAGAAAACCTTTTATCAACAATTGGGATGTTTCTTCTCGATTATAGTTTACTATAGACTAATAAAGTTCTCGGTTAGCTCTTAAATAAATAAAGTATTTACATCGATACAGATAACAAACTTTTTTGGTAGATCCACTAGATTCCATATAGGAAAGGCAAAGCCGCCTAGCCCATACAACCAACGTCTGATGTATAAAAACGCTACCATAGAGTACTATCCGATATCTATGGCGGCTACCAATAAACAATAAACAATTATACTAAACAGAAAAGAGGTTTATTGTACTTTCACAATACCTGGCCAATAACATATTGGTCTTAATAAAAATATAATAACTACTAAGATTCACGAAGACGATCCCATATTGCGACAGACGAAATCTATTTTAGATTAATGTCAGACTAAGATATATAACAGACCACTGTAAGACCTTGCACTTTTCAATGTTACACAATTTCAGCTTATTGCCAATTGTGCACTATTAAAATGGGAGATGAGAAATACTTATCATAAAACAAATTCGCTAGGCTGTAACGTCACCAGTTCGTGTATTTTTGTCCTTGTTCGACTGAGATTTTAAAATTTCATTCAATATTTTTTTGTTAAATTGCATCATTAAAATTCGTTCCCTGATGTTCGTTCAATATTTTGAATTGAATTTCTATTTTGAGAGTATAAGGACTCTTTTAATAAGAGTATCGACAAATATATAATTTAGAAGGACATTATAGACATCATCACGGCCACTTCAATCCTGGTTTATCGTAAGATCCTGCCATGACCGGTCCTAAATGGGTACCATCCTGTTCGCTCGAATGTCTCGATGGCGCAATAATGTAACTGTTTATCTACGATAAAACGGCTCGTGCTTCTCAAGTGGATTATAATTGCGACTGCAGGTTGCTGTTATCTCTGTGAAAGCAGGGATTGTAAATGCAGATTGGATTTGAATTGTACGATAGAAATTATATTACTCGTTAAAAGAGGGAGTACAGTCAACAACACAAAGGGTTACCCGTAATGGTCATACTAAAATCTATTTTAAAATTTAATGTTTTAGCTTTTTTTTGCACTTATTTTAACACAGAACTGTAGATATAGCAGACTTAATGCCTTTTGTCAGTCTCTACCATACATTCGTTGTAACCCGATGAATACTATGTACTATGTAACCCGATGTACTCTGTCTCTATTTACGGTCTTTATTTAATGCTTGGTAGTCAATGAGGTGAACAAAATTCGCTATTAGCTAAGAAGGAATCTTGAACATAGCAACCACTAGGAACTATAATTGGAGTTTAAAAATCCTGTAATCCAGATGAAGCAGGTGAAGCCGTGGGCAAAAAACTAGTAAAAAAATATTTCACGAAATACGCCATCTTATTTTACTATTTGTTTTATCGTTGTCTATTGAGTTCGTCTTTGTCTTTATGGACAGTGTCAAAGAAAATTCCATTTTCTAATATCTGCTGTGCTATTCTGAAAAAAACAACAACAAACATTATTTTTTATTACCTTTTGAAGTAGATATTATTTCATTGAACCCTTTGCTGTAAGAGCGCTTTGAGGAAATTCATGCAGTGTCAATGAAAATTCAATTTTCTAATATCTTCTGTACTTTTCTGACAAAAAAAAACGACAAACATTATATTTGATATCTTTTGAAGCTTTGAGAAAATTCTCTTATCTGCAAAAATAAATATACTACTTCTTACAATAATTTTCGATGTTAATATGTGCCATATTATCGAAGACAATATTAAATGTTATGACTAGTACAAATTAAAGGAAGTAATAATTAAGTAGACTCTATTCACATGGAATTTTAAACATAATAACGAAGGAAACATATATTATTAAATAATATAATATCCCTAAGTTTACGTCCATGATGTTGAATTTAGATATCACAATATTAATTTATGATTATAAATTTAACCTCAACATTTACCTAAAGTAATTTTACATTATAACTTCATGCTACTCTAAGCTCCCCTCGATACATAATTAACTACTATGTGTACAAAAATAATTGTAAGTAAACTTAAATCTATGAAATGCTGATTTCAAAACTCATCACTGTTTTGTTTCTTCAAATATCGGTCTGGTAATTTCAAAACATACAATCAATTCTGTCTCTATAATATTAGTGTATAAAAATAAAAACAAATTACAAAATCAAACGAAACTAACAAAAATGACTCGTGAAAAAAACAATCGATTATTATAACCATAACCAATGAAATCAATCGGAAAACAAGAGCAATATTACATTACTTTTATCTCGATGACGACATCGCTGTAGTTAAACTATATCCGTGTAATGTTTTCGTCATCCCTTCGAGTGAATTACGTCACAGCTTAGTAATATTTATGGTTGAAAACAATTGATTCTGTTATAATCTTTGACACCGATATGAAGACATCAGAAAATGGAACTCGCTCAATCGTTGTAGTCACGCCACTTACCGATCGGCCTAGATATTTATTTGCTGACATTTTAAGACACTGTGCCTTAATACGCAGTAGTTTCGGAGGCTATTCCATGCAAACAAACAGACAAACCTTTCCTTTTTTCATTTAGGGACTGTGAAAACATGTCCACGCCATAGTGGCACTCGTGACCGGGGCATATAACATAGAATAAACCAGGTAAAGGATAATAAACCAACCGAAGAGAATACATCTACCCATAGTATAGAACAAAGTTGCTTCCCGCTGTCTGTACTCTGAGATATCTTAAGGTAAGTTAGGTAGTACACAACGGATTTAATACAATTTTCATCAATTGTAGTGATTCAAGAGCAAGATTTATACGTATAATACAAGACCACATATATTTTAATTTTTTTTTTACTTTTTTACATCATCACTACGAATTTACCCTATTTTTTTTCTAGACTACAAAGCCAAAGTTATATTTTTTTATTAAAAACAATTTTCAATTTCTTGTTGTGATTATATTATAATTTTATAAGTCACATTTAATCAATGCATAATACCGCCTCTATAATGAATACTTATTTGTGTCAAGTGTCTACACTTAATACAAACTCATTGCTTAATTCTATGTATGCTTAAAGCCCACGCGTCTATCAAAACCTCTTTACAGAGTGTTCAACTTGTGTTAGGCTACGCGCAAACTTCAATGCTAGTGTTTGTCGAACGCAGGCAGCTCTATCACGTCATAGCTGGCCAATAAACGATCAATCAAATTATCTGGATAATACATGATCGATTTCAATCTTGCATCAATCCACACATTACACGATTAATCTGATACCTATCACAGATGTCTGATCTAGATCACAGATTGAGTCAACGCCAGACATAATATTATAGTTTCGATCAAATGAAACCTTCTTCAAAAGGTAATAAAGGATTTCTTAAAATAAGGGTATTTATTGTGGATGCAACATTGATAAAATACAATAATAAAGGCTTTATTTAATTGAACCTCTTTGACGTGACAGTACTGCGTTCGACGAAGAATTATTTTTAACAGATAAGTGTAACTGTTAATTTTTTGTCACGACTTTCTGTCTCTTGTCACCGTACTTAAGAATCCTTGTGATGGCGCGTGCACTTTAACACGTAACAATGAAGTGACTTCCGTGAAAATTACAGGAGTACGGTTACAGAAACAATAAGTCACGATGACGGAAAATCAACAGTGAGCACGTAGCCTAAAGGTTGACTGCCTCTATCATATTTATATATTTATACAGATACATCTATCTTCATTAAGACGTTAATAATATTTGTTTTTTCTTTTTGTCTTACTTACTATAGTGCTTAACTTATTTCAATTATCGAATCGTAATAAAATAAACATTCGTCATTAACAGGCTTATCTTGTAAATAAATATACCTTTAAGTAGATTAGGCGTTTGCCTAGCGAAGGAATAAAGTTAAAGAAAAATGAAAACATACGTTATGATTAAAAGTACAAAGAGATCTACAGATTAATAATATATAAAATAGTTATTTATATATGCAATGTAATATTAATACGTAATTATAATAATACACTTTATTGCATTCAAAATGAGTAAGAGTAAACAAAAGAGCCTTATTTCCAAAAGAAAACTCTTCTAGGCAACTTACATTGGTATTTTAATGAGCAAATAACCAAAAGTTTATTTCCAAAAAATAAAATTTTATTTATTAATTCAGACACTTTATTGCACAAAACGTAAAAATAAATAACACATTAAGGTACAAATTTATTTTAGTCACCCATTTTGCTGGAGTATTGCATTCCTTCGCATAAGACTTTCTATCAATAATGTCACATAAGGGAAATGGCCAAGATAATGGTGGATGCCAATGATTGCAAAATCATATCTTCCGAAGTAGAGACAAGAATTTTGGGTTATGCAATCGCAAATCGAACGCTGCAACCGCTGCGCCATTGAGCTCTCCTGGTCGCGAAATCGCATTGTTTGCTCGAGTAATCATAGACGATTAGGACGACTCCTTCAAAAGTAACTCGCTTATGAAAATAATAACCACACAGATCAAGAATAAGACAAACTCGCGCGTCAATAGTTCCATTCAAAAATATTGAACTTTCTTTTCGGTATTATGTAGAGATGTGCTGAGTCAGACTGACGCGAGTACTTACTCGAATACCTAGCAGGTACTCAGGTACTCAGGTACTCGAGTACTTAAAATACAGAATTCGGATACGTGGGTACTCGAGTACAGGATTCGAGTACTTACGGTATTCGAATCCTAAGTCGTGTACATTAATAGCAACCTTGTAGCTTAACACGTAAGGTTTTATTTGTGACTAATGGTACAGAACAAGTCGTTCAGAAAGTTCTTCGTTTCGTACTATAATTTATTTTCATTGATTACTAATAATTTTATAGAAGATTTTTACGTTTACGACGTAACTTAAAGTTTTTAACATAAGTGTTCTTGTTTATTTTCTTATTTTATTACATGCGAGGCGGAATTTCAGCCCAAACCGAAGGCGAGGGCGTAATTGAACTGAGCATGTTATAATACGCACGTATATCGTACGTTTTTTAACACATTTGTGAGGAAACAGAAAAAAAAAAACATTAAATAAACTCAATCTGTGAATGTACACTGTTGCTTTCCCGCCATTTTAACAGCGCGCTAGCGTTGCCTACTGACTGGCGCCGCGCAGTGATAAATTATAGTTCGAAATTTGAATAGCAACAGCGCGCGAAATGGCAAATAATACTGTTATGGAATTTGTATGGACTATAACTTAACTATTTGCTTTGGTAACACACGCGTTTTTTATGACCCGCTTTACATATTTAATTAATTATATAATGCAAAGGTGTTAAAAAAGTTATTTACAGTTTCAAGAATTTTAGTAAGATTAAAATTATAAAAGCAAGATTTGTTTTGCGTGATTCTATAGAACTTTTTAATAATGTTTTTAATTACTAAAGTATGATTAATATGATTTCATGGTTCATTATAATGTGTAGTTGTCATCAAACTCATGCAAACTACAAAGTTTGATTCAAATAATACACGAGTCCACTGAAGTATTCGAATACTTGTGCTAGTACTCGAATACCTACTCAACTCTTCTGACTCGGGTACTGACTCAATTCTTTTTTTAATGAGTACCAAAGTACTCGAATACCAAATATAGCCGACTAGTCACATCACTAGTGTAATGGTGCGTTCTTTACAATTAAACCTTTTTTATGTCTCTAATCTTAGAGGTTTCATATTTCCATACCCAAAAAGTACCCCATTCCAAAAAGTTCGTCTATCTCCAGGCTGTATCTCATGAGCTGTGGTAGTAAGACACTTGAAATTTCACAGAGGAGTATATCTGTTGCCGCTATATAAACAAATACTAAAAAAAAAAGAAGTAAATAAATATCTAAGGGAACCCCTACGATAAACGTGATTTTTGCCCGTTTTCTGTAAGGAACCCTTTGTGCGCGAGTTTGACTCGAACTTGGGCGGTTCTGGTTTTTATTTTTACGTAATTTTAAATTAATTGGTAACCCATTAAAATATTTCTTCGAATTTACTTCCAAGATTATGTTTAAAATTCCTTTATTTTCATATTCCTCACCATATTTGGATCACCGACTCAGACATTAGGGTCGAAAAGATGGATCCGTGTGGCCCCGGAGCCCACTGTCTTTATCGCGACTTAAAAAATAAACTTTTTGACAGATTAGAAAGCTGATTTGTACCTCGCTTAAAGAATTAATTTATCTATTCAAATAGGAAACGCTCGCACCTTACCTGTTGGCAATCTGGGGGGTATTTTTATTTAATATATGTTATGACATAGCTTAGATAAGTAGTTTTAATATTAAGACAATAATTATTCAAGAACACAGATATCTTTTATAAAAAAATACCAAAACTCTAACTGACCGATTCCATTTTGATAACGGAACCCTAAAAACGCTAGTCATAACGTGTAACCTTGTTTTTTATCTAAAGCTCTACTTGAGGCAAACTGAAGTCATTTTTCTTATCATTAACATGCTAAGCCAACATAAATTTCATCACAAAAGCAGTTGACCGTAGAGCAAGTTACAGCTATGAATGCCAAAATGTATATGTTGTCCGTCCATCGATACACATAACGCATATAAACCAATGTTACTGTTACATAACGTGGCAATGAAATTGAGCAGAATATATTCACTCATTCTATTGCTGTAGGGCCATGAAACATGTTTTTTTTTCATTTACAATGGGCTCACTCTTGACCTCAATCTAGCCTAAATACATAGATGAAATCTAGGGTGGGACGAGCTAGCCCAGAAGAAACCTATTCACTCTTGCCTTAAATATATGCACTCGGGGATGTAGACGCCGGCAGGGAGTTCCACTTCTTGGCGGTGCACATTAAAAAAGATGAAGAAAAGCGCTTTGTACAGCATCTTGGGATATCAACCAAGTGAGGATGGTATCCCGCCGTGCGTCTAGATTGCCGATGGTAAAACTGTGAAGGCGGAAAGAGCTCATACAGCTCCCGAGCACACTCCCCGTAGTACATCCATAAAAGACGGACAGGCAGGCGACATTACGGCGATGGCTCAAGCTCAATTTTATGAGTCCTTTTTAAACACCCGTCCTCATCAGCATCCTCAGCCTGTCAATGTACCCACTATTGGGGCTCAGGCCTTCCCTATGGATGAAATCGAATAGGGAGTAATGGGCCCGGTGCGGATTGGTGGGTGTTAACAACAGCAGATACAGCCGAGACCAAAAGCTTAACTGCCATCCAAAGCACGGAGCTCGATATAATATATTTTTGGTCAACCATTCTGTGATCGACCATTGCGAAATTTGTTTGACAAACGTGTCGCAGACCGAGTGCGCTAACTACTACACCATCGCGCCAGTATATCGCGAAAAATACATTCAAATCAAACGCTATATATTCAAAAGGAAATATAATTTTCGTGGCCCCACTTATTCGTGATGTGACCCAAGTATATTTTAGCTACACCAATGAACAATACGTATATTTAACACAATTATTCAAGGATCGAGGTCTTGATTATGATTTCTCAGCATTGTATTAAAGTTTATAATTGTATTAATTCACCTACTGTTCTCGAAAAGTATACATTATTTATTTAACTACTATTGTCCCACCTTTAAGGTAAGTAACGATGAACATTCAAAGTAAATGTACTTATAAACTAGATGTTTTCGACTTCGTCCGCACAAACTATATTTTATGGTCACCCACAAAAGGTGTTGCTTAAATTTTTAATATTTTTATTAGCTGTCCTTTACTTTCCGAGTCTATTCAATCAAAACAAAGGAACATTCAAAATATTTATTTTAATAACAGGAGTGCGAATATAAAAACTGTTGCAACTACCAGTATTACATGACACTTTCACGGATTACAGATAAACCTAGTTTACCTACTTTAAAAGTGAGGAAGTAGTTTTATAAACGAAATTATCTTACTCTTACGACTACAGAGTTTGCAAAGGATCAAATGTCTCTAAAGCACCGAGGGTTCCGTTCAAAACAAATTATCAAAAATATTTTTATTATATGATGTAACAAAAAATTGACTCATTTCGCAATTTTTCCTTTATCTGTGTTATAAGACGTTGTTTCGTATCAAATTTCAAGATTCTGAGTTCACGGGAAGTGCCCTGTTATTTAGAAATACAAATTTTGCGGCATGATCGGCTGTATCTTTTGATTGAGTTGGCTTACAAGTTTGATTTTTCACAACTCCAAGGGACAGTATACTTGATATTTAATATAAATTTCAACTTGATACTTTCACGCGTTCCTACAAAAAGGGTCTTGACAGACGAACTGACAAACAACAAATTAAACCCATAAGGCTTCCATTTTTTCCTTTTGAGGTAAGGAGCCTTAAAAAGTAATGGAGTCAGTTTAAAATTACACGCTCTCAAGCCCTTCTAAACATGTTTGATCAAGACGACGTATAATTTATTCACATTGTATTCAACACGGCCATATGCGTTTACTTAATAAACAGAAAGTTACAGAATATAAATTTGAAGTTTGAAAGTCACGCTCAATAAATGAACCGGCATTGGAATGAAAGCTGCGCGGGCGCATAGAAAGCTCAATGGACGCATAACCGGTCCTACGAGAAAAACTCACAATATTAATATGAGATTCATATACTCCTATTGCGACAATGAAATTGAATACCGGGAGTTTTATATTGTATTTATATTAATATCTTTAACGAAATCGGCTGTAAGTTGTCTCTTTTGTTTGTCTTTATTTCTGTTTCCATTAATTTCTTTTTATATTATAGTTATCAAAGTAAAAAATTAAAATTCCTTAGCAAAATGCAGCTACCCACAGCCCATCGGTTTATTTTTATTCATTAGGGTTTAATTGGAGTAGTGAAATTTATAAGTTCATAATATCTCTTTATCTTTATGGTTTGATTTTTTTGGACAGTAGAAACTATCCTGAGATAAATGTTATTCTTTGACACTCACACACACTTTGACTTCGGGAAATGAGCATTTGAATTTAAGTGTATTTTGGCAAAACAACCAACCTAAAATAACGTCGAGTAAAAGTCGCGTCATTTGTAGTAATTAGAGTCAACCAACGAATCTGCCACCGGTTTAAACCCATTCTTCCTATATGAACAAATCTATCGGATGTTATTCAAATTGGGATCGAGTTAATAATTTTCATTATATATCGGTTTCAAAATTCAAAACGGATCATTTCAAATTCGATTTTACTGTTTTACACTATTTTGCAATCAGCGTTTAATAAGATGTCCGCAACGAGAATACCGTCATGTGAAAATCAGTATAGTCCAGAATAGATATAAAGAAATGGCAACCAGTCTCTTAATATATCTACAAACAGGCTTCCTAGGAAGAGTGGTATAAGGCTTCGCATAACCATTTCTAGAAATCCTGTTTAAAACTGCGATTACATTCATTTATAACTCTTTCTGAAAACTTATAAATGCTTATAACTCGAAACACATAAAAGCAACTAGTAATTAGAAAACTCTATACCGGCTTTTTTCTAATATCTTGGTTTATTTGACCAAATTATTATAAATTTTGAAAGCAAAATTATCGGTACAAGTTTATAACATTCATGAAAGCTTAAAATCGTCTTTAAATCTTAATGATGTTTTGTGCAACTGGACGTTTATCGTTTTAAGATACAACTAGCAAGAACTTTATTTTGTGTCCTGATACTAGAATCCACAAGAGACCCGCACTCACGCAGAATTCAGTTAGAAATTTTAATATTGAAAGTATATTTTATAGTGAATATGCTTTTATATTTTACTAGCTTACCGCCAGCGGCTTCTCCTACGTGGTTTTCCCATTTTTGTAACATTTTTTATTGCTGCTCCACTCTTATTAGTAAAGCCTACCTCCACAAACGGACGATTCAACTTAAAGATTTTTCGAAACAAACCATATTTCCTGATATTAGCGGATTCAACCAAACAAACAAACTCTTCAGCTTTAGAATATTAGAACGGAAAAGTTGGATAATCTTGAAAATCTTTGAAACAATATAATATTTTAGTAGACATATTAAATTACTGAGGCAGACAGATGTAGTTTGATCATGTAGCTTTCTACTCCACCGGACATCGCACCAAGACTTCCTGGTGTATCATCTGACAGGTTAGAATATAATTATTAATTCAAAATAGTTGACATCAAGTCGTGCATAATTTTGCTTTTATTATGCATTATGTGCAAAAAAAAAATCGAAAAAGCAGTTACGGATAAGGATTTCGTATTAGATGGTCAATCCAACATTTTAAAACGATCTCCTGTTAAGATCCAATATTATCGCCCGTAAACCCTTTGTTAAATATCACAGAGTATTATTAGATAATAATAATAATGAATAAGGCTTCAAAAATTCACCAGTACCGGGTCCCGAAATAAGTACTGATTTTTTATAGCATCGTGAAATTAAAATTTACCAAACTTTCCAGAGTCATTATAACCGACCTTAACCTACGATAGTTTAAAAACACAGACTCGAACTCATATTTGTGCGCAGTGTTGTCATAGAAAAGAGGTTTATCTAAAAAGCTATTATCGAAGTTCATCAAATTATTTAGGTACCTTACTTACCATGTACAAATTTCTGTTTATTAAATACAAAACAAAATCCTCTCAATGCACAACTCGATTTTCGTTTGAATTCCGTATATATTATTTCTTGATAAAAAAATATTAAAGATTGATTTTTAAATGTAATTTTAATTATTTAAATATAAATGAATATGCACATTGCACATATTCATCGAGGAAGCATATCGAACGAATACATATATGTATATAAAATGGAAAGTGGCATGCGCGCGCGCAGTGAAAGTAGCACCTTGCACTTGAAAGCGAAAGTCGCGTGGCGTAACCGCCGTCACCGTGTTATCAGCTGTTACTTACCGATTGATAACGATCTATCTATGATATTAATATACATCAAATCATCATATGACACACTGAGTTTTACTATTTTTTATTGATTTTTTGGTCAGGTATTATGAACGAAAATAAGTAACCAATTTATATCTAGGTACACTAGCTGATCCAACCACGTTATGGCTCAAAGAGATAAGTAATAGAGAAATTAAAAAAAAATCTGCATACTAATGCATATTAATGCAGAAAATGGTTTTAATTATATTACATTATCAACAAGTGAGTACTAAACATTAACGTTAAAAATCTTGGTGTGTTTTAGACTGCAATTTTTCGTGGAGCCATCACGTTCGTGAGGTTATTAGTAGGAAAGTGTTTGGTGCATATAACTCGCTCAAACAACTAAAAGATATTTATTGCCGACTTTGACAAAAATCACTCTTGCGCAAACCCTGCTTCTCCCACTACTTGACTATGCTAAGTGTCATACATCTAAATAAGCTTGAGCGTCTTCAGAATTGATGTATCCGTTTCATCTTTGGTCTACGCAAGTATGACTATATTTCTGATTATTTATCGTACCCAACTTCAATGGCTACCTATCTCTCGTAGAAGAGGCTGTCACATCCTGCCGCTTCTTTATTCCATTCTTTTTAATCCTCAAATACCGCAATATCTTAAAAATCGCTTCGTTTTTCACTCTTCTAATTGGCTCCGAGATTTGTCTTCTCATAACCTTTTGTAGCCAAGTCGTTTTATATCAGAGCTATTAAACTATGGAACTCACTGCCGGTAAATATCAGACGCGTACAATCACGAGAGTCCTTTGATAAATGTATCAAATAACATTTCCTCAAACTGGATTCGTCTTCCTGAAATTATATTCTGTTTTGTATTATTTTGTATATACATATATTTCATTTGTATTAGTATATGTATTTTCCTATTCTTCTTTCTCTAACACACAAGCCCGCAGTCTCTTTACTCAATCAATCGTTTCATTTAGCCAAGGGTAGCCTGGTAGAGATTGCTACCTTAGCAATAAGGCTGCCTTTTGCATTTATGTTTCTAATTATATATTTTTTCATGTTTATGTTTTACTGGGCAATAAGGTATATATTCATTGATTTATTTATTCTTTGACTATAAATCGAAAATTGTTTCAATAGCTTTCATTTTAGTTTTTTAAAATATTTTTTAATTTGATAACTATTGGCTACTGACAATTTTATAATTTGCATGCCCAAGCAGAGTGAATGTATTCTGTGCTAGAAATAAAATTAAGATCCTACTTTTATACCACATTTTTTCAAATAAATTATTCTTATTCTATTCCTAACCTTATATCTGTATAAGATATGTTTGGTTCGAAAAAAGCGACGACTGGCACTGTCTATTGGTTAGTAAACCAATTATCTAACTTACCCATAGAATGAAAAATTTTTAATTTGGAAAACTCCGTTTTTTTTTTACGGCGCTGTATAAATATAAATAAAAAAATATGATATTTGTGCTCGATACAAATTCGATTCACACCTGATATTTTCGAGTTAAAGGAACTGAACTCACATGACATCGCACATGAGAAAGCGAAATAATAATTTCCGAGTATTCACAATGACTTTAAACACGCGACGCCTTCCTCATTATCCGGGCTTTTTATGTGAAACATTAAAGCCTTATACAAATATGAATAAAAACAGTTTTTAATTTTAGCAATGTTAAAAGAATCTGTTTCTGCTCGTTTTCTGAGTATAATTAATTTGTTTGTACACACTCTGGATATTTTCACTATTTATCGAGTTATAATCGATGACGATAAATCTCAATATATCTCTCTTGAAGCGAGTCAAAACTAATATAACACTAAAGACAAAACACACGCGATTATTTTACGCGACACACGAAACGATGACGAAAAATTGATTGGACCGAAGACAGTAACTAATTCCTTTACTTTCAATAATAGTTCTCATCTCTAAATATAGCTGACATTTAAATTAATGATAATATAAGATTGTAAACAATCCTATTCCATGTTAACTACTGTTATTCGCTAAAATGATAATATATTACAAATGAATAGTAATCCTTGGCATTTCACATTGCTATAATTATAAGATACGCGTCAAATTTACGACTTTAGACAAACAGTCGTGAATTTTATCTCATTTTTAATGTATTTCTATTTATGAAAACAGAAGTAACATTCAATTACATTCATTATTATAATAAGCAACACAAAGAACTTTATCGTTATACAATTCATAATAACCAATAAAAGCACCTTCGGTCTCTTAATTTTTTTCAATATTTTTGAACCAACTTATGTTCTTGACGGCCTTTATATTAGTAATCTCTTTATATTAGTATAAGAAATACACGGGGAAAGAGTAAACAAAGCTTTCAATTTAAAAAAGCGCACTCAAATCGGTTTATTACACAGACATACACATACACAGATCCACAGATGAATCAAACTTATAACACCCCTCTTTGCTTCGGGGGTTTAAATTAGCTAGAAAACATCTAAAATATTTATGTACGTCCATATCATTTTCCTATTGTGCTATAAATAAAATCAGGCCATAAATACTTGCATTATAATATGTATCTCATATTAGAGCTTTTTATTGCACGGAAATAATATTTCAATATGTAAAGTGAACCAAGACAATGTTTACTTTCTTCCTACACACAAGAGTCGCACAGAATACAAGTGATAAGTGTCATATCAATGCAATTTCTAGTTCCCATCATTGTAATAATAATGTAGAAAAAGAGTATACATTATGTGAACCGTTTTTCAGGGCGTGAATGGATTTAGAAATTTAAGTTTCTATATTGTTCGCCGGTCGAGAAAATCATTGCGTTCTCGAGATGATTTCGCAGTGCTATTTTGTATATCCTAATAACAATAGCAATTCTGTTGCTCAGATTAGACTAAATTTAGGTTTAGTGCCGACAATTTTAAAATAAAATATATTTAAAATGAATTATACTTATTACACTTTAGCATACAGGAGATACTATTTTGATAATACGATACAAATTTAACGTCAATATTCTGTATTACCTAAAGCACTTACTTGCAAGTGATATCTCGAGGATTCGATAAACATAAGTTACATGGTAGCAATCGTTCTAATATTTATTATATTGAGATATTTGTTAGTGATATCAAAATATAAATGAGAACCGGTCGGTTTCATACCATTGCTTATAGAAAACGCAAAAAAAGCTATATACTTAGTACTAATACTTTTTACTCATAACCAGTGGTCAGAATTAGGTAGAGTTATTCATGTACTTACACTAATTTCATACATTAAAAAAACCCGTGATTTTTTAAATAAAAAATTATTTACTTTTACACAATTTAAACTACTGCACGCACGACGTTGCCAAACTTACATCAATGACATCGGATGTCCAAAGTCATAATAATTTTTATTGTAAATTAATGTAAACCAATAAAAATTTTATGTTAATTATCTTTGTTTTATTTGTCTATCTCTGACGTTGTTATTATTATTTAGTTGTAAGATTGTTGGCCACACGGGATTGTCCATTAGAAATCCCGGGAGGTTCCACATTAATATCAACATTTAGATGCAAGTACATAAATAACTACCTAATTCCGACCTCTGCTCATTACTAATAGAGTATCTTCTTTACCCTTTGAGGAAACCTAACCAGCTGTTTTCCCGTGCAAAGTCACGGGGTAATTCAGCAAATAGTTTCATGATCGAATAAATATTTCCGATAAATACAAACAAACATACAAAGTTAGTTATCTCCTTATAAATAGTATATATAAATTTAAAGAAATTTATAAGAAGACATTGGTTTCGTTAACTAAAGAAACTTCGGTGTGCAAGTTTGACTCGTATTTGTCTGTATTTTTTATAAAATGCTTGCCTAGTTGACACAACTATAGTAAAAACACATACATTCACCAATAATTTCCCATCGAATGTCAACAGCTCAGAACAATGATATTACGATAACTTCCCAGGAAAGCTAGGAAACGAGCCATTTCCTATTGCTCCATAAAGCATTGGGTTTTTACGGCCAGGTACCAATTCATAATAAAGTGATTGTGTTCAGAATTATGTTAGAATGTGTTGAGAATGTACGGTTCATAAGGTCTGTGCACACCACATCATGCTTAGCGAAATTCTATTATTATATCTTAGCTTTCTTTTTGAATTTGTTTCGCCAGTTCTTCTCAGACGAGCCTCCCACATTTGGAACTGGTGTTTATGGTAGTTAAGGGCAAAATAACAAATATTAGATTAAATAATTTTAGTATTTTGTAATAATAATTTAATTATACAAACGTGTCCATGTAATAATATTTTAGTATTATGAATGTGTCCAAAAAGTATTGTTAAAAGGTAACTATGCTTTATAATAAATTATAAAAAAAAAAGACAATCAACATCATAGTCTATCAAGGAAACTGTAAAAATATTTTATATTTTTTTAAATTATATTATGATTTAAAAACTTTATGAACTTTAGGTGATTAGGATACTAAAAAGTCCACCAATTAACGAACAGATGAATAGTGCGAGTTACTGTACAACACAATTAAAATAACTTATAATAGTTCAAACAAAAATGTTTAATTATCTCTAAATTAAATATGACTTCTAAACTTTTGTACAATAGCACCATGTTTCTTATCGTTCTTTCATATAAGGGTTTTAGAACTGAAGTGTGTTACAAAAGAATCCCATAGCATTACTATAGTATTGTTTTATGTGTGGCATGGCTTTATCACAGATCTTTTATGAATTTGCAGTACCGGCAAATATTATGTCCCAAACGAAAATACTATTAATAACACTTCCTTTCCAGTCGAGTAAAAAGATGTGACAATATAAATTCAATTGTCATCAGTATTTATATTAAATATAAAACAAAATTAATTCTACACTCTATTTAACCTAATATTTATAAATACACTCAAATTAATATTTTTAAATCGGCACAACAATAAATATTTCGTAATAGCATAATAGAATCATGTCAGTGAAACTCATGCATATGCTCCAATATATGTATAATATTATGCATGGTCACATACCATTGGAGCATTGTATGTCATAATAATCGACGCAGCCATCATCATGCGTCATATTAGCGGTTAGCGACGTGTGCGCAAGATCAGTTACGTTACGCTGCAATCGCGACAAAGGAAAACACACAGTAGTGTAAATTACTCAACTATTATCTTATCTATCAATCACATTTCTTATGAATCCATCTCTAACACTCAGTTGCACTCATCCATTAAGGTTTAATGAACCCTTCGATCTCTAATGTACGTTTTAAATTTGTATCGGTAATGTCGATTTGAAGTAGCAAATTAATTGTAGCTTATGATAGTCTGAAACCATTTTCTTAAATATTCAGACTCATTGAAAAAGTTGTTGTATCTCTTGTTACGATTTAATGTCCTTGATTTACATTATTGGCTGTGGAAATATTGTAACTGAGTGCTTAAAATTAATTTAGATTACAATTCTATGATCAATCTTGACTAGCCAAAAAGAACATCTAACTGTAATTTTGACGAATACTCATTGGTTTTAGCACTCAAATGCATATGTGGAGATATTCAGGAGGTCTTGGCCTCCAGTGGTGTCTTAGAAGCGATGACCATCATATCTAAGTAGAGTTAACACCTTAATGTACGAAGGGAAAATATTTAAATTTGTAGTAGCAAAAAAGTAACACGTCCTTGAAAAATTCGTCAGTCCTGTTAGATCCTGGGTAGCTCAGTAGAACAGTCGCCTGAATTGCGAAAGGTCATGGGTTAGAATCCCATCACAGAGGGACAAACTGATTTTTTTAAAGTATTTTTTATGGAATATTCCTTTTCCTATTTTCAATGTAGTGAAATAAAATTGGCAAACTTCCTCGACTTTAGCTTTAACTTATGCAGACTTTTTTAATGTAAATATATTTTTTAATTTGGGGAGAACAACACACTATTCATAAAACAAAACTGTCTTAGCTCCGAAACAAGAACTAAAAAAACATTTTTCAAAGTTGTAAACAAAAGCTCTACCACAGTAATTTTCATAAATGATTTCCTTTATCAAAAATGAAAACGAAAACGGTTGAACTGTACATCACACAAAAACTTCTCTTTTGAGCGTTTTTTTTTCTAATCAACATAATTGGATAACAATCATAAGAAGAGAGTAAATATGACTTGTCATGCGATTTGAACATACGGTTACGCAACAAGACGCGAGTCAACGGAACTGTAACGTTATCTTACTGGGACACAATGAGAGGAAAATTAAAATTAAACTTAAAATAATATCTAAACTAAATTAAAAATGTCTCCCAGATCATTGCCTACAGGTAAGGTACCCAGAAGGCTGCGAGCGTTACCTCTTTGAATAGCTAAACTAATTCTTTGGGCGAGGTACAAACCAGCCTTCTGATCACCTGACCTGTCAAAAAGTTTCTTTTTTAACTCTTGATAAAGACGATGGGCTCCAGGGCCCCACGGACCCATCGTTTCGACCCCAAACGGCTCAAATATGTAGGTATTACTTATACCTGAATATTTGCGCCGTTTGAGGCTTTCTGCAGCAGCGGCGGCTACACCCGCCTCAAGACATGTTCGTGGAAGATGAGTTGGCGCCAAAGTATCAACGCAGGTGGCATCCCATACTAGGGGTCGACCCATCCTCCAAGGTACCAAAGACATCCCATCAGGTCTCTTACCGTCGTCGCGAGTCAGCCCGTTCGGTTCTAGAATGGCTGGCACTGACGCCGTAGCAAGAGCTCGACGGATAATATCATTGATACTTGCATGTCGAGAGATACGACCGGCACTTCTGCTACAAGATAAGCCGTGATGACCTAAAGAGTCCACCGTTTCACCGCAAGGGCAAAGATGGGGGAGATTACAGGTTGCCCCCAGGCGAAGACAAACTGAAAGGCGAAAAGTTGTATTATCTAGAAGTGTCCCAACAGTCGATGACGGCAATACTTGTAACCAAAGACCGGATTCCCACTCAGCGACAGCTAAGAGACGAGCATGCTCTGCAGAATTGGCAGACGTGTTTAATAGATTATTCCGTACCAATTTACAGAGCGGCTCGTCCCAATGTTTTTGAGCTGTCATTACTGTTGGAAAATCACTTCCAGATAATATCTCCCAAGCAGTTTTTATGAGATAGCAGCAGCTGAAGATGTTTTAGACAATATTTTTTTATTCAGGTCATAGGTGCTATGGACCGAAGATAAAAATGCTGGAAGGGCAACACTAGAAATTTTGCGTAAACCTAAACCTCCGAAGCGTATAGGAAGAGAAGCCTGGTCCCAAATTTTGTCACTAATATCGATATTAAGTATAGTGGAAACAATTTCTTTTATTGCTTTGTCCATTGAAAGTGTAAGGTTTGTGTGTTTCCAAAAAGGTGCTGAACGTAAAACATAGGTAAATTGAGGAACAAACAGACAATAACGCATAATTGTGAAAGCCATTTGATTATTAATTTTTAGTAAACGATCAGCAAATGACTTAAATTTTATTACTTTTTGTTCAGTGAACTGATTGAAATATTCATCACAAATTGGAGACCCTAAAAGTGAAAGTGACTGTTTACATATAATTTTTATGCCCGGAGCTAGAGCATTAAATTTGGAAATTATGGATTCTTTTTCATTGACTGTACTAGGAATATAGAGCTCGCATTTACTAAAATTTAACTCTAGGCCACAATTTTCTAAATTTTCGATTAGATATTTTAGATCTGAAAAAACTGATTCGGCTTCTCCTCCTAACGTACCATCATCCAGATACCACACATTGAATTTAGAATTTAGATTTGAAATAATTGGATGAATAGCTAAACCAAAAAGTGCCGGCCCGAGTGGGTCACCTTGTTGACATCCTACGGAAGAGGACAAAAGGTGGTTTTTATAAATCAATTTCGAAGGTGATCTATAGCATTGCCATAAGAAATTGTATATAGATGGTGTTTTGTCTTTTATTTGTGTCAACAGGGTGGACCTATCTACCGAGTTGAAAGCATTTTTTACATCTACCTTCAAGACAAGATCTTCTGGTTGAATATCTAAGAATGTTCTAAGAGAATGTATTGCCGCTTCACAACCACATTTTATTCCAAACCCTAGCTGTAAAGGGTCGAAGTAGTTGCTAAGCGTGCTACGAATTGACTTACAACATATTTTAGCAGCAAGACGGCGAAAAGTAGAACCTACCGCGATTGGTCGGATACCACCATCTTTTTTCTTAAGAGCGCAAAGATTCGCACCATAGAGAATATCTACAATCGCGGTATGAACGTTACCTGAGAGCATTAAATTTATAAGTTTAGTTAATTCCTTTAAGAGGCTTTCACCAGCTTCACCATTGTTACCACTTAAGAGATCTTTTAGGTGTTGAGGCGTCAGACCATCTAGTCCACCGGCAGAACCACCTCTAAAGGAATTGACTGCATCCAAAACATCGCGTGATTCTGTCTGTAAAAAAGCATCAGAAGAAATAGGAGGGTTTGGAAATGTAGAATTTGGTCTTGATGGAGGATGTTTGCTTTCAAGGGCTATAAGAGTTTCTGGAATATCTGGTGCGACAATGTCATCGGAAAATAATAGTCGAGATGCACCTTTGATATCACCTTCACTTATTTTGGTTTCTACGTAATGAAATAACGATTTAGGTTTGTTTCTATTGGGGTAATTTGACGGAAAGTGTATATTTGTCTTCTGACAATTTTCTTTGATAATAGCTGTTAGCGATTTTGGGTTGTTAGTATGATCTGGACAAGCGTGAAGAATTTTGTAAGCAAAGGTGAATAGATGTTCCCAGGCTTCAGGAGTATTTTTCAAATTGACTTTTTTAATTGTTTTTGTCAATTCCTCGGCAACAGCAATACGTGCTCCTCGAGGAATTCTCCTTATGATGGGAATCGAGGACTTCAATTTTGAAATTATTTGCCAAAAAGGTTGTGATAATGTATCAATATCATATGTTTGCCGGATCGGATTATGTGATGATTGATTGTTTGGCTGAGCTAATTCTTTGTGAGACCGTGATAAATGTATTTTCAGACCTCTGGCCCCTTTGAAGTAGCGAGCTTGAGAACATCGTGGGCATTGAACTAAATTTTCCGATGAAATATCAGATACTAGTAGTATTTATTTAAAATAATACTAATTTTAATTTTCATCTCCCACTGACACAGCACTAGATTACTGATGGAATCTAATAGGGAGAGAATGGTCGATTACCCTCCACTCGGGCCCAGTTTTGTAGCCTAGATTTGTAGGTTTAATATGCCTAATGGTGCTCGAGATGATAAAATTTTGGTCACGTATCCTATGACCGGTCTTTTGGAAAGGTGCTTAACCCCTAACAGCACAGGCCGAATGAGCTAAATAATAAAAGGAATTAAAGCTAAAACTCTTATAAATTTATTATTAAGAACGAGCTATTAATAGTGCTATAACAATATAGGCTCTTGAATTCTTTTGCAATTCTAAGTAGTAAAAAAAAACCAAATTTATATGTGTTACTTTTCTCTTCATAAATTCTAAATGAAAGTAGAATTAACTTTTTAATAGCATGTGTAATTTAAAAAAAAATGTAGTTGCTCTCGGTGTACCTTGTACCTATTTCTCTAAACTCGTGAAAGTGTTGTTACTCACATTATCTAATTGCAGATGACAAGCAGATTTTGCAGTAAGCGTCACTTTTAGGACTGAATTCTTTTTTCTTATTTATGTCACAAGTTCAAGGAATAAAATAGACATACACCCGGTTTCTGAATTGAGAATTTGAAGTTGAGCACATAATTATAATTATTTAAGTTGTTAAGTGACAGTTGCTGTTCCAATAATTAATTAATCAAGCTGCCTTACATTTGGAACAATAGATTAGAAACCCTCGACAACAAAGATAGCACAACAATAAAACAAAAGAAAAACTTACTAAGAAGACTGATTGTCTTTTCTTCATAATTACCCACCATTTCTGTCACATAATTTCTAAAACGTTGTAACCGTTAGCTTTACAATGACCGCACAAGTTCCGCCTCTTTGAAGTTTAACCATTAAAACTTTAAATTTGACAAACAATATTTACGCTAAACAATTATTACTTTGAATGTTACATTAGTTCCGTAATATTTGTCTTTAGTAATCTTACGTAATTATATAACGTGTTATGTTTTAGTGAAACAGCGTTAATTATAGAGTCAAATATTATAAGAAAGCGTTATTATATTTTAAGATAATATAAAAGATTTAAAAGAGTCCGAATACTTTTCTAGAGCCTTAATGAAACTTTATAATTATTATTTTCCTTACCACTCGTTCAGGACGTCGTTTGGCTGACAAAAAAAAGAATTATCATTTTCTATAGAGCATAGCATCTATAGGACGTAGAAGCGAAGGCTATCTATTATTTCCATGCATTACGGTCCTTAAAATAGTCTAGTAGTAATACTAATCATATAAGTTTTTGATATCACTTCAAATTTTGATTTGAGTAACATAAAATACTCAGTTACTTATATATAAATTAGTGACCACAAAAGCTCGATCTTCGACGTTTGTATATCACGTTGAAAGCTAATAGTTTCTAGCGAAAGTCTAGTAAAAGCTGTTGAACGAATGAAGGATGATTTTGCGCTACAATCAAGTGAGAGTAGTGGCACATAACGAGTTTCTACCGCTAATAGAACAACAGCTTGAACCAAGATATATAATATAGATGCTTATAGCTTACTTAGTTCGGTTCGCCTGGAAAAATGTAATCTTTCTCATGAACTATGGACAGGACATAAAAATCGGACTTGCACACGAAGAGTTCTGGACCATTATCTACGAAACGACAAAAATGTCTATTGTATTAAAAAATATTTAAAGCGATATATTTTTTAAATAGTAATTATTTTTAAAAAGAATACATAACTGGATGTAAATTATTCTGTGAGAATGAAATACATTATCTGTGAAATTTCAACTGTCTTAACTATAATAATTCATGAGATACAACCTGATGACAGCGGGACAAACAGACGGACAGGGTAATAAAAGTCTTAGTAATATCACCCCGTATTTACCGGTTACCCTAAAAACAGATTTGTTTCATCAACTCAAATGTAGCAAGCACAATTTCGAAGAATGAACTAACAAAATAATATAATAAAAAAATAAAAGTTAATTTCTCTTTACCAGCAAATTAATTGACTATAGTATATTATTAAAGACCCATTTTACGATAATTACAATTACAAAGAATGTATAAAATAGCCTCATAAAAGACCTAATCTTTTACTCATCGTTTTATCATGATAGTATGTTTGTAGAGGCAGCTTCTATGCATAGTAAAAGTCACCGTATCTATGCGCTAAGATTTTTTAAATACACAAGGTTCATAATACAAGACCACGTGAGCGAAGCCGCTAGCAGAAAGCTAGTATAAGATAAACTATAAAAAATAGTCTACAAATTAATCTTTATTCTGAAAGTGATATGTAGAGTATACAGTTTATTCAAAGACTTAATGCGATGCAATTTGCAAATGTAAAGCTTACTTAATCACTCTTTTTAACCAACTTCAAATAATGGAGGTTCTCGGTTTGACCTGTGTGTATGTATGTTTGTGCGCAATTATCTCGCATTATCACTAAAAAGGAAGGTTCGCACTTTAACACGGTTTTCAGAAAAGTATTTTGAATGTTACCTATCATTTATAAAAAATGTCAATATCACCAAACAAAAAAATATGAAATAAAACTTTTTTAAAATAGAAACTACTTCAAACTTAATAAAGTGAAAAATAATACTTATCCCAAAGCGACTCATTCAAGAAAGTGCTTTTGAAATCTGCCGCCTATCTAGTTTGAAGGTCGTTCAATTTATTTTTTAAGTTTTCACAGATAATTTTTCTGTTACTTCATAGATAATAATAGATTAATCGATTGAAATTTTAAAAACCTTCGTATACGTAATTAGTTTCAGTAAAAAGTCAAGCAATCAATCGGTGGCTTTCTCTGGTGACTGCAACGTACATTCTATCATTACAGTACTTATTATTTGTAAACTTTCACTGAATAGGAGACTTTGTTCATTCATTTTGTATTCGAATAATGTAAAATTTACCAGATCAACGAACTATTGCGTGTGTCGAGTAAAAAAAAAGATATCTATCTGGCTGTTTGCTGCTTGCCACTATTTTCTCAAAACGGCAAATAATGATGATAGCTGGGTAAAAAAAAAAGGAATTTTATGATATTTCATCAATTTTGCATAATTCTTAAAAAGCAATACCTAAAAATCCACTTTGTCATTAATTCATTCATTCGTTCTCTTCATTTAGTCGGATTATAGAAAACTCTTAGATACGTATTTCTTTTTGTTTAAATTTAACAAGAAATGGCTGAGTAGCCTTTAAAGTTGAGGAATTGAGGAAAATGTACAAATGCGTAAAGTAATTTCAATTCAATCCATCACCGTTATTTATTTATTGAAGAACTACGTAAAAAAAGAAAAAATACGTCTTAAATATTCCTCAACAATCTAACAGACAGACAAACAAACAAAAAATGTCATCGACCCTATTATACGAATCCTAAAAAAAAAAAGTTTTTAGACAGTCTCGTCGTCTAACGCAAAGCTGTTACGTCACAATGAAATAAAAACTTTATTGCATTTTAAATAAGGTTTAATTTGATTTAACCTCTATCACGTCACAGAGCTGCATTCGAATTCACTCATGTGTCCGTATTCACGACATTTAGTGTAGAAATTCTATTGACTCCATTTTTTGTATAAAAATACAAAACAAAATTTGATTGAATACACGTGCCTCAGATTTTCTATCTCTATGTCATTTTGAAACTCACTTAACTTATGGCACGTTATTACATTATAACAGCATAGTGGAGCAACTCGTCTGTTCTACACTTTAATTTTTTTATTATAATTTTAGTTGCATTTATATTAAATCGAATAATTCACGCATTGGACCACTAAACCGAACAGTATTAATAATCTATTTCAATATCTTTCCAATAACATCGATCAATGCAAGCAGTAAAAGATGTTAGACTAATTTATGATAGCAGTTTAATTGATGGCTCACGAGTTCACTGGATATATGAGTTGTTGTGCAGAATAATATTAGAACGTCTGCGTTCTTGAAATTAGAAAAGATGTCTTGACTGCCTTGTGTACGTTTAGTTAACAACTATGTATAATTTTTAAAAATCCATTATAAATAAATCTGAACCATTTAATAACTTTGACTAACTACTACATATTTAAATATTTTACATCCATGCTGCATATTAAAATATTTTATCTTATATCGTGTATTTTTAAACTGCAACAATCCGACATCTGACTATTACAAATATACAGGTTTAAACCTCGGTTGCACCATAAAAAAAAGAAAGCACTAAAAAGCACCTCACTAGATGACGACTCTACCAAAAGTCGATTCAGGAAAAGTAATTTTCGTTCCTTTTAACTAACATATTAAAAACTGAAATTTGCAAGTTCAAAACTTAGATATCATTACAAACACGAAAAAGTATAAATAAAATATGAGTTGTTTATTGAGTTTTGAAAATTTATTTACTTTTATACATGAAAGAAAACCGGAAGGATGTTATCATGGAGAAATCAAGAAAGTACCGTAGCGACATCTAGTGTTGTTTCGGAAACTATTTCTTTTTTTAATACTTCCTCATTGGTTGCAGTCGAAGTTAAGGTTTATGTCAAATTTGACACTAACACAATATTATTTGCTTAACCGGTACTTTAACGTGTACGTGTACGTGAATTGGTGCAATTAATTAACTTAAATTTTTCCTTTATTGATTTTTTTTTAGGAAACCATTTGACTATGCAATAAACGTTACAGTATACGAATACTTAATTAAAAAAACCTTTTTTTTATCACGCAATTCGTTATCCTCTCTCCCTATATATCTATACTAGCTTTCGTCAGTCCTATTATATAAGTCAGCTAATACCCTATCTGTATACTAAATTTCATCAAAATCCGTTCAGTAGTTTCGGCGTGATTGACAGACAAACATCAAAACAAAGAAACTTTAGTATCAATAGCTTTAAATACAGTCTTGACTACGCCCTTTCTTAAATAAGTAATGTAAGTAATAATATAAAAAAAAACATGACCAAAACCTCTGTCATACCCGTTTATCTTCCACCGCGTCATTAAATTCTAATCATTAAAATTGCGAGTATTTTTAATTTATTAAGTTGCATGTCTTTCAAGCGGATAAGGAAGTACATATATACTCATAAGTTTGAGTGCGCGCACATCGATGCACGCACGCATAAGTATTGGTTCGCTTCACACACGAATGTTTTTTGCAGCTTATAATTATACGACACCACGATGACGTTAATTATAAAACTGCTTAATTGCCGGTTCAATAACACAAAATAACTGCTCAATAAACGTTTAAAATAATAACAAATTGAGCCTTTCTCAAATATGATACCGAGACAATTTCTTTTGTAACACAAAATTGTACAAGGTTCTTATTATATATTTTAATAATAAAAATTACATTTTTAAAAGACATCACTTGCGAAATCGCGGGGAAATTGCTAGTGTTAAATAATTTACTAAGTTAATGAATTACTAAATAATTTAAAAATAAACCTGCTAAACCGGTAGCCTGCCAGATTTTATTTATATATGTGTTGAAAAATAGTTATAAATATGGTTAATACAACTTCTTCGAAAACCTCCGCTACAACAGGCAATTTCACGGGCACCCAAAGAATTAATGGCATGTTACGAACGCACCATCGAGTGAGACGCCACACCATACTTATTACTCCATCTAGTGTAATTACGTTACAAGTTCACGGTTGCGGTAAACCTTGGTGGAAAGTAGGTACTTGACATGCGTCCGCGCACCGACGGTTACTCTCTGGGTAGAAACATACTTTCGATAACTTTCCTATAATTTACACATGATTTAGTTTTACGTAAGTAAAAGTTTGTATTTTATGATTATTAAATATCTTAACGAAAAGTAATTGTAAACATGATAGATTTTTTATTTAAGATTACGAAAATGGACCAATTTTCTTATTTACTACAAACTGGACATGTGAATTTCGTGTAGCCTTCTTAGAAAGTATATACTTTCTTTCCTTATCCCGAATAACGTTTCCAGCTTACTTAACTTTGACGTCACAATCTAGTATACGTCTAATCGTCTACCCCTGTCTAATTGATAATTTACACCCTCATTTCTCAGTATACTATTGCAATATTATAGTCTTGCATATTTTATTTACTAACAATTAACTAGACAGAAAGTATTGATGCGATGAAAAAGAAATATTGCATATTTTTATCCCAACTCTGATTACTTGACTAACATCGAAATAACGACACTGCGAAAGATGCTTAATTGGGTTTTACAAACTATTTCAGACGTCCAATAACAGATTTCACAACTGCTATGTACGCAACATCGAATGGACACTGCGAACCGCGAAAGATGTCGATTTTGCAGAACGTTCTTATTTGCAATATTTAATCGCCAAGTACAACATTGTGATATCACGAAAGGACACAATAAATCTGATTATTTTGGTGTGTAAACTGTAAAATAGCCTATTGACTTCTTATATTTTCACGCGCACATTCCATAATTGAAACATCTTTTAAACGGTTTCATCGTCTTATGTGAACAGGGAACATGTGAAGAGTTCGAAACGTCAATAAAACTAAATACAAACGCGATAAAACGGTGTAAAAGTTTGTTTATTTATTTGAGTAGGACAACCAACAAGACACAAATCGTCTATATGTAAATTATTCAGTGCTTGTTATATAAGATCGATACTAAATTTTGCCTTAATTATGTAGATATAAATGACAGAACTTCTGCTAGACCTAGTTGTTGGAGTGGAAGGAATGTTGGTAGACCGATAAAACGGTGGACTGATGAGATAATACACATAGCAGGAAACGACTGGATGAAGTTGGGCAGGGACAGGGAGTCATGGAAGAGGATGGAGGAGGCCTTTACCCAAACAGGGGTTCATATTTCATATAATACTAATAATACAAACTAAAACATATAAAAACTGTAAGAAATATGGAATAAATGGCTTTATTATTATAAAATCACAGAACATTTTCAAATTTACTGTTATATAAGCAATCGTATTTACTTATTAATCTTTTGTTATAAATTAACTAGGTTTTATAGTTATTTTATGTATAAATAAAAAAAACATTACATACAATTATTCTGTCAAAAATACACATACTATGACAAGTCAATTCAAATTATAGAATTACTCGCAATTAATTTGCAATCCATTAAGTGTAAAAAAGCAATTATAAATTAAATCAATTAAAATTATAAAAATATGTAGATAATAATAACAACTAAACAAAAATAAAATATCAATTCAAATGCCAAAACAGGTGGAGTTATCGTTACACAGGTCCATATACGAGAGCTCGCACCTCCCGCTTGAATTGCAATGGTTTATTGAGAAAAATATCAGTTGTTTCAATTATGTAAAATAACTTGTCTTGATGATCATTATAATAATGAAATCTCTTAGACCCCAACTATTGTTAGCAAACAATCACGCAACATTGTCGGTTTATGTAAACAGCGGTTTAGGTTTAGCGAATTAAAAAAGAACTATCGGTAGTCTACTAGATTTGAGTTATGCTAAGTCTCTTATTCAATGCTACTGGCAAAAATTACCTGTAGATCTTTCAAAGCTTAACGGCATATATATCAGTGTGACAAATGGTTTCGTACGAATAACAAAAAAACGGCTTTAAAAAAATCGAAGTTTTCACAAAAACTAAAAGGAAAGTTAACAAGTTCAATAAATATTTGAATCCAGGCAAGGATATGCTAGCCAGATGCATTTTTAGAGACAAGGTGGTGTGAAAAAACTATTTTTTCAAGTTCACAAAATCTGTAACCAATACTTTCATTAATACAATGTATTTATTTATTTACACGTGAAATTAAGTTACTTATTTTATTAATATTACGGAAACAAACAAGATTTTTTCAAAATAAAATAAAAGACTATAAACATTATCACAAATGACTTATATTTCCACCAAAAATATCTTAACAGTTAACAGAGGTAATTTCATGTACGAAGTGGTCTTCGGGCTGTGTCCGTGCATCGAGAGGGTACCTCCATGGAGAGGGACATCATTGAGTTTTAGTGGGCATACTTCTAGTAGCTCCGGCTAGAGTCCCAGATAACCCGGCGACCCCGCGCTAGTGGGGAGCGGGCATGCGTAACGCATTTCCCTGCGACAAAAAAAGGCTTCATTCAGAATGTTTTTTGCGATATGTCACCAAAAACAACATAAATCCTATAACATTTTGTATACTCGGAGAGCTGAGTTTTATTATCTGTGAAATTCGGCAAATGGAAAATCTATATAGCGTGTGTGACGTATTTGTACCTAATTCGTCGACACGCTACATAGTTTTTCCATTGATTTTGATATTATAAAAACTGATTTGGTATGCTATCCTGAGGAGAACTGATGTTCAAACACGTGATTTATTGCCACTTGTACATGTGAATTGAAGCAGGTCGTGCAGATTCTAACTGGATATGCAAGTTACTCGATATTATACTTTCACAATTATAGCAATGGACTTCTGCAAGATAACGCCTTATTCTATTAAACAAACGTAATTATTGAAAAGTCTTCTGTCAACAAACCGAGGCATTGTACAAATGTTTGTTTGTCGCAATCAGCGCGACTAATAAGTAAATCTAAATAGGATTGCCAGATCCGTTGTGACACCGACACGCATCATTGCAACTCGTACATCTGAGAAAATAATAGATTCTTACAATTCAGCTACTAGAAACACAATCGATTTTAGTCAACATAGTTTGTTGCACGCAGCTTTACGATCTCAGAATGCCTCTCCAGATTATATATATAAATAACTGAAATATAAATAACAACACAACAATATAAATAACTGATAAATGGCGAGTAAATGTAACAATGAAACATTTATTTAATATTTGCATGCTATCATCGCTGTATGGCTAAATAGGTTTTAAGTACTTATTTTATTTTAATTAATTACTATCAAATTGTACCCTAATTAAAAGCAAATAAATGATGTTGGTTATTATTATTATAGATCGACATAGAATCATGAACAGATCCCATAAAAAGGTGTATACACTATGATCATCACCTTTCAATTGCTTTTGTAGATGAAAATATAATTCAAATAAGTTGTAATTGAAAATTAAACTAAATTATATTTCTAAGTGCTTTATCATTCAATGTGAATTTGTAAAACATTGTTTCACCACATTTACCATTTTATCGTAATTATAATCTAAAGTTTAATGAATACACGAGTCACTTTGTTACTGAGGGATTTATAGATAATAGTGATAGTTTTTAAATTAATAATAATCGCCTTAAAAGTTGTGCCCAAAGAAAAACATCATTTGTTTTCAGAAAAAATGGAACAGAAATATTATACGCTCAATCATATTGGTAACATATCAAACTACCAAACCAACCAAGCTTTTCCATACCTCTCCTTAATCTGTAATGACTATTGTCTGGCCATTACGAGTGTATTTTAGTCAAATCAATACATTAGACGACTTTAAACGATAGCTGAAAGTCGACTCTGTGGTCATCTACGGCTTATGTTAAGCTGGACACGCCTTTTGGATATACCACATTGCAAAGCCCAAGTCTGTGTAGTGTTATATATTTTTGTGTCCCAATTAGGACACTCTACTGACGAATTTTCCTTTTTTTATAAAGATTGTGTCGTTTTTTCGCAATCCAAATTGTAAATGCAATAATCAAAGCTAGTAACCCATAACAGATGATGTATTGATGGAGGTCATGGTGTTTTATTGACTGAAGGTATCGTCTTTCATTGTCTATCAATATTTTTATTCGTCGATCAACTTCATTTGTGTACGTACTGTTTGTTGCATCCGGCTCGAAGGACCATTTGATGTACGATGCAGCACTTAGTTGACCACGCTAACACATTACACCATAAATTTTAATTATATAGGTTGTAGTTGAAGTTAGTTGTAAGTTGAAATTTATAAATTGTAAATGTATATGAAGTATCTTAAGAAAAAAAAAGAACTCGATGGCGCAGTTGTTTAGCACACTCGGTCTTCGATTGGATTGTTAAGCAACACTCGCAATGGTCGGTTATAGGATCAGTGGCCAAACATTTATTATCTCGAGCTCCTCCGGGCTTCGGAAGGCACGTTAAGCCGTTGGTGCCGGATACATCTGCAGTCGTTAATACCCACCTATCTGCACTGGGCTTGTATAGTGAGTTATGGCCTATTCTACCTATTCGATATCATCCCTAGGGAAAGCCTGAGCCCAGGGGCGTAGCTAGCTAAAAACTAATAAAAACCTTCCATATATATTTTTGACAAAAGTAAGATACAAAAGCAATTTCATCTATTCCGCGCAATGCGTGCGTTTCAAAGTTACACCCTACATCGGTTTTCGCCGGCTGCGGGATTTTTCCGTTTAAGTCATTTATTTCAACGGGAGAATCCCACAATAATTGATGTACATACAATTAAAATTCACTCAGTTTATACAAACATTCTTTTTTTCTTTTTTGAGAAATCTTTATCCTTCATAAAGGCCATAAAACAATTTTTATACGGGGCCCACCAAGGCACGCTATGCCACTGACTGAGCCCAAGCAATGGGAACTTTAATAAGCTAGTGAGGTGATCATCTTTATATATATGTATATGAAATTAAAACTAAAAGCTACATTAACGCTAGCGCACTCTTAAATTTACGCTAATCTGGAATAAAAGTTCAACGCATTGACTACAACACGAATAATTATGAAACAACTGAGGGCAATTGTTTTGTGTCGTTTCTTACAAAGTGATGTTAAAAAGAGAAATAATTGTTATTGACCACACAAAAACAAGAACAGTAAATAAAAAGCTTCTGTTAAGGTCAGTTGCAGTACCGATGCCGAAATTTTCATTTCTAAACCTTGTTTCGCACAGACCTATGCTCCTATTCAGATGATCGCAGAACTGCAATTCAAGCGTATTCTTCCTAGTTTCTAACAGTTGAACTTCCAAAAAAAACAACAGGTATTATTTGACATATTTTTTTAGGGTTACCTTTAACCCTTGATTCGGTATACACGCTCCCAACCGAACGTATGAACATTTTAGTGATTAGGTTCACGCTTATGAACCTACTCTATAGTCTCTGTGTAGATCCATTAACGTGGAACCCCCACACACCTTTTGCCGCTGCCAGGGGACAGAAAAAAGCGTTACAAAAAGTCCGTAGAGTTACAAACCGATGGGAAAGAGTTTAGATTTCAACAAGCCTGTAACTAGACTAGACTTTGATTTGATTTAATATAAAAAATAGTGACTTTAAACCCAGATCATAATAATAATAAATTTTTATTTCGGACATCCAAAAGCCATATTATGTTAGTATGAACTTAACTTATGTTAACTGTAGACACACTCAATGGTTAAGAAAACTTTCTAATGGAAATAAACCCTTGGCAAATGTAATGTATGTCCCATTACTCCTAAAGCAGTTACAGGTTATCCAGTTTTCAACAATACGATACAAATATGTAGAATATTAGATAAGGATCGCCTGTCCAGTAGTACACCACACACTTGTTTGATATCTATAACCGGTTTGAATCAGTACATTTTCTTATCACATAAAATGTTTCGCGAGAAAGTGACGTTTATGAAACGTATTAAAGCGCGAGATACTACTAAATGAAATTATAATAACGACCCCGAAATATTCGTATTTTCGAAAAATATGTATTTACGTTCCCAGGTTTTACAGTTAAGGCGTGGTTGTACGAATTTACCACTTTTTAAACCAATTTCATTATAAGGCTATATATATCATATGCAATATGCATCATATAAAAAACATTTTATGAAAATTAAACATATGATATGAACGATTACTTAATAAAAACAAAAACATAAATTTCAATAATTGACTTAATAGACAAAAAACGCAAAGACAGATTTTTCGAATCGATTCTACATTATAACTGTAAGAAAAAAAAAATATATATATTTTTCATTTACATATTTTTTGTTATAACTGCATTTGTTTTTTCTGTAAGTAAAAATGTATGAAATCAAGCGAGCGCGTCTTTACTCTCAATGTGTTCTTTATATGGGAACGTAAGCGGAGGGCGGAAGTACAAGAGAGCCTTAATATGCGATATTCAAAAAGAAAACGTTATTCGACAGAGGGCCAGTTCTATTTGTTAACGGACGAAAATTCGGATTTTTTCGAAACGTTCCTATAATTTTGTCAAAATTATCTGTGCATCAGAGGCAGTGTCAGGTCCTACCTTTGTTACATTGTAAATTATCCATTAAAGTGTTTTTTGGAGTCATAATAGCGTTTCAAAATTTGTCGAAATTTCTTTTACCGTGAAACATAGTATTAAAAGCTCTTTACGGTTTAGGCCACTCTTCTACAGTTCTTAATTAAATCACATAAGCTCAACTTCAAATAATACTGTATGCAGTGTCGGATTTGCCCATAAGTAAAATAAACTATTACGTAGGACATCACGTCTTGGGGTGCCCCAGAAACAGTACGAAGAAAGAAATTTCTAGCACAAAAGTAAAGTTTTTGGAAAGCTTTTTTTAAACATCAATGAGGGGGAGCACTGATGTTTAATGATACTCATTAAGTATTGCTAATCAATTAGTCTTAATCCAGCACTGTACTTATGCTTATCTACTTTAAATAGATTATATTACCTAATTAGGTAATTTAGTCAATATCACCAAATTAAACAAGCATTATTCGACATTACTTGTTACGAACATCAAACAATTTCATAATCCACACTTCTTACGGAATGTATTTCTCGTCATTCAATATCTCGTAAAAATAAACAGCATGTCTTACGTTACGAATTCGAAATGACTGCGCCATTGTCGATTTGGACTCCGAGAAAACCATCCTGAATAACTACTGTAAAGCTTCTACGGTTTTGAAAATCGATTTGTTCCATGTAAAATCGGTATAGTTAATACAAACTTGATTCGATGCTTAGCCTTCCGTGGCAGTCGGGCCGTTTGTCAACATACAACCTCTCTGTTGGGAAACAACACTCTAGAGAAGTGGTAGTATTTGAACGGTCGCCACTGT
This sequence comes from Diatraea saccharalis, assembly GCA_918026875.4. Lineage (NCBI taxonomy): Eukaryota > Metazoa > Arthropoda > Insecta > Lepidoptera > Crambidae > Diatraea > Diatraea saccharalis. Next base: position 17,187,270 of record OU893346.1, read on the forward strand.
CTCCCCCCGCTGTAGTCTGGCACGTACGCGATGGCGGCTCGACGCGCACGCGCACTGACGGCCATCCGCCGCGCCAAATTCAAATCCGCGCTCTAGTCGTTCCAAATTCGAAATTTTAAATTATTACTCAAGACTGATTAGTTAAGACGCTATGAAATAAACCACCTCTGACTGACTAGTGACGTGACTGTGACAGTGTATGACAAATGACAGTGACATATGACTGGATTGACTCTTTTATTCACTTATTTGGATTGACTTTGACTTATTATTGACATACCAGGAAATGCAGGTTTGTGTTTTTTTTATTATTAAGTATGTAATTTACTAATTCGACTTACTTTTAATTTACGCGGGCGAGACTTCGCCTAGACCTTATAATTTCACCTATAACAACCGCGTATGATGTAGCTTCCCGTAGGTGAAAGATTTTTCATAATAAGAATAGTATATCCGAAAATTGCCCTCTACAAACAAACAGAATAAGAAACTCTACCTCTTTATAATATAAGTATAAATAATTTCAGACACTACGAAATAGTATTCAATATAGTATTCAAAAAAAACAACAATTATGAGCAAAATTGTCGCCCAATTTTGACAAAAGAGATCTTACAATGTTTCCAGGTTTACAAATGAACCACTGAACCAAATCCTCATTGAGCTTTTTTTTACAAAAAAAATATATAATTAGAGAAGATATATAGTAGATAAAAAAAGGATAAATCTAAAATAAAAAGTAGAAACGAATGAAAACAAGTACAATGTTTATTAAATTACAGTACAATACAATACAATATTGGGAAATTGCGTAAATGTTAAGATAGTTCTCATAGCACAAAAAAGAGCAATATGAATTTTTACTTGAAAAGAATCAACGAGTTAGCATTTTATGAAAAATAAAATCATAACTGTTCTATCATTGTACATATATAAATGCTTATTATAAATAAATTAAAACAGATATAACTATGTCAAAAGGATATAATCTTAAAAACAAACATAAAATAATGTTACCTAAAGTGAGATTAACCTAAGTACAAAAGCTAGGAAAATATAATAAGTTACTTATGTATAATAAATTATCAATAACAAATTTAGATAATAATAAATTTAAAAGAAATATTAAAACGTTCTTTGATAAAAATGCCCTTTATACAGATAAAGAATTTATCAATACGCGATTGAGGGAATACTCATTTTCTTTAATTTTAGAAATTATTAATTAATACATGAGATAAAATATGTGGGACTATAATATAATAATAATAACAAAGAAACAATGTGATATTGTAACATTAATATTAAAATTGAAATATTATTTAAAAAAATATTTTATTAAATGTACAATAATAATGAAATAATAGTTATAATGTTATATTTGTAAATAAATGAATGTATATGACTTACCAAGTGTAACATTTAAGCTTGTAGACAATAGGTATATTTTACAGGTTTAACTGGCAACATATAAAAAATATGACGTTTCGACCCTCTCTGCTCCCCGGCTGTGCTTGTATTGATTGAGCACACACTTGTATAAGCGATTAAATATTTTAATTGTACTATGTGACTCTACCAATAAAACAGCGTTGTGGTCAAATGAAACGAATCAAAAATATGTACCTTTTGGTGGTAGTACAAATTAAGTATTGATCCTTCGAGCCGGATCCAATTTGGCAGTGTTGCGAAAACTAACGATCTGTCCCGACTTCATCCAGGTCAATTTACATGGCTGAAACGCTTCTCGTGTTTCCCCCCATCATCTTTAACAATCATTGTTAACCGTCAATCACAGTGAATTACTCCGTCTATTGATAAATATCAAACGAAAACAATTAGACTCCATCAATAATATTACTTCTGTAAACACTGTGTTTCAGATTCTAATCTGTAACAACGTAACAACAAACTAAAAACAGCAGTCACAACACCCAGGAGCTCTATATTTCATTCACTAGTCTAAAATCTACTTGCTGTATAAGACCTTACTTTGACTTTTAAGTCGCATCACGCCATTTTTCGTATTTTTGAATCGTTCGTCTATAAAATGAGCAATATGATTCGAAATATCGAATTTTGTTCTTCATATTGTAAGTTAAATAGTTTTTGCCCATTTAATAATTAAAAAAAAATGTGAATGTATACAAAATGGTCATATACGTCATTTATTAATTTAATGTTTTAACGTTTATCAATAAAAGTGGGTCATACCACTCGTTGCATTCGAGCGAATTCAATAGATAACGAGCGCTCGACTAGAGACGAATGATTCATGAATAGAGCTTCATATCCGATACAATATAGAAAAGTTAATTATCTACATTTACCGATAATTTCACCTCAAAATAATTTTTAATCAATTGCTAGTATATCATTACTAAGTATTATTATAAGATTTGTCAATATATAATAGAATAACATATTATTTAGACAACACAAAGCACATATTACTACACAGTATAAGGTAAGCATACAATACATATGACAATGACAAAGCGCGATGTTGTATGTTGGCAAATATCACATTCGGTTATCATGGCACATAGCGATGCTATGAATTATCGATTAAAAATTGGATTTAATTATCGATTAAAAATAGATGTGTTTGAAGAAGTAATATTATTGATGGAGTATCATTATTTTCATTTGATATTACTTAAGCACTTAATTATAATACAAGTGCTTAAGCCATTTAATTTGGGATCTTAGTAATGTGTGTTGTTGTCTTATATTTATTTGTTTCATTTGGTCTCTACATCCCCTCGTTTTTCCCTTAATGTTTGGATTTTGAAAACTTAAGAACTTAGGAAATTTACAAAATTAGTTGCAGATAATATTTCAAAATTAATACGTGATTTGGCATTTGTATTTATAAATATTGTCATGTTTTGTTTCTTCTTATGCACTAACCCGTAATAAATTTCCATGATTGGTATCGTTTCCTTTAGCCTCAGATCGCCTTGCAGAGATTGCTACCTTAGCAATAAAGCTGCCTTTTGTGCTACTGTATCTCCTATGATGTACTTTTTGGATTAATACTCAATACTCAATAAGTTTATTGTTTCCATAGGTATTTCAAAATAATGTTACATATTTTAATAAGTCTCATTATGGACCATGTCGGGCATAACAATAATAAAAAGGAACTGGTTTTTATCATAATTTTTCAATAATTATAAATTTTCAATTTCGCTAATGTTATATTAATTTAAATATAAATATTTTATATTCGGATATGTTTCATAGTGCAATAAAGGATATTCATTCATTCATTCATTTACTTTTTCGCAGTCTTCAAATGCCATATAACAAAACCGGACTTGAAAAATGGAATCCAGGCGGAATGCGATAGAAAATGACATAATCATCACAGAAATCTCAAAACTGGATATTCAATGTTGAAACTCTTAGAAAACTGAAAGCTTTCATTTTCTCAAAATCACAAACAGTCGTTAATTTATTTACATATGCCGTCTATCAATCGATAAGTAGATGTTTGTCAACCGCTGCCATGTTACGTGGCACGAAACGAGTCGACGACGCTCACCCGTAATATACGAGGCGTAGCGAAAGTGAACTTTCTCCAGAGGTCAAAGATAAATGGGCGCACCCACAAACAATTATCACAACATTACCATGGCGTTAATTGTACACACACCTCATTTGTTTTGCTGTAGGATCGCCCAAGTCAATAGGGTATTGCAGTATCTGTCCACAAATAAAAGATACAGAAGGCAATGTTCGTACATACTTACAAACGAGTGAAACCTCGACAATTTTTAGACGATCTCGAGTATCTTTAGATTTTATATCATTACTACATGTTTTCCCGCGACTTTGCCCGCGTAATTTTGTTTATTATAGCCTATGTCACCCGCTTGATGTAGCTTCCCATAGATGAATGAACTTTCATGATCGGATCAGTATTTCTGAAGATTTCTCCCTACAAATGAACAAACTAAGTCAGAAAATTTGCCACTTTATAAGATTAATATAGATAAAAACATGTCTATTATGCGTGAGCTGTTTCTCTTTTGTATGTACATTACCTTCTGTGTCTAGTTGTGTTGTAATCTCTCCTTCCAAAGAGTCAAAGAGAAATTTACACTAACCGACAAAATATAGAATAAAAGATTATAATACATGTTAAATTCAGAAATCATTCACCAAAAATGGTTTGTCATTACGTATTAACCTGTAAAGAACGGATGAAAATGAAAGCTGATTTTAAAATGGAAGTGACATACACATCCGGATTTATAAACGACGACGCATTAAGACGGAGACTGGTAATATCTGTAGAAAGTTGGCTTGAAGTCGGAATTTTGCATAATATACTAACTTGTCCAAAAACCTATACATAACCTTGTTCGATATAAACTTATTTGAATGAAAAAAGTATGTTAAAACTTTGACTCAAAATTTTAACCAACACAAGTCTCGTGCAAATCTGAAGTAATAAATAATATTAGGTCCTGAAACTCCATAAATTCTTAACTTCTCGCTAAGCATTTTTACTATTTATATTTTCAGTGGCAACGAAGATGCGCTGGAGGGTCGCATGGAGCTGGATCAATTCCCCAGCGCCAGCACACTGAGGCAATCCAGTTTGATGCAAAGCTGCCCCTTCAAAGGAGCTCCTAAATGTCCACCCGCATCTAAAAGGTAAAGGCACTGTCTATTCCTACAATCATTAGCCTAAAAAAAATAAGGAAATTTCTTAGACACCAAATTTTCGTAAAATAACAAAAATATTTTTTTCGCTGGTTCTATTCAACATAATAAATTTGTTTTTTTTTTATTTGCAATGGTCTTACATCCCGCTCAATCCAGCCTAAGCACATAAATGAAATTTATAGTGGGGCGAGCATGCCCAGAAGAAATATATTCTTATATATTATTTCATGACAGGTACCGTACCCATGATGGAACATGCAACAACTTCAATCGTCCCCGATGGGGCTCCACGATGACCCCGGTACAAAGATTCCAACCGCCATCATATTCTGATGGATTACAAGCACCTAGAGTTTCCATCTTCGGCACCAAACTGCCTTCTGCTAGAGAAATCAGCGCACTGATCCACAGCAGTGAGAATGCTGAAAACTCTGGAATAACACATCTTCTGATGCAATGGGGACAGTTTCTGGACCATGACATCACATCATCTTCGCAGTCGAGGGGTTTCAATGGCTCTGTGCCGCGGTGCTGTAAAGATGGCGGACGGGAATTTATGCCTAAGGAATTGATGGTGAGAGGAAACTATTTTAATTGAGGAAAATACACAATTATTTAATATTCCAAATAATGAGTAAGAATAATTTACTTCCATCATTTAACATATTACAACATATTATCTAGGAGATGAGGTGTTATCGGCAAGTTATTGGACATCTTAAACATTAATAATGAGACGATCGATCAGTATTCCTCATACATATTATGATTTGTTTATATATATTTGAATTATTATAAAAAAATTGCGATATTTGAATCGTTCCTCGGCATAATATACATCTACCTATTCTCAAAGAGCAACTTCTATGACTTAGGAGAAAATCTTGAAACTTCCATTATACCTACTTATTTATAGTGTTTCCATGCACATTAGTAATTTAATAAAATAACTTTAAAACGGTCTAAATGCGTGTAATTTTTTTTTAAATAAAATATTCAAGGAGCCTGCGAAGCATCTGAAACTACAAAAAAAATTAAAACGTTTTTTAATGACTAAGGAACACCTTATTTGTTACCATGGACATTATTAAGATGTCCAATAACTTGCCGATAACACCTCATCTCCTAGATAATATCTTGTCATATGTCAGTGAATTGTATTAGCTGTTTTCCCGCGACTTCGCCCGCAATCCAATAGTTTCAGAGTATATTGCAATCAAACCAAAAACCAAACTTTCCTTTTTGTAATATTAGTATAATAATCTAATTAGTGTATCAACAGCATCCAGAATGCTTCCCGATCGCAGTGCCGTCATCGGACCCGTTCTACGGTCCTCGTGGCGTGCGTTGCCTGGACTTTGTGCGGTCGTCGCCGGCGCCCCGTGACGGCTGCGAGCTCGGCTGGCGGGAGCAGTTCAACCAAGTATCCGGCTACATCGACGCATCACCATTGTATGCCAGCTCGGCGAGACAGTCCGATAAACTAAGGCTGTTCCGAAATGGTAACTAGAAGCCTTTACAGACTACACAGTCGAAGTATATTAGGGGCCATCCATAAATTACGTCACACGTTAGGAGGGGGGGGGGGGTCGACGAACTGTGACATTAGAACAATATTTAGTAGAATTTGTATAGACAAACTGGTGACAGGAGGGGGGGGTCCATTTATGGACGGACCCTTACTTACTTCAATGTAAATATCATACTCCTTGAGTTTTAATGATAACTGAAAATAATAATTATAATTTTACAATCTTTTTTTTACAAGGTTATACTGTTAAATAATTTTAATGAAATATGCTGGTGGATATTCTTTAAGCATTTTTCATTCAAAATTAAAAATAAATTTTTACGATACCTTTTTTATTTTTGTGGAAAAATCTTAACACATAGATATATGCCAAATGAGTAATGGATAAGCCAAATAAATTGCGCACACGTTGTCGAATGTATACATCCTACGTGTGTTTCAGAATTGTTCGGACAACTGCATCAAATCAAGATTGCCATTTGGTAATTAAAACATATGTTGATGGTACAGAATTCGTAGTTGATCACAATGGAATAGATCAAACGCCTTGTTCTTTCTATATATTTTTGCTAACGAATTGATGTAGATGTAGCTAATAAGAGATAGGCAGGCAAGGAAAATAACAGAGCTTTTTAACTACAAGCTATAGCTAAGTATTGCCTGCTCCATCTCTATATTTTAATTAATTCAGATTTAAGATTCAGATAGATCGTGAGCTTGTCAACTTAGGCATATGACATATGAAAGTGATGCTCGTTTTCACCAAACTTAGGAGTCGCCTAAATCTGCCGTCTTAATATTTAGGAATCGCCTAAGGTGTAAATGTATTTCATCAACAATGACTACGAAACACTTAACGACATTAAGCGATGTCTAAATTTGACATGCATTATGCAGCGCCTTCCGCTAGACATTTGCGTAAAATAGGTCACAAACGTGTCAATAGATAAAAGGAAAAGAAAAAAAAATAAACTAATCTGCTTCGGCAATTCTTAAGATAAGCGGGCTAGTTAAGCTGTCTTGTTCTAGGTTAATGAAAACGGGAGTGAGCTCTCAAACTCGTGCAATTTGTCAGTAAATATGTTATATATTCTGTCCCGTTCGCGCGCAGGCATGCTGCAGTACGGGCGCTTGCAGCAGCGCCGGCCGCTGCTGCCGCCGGAGCGGCGCGACGAGCTGTGCCGCGGCGGCGCGCTGTCCGCCGACTGCTTCAAGTCCGGGGACGGCCGCGTCAACGAGCACCCGGGCCTGGTGGCCGCGCACATCGTCTGGCTGCGGCAACACAACCGGTTAGCGGATCACTCCTGGATTGTACTTGTTACGAACTGGCCAGCAGGCCGATGAGTTATTTTTAGAAGTATATTTTTTTGTTGACATTTTATTCTCTTTTTTTCCTTTGCTCTTTATTCTTTCTTCGGTCTAACTAACTTACATAGCTATTATTTAAGTTTGTATTTTAATTATTTTATTATTATATTATTACCTTAACTTTGAGCCCTTTTTTTACTTCCAACTCCTATCACTACCTCCTATCTGATATAGTACTCCTCAGATAACTTATAATTATTGTTGATCACCTTACCTTATATTTGGATACCGTACTCGCCAGGCTTGCGAAAACATCAGTGATAACTATAGTAAACAGGCTTCACCTCTCACTTTGCTATTTTCGCTAAGAAGGATGAAGATGCAGAGCAAAGAGTACCTTTATTTATTAGAACATAGAGCTATCATGCCTAATAGTCAGCAAATCACCACACTACAATATTTGTATTTCAGAATGGCTCAAGAATTGGCACATCTGAACCCTCATTGGAGTGACGAGAAAATCTACCAGGAAACAAGGAAGATAGTGGGAGCGATGGTACAACACATCACCTATAGGGAATTCCTCCCAATCGTTCTAGGTAAGCAAATTGCTTCATAATAATACTTTTACCATCCATTTTAGCATTTAATTGTGATGTGCAGCATTTTTACTAGCATTTCTCAAATAACCTACCTCCACTTTTATAAATGCCGTCGAACGAGTAAAAAAAATCTTACATATGGCAGCTTAATATATACACTTCTATCTCGGTGTCAAGTCTACCATACGCCATCTAATTTTCAATTTGTTCACTACAGGTGGAGAGGTTATGCGTCTATTCGAACTGGAACCTCTCAATAAAGGCTACTACAAGGCGTACAATCCTAAGATTAACCCGAGCCCGGCCAGCTCCTTCGGCTCCGCGGCCTTCAGATTCGGCCACAGCCTGGTTCAGTCCTCCATGATGCGTTACGACCGTTTCCACAGACCCATTAATAACAGTAAGTTGCTTTCGCTACTAATTTATTAGATATTGTATTAATAATAATTTCATCTATAATTTATTAGGTAGGCAAGTAATTTATTTGTTAAATGATAATTTCAGACGTGTCTCTCCACAATGAATTAACAAATCCATCAAACATTTGGAGCATGGGTGCCGTAGATCGGCTCCTACTCGGTATGGTGAACCAGCCGATACAGAAACGCGACGAATTCATAACAGAGGAACTCACTAACCACCTATTCCAGACGCCACATTTTGATTTCGGTATGGACTTGGCCGCTATCAACATTCAAAGAGGGAGGGACCATGGAGTGCCACCTTACACAACATGGCGGGAACCTTGCGGACTATCACAAATAACTGGATTCGAAGATCTATCCAGAGTTATGCCAAAAAGAGTAGTAAGGAAGTTCAAAAGTTTATACCGGTAATAATTATTCTTAATAATTCCAATACATTTTATCAAAAAGTATCTATCTTTATTAAATATTTCAGACATGTAGATGATATCGACTTGTTCACGGGAGGAATGGCAGAAAGACCAGTGGTGGGTGGGCTCGTAGGGCCGACCTTCGCATGTATCATCGCTCAACAGTTTACCAATCTTCGGAAAGGGGATAGATTTTGGTAAAGTATACATAAGACGATGAAATAATATTTTCTTTGAAACCGTTCTCAATTATTTTGAGAATTGTATTAATACTCAATTATATTGATTTACTTGTTTGCTTTTTAAAGGTACGAAAATGGAGGTTTCGATTCATCATTCACTCCAGCTCAATTACAACAAATTCGTCGAATATCGTTCGCCCAAGTTCTATGTCGCACTTTAGACACCATTGACAGCATACAACCATTCGTATTTTTGTCACACGACAATCCTGACAATGACAGAATCTCGTGCCAAAATGGTTTACTTAATAACTTTGACTTATCACCTTGGGTAGAAATCAACTCTGACCTAAATAACGACATAAGCAAATCCGACGATATTCATTCTAGTACCACAAAACCTATTAAATCTAAAACAACAACAATTAAACCATCTGAGACTAAAAAGACGCAAACACTATCCGCAGCTGCTTCTAATAAAATAACACAGAAGAGACCACCTCCGCTAGTTAACTCGACAAAAGCTCAAAACGTGACAAAACAAAAACCAACTACTCGACTTAACAAAACTGACACGACAACAAAAGTCAAAAACAATTCCACCGTTACCGTGAATCCTAACAATACTTTATCAAAATCAAACGTAACTCAGAAAATTGACGATAAACTTGACTTTAAAAATAAAAGTAGACGTTATGATAACAGTAACAATGACTTAATTAACACACGAAAAAACCAAAAGGGACCAGAGAAAACTTATGACTATGACTACGATGACGATCAAGAACAGATAGTACACAACGTGCAGACCGTTGTCGTAAACAACTTGTCACACAAACGACCGTACCACAGACCGACTGACTTTCTGACTGTGACAGAAAATGTAAACAAATACACTTACTTAATAAACTATGTACCTAGACCGACTGAATCATGGCGACATACGACTAGAAAGCCTCACGACAGAAATAAAGACAGAGACGTAATCAAAGTGACTTACCAGACTTACGGTGACACATACAGACGACCGAGTAAACCTCACTATTACAATAAAAAAGACGACCAACTCGACAGTAGATACGAAGAATTTTACAGAAATAACCGACCAGCATCACAAACAACTAACAGAAACCAATTGCATTCTTCCGCACGATCTAACGGAGAATCAATTTTGACAACTAAAGCTACTGCTGACCAGCCTCTAGAAAAAGTTAGTTCTTCGACTGAAAATTTTTACAAGCTTGTGACTTTTGGATACGTTGGCACTTATAAAGGTGACATGACTGACCACTTTCAAAATAATAACGAGACCGACATAATTGACTTAAGACATGACGTAATCAGCCAAGACTTTTCCACTTACGAGACTAAGAAACTTGACGCTATAAATGATGACCAGACTGATAATATGAAATTATCTACGTTCTTTCTTTATGAGACGGCGACTCGACCTTACAGTAACCTTCATAGACCAACAAGACGACACGATGTACAGAACGACCAAAGTAGAGATAACTCAAATAAATATTATTACATCAAAAATGTTTTACATAAATATGGTGACTCTGACGTTATACCGACTGACAAACCAATTGAACTAAAGAAAGACATTATAAGAGAAAACTATAACAATCCAGGCGTTCCTTACTCCGTTGACATAGAAGAAAGATCTGCTCCCGGGAAAATGGATCTTTTGGATGAAATAGAATCGAAAGCAGTCAAAGTTAAAAAGCCAAATAATGAAGCAAAGACACCTTCAGTTGCTTTTCAGATAATACCAAGCGAAAACAGGTACGTACTCATTAAAACAGTTTTACCTTACTAGGCACAGTTGCTTTATATATAATTCCAATCTTCAATCCTTGATTTTTCTATATAACCCTATTACAAAGTTATAATGTATTCTAGCTAACCCATATATCTCTCAGGCAGAAAAATCAAATGTTTATGTCCATGTTTTGTTACAGTCCCTCTCAATGGAAGGTCTACGACGAGAAGACTGAACTCTCTGATGGGCTACCACACCGGATGCCATCTATAAAAGCAGATCCATATGCCTTGAAGGAGATTCCACGACCCATGAACCTAAACAGAATGAGGAAACGACGACCGGGCAAGATATGATAACGAAAATAAAATGCCATATTTATAAAGCTAGGTAAATTAAACGCAGTACCAAGACCGATATAAAATTTACATATTATTTTGAAATTTATTTTATAGGATGCAGGGATTTTAACCAAAACCATTTATGACGTAATTGGCTACGATATTCCATATATCGTATTCCATAATTAGCTATACCGAGACTATTAGACTGAGAGACTGATAAACGAACTCAACTGATATGACCACAATGACATAAAAAATCATATCAAAAGACTGACTGACTACTCTTATTTAGTAAACTCGACAAAAGAAAACTACATCTTAACTAGAAATCTCGACGATTGAATTTATGATTACTTTTTAACTGCTTGCAGATTTGACATTTTGATTGGTGACTGAATTGACATTTGGATTGCTGACAGTATTGACTTTTTAACTGCGTAAAGTTGACGTTGACATTATGATTGGTGATAGAATTGACATATTGAATGCCGATAGAATTGACTTTTTGATTGCAGACAGAATTGACAATTGTTGACGTTATGATTACTGACAGAATTGACATATTGACTGCCGACAGAATTGACATTATGATTACTGACAAAATTGTCCTTTGAATTGCTGACATACTAATTGAAGTTTTGATTGCTGACTGAAAATACATTTTAACTGTTATTTTTTATGACAGTATTGACATATTGACTACCAACTATTTGATTTTGATTGCTGAAAATGAGAATAATTCAAATGAACAAAGACTTATTTGACTGTACAAAACTAACGACACGACTACTACATTAAGGTTTAGGGGTGTCACTAATTCCACTTTCACTAAGAAGACGTCCCAATTTTTGTTGCAAATTTAAAATGTTCTATTATTATAATAGAATTATTTGTTCTTATTTAACAACTTTTTGATAATCCTTAAGGATCTGATTACATATTATGATCAATGAAAGCCTGGATATGTTTCCCTTACGACCAATAGTGACTAGAAAACAGTAACTAATGACATTTTACCTTACATAAATGACCAGTGACTTGTATTAAAAGTGGGACTTTATAATTTTCAGATTTATTAAGCCAGACTATGTCGATATATAACAATCAATATTTATAATACATCATTTATAAATAACTAATATTTCACGACACACTACAGAATTTGTTAGTTAAACATACACACAAGATCGCATCGGCTTACTACACATAGCTTTTCTTTTCAAAATCTATTTTGAACTTTAAAACAAACACATGAAAGCTTAATTTCCATGACATGAATTTAGCATTTTGTAGCAGCCTGGCGTGATGTCGACTGTAGTTAATATATGTTTATATAAGTAACTACAACTTGACATTTACAAAAACTTTTAACAATTTGACTTACATTGACAACACTATGACATATGAATTTTGATTTAACTGACTGTTGACTGTGACTAGCTCAAAGTACATATTAACATTAATATGGATCTCTATAAAAAATAATAGATATTTCTTTTTACAATTAGTACTTATTTTATTAGTTAAGTGTATTTTAAGTATCAACAAGTTCAAATTATAATTGTCAATTTCTTATTTAAAAATAATCAATTTACTCAAGAGGTGGTTTTATAATAATAATGAAATTAGATACAGTACTACACGAACCATACCACCGAAATTTGTATTTTAGTTTTCATTTAAATAAAAAGTCGATATTTTGACAACGATTTATATTAAAAACAAATATTACAGATATTACAATAAATAAATCTTAGTGAAAATCATTTTTAATTATCTATTTTCAGGTTAGATAAGGTTTATAGTTAAGTACATACATATTTATTATTATTTAAGAGAACACAAATGAGAAATAAAATTATAATGAAAAATTCATGACAATTTAATTCACTATCCTTATTAACTATTAATTTATATACCATTAATATATGTTTCACACTTATAGCATAATAATATTAACATACTGAATTATGGATTTAGTTTGAATAAATTTAAAAGTAATAAAATAGCATAATCAACTTTAATAAAACTTTATGTAATCACAATAAAGAGTTGATTGTAAAACATCCTATCATCTACCTAACATAATAAATAATAATTGTTGATCAAGTACCTCCTGAGTAACAACTATGCCCATTTAATATGTAGCTAGGTCATTCAAAATATCTGGGAATGATCCCGACCGCTTAAAGAAAGGTCTGGAGTCCCTGGGAAATTTTTGCTAGTTATCTAGATTATGTGAGGTTGCAATGGAGGATTTTTTGTCAGGTAAGTCAATGGTGATTGACTAGTTTCAACTGATCTGACGGCAGAGCTCTAAGACTAAATGGCTGTCTAATGTCAAACAAGTCAAACAAGTGTAGGGCCAGTTCCCTTCAGTAAAAAAGTCCTTCACAGTGCTATATGCTCCAATTCTCGATTGTCATCCATTCTTATGAATAAATTATAAACCTATATATGCCAGGACAGTACAATAAAAATATGACAAACTATTTTTGTTAATTTTATAAATAAAATGCTTTTGTTTATAACATTACCTCACCTATACTTTTCAAATAACCTGATTTTTTGACGCCGAGAAATGCGTTCACCCAGCGCGGCCCCACCCCTGAAGAGGCTAGACAAGAAGCAGGAGTTTACCCACTAAAGCTCAGCGATGTCCCTCGCATGGAAGGCGATGCACGGGATGGGCCCGGAGGCCATACACCGCGCGGTTCGCCCCGATTTTGGCCCGCCCCGAAAAGGGGCAGTTCCCCTCACAGGTTGGGAGAACGCCTCAAAGTAGGGTATGGTGTAATTATATCAGATTATAATCAGCTCATTCACATATATTTTATTAATACTCAAATTAGAACAGTGTACTGTAAAAAGAAATGACATTGTGACATTCTACTTTGTTTTATTTCTAAACTAAACCTAAGATTTGTATGTAGTATCTCACTGTTATTATTAAAATGTATATTTGTCATACTATAATATAAACCAAACTATGCAAATGCATGTAAATGAATACATAAATTATGTATAATTCTGAATGCTACTAAAGCATTTAACATTTTAAAATATAATATTATAATTTCTTTGGCTTTTTCTATACCAATTAACACAGAATAAAATTTTCATAACTTAATGGAGGTAAATATTATATAAATAATTTAATGAACTCATTTCAGATTCAAACACTACGTAAAATCTAATCCGTTTTATTTTTATGTAACCATAAGTGATATCATTAAGTTGACATAATAATATTGCATCAACCATCACTTTGTGAGTTACAATAGTGACAATTCTCATTTAGTCCCGTTCTGGATAATATTGTGCAAGTTCCTTTACTATTTCCTGTGCAAGCTCTTTGGAACTAGCACACAGAACCCTCCTTGACAATATATCAAAAGGCCCCCCAGATGGATCTATACATACTCCGCCGGCTTCCCTAACAATTATGTCTCCAGCTGCAACATCCCATGCATGTATACCAAACTCAAAATTTGCATCCGCACCGCCCATAGCCACCATAGCCATGTTCAATGCTGCAGAACCCAGTGACCTCACACCGTGACCTTTATTAACTACCATCTTAAAGTTCTCAAATACAACCCTACATTTTTCTTCATCACGACTTGTACCAGCCTCAAATGCAATCAGTGCTTTTTTCAACTCTTTCACTTTGGACACGTGGATTTGCCTACCATTATAAAAGGCGCCTTGACCTTTTTTAGCAGTGAACAATTGTCCTATCAATGGATTATATATTATGCCGGCCACAGATTCTTTATTTATAACAAGTCCAAGAGAAATGCAACTATGAGGAAATCCATGAACGAAATTGAGTGTGCCATCTACAGGATCAATGACCCAAGTCGGGTCATCAGTCAATACACATTTCGCACCATCGGCGGTCGACTCTTCTCCTATAAACTTGTGTTCAGGAAACTTTTTCGACAATCCACCTATGAGCGTCTCTTCCACTTTCTTGTCCACTTCTGTCACTAAGTCGATATCGCATGACTTGTATTCGAAGGCTTTACACCCGCTAACATGTTCTGTTATAAGGTTTCCGGCGGCTTTGACGATGGCTAAAGCCTCATCAAAGTATTCATCTATTGCATCAGACATTTTGATAAAACACAAAGATACAAACTGTCGAAACTGTTTCCAAGGAACTTATATACTTTATAGTTTCTAAAAGTCAGTGAAGTTTAATTTGTTTTAAATAAAATATTCGAAATATTTACGAAAAGTAGACAATCAATAACACTGTCGTACAACGTGCAGCGATCACTGTCAATGTTATGTCATTGTCATACATGACATTGTTATTACCTTCTTCTTCTTCTTTTTTAATTAATGGCTTATCTGCGCATTTCGCACAATTCTGCCAATGTCAAGTAAATAAATTAATTTTTACATGTAAAATGAAAATGAAATGAATGAAAGATGGCGCAAAACTTTTTTCCGTTTTTGATTGTTATTATCGATAATCATTATAGAAATTAAAAAGTTATGTCCGGAACAAGGCCATGAAAAAAATATAGTTATGTCATTGACCATAAGTATTTTAGTAATCCTTAAATAAGTAAAATATGGGTTATTTATTGTTTCATGGTAAGGTCTTTTTATCAAAATTAAGACTTAACAAAAGAACAATATTTTAATAGATTATGACTAAACAAGTTCCTGCAGTCTATTTTTGAAATTCTGATATTTTTGTGGAAATATTAATATTCTATACATAAGGATTCCAATAATCATACGTTTATGACATAGGGTCTTCGTAAGCATAGATAGAGTATAATGAGGAAATATTTAAAAATAAAAAGAAAGCACCAAAAAGCACCTGCACTAGATGGCGACTCTAGTAAAACGAATGGACCAAATTTCATTCCGTTCATTCATCATTCCCGTTCCTTTTAACTAACATACGAAAAAACTGAAATTTGCAAAGTTCGAAACTAAGATATACATACAAATACGAAAAAGTTCAAATATACGAATTGTTTATTGAATTTTGAAAACTTATTTACTTTTATACATGAAAGAATGTCATGGAGAAATCAAGAAAGTACCGTAGCGTCATCTAGTTTGATTTCGGAAACTAATGTTTTTTTTTTAATACTTCCTCGTTGATTGTTTGCTTATGACATAGGGACATCATAGGAACACGGACCTACTTAAGTAGTAATTTCGTCTATGGGACTAAGCCATGCAGCCAAATCTTGGGTGAATGCTTACCTAAAAAATCTTATATACAGCTATTTTATGTGAAAAATCTGTGTAGTTCTTTTTGCTTCTGTAAGGCTGAATATTCTGTGAGCATCTTGTGTTTGATTATTGTTCAGCATGGTGATAGACATACAATATGTGATAAATTTTTCAAGCAAATAGTATATTTAAAAATATATATATTTAGTGTTATCTTGTATTATATAACTTATTTACAAACATTTATGAAGATAAGAAACATAAATGGATCTTTGTATTTGTATGTTTTTGTTAAGAATGAGTGTTTTTTTGATGAAAATGCTGTTACTATATATCTTAAACAAATTAAAATGTATAACAGATCACTTTGTCAGACATCATACACACATCAGACACATTACAGGAATAGACACATAAATCTACTAATAATTATGAAAATACATATGTATAAAAATAATTTTAGGAAAATGATAAACCTCTATGGTACTTTTTGGAACAAAGAAATAGAATATTATTGCTATTACAACTGGAAAAATATATATGGATATGGATGGATATATATTATATTAATGAAAATATATATCTGTAATAATATATTTATGACAACATTAGACCTCCATAGTTTTATCTACTTACACATATTTAAAAACTCTTTCTGGAACAAATCAATAGAAAATAATTGCTACTGTTACTGTCTTCTCTTAACTCATAATAATTATGGATGTGAATCTTAAGGCTTTGCAGGAACTAGACGATGCAGAAATTGCAACATCTTTATTTTGTAGAATTGATGATTGTTATAAGCATATAAACATACAAAAACATAGTTTCACTGTTATTACTCAGAATATTAGAAGTATTTATGCCAATTTCGATGACTTTAAAATAAATCTATCGCAAATACCGGTTGAGCCAAATATGATCATTCTGACAGAGTGTAGACTTGATTTAAATAAACCGTTACCTGCATTGGAAAACTATTATGCATTCTGCACTTTAAACCAAATAAATCAAAATGACGGAGTGGCTATCTATGTTAATCGGTCCCTGCAGGTTCAGGTGACAGAAATTAATTTAACACATGCATCTGGACTACAAATAACCACAGACAGTTTTGTAGTAATAGGTATTTATCGGTCTCCTTCAAACTTAAATGCAGAAAGATTTATCGAGTCACTAAATAATCATCTCGAGTTGCTATCTTCTAACAAAATATTTTTATCATGGGTGATATAAATATTAACCTAATAATAAATTCAGTAGAAAGATCAAATGAACGGAATAACAGATTAAAATACTTGGAGGTTTTGGCTTCACATGGTCTGCTCCCTGGTCATTACCTGCCAACTAGGGGAAACAGTTGCCTTGATCATGTTCTCCTAAAACTAGAAAAAACTAAAAACTCTGCAACTGTTGTAGTTCTTGACAGTACAATAACAGATCACTTCATGGTGACTCTAAATGTGTCAAATTTAACAAATGAAATAGCTTCCAAATCAAATACTAGAAATTATGTCAATTATAATAATGTATACGCTGCCCTTATCAGCAATGATATTTCCTATTTTAATACATGTAATGATCCAAATATATTGGCAAATAAACTTGTAAACATGATAAAAAAGGCTTTCGTTACAAATACTAAAATAAGGACAGTTTCATCAGGCAAACGAATTTTAAAACCGTGGGTGACTAGCGGTGTCCTACGCTGTATTAGGCTGAGAAATAACATGCAGTATAAACTAAGACAAGAACCAGAAAATAAAATTTTACAAATTACATATAAACGCTTTCGTAACTATTGTGTAAATTTGTTGAGAAAACTTAAAACACAATATAATAAGAAAAGAATTGAGGACTCAACAAAAAACAACAAAGAGCTGTGGTCAACAATAAATGAAGTAAGTCAATTCAGGGCTCCAAAGAGTTCAAACTCTAAACTCTTAAATATGTTACCAAACCCCATAGATTCGATAAACTGTGTAAATCAATTTTTTATTAGTATTGGAAGTACTTTAGCTGAAGATATTATTTCTAACTTTGGTATACAATTGAATAAAGTGAATTCTACCATACAAACATCTTCATTCGTTCTGATGGAAACAGATCCTGAAGAAGTAAATGGGATTCTTATGAATCTTGATTCTAGTAGTTCTCCTGGTTGGGATTACATTCCTACGAAATTTGTTAAGCAAGCTAGAGATTTTTTTGTTCCTCTTATGAGTCGATTGGCTAATTTGTGTTTTGAAATGGGAAAATTTCCTGTGGTTTTTAAACGCTCTATTGTTACACCGGTTCATAAGGGTGGAGATGTAAATGATGTAAATAATTATAGACCTATATCTGTACTTCCCTGCTTCTATAAAATACTAGAGAAGTTATTAAACAAAAGACTTGTTAAATATTTAACTACTTACAACATTATTTCTAACTCCCAATATGGTTTTAGAAAAGGACTTTCCACTCAGGACGCTGTTTTAGATTTAACTAAATTAATTACTGAAAAAGTTGATAACGGATATAAGTGCCTTACCGTCTTTATAGATCTTAAAAAAGCATTCGACAGCGTTTCTATCCCTTTTCTATTAGATAGACTTGAAACTATTGGTATTAGAGGCATAAAAGAGATAATCTTTTCGAAAGTTATCTTAGTGAGAGGACACAAATGGTTAAAATCGGTGATTATTGTAGCGACGAGGGAAATATTAATTATGGAGTCCCGCAAGGTAGTGTACTCGGCCCTACGCTCTTTCTTATATATATTAACGATCTATGTACATTACAGAATTGCAATAGTCGGATATTTTCTTATGCAGATGACACAACGGTCGTTTTTTCTGAGAAAAGTTGGGATGAAGTGCAGACTGCAGCTGGTATAGGCTTGGCTGTTATAGCTGATTGGTTAAAGTCAAGTCTACTTACTCTTAATGCATCCAAGACTAAATATATTTGTTTTACTCCTAGTCAAAGAACCCAGCCTACCACTGATTTTCAAATAAAGATACATCGTTGCGGTAATGCACAGAACCAGAACTGTGATTGTCCTATCATTGATAAAGTGGTTTCTACCAAATATCTTGGAGTAATTGTGGATTATAGACTATCATGGCACAGCCATATTGAAATGATTATTTGTAGAATCAGAAAATTGATGTGGATTTTTAGAACACTTCGAAATATAATGACAAAAAATCTTTTAAATAAGGTTTACATAGCACTTGTTCTATCGATTATAACCTATTGTATTCTGGTCTGGGGAGGAGCTACTAAAATGAAATTACTAGTACTTGAAAGGTCTCAAAGATTACTTATTAAAATGATGCACTCCAAACAAAATAAATACGCAACAGAAAGACTTTATAGCGACTGTAATTTACTTACGATTAGAAAATTGTATATTTTAAAGATTATTTTGAAAGTACACACAACTTTAGATTTTGATCCAAAAAAACTTAATAGGCGACGTAGTAATGTTGTGGTCAAATCATTTAGGAGTCATACAGCCTTCGCAGAACGTCAATATAACAGTCAATCAGCTTATTTATATAATAAATTAAATAGGAAACTAAATATATATGATAAACAGTTGTATGAATGTAAAGATATATTAATAGAATTCTTAAAAACTATTACATATGAGGAAACTGAGGACATATTGAAAAGAATTAACTAAATAAGTACTTTGTGTATGTCGCAGTCGAGTGGCGTGGTTGGCCGGCTGACTGAGTTGCTAATTGTGCCGCTTGGCTGCGACATATACATATACATACAAATACAAATATATAATATATATGTAGATAACAACACACACCCACAGGCACAACACATAACACAATACACACACCACAATACACACATTCACAACACAATACCTCACCCACGAACTCATTCATTCATTAATTTTGGTTCTTGTTAACATTAAAATATGTACTTGCTACAAAGCTGGAGCGAAATGGTCCCAATACAAGTATTTTATATTACTTACTGGGATAATTTCAAGGTTGTAAATGATGGAAATAATGTTAATAAAGAACGAACTCACGAATGTAATTTAGTGAATCGGCACAAAAAAGATTTTATGCGATAGAATAGAAATCGGCATTTTTCTGTGGGCAAACACTTTGTAGTAGCCGCTACCCCCTCCCGACACGCTACACATTTTTACGTCCTGTGATGTTATATTTTGTTTCACGGCGGGCTTTTCCGCAACTCGATACTCAGTGCCTATTTTGCATGACACGGGGTTGCTTTAGTCCTTGGGCTTCCTCGATATGTAGTCCTTTGTCTTAATAGGCTCCTGCATTCCAGTATCACATGAGCGCACAAGCGCTCATGTGATACTGGAATGGAGACTGAGGAGACAATCTCCTCGGTCTCCATGCACGCCCTGCACAGAGGACTGTCAGAATAACCCATGTTATATAGGTGTTTGTTAAAGTGTCCATGTCCAGTAAGTATACCTACTATTTGCCTTAGAGTCCTGTTGCTTCAATCCATTTATTTTTAATATGAGGATCATACGGAAAACTAAAACAAAAATTACAGTTTAATTCAATATAAAATTAATTATCATTTCTTCTGCTTTCAAAAACGATATTTTTTAATCGGGTAAAAAAATCGCATTGTAAGGTTATAATTTATTTGGAAAACCACCAAGAGATGGCACTCTAAGTACATGATATGATATTGATGTCTATATTGTTGAAGCAAAAAAACAAGTCGGTTTTTCGTTGTGATTTGTAAAAGTTAATCAAAAGACAAATAAATAATTCTAATAGTAAATAATATACCTATTGATAAGCTTAAAATTTAAAAAACCTATAGCTTTTTGATAGATCGCGCCTTAAATACATAAATGACATGATGTTAATATGTTTACGAGAAATATAAAGGTAATGTAATAGAAACAAAGTAGTTTTTAGGATATGTCGTATGAATATCAATCTTTCTGAATAAACAAGAGTGAATTATCAACAGTAAATGAATTTAGTTTGTATAATATTCAGTTTTTATGTCCTTATGTTTTAGTTGGAAAATCACCAAGAGATAGCGCTTTTAGTAAATTTAAGTTTATTTTCGGTCACTTCAATTTAATGTTTTTGTGTTCGATGATTTAAAGGTTATCTAATAAAAATAAATGATCTTCTTGATCTGACGTGTAAATTTCACCCATCTGACTCAATATAATTTAAGCATATTGAATGTGAATATTTGCGAATAAAAATGTTACTGTTAAAGTACTTTTAAATATTAATTTTGGATCGCAGCTTGTCCGTGTCAAATAAATATTTGATTCCAATTTAATAAATAAATTAGTAATTATTATTGAAGTATTAATATTTAATGGTATTGGGGCCATTTTCGGCGATGTCCTTTCCATATTTTATGAATTTATGATCAAATGACCTGACATTTTAAAACAATGCTCTTCTAAAGTAACGATATAGCGTGGGTCTACCATAGAATTAATTTAGTAAGTAAGTACTAGTAAGTACTAGTTGTACGTAGTACTTATTAATTCTATGGGCTCTACCAGACTTGACGTCATCCTAGCAGCGCCACGAAAACTTATAGTTTATCTCAGATGCTACGTAACTTGACTGTCTGTTACGTTACAGTTTTTATGTTTCAGGCAATCAACCCAAACAGCCAAAAGATATATTTTTACAAATCCGTACTATATAATATTATAAATGCGAAAGTAACTGTCTGTCTGTTACTTAATCACGCCTAAACCACTGAACCAATTTGCATGAAATTTGGTATGGAGATATTTTAATACCCAAGAAAGGACATAGGCTACTTTTTACCGCGGGAACATGACGCATTCCCACGGGAAAGTAATCTAAATATATATAACTTCAAGGTGACTGACTGGCATAGTGATCTATCAACGCACAGCCCAAACCACTGGTCGGATCGGGCTGAAATTTGGCATACAGGTAGATGTTATGACGTAGGCATCCGCCAAGAAAGGATTTTGCTCAATTCTATCCCCAAGGGGATAAAAGTTTGTATGCAACTTTGTCAATTTTAAGCGCTGAGACTTTGCATGCATAAAACTACTATGATGTAAGCATCCCTTAAGAAAGGATTTTGGTAAATTCCACCCCTACGGGCATAAGCTAAGAGGATAAGACTTTTTTTTTTCAGGTATTTTACACGATATAATGAATAAATATTCGTTAGTAATGCTGCTCAAAGTAACTTTACCACGCGGACGAAGTCTCGGGCTAAAGCTATTATTTTATATATTTGATAAAATATAATAAATAACATTATTTATGCATGGAATGTCAAATGTCAAAAGGTTATGAAATTCTAAAAAGGAAATAGAAATAAAACAAATGATATTAAAAATCATGAAAAATTGTTTAATTGGCATACCAACTGATAACTTGTTACAACCTATGGCCAATTTTACAATTATCAATATTGTTAATAATTAAATATAATATTTATGTAAAATAGGTTTATGCTGGTTTACTTACATTTAAATTTTATATTATTATTCAGAAAAACTATATAACTAAAAAGAGGTCATTATAATAATTAGACTTGGTAAATATTCATAAAAAAAAATGTTCGTACAAGATGCAGTGTTTTTTTTTTTTACTTTTTAGGCCTTCGGCACAAAGACAGAAACGTTAGATACACACAAGTCCATAATATAAAACTAAGGCCACGCTTTATTACTACGAGTTTTACCTAAGTCTAGAATAAAGCAAGCCATATTCTAGCCCTTCGATACCTTCCGTCTGGCGATAGAGAATAATACCATTTTCGTTATAATAATGTAAACAAAATTTACATGAACCACCTCCAAGGTGTATTTACACATGCGAAGTTGTTGAAATAGCGAGAGTACAGATTTGGGGGTGGACAGATGAAATGATACGTTTAAAAACAAAAGCGAGGATCGCGGGGCGGAGCGTACGAGATGCCGCCACCGTACACTAGTTACAACGAATTTGTACTGATTTATCGTTAATCCGAGAGACACGCACTCGTTCGTACACGCTCTGTCCCGCATCCTCTACACCGAAGCTTACATGTCCTTACTTAACAACTATCATTACATTTTGTATGGCAACAAAGCGTTCAGTGACCGACACTGATTCATATTTACATGTTGGTATTGCTCGCACTGTCACCGACGTGGGAGCGAGTGAGACAACATATATCGGCGAAAAAATACGTCGTGAACGGGAGGGGTGGTGGGGGGGAAGTCGTTCGTATCGTCGCAAATACAGTCTTCACCATTCAGTCGCTTTAAATGCAAAAATTAAATCAACTTGTAACGGACCTATTTTGCCACGATTATGTTAATAAATTTACTTTTTATCAAAAAATTTCATTACAATATCACCCAATGAGTAATTTATTATTTTACCCTTTCGAGACTATGTCCTGGTAAAATGTAAAACTCTCCATTGTTAGGAATGTTTCGTTATTAATACTGGCTCGCGATACAGCTCCAATTATATTCATCAATTACCCGATACTATTGGTGTTGCGACTGACAAATGCAATAATTAAAAAGTTTGAGCACCTGTCGTTATATCAAACATGTACACGGAATATTTATTAGACGCTAATAAAAAAATATCAAACGACGATTATTACAAAAATGTTAAAACGATTACAATATCAAAATACATTCGTTCGCTCACAAATTTTATTTGACAACTCTCAAAGCGGCTGATACTAAATAAAAAATTTATTTTATAACAAACACGGTTCAATACAAATCACATTACGATAATCTTAACACGACCGATGTATTATTAGATATAAATAAAAATCATACCAATATCCGAGTAAACCAAGATTATAACGGTGTTCCAACAAACAACATGTTCATTATACATATACAATTGCAATAAACATTTTAAACCTACTAATGAGTGAGCCAAAGTCCATTTTTATACAACTTTTAAGTCACCACCGCATTACACAATACCATATCAGCACGAGCCTATGACGTATAACATGGTTCATTGAAGAAATACTCACACGATAAACATTACAGAAAAGAATATTATGAAATAATAAAAGTAATATGAAATTATTATACTTAGCGGTAACAAGAGTACTTCTTCAGCGACCTGAATCCATTACAAATGTCAAATACGAGCCATTCAAATGGATGGTGAAACTGAATCGTTTGCTCTTATATCTTATTTAGCAATTATATATTTTAAGGGGCCTCGAACTTTCACATATGAATCTTAGTCTAAAGATTTAATCATTTTGGCCGATGCAAAGCGAGAAACGTTAACTTATCAATTTTTAAACTTTTTTATATTTGTAACTTGACGATTAATGTAATAAGAAAATACTATATCACGACTGTCTTCTGTAAAGTAGTTTGTGAGAAAAATATTAAGATGAAAAAGAATTTTACTGCCTTGGAATAGAACACTCGAGTGTTGTAAACGCAAATGCGCCAAATATGGTTTGTTTAACGAATCATAACTTCAACGAATACAGTCGCAATATGTTTTATATTAATGTTCGAGGCGGCTCATTAGCGAAGACGCAACAGTTTCCTTTATATAATAATGATAGCTACTGGCTTTTGTATTCTTGTTGGTATAAAATAATAGAACTTCTGCTGCCGCACTGATTAGCCGTTCGAACGAGATCTTTTACCAATGAATTTGCCATTTTTTTAAATATACTAATTCATTTATAATTTCTACCATTAATAACGTCGTAATTTATAAATATCAATAGAAACATTTTACGAAATCAGAAGGAAAAAGTAATACATCTCACAATTTTCTGCATAAATAAAGATAAGAGCTCCATTAGAAAAATTGGCACTTCAATATCGGAACACGCTCTCTAAATAGTGAATAATAAAACATACATAATTTTCATAACATCGAAATATTAATAGATAAAAATCAATCGGAACAACAGCTGAGAAAGACTCGGCAAAACCATAGACAAAAGAATACTTAGACAGATACAAAGGCGGGGCGTGCGCGTGTATTGTAACGTGGGTAATGAGTCGGTGTCGCGTGGTGGTGGTGGTGACGTCACTCGACGCTGTTGGTGGTGTCGTTGACGTCGTCGAAGGACTCGTCGCCGGATCCGGCGCCGGCGCCGGGCGCGAGCGACGTGCGCTTCATGCGGGAGGAGGACGACGCGCTCGACAGCCCGATGCCGCCGCCCTGCCGTCTGTACAACGGGCCAATGCAATTGTAACACTCGCGCCCTCTATGTTAGACGACCGTCATACTGCTCGGGCGAATGAGGAAGTATTTAAAATAAAGCGAAAGCACTAAAAAAGCTCGGTGGCGTAGTGGATAAGCGCCGCGGCCCGCGATCGTTGTTGTTAAGCAACTTTCGCAAGGGTCGGTCACGGGATGGGTGACCAAAAAATTATTATCTCGAGCTACTCCGTGCTTCGGAAGGCACGTTAAGCCGTTGGTCCCGGCTGCATTTACAGTCGTTAATACCCTCCAATCCGCATTGGGCCAGCGTGGAGGGTCATGGCCTATCCTCCTTAACAATCCATAAGGAAGGCCTGAGCCCCTGCAGTGGGGACGTAAAAGGGCTGATGATGATGATGACTAAAAAAGCACCTCCACTAGATGGCGACTCTAGCAAAAGTTGATTTTTGCAGGAAACGAATGGACCAAAGACAGTCATTGCCGTTCCTTTTAACTAACATATTAAAATTAAAAATTCGCAAAGTTCGAAACTTTGATATCAATACAAATACGAAAAAGTACAAATAGAATATGAGTTGTTTATTGAGTTTTGAAAACTAATTTACTTTTAAACATGAAAGAAAACCGGAAGGGTTGTCATGGAGAAATCGAGAACGTACCGTAGCGACATCTAGTTTGATTTCGAGAACTATTTTTTTTTAAATACTTCCTCATTGTAACACTCGAGCCAACCATCATACTGCTCGTGCGAATTAACATGACGTCTGTATATGTACGAAATGCTAATTTGATGATCCAATAGAAGTAGGATGTCTCACTCTCTACCCATGATTGTAGCCAAAGGATTTCGACATATTAGCCGTGTTCTTTGACATGTCTTTTGATCGATAAATTTAGGAAAAACTACTAATTTGATAACGTTCCAATCATTTTCATTTGACGTTAATAAAGTGTATGTTGAAGCAGTAAAATTGAGACGAAATATTGACACAAGATCGCTAAGATGTAGTGTCCTATGGCTAGAATTATGGCTTTCCGGACTTTCTATCGAGGACAAATGGATTAAGAACGTGTATCATATTAATTCGTACGAATTACAGTCTGAGATACGGCTGTAACATCTGTAGGCATCAGTTTTTATAAGGTTTGCCTGGAAACATTTCGCAGTCAAATCTCGTGCTAAACATTTAAAAATGGTATATCGGTCCCGTGATAATTGATCAAATGCAGCCTGCTTTTAGAACCTTTTCATATAAAACATTATCGTGAGTGATTCGAATTCGTATCGTGCACTTATTTTATATTGACATCAGTACAGCGCCACCTGTGTATAATGAACTGAAGTTTGACAAATGTGTTCGATACAAATTCGATTAGCGTCAGAGAAGTATTAAGGTTAGAGAAGGTCTGTCCAGCTGGCTGTAAGCAAAGACGTTCCTTGGTTAGAAAGAAAAGATGAGCAGTGCACAGTAAATTACAACTATTAAACAGACTGCGTCAGATTGTTTTTGACCAAGACTTCGCTGTCCGTCCGTCTGTCACTAGACAGTATCTCATGAATTGTGAAGTTAGAAGTTAGATTTTCACAGATTATGTGTTTCTGTTGTCACTATAACAACAAATAAATAAAAATAATACTTAACATTAGAGGGCTCTCATACAATTTGTTGTATGAGAGCCCTACAACAAATTGTATGAGAGTTATTATATAAATAACTACACAAACGCGAGTAAAGAGAGATAGAAAGGGTTCCGAGAACTTTTCTTTTTTCTAACCCAGAACCAGGAGGCCTGGAGCGTCCCTGCTCTACTTATAATACCTATATGATTAGATTTTTGAAGTAAGGAAGGAAACTCAAGACGTTGAAAAGCAAAAATTGACAAATTATTTATGATCTTTTCTTAAATAACTAAGTATTTAAAATCTATATAAGAAATTAAATTTTCGAAAACATTGAACGCACTTAAAAAACAATCACCGTAAAAAACCCACTAGTATTAGATATGTTCTTGATGTTTTGAACTTGCAATGACACTTTAAATTGATAGCAATAGAGTTCAAATTAATTTTCAACACGACTGGTACATTCTATACCGCATTTATGAATGAAAACGAAACAAATATTAGTTGCGAGGGGACAGAACAATAAGCGACACAAATCTGATGACATATTTTTTTATGACCATTAATTATGAAAGAGCGGTACCGCATCTCTATTAACAGAACGCGGTACTGCTTTAGCATTATCACCGTCAACAAAAATAAGCGTAAAATCGACAACACATTAACCACCACAGTTTAAAAACAAACACTCAAATAGATAAGAGAGAGAGTAGTTACAAAGCTCAATATGCAGACGGTTATTTATACATTCGATTGTATTTTTTTAGTAAAAGATCCTTGAGACTACGCTTTGAGAGCTAAATTATAATAATTTTTGATTCGTTCCAATTTAAAAATACTGATAATTTAGTAGTAATCGGATAAACTAATCATTTTATTTCAAAATTTAAAGGAATCCTTTTTGTCATATGCGTATTCTGCTATAAGTCCTTCCGCAGTAGATTTGAACTCTATCCTCAGTACATTAAAGTTTAAAATTAAATAGAGAAATATAACAGTTTAGTTCACCTAACAAAAAAATATTATAATCATTAGTCACTGATAAACTATTTATTAGTATATTTGATCTAATGTGAGAGCTTTGCTAACTAGTATATATAACTATAATAACTTTTTATTACGATATCTATAATAACTTTTTATTACGATATAAAATTTAAAAAAATTTATTGTCACTGTAAAAACAACCCTAACAACAAAACATTATGACCCAACAATCTCTCAAAACGTAGCAACCACGATGAACCAAGCGTTCCATCCCTTTCCATTTTACTTTCCGCCGGTTGGTGCCGCTTAGTCGCTATCGACGTCAGACAGAGAAGGCCTAATAAAAACAATCAAAGTGAGACTTTCAACTAGCGAAACATATATATATTTTTTTAAATATTGTGTTGAATAACGTCCATGAAGAAGAAATATTACATTGTATTTACATTTGATTCTAAATAAATAAATATCATGAGACTCGTCAGATGATTATAGAGTTGGCTTTCAAATAGAATATTCCTGTGAATGATCAACTAGATTCAATCAACTTTACGAGGAAGGTAAAATTCAAAATGTAACAAGACAAATTTTTCCACGTCAGTCCTACTTTTTAAGAGTTTTTATTTACACAAAGAGACCATACAGAAAGAAGTTATTATAACTCGAACACACTGCATTAGTAAAGTAACTACAAAATAAACAAAATATTCTGAATAATAAGTAGATTTTAGTTCCAAGAGTAACAAATACATCTCTGTGGTGCTTTAATGTGTTACTTTAAATATCCCTTTTTCATTTAAAGGTAAACAAACATTATAGAGATTTATTTATATTTTTTTTTTAACCTACATATGGAGTGCAAAGTGTGAAGTGAGTGTGCG
Organism: Diatraea saccharalis; assembly: GCA_918026875.4. Lineage (NCBI taxonomy): Eukaryota > Metazoa > Arthropoda > Insecta > Lepidoptera > Crambidae > Diatraea > Diatraea saccharalis. Next base: position 17,216,402 of record OU893346.1, read on the forward strand.
TTAGAGTGCATAGTGTTTAGAGTATGATAAAGTCTACTGTATCACTGAGAATAGGTTACCTAATTTTATCCTGTTAATTCTCGTAACGGGACATCCCAAAACTTTAACAACTGTCATTCAACATCTGAATATTCTTTCTGTTAGCAACAGTAGAAATATTGTAAATAGTTTGTCTTTTATGGAAAACGGAAATTGTGGAAAAGTTAAGTGAATTTCGAAATGACATAGGAATAGAATATCTGAGATACGTATAACCAATCAAAATCTATTTTGTACCTTTATACAAAAAAAATGTATCAATAGACTTCCTACAGTAAATTCAAAAACATGAGTGAATAGAATCGCCCTGCTGACCTGATGAAATATACAGACAGTGCGTTTATAATAATGTATAAAACAACTATTTAAATAGTTTTCAGTGAAGTGTCATTTAGTCTATTAACACGGGTGAAGTCGCGGCAAAACATCTAGCGTGTGTGTATAACTACCGGAGTTTGTTGCGCAGATTGTTGCACTCCCTGGCCAGTTGCTCGTGCGTCTCGAGCATGTCCTCCAGTTCGCGTTGCGCCTTGCGTTTGCCGACCTTCTCCCTCTGCACCTCCTCCTCCGCCTCGTCCAGCTGCCTCTTCAGAGCTTTCACGCGCACGTTCATCTGAAAGACGAACGGAACGATTTATACGTGTCTTATATGTCGCATCATCTTTACGAAGATCGTTTGATTTAGTTTATATTATTTTAATTGCTAGTTACTCGATGACTTAATTACTCGATTGTAGAGAGAGCGTGATCATCGATACTTTTAATTTTATTAGAATGGTGACACTGACTTTGACAGTTCGTTAACAAAAGCAAATTGCCGCCATTTGGCACGCATTCTGTTTCCGATCGCCGAGGAGTAAAGACATCCGACGACATCACGCTCATCTCGTTATTTTTTCGTATGAAAAGTGATAAAATGGATCAAATCCACGTTGGTATACACGCCTGCAGTGTTATTTGAAAGATAGTCCTCCGTTATGGACGATCTATTCGGGCTTCGTAATAGACCCTTCTGACTACCCGCCGACATATACATCATTCTAAACATATTAGAAATATTTGCAAAAGAATAACCAATGCAAATCGTTTTAATGAAACTGAAACCGTTAGTAGACAAACGCACGCTCATTACCGTATATTATGCATTCACTCGATTATAAGATATGTAAACACAGTATGGGGAAATGCTGCTGAAATACAAAGTGCTCAAACAATATGAAATTAGCAATAAGGCTGCCTTTTGTATACTTTTTTCTTATTTTGATTCTTTGTATCATGTCTTTTGGGGCCGTCCATAAATTACGTCACACAAAATTCAGGATCTTTATCTATACATATTTTACTAAATATTGTTCTAATGTCACTCCCCTCCCACTTTCCTAAAGTGTGACTTAATTTATGGATGACCCCTTTGTAGTGTGCAATAAAGAATATTTTATTACGCGTAATATATGCGTTTTGCCTACACCCAATAGGGAATATGCGTCTGATTCAAAAAAAAGGTTAAATATATTTTATTACAATCGTTATTGCTTTAGAATAAAGTATATCTAAATGATTTTCAATATAAGTTCGTTTTCGTCTTGAAAATAATTATTAAAAAGTACAAAATAAATGCGGTAACTTTAAAATATTTAAACGCCATGCTACTTGTCAGAGCGGATGTGACGAAAATGTACACGTAAAGGGATGTCGTTGTTACAAAAAGATAACATCAATGATTATGTCGCAAAATAAACAACTGATTACAATTTAAATGATGTTTTAGGCTTTTATTTTTATATCATCAATTAAGTAAATTATGCGATTTATTAAAAAAGTCTATTATACTTTAAAAAATCGATTAGTTGTTAATAGATTTAGCTAATTGAATAATAATCTCTCACTCAAAACTCATATTGATTTAAAATGTCATATCTCTAGTCGTGTACTTTGACGTCACGACAAGAGCGCGCCAAAAATTCCGGTGTTTAAACTGCTCTTATCTATTACTTATTTTCATCAATGATTAATGTTACAAAATTTTAGTTTTTCGGTGCCGGTTTTTTTTTATATATCGATGTAAATTATCATATACAACCATTTTCCAAAAATGTGCATATTCCCTATTGTCACTTCTCTCCACAGGCCCGGATCACAGATATTTTTTTTAACCGGAGCAGAAACTCCCAACGACCCATATTTATACAATGTATGATATTGAGTACCTTCTCGATCTGCTCCTTGTACTGGTCGGCGTGGCGGCGCTCCTCGTCCAGTTGCAGCGCGAGCTCCTTCATCTTCTTGTCGAGCTTGCGCGAGGCCTTCTGCTGCGCCAGGCGCTCGCGCGACTCCGCCTCCAGCTGCTCCTCCAGGTTGCCCACCTTCAGCTCCAGCGACGTGATCATGCCCTGGAAACGTATCATCATTTATCATTCAACATATATTTCACTAGCTTTTCGCCCGCGTGGTCTTGTATTATACATTAATATTATTCGTGTTGTATTACGTTGATACAATTTTTAACAAATAATGCATTAATTTCGACCACATTCGATTACCATAAAAACGGTTCTAGTGAGTTAATCTTAAAAGATAGACTTTTTTTTTTCGGGGACATTTTTTGAGATCATTTCAAGAGGAATAACTCTTTCATACATATATTTTTGGCATCTTGCACCGTTTTCACAGTGCACGCAACGGAAGCCCTCAAGGATGAATAATTTTCCCTGTTTTTTTCCACATTTTTCATTATTTCTTCGCTCCTAATAGTTGCATCGTGATGTTATATAGCCTGAAGCCTTCCTCGATAAATGGTCTATTCAACACAAAAATAATTTTTCAATTCGTACCAGTAGTTCCTGAGATTAGCGCGGTCAAACAAACAAACAAACTCTTCAGCTTTATAATATTAGTATAGATTTAAAACCATTTCCAGTATAGCATTGTGAATGGAAAATTTATCGAACATCTAAACGGCTAGCTATGGTCTACGCGAACGAAGATACATTAGTCGGGTCTTACTTAAAAAATAACACTATAGAAAATTACGTGACCTGAAATTGTAATGAATATCTAATAAATCAACATATTTTTCAATGTTCAGTCTTGACGCTCTGTATGAAATGAAACGGGGAGGAAAAAAGCAACCTTTGCCGAGTTTCTTGCCGGTTCTTTTCGGTACAAAGTCTTCCGTCGTAGATTTACGAACCGATGGCGTAGCTCTCGACTTTTACTAGTGCTTGTAACAGCCTAGACTCAATAAATGATTTTTATTTGATTCGAACATCATTAGACCATTATTACCCAGAGAGCTAATCGTCTAACTAATCGTCTAATTTTGATCTGAATCCGTTGCATACCTTGGTCTTGGTGCGGGTGGCCGTCTCCAATTCAGCCAGCTTCGCCTTCAGCTCCTTGTTCTGCCTCTCCAGCACGAGCTTGCTGCTCTCCAACTTCTGTGTGGCCGCCTTCTCCGTACCCAATTCCATCGTCACTTGGTCGATTTGATTCTGAAAATGTTTTACAATACAATACAATGGCTTAAGCTTAATACAAATATCGAAGCATTGCCGACCAATCAGAACAACTCTAATAGCGTGCCCAGTGTGAATTAGATAGAAACATAATGCGTTATATTTTATAACTTAAGGTTATTAAAATAAAGACTATTTAATCTTTAATAACCGTATCCAATATAGCATTGTGAATACAAAATGGATTAAATATTGAATGGGAAGATATGGTCTACGCGAACGAACATATATTAGTCGGATTTTACTATAAATTTCCCTAATTCATTTCTACATTAAACATGTCATCACAGTGGAGAATTAACACTGTACAAGATTTCATGATCTTAATTTGAAATGAATATATAATATTGCCGTATTCCACTGACCTGTGATTTCCTGAGTCTGTCGTTGAGCAATTCATTGTTGGACTGTTCCTCATCCAGATCCTCCTCGAGGGCCGCTATCCGCGCCTCCAGACGCTTCTTCTCGTCTACGAGAAGTGTGCTCTGTAATATCGTGACAAAACAACACGAATAAATAATAAAACAAATACTCTTTATTCAACAACCTTTAAATTTGAAATCATACATATTTTTTTTACCAAATTAAATATATACTGTCATGTCGAAAATTATATATAAACCGCGAACATTATATCGATATGAGCATATTAATAAGCAATAAAATTGTGATTATTAGTGACAAATATATATGACAAAAAAATATGACAAATTATATAAATACTGACAATAATTATCAAATCAATCATCGTTCACATAATACTGTCATCATTATATAGTGTAAATCAATGTCATTTCTTGTGTCTGTTTTACTCTAGAAACTAGGAAATCCTCGAGGAAAGTCTATATTGACATAAAAAGGAAATATGTGAATTTTTTCTTCGTTTTTATTTCTACCAATTAAACTCAAAATACAACTAGAGCAATTTAAAATCATTTTCATTAGATAAAGCTATATATTTTTAGATAAACTGTATAATATTTTTCTGACATTTCGAATATAAATACAATACCTTGGCGGATGTGTTGTTCAGTTCGTCGAGTAGATCGTCTCGTTCTGCTTCGGCTTGACGTCTCGCGCGTTCTGCGGCGGCCAGCTCCTCGCTGTGCTGTAGAGCTTCCGCCTCTAACGCCTGGTGATAGAGCACAGTATTGTTTGTATCAATATAATCGTTAAAACTTGATTTGTGAGCGTCAAGTTTTAATTATATCGTAAATATTCGGCAACGGGAAAGCTGCAGACATTTATCAAACTAAAAAATGTTAACCCCAACTCCCGTTTGTATTTTAGAAATTAAATTACTTGTTCGCAAACTACCAGAATATTTATAATATAAGAAAGTTGAAAAATTGCTTGAACATTGATGAAAATACGCTCTGTAGTAGTGAAAAAGTAACAATTGCTCAAAAAATTCGACAGTCCTGTTAGGTCCTGGGTTCTGGGTAGAGGTCAGTGGTTAGAACGGTCGCCCGGATCCGGGCGACTGGCCCGGATTACGAAAGGTCGTGGGATAGAGTCCCATTAGATCAGAGTGCCGAGTCAAAGTAGATTTTTTAATGTTTCATTAAGAATATTTTTCAGTGGAACATTTTGAATGCAAAATTGGTCAAATATAAACCTATAATAAAAAAGTTTTATTAAATTAATACAACAATATCTTGGGGAAATTCATTCATTCCAACATACTATTACAAAATAAAACTAACATACAAAATTTCGCGTAAACTGTGCACAAAAATTGTAAAGCGGTTGATTTTTTTAGAAATGCTTGATTTTGATTTAAGTTTGAACACTATTCGAAATAGGAATGTCATTATGACATAGCATTATGTCAGTAAGAGCTGTATATACTTTTTGCAATAGAAACAGGGTGACCATAGAATTACTATGATAAATTATCCTAGTATAAGTCCCGCAAATTGCAATTGCCCTGCAACCTTGTCTAAATAACACCCGCATGACGTCATATGAAAACAGAAAGTATAGATAGCACAAAAGGCAAAAGATAAATTATTTATTAATTATTGAAATATTACCACCAAAATATAATGATAATAATTTAATTACTTTTGTTTGTTTATTTATTACATTATTTTTTGGAAAAGAATCTATACTTAAATATTGTGGTATATGAAAAAAATATAATATATGAAAGTAATATGAAACATTTACACATATACTATTTAAATTATGCGCTTCGGCTATATTCGTCAAGCTTCGGCAATCCTAATGAATTTAAAGATATCTATATAGAGTTGTTATTACATAATTAATCGTTTCGCTTAAATTTAGCTTAGGTCAGCCAATTTAAAAATAAAAGTATACCGTGTTTTTTGCCATCAGCTGATACCAAAATGAAAATCCCACATTAAAGAAAATTGAATTAAGATAAATCGGTTGTACTAACTAGATAAGTTTCTGACACCAGTGGGCTTTTGAACTTAGTGTTCATGTCAGCCCAATATTAACCAAATAACAAATGTATGATCTATATCTATGGAAACATAACTTTGTATACCATGTCGAATAACATTCTAGCTTCATCCGACAATGGACATGTTAGTATACTTTGAAAAACGCCTATGTCATTTTTATTGTACTTAAAATTAAAAAGTAAATTATTCCTCTCTGTTTCATTCTTAACACATTCAGCTAGCAGATGTTGGACATCTTCTACCTTTTGACAGATTTCACAATTAGGAGAATTCGTTTTTTTCATTAAATATAAAAAGTTATTTAGCGGAATGTGTCCAGATCGCAGTCGATGAGCTATTATAATATATTTACGTCTATTGTTACAATTAACAAACCAGGGTATATGAGGAGGTTCACATATAATAGTTCTGTACCAAATACCTTTTGTTTTAGACCTTTCGTCAAAGTATTCCGTCCAATTCTGATGACTCATGTTTTTGAATTTACTTAAAACCTCAGAATATATAGGTAGGATAAAAATTTGAGATCCATCAGAGATAGCAGATTTTGCCAAATGGTCCACCTTCTCATTACCTATTAACCCAATATGTGACGGGATCCATTGTATTTTTATTAAAATGTTGAGTTCCTTTAATTGGTTGATTTTATTTAAAATATTAACTGCAATAGGAGCAGATCTTTGACCCAATGCACATCGATTAATATGTTGCAGGGCACTTTTACTGTCACATAAAATAGCCACTTTTTTGTATCCTATTTTTTTTATATATGTTAAGGCTTCTGAAATGGCAAATAACTCTGCAGTCATTATAGATACTTTCGATACTATGTTATAACATTCGTAATAATCTGTAAATGGGTCATAAAAAGCTGCTCCTAATCCCTCAGAACTTTTTGAGCCATCAGTATATATTTTATTGAATGTATGATATTTTTGATGTATTTCTATTAAAACTTTGTTTTTTAAGATATCAATTTGGTATGATTCTTTCGCTTCGGTTATACTGTCTATTTTAACCATAATCACATTCTTTATTTCTATTTTGGAAGGCCATATATTCAATGTAAATATTTCTAATGGTTTAGAAGAGTATATTTTTTCTTCTTTTGTATCTAAAAATGATGTCATCAATAAAGGTTTCTTTTTATTAATCCAATACCTATGGCTACAAGAAGAACCGAGTTCTGCCAGTAATTTTATTGTTACATTATTTGTTAAAGTTCTGCTTTTAATACAAAATTTTACTGATAAATATTGTCTTCTAATATGTAAGGGAGGTATACAAATTTCACTCTCCATAACATGAATTGGAGTTGTTTTAATAAATCCGCCAATCACTCTTAAGGCTTGATTTTGGATTTTTTCCAATTTATTTACATGTGTATTAGCACTATTATTATACAAAAAACAACCATAGTCCATTCTACTCCTTATAAGGGAGATGTATAATCTTCTGAGATGTTTAGGATGCATTCCCCAATTTGTTCCAGCTAACACTTTCAAAATATTAAGGTATTTTTGAGTCTTTTCACAAATCTCATTTATCTGTTTCCCCCATCTCAACGAGTGGTCAAGCCAGATACCTAGGTATTTAATATTTTCAGAAGAATTTAAACATCTGTCAATTATTCTAAGTGTAATTTTTTGTTTCCTAAAACCTCTACTGTAAATACAATATTTTGATTTATTTATTGATAATGTAAGTCCTATTTCCTCCATAAGTATAACAAATGTATTTAATGAATTTTGAACAGCAATAACACTATCTTCTAATCTTTTATTCTTAGTAAATAGTACAAAGTCATCTGCATACTGACAGATGTTTACATCTCTAATATTTTGGCTTATTTGACTAGTCACCAAGTTAAAAAGTAATGGGGACAATGGGTCTCCTTGAGCTAAGCCTTTATGTGTCCACCTCACGACGTCACCTTCATTACCAGTTTCATCAGTTATCTTTAAATGTCTTTCGTTTAGAAATTCCCATAAGTAATTACAAATTTTAGACCCTATATTGAATTTATCTAATGTTTCAACTAACTTGTTGATTAAAACATTATTATATGCACTATCAATATCAAGGAAACAGGCTAAGGTTGATATATTTTCAGTAAAACCGATTTGGATTGTCGTTACTAATCTAGCCAGAGAGTCTAAGCATGACTGAGCTTTTCTAAAGCCGACGGTGTTATCATCTAGCAGTTTATTTTTTTCGGTATACCATTCTAACCTTTTAAAAATCATTGCATGGAATATTTTACATGGACAGGATATGAGCGAAATGGGACGAAGTTTAATATCTTCGTTGTGATTGTTACTAGATTTCGGAATAGGAACGACTTTTATTTCTCTCCATTGATATGGAATGTGACCTAGACTGAGTATATTATTATATATGTTTAATAATAATTCTTTGCCTATATCTGGCAGATGATATATTAATGAATAGGTTATTCCATCGGTACCTGGTGCTGTATCTTTGTTTTTAAAACATTTTATTAACTCTTCTATCGAAAATTTTGATTCAAGAATAGGATTATATGATGTAAGTTTGGGTTTTAAATATTGTACCGAATCTGGTGCTAAGTTACATAACAACTCTTGTTTCTTTTCTTTTGAAGGATACCATTTTGTTGTCCATTGACCTTTAATCCACTTCATTTTTTGCCACATTTCAGTAAGCGACGTCGATTCGTCTATACTAGAACAAAATTTTTGCCAACTCATAAATTTAGCCCGTTTGATTTCGCGTTTTGCAATTGCTGTTTTATTGTTTAAGATAATTAAGTTTTCGGGGATAGGGTTTTTTCTAAAACGAGCTAAGGCCAGTCTCCTTTCTGCGACTAACTTAGAAAGTGTTGGATTCCAGTAAACTTTAGGTTTAAATATTTTTTGGGGCCCTTCCCAATTCTTTTTAATAGGGATAATACGATCAACTGTTTTATTGATACTATTTATAAGGATATTGTACATACCTTGAACATCGACCGGTATATCACTTAAGTTAATTAAGTATTCTTCTACATAATTACTATAACTTGTCCAATCTATATTTTTAAAATTTCTTTTGGTAATAAAGGGTATATTTTCATTATAGCTTAATTTTATTTTAATAATGAGATGATCACTTCCAAGGTTCTCATTTGTAACTTTCCAATCAAAATAAACTGCATTATCTGTGGAAACGAAGGTGACATCGGGAGAGCTTTCCTGTAAATTATTATTTTCTAATTTTATCCTAGTCGGGCTGCCATCATTGAGAGAGATAAAGCTATTTTCTAATGAAACATCTACCAATTGTACGCCCCTCGCATCATTCTTATTTGTCCAGTTTGTGTGATGCCCATTGAAGTCACCCGCAATTATTGATTTGCAAGAGAACAGAGAAAATACCTCTTCCCAATCAGCTGGTGTCGTTCTTATTGTTGATGGGCAATATATACTTACTACATTATTTATATATTTACAGTTTAAGATTTTAATGCATACAAACTCTATTCCATTATTATTGATGCTTATATTACAGAGTTGTGCTTTAAGTGACATATGTATTAAAATAGCTACTCCACCATATGAATCAGACCTGTCTTTTCTAAATACATTGTAACCATTAACACGAAAGGAGCTTTCTGGCTCCAACCACGTTTCACTAACAATCAAAATGTGTATTTTATCTCGTGTCATTAGGTTTTCTAATTCTGTCAGTTTTGGCCTAATACTTTGTGCATTCCATTGGTAGATATTGACTATACTTTTTGTAATAGATTGACTAACCATTTATGTAATGATCAAAAAATTTATGCCATATGTCACCTTTCTTTAAGCTTCTAACTACACACGATATTAGTTCTTTCAATAATATTTGAAATATAAGCCTTAATTTTTCTTCAAAGTTTTCTTCAGTGGCCAGTATTTCTTTGCATTTCTGTAATAATAATAATAGAACTGACCTATTCTTCTTTCTCAAATTTTCTTGTTCTTGTGAATTTTGTGTTGTTTCTTGGTTTACGTCCGTTTCCAATTCCATTTCTTGCTCTAAATAATCCTTATTTTTATTTTTATTTGTTTTCTTTTTATGTATCTGCGTTTTAATATCTCTGGAATTGTCCTTTACGTTATAATTTTCGGTCTCACTCGTATCCTCAGTAACTTGACGAATTTGTGTCTTTTGTAGTGCTTGTTTATACGTCAGTATTGGAGATAATTGTGCCGTTGTGTCTTTTATACTTTTGTCTTCTTGTGTTATTAATATCTTTCCTGGATTTTTCGCGTTATTATATTTCATAAGAGCGTTTCGATATGTACAATTATCATTACACATAATACACCGTATCTCTTTTTCTTTCAAAAAAACGGGGCATGATTTATCTAGTGACATATGTGTACCTTTACAATTTAAACATTTAAAGTTTGTAGTTTCACAATTGTCATGTTCCGCGCCGCATTTTGGGCATAATTTTTTCTTTATGGGGCAATATTTTAAAATATGACCGTATCTCCAACAGCCTGATCATTGAGTGACAGGAAAGGTATATGGCTCCACTTTAAACCTTGTACCGTATCCATATACATACGGTGGTAAAGTAGGGCCTTTAAAGCAAACTCTTACCGTTTCGCTATCTATCCAAGTTCCGTCAATGTTCAAGCGACGAAGTCTTATTACAGATATAATTTCACAATCGCATTTAAGTTCTTCACTTAGTTCTTTTAAATCTGTTTCCAGATCCATTTGTCTTACTATTCCCTAACTTGAGTTTAATTCGTTATTCATTTGACATCTCAGACCCAATAGATTTAGTTCTTCACAATGTATAAGTTTTTCTGCATTTTCTCTGGTATCAAATTGTATTAACACTTTATATCCACTTTTGTATTTAATTTTTAATATGTTAGTAATCTTATTTGCTTTGAGTAGCTTTGCCATTGCAATTTGTTTTGGTAATAGTCGTTCTTTGGCAGTAATGCACACTTCAAATATATTTACTGTTTCTTTAGTATTAATATCCAGTGACGGCCGAGTGTTTAATGTGAAAAAATTACGCTGAACGCGCTTTGCTCGTCTTTTTACGGTAGTATATCCTTCTTCGTCTATTATTTCTTCACTATCATTTCTCATTCTTTTTTCGCGAATAACTTCGGATGTGATATCCGAATTACTCAAATTATTTCCCGTTAGATTTTGTTGTTCAAACTCCATCTCACCTTCACTTTCACTATGTATCGCAAAATAGCCACTATGCTCACTCATTATTTAATATAATAATAAGTGAGGGTAAACGTAAAAATTCATCGCGTTGTACGGACCGGTTACTTGCGTACGTGCGCTTGCTTCCCCGTGTCGCGCGTCATGATACATCTTTTTAAAAATAATGTATCTATATTTAATGCAAAAAATATTACAGGATAGAGATTCTATAATTACATACAATAATTCTAGAATGATCGATGATGATGCTCTACCTCTCTGTCCTCGTCTTCCTCAACTTATGGTATCGAGCAGTATTTTCTTTAAGAGCGAGTATATGTATAAAAGTCTGCAGTCCATTAATGGACTTATCAACAATCGACAATAACAATAAAAAGTTATTTTTGTTGAATAGTGTATAATATATAATATACTGGTGAACAGTGTATAATGTATAGTATGGAGTACAGTGTATAGCACAGTGCACAGTATTGTGTACAGTATAGTGTACAGTAGTGTACAGTATAGTGTACAGTATAGTGTACAGTGTACAGTATAGTGTACAGTGTATAGTGTACAGTATAGTGTACAGTGTACAGTATAGTGTACAGTGTATAGTGTACAGTATAGTATAGTGTAGGTACAGTACAGTGTACAGTGTATAGTGTACAGTATAGAGTACAGTGTATAGTGTACAGTACAGTGTACAGTGTACAGTACAGTGTACAGTATAGTGTACAGTGTAGAGTGTGGCGCGTTCACCTGCGGTGGTGTCGAGCGAGTCCAGCAGCTCGCTCTTGAGCGCCTCGAGCTCCTCGTTGAGGTCGCGGCGCAGCTTCTCCGCCTTGGTGCGCGCGGCGCGCTCCGCCTCCAGGTCCTCGTGCGCCTCCGCCAGCGCGGCCGCCGCCTCGCGCGCCGCCTTCTGCGCCCCCGCGCGCGCCACGCCCTCCTCGTCCGCGCGGCTCATCGCCATCGCCAGCTCCTCCTCGCGCTTCGCTGCGATACCACCGCGTCGAGTCAATTAATAGTTCCATTTCCCGAATCCTTACGTGAATAATCTTAAATGCACGCTTTAGACCCCCGACGGTATTATATCCTGCAGTAACCATATAAATAAACAGAACACGTGTCCTGAGTACTCAGTTAAAGACCGCGGGTTTTAGATACGAAATAAAATAGTTAAGATGACTTCCCGAGACGTATATATGGGAAGGTTTAAAGAAGGTGGAACACAAAAACTTTTCGAATTGTTAGCATCCAACAAACAAAAAAAAAACTAAAATTTTCTATAAAGTGATCGATAAAAGTCGATAATTAAAAATGGACCTAAACGAGAATCCTGTAAAATATTACTCAGACAAATATAAAAATTTAAAACTGAAATTAATTAATTGAGCCCTGTTAGCACTGTCTATTCGTCGCAATAAAAAACCAGGTATACTTCCCGTAAGCAACTTTAGACACTATATCCTATTAATTGACATAGTCAAAAGCTTTCCAAAAATTTGTATAAATTGAATCTATTTATATATCTTTTTCAAAAACTCTACACGACTTTTTATTTTTTTATATTCCAAAAGTTGACTATAGGTTTTTTTGGTAAACCGTATTGATTTAAAATAGCAGAGACTGTATTTGAGAATTTAGAATATAAAGGCACAAGTAGTCCTAATGAAAAACAGTCATATTAATACTCACCGAGCACAACTTGTAATTCATCGAGCTGCGCGCGTCGTTCGGCGAGCTGCTCGCGAACATCTTGCAATTCCGTCTCCAACTTCCGTTTAGCACGATCCGCTTCTTGACGTAATTGGTGGTCCTGAGAACCACAAATAAAATCGATTTTTATAAACAATGATAATAATTAGTAATTCTTGTTATTAGTTATAAATAATCAAAATTTTTAATTTTTTTATTAAGATATTTATCTTCTTAGTATCATAATGTTACAATATATCATACATCTTCCCTTCTCTAATCGAAACAGTATTTAAATAAACTGTATCATTGAAATCATCAATACATTTATTACATCATACTTCGTTACGAAAGGTACCTTTAGTAACTTTTCTTCTAGTTCAGCGATGGCCGATTCCTGTTTAGTCTTGAGTTTACTGAGATGCTTCGCCTTTTCTTCCTCCTCTGCTAAGGCTTGAGAAAGATCGTTCGCTCGCTCCTCCAGGATCTATACAAAAAAAAATTATTTAGATGGTATTAAAATACTTCCCATTTTCTTTTTTAGTCTTTTATTTTATATGAGCGTTTCATTCTTTGTTATATAGTTTTAACACAAACATAAAACCATTGAAGTCACGTCTGCTTTGGACTGTTTAAAACCTTTTATTGCACCTCAATTAAATTGATAGTTTTGTCTCTGTTATCTATGTCAAAAACTCCATTTAAATCATAGTTTATTATCTTATCTGGTATGTATTACCTTCTTCTCTTTGAGCAGTTTCTGGTTGGTGTCCTCGCTGAGCGCGAGGTCTTCCTCCAGCTTCTTGAGCTTGGCGTCGCATTGTACACGCTCCAACTGCAACTTCTGGCGAGCTGCTTCCTCTTCTTCCAATTGCTCTTCCAGATCCTATGACGAAGAAGAAATAAATGTCACCTAGTATCAAAAATACATTGTGATGTATCCGGAGCGGATTTTGCCAACAATATTCATCCAAATTTGTATATTACGGTCACTTTTTAACAATCACACTTGTCTTGAAACAAAACTATTTTGCAAACAACACCCACGGCTTTATAAAGCCATAACTACCACGCTAAAAATAACAACAACTACCAATAACGAAATATAATTGACTGTTAAATAATATTTAGTGTCATTAAAATGAATCACAAGTAGATATCCCAAAAAATATATTCAGGTGGTGAAACAGCACAGCAGAATGCACTGACCTGTATGTTTATCTGCAGCCGTTTCTTGTCCTGCTGCAGTGCGTTGCAGCGTTCCTCCTCCTCTTCAATCCTTCCCTCCAGATCATGCAGCAGTTCCTCCAGCTCTTGCTTGCGAGCTGCCGCTCGTGCACGACTCTCCTCGGCTTCAGCGCACAGTTCTAATTCGGCCTAAAATAAAACAAGCCATTAGCACCGAAACTCTTTCAGTCTTATTATTATATGTTCAAGTTAATACATTGGAGGCAGTCTTATATTATAATAATCATTTATTCGTGCATTTTATAATTTGTAATTACCTGTAGCTGTTCAGCCAGCTGTGTCTTTTCCGCGCTGGCCTGCTGGAACTTCTGCTCGTACTCCTGGCAGCGTTTCACCTGCGCTTCGAATCGCTCTCGCACTTGCCTTAGCTCGTCCTCTTTCTGTGTTAACTTCTCTTCTTGTTTGGTTACCTCTAGTAAAGGTTTCACCTGGAAATCAAAGTTAGCTGAAAATATTTCTACAAAGTTCCCGAAATTGTTATTTTAATACTAGCCGCGAAGAGTAGCATATTCGAAGTTATGACTTTTTATTAAACATTCAATCCAGCAAAATCACTCAAATAACTTGTAACAAATATCTCCAACATGTGGAAGAAACAAGTTTTACTAATGGGCTTTAGTGGCAATTATCTAACTGCTATGTTTATAACTGTTAGATAACTACTATGTATTAAATCACTTTAAACGACATACTTGATTCGTATTCCAATAACGAAAGATAAAGCATGAGAATAGTAGCACAAGCCAACCGACAGATACACTAGTTGCATTAAAATTAAATAAGATTTCAAAGAGTTGCAAAATCGTATATAGCACCGATATATTCATATCGACTTTACCAAAGATATTAAAACAACATCTCACTCACCTGTTCACTTAAGAAACTACTATCCTTATTATTATATAAACAATATGTGCTTTGAATTCTCACTAACAATAGGTTGGTAGCGGACGGGCGCGAAACGTGTACTTAATTATATATCTAATATAATAGTCTATTGAACATTTAGGTCTCGGTAAATTATTTACATAACTTGCCGACAATAATTGAAGCCAAGGCTGTTTTCAAAACATTCCCCCACATTTCTAAATTCTTATAAAATTACGTGTATATTTACCTTAATGTATAATCTCCACCATTGCCAGTTCCTCAACTTCAAATAGGCAGCACAATTCCTCTGGATGATTCTGATAGCGTTCAGCTGTTGCAACCTCTTCTGATAATTTCTCCTCGCTAGAAAACCGCGACAGAACGCTTGGAAGTTGACTATCAGATCAGTGATCTTATAATCGCGCTCTTCTTCTAGATGAGCGAGTACTCCTGCTCGGAAAAAGATTTTAGACTGTCCAACCCTGTACAAGTTATGATCGAGCTCCAAAGCCTCGATCATCTGCTCGCAAGCCTTCTTGCCGTCCATAAAACCTTTAGGAATGATATTGGGAGTGAGCAATTCGTAGCGCTGCCTGAACTCCTGGAAAGGTATACGATTGGGAAAACCTTGTCTGCATATTCTGATGCCCTCAAGGACACCATTACAACGTAGCTGATCCAAAACCAGAGGCGCTTCGATCTTGCCCGCCCTCTTCTCATGGTTAGGTATTATACATCTCACGAAGTTGGGATTCGTGTTTCTGAGTGTGGCCATCAGCTTTGTCAGTTGTTCCTTGTACAACTGTGAAACTGTTCTGAACATACCCTTTCTCGTTCGGGCGCCAAACTGGGTATCGGTCATCGCTTGTTGCGCCATGCCAACTATCTCGGCATCCTTCCAGATGTGGCATACGAATGGATCTTGCGAGGACTGTAATAAAGAGACTACGTTTTCGTTAAGTGGGTCCATATTCTTCATTAACCACTTTTCTGCAGAATAGTCTACTTTGCCCGCGTAATGTATGATCGCAAAGTCAGCGATACCGCGGAAATCTGTCTTCATGAACTTAGGATGAACAGAGTGCGCTGAGACTAACTTCTCAACGAATGTCTTATCTGTCGCTTTGGGGAACCAGCACTCTTCATCGAGGAGCGCCATTATTCCCATAGGTTTGTCGATAAGGTCGATAGTAGGCTGCAGATCTAAGCCAAAGTCGATGAATTTCCATTCGATGCCTTCGCGTTGGTACTCTTCTTGTTCGAGAATAAACATAGTGTGGTTGAACAGCTGTTGCAACTTTTCATTCGTGTAGTTTATGCATAGCTGTTCGAAGGAGTTCAAATCGAAGATTTCAAAACCAGCCATATCTAGAATACCGATGAAAGAAGCTCCTTGCCTCTTCGTCCTATCTAGAGACCGGTTTATCCTATTCACGAGCCATCTAAATAAGCGCTCGTAGCAGGCTTTTCCAATAGCTTCTACTGAAAATTCAACTTGCTCCTTGGTCTGCGCTTTGGTTACGAAATCCCGCCCCACTTTTATTCTCGGTTTGATTAATGCTTTTGTCATTTCTGTTACTGAAAGACCTAAAACGAAAACAAAAATTTGTACTCTTAATACCCTTCTTTCGCGTAATTTCTACTTAGCAATTTAATTAAAAGAATCTTGATATTTTTCTTACCTAATAAATGTGCGATCTTTTGAGCAACTGTATTATCAGGCAACGTGGCCTGATCCGAATTCCTCTCCTGCTTAAACTGCATAGAACCGAAGAGTAAAACCGCGGAAACTATCCTAAAGATGGAGTTGAAATCTTCCATGTTCATGCCCATGATGTTCATAGATTTAATAGTAGCTTGGAACTCTGCTGCGTCGTCAATGCCAGGCACTGGCAACGAGCCATTTGTCAAGAACGGATAGCTTTTAGGATCTTCTAAAATATACTCGGCCTTCTGCTGTGGTGTCGCGCCAGCTAAAAGCTGATAAAATATATGGAATGTCCTCTCGTCCTTCGCTTGTCTGATAGCTCTCGATTTCTCTAGTAAATATGTTTCAATATTCGCGCCTGCTATGAAGCCTGATGCGTCGAAATTTATTCTAATAAATTTACCCTAAAACAAAGCCAAAAATTGTTGATTAGTCAACAAATTTTCTATATATACGTTCAGAAGTAATTTTTTGAATATTAGAAATACGAGGGTCAAACTGAAAGTTCTTAGAAAATCAAAAACTGATTACATTAGCCAGTTATAAGTTTTATTATATCTTTTCAAAATATTGTCCATTCACGTCAATACACCGCTGCATGCGATGGAACCACTGGGAAAAGCACTTTGCCCACTCGTCCTTAGGGGTCTCTTCAATGGCATCGCGATACGCAGCCACCGCTTCTTCAGCATTCATAAACCGCTTTCCTTTAAGTATTTCTTTAATTTTTGGAAATAAATAAAAATCACAAGGCGCGAGGTCGGGGCTATACGGCGGGTGACCCAGTAATTCAACGTTTGATGTCGCCAAATAGTCGATCGTTCGCTTGGCGGTGTGCGACGAGGCGTTGTCGTGGTGAAGGAGGATCCTACTGCGAGGTCGTTTCTCTCGAACTTTTTCCAAGACAAGTGGTAAACAATTGGTAGTGTACCATTCTGCAGAAACTGTTTTTTGATCCTCTAACACAATTGTTGCAAAATGACCTATCCTTCCAAAGAACGAAGCCACCATTTTTTTTCCCGCACTTCGATCTCTCTTCACTTTAGTTGGCAACTCCTCGAAAGGAAACACCCACTGAGCAGATTGTCTTTTGGTTTTAGGATCATAACAGTAAATCCAGCTTTCGTCACCTGTTAGTATGTCGAACACAGCATTTGAGTCACCTCCGTTAAATCTTTCAATCATTTTACGACACCAATCCACACGATGGAGTTTTTGAGCCTCAGTCAAATTATGAGGTATCCACCGGGCGCAAAGCTTCCTGACCTGACCGCTAAATGTTCGTGGAGGATTTTGTGCACTTGACTCATACCGATGCCTAAGCTTGTCCGAATCTGTTGATAGGTCACTCTTTTGTCAGTCTCTATCATACGCCGCACAACACAGATGTTATCTTCAGTCGTCGCCGTAGAAGGCCGTCCCTCACGTAAATCATCAGTGAGATTAGTGCGACCACGTTTAAACTCATTAAACCAGTTGTAAACAGTCGCACGAGATGGGGCTTCATCGTGAAAGGCCAATCGTAGTCTATCATAACTTTCTTGTTGACTTAAATGACATCGAAAGTCATAAAAAATCATTGCACGAAAATTTTCTCGTGTTAAATTCATGATGACGTGACACAGACAATTTTCAATTTGCCGCCAAATCGTAAAACAAATGACAAATGAATGAAATATATACTCAGTAATATTGGCAAAGAGTTATATTTTCAAATTTTAGAATTATTTTTTTATTATATTGTTTATAAGTGGCCAGTTCTAAGAACTTTCAGTTTGACCCTCGTATGAAATACTTACGAATCTCGACGAGTTGTCGTTTTTAACTGTTTTAGCATTACCGAAGGCTTCTAATATGGGGTTAGCTTGCAGTAGCTGTTGTTCCAATTCACCCTACAAAGAAACGAATTTAGGTTACAATTTGAATTGAACATTTATATGGACATTTACACTGTTCGATGTAGATCTGAAGATATGTTAGGACAGCATGCGATGCGAATATACAATTGGAATGCACAATAGACATGTATCTATGCCTCATTTTGCATATAAGTACAACACTGCACCACAATCAATTTGCGGAAACATCGATGATCTAAAGATAGTATCGACGCACCGCACGTAGTCTACAATGCATGATCCTTAACGATTAAAGACAGTACAAACGAAAAATTACCTTAAAGCAAGTTGATTTGAGTTCAAATTGCACTAGTGTCTTATAAAATATTTAAATCTAAATGGGAAGCATCTAGTGTAGTGTTTAGAAAAAAAAACTGCTTAAGCGCCACCCGTTGAGTTTGTCTTGCTCTGGATGTGCAATCCATTTTAATAAGAACACAGTAAGGAAATCTGATCTAACTAAAGTTATATTGGATCTACTCTATATCTAAGAGATTCTGGGTTATTTCGAGACGTTCTAGTAATATTGGAAAAATAATTTAATTGACAATTATCTGTCAAATACTTATAGTATTATTAAGCTATTGTTTTTTTTTAATATTTAAATGTTTAGCGTTTCGTAATACCTATGTATTTCTTTTCGATATTGTAGGTATTACTTACGATATCATCGCTAAACTTTTATAATACACTATACTTGTGTCATAGGTGATGAATGGGGTGGTTAACGTGTTACCTCAAACGTAGGTCCAATGCTCTACAGGAAAATAGCAGCGTGAAATGAAACTATCATTATAGCGTTGAAAGTGTGAAAATAAGCTATAACAATGTGATAAAAAATTCGTATATGGCTTGCTTTAAACCCTACATCCAGTTTGACAAACACAAAGCATTTAAATTAATAACTGATCATTGAATTGATAACAAGTCTTGATAATTTATCAACGAAGATCCAAAACTAGACGAAAACTTTCAAAATAGCTTGGTGTATTTATATTTATATAATTATACGATATTTGTAATTTATTGCATACATATTCATAAATTATACTTTAACGGTAATTATGTAGTTATTGATGAGTTATATGCAAAGTTAATATGTTAATATAAGCTATAAGCACTAGCCTCTAGTTAAACACAGTAGCATATCACACATCAGGTTATCACAAAATCTTAAAATCTCGCAATCTATTTCGTTCTCCACGAGCAACGTATTAAGATTGAAATATCAAGTGCATTATGCGAGTTTCGTATAACGTGATGTGCTGTCGAATGTACCTACACACTATGGTCTCATTGTGGCATATCGTTGACGCAGTACGAAACTATTTCGTTATCGGAACAATAGTTATAGCTCAAAGGAAATTACTGTTCTTACACAAGTGTTCACTTCATTGGACATGTCCAACGGTGAATGCTATAAATATATTGGAATTCCTTTATCGACTACATTTAATTATGAATTAATACAAAAATAAATTAAAATCATGAAATGAATACAAAAAACTTTTTTACTGTGGTATTTCACAAAAAATAATGTCTTTATGCTTACAAAATTGCCCAATGCATTCAATAAAACCATACCCAAAATTACCCTTATGAAAATAAGGGTGATTTTGAGACTTTAAGACGACCAAAACATCAATTGAAATTTATGTGAAATAAGAAACTACAGGTTACATTTTTTTGTGTATTTCTTCAATATTCATTTGTGACCGTTTCCTTATAAGCAGTTATATGTATTTTAAATAATAACAAGCTATATAACAAATTTTAAAACCGTATAATGATTTAATTTTATGTGATATAATTGTTCACAGAAGCGAGAGAATGATGAGAAAAAGTTTCTATACGAGACATCTTTAGATGTACCCAATATAATACCAAATTATCGGGTATTGCCATCAATATACGAACGGACAAAAGATCATGTTTTTTACATAGCTTCATTTCCTTATATTTTGGCAGAACAATCAAAACCTGTCAGGTTTTTTAAACCAATTTGAAGAAAGTTCATGAGGAACATACTTATAATAAAAGGCAACTTTTATCTAAAAAATATTCTTTCCTGATGTAAAAAAAATCCATTTTACATTATTTTGTTTAAAAGATCTATTATTCCGTAAACGCTTACTTATTAATACGAGTGTAAAATACCAAACACCAAAGAGAGCAATGAGTCCCATTAGACAAGCGGTTAGCGGTTAAACCCATAGTGCGAGTATTGAACACTTACTATAATCAACTGTGGAGACGGCCCCTGTAGTCCGGTGGGATGCGTGGAAGAGAGAAAAGAAAAAAATATTATTATACACTGGTGTAAACAAGTAGTTGTACAGTTGCTTATACATAGAAATCACAGGTGCTGCTAGCTATAGCTATGTACTATACTATACAGCGTATCACACTTTAACTGAACGCTTTAGATAATAGGATTTTTTGTCGCGCAACTACAGCGCTTCTAAGTCGCGCTGCAGCAACACGACTGAGTATTCAATTTATATAGCGCGACATTCGCGCCACAGAATCGAACAGCGCTCTGAGTAGCCGACGGTGACACATCGACGTGGGTTATAGAATCTATCCAATAACTGCTACTTCCATGTTTGTATTAGATACAGAAATCTTTAAAATGAAACAGTAGAAACAGTGTGTCTCAGTTTGAATGCATATTGAAAATGAACCAGTCATTCCCGCGTCCAACACGCGTCTGCAGCGCGACTGTGAAGCGCGACTCTCGCTAGCGCGCCGCGCGGTAGCGTGGTGTCGCCGCTTAGCCGCGCGCGCTACAGCCGCTGTAAAGGTCGATTCAAACCAAACGAGCGAATGTTCATTCTATTCCCACTCTATTAAATTCTTTTATTGTATCTTTTATATCTAGTTCACTTGGTGTAAACGGCCCTAGAGCGTGCGAACAGTTGCTTAGAGCGTACTTGCATGTTCGGAGGTGTTCGCTCATCGGAGCGGTCCCTTCAAAGCGTTCTTGTGTTCTAGTGATTAGAGTACATATAGCTATCGATTACATGAGCATTCGTTTGATCTAAACGCTGTGCAGGATTCTAGTTCTTTGTTCGAGAAGGATGTGAATTCTTGCTCAATGACATTATTTTGGTGTAAACTCTTAAAAGGAATTTTCGTTTACACTAGAAGAACAAGAAAGAAAGCCCTTGTTCCTGCTCTAGTTTTTTGTTCGTTTGGTTTGAATGGACCTTAATATGAAGGGATTCGCTGTGCAGTGGTGCAGTCGCGCGACTAAAACGCCTATATGTGAAAGCGCCCTTATATATATAAACATAACTACAATTTACAATTCGGAAATTAGTCCCATGCTTCGCGGTGTACTACGCGCTATACTTGACGCTGTACTTTCCGCTGTGCTTAAATGTTCACATATAAATTTCACAACTAGCTTCAAGATAAAAATAGTGAAATTAGAAGAATCTCAGACACAAACTAATATCGCACGTTGAGAATGACAATGTCACTAACCAAAAACGACGTATTTTTTACTTTTGGCAACATTTTTCTTTGTTAAGTATAAACTTTAAAACGCAAAGATCCCTGTGAATAGTAGCTTGCATAGAAACTGCTAGGTGGCGTAGTGACGATACGAGAGGGGATGATTACAATTTCTTGAACTTTAAACGCTCATTACTGAAAATCGCATTTTTTGCATTGTGTCACTATCGTTCTCAAGGTACGATATAATAATCTTTTTTCAATAACAATATCTTAGAGATACCATTATATTTCAACCAATAATGCCGGATGTTTAGATTCCGATATCGGTTAACACTATATTGGTGCTACCCAATGCTTTATTAGAGCATAGTGTATTCATATATTAGTCACCATCCTAAACAAACTACCTTCAACGTTCAGTATCATTTATGATTATACTCGTAATCATAATCACAGGCATTTTTTTTATATAACGCACAATATCTATTAAACTTCCAGACAATGAAAACGTGAAAAACAAAAGGCATTTTGAGGTGAACGACCCTTTAAATTACTTTAAGAGCATTTGTTTCAGTGAAAATTAGCAATTTAAATATACATAACGCGAACTTAATGTATGCAAGTGTCTATCAGCCCGTGAAGAAGTCATATATGCCAGTGTGACACGCCACATATTAAATACAAATTGATAAAAATAAGGGTACACTTAATGGAAATAATAAGTAGACATTTTCGTCGATAAAAAAAAAACTTTTTCTTCTTTTACTTCTATTTAAACCCCATCCTCATAAGAGCTCATTGAAATTCAGAAACATTATCTTAGCGACAAATGGTGTCAAACATTCATTACAATCATTAAATATTAGGCTGGCATAAATTGCTGATATACTAGATTTGGCATCTATAAATACGTAAAATGTTCTTACGCATAAAAACTTATCGATGAGTCATAATCGAACGTGAGCTATTACAGTAATAAATTATGTTTACGTTTCTATAATAAAGCAACACTACCTACACTCTAGCACCGATGGAAACATAAAATTATGTAATTAAAAAGCTTTGAATACACCGGTCCTGATAGTTGTGTACATTACCATCAAAGTAGCGGGTTACTCTATATTTAAAGAAACTTCAGAAAATCATAGCAAATCACTCCTGACTAAAGTAAAAATAAAGTTAATTTAGCGTTCATTGGTCGAAACTTACCCTGCTGCGGTAGTCGAACCAATAATGGGGACGCTTTAAAAAAAGTACAACGTCATCTAGAGAAGAAATTCTAACAATCAGGACAGTGAAAAAATGTCATTATATGTACAAATAGTTAGAAAAAAACAATTAATAGCCGGTCATACAGCCCGATGCCTTTAAACGTCGCCTATTGACACACCTCTCACGCAATTACTGTAACGAGCACCGCATTAACACCACAAACATGGTCATTTTTAACGCAAAACCTGCGCCTGCGCATTCGCCCTTAACAAGAATATTTATGGCGTATGACTCTAAAAAATAAAAGAAGGTAAGCCGGTTACAGATAAAATCTCATTACGATTTACAAAAAAAAAACAGAAGACTACACAATTATATAAAATATTCCTAATTATATTCTAAGCATTTAAATGAGGAAGTATTTAAAAAATAACATCAGTTCCCGAAATCAAACTAGATGTCGCTACGGTACTTTCTTGATTTCTCCATGACAACCCTTCCGGTTTTCTTTCATGTATGAAAGTAAATTAATTTTCAAAACCCAATAAGCACCTCATATTATATTTGTACTTTTTCGTATTTCTTTTAATATGTTAGTTAAAAGGGTCCATTCGTTTCCTTCAAAGATCAACTTTTCCTATAGTCGCCATCTAGTGAGGTGCTTTAAAGTGCTTTCTTTTTTTTTAAATACTTCCTCATTGAGTCATAAACTCTTTCCAACATCATGATTTAATATTTTCTAAAGTGTGCTGCAAACCAATTTGGAATATTTTTTTATTATATTCTATATTTAGCGTATTTTTTTCTTTATCACTTTAAATACTTAAATACCTTGCACAAATTAGTTTGAAGCAAACTATAATTGATCATAAAGGTCTCTAACTTACTGCGTACATAATCAACTAATTCTTATCTTTTCTATATTAAACATAAATCGGTAGATTCTTACCGCTCCGGAACCCTTTGGTTTAGACGCGGCAACGTAGGCTAGGTACTGAATGACTTTCTTGGTATTTTCTGTTTTACCAGCGCCCGATTCACCAGTGCAGAGGATGGACTGGTCTTCTCGATCTGAAACATTACGGAAAATAATGGAATTGTGATATTCACATGCTCTAAAAAGAATAGACACATATATTATAAGATATGAGCCATACAAAACGTTTAAAAAATAAAAAGATGAGAATTATTTCTATATAAACTTACAGATTAATCTTGTTTGTTATTTACGACACTTAAATATAAAAATATAATACTTAAATAACAAATCTAAATAAAACTAAATGAAGACTTCTTAAAACTGAGCTGCCTCAAATACTTCATCTAGAAATGAAATGGTGTGGCATTTTCAATTTTAAAATGTACTATCTCGTCTTAAAGGTCTCAGACCGTGCATTTCCCATCACAATACGATACGATGTTTCAACTGTCTTTTCCGTAATTAGTCTGCGTATTTCCGCAGACGGTTCCCTTTCAGTTTCTTGTTTACTCGTGTCGCAGTTTGTAAACAAGCGACACAGTGTATACTGAATGACAAAATGCAGCTAACACTCTGTTCTCTACTGAACTTAAATGAAGCAATAAGAGTCATTTTACTATGGTGATGTTACTCTTTAACTTGTCGAAAATGCCTCCAGTTTATTGGCGAGCTAGTATTGTGCGTTAACATAATGAAAAAGCACTTCAGACTTTATCATTATCATTTATTTATAACGAAAATCGATAGGTATTACAGATCAATTTTATTTTGGATACCGCAAATGTTACACCAGTAATAATACAACAGCTGGCAAATGCACTTTCCATCGTTCAATCAAATGCAATTCACATCGCTTGTTTTGAATGCAAATGGATAAGGCTTCAAGCGCATTAAGTCAAATACTATATCCTTTCTCTGTCGATCGTTCATGCATTCCACATAATCAGGAGTATACACGAGTCAAACTTTTTTTTGTAAAAAATAAAACTGCCATAGCAAAGTCCTTCACTAACGTAGCCTCAGATAAGAGACTGGTTTTGAGGCGAGCCATTTGTGTAGTAATTGTTCACTAATGGGTTACGTCGCGATACGGGAATGAATTATGGTAGACTCAACCGGCGAGACTTTTTAAGACTCACTACCTATTCTTTCTATTACCTTTACATTTCCTTGTGCAGCAGTACATTGTATGTGTCGGACATCTGTATAATAGGGATGATGACTGGGTAAAAAAAATGCAATTCAATTTAGTTAACAAGAAATAGCTTAGATAACAGGCATTAAAGTTGAGGAGTGGGGGCTCACTACGTCACAGTTGAGTAGAAAACGTACCATAACGTGACGTCGTGCGAAATTTCAACTCAATGTAACGCCGTAATTTTATGATTACGAAAAAAATACGTGTTTAATATTTTTTAACACTCTACCTGACGGACAAACAAACAAAAATTAGTCATCATCCCTATTTTTATCGATTTCTTCTGTTTAGATCGCACAAATTTAAACATGGAATACACAAATGAACACCTAAATATCAGAATCTAACATTCTAGAACGGCGTAGTTTGTAGAATCAACACCGAACGAATATTGTAAGAAAGGACAACCTAACACAACAATCTAATAAAGATATTTATCAAAATATAAATCTTCTCGGTACAAACAATTGTCAACAAAAGTTTAACGCCATTACAACACTATTCATGCCATAACTTGCTAAGAAAGGTCATCTAAAAGACAATCTCACGCGAGAGTGCACATTTTCAGCCATTTTGATATTACATCTGCGTTATTATGATAATAAATACAACCTATTTAGGTAACTTAATATACACCATGACGTTTTCTAATAATTAAAAGTAATTTTTATCAAATCTATTTTATTTTTAGCCATTTAAATTAACGTTTTAGTTAAAACATGGTTTTGTTTTGGAGTTTAATTTAAATTGGATAGTAAAACACTAAAGTAAAAGAAAAACTTTGCTGTTAATCCTATTTCATTATAGTATTATAAAATAGAAAATTTAAAAATCCAAATTATCATTAAATGATGACACTATATATCAAATGTAGTTTTAGAAAGATTAACAAGTCTGGTGAACTTTGATAGCTTAATCGATAAACTAATTAGGCAACTTATTAGCTCTACAAAAACAAGATAGAATTTTATCAACCAGAAATGCGGATGTTGAACAATTGTAGCATTTGCATTAACAGAAAATGAGTTATTTATAATTTGGTCGGTGAAAATATCGATAGAATTAGTAACAGTGATTGACATAAAGGCCAATGGAGAAACGACGGCAGAATTTTGTGAAGCATGCTTTAAGATTGACTTGTGCATTAGGCTAATATAACTATGTATAAGGCTTAAACTTATAGTATCTGTTGCCTAATTTGTTTATGAGACAATATTACAAAGGAGGCAGATTGTGAAATTATGTTTTAACGAAGATCCCAAGATACACTTTATAATGAGAGCATTACCTTACGATTAACGTTTAGAGATTGCATACTTAATGAAGATATAAAAAGTACAGATAGAATCGGTGTAGGAATGATGCTTTTTGAATGGAATGAAAGGACAAAATTAATATATAACGCAATAGATCGCGTATTATCGGAAGATGACGTCAGAAGCAACATAATCAGTAAGAATGGTGTTAAAAGAGTAAAAGAAAGTATAAGAAGCATATAAAGATATCCATCACGTAGCGCTCAGTTGTATCTGCCTATTCGGCATGAGGTCCAGTGCGAAGATTTAGATATAAATTTCCGCGCGATATTTTTTTCGATTTTCAATTTTAACAAAGTTGAAATGGTCAGCAAGTATGTACTTTACATTATGAACATAATATTACCTTGCAACATAGAACGGTACGCTGTGTCTGTGATGGCGAACACGTGCGGTGGCACCTCGTGTCGTTTAATGCCCTTATACCTCTCCATGATCTTTTCTGTGTATATCGGCAGTTTCTTGTAAGGATTTACCACCACGCAGAACAGGCCTGAGTACGTCTGTAACAAGCAAAACAAACAGCTTTAAAATGGTGTATCAATCAAGTTAATGGACTTTGTTTTCTAAACGATACTTATGTCGCATTTTTTATCAGTGATGAAGTTCCTTTCCAATTAAATCGAAACAAAATTAAGAAGTATTTAATACAATAGGTGAAAGAAACAAATTTCACCACAAGTTATCTTTTTAGCATCATACATACATATATCATAAGTCATAACGCTCTATGTGCTAAATGGCTCGTACATCAGTTTCGAGTTGTCGCTTGATCTTGAGATTCTGGGTTCGATTTCATTCCACGCCAATGTAGAAAGTGAAATTTTCTATATTGTGTCGAGTCTGGCTGTATTTCGTTTCATTATTTAAGGGCTTTAAATGATCCAGATATTTTTTTTGTGTGAATTTGCTCTCTAGGCGTGATACAACATAAAGTTCAACCCAGCTCATAATAAGGATAACTACTGGATAAAAAAAAGAAAACCTATTTAGTCCGTCCGTCAGATAATAGGAAAGTATCAGACCCGTTTTTTGAACAAAAAACAGCTTAGATAATATAATTTAAAGTTGAGGAGTGGTTGCTCGCTACGTCACGACTAGGTAGACAATGTGCAAAGGCGTGACGTTATGCGACAACACAAATCAATGTATCGGCGTAATTTATCGATTACGCAACAAATAAAAAAATACGCGTTTATTATCCTTCAATAACCTGGACGAGCAAACAAACTAAAATTAGTCAACATCTCTATTCATTGTAACCTTAAGTAACTAGAGAGCTGTAAAGGTCAGCTTCTGTTGGTAATGGTTGTATATTGTTTTTGGTACCGCAATCACGAGAGCAGACTAAACAGAATGCAACATCGGAACTAGACATCGACTCCATTCGCCGCTCAATGTTTAAGTTAAACTATTCCGTTAACGTTCTCTTTGTTACATTGAGATAACACTTCGTCGACCATCTGGTAAATAAACACTGGTCAGACTACACAAAACGTTTTTGTGTGAGATATAAACGATATCCTATTATCATAGGCTTACAGTTCAAATTGGTTCTGCCGGTTAACGTACCAATAATTAAAATTTCGTCACATTCAATGACAGCTGATTGTTTGAACAAGATCACTTGATGGAAATTCGATACGGGTAATATTTATCTGACCATCATAAGTCATTAGAACGTTAACAGGGACATTATATCGGTCTAATGGTGACGTTTAAAGTAACTTCATGTGGGTTAGTGTCAATATAAGAGGTTAATATTTCATTATATGCGTGTGATATGTTGAGTTGGCTAGGTTTTCTGATTTATTTGTTGACCGACTGTTACTCTCGGCTTTGGCTGCGCAGTCAAAATCAAACGCAACATAATGTATTCCCATTGGGATGTGTTTTTTTTTGCAATTAAAAGTATAAGCTTATTTCAAAATCATAAAGACACACAATAAAGACAACAACAAACAACAACAACCATCCTTTATTTTATTCGGATAACTTACGCTTTAAACACATAATGAATACAAGTTTAACTACAAACTTATACTTAGTTGTTGCTATTTAGGACATATTCAAATTTAAAGTGCAATTTCGTAATGCAAATTTCTATTGGCTTCAAACGGACAAGAACAAAGAAATGACCTCCTTGATTATGCAAGTCATAACCAAGGAGGTCATTTCTAGGAGAAAAGGAAAGAGAAAGAAAAGAAAGCCGTTTCCGTGTCCGGTCAGCTCCGGCGCGGCGTATCAACCGGAGGCGGCGGGCGGCGTGAACTGCAAGTGAATCATCCACACAATAACGGGCATCCGCGCAGTCGCAAACGTGAATTACACGATTTATTATAACTTTATTACAATTACGTGGTTTTAAAAAAAGTGCGTCTGCACTTGACTGAACGTTTCATTAAACACTATTCTTCAAAATAGCAGATTAAACATAAAATTGTAATTTAGAGAAATTAATGGAAGATTTTATTTCGCTTGTTAATGTTACGAATATTATTTTTTTAAATAATTGACTAGCGTAACATTCGTAAAATTCATAATCTAGCATTTATTTTAGAAGCAGATAATGACATTTAGGAATAAATTGTAAGATCAAAGAAGCTCAGAATCTGAAGTCCTACGTGTGAAGGCAATTGTACAGGAGACTAAAATGAAATTGCCTTCTCTCTGGCTAGGTGTTGTTGGCCGGGGAACAGTGATGTGATTGATGTAGAAGTACAAACTTTGAAAGCATGATGCAAGTAATACATTACATATCAGGCATATGAAATAACATGTATTCTCGGCCTTGCCGTCGATTGTTGTGACAACGCAAAATGTCGCAGATTTAAAAAGATCAAAAACGTATGCCTTGAGCAATTTATAGCTATAGTACACAGCTACAATATAAATAAATTTCATATCTGCAATGACATCTGAGAGAATACTGAAAAAGGTAAGGCCGACGCACAATCCAGGTCATGTGGACCGCGATCTATCATATATAAAACAGAGCAAACAAGCAATTAGACGAGGAATTATCGCTTTCGACTAATTGGTCGTGTCGTAAAGTTATACGGTGACCTCACACTCATTAGTCTGTGTCCGAACAAGGCAGGGCGTAAGTCGGCGGCGGCGTCGCACTAGTCTCAGCTAACTGCGTTGCTCGCCGTGAGATTTTTCCTTTATTTTTTTTGTGAAACTCACGCGGTAAACGCGCATTGTATAATGTAACATGCGCACCGCAACTATGTAGTACACGGACGCCTTAACACTTGACACCAGACCACGTTCTAGCACGTTTTCAATTCTAGCTCAAGCCTTTTGCTCAATGTGTTAGCAATTACACATTTGAAATTTCATTATTAACGGAAAATAGAGCTAATAGCTAATTTTACTTAACAGAAAGAAGAAAGTAATTCCCTTTTTATACTTACATAGAATTCTTTTTCATTAAATGTTACAGGAACAAAATGATCACATGTTACGATTTGAAGAAACAGTGGTGAAGTAGAGAAATAGAGACATATGTCTGAGGATACCATTTAGTGTATATATTTTAAAATTTTCGTCACACCTGTAATATATTTAATTGGAATTAGTTTTGCGTTAGGATGAAATCAAAGAATTCATAAAAACAGTATGAGAGTTATAATGATGATTAGAAAAGAAAATATATTTGTAATTACTCTATATAAATGTTTACTGTTTTAAACATGTCAGCGGTACCATCAAAGGGTTTGTTACATACCGTCAACTGATAACGTATCGTCAGCAAACAACTAAAGGGCATTGGAATCAATTTGCGATCTGACCTGATGACTAGAAGCATTTAAATTTAATTATGTTAATTACGCTGACTCCAAGAACCTCGTGCTCACATTGACACTTAACGCGCACGCAGTTCTATATTTCTTAGATACACATATTTCTATTACAGTGTTATTATTCCATTTATAGTTAAAATAACAAAAATACATTGTGTATTATTTTGGCCTAGGTTGTACTGAAGCGGCTAGTGGTAATACAATAAAACACCAGATGATCTAAAGAGTTCTGTAATATCAATGACCTTTAACATAAACTTATTCGATATATAAGTATACCCTATTAATATTATAAATATGAAAGTTTCTTTGTTTGGATGTTTAAATGTAGGAATGTTTGTCGGTCAATCACGCTGAAACTACTGAACGGATTTTGATGAAGTTTGGTATACATTTAGGGTATTAGTTGACTTAGATAATAGGATTTTTATCCCACTTAACATTTCCCTAGACTCCACGCGGGCGAAGCCGCTGGCGAAAGCTAGTTTTTTATATAAACCACATTTTTGGCGCGATTCTAATTTCACGTAACGCCATCTATTATATTAAATTATTATTATTATTATGACCTATTGTTTATTAATTCAAAAGTAAGTTCTAATAAGTAGAAGATGTCCAAATTTATTAAAATATTATTTAAACTACGGAGCATAAACACATTGAAGCTGTTATGGGATCAGTCGCGTGTACATCTGTCAACTCGTCACAATATTTTTATCATACCATCACCAGCCCTTTTACGTCCCCACTGCAGGGGCTCAGGCCTTCCTTATGGATGGTTAAGGAGGATGGGCCATGACCCTCCACGCTGGCCCAATGCGGATTGGAGGATATTAACGACTGCAAATGCAGCCGGGACCAACGGCTTAACGTGCCTTCCGAAGCACGGAGTAGCTCGAAATAATAATTTTTGGTCACCCATCCAATGACCGACCCTTGCGAAAGTTGCTTAACGGCTACGATCGCGGGCCTTATCCACTACGCCACCGAGCTACTCATTTTTATCATATCACATCCATTTATTATAAAATTGCTAGAAAAATACGTAGGTATAAATAAAACGTCTAGCTTGGTTGACTTTAGAATGACATATAATAATTTGTTTCATAAATGAATACAATTAAATGTAAAAAAAGGTATTTAACCTCCTTTGTCGGTAACAATTATTATTTCAACATAATAAAGTTATTTCAGAAATTAGGCAAAAAATTGTTTCCCTTTTCTGACTTCAACGGATTTGCAATTTATATATCTTTTTCTAATAGTGATGTTCAGTTCACTATACAAACAAGTATAAGTATTCTAGAAAGGAATGCCATAAATGTGAAAATAGACAAAAACCCCACGCGTACGTTTGCAAATGTATCACCCAATAAGTTACATTAAAACTAATACAAACAGCTGTCCAAACAATTGAACATCACTACTATCGGGATTTACACTAAAATGTAGCAATAGTATGTCAGAAATAACGTGAAATGTGTAATAGTTTGCTGATTTAAAACGTCAAGCTGAAAGAATTTTGTATTTATTATAAAATTTATTTATACGGTAACGCTGTGTTACGAGAAGAAGCTCCTGCTTTGGATCGTTTAATTTACAATTGATTACCTACCATATATTTTCCTCAAACTAAAGCGAAAACTCAAAGCAGAGCCTCCCCATGGGTTGGCGATATGTAACACGGTTAGCCGGTTCAAATTGGATAAAAGCAGCAAGAAGCGCAGATGGACGAAAGTTTCTGGAGGAGGCCTATGTCAGAATTAGAACGTTTGTCTCCTCCCAGCGGTGACACAAATCAATATTAAGTTAGTTACAACAAATATGTTTGTTCAAATCATTCTAATTAGTTCAGCGTATAATTTCCAAGTTTTCCTGATTTCATCGACTCGAACGCGATAAATACGCTAATTTCTGGAGCAAGTGTTATTTTACCTGTTAGATAGTGTTGTGTTTTCAATGTTTCAAGTGTTATAATTAATCAAAATATATATTAATTCCATATATTGGTATTATACATGATATTATATATATCTTTTACCACAAAAAACAATAGTTCCAGAGAAAAACTATAATGTTTAAGTTAACCTAATCGTTCTATCATTTTGTGCTGCAGTTCTATGGCAGACGTTACAGAGTTACCACCCACTAAGCATATAAGCATTTAAAGCCGCTTATAAGATAGTAGAACAGTACAATGAACCCTTTTTACTTTATATACAACATTAAATAATTAAGTCAGTACAACACAAAAAGACATTATAGCTAGTGTTGCCAGACGTCCCATATTTCACGGGACGTCCCGTATTTCATACATAGATTCAAATGTTACGCCGGGACCGACTTTGTCCCCTATATCAAATCGATTTCACAAATGGTGTTAAAGTGGGCTAATGAACGAAATAAATGTACCGACAACTTAATAAAATCCCAAATTAATGACCATATTTAAATATGATTTTAATATTTTTTTATTATGTAAATATGTTAAAAAAGGCGCGTCTCGTTTCGTTTAACTCTTCCAGCCAGTTGAACAAACGTCCATTGAAATTGTCATTAGTTTAAAGCGACATTATCCATACTTATTTGACATTCATTAGAGCTTAAAGACGTCATTAAACCTTAATGGACGATTGTGCAACAGACCATATAGCTCCTAAAGATACTGTTACATTATAAACAGATCGCATAAGGACCGACCTAATCGATCGTGAAAGATGTTTCTCGGCTTCACCCGGCTTTTACACCTGTCACTGTGTATAACAATTTAGTCTTCTTTACACATATCGAAATCAACGGAGTACTATACCTTTCTCAATTATCGACACAAGAAGAGCGAGTCCAAATTGAATATCTAAATACTATGTCCCCATTTTGCTCAGAGAATGAAATTAACGATAACCCTGTAATACTAACCAAGAAATTTATATTCAAGACAATTACGCATTCGAGGGTTAGGTCCAGACAAGGCATCACTTATTGTTTGTAAGTTCTGCCAGTCGTGACTCAAGTTAGAGGATAATAGGCAGCTCTTTGAATAGGTTATATACATCTAATAACGTTTTCTGTTAGTTTCATACTTCACAACAGATATACAAGCTACTGCACTCATAAACAACTAGGACAATGAAAGTTCAGTTCTTAACAAGGCCTTCATTTCATTATAGATGTAAATGATGTAAACTACTTTAAACGTAAGCATCTCAAATAAGAACCACATAATAATAATAATAAAGCCTTTTTATTTCCACATCACAGTATTTTACAATGACAAATGTTTTATAGTCGTGTTAGTACAATTTGCTTCTGATTTAATCTAATGTTAGTATTGTTAGTTATCTTCCTGTGACGTGGATCCCGTTTGGGTAAAGGCCTCCTCTTCTCCTTCCATAATTCTCTATTTTTGGCAAGGGACAACCAGTCCCGCCCTGCTATTTTAATAATATCATCAGCCCACCTATTTTTTATCTTTTTAAATAAGAACCACACAACAATGATAAAAATCTAAGTTACTTCAACCTACTTATCGATGCCACTTAAAGTTAAAACATTTTATTCCAAATAACCGCTGATTACTGAATTAAAATAGTATGTGTTGCCGACAGCTTTACCATGTTTTTGAAATATTATTACTGGCCTCTTTAAGGAGGCTTTTATACTTGTTTTTAATTTATATTTTTTTTATTTTTTGACTTTGTCAATGTATCTTGCTTTTGTACGTTGATCAATAAATGTCTCTCTCTGCTAAAAGTTATATTATTAAACGATTTACAGTCCTCTGTTCTTGCTGTCGATTACAGTATGCTAATGCTATGTTGTCCTGTATATAAACGACACGAGCAGCCTGTCACAATTGGGCTACGAGTGACATGAATATCGAAACACCATTTCATGGGCTATATAACTTAGCATAGCACGCATGACAATTACATGTGGCTTTAAGATAGTTCTTCTTTTTCGATATGTTTAAAAAAAAGTCATATTTCAGCAAAACCGTATTGACAACAGTTTCATCGAGAATTACTCTGCCCGCAAAAGCCGCATTAAAACTAGTTTGGTTGTAATTGTTGTGGAAATTATATAAGAAGCATTAATTTGAAATCTCAGCATTTATACAAAACAATATTGTGAACATGAGTGAAATCGATATCTATTGCTCAATAAACCTAGGGGAAATATTAAAACAACAACGCATTTCCCAAAAGAAGGTTATAAATTGCCCAACGAGAACGGCTACTCAAATATGTAAATTCAAAAAGTACCATACAATTACCGTCTCGGACACTCCCAACTTAGAATGTCCAATTACGAATTTATCCGAGAATTAAAACTTAATTTATATGTACATGACAGATGTTATAAATTCATAAAGACACGCAACAGAATGTATGTGAAAGGTATAGGACACTTTACACGAGGTTTCTCCCTATTTGGTCGTGACATGTCATTCTGAAAACATAATGAGAACTGTTGGCTAACGTTTGCTCGCTTTGGTAGTATTACCAAATGTGGTACTCGCATATAATTATTAGTCAATCTCTATTCGTAACTTCCACGGTGGTCAAATTTAATTTAAACGAGATAAGTGTATATGTTCCAATTATCAGTCGTTCCCTGTATCTGTTATGGTCGCTCCACACTGTGGCAAATTTTGGGCGAACACCATGATTTTCACCATCATTGCGCCGCTGTCCACACAATTGTTAATAGCCATCGAAACAAGAATCCAAATTGTCGTCGCGAAGCTCCTTTTGGTATAATTCTATAAACATAAATGTTTACCATCATGGGCAAACTTTCTTTTATGATTATCATCGCCGATCACGGGCCAATATAGAGGAACATGTCGTCTACACAATGGTGATGGCATGTCTTGGCCACACCGAGTAGGCGGTTTTAGGGTCGGTGCAAATCTGACGGAAGATTCGTCAAGCATCTCTAGGAAGTATTCGTTAGTTCTAAGTACACGACGGATCATCTGAAGAGTGTTCAATGTTGCATGTCATAATATGATATGCACAAATATGTGAATATTTGTCAGTTCTTATCCGACGTTCCGCGAGCGACGATACAAGACGCACTTTGCGTCAGATACACACCGACACTTAGGCTTTTAAATCCGCCAAAGCAACGATGTGGTTTCCATTTTTTTTAATCTTGAGGAAGCTTTATCACCTGCGCAAAGCTGAAGCGAATAATAAAATCAAATTGCAGTTTATTTGTTATAACTCGCAAATGTCTGGAGCTACCATTGTAACTTAGAAACATTTTTGATAATATTGAATTGATTTATTTGCCTTATGATGATATCCATTTTAAAACGTGTTTCAATTTAAAATAAATATTTTTTTATAATTTAAACTGAAACACCAGTAGTATAGTAGTTGATTAAAGATTGAGACCACTTAAATCAAAGGATACAATGTTGAGCAAATCAGCTACATTTGCTGTATCAAGTGAAGACGCATTGAATGCTATAACTGTCACTTTAGGTTAAATTGTTTTTCAATGCCATGGATGGATGTGTCACATTACACGTCTGATAAATCGAACGTGACTCCATAAAGGTTTGGCTACCGCAGCACGCCGTGACTCATTAGTTCGACATTTTAGATTTGCAACTCTACGGTCTGCGTTTACACTATAGCTAAAATCTTAATATGTAACCATACTATACCGTAAATTCCGCTTGGGGGCTGCAACGGACATAAATATTTTCCTTGTACATATGTTAATAATTCCGAGAAATATTATTTGTCGAATTGAACTACAATGATATAATTCACTTATGAAAACTGATCAGATAAGATAGGTAATGCTTAAAATAAGGCATTCTGTGTTTCTTGAAGATAATTGATTATCGCTTTGATATTGATGATAGATAATTATCAAATACCTAAAGGGAAATAATGCAAGTTACCCAAAGAAATAGGCAGACTGATCAACCGGCAGCAGAAATAGGCAAATTATAACCATAATATTAGCGATTACATATAATTAAGTTCATTCTGGTTTTTAAATATTGTCATAATGATTTTTTTCATTATCTTCTGACTAATATTATAAAGGCGAAAGTTTGAAGGTTTTGGTGTTACTTCTTCATGCAAAAAAAATACTCAACGGATTTTGTTTACATTTGGTAATAGATAATCTAGACCTGGATTAACATACAGCTTAATTTTTATCACACTAAAATGGTTCTCTAGAGAGAAAAGTACCATCATAATATAAAGCTATTTTTTTAAGTCAATCGATGAATCGAGAACATCTAATAACTAAATCTAACCAACAATCAGGATTGCATTTTGATATGACACACCACTCGATCGACATTCATCAATAGTCGCCTGTTGGTTTTTGGTGCTCTTCGTGCGGTCCTTATCTAGAACACTAACTTTCCACCAGCGGTTTCGCCCGCGTGGTCTTGTATTATACATAAAAACCTTCTTTTTGAATCAACCAATCTATGAAAAAACCGAATCAAAATCCGTTGCGTAGTTTTAAAGATTTAAGCATACTTAAGGATATAGGGACTGAGAAAGCGACTTTGTTATATACTTTGTAGTGTTTTGGTAAACATTTGTGATAAAAACTCTTACGTCTGACGCTTCCAAACAAACGCTCTACTACTTCAACATTCTCTTCATGATTCTCGACGAAACATACAAAATAATACTATTAATACACTTTGATTAAGATCGAGAACAATCCAAAATACCTACCTAACAGATTTTAAAATGCCAGTAATAAAGCATTAAATATGTTACTTTAAATGATGCTACAGTAGAAGGGGTTACAAAACACAATGCATAGGCGGACAGTAACGTTCCAAACACGACATGTTTAGATGGACGGATGGATGACTCCTTAATGTTCAAGTAGGACAAATGAATAAATATGAATTGCTTAATATGGTCAAGAATGCATTACTGAATGTCGATAGAACATTAATTATTTCTATTGAACATCAAATAATAATAGATTTGGGTATATTTATACCGAGAAGCTCGATGGCGATATGGTGAAGATAAGTCTACGTTGCAGGATTTAAGCAAATTTTGCAAAGGTAGTTATGATAGTCCTTAACTCTAGATAGAATAATATAGAGAAACTTGGTCTATACCCACCAATCTGCACTGAGCCAGCATATGTACCGGTGCTAACGAACTCAAATGCAATAGCTCAATTGATAATTCACTGAAAATACTCAATTTAACGTTCCTTAAATAACATCATTAAACTCTAATAATCATGCCGCACGAAGGAAGGAAGAGCTCGTGATATCAATTTTCGGTCACCCATCTAACGTGCGACTCTTGTACAAGTTGCTTAACACCAGGAATCGCAGACCGAACGTAATACAACAACGTCACGAAACTCCAATGGCAATTCCTTACTACCGTTACAAATGAGTGTTAATTTAAACTTGAAGCCCTGAGTAATCCTAGGGTAAAGCAAACATTCGTCATCCCCCAACATCAAAATAAAATCTTGGTATATCCTAAAGCTGTTTTTAGCAATTATGGTAAACAATTTGGTCTATGAATAAAATTGTACACGGTTCACGTATAAAATATGAGTGTTGCCATGCTGAGTCACCGTTGGCATCTGTGCAAACGAGACAAGGCCATACGAGGCCGCTCTTTTAATTACTGTGCGTGCCGCATATTAACGGTTACCAATCTTTATATAAGGTTTAGATCTCCCAAGAAATAGGTTTTCTGTAGTGTATCATAACTCTAAACACTAATAAGATCGACAATAGGATTTTTATCCAGAAAGCTTATGTATTTTTATAATGTGCCATAGAATTTTAGTTTTGAAGTATTAATTTTATTGTTCAATCAAGATACATTCTTTCAAATCAGAAGATATTATCAATTTATTTTTTTATTCAACATTAAATATGTATTTATATACTGTAATCCTGAAGAATTTATAATTCTTCTGATACTATTATATCTTAGGTCAATCGCTCAATTATCGAAATGAATACTGCTTTTCCAGGTAGTTTTAGCTACTCAAGGAAAGTAAAGGAAAAGAAAGCTTTCTGTAATTCTCAACTTATTTCACAGGCAAAAATCTGTGACACAAATTATGCAAACTGCCAAGTAAGCGAGAGAAAGATGATGACTTTGCTGATAGCTTCGTTCGTCGGCACTCCAGCACACGACCAAGGGACAATAACTGTTGTCAGTTTAATACCTCACCTTACGTAAACTGAAATGTCATTGGGCGAAGGAGAACCACAACTCGTTATGGACATTCAAGAAATTAATACTCCTGGTAGATATTAAATAAAACAAGAAAACGGGCTAATCAGCTAAAGCAAAAAGGCCGAAGAACCATCCAATATATTAATCGAATAGAAAACCTTATTATCTCAAATTTAAAGTAGGTACACAGACAAAGTCTTGATTACACATAAGTTCATGACCAACACCATAAAAATAACGTAACAAGCTACATTTGAACATGGTAATCTTTAACTATCGCCCACCTCACCTTAGCAAATCGATTGTCAAGTAAAATACAGTCGTAAACTTTGGTAATAAAGTTTCTTATCTCTCAACTCTAATCGAAGTGTCTCGCATGAGTCACAAGCAACAGTTGCGTTTATGGCTAAAGAAAACGTTCGCATAATACAGTTCAGTGAAGTCCTCCTTATTTGGATATTTACTATTTTGATAACATCTGCTCGTGAAGTGGACCTCAGCATGTCGACATTGACTATATATAGTGCGTTAATTATAAACGATCATTATAAAACTACAGTGATTATTGATAAAACTAATAAAGTACGATAAATATGGCACACAATATTCTAAGCACACTGATGTAATTCTAACACTTGCAAATTAAAATATATATGTGTCATTTGTCAACAAATGAATTATGTTTGGTACCACCCACCTATACCCAAAACTGGCGAAGCAACCATTCAAGAAGATCCAACTCTTAATTGTTGCTGTGTAAACATTAATATACACTACAGACAAACAATCCCGTAGTAGATTAATCAATCAATGTCATTAAACGTTTAAGTTTGTTATGAAATTACTTTAAGTGATATCTCACCAATTCTCGTAAAATTAGCAAAATGTGTTTTTAAACAACAAACTACTCCGTTATCAGCTCCTTCCGTCGATGTTTCCATGGGTCGATCAACTTGGCAGGATACGGACGCCTGTATATCGTTGCCATCCGCTACGATACTCTTGCCTCGAAGAATCATTGTTTTGCTCCTCGATAAATTATAAAATACATACGACCGAATATTTTTTCATGAAAATAAGAATCGAGTAATTTTACTAAAAGTTAATAAAGGTCCACTAACTCACAATTAAAAATTCTGTTCAAATTCTAGGGAACGAAACGAACGTATAACAGATAAGATAGAGTAGGCATAATTCTTTTGGAATAACCAGAATATTTTACCACAATTCCAAATAATGATGATTACGCATCATTCACTGGAATATAAACAATTAAACGAGAACTAAAATCTAAACTATACAATTCATTATAATTTAAATATCCATTTAAAAGATAATGAAATCCTTTTGTAAGTTTAATCGTGCTTGAATACTACCAATTTTAACTGAATCTACATAGGTACATATTAAGATATTAACGCATTCTTTTATCAAGTTTGGGGAAATCTGGGATACATTAATATATGTAATAAATAAGAAAACTGTGTCCTTCGTTATGTCTTGAACCGTAATCTACAATGGGTCTGTAATAGAACCGACCAAAGATTAGATTAGATCGATGATGTAACCCGAACAATTGTAAACATGTGCTAACGATGACGTCAGACCAGCGAAGCGAAAAATTACAATTGAAGGTGTAATGTTTAATCACGACACAATAAACTACACACTAAAAACAAATTGAGGAACACGAACAGAGAAATAATAAGCGATAAACGAAATACATGGACAGTTAACGTATTCGATATTTTGGTGAAGCGAGCCTTTCTAACATTACACCGAATGAACCCAAAAGGTTCGGGTTCGGGCATTGCACCTGAGGGCGAGGGCGAGACACCTGTCGGGACAACCTTCCTTCTTATGAATTCGAGGGGGAAACGAGTTAAAAAGTAATGTAGTTACAATACGGTCCAATTTTCTTATATTAATTTTCTGAATTATCAATGACACCGTTTGAATACAATAATTGGATACTTCAATGAGAAGAGAAATATTATAGATCCTATGTAGATATGATAAAAGAAAAACACAAACATTACGGAACAAATAGTTTTAGTTAAGCTTATGATAATTGAATAAGAGTTACATAAATTACACGTACCAAAGCTCTATTGAGAAGTTCAATTTTTTTAAATAATCCCAGCTGAACCTTATAGAGATGATCGTAGTCAAGACCATCGCGTTCTTCACCACTGATTCTCCATTTGATTTAAGCTGATGATGCTTTTAAATACTTCAAATAAGTTTAACTAACTCTACCACGATTTCTTTTATTGCATGAATTTTATCGAAAGCTTCAACGATCAACGTTTATATATCGACCATTCATATGGATCCGACATATTATATACTCCGAAACCTTCCCCGTGAATTTACTAATTGTAAAGCAATAAAGCATAGTATTTGATGAGGGTACATACGAAATCAGTCCATGTGGATCACTTTAATGGTCATTAAATTAGTTCTGCTCGAATCAA
The DNA here is from genome assembly GCA_918026875.4 of Diatraea saccharalis. Lineage (NCBI taxonomy): Eukaryota > Metazoa > Arthropoda > Insecta > Lepidoptera > Crambidae > Diatraea > Diatraea saccharalis. The sequence goes on from OU893346.1 coordinate 17,257,669, forward strand.
TGGAAAAAATATTTATTAATTACAAAATAAAACATATGTGAATTGCATTTTCTGATAATAAATCTCAAAATATATTTTTTCTTGTAGAATAAAAATTAAGTTAAACCCGGGGGACAGTCCTATAAAGGGCTGTGCACAAAAAAAAGGAATATGCTCATTTACGACAAACACAACAAAATTACCACAGTAGTTATAGCATACAGAAAAACAGACACAGTGAAAGCACTGTGTAATGATTCTTCTCGTGTTACTTACTACAAATTGCTACACAAGAAATGTGTATCAACATCCGATACATCCAAATTCGGTATTTTATTATTATATCACCTCAAGAAAGAAAGGTTTGAGAAAAAAGTACAATGCGAGTCACGAGGCAGTAAGTTTATATTGTAATAATTTAATAACAATATTCCCGTCTGGCACGAGAGTAGTAGTACATCGCAACGTCGGCGTCCGTCGTGTCATCGTCGGAATCAAATTTTCCGGTCTGACGCCTAACCTAGTCCTATGCCCTTGCGCCCTCCCTTGCTCTTGCAGATTTTATGTCTACTACTACGACAATACCAACTTTAGGTATCCCATTCGCAATTTTGTATTCATTACGCGTTTAAAGCTTCAGTTGGGACTTAGGAACATTTTTTAATGCGCTCATATCTTTTTATGGTGACCTCTTTTTCACAAAGTTACACTTGCAAGTCTCACTTTTCAAATTTATGGGTTCAAATTCTGTACACACTTCCTCGGTGATAGCGCATTTATCAAATGAAGTGATGCTTAGTATTCCTATCCTGATTTAGTTGGCATGGACCGTTTAGAGTTCTTATACAAAGCTCAGTCAATAGGTTCCAATGATAACAAATGCTAACATAAATAATTTTACCATCATAATGTACGAGTATTTCGAATCAAAGTCCAAGTAATGCAATCATAAGACGAATGAAACGAATGCATCTAACGCTTACACCATATCATGAGTCGAACTAATTTCATCCACGATTCTACCTCAAATCGATGCAACCGCTAACCGCAAGGTCGTGACCGGTAAGGCACATTACATACATTGTTCAAACTGAGGTTTGACGAAGACCAAAGCATAACAAAATATGAATGCGTCACAGACGAGCGAAAGTATGGAAATCGCTGCGGTGTGATTCACACAAAAACCATTACATGCTAATGATCAGAGTCCGGTATGACGCATTTTCTTTTTTTTTAAAAAGAAGGAGTAATACTTAAAAATTCTCCTAAGGCTAAATTTTAGGAACAGAATCATTTAAAAAATCGAGTTATTATTTCTCCTTACTTGAGATGTGTATTTAGAAACCTTGAACAGTAAATACTGGTCAAACTCATTTAAAGATCTCTTAACGAACGTGTACCTACTGCAGCTATAAATGTAAATCTTATCATAAAACGCTTTATGTTCACCTCGGCGACCACACATGATGCTCAGAATTAGAAAGTGACAAAGTCAATTGCTATTTGACCTGATGATTGCGTAATAGTGCATCTATGATTTGTTATCATCAAAATAGGGATGGTTGCAAAACACTAAAGACTATATCACCTATTCTGCAAATACCTAAGATGCGTGTGGTATAAAACATAGTTTTTGCATGTCCTCGAATTATTTAATAACAAAGCAGTTTTGTAAAATGCCTATCAAAATAATAATGTTTGCGCACGTAAAATTTTAATCTTTAGTATCAAAATGATTCATTTGCTAAATATCCGTTTATCATGTGGGTCAACATTCAAAGGCTCATTGCGTTAGTCATCGGCATGGCGACTCACCCAAGAATGCGGTAAAGCCTTTCGCTCAGCAATGTCTTCAAAAAATACTGTATACAATAAAAATTTCAAGTCAGTATATTAAAAATCTATAACTGTTTTATGAAGAAGAGTTTATGCCGATCTCGATTTTAGATAGGAACGCAAAGACATTCTTCCAGTAATCTCTAGATATTTGGAATATTTCCACTGCATGTCTAAGAACCTGTCTGTCTTATGGAACTGCCTACATAGTTATGTTAATGAGTTTCTTCATTCAAATTATTGTTGCGTTCCGTTTTAATCTCTGTAAGTCCGCTATTACTGGTGAAGCTAACGACGCACCGAACAGTGCTTCAGTGACAATAGCTGACTCGAGATACATAATTTAATTTTAATAATCGCCCACCCACAGCAGGTTAGGTTAGCGCCGACGTCGCCAGTTCAACAACCGGTACAAAATGCGCGAATGTCATTGTGTTCACCGAATATCATTACAATAACAGAATAAATTCAGCTCGTGCCTCTACCAGTTATAGTAATGTATCAATTGGATAACAATATTCTGAACTTATCGACAAACTTATCTTACTTTCGCTTTAAGCTATCTAAGAAGGTTTGCTTTTATATTAATGGTAAGATTATTAATGGTAAGAATATTTATTTCTCTCAAACGATTTTGGAATAACTGTAGAGTAAGAAGCTTATATTGCTTATGTATGCATTAGATTAGATAATTAAGTTTAAAAAATTGTTTCCTTGTAGTATTTAGCGGCGGGCGGTTGGACCTTGACAATAGAATATAGGTATACAAAGCTACGTGGATGTTGTTCACGAGCTGGGTGCTCAAGTCAGAATAGTTACAATTATTGATGTTTATGGACGCGCAGGATTGAGGCCACGGCGCCGCCGGCCCAGGCCGTATTGTAATGTCTCGAATTTACAAATAATCGTCAACGGGATATTCAGAATTAACGTTTCGTGAGCGAACTCATTGCTTCTTGTGAAAAGAGACTTAATTATGATCATTTCGCATCAATATGTATGTAAACTAAAAGAACGGCGGACTAGTTGTAACAATTTGTGGTCTGTTGGCTATAAAAGCTTACTTGGTCGGTATTTACTAAATCTAGCAGTACTATTCTAATTAACAAGTATTCAACTAACGATTTCAAATACAATTTAATCAAACTTGTAACGACTTATTGTAATAACGCCCTTGAAGAAAATCTGACGAGTGTTACAACTTACCTCATGATTGGGGCCAGTTGTAACAGGCTATAGGCAAATTGTAACATTAGGAAGTGAAAACCAGTTTTATATTTTATTTATTTGGTATGAAAAACTTCCGACACGCTCACGCAGGTTTAAAATATTAAGTTTCATTTTTAATCTATTCTTTCTTTAATTAAAAAAGAACTATAGGCTCACAGTCATTTATAATTGTCTTTTGATTAACGTAGTTAATAAATGAAACCAGTTTTACGTAAATACGTTACAACTGTCCCCGTGAAAGTCTTACAACATCCCCAACATAGAGGTTATTTGACATAACATCTATTAAAAAATAATCGCTTACTTGATGTAAAATTACAGTAAATTAATGTCAAACTAAACAAATGCTAAATATATTTGTATAAATTAACAAGTGCGAAAATATAAACACCACGTATAAACCAAAAAAAGTCCGTTGTCTGGCTTTATCGGAGCGCCTCTATAACACCGCTTCCCGCGCTTTCCGGCGGGCTTCATTCGTATAGTTAAAAAATGCTTGAGTTACTACTCACCCCTGTTACAACTAGCACCCCGCTCCCCTAAGTATTGTACTTAATACTAAACATAAAGACTTATTGTTAAGTTTTAAGTTCAATAACTTAATTCATCTTAAGATTTCCGTCCACTATTCGACTATTAGCAATTTTCTAGACTATCGTCTTGTCAACCTCTGAACTCTGTTATCTCAGGTCTGGTGTGTACTATATTGTTAATTATAACAATACCTAAATTGATTGAATAGAATAATGGGTGTGCTGCGGATATGATATTGTCTAATTGAATCTAAAAATTACGAGACAGTGATAGGATATGTAAGAAATAGATTTTTCTACAACTGTTACTACAGTCGAGTACTACTACTAATAATTTGTTGATCATGTAAAATAAATTCTATGCTGGCTGTTTATATTATATTTGCTGCAAACTATTCTAGCGATATTTTTATTGATGAAATCTAGAACCTCAAATTCATCTTTATATCAGCCTATTGCAGTTCACTGCTGGACGTAGGCCGCCCCCAGAATGCGCCACAAAACATGATCTCCCGCTGTCTTCATCGAGCCACTGGCTGGCTTCTGAGGTCAGTACATCTTGCAGGGGAGCATCCGATGATACGTTTGCCTAGACATGGTCTCCATTAGAGAACTCGTCTACTCCACCTCTCGTTGGTTCTGATACCTATGTGGCAAGCGCAATGCCTCTTCAGCTTACTACATATTTGGATATTTGGATGACATCCATCATTATAGTCTTCTGCCGGATGACCTCACTCTAGATTTTATCACTTATAAAGGCTCCGAGCATAGGTCTTTTCATAGCACGCTGAGCGACATGCAGTCGGTGGGCCAGCTTTGTTGTCATGTTCCACGTTTTCGCTCAAATTCGTAATGAGTGTATAATCGAGTTCTGGGAAAAAATTAGATTTGAACCATCTTTCATAAGCTGACCTCATCAGAAGAATGATCCTGTACATGAATGGAGATTAATATTCACATTCTACTGTCGCATTTACTACGTGCTTGGTGTGTTTAACGTTCCCAACAGTCTTACTGACGCCAGTAAAGGATAGGCGACGAAGGAAGGTCGTCAATTTTACATGTTATTTCCACTCGTTTACAAGGAAGCGTAAGAAAAGTAGTATTCCATCCTATAACAAATATCTCGTAGTTTATTTCTTGTTCGAGCATATGCAATTATTTATGTTATAAATGAAAAACAGTACTTCTTTAATTTTGGAACACTGTTCGAGTTTATATTGATTGAAGTTTCCTTCCGTTTCTGACAAATTCGTGGCAACCTATAGATCTTACCTTGGATTATTGAATCTCATTTTGATTTAAATAAATTGACACTTTTACTTAGCTCAATCCGTATCGCCAAAAGGGTATGGGACAAATTTGTATTTGCGTTTTACTGCCATTATTTTTGAAAAAAGAAAATCTATCATAATTAGTAGTGCCATGTTACATTATGTCTTTACATTTTATGAAAATAGATATAAAATCCATAAAACAATTCCTGTTCAATGTTATTACACTTCCAAAAACTGAATGATCCATCCGTCATCCTTATTGATGGATATTTGTTTTCCTTCTCTTATATTTCAATCTCGTAACAGTAATTTTTAGGGTTTCTCATATTTGTTTTGGTAATGATAATGTTACTAAGCAATGTAACATCTACAACTAACCAAAGGAAATTAATTTCACAATCGATCGTACTGTCAGTAAATATACAAACACCAAGACATCAGTAAATATTCCGACACAAGCCAGTGGTAGAAAGGAATCATCGAATGAATATATTGCTGGCATAGCGCCATAAGACGATTTCTCCAGTTACTTAAACGTGCCGTAAACAAATAACGAGAAGCAAACCGTAAACTGTTATGATGAATCGCAAACTATATGACAGACAAATAAAATGTCGACGGTAATAACAATGTCAACGTGATAAGATTTGAGTTGAACATATCAATGATATCAAATAGGAAACTGATGGAATGTGTGTATTATCTTAGAATATCTTATGGAATGTGAATAGTGTCAATGTTTTTGTAGATTAACGGTTGATATTAGAAACAGTACATAAAATTTTAAACTATTACATAAAATAGTCAACAATCTTCTGGCATACTGCAAGTGGAAAGAAAACAAATGAAGTAAACTGCTATGACTCACCGGAGTAAATTATATTAACATTAATTCTATGTAATCAACAATTTTATTTCATCCTCTCTTGCTGAATTCTATTATTTATTGTATTACATGTGACTTGGTGAGTTAAATACCGAAATTCTGGGTGATGACAGTAGGAATGTCATTATTCCGAAACTATCCTAAAACCCTATCTTAAAATATTAAGACACACGTGTAGTATGTCCTTAAGACATAGGCTCCTTGAGGATTCTTCTTCTTAAGTCCACGAAGAGAAATTCGCACTTAAAAGCCTTACAGCGAGAACTATGTACGCACGTAATATGTAACTTTTGGAACCACAGAACATATTTTTTTATCATTATTAATCCAAGTCTATATTTTAGCCTAAGTTAGGCATAACAGGCTCACCTGTGAGTGTAAGGTGAAGGATAATAATGCAAGAGAACTAGTCTTTTATATATTTATATGGTCCTTCCTTCCTAAGTAATTGCCTAAAGAGCGGTCACATAATAGCTACTTAAGAAACAAAATAACTTTAAGGCGTGGTATATTACGTTCCGTTGAATTTGAATTAGAATCTATTTCAAAGATGGCCATCGTAGTTACCTCGCCTCGTAATACTGTCGATGAGTCACTCGGCCGTTTGCTGGTTTTTGTCCACAAACGCAACATAGATGTGGCAACATGTGTAGACAACGGATTTTCAATGAATCATACTTTTTAAACATCTTATTTCATATATAAAATAGGTCGTATAAAAATCCGAAATGAGTATTTATACCAAAGTTTTAAATTCATCTCCAATATGAGACAAGTAGGCAATCCGAAATGAGTATTAATGTGAGGGAGTTTAAAAAGTTCCTAGACTAAAAATAAGGTCTGATATATCTTGTAAATAGAACCAGAACCAGTGGTACCAACATTGAAGTCTGTCAAGAATTTAATTGTATTCATCGTTTAAATATTTAACTTCGTAATAATAAATTTATTATTAAAAGTAAATCCTTTCACTTTAGAAATTATATTCTTTACTTTTTTCTAGAAATTTTATCGTGAAGATAAAATCATTCACTGCTGTATTAATAAGTGCCAAATCAGAGCGAAAATGAGTAATGAGAAAGTTTGACACCTTTTGCTAAGATTTTGGAGTTCTTACATAGTAGATGCCTATATGAATGATTATACATATGGGCGCATATCGGTAACATAACCTAGAGTAGACGTCATACACCATACAAATTGGCATAAAAATACACATAATTCAATATTAATACTGTATGACGTTAATAAGTTAATAACTTATAAACATAAGAGTCAATGTTCATTGTGTACATTAAACCATAATAAGGGTTGCCACTTTGTATTTCATTAAGGTAAAAAAATTATAAATATTGTTAATACATAGTATATTCAGACAGGTATACTAGAAATAAACATGTGACAAGTGTCGCAATAGGCAAGTTTCAAGAATAACATCGAAAGAAAATAACACAAAACTTTTTGAGAGCAAAACAAAGTCAGTCGCAAGCATAATCATTGTAAATCCTAAAAGTTCAACGAACTCATAATCTCGTTTGTAGTTTTTTCGAGTCTCGCAAACAAAATCCACTTATAACAATAAACGGCTGTCAAATAAAACCTCCTTGGCGATTTAATTGCTGTTGGCAGCCCTGACGCTTTGGGTCGGACGTTCGCACATTGAAACAAGTAAACACGTATGTTTTCCTCTGGTCAATGTACTAAGGGAACAGACACGTATTTAGGAGTCTTTGGTAAATTTAAAAATCAGAAAGGCGCTGAATCTGTCACTTTAAAAGTGAAATATATAATTTTGTATATTGTAACGCCATTCAAAACTATTTTAATTTACAGCGCAACGAGAGTAGGGTCGGGTACTGCCATGAGATACGCAGTTATGATCGGAAGGAAATTAATTTAAGAGAGTCGTATAAATATCTGAAAATAATTGGAAACTTTCTTTTACAATGTGTATTAGAAACCCTCTTTTACAATGTGTATGTGTACCACAATATGTCGTTACAATGTGTATTTCAATTTCATTCTATACAAAGATTTTAGATAGGACCATAAATTAATAATTAATAATCACATCAAACATTCACAGTTAACACAAAAAAATTAAATAAAATTATCTGCGTTGACATATACAAAAACTTAGCTAAACAGAGCTTTAAACATATACAACAATGTAAAAACAAAATTTGTCAAATATGATATATAAAAATGTTCTATTCGAAAATTTCAACAACCCTCAATACGCCCCTGTGTGATCGCAACGCCAAAATAACCGCGTTAACGCGTGTAAGCGCAAGAGTGCGTTAATTTATAGGTAGGGCGTTACTCAGGGACACCTTGACACTAGAATTGCATGACCATATGTATCCGTTTATGATCAATGGTCATGCAATATGGTTACATGACACGGTAAAAGAATTGAGTAGGATACTTTGCTTGCACTGAAATTGAGGAGAATGACATACATAAAATAACAGTAAAAATGGCCTTTTAAAAAATCGTAATCTTATATACGTATTAATTTATATAATACTAGGTGTTTTCCCGCGACTTCGGCCGCGCCAATCATAACATTGGCACCAGCGTATGATGTAGCTTTCCGTAGACGAAAGAATTTTTAAAATCACTACAGTTTCGGAATTTTTTCATGCACATAGACAAATAAATAATAAAATAATTCCTCTTTATAATATTAAGTATAGATTATTGTATCATAATTAAGCAAATGGAGGCCTACTCTGTTTCAATACCGAAATGTTCCTGAAAATTTATAAACCCACTTCTGTGCAGATGTATCTGCTTATCACGAGCAGTATCGGGTACTAATCACGTTGGGTTATTAATCCTCCATAACATATTTAAATGAGAGCCATTTTAATGTTTGAATATTATTTCTTTTTCAGAGAAACAGAATATGACCCGCGGCTTTTAATTTTACCAATAACATATTATTTGCATATCTATCTAGAACACGAAACTGTTTACCAAATAGTTTAATTTACGTGTTCAAATATGACACAAACAAAACCACGAATCAACAAGATTGACTATTATACTTTTAATAGGAAAATAGCTTTTGTCAACCGTTGACGTGAATACCAAATGCGCTTGCGCAACACAAGTCGCGTTGATTCCAATTCCGCCTAATCGCACCTTACTGGGAGCTCTCGGAACTTTGTTAATGAGGTCGATGACTAAGGACTTAGGACTACTATCAACAACCAATAATAATAATAAATTAAATATATCGCTCGTCTAACATGGTAGCATTAGCGTGACAAACTCGAGACACTCGAGCACTGCTTCAAGACAATGACGTATCATTTTACAAAAACGTTAAGAATTATTGATTTCTTCATTACTTTCCGATGTCAAAATTACCAGCATTGGGTCATCATCATCATCATCATCAGCCCTTTTACGTCCCTACTGCAATGGCTCAGGCCTTCCATATGGATGGTTAAGGAGGATGGGCCATGACCCTCCACGCTGGCCCAATGCGGATTGGAGGGTATTAACGACTGCAAATGCAGCCGGGACAAAAGGCTTAACGTGCCTTCCGAAGCACGAAGTACCTCGAGATAATAATTTTTTGGTCACCCATCTCGACCCTTGCGAAAGTTGCTTAACAACAACGATCGCGGGCCGCGGAGCATTGGGTATATCGAAGGAATACCTACATTACAAAATTGTACTTCCAAAAACAAAATAACATAATATATATTTTTTTTCTTAAATTAAACTGCAGTATTCTGTTTACTAAAAATTTAACTACTGTAAACTCAGAGCTGTCATTAGCAATAACCAAAACAGCGTATGAGTTATCACAAAAAAACAGCTTGGTATACTTAGACGTCCAAAACTTTAGGCAAGTCAGTTATTTTACAATAATGTAATTTAATAAACCGCGGTCATTCACCCTGTAATGACTTCATACATTACTGCGCACTTTAGCGGTTGGTTTGCTTCCAATTTATCGTCGTATTTGTATAAACATTGAACACAAATGCTATAATATTCAATTATTAACAGGTTTAGATGTAGTTTTGAAAAACTTTCTTTCGTTCTTTCCCAGAAAACGCTATCATGTTATTTACAAATATATATTACTATATAATTTAATATTATTAATTTTTCCACCTGTGATAGTCTCAACTTAGGAAGGCGTGGTGGTTTAAAAAAAAGCGAAAAATTAATCGTACTTATTTTTGGGGGTCAATATGCCATAGAGGCATTCTCTCCCAGTCAACCAGTTTATAAAAAACATTTTTATTTTACATTATTATAAAAAACAATTACTAATATCTTTAATCTCAACTAAACTACTCATATCGAGACAGAATAATTGGTGATCATCACGACATTTTTAATCGTTGCATTCAAATAACAGCTTAAAATTCATCACTAATCTTGTTTATGACGTACATTACACAACCCATAGCCAAATAATTTCGGCAGTTTGTCACATGACATCCGGTAACAAAAAAAAACGCGACTGTCATTTGGTACACAATTGAATATTCGTGGAACACACTCCAGCGGCCTTCGAGACGTGCGGGGAGGGGAAGAGGGGGTGAGGCAAACGCACAGGACCTCACGAACTGGTCGAAAAAACGTTGAAACAACCAGACGCCACTGTCCTTGACGCACCTTGCCACGATTCCAGTTAGAACCATCGGCTAGCCACATTCTTATTGTCTGCGGATTAGGTCTCAAAACCGATAATCCAGCGCACTGTATAATTGTATAAATTTAGTAGGACTGAATAAATTTGAATGCCTAATGTGCAATTGGGAGTAATAAGCGTTGACCAATGTGTGGGTTGAATAAATCACCTAAGACTAAGGTAATTACGGCTCCAATTACATTTAAGACACTTCTAAGTGCAAAGAATTACAATAACTACCAAACTTATAAAGAACATACCGATGGAAATACATTAAAAAGTTTAACGGAACTCAAAACTAAACCCGGAATGCAATAAAAAATATAAACAAAGAGCAACAGAGGAAGCGGACCAAATCGGAGGAGCGAGCAGCCAACCTCCGACCCGCTTTCGCAACGCAACGACGACAATGACCGGGCAAGAACTGTGCAATAATGGACAGACAATTATTTGAAAAATAATGAAACGTATTACGTAGATATTCTTAACTTCCGAAATTCACAGTATAATTAGGAAAGGACATTTTTGGAAGCAACGAGCCTGATTTTCAAGATTTGATTACATAACCAATATAGAATGTTATAAACGTTGCAAGGATCTCAAAAAAATATTTATAAAAGATAAAAATGTGAACAACAACGAAAATAGCATTCACAAGCCATAATATGTTACCGAATAATATTCAATTACTACCGATGTCAATGTTAGAAAGGCGGATATAATGGACGAACGCATTATCGAACACGGTTTAATTAGAAACATTGATAATACAATATGATAATAGTTCATGTCGTGCCATAACATAATAATTTCATATTAAAATTAATTCTGTAACGTCTGATAATGATAAGGTACAATTATTCAATTCTCAATTAAGTACATTGATAAGATGCGTAAATGAAAACATAAACTGGGTAAAATAACTGTTACCAAAAAATCGAAAATTGTTAATTTACTAAATTCCAAATCGATCACCATCGGAGCCGAAAGCGATATCCACATAAATCGGCCATAAACGGCATTTCATTAGAGGCAGCAATTAAAACAACCGATTACAATGTATAAACAGGCAATAATGTAAGCGTGCTTCGATTCCGACTCGGGGGTTATAAAATGTTAGCTACCGGTCTGGAACCTGTGACCCATAATCCGCCGCCGACGGCAACGGTACCACGGGACCGGTTTCGAGGCGTAATTGAAGAATCTTGTGCCGATGATATAAAATAAATACTTGCCTGTTGACGCTACAGGGTAACTTTCCATTGATATCGTCGAGTTTCAAATGGGACCAGTTGTGGAGAAAGACATCGAGGAGGAGCGACTTGAAAATTTTAATGTCAATGATCTTCTGAGTAAGATAATAAATAAGTTTAATTAGATTAGATAAGTCAAATAAAAAATATGTTACTATGTTATTGGAAACTTACTTGAAAGGAAAAAAACATTATTCAAGTCCTTATTGGAGAAGCAAATGGATGGTATAGCCAAAGATTGTTACGCTGGATTCTACATTCTACATTTTTAAAGTATTATTAAGTATATATCTAATATTAAAAAGTAAACTACTGTTACTAATTGCTAATAAGCAAACACTATATGTAGTATATTGTTACTATCATTCACTATGGAGTCCTATCTATGCAATACAGATTATTATTCTTAATCGTGGTTGATATCATATAACCAGAAACATAACTCGGAGAAAATGATCTATATAAGCATTAGAAAAAGAGAGTGACAGTAGATCAATTATATATAACAGATGCAATACGGATGCATTGCACGTACACAATATATGGGAATGAGATTAACACGTAATGGATAGTGATGTCACCGAACGTTCACTTCTTCAGACAATAACTATTGTTTTGTAAACGGGAAGCAGTTCGGAAGGTCAATGAGACATCCCTCGATAAAGGAAGGCTTTTCTGGTGGCACGCTAACGCTGTTTACACAACAGTAAGCTAACTAAGATAGTTGTTTACAAGATGAGATTTGGACGAAACCATTAGTGCTTCATTAGTGGCATCTGCAATTATATTCCAACTCTTGTTAATTCATTCATATATTCTTGAGTGAATTCAAAAATACTTCACAAATAGTGCGTGTTATTACTGGGAAAAACTTAGTCATATTGAAAACTAATTTCGTTATTTATATACTTATAAACAACGCTATCGTAATAACATATTATGAACAACACTTAAAGCGTGATTCAGCGAATTGAATCAATAAGTATTCTAGTGAATTTTTGGTTTATGAATTGTTATTATTTTTGGATCATCAATAGATTTGACTATTGAATCCTGTGAATAGAAAGCAAACTACGATATAAAGTAATGAAAGACTCGAGTCCCAATATAGCAAACCAAATAAAATACAAAAGAGCCGGTGCCGTGAACCGTCACAGTACTATTACAACACGTCTTCGTTACATCGTGTCCTGTCCTGTCCGACCAGATGGCATTAATGTTGACCCACTTGTCGAAGGTCCGAGCGACCGGCCTGTCCCATACCATGTAAGGTCTTACAGGGTTACGCAAACCGAATGATTCTGCGCCAAATGACGTTGAACGACTATTGTTCGAATTCTCCAATGCTATACGAATCGGAAAAACTTCGATTTCAGTAACATTTTCCGTATAAGCAAAGACAGCTGCTTGTGGTGAGAAAAAATGTACAAGACCATGTGTAAAGCCTTGATGAAGAATGTTAGTCTTGGAACATAGGTATCAACTATCATATGTTCTCCAACGAATGTTGAATATGAAAGCCGTGTACTGTTAACCAACTCAACACCATCTGTATTGCTCAGGTTTCCCAACGGCGTAATGAAATCTGACATATGGCGGCTAAATCGTCTCCTTATATGGTCTGGACATATGGACAGTGTCCGTATATTATTAGTTGCGACTTCAATTCATTTGTCAGAACCGTATGTTGCAAAATGATGGATTTCAATTTGTGTCATATTTATATTAGTCGTTAGACGTGTCATTCCAAACCATATATTACCAAAGTATTACCAAAGTTGCAAAGCCAAAGATGGGTACATTGTAATACTGATTAAATCTTACATTTAGTAAATTCATAATAAGTAAAATGTATTATAAATAAACTGATGTAGTTTTATGAATCGAAAATAATCACTAATGATAAATAGCTTCATTAATTATTCGAAAAAAGCTACACAAAAAAATAATATCATAAATCCAAAAATCCTTCAATGGAAACAAAAATGGTCCTTTTCACCAGCGCGCTAAGTGACAACTCGTTCGCAGTAAAGTGATAAGTAGTCAAGGCATAGCCGCTGAGCATATTGTGTTCATATGAGGCCAACCACCCGCATCGGTTTTTTTTAAAGCAAAAAGTATTTGCAATAATGAAGGATCGTCTGCACATGTCATAAACACACCAGGGGGATATATAAAACGTAAAACTATGATAAAAGAGGAAAATGCGATTTAAATTACTTTATTGTTTTGGAATAATAAAACCTGCATAATTTCTAACGTGATAAACTCTCTATTTCATAATTCTCCGGATGACTGGGAGAGGATTTGGTCCACCAATTGTACGTTTTAATTGTGATATCAGACAGCACTTTCTACTTCAGTGATAGTGGCACTAGGTAGACACTGTGTGGCCACTAGAAACTGTTTTGTATTTGCCGAAGTTAAGCTCGAATAATTTTAAAGCGAAAAATCCTATTTGAGATCAACGATCAATATAAAAAATATTATACGGAAGGTGTGTTACTAACGCAAGCTACGAATTAGTGGATTCTCAATGTCACATTTGATTAATAAAAATGAAGGGTATAATAAAATTAATTGACCAGAATTAGTGTAGAACTGTAGAGATGGAAATTGCACTCATGCTCAAATGCAATACGTCGGCTTCATTACTGGCCGGTGACTGATGCCCTAGTGCTACATTATACTACATACTAAATTATACTACACTTGGACATAGCATCAGTTTTACAACACTAACATTAATCAACTCGAATCGAACGAGGGACCTTTAGTTAATAAGCAAGCTTCTAAATGACCTAGGTATCGGAAACGTAAAGAGACTAAACTTAGTTACACCTAAGGATAAATAGTTTTATAATAATCATTTATTTGCCTTAAATAGGGTACAATTTGATAGTAATTAATTAAAAAAAGACAATTTAAGGATAGGGGTAGTACTGCGAATACAAAATAAATTAAAAATGAACTTAAACTTTTTAAACTTAAATGAATAAACAGTATCATAGCGATTGTATTTAGTTTTTTACAAAAATAAAAAAATACAATCACGACAAAACCGTTAATAGGTTGTTTCATTTATATGGATAGTGCGCGTGAAAATATAATAAATCAAGTCTAAACTTTTTTATTATAAATAATTCTTATTAGTGCGTTTTTGTATGGATAACTAAAAAAATAATAACAGTATCTCACTGTGCGTTTGTGTCTATTCAGAAAAAGTAAAAAATATGAACAATTAGGGAGAAACGCTTATTATCCGCTTTATCTATTAACGAAACATAAAACACCTGTAGTAGACTTATCAACTGAAAAATATCCGTATTACAGTGACTCAGCATAGACATAAGTAACAAACTTTGAGCCTATAACATTTGGACTTTTACTGCGCCTGTCTAGACAACATAAACTTCCCAGTTTTAAGTAGAATGGGGTAAACGTAAAGGCAACAGCCTAAGGGCTAAGTAAAAAGAAAAAAACTATAGAATAAGGAGGAACATCTACGCATTTATTACAAACTAGCTTTCGCCAGCGGCTTCGCCCGCGTGGACCCTAAGGAAATGTTTAGTGGGATAAAAAGTATCCTATTATCTAAGTCAGCTAATACCCTATCTGTATACCAAATTTCATCAAAATCCGTTCAATAGTTTCTACTTGATTGAAGGACAAACATCCAAACAAAGAAACTTTCGCATTTATAATATTAATAGGATAAATTTGATGTGATAAGGATAGTATTTCATTTTAACGTTCACTTAATGATGGTGCTGACAGACTACTAAACCATTCGTCCCAAAAAAAAACCAATGATCGTAACACATCATAATTACAATTAATACAACTAACTACTATAACAACAAATTTTTATTGCATACCGAATGTTTAATTGTATGTTTATTTTTGGCATAAATAAAGAATTATTATTATTAAATCACCATCATATTTAATGACGTCTTGTTCAAATCAAATAAATACTCGATTTTTAAGGTTTTCCAAAAAAAAATCAAAGCAAACTGATATATTTTTAAAAATTTATCATAATATAATATTAACATAATGATATATTAGAAATTGTCAACACTATCTATTGTTGTGTGTATTTACGAGTGTCGTATCGGTTAGTACAGGGGTTACTTGCTCTATGCTTTTACATCAGCTGCACCTAACCTAATACTACAACCCTTTCTATTTCAAAATCAGTAATTTTCGATGGAAATAAGTACAATATGTGCTCCTAGCTGTTACTTACTAACAGTTATTTAGTACTAACTTAGCGCTTAATAACGAATATTGAAAACAATTAACTTTACGATATGGATAATGAAATCCTATTGAAAATTATTTAAACTTTGTTGTTTTTACGGAGGTAAGTAATGCTGTACTGATCAATACAAAAATTGACATCTAGGTTCGGTACGAATTTCATCAGTGGATTTGTCGTGTTAAAACTCATAGACTAAATAAGACAGAAAAAGTAAAACACATTCAGAATACTGTGAGGCGTTACCGCATACCGATCGATTTCTGTTACGAATTTTGGTATCTATCAGCAGTTTCATAGTGACCGGTTGCAGAAACGACTTACTCGACTGAAATATATGTATAAATCCGCCAAGTGTAGAGAACAGGTATTGCGAGATGTGAGATAATGCTCTTATGGAATTTTCTGATTACATAACCATTTCTGTATTACCCGCTGAATAGTTCCAATTAAAATCTTTTTAAATGATGTTGTCGTTTAAAATTAATAAGTACAGATTCAATTAAAATAAATAAAAATATTGGACATCATATGTTGAAGCACTAGACGGCACCACTGTCACCACAAACGGTAGTTATTTTTTTCTACAGACTGCGAGAAGTAAAATCCAATTAGATGTGCACAAAGATTAGTAAATAATGCTTACTGTTACAGAATGTAACTGAAAAGAAGAATAAACTGTTACAGTGAGAAGATTGTGACGTCAATCGGCCGAAGACGTAACTTATGGATTCGATGATGACGTATGACGGCTTGTTCGTGTTCTAATGTTTGGCACAACGTATCCTAGTTTTTTGGTAATACCAGAGGTAATACAAAACTGTTTATTTTTGAAATCAATTATTTAAACTTTGGCATACCAAAACATTGAAACAATTGTTCTTCTTATCGGCCAAAAGTCGTTCTGACGCGTGGCAGGGAAAAAATGTTGGACGATTCAAAAATACTTTTAATAAGTCTATATGAATAAAGATTATTTTGAATTTGACCTCAAGGAACATTATTGATTGATTATTTTTATTTGTGAATTTTACCAATGATATAATTAGAAATAGAACCAGATTTCTGCCAACAAGCTTCAGAAAACCAAGAAAAATACATATAGTAAAGAGTTAAGGAGACAGCAACAACTCCAAACATATCAAAAATCTTTCAAACAAACTCGCACACTGCAAAAACAAAATGTCGGCCAGTGATCTATTCCAGACGATGATAAAACTCGTACGAACGTGAAAGACGTACAAGGCATTAAGTCATACGTAAATATAACATTAGCTGACGGATTCGTTTCGACTATTAATTGCATCACCTTGCTTTAAAATAACTATCCATTGAATTACCTATAACAAACACATCGCTTAACAATTGCGTCTGTTTTGAGCGCTGCATCACTGTCTAAAAGAGGATGTCTATCATAGGCAATTAAAAACATATTGTACCAAAGAAAATTATGATAATATAGTAATATAATATAAAAGAAAATGTTCCTAGACTTTCATTGCATCATTCGCATAGCCTGTAATGACGTTTTTCTCTTCCGATTCCATAATTTATTGCGCAATAAAAATCTTAACAACTCTGTCATGTTATGCATAAATCTTTTCTTGTATCTATTACATTCCTTTCATTCATACTTATCCTACCAAGTAAAAGCATAAAATTTAATGCAATAAAATTATGCAATTGTATGTAAAAGAAGTAGAACATCTATCTATATTTTAACCGCGCCGCAATGCAGATGGACTCCTGCACCTGAATAAAGGGTTCACGAAAGCCCCGTTTATACAGACAAACGTTGAATACCCAATTTTGCTTTCATATCATTCGGAATATTCAAGTTATCAACGGCTTTTTTAAGTGTTTTGTATTCATTTTGGTAGAGCAGGCTAATGGTAGGCAAAGGTATTAATAATATAAAATTTCTTGATATCTTTAAGATGGAATAGCCTAAAATATTTGTAGATGATTCCTTAACTTAAGAAGCCCTACAACGACCATATTTCACCAATTCAGTAATCTTCAATAACAACTTAAAACTATAATAAGGTTTAATATATTAAGGTTTATTTTATATCGTACATACCTAAATACGACTTAGGAGACATTAATGGTATTAACTACGAATAATCTGTGGCGTATTAAAACCATAAGTTTTGTCTGCGACCCTTTGGTGCCTCCCTACCCCTCCCACACCCAGACAAAGGGGGAGGTCGTCAAAAGGGAAAACGATGATATTGCTTTCAGCCGGATACAAGTTTTCCGCACTCATATAGTTGACTTAGTACACAACTCGAAAAGATTATAACCAAAAAGAATCAAACCCAGAATATAACGGCCATTTTATAATAATGTATCATTCATTACTGTTTGTAACATCACCGATTTTTATAATACCTACGCGACTATTTCTCAAAGGTGAATTATTATAATTTTATTCAGAAATATAAATTAATACCGGATATAAAAATAACAACACAATTTTTGATAAAGTATTGGTACGGTAACTGTTAGTATTGGTTCCTATATACAGAGCACACAAGGTAGGACATAAAAGCTAGTTATAAGAAGACTATAAAGGTAAGGAACTATTTCAGACGACCCACGCGGTTTGTAAATTTGTCCTTCGCTTGAGCATTTAGTACCTACAGTTCACACTGACACCACGTCGTTAGACTGACGTACAAATAATCCTATTTCGATCCAGATCCAGACATATCTGAACGTTGAACCTATAAGCCACCCTGCAAATTACCTAATGAAACTATAAATACCGAGCCCGTGACTTTAAAGTACCTGTTATTAAAATCTCTGTAACAATTTCGCTCAACTTGGAAAAATGAAGTTGATATACTTTTGTAAACAAATATCAAACAAACGAAAACGAATCAGTGTCATTTTTAAATGTAAAAAAGCTATTTTTTTTTCTTACAAACCTCACTCTAATTTTGTAGAAGTACCAGGCAAGCAGAACGTTAGTGGAGTTTGGACGCAATAGCGTACATATTCGCGTGGGCCGGCGCCCCCTCCACCCCTCTAGGGTCAATGACTGCTGCGGTCGTTTCGGCCGGCGGGCGGCGACGACGGCGCGCCTCACCTTGACATTCATCTCGAGCACAACGCTTTGATCAAACGTTTGAATTAACTAACAACACAATCAGGAGTTTTGCTATACCGTAGAAGACACAAAAATGTCTGATGTGCAAAAGCTAACGCAAAACATTCCAATATACGTTCATACACACAACGACGCAGCGTAGCAATTACGAGATAAATTGTCGTCAGTCGACATTAACATGTATTCAACGACGAGATTTTGCATTTCTAACGTGATTTAAGAGATAATACTCGACCACATTGTTCTGAGCTGCTGACAAAATGCGTGACCAAACAAAGCGTACTAAACTCGTTCTTTGATACAAAGTGGACACGTAAAAGGACACGACTTGAATTGGAATTCGAACGTCACACTAATCCATAGGTGGCCAGCCGAATATAATTCAGTCTCCGCACCTTAATACGACAGACCTGTCATAAATACCTGCATCCTTTCAATATAATATGAAATATGCAGTCAAGTTGGTACCTAGAACAGACTGTAGATTGAATACATGATTTCCAATACTTCGATGAATTAACAATACACTTTATAAATTCGCGAATTCGCAAGTCTATCGCGTAATTCGATTGGCTTCGATTTGAATGGCATCTAATCACTCAACGTTCAATACTGTATTGAACAATTTTACAGTTTTACCTTACAACCAAACCATATCGAAGTCAACCAAGTAACGAGGTAGGCCTGCTAAGAGAGAAATAACTCTATCGAGATAGTCTAGGGACAAGCGCTTCATAATGATTTAAAAATTAAGCTTGGATATATTAGCATGACGGGACCTACCCATCTTAGAAATACCGACAGCATTCTAACGATGTCTAATTATTGCGGTATTTAGTTCACTTAGACAGATAGCCGCCTTCGAAAAATCCCCTTAACTGTTGTTTGCCTAGTAACCATGTAGTCAGCCAAACACGCGAAAACTTTAAATCATGGAGATCCATGTTTTCGCGGATCCAGGATACTAGGAGGCAGAAGATACTTTGACCTTTGAAATAAGAGCTAAGAGCGGTTCCATAGCAACCAACGTATGAGTCGATAGTGCCGCGCATCCATCAGTATATGTATCAGTATATTTAGACAGCTATGGCGACCCTCTATTATTTAAAATTACAAGTAGGTAAGTCTTCTTGTAGAAATGAGTAACCAGGCATTCATTTAAGTATAATCAACAGCAAGTCAGGTTATACAAATCTGTAAACTTGATATTAAAAGTAATGCTCTAAGAGTAGAATTGAAAATCAATTGAGAAAATTTGACATATAGCCTGATACAAATACGAGAAAAACGGAAATAATTCGATATAAGCCTGGAATATGTTTAATCGTGTTTGTGAGCCAATTACAAGAGACTATACTTAAGAATCCATCTCATTTTAGCTACGGAAGGTATAAAAAAAAACATCAGGTCAAAAAACCTTCATTTATTCACGCAAAATTACTAACACGATTTTTTTCACAAATTTTGGTTTTATTTATCATAGCGACAATGAAAATTACTGAAATCCAACTAAAAAAATTACAGGAAATAGTGATTTTTATTAAACTTTATTTTTTACTTAATTTTTTTTGTTGTTGTAGTTTAATATAATAAAACTTTTATTTAAATATTTATGAGTGGTTTTTAATGATATTTAGTAGAATATGTGTTTCACTCAAAAGTCTGCTGCATATATTGCGTGTTATATACCAATATTCCACGGAAATATTGGTATGCAATATTCCCATGGAAATTTTCATTGGATTCAAAACAAAATATACTTAACGCAATTTAGTAATATCGATTGAAGTCGTATTTCATTGTTAATATTATTGATATTTTTACAAATATTTTTTAAATATTTATTGTCCGTGTTATATAAAAATATGAGTTTCCAAATATAATATTAGGAAGATTTATGTATTTAATGGAAGTAACATAAGTAACAGCGTGAAAATACGTAGAAGTCACTTTATATGTATTTTGCTTATCCTGCCATTGAGAAATTAAAGGAATTTTATTTTTTTACTAATAATCCGAAAGAAAATATCGTTGGATTAATTCATATATTAAAAAAGAAATATATGATACCCTCATAATAATAAAAAAACAGCTGTTATGTTTTAATGTTTGATCTCCATACTGAAAGTTGCTATTTGTATCAGGCTAATATATGGTACCTACATTATAATATGCTAGGATTTTTTAATACGAAGATAATTAACTTCAAACAATTTAGATTTTTTGCATGAATAAAATAGTATAAAATAATTTCATAATTTACAGTCGAAAATCAATCAGACGTTATAAATTCAGTACCTACTACTATATTATAATTAACTTTACAAACTCAGTAAATTTATAAAATTTATATGCAACATGTTTCATATAATACTTGACCTAGCTACGAAACAGGATAATATTGGAAAAGACGTCACATATTATAAAAGTTCAGCATAACATACATTAATAATTTTATTATATGGAGTAGTGAATTCAATGTTCAACAAAACTATATATTACTGAATTGGTATATTCCACCAATGAACATCTTCACATCATAATAGTCTCAAATAGTGACAGATTGCAAACCTGACTCCTAAATAGGTAATAGTGAAATAATTTAGATTTTACAAAGACATGAATCAATGTTGTAAAATAGATAATTTAACAAAAATAAACTTTAGTAGTTGGAACAGTTTTAAGAAAGAATTGATGAAAACAAGCACACACCTTTGTATTCACATTGAAGAATTATTATCTATTATTGTGTTCAAATATTGTCATTAAAGATAGGAATTCTGTCAGTTTTTTTAACAACAATTAATATTTTGTAATCACAGTCAAATCAATCAATTAAATATTTGTAAGTCATAAATTTTGTGATTAATCTATTCTTTAATTGAAAATATAATTTTATTGTATATGAAAGCTACCTAAAAATTATATACCTTTGCAGGATGTCACAAGATATATATATATAAATTAATGCCAATTTTCCTTGTTCTCACGTGAACGGCTCGACCCATTTTTCTAAATCTTTTTTGTTGTTTGTTATTGTCAGGAGAAGGTTCTTATAAAATAATATAAAATAATTTCTAATCTAACCTTAGTGCTTGAGATAATATAAACTTTTTTAATATAACCTTATGATATTTGAAATAAAATTGACAGAATGCATGCTGCAAATATTAAAATTTACTTGACAATACAGAATAATATCTGTTGGATTATGAGTATACAATAAAGATTTTTTGGATGGTAGAAATTTAACCATTAGATTTTTAAGATTTTATTTCTGATTACACAATAACATGAGTTGTATCAGTTTTGATAAAGCATCTGATTTTGAAGTAGTGATGGAGATATTTATAGTTGTTTTTTAATCACAAACCAGAAGAAGTTAGGGCTGCATTCAAAAGTGAATCATAATTCAACTGTATAAGTTCCAACAACTGTGAAATTTGAAATTATTTAATTACTAATTGAAAATGCCACATTATATAAAGATATTGCCGGGGTCATAAAAATCAATCAGTCATTCTCCACCTTAAAAGTCTTGGTAAATTAAGTCTGCATTACAAAAAAGGTAATGCATGAATCAAAGTAGCCTTATCAGGATTTCAATAATATGAATGGTTCTTTTCTATGTATTTAATTTGTCAGTACTAATCATTTGAAATAATAAAGAAATTATGATGACGACTTCAAGACAAATTTTAACTTAGATTTCCTACTTTTAAATTAGGAAGATATATTTTATTTAATAAAAACCAACAAAAAATGTAATAAATATGATACCTATATATAGTATATTAAATGTATTGAAAGTAACTTGACCAAAATTTTATATTAACATAATAATTTAATATGAAAATCAAATGAATATTATCTCCTGATAAAGTTATTAGATTACAAATATCAGTTAATAAATGAAATATCTGTGATCAATTCACATGATTCATTAAGTTATTACAAAGAAAACTTTGTAAGTATAGGTACATAATATTTAATGTAATTCTTTATCAGAATATAACTATCAAAACAGGATCCAAGTGTAAATAGTTTTTCTTATTAATATAATAAATATGTTACTGTACTATATAAATGAGGCAAATAAAAAGAAATAAGACACCAAGTAAGCTTTGGTCTCCGAGCAACGTGAACTAAGCTGATACCAAATAGTTTACTTAAATGACTTTATATTTGGTTAAGTGTGAGTCATAAACTGATTTCATACACCTTGACAAAAAATGGTTTAATACTAAGAATAGATGGTTTATATTTAAAAATATTTCCTTATA
Organism: Diatraea saccharalis; assembly: GCA_918026875.4. Classification (NCBI taxonomy): domain Eukaryota; kingdom Metazoa; phylum Arthropoda; class Insecta; order Lepidoptera; family Crambidae; genus Diatraea; species Diatraea saccharalis. Next base: position 17,280,991 of record OU893346.1, read on the forward strand.
GTTTAGTTTAACCAAATAAATTACATGATATCAGGTTATTTTAGTATCCAATTTTTATATAATTGTGTTAGTAAAATCAGGGAAACCTTAAATAAGTAATATAAAATTTATCAAAGGGTACTTACATAAATAAGGCCAGAATAGTATCTGTCTTTGATGTTGTGCAACACAGAAGCCTCATTCAAACATGTTAGCTCTGCCATATCCTCGACCTTGTCAAACTTGGGTGGATTCATCTTTTGTATATCATCTATTGGTACCAACATCCTCTTTCCAGACTCAGCAATCTCCACCTCGACTTCATCTCCCCGTTCCCCCTTTATCCCTGCTGCGACAAAACCCTGGGTCTCGTGAGGCACCCATACCAATCGCTTCTGGGTCCATTCTGCTTGCGTTGCAGGGTCGTTGAAACTGTTCCTATCAACCGACAGGTACCGGAGTTCCGGATCGTTCCTATCCATGTCCACCATCGTGCCGCCCAATCACGCCGCGCGGCCCGACAACCGATAACCTAACACCGGCACTGAATACCACATTAAACGGTCGCGGCGACCGACACTGCACCTCACAACACACTAAATCCTTTTAAATTATCACCTCGCGTTGTTCTACCACACGTTGGGCCGTGACCACACACGGCAACGTTAAGTACAAAATAGCCCTACGTAGTTTGTGGTACAAAACGATGAACACCGAGCAAGCGACTGTGAGGCGAGGCGACCGACCGACTGACAGATCATAAACGGTTATTACGGGTAGAAGGGATGGACCGTTCGGTCGACGCCCGAATATTCACTTCGAACAGAACCGAATTTCGTACCAACTTTTAAAAGTGTATTGAAGTGAAAAAAATTATAGAACCGAATTCTAATCTTGGTAAAATGAATAAATCGCCACTTTAATCAAATCATCTTGACTTAAAATAAAATATATTTAGCTTAAAATCTAACTTTCAAGTACCGAATAAAAATAAAAAACCATTTTTTTTTTCAATTCTCGGAGTTAAATTTCTTTATCCATGTCACATTACAGACTCAGTGATAATTGGATATTATTTAAATTAAAAACAAAACCAAAAAATTAACCAACCAACAACATTTTGTAACTGACAAATAGGAAGTATTTAAAAAATAAAAAATAATTCTTGAACTCAAACTAGATGTCACTAGCGATGTTTGGATCTTGTCTATGATATTCATTCTAATTTTATTTCTGACGTAATTATAAAAATAAAACGAAAGCTCTAAAAAGCACCTTCACTAGATGGCGACTCTAGCAAAAGTCAATACAAATACGAAAAAGTACAAATAGAATATGAGTTGTTAAATGAATTTTGAAAACTAGTTTACTTTTAAACTTAAAAGAAAACCGGAAAGGTTGTCATGGAGAAATCAAATTGACTTCGGAAACTAAACATTAGTTCCCGAAATCAATTTGAATTAATACTTCCTTATTAGAATCGAGTATCGAAAACCTTATTGCGTATCGAAAATTAATAAATATGCAATCGTTTCGTGTTTCTTTTTAAATCTAACTTTCAAATTACTTTATTTAATTTAAATCATAAGTTTAAATTATTAATTATGTTACGTGTAAAGGAACGATGTTTGGTTTATAAGTCAACATTAGTGATGAGCCAACTTATTGTTTGCTCGTAACTTCAATTGACTCGGTTCATAAGAATTCAGGTTTGGAATCAAGAACAAAAAGCAGAACTCTGAATGCATCTTGTGTTTTTAAATGTACAGTATTCCCATATCTATATCGAATTTTATCAATATACATATCAAAATTAATTCAGTCTAGGGTGTCACATAGTACTCGTGAAAGTTGAAAACTTTGCCAACAGTTCGCATAACTAAGGCGGGAGATCTTGTACTGAGAAGAACAGGCAAGAAACTCAGCAAGGGCTGCTTTTTTCTCCCAGTTTTATTTCACACGGAGAAGTCTTATTGGGATGTAACTTAATTAGACGATGAAGTCACATTCCATTACAATATCAGAAATCCTACAATACCATTAACAAATCAAGATACAATATTCACAATAAAAGAAAATGGATAAAATTAAGTAATCCAGTTCAGAATTACTTAATTTAAGTAATACAATGCCCCCACTGGTAGCACCCGAAAGTAAACATAACGACCCGACGCACACGACATCACCGCATGACTACTCTAGGTTATAAATAAGTAATATATTTCAATAAAACTGATTTCTAGAGTAAGTTGAGTGGGAAGTCAATCTATTTTTGACGATATTATTATAAGAACCAAAAAAGCACACACCAAAAAAGAATTAACATAATATCTAGTCGACGTCCTCCGTCGATATGCAAGTATGTATCAGGAAATCAAATTACGTTAAAAACCATGTACTGAAACCAATAAGGAAAAGCACTTGTTTAAATTTGATTACAAGTAACATAAAAAATATTCTAAGAACTGGGATACATTATTCATGTCTTTCAGATCATGAATCCGCCCAAAGCATTACATTAGAATTAGATGATTCCTCAACAAATAACATGAAATTAAATTATTGGTTTGAAAACATTCAGTATTTAAATAAAGATAATAAAATGAAGTTTATTAATTGTGTTAGATCATATTCATTCAATGATGTAATGGAAGAAAAAATACTGAACAGCTTTTGAGTGTTTTTATGAAACCATTAAACTATTTTATAATTTATGTTTCCCGTATATTAGTATAAACAAAACTACTAAAATAATTAAAAATAAATGGCTCACAAGAGGAATCAAAAGGTGCTGCATAAATAAAAAGCGCCTTTATCTACAGTACCATCTTACCTCATCAAATAAAAGATATCATAAAAATAAATATATAAGATACTCAAAAATATTAAAAAGATGTATTGCTCAGGCACAAAAGCATGCTAATCTGAAGTATATCTCAAAATCTAATAATGTATGTAAAGCAATGAGGGATATTATTAAAAATACTAACCAATACAATAAAGATAATATCTGCATAAGTAACATTATATTACGGCATAAGTAACATTAAATTACAAAATCACGAATATTTAAATAATCCAAATGAACTTTGCCATGAATTCAATAAATATTTTATAAATTTGACTAGTAGGTTGCTACTTTGACAGTAAAAATTATCACAAAAGTGCCTTAAGTAATATACCATTTCACTGTAACACGATTTATCTAAGACCAACAAATGAAAAGGAAATTTACAATATAATAATGAGCCTTAAAAATACTTCGTCGACGGGATATGATGACATTAATACTAAAATTATATAACAAATAATCAATGACATACTTCGCCCTCTAGTTTATATAATAAATTTGTCCCTGGTGCAAGGTTGCTTCCCATCAAAGTTAAAGTACTCAATGAATAAGCCACTATATAAAAATGGCATATTACTATTGCATATTACTTTAATTCCAATACTATCAAAAGTATTTGAGAAAATAATGTCAGATAGATTATACAACTTTTTAAAACATACAAGATACTAAAAGATGAACAATTCAGTTTCAGAAAACCAAATCCACGACACTGGACTGCTTTGAACATATAAAAATTGTTACTGTACTGTATAAGGTGTTGACGTTGGAATGAATACTCTCGCGATATTTCTAGACATGAGTAAGTACGTCTCTCATTCTCTCCCATTGAAAAAACTTTAAAGATATGGTTTAAGAGGGATAGCTATGTCATGGATAGAAAGTTATTTGATAGATAGGCAAAAACGTGCACAGATTTCAAATATTGAAAAAAAAAGTAGTATACCAATCCACTTACCGCGTTAATAAGACAGGAGTACCACAAGGAAGTGTGCTGGGCCCTTTACTCTTTCTTATCTACATAAATGGCCTCTCAGATATGACAGAACATAAATGTATACTATTTGCCGACGATACAACACTTATTGTAGAATGTCAAAGTATTAATAAGATGAGTGAAGTTACAAATAAATCCCTCTGTGAGGTAATAGAATGGTTAAACGTTAATAATTTAAAAGTAAATTTATATAAGATTAAATATATATTATTTAAAACACGTTATATTAATTATTGTAACATTAATAACAATAATATGGATATTCATTATAACTCGGAAAAAATTAATGAAGCAAATATGACAAAATTTCTGGATATAACAATTGATGATCAATGTAACTGGAATTTACATATAGACTCAATGATGCTTAAACTTGACAGATTTGTATTTGTGCTAAGAAGAATAAGAAAAACTGTATCTAAAACTGCAGCTATAACAGGCTATCATGGATATGTAGCATCATTGTTATGGTATGTCATTATTTTATGGGGAAACTCCGTTAATAGTGACAAAGTCGTTAAGTTACAAAAAAAATGTATAAGATCTATATGTGGTGCTGGATTTTTGGACTCGGGTAACCCACTTTTTAAAAATCTGAATATTCTTCCTTTGCCTTGTTTATTTATTTACGAAATAGCAAAATTTGTAAAAAAGTATATGGTTCTATTTGAAGTGAATGGTAATAGCTGTAATTATAGGGGTAGATATAAAGATAAATTGTGTGTGCCACCTCAGAGATTGACTCTTTATTCCAAAAATACGTTTTGTGTGGCTATACGTAATTACAATAAGCAACCAAAACTCCTCACTAACATGACTTTAACGAAGTTCCAAAAACAACTACATGAATATTTAATAAATAAAATGGATAAAATTGGTAATGAAATTTGGGGGATGTAGGTTGGACGTTATATTTGTGCTAATTGGTAATTAAACTTATTCTGGGAGATGTAGGTTTCTTTGTTCTAAATGCCTTGTAGTTATTAATTTATGATGTTTGTATTAGTACAGCGCCATCTCGTTATTGGGTGTTGAAACTTCTTGCAGTTCGTCTTACTATCGATTGCTGTTACGATGCTCGTCTTTTCGCTATCGATTGTTATGGCGATGTCAGTGCGAAGAATTAGATGTCGCTACGTATCAGTTGCCACACTTGCAAATAAACAATTATTATTATTAGTAATTAAATAGCGATAGTATATTAACTGTACGTGTCTGTATGATTATAAAATTTAAAGTTATTATCTTGCTATTTGTTTCGAACGGACGTTAACCTTTCTTGTTGATTGCTGATTTTTTATAAAGATGATTTAATTATGAATATAAGTATAATATATATTTAATAATTGATCACAGATTTTTGTTATTATTATTTGCGAAAGGAAAACTTGTTTGCACGTTATACTTCGCACAAAAGTCATTCTAGCCGGAAGTCACGATATTTTGCTCGAATACCTTTACATTTGATACATATTGGGTAAGTATATAGATAATAAACGGATTTTTTAATTCTAATTATCGTTTTCATGACCTTTTTTGATGATTAATGAGCCCTATTCATTAATTAGCTTAGCATTAAATAAATGCCGCTTTTAATAATTTCAAGGCATTATTTCTATTGATTCCCATAACTTTTAAAAAACCTTCTCTATGCTCACTTTCATCATGTTAGTTTCCATTTCCGTTACACAAATAAAAAAGAAATTTATTCTAGGATTACCTACTTCATATTAATCGACATGCGTTTCGTTACTCAAACTAATTGAAATTCAACTCGATATTAATCAGAGCTACCAGATCCATAACAACACTGACAACTCTATTCTCTTTGGTTTACATAGAGTAAGGTAGAGTGGAAATATTTTCTATGGTTATATAAATATCATGCAATCTGAAGTTGACATCAAAAACATCATGTTGTCTTTTTTTAACTAATAAGAAGTTTCTTTAGTAAACAAAGATAACACTAGTGTGACAGTTCAAAATTTTTTACGTGACGTCATGAGATATAGCTATCGTACCACCTGCCAGCCATTTGCAAATTTGCTTTGCGTATTCTCGGAAGTAGTTCAGCTGTCAGTGTTATAAGTTTTGTGGTTATTTTCATTTATAACTTTAATTTATATAACTTTCATGGCAGAAAATTGTAAATTATTTATGCAAAACAATGCCTAGGTGCTGTATAAGTGGTTGTGCGTCATCAATATCCCGCAAACCGAGCAATATTACGTTTCACCGGTAAGTTAAACACTTTCTTGGAATAACAGTATTTAAAACGTAAGTAAGTTATTCTGAAAATGATTGCGTGTATAAATCGATACATATCGTATTTTGGCGTGTTCTATTTATGCTATATTGCTCTTTTCGTTTATATTTTTATAATATTTCGGTCCGTAAATAATATTGTTTACATGGCTAGTGTCGTTACTTTAACATTGGTTTATATCGATAATTTTAATATTTAAAAATATATTAATTATTTTAGATTACCAAAAGATGAAACAAAAGAGGAAAATGGCCGAGTTACATAGAAGCAGAAAATATTAAATGTAATGAAAAAGTTACTTTTATCTGCTCACTTCATTTTAGGGAAAGTTGTTTGAATCGAACTTTAAATATAATAAAATTACGAGATGATGCATTGCCAATCAAATACTCTGATAAGAATTTTTGACAATTGCTTTTAACTTATTTAAAAAAAAATGTCTATTACACTTAGTTAATTTTCATTTGATTTTACTGATTTATTTATTTAGTTTTTTATATAGTCATTTTGTTATTCTATAAATGTACCTTATTTTTAGTCTTGCGGTCATATGACGACTATTTTAATTGAAAAAAATCAGAATGCAATATATAATAATATTAAAATATAAAATTCTGATCATAATATACTCCCAGTAAAATATACAATAAAATGAGTTAAATAATTTTAATAAAAATTAAAATATGCACACTTATCAAATTAAAGGCATAGTTAAAGGTTTTCTTTGCTGTTCAATAGTATAATCTTAATACCCAAATAATTATTTTGCGGCGTGGATGTTTATTTTGCTGATGCATCATAAAATACGCTACCTTTTTGAATTTAAATTGCTGACCGTTATCATGATTGTTCACAGAACATGAATTGCAGACTGTTTTAGTGCTGAGAAAATATTTGTATGCTTGCCTATTGATTAATCGGCTGTTTTCTTCTTGCTAACCAAATTTTTAAATAAAATGCCAATTGTGACTTCTTTAATAATGTTACTGTTATGCCAATTGTTACTTATTCATCACCAACTTTATTTTCTCTTGTTTATTTATCAAAGTTTACAGTATTTTTATGTTCTTTTACCAATAATACAATACAAAGATTATGTAGGTGTTTCAAGTTTTCTATGTTTACTACTAAACAAGATGTTCTGAACTAATATTGTGACACAGTACGCACGGTATCTCACTTAATGAGGAGGAAGCGAAATTTATTCAGTCAAAACAATTTATTGAATAAATTTATAGACAAGTTGCCTTACTAGTTACAAGCATATAGGAAAGTCGAAACTCTGTGCTTATAGTTCAGCAATCTATTACGGGAAACCTTGTACCGAGAAAAGAAGAAACTGTAAGAAAGGAACCGGTAAGAAACTGCAAGGGCTGCTTTTGCACCCTGTTTAATTTCGTACTGAAAAATAAAAAATGACTTCATTGGACCAAAATGTCACTTTCCACCAAAACAATAAAAAATATATAACAGACAAAAAAAAACATAATAATTCATTCGTCAATCGACTCATTTAAAGCTTATTATAGTTACCATGACAGTTATCTTGGACAGTGGTCACACTTCCCGTGAATGCAAAATTAAACTTATGTTAAAAAAAACTATTTAATTATAATTGCAAAATGTCAACTTGACAATATATATGGAAATAATTATAAAACACGATTGATATTATTGTAAAACTTTTAAGATATATATTTTGGTACTATAGTTCTTAAAACTATGTAAAATTGGCTATATTAGAGGAAAAAGAAACATATTTATGGAGGTACAATCATATTATAAAATTATAGTATCTATAATATATAAAGCTTAATTACCACTGACTGACTGACTCACTGACTCACTCCATGCTTTTTTCGGGTAGTTAAAGTAGGAAAATGACATTTTCATGTATGGAGACTGACTATATTTTTTTTAAATGAGTTGAAGTACCATATCGGTACAGTCAAAAAACAAAATGGCGGCGAGATAATTTTTTCAATTTCTACAGTATTCACTCTACGGTTACCATATTCAAAATGGTCGTAGAGTGGTCTAAAAAAATGGCAATGAAAAAAGGTTTGTTAAAAAAAACAAAATGGCGGCCGAGATATTTTACCTCGAAAATTGACATTTTTCGACCTCTGTTCGGGCAATCGTCGTTTCTTTTGTGGTGGGTCCGGAGGGGGGATTTTTACGCTGGCGACTCGGAAATATAGTCGATTTTCACGTACGGGGAGTTTTCATTTGCGCGTCAACATGGCGGCGGCGGGGGCGGCCATTTTGTTTCGGCAATGAAAAATCGCCATTTTCCAGTGAGATTTTCTCCAACATGGCGGCGTCGGACGGGTTCACGTTGTATGGGGCGGTCATTGGGCTCGCTGCTAACTTTTCAAGTTGGTAATAATTTCTACCATTTTCGTGGTAGTTTATGAGATTTTGGGAGAAAAGTGAAATTTCGAAATACGCCCTTTTCGCGGAAAACAGACTCGGTGCGGTGTGGTGCCGGGGGAGCCCTATGACTTTTGGTAGTTTTCGTTTCTGCGAGCTGACAACCCTGGGCTCCACGGTAGAAAACGTGTTTTTCGACATGCCCTCATAACCCGAATTGTTTGGGAACCTGGGTGGCCAGCGGAGAAAATCTGTGAATGAGGTGTCGCGCCAAATATAGTCGTGACTATGGGAAAATTATGAAACTCGGGAAAATCAATATGGCGGCGCCGGCAGCGGCCATTTTGTAATTTTTTCACTTTTTCGAAAAATTCAAACGCACTTTTAGCTCACATGGCAACATCGGAGCTCTTTGCCTTGTATGGACCGGTCATTAGTCTCCGCCGGCTCTTTCCTATGAGGTGAAAATTTTCCCCGATTTTAGGGTAATTTCGGAGATTTACCCCAAAAAGGTGAAAAGTAGAAGGAGCCGTTTGGGAATTTTAAAAATGCTTTTCCTCGACGGAGGGTACTCTCAGAAATAACATTTGGCCATTTTGATCGTCGTCACCTGGCAACCCTGGTAGGAGCGGCGATTTGAAAAATTTCGCCCATTTTTTACTTTGTCGAGTCTAGCGCAGTCGGTATTGCCACTAGAAAAATGGTTAAAACTGCATCGGATGCGCTATCGAGTTGGCCACACCGGTACGGAGCCGGATTTTCAAAATTCAAGATGGCGGCCAAACCAGCGGCCGTTTTATCCGAAAAATTGGGTATCGTCACCACGTCGAGCCGATTTTGACGCACTTGGCGACATTTGTCAGAGTACTTCCGGGGAAACATTTTTTAGGCAAGTAACTAAAGTGTTGCCTGGTGAAAAAAAATCTCGAAAATTTTTAATACTTTATGAGATTTTTGGGGAAACACTTTTTGTTGAATTTTGAATTTTTTCGATGCAAATATTTTAATTTTAACTTTTCAAAGTACCCGATGGAAATTATAGAACGATCCACTGGCAACACTGAGAGCGAACAACGTTTGAAATTCAACCTCGATTTTGACCTATTTGGCAGCCCGCAGGTATTTGGCATGTATGGAGCGATTGTGCATCTCTATAGACTCTTTCATATGGTGGAAAAAAATTACCCGATTTTAGGGTAGTTTTTGAGATTTACCCCAAAAACTGTAACTGTCAAAGGAACAATTTTAGAACTTGAAAATTGGTATCCGTCGATGGAGGGCGCATCCCGAAATCACATTTGACTGTTTTCATTGCCTACACCTGGCAACCCTGTCAGTTACGGCGGTTTGAAGATTTAATGCCCACTGTTCACGTTTTGGACTCTAGCTCAGTCACTATCGCCGCTAGGAAAATAATAGAATCTGCGTTGGATGCGCCAATAGATGGGCTACATGGGTCTGAGGTTGAATTTTCAAAATTCAAGATGGCGGCTTAAACAGCGACCATTTTATCTAGAAAATTGATCATTTTTCATAACTTTCACTTTATAGAGCTGATTTTGGCGTTTTTGGTAACACATTTCCGAATACTTTTAACAAAAAATATGTATTCAGCTGAAGTGTTGCCAGATGAAAAAATGCGGACATTTTTTGATACCGGGATTTTTGAGAAATTCTCATGTATGTCATTTATGAAAAATATTTAAACATTTCTTTACAATAATTTTACTGTTTGACAAAAATTTTACTATTGAATTTATAACATAATTGATGGAATAATTTGTGTGATCGACTAGCAACACTGATAGTAGTCACCAAAAATTTCAGAATGATTCTGACTGAGTTGACGACTCGGGAGCTTTATAGCATATATGTATAGACCGTTTGTGTATCTTTACCTAATCTTTACGTGGTGAGAAAAAAATCCACTATTTTAGCCAGAAAAATAAAGCGAGCGAGACATTGTCATTCGGTTAGATTAGAACTGTGACTAAAACAAAAAGCGAGCGAAGCGAGCCATAAAAGGTGACCATTTAGAGAGATTTAATTCATTCGTAAGGTTAGAACTGTGACTAAAATTAAATGCGAGCGAAGCGAGCCATAAAGAACACCATCACTATAAATCTGATCAACCAGTTAGATTAGAACTGTGAATAAAACAAAAGGCGAGCGAAGCGAGCCATAATGCGAGACCATTAAAAGAGACCTGATCAATCGATTATGTAAGCACTGCCACTAAAACAATAAGCGAGCGAAGCGAGCCATAAAGAGTGACCATTTAGAGAGATTTGGTTAATTGGTAAGGTTAGAACTGTGACTAAAATAAAATGCGAGCGAAGCGAGCCATAAAGAACACCATCAATAGATGCCTGGTCAATCAGTTAGATTAGAACTGCCAATAAAACAAAAAGCGAGCGAAGCGAGCCATAATGCCAGACCATTAAGAGAGACCTGATCAATCGATTATGTAAGCACTGTGTCTAAAACAAAAAGCGAGCGAAGTGAGCCATAAGGAGTAACTGTTAAGAGAGATTTGGTTAATTGGTAGGGTTAGAACTGTGACTAAAATAAAATGCGAGCGAAGCGAGCCATAAAGAACACCATCAATAGAGACCTGGTCAATCGATTAGATTAGAACTGCGAAAAAACAACAATCTGTAAACATAACAAGAGGCGGACCTAAGATCCCACCGCTCCGATTCCACAAGCGACTCCTTTATGCTCAAGAACTTTACAATAAGTAAAGCAACAAAAACTCGTATAGGTTTATTATGACATATCGGTTAGGTTGGGTTAGTGTATGAAAAACAACGCACGAGCCGAGCGAGCGTAGCGAGCGTGCCGCGGCAGCGGCCGGCGAAGTGCCAGAAACGAATCGCTTTTGTTGATGGTAACATTTGGTTTATAAGGTTTAAAAGATGATCGTGACCATTTTTATTTCAATTTTGATTTCGATGGACTTGACAATTCGGGATCTCTGTAGCGTGTATATATGGATCATTTGTGTAGGTATCTTAATCCCACACTTTCTCATAGGTAAGTATGGAGAAAATAAAATCCAATTTTTGACACGATATTTAATACTTAAAATATATTATTCTATACTTTTAGATTATTGAGAAAACATGTTCTTTTGATATTCAAAATGAAAGTGTTCTACGTAGATATGAGTTTGAAATTTGATATTTATTTATTTGGTGTATTATTTAAGGTAACAATGGGGGAAATATCTACTCGATCCTTTTTCATTCATACTAAATATAAACTTACTATTGAATAAGAATAAGAGACTATAATTTATTTAGAGTTTTGCTTGCGTTTTTCGACTGAATATTTCTTTTTCTGTTAAGCGTAAACTGGCAACCCTTTTTCTTTGATGTATGGTGCTTAAACACCTTTCATTTGAAGACAGAACTTACTAACTTTTTTAGGCGATTTCAAACTATAAAACAAACATAACAAAAAAAAAACGAAAAACTCAAATTCTGCAACGGATGCGGACTTAAAACCCTACCGCCCCGATTCCACTAGCTACTCGTGACTTGCCCGGGCTGCGAGCAGCCCGGGGCAACCAAGCGAAAGCTTCTATTCTGAAACGAAGGCGGACTTAAAACCCCATCGCGTCGTGAATTAATCTATTCTAATATCTGGCCACGACATCGGTTCCCTTTTCATATAATAAATAAATCTTACATAAATAATGTAATGTAATAATGCAATTGACATTTAATTGATTAATTAATGATAGTAACACTGATGGAAATATATGTTCGATTGTTTTTTAATATTATACAGTAAACTAATAAATAAGAATAAGAGAATAAAAGACAAAACTTATTTTAAGTATCTATACAAAATTTATATTAAGTTTTGCTTGCGTTTTTCGACTGAATATTTCTTTTTCTATTAAGTGTCAACTGGCAACACTTTTTCTTTGATGTATGGTGCTTTGTGTCCTTTAACACCTTTTATTTGAAGATAGAACTTACTGACCTTTTCTAGGCAATTTTAAACTGTAAACCCGACAAAACACGAGGCGGACTTAAAACCCCACCGCCCCGATTCCACTAGCTACTCGTGACCTCCCCGGGCTGCTCGCAGCCCGGGGCAACCAAGCGAAAGCTAGTTAAATAATATAAATGTGAAAGTTTGTGAGGATGGATGTTGGTTACTCTCATGTAAAAACTACTGAACGGATTTTGATGAAATTTGGAATACGAATAATCTTTTACCCGTGGGAAGCGCCATCATACGCTGGTAATATATGTTATATTTACTATAGTGACGCAACGGAGTCGCAAGAACAAAGAGCGCAAGATATTTTAGATGTCCAACAAAATACGAGCAAAAGATTGCTTAATGATTTATAAATAATTGATAAATTCACGCCACTTTTAAAAAAATATTATTTTCTTGATACTGGCGTGAATTTTTCAATTTAATTAATAATAATCATAAATAGGATTGGTACGTAAGTGTGAAATGAATAGAAGTGTAATAGGTAATAGTTTAGCCATGCCCCTAACAATGAAAATTATATTATATTATTTAATTAGTAGTAGTATTGTAGCAGTTTCACGAAATACTAACTTTTATTTAATATGACTTCATGTCGATACAAATATCGATATCTTGGGTCACGCCCTATGACAATCCGCCATCGAAGAATTTGCATTTGAAGTTTAGGCATATACGCTTTTTTCGTAGGTATGGCCGGTCCTCTTCTTTTATGTCTATGTTGGTTTAACGTTAGGGATTGACATTTAGATTCTACAATTTGTGCTGCCATCTAGTGAAATAGTTTTATTTTTTTTCAAATACTTCCTCATTATAAAACATAATGTAAGACCGTAGATTATTTTGTTTTAATTACTACGATTAAATATCTATTTTTGGAGTCATATTTACATGCTTTATATTCAATGCTAACTATTATAAATGTTTAGTGCGTGTAAAATAAATGGGTTGGATTATTTTAATGAAATACTTGTAATTTTTGTAGCTTTATTAATGATAATATTTCAAACATTCATTAGTGATCCACATACAGTTCTCTTCCGACCTTTATTTTTGGAAAAATGGTTATGAGCCTTTACTTTCATTTTATCATTCCTGTCCCAGTGTGATTTTGCCACTGAGTAAATGATTAATATTTTTTTCACCAATTATGAATAAAAAATAAAACATTTCTATGTTATGTATTCTTTTAGTTGAATTTGGGGTTCTGTGCATTGCGAAAAATTCAAATCTCAATGAACGTTTATTATTAACTTTAACTATGTCATAATATTTCTTTTATTGCAATTTTCTTTTAACACTACAATTGATATGTTTTCAGCATTTGCAACAAAGTCAAATAAGTTCCAGGTAGGATAGCACAACCAGCAAATTTTTGAAACTTGCATAAATATGAAATATCTGCTTTAAATTAATTTCTATGTTGTTTTTAGATAATAAAGTGTTTGCACCTAGAGACGCCTTACGTTTTATTAGTAGCAAGTCGCCTAAAGTTGCTATTTGATTATAGAAGGCGTTAGTATTAGACTGTGCTTGTGAAATTATTTTTAATAATTTTTCTCTCAATCATAAGACCTTGCACTATGTAAGCCGGAAACCACAATTATATTAATAATCATCAAAATAAATATGTATATTGTGCAGTATTCAACGTCTTATTGAAGAACCAGTAACAGTTTTTGCTAGTTGTGCTATCCAGCCACTATAGTAGCAGATTACTGCGGATCTTTCTACATGCATTGGAGCTTTACTGTTTATTAAACCTTCTTATCCAGTTGGACAGTGATAAAACTATCCCACCATTAAATGTATTATGAAATTTTATACTTCTTAAAACTGGAAGGCTTTTGTTCAATAAATAGTTTATGATGAAGGGATGTGGGCATCACTGCTGTCCTATAAATTGTCCCGCCTTTTGGTTTGCTGAAGCTAACATTGACACTGTCGAACAAGTTGTCAAAAAAACATCAGCAGGTCTGGAGTGGAGTATATATGAATACATACTATTTCATATTTAACTTTTTATTTAATTAAAAAATTATTCACTGGTCATCGTTAATCGCAAATGAATCAATTGTGATGCACAGCCTGCTGCTTTCATCTTCATATATAAAGGTAGACATTCAATATACAGTGTTATTAATAGATAATGAATTACTTGACATATGAAGTGTCAGCATTCCTATGTTGCAGAGTCTATTCTTGGGATATTTTGATTGGATCCAGATGAGTTGTTATTCCACCAACATTATCAAGCCATTTTTTAAAATTTCTCCGTTTTAGTTCTAGGATAATAAAACTGGTGTAAAGGGATACCTGAGGTATATGTATAATATGTATTATTCTTTGCTATTCATACATCAAATTATCACTCCTAAATTATTCTTATAATGGATGAACAAATAACAATACTTAAATAGGGTATTTGACACGATTAAAAATAAGTTGCATATTATGGTCATCCTGTTAGATAATAATCTGATAAAGTTTATTTCTTAGAATCTGCAGATAACATATGTTCAGCTTTAGTAAAATAACATTAAAAAATGCAACATTTCAAAGAATTTCAATGAACGACGAAAACACCCCGTATTTGGTTTGGTTATTGTCGCAACCAATAAGGGCGCTTGTGCACTACACTAAATTTTCATGCCCGGCAGTCCGATTTTTTCAGATCCGATATGTCAGGCCATATATAGGTAATGCCTGTGCACTGTCAGGAATTTTACCGCCCGGGATTTTACTTTATAAATAAATTAAACTATAAATTGATATCTGGTAAACGAAATCTTGAGTAAAAATAATTCATAAACACTTTCGTTCGGTAAATAACTACACAAAATTATAATTACTTATGATAAAAAAAAATTTACCCGAATACCTGAAGAACGAAATACCATATAGGTACTTGATTTATAAAAATGTGAAATACCATATACTCGATCTATAAATGCATATACAATATTTTGGTTTACTTCTCAAAGACATCTTGTTTACGTCCAGAAATTTTATAACGAGTGGCAATACGGCGACACGGGATATATGCAAGCACGGCGTACTATATAGCCACGACTGGCGAATTGCCACTCGTGCCTTGAACTTCTATAACTTCGAACTTCCATAATTTTGTAAGTGCGTGCGTGCGACGACGCATACGCACGGGCGCGTTCACATACAAACCATTTTCGGTGGGTATGTATGAAGAGCACCTACTCTTATACTCTGACTCGAGCATACGTTATATACGTGAATATAGTCTTCATATTTATTAGTTATGAATTTTCATGAGAACTGTACAATGGCGTATGTGACCAACTCCGAATGTGACCTAATCAGAAAATGTGGCCCTATGTTGGGTCGGGACCAGTTTGAGCACCACCGGTATCGGGAGCGTCATTCCGGGTTGCGGATGGAAGGAACGGCCTCCAGATATGAAGGCTACCGGCTTGCCGGCGCTGACATAAAAGGCTCACGACGGATTCGCTGATGTCCCGGACCTATTCCGGGTAGCGGCAGCGGGTCGATGTGTTCCGGACCGGCGTCCCAGACATATTCTTCAGATATGCTTCAGGCGGATTTGCATACGATCAAAAAGACCTCGCGGAACTTTGAAAAGCGGCAGCACGCGTTAAGTTCCCGCGCCACGATACCAAAAGCAGCTTACGTACGCCCGTGTTGCTGCAGCGGACAGTGCCAAGCCTGCAGACGCCACTCCGTTCCCGGAGAGGCGACCAGCGGCGACACTGAATACTACCAGCCCACGAGCGTTCACGCATTCCTATCCGGCGAAGATTTTAACGCCGGTGGATAAGGACACCAATCGCGACTCAAACACTGTCGAGCTTGAGCGGATTCTTAAAGAGGCGCAATCATTAAGTTCGTTTAACATCCGACACATATCGAAGAGCAAGACGCGCTAGCAATTCGATACCCTTGAAGAGCTCGAAAAGGCGACTGACCACCTCAAAGCCACAGCCTCTGACAAATTGACCGTGGAGCCCGAGAGGAAAGTCCACCCAAGGATTATGCGTACACGAAGACACACCTTCTGACCAATTAGTGAGTGAGATCAAAAACCGGAACCCACATCT